>JALMGJ010000005.1:19425000-20667500 GCA_023362775.1 Charina bottae | reverse complement strand
TTCCAAGCCAGAGTCACTGATATGAAGCTTTACAATAGTTTTTCCTCCCTTTATGATGTTCTAATTATTTTCATAGAAATGGTATACATAGTGCAACAGCCAATATTTTCGTAACATTTAGAAACACTTAGTTTGATCTATGACTTCTTACTGCTTTTGATTTCACCAACAGCTATCTCATTTTTTACTCTATTTATATAGTTTTGAAGATGCAAATTTTATATATTTGTTTTCCTATTTGTTTATTTATATTGGTAAATGATGGACAGATGGACAAACAAATGAGTAATATGTCTATGAAGGTTCTCAGTCATCCAGGTGGAATGGTCTGTAGCTTGAATCATGTCAACTGGATTTCTATTTTCTCAGTGGAAACGTTTCGCTCCTTATCCAAGGAGCTTCAGTCTGAGCAAAGTTAGTAAGGGAATCCTTAAATATGTTTCTAGGTGGCTGTGTGACCTTACACCTGGGGCTAGGTCATGGTTATTTTGAGATGTTATTTCTAAGTCCCTTTATCATCTAAAGGAGGATCGTTAAGATCACCATGCTGCTGTTGAGCTTGCGAAATGGTCTTAATCTTCCTAGGCACAGAAGACAAAGCAGGGAGGAAAATAGGGGAAAGATTGTGCCTGAGGCCCCCACCTCTATTCAAGGAAGGATTTTCCAAGTTGGCATAAATGGATTCTCTCTCTCCCTTGAGAGATGGGTCAAGGAATCCATTTATGCCAACTTGGAAAATCCTTCCTTGAATAGAGGTGGGGGCCTCAGGCACAATCTTTCCCCTATTTTCCTTCCTGCTTTGTCTTCTGTGCCTAGGAAGATTAAGAACATTTCGCAATCTCAACAACAGCAAGGTAATCTTAACGCTCCTCCTCTGGATGATAAAGGGACTTAGAAACATCTCAAATAACCATGACCTAGCCCCAGGTGCAAGGTCACACAGCCACCTAGAAACATATTTAAGGATTCCCTTACTAACTTTGCTCAGACTGAAGAAGCTCCTTGGATAAGGAGCGAAACGTTTCCACTGAGAAAACAGAAATCCAGTTGACATGATTCAAGCTACAGAAAATGAGTAATATATCATTTCCATTAAGAGAGAGAGAGAGAGAGAGAGAGAGAGAGAGAGAGAGAGAGAGAGAGAATGCTCAAAACAGTGAATATATATAGCTAGAATACATATAGCTAGAATAACAAAAAATGTATTGAAAACATTAATTAAAAATAATGTTATGCAGAACACTTAATTCTAAACAAATGGTCTGAAATCAGATCTGCAGTTCCTGAGAAACCTTTAAGAATCAATATTATTAATTGCAGAGGAGTAAGCTTCTTCTGTACAAGATAATTGAAATGAGAAATTCTGAAATAATTTTGCAGTCTAGTCCTTTGCAGACCTATTTATTAGTAGATCCTGCTGAATTCAAGATTTGCATCTGTTAGAAAGCTAAAAACAGAATAATTTCTGAACAGACTTGTAATTATTTTGACAGATATATCATTGCTCATGGAATATGAACATTTCTTTGGCTTGCACTATTCCAATCTTTGGACAACTAGGCCTCTAAATCCTTACAACAACTTGAAAAATCTGGCAAGAGTTCATAAGAAATGGCTGTATACACCATGATTTGGAGGAAGCTGCATTTGGCTACCCAGCACAGAGGATTTTATACAATCTCTTTTATACATTACTCAGTAATTCTACAACCCTTAATTAATTTGACTTCATATACAATAAACCACCCTAAGCTGTTCTCCATAGAGGTTAATATAAAACTCCATTATTTGCTCCTTTCTGTCTTCTCTCCAAGAGAATACAGTAAAGGTGTCTATGTGTGACAACAGGACTACTAGTCTCCAGAGCAATAGGACTATTAGTCTCCAGAGCTGAGGGCAAAGAGAAGGGAAGATAAGCTGTTTCCTGTCACTGAACTCTAGGTGCAATCTGGTCCTAACAATGAATTTGCATTCAGCCCACAAATTCCATCCTGGGGCTGATGTTGAACTGCAGAGTTCATGGCTTAAAGCATCTATCCTGATTTGGGGATTTCTTCATTCTTCTTCCATCCCCTACTTTCCTTATATCATAATGACTAACTGTACTTAAAAGTATGTGATGTCTCAGTGGTTAAGATGCCAGGCTTGTCGATCAGAAGGTTGGCAGTTTGAGACACGAGCGCCGCGTGACGGAGTGAGCTCCCGCACTCGCCCCAGCTCTTGCCAACCTAGCAATTCGAAAGCATGCAAATGCAAGTAGATAAATAGGTACCACCTCGGTGGGATGGTACAGCGTTCCGTGCGCGTCATGCCGGCCACATGACCCCGGAAGCATCCTCAGACAGCGCTGGCTCTTAGGCTAAGAAATGGAGATGAGCACCACCCCCTAGAGTCGGACACGACTGTGCAAGGGAAAACTTTTAACCGTACTGGACAGTTTGAAAGCTTGTACATCCTCTCATGCTGTTTTGATTAGCCCTAATAAAGGTATCACTAAGCTATGTATTTTGATTTTTTCCCCTCACAGATAATTTAGCTGTGTACGCTTTTTACTGTGATCAATGATCTATCCTTTCAAATTGAATACCAGCGGAAAACATATCTCTCAAACCTGAACATGCAAAGGGCTGCAGTCTTAATATTTCACAAATTAAGTTGTGGTAAAGTATTTTATATCACAAATAGATATCTGAAACAGGGGCATTATTTTATAGAAGTTAGAATATAAACTGCATGTATTTCATAAAAATTTGCATTTTACCCTAATTTCCAAAGCAAATTAAAGACTGGCTTCTGCAAAATGGGAAAGCAGGATTTTTTGGCTTTGGCTTTTTTTTTTTTCCATTTGGGTTTTTCTTCCCCCATTCATTATGTTTCCTGGAGCACTTTTATGGGAATTTCTTGGTAATGCTACATATTCTACAATACATTATGCTGAAATATTCTAGTCCCGCCTTAGGCATGAAAGCCGGCTGGGTGACCTTCAGCCAGTCATTCTCTCGCAGCCCAAATCACTTCAAAGGGTTGTTCTTGTGGGGAAAATAGGAGGAGGAAGGAGTATTAGGTATGTTCACCGCCTTGAGTTATTTATAAAAAATAATAAAGGCGGGATAGAAAATAAATAAATAAATATTTGAATGGAATGCTCTGCAATGAATACAGCACTAAGTTAATGTGCAGTAAAAAATTAAACTAAAAAGTTAAACTATGTTTGTACTGAGGGCCTGGCCAGTTAACCTATGGCAAACTATTAGGGACTTTCTGTAAGTGGACCATGAACTAGCTTCAGCCAGAACTATTCCATCTTAACCATTCTATCTCTTGTTAGAATCAGCAACCAATACCTGTTGGCAGAAGCTAAGGATGTTGACTGTAAATGCTCTGTATGCAAGAACTGTCAGCTCAACTGACAGGTTGTGGTTTTTGTAAACTTTGCTAAGAACTTTTTACTGGAATAGAGGAAGGTAATGTGACATTTAGCTTACTTGTGGTTAAGAATGTCTGGGCAAAGGTCTGGAGGTAAAACAAAATTTATTATTAGCATGATAAAAAACACACCCAGAAGCGGAGAGCTTAGCTAATTAAGTGCACCTCCATGCTTAGTATGGGATATTAGCCTAAAAACTGTGCATGTCTTCAATAAATCGGGAACAAGTGGTGTAAAATCAGGAAATTATGACATGCATATGTGGTTTTATGGTATAAAAGAATTTGCTGAATTTCAGCAGGTGTGCTTGATTTGGACTTTGGTCCCGAACGTACCTCTTTGCTTCTGTGCAGAAATTAAGTGTTGTCATCCACTTTCCTCGACTCTGTGTGAATCATTGGCTCATCGAGCTGGGCGAAATGATCCCAGTGTTGGGCTGCGCCAACCGTATGACTGGCATCATATTCTCTCCCAGATTCAGCATGTATATTATATTTAAACTACAAACTGTGTAGAGCCTGTGCAAAGCCAGGTTTTGACTTTCCAGTGGCACACACAGAGGATGTGGATAATTCCAGATTAAATATAAAAGAAACAGAAAAACCATAGGCAGTGGTCTATGAAGGTTCTCAGTCATCCAGGTGGAATTGTCTGTAGCTTGAATCATGTCAACTGGATTTCTGTTTTCTCAGTGGAAACGTTTCGCTCCTTATCCAAGGAGCTTCTTCAGTCTGAGCAAAGTTGGTAAGGGAATCCTAAATATGTTTCTAGGTAGCTGTGTGACCTTACACCTGGGGCTAGGTCATGGTTATATCGAGATGTTATTTTTAAGTCCTTTTATCATCTAAAGGAGGATCGTTAAGACCACCATGCTGCTGTTGAGCTTGTGAAATGGTCTTAATCTTCCTAGGCACAGAAGACAAAGAGGGGAGGAAGATGGGGGAGAGGTTGTTGTTGAGGGCCTCAGGCACAACCTCTCCCCCATCTTCCTCCCCGCTTTGTCTTCTGTGCCTAGGAAGATTAAGACCATTTTACAAGCTCAACAGCAGCATGGTGATCTTAACGATCCTCCTTTAGATGATAAAAGGACTTAAAAATAACATCTCAATATAACCATGACCTAGCCCCAGGTGTAAGGTCACACAGCTACCTAGAAACATATTTAGGATTCCCTTACCAACTTTGCTCAGACTGGAGAAGCTCCTTGGATAAGGAGCGAAACGTTTCCACTGAGAAAACAGAAATCCAGTTGACATGATTCAAGTTACAGACATAGGCAGTGGTGGTTACATAAAATATTCTTGTGGTCTGGAAATCATCTGAATTCAAATTGGGCTCATTTCAGTTGTTTGTGAGTGCTCCATTTGAAGTGACAAAATGTGCAGAACATTCTGTGTAGAGAACAGAAAGGCCCATTCCAAGGGTAAAACATTCCCTGATGGAACACCCCTAACCGAGAGTGGCAGGTGATGAAGGAGCAATAAAGCATAGCTGATCTCTGTACTTACATAGGCATGCACATGGCAGGGCCAATGGGCTTGTGCTGGACACTGCAGAATCCTTATTCCTTTAAAGTCAAAAACTGACCAGCTGATAATATATTTGGTCATAGATGCACTTGAATTTATTTTTATTCTGTAATAAAGATTAGCTTTCATACAACAAAACTAATCTAAAAGTAGCTAGCTATCCTACTGAAGACTGGAAGCTGCCATATATCTAGTGAGACTGTATGTTTACTTAACCTAGGGATGAGCTTAATGACCTAGGGATGAGTTTAATGGACAAGGACCACATTTATTGGGAGAGTGCTAAGGAATGCAGTAGATGGCATGATGATGCAAGGTTGATGGGGATCATATCAGCACTGTGGGCAAGGTCAGGATTTTCTGTATTTTCCTGGGTTGGCATATGGAACTTGTAGGTCTTTGTTCTTAAATTCCTATTTATTTTATGGCAATCATGTTTCATGCCTGAAAATAGCAGGAAACCATGAACACCAGTGGAGTCTGCAGGGAGGGGGTCAACCAAGTCAACCTAATGAAAGCAGTACTGCATCGCTGCAATACAGGCCCTGCCCCTTTGGTACATGTAGCGTGACAATGATATGTATTCAAAAGGGGCAGAGTTTGTGGCACAACAGCGCAAAAGGAGCAGGAACGTCCAAACACCCATGCATGACAGTGTTTTCAGAAGGAGCTTTAGGGATTGTAAAAATAAAAAACATGTTCAGAAACTAAATGTGGCCTTAGGGCCTCTAGTTGCCCACCTTGATCAAGTCCAGTATTATCAAGTCTGACTGGTAATAGCTCTCTGTGCTCTCAGACAGGAATTTATCTCATTTTTACCAACTATAGAAGGGACTGAGCCTGGGAATCTTCTGTATGCAAAGCACGGAATCTATATTTCTCTCCCAATTATGTCATTCAAATGACATCTATGTACCCCATTTTCAGGATTCTGGCTGACATGGAAGCCAATACATGTATAGATGCATATGCAAAGGCTTTTTTTCCCCTGCAGCAGGGCCCTAAAAGTCTGAAGAGCAAGAGACTAATGTCATTGGTGATGGTGATAGTGGGGGAACTCATGGGGTAAATGCCCCAGATTTAGTCATGTATGAATGCAGTTTACCACTGAGCCTGATCTCTCTACAGAATGTAAAAGCATGTACTGCACTATTGAATTAGAATCTCTCTCCTGAATACACACTGGTAGGAAAGTCAATATACAAGAAAACAGTGAATGGCTGAGTTCACACAGCATGCTGAACCAGTTCTGCTAAAAGACTTAGTGGCTATAATCATACAACATGCTGGAGATGATTAGCGTGAATCTTGGTTACATTTTATAGGGCTTAGAATGTAGTCAGAACTACATGTAGGGTAGTTAGTTTTGAAGATCTTTCAGTGGCCTGTTAGAACCAGTGAATGGAGCAGAGCTTAACGTTGTGTAAACTTGTGTGCAGAAAAAGGAATATTGTTTAAAAACACAGCCTGTGAGCACATTAGGGAGATTCAGGTCCTTATTCTTACACTTTTAGTCCACCCAAGCATAAAGAAACACATGCTTAGACATTGCAGGTACAAAAAGTAAGTACAAAAGAGTTCTTACATTTATTTTGTCCAGGTACAGCCATTTCAGTAGGAAATTGGTTTCAGTTCTTCTTTCTGTTCCCTAAACTGTATACCTCTGGCCCTGTTTGCTGCCAGAGGCTGCGTGGAGAAAAGGGGGCTTGAGGCCTAGGCATGGCCTCTCCATGGAGGAGCTGAGGCACATGTGTCCTACTCCATCCGTGGATGAATCAGAGAGAGAGAAGAGGAAGTGGGAGGGGCAACAAGCAGCTTCCTCTAGAAGCACAGAGTTTGCCTCCTAGAGCAATCACCCATATGCTAATGAGGCATGCTTGATTTGCCAGATTCCAACAAGTTTATGGTTCAATGTGTTGCAGAAACTCAGAGGTTTGGTGGGAGATTTCATGTGTGAACACATCCTATTTATCTTGAAATCTCTTTTTCTTCTTTTGAATTCCTTAGGCCTAAACAAAACTGTTCTCCTCCAGATTCCAGAAAAGAACACACACAGAAAATATGCCAAAGTACCTGGAGTCAGTCAAAGAGAATTGTTTTACATAGGTGAAAATAATGTATACTCCTGTGTTAAAGAACAAATTTTATCTGCTTTCAAAATGTTCTAAAAATGAGAAGGTGGCACAATATGTTTCTATATGGTCTAAATTAACATGTCAGAGGATTTGAACTAGTTGAATAGCTCGGTGTAGTGGTTAATGTGCTGGACTAGAAACTAAACTCTGTGAGTTCCAGTTCTCCCTTTGGCCTGAAAGCCAGCTGTGTGATTTTGGGCCAGTCCTTCTCTCTCTGTTCTCCCAGATTTATGTTCTGGAATTGGGAAAGAGTCAGGCAAACTGTCCCCCACCCCACCCCCAGACAACACAAAGTGATTTGGACCACTCCCAGAAACAACAGTCTGGTCACAAATGGGATAAAGTGGTCCTTGCTCTAATATTGTCTTCTCCAAATATAACAAATGTGGATATGAAGATGGATGTGAATATGTGACATTGCCAAACATTGGAGTTTCATGAGATACAAATATTTCTTTCTCCTTATTCTAAAACAACATGTCACTTAACTTTTCTCTCTCCCTAAGAGGTTGAGTTCCAAAGAATAAATAGGAAGCAGTTGTTTGGAGAAGCAGATTCTAGATGGCGTGGGGGGGGGAGGTCCTGCCTTAGTCATCATCTCTATGTGCCATGTTTCAAAAATAAAAAAGTCCAATTTTGAATGTTAAGGCCTTAAAAAACAACCTTTCACCTCTGATGCAACAATACCCTAACTAGCATTGGCATCTCTTCCTGTTATATGTAACCTAATTTATAACAATGTCTGAAATTATATAGAAAGATATATTAACCTATCACTGATCATATAATTTTTAAACACTTCCCCTAATTTGGCTGACCACACAGACCTGATATCGCCAATATTGATATCAGATTGCAACTGCTTATTAAGACTGCCAACTTTGTCTGTCTGTCTGTCTGTCTGTCTGTCTGTCTGTCTATCTATCTATCTATCTATCTATCTATCTATCAGCACTTTCATACTGCCTCAAACTCGCTGACTCTGAGCAAAGAACATTAGTAAACCAATACAGAATATTTCAGTAGTTAAAAACAATTTAAAAATTGACCATTTATTACAATAACAGCAGAAACACATGAAATGTTGTTAAATGTTTAAAAAAAAATAGAAGCATACTTATAATTCATTCTTGATGAAATGTAAGCAGAGCTCAGGTTCACTTTAAAAAGTTATCAGGATTACAAACGTACATTTACAAATAGAAAATACACTCAGAAGATTATATGAACAGTTTTGCCAGCCTCAATATTTTGGATTTCCTCCCACAATACATCATAATAAGCATCCTCCCATCATTAATTCTCCTGAAATCTCCAGATGGGAAACAAAATATTAATTTTGTTCAGCCTTAGGCATTGTTGACAGTTAAGGTACTCACTAAATCACTGATCTTCTATGCATTATTATTAGATTCCTACTACAAAAAAAAAAAGAAGTCAAGACCCATGGGTATAAGGTTCACTTTGTCATAAATATATAATGAATTGTTTTTCAACATGATTAATTTGTCAAAAATGGCAACTGTGGGTGGTGTGTGTGTGTGTTTGTGTACATACATATATGGCAGACCAGATTCCTGAGCAAACTAACCTACCTTGTAGTCATGGTAATACTCATGGAATTATGCAAATTAATTGAATCTTTCAATGTTGCATAAAATGCTACTCCTGGTACAAGGCATGGAACATTAGGCTGTTCATCTACCAAAAGAGTTGCATTTTAAAGGCAGGCATCTGCAAGAGGGAAGCCTCATGACAGAGGGACCTTCAGTGCACAATCTACTTTCCTGAAGACTATCAACCATTTCACAGAGAAGGAGTTGTGTTTTAAAAAATATGTAAAGGGTATTTTAAAAAAAACAGTAACTATCACAAGGCAGTATTGGATTTTTTCCCTATATAAGAGAAACAGAAACAAGATTTTTGCTTTAAGAAAAAATGATACTATCCCAATACTACTACTGTATTGGAAATGATCTAATTTTAAACCTTCCAGTTAATAATATCAAATAGGCAATATCTTAATTTAGCTAGCAACCCTATGCACACTGAATGTAAAGAGATTTACTGCAGAAGAAGCATGCATAAAATCATGGTGTTACAGCTGCTTTATTTTCAAGAGGGACTAAATATATACTATCAGTTAGTCTATGCATCTCCAAGCACTATACAATAATAAAATACATTATATACCATTTATAATCTAAAAAAAAAATCAGTGTGTGTTTTATCTTCCTTGTTGGTGCCAAATGAGTAACCATAAGATATAGCACAACCAGGAAATCTTCCATTGTTGATCACAATGTGTCAGGTTGCTTAGGGCCTCATAAGTTCATACTAAAACTTTAAACTTGGCCCAATAGCAAACTGGAAGCCAGTGTAGCTCTTTCAATTCCAGCATTATATGATAGTGGCTAGACACACTATACAACCTCATTGCTGCATTTTGCATTCTCAGCTTCTGCACCATGTGAAAGGTCCTTTATGGGCATGAGTTGGTAGAGAAACCCACTTGAATTGCATTCCTTGTATATGTCACAGTAAATCCTATTTTATATAGTCAGACCAAGACTACATTTAAGGTAAAGGTTCCCCCCGCACATTTGTGCAGTCGTGTCCTACTCTAGGGGCTGGTGCTCATCTCCGTTTGATAGCCGAAGAGCCAGCGTTGTCCAAAGACATTTCCATGGTTATGTGGCCACATGACACGCGCGGAACGCTGTTACCTACCCACCGAAGTGGTACCTATTAATCTACTTGCATTTGCATACTTTCGAATTGCTAGGTTGGCAAGAGCTGGAGCTATTGCGGGTGCTCACTCCGCATGCAGGGCTAGGGATTCGAACCTCCGAACTTGTGATCTTCCGATCGACAAGCCTGGCGTCTTACCCGCTGAGCCACCACACCCCTCAAGACTACATTTATCCTATGCCTATTTACTTGGCTTATCCCCAAAGAAATCTACATGGGACTGTACAGAGTGTGTTAGATTCAAAGAGCACAACAAATTTGAAACTGTATCTTATTGAATACAATGGATTTTCTTCTGAATAGACATACAGTACATAAAATCAAGGCATATCATAGACTCAGAGAAGCCCAGGCCACTTCTAATCATCTATTAACTTATTAATTTATTTATGATGTATTCATTTTACAGCATTTCTAACCCTCTCCATTCACAATGGGCTCTGGGCAGAGAACAATAGGATAAAGACAATACATGAATAATACAATTTAAAAATGTGTCTTGGAGGCACCGTATGTTATTTTTGCCTATTGCAGTAGTATTTAAACAAAAGTATTGTTGGAGTGACGTTTGTTAGCATTTTATTCCAGTTAGTTATGTTTGGCTTTTGTGTGAGTCTTCAGTTATTTCTACTGCAACACAGAATATGAAATCAAAAGAAGGATCCAGAAAAGAAGAGAAATTTTGAATATTGTACATAAAAATACATAGTAAGTGTCTAAATTTGAGGTTTCTCTTGAACTTGTAGCCTAGGCCAAATGATATCCTGGCCTTCCCTCTGATTGACCCACAGTATGGCACTAGAAGATTTTTCTATGAAAAAAAATCACAATCCTGATTTCCCTGCCATTTCTCTTTACAGCCATAGTAAATACAACTCTAGGAACTTAAAACCACAACACTTATGTAGGCCACCTATGTAATTAAATTCAAAAAGAATAATGTAGGAGCAACATAGGAGAAATATGCACACAGAGAAATATATAGCCTATTAAAATGGTGTTTGTGGGTTTTGTTTTGCTTTTGAGTGTATAATATAATGGATGGATAGATGGATGGATGGATGGATGGATGGATGGATGGATGGATGGATGGAAGGAAGGAAGGAAGGAAGGAAGGAAGGAAGGAAGCAAGGAAGGAAGGAAGGAAGGAAGGAAGCAAGGAAGGACAATTTTTGCATATGCGATTACTTCATTTTTTGCTGCCTGATCTTTCAATCTGCAATTAATTATTTGTTCTAGGTCATGAAATTGGGCCATATTGTTTCATCCAAGATCATCTTCATTTGAACTTTATTCAGGTTAGTATTTCTTCTCTTATTCTTGGCATCTAATAATCTAAATTAATATACTATAATAATATAAAAGTGTTTTACCCAAAATGTTGCTAAATTATTTGCTTTTAAATATTTACATTCCTAAATATTGGCATCCAAGAGGTGATGTGTCTATCCTCCATCAATTCACAGGATTTATATAAGAAATTAGAATAATTGTCAGATTTAGCTTGAATTACCAAAAGCCTTGAGCTCAAAAGAAAATGAAATTCTCAGTATATTCTGTATCTCTCTAGCACTGTAATTCTATATCCATTTATTTGAGAGTAAACACAACTGGACTTATTTCTGAGGAAACATGTATAAAATTGTACTATAAACGCTATTGGCATCCCCAGCATCAAATGTCATCTACCACTTTACATGGATGTATCAGCCTTGGTGTAGGAAGCTGTATTATACAGCTGTGAAATAATTGGTGTCAATAATCCCATGATTAAATATATGTAGTGCGAACCATATTCTGACTGCGTGTTTCAGGAAACCCATTGAAACAATAAGAGGAACAATAAAAGCCCCCAACAGTTTCTGAAATACTGTACAGTCTTTTCTTTTTTTTCTTTTTTGTAGTTCTTTTTTTTTTTTTGCAGATATAATTTTTTATTATTACATTCAACATAAAACATAAACAAAACATATAACACATAACAATGATCATATATAACACATAACAATGGTTACATTTATGTATATATATTTACATTTGATTTTATATAATTATTTTTATTATATTTAATACAATGTATCCTTCTTTTTTTGTCTCTAATCTTTTCTCTCCTTTATCTTTCAATCTCTTCTAACCTATTCTCTCTCTATCTATTCCTTTCCCTTTCCTTTCCTTTTGATTCTTCCTTTAACTCCTTTTCTCTTTCATCCATTCCCTTCTTCTTTTTTAACCCTCTCTCTCTCTCTCTAATCTCTTCTCTCACTTACCTTATTCACTCTTTCTAACCCTCCCATCTCTCTCTTTTCCTTTCCTTTATCTTTCATTTTTATTCTTCCTTTTATCCTTTCATCCATTCCTCTTCTTCTTCTTCTTCTTCTTCTTCTTCTTCTTCTTCTTCTTCTTCTTCTTCTTCTTCTTCTTCTTCTTCTTCTTCTTCTTCTTCTTCTTCTTTTTTTTATTTGACCTTCTCATTCTCTCTAATATCTTCTCTCATACTCTCTCTTTCTCTCTCTAACCTCTTCTCTCTCTTCTCTTCTGCTCTATCTTCTTTTACTGTACAGTCTTTTCTGATCAACTGTGACAACAGGTTCTGCATAGTTGTCCTTATCATAGCTCAGAAGACATAACTTACTGTATGTGTATATAGTAGCCACATTCCAGTAAAACTGCATATTTAAACTTATTATTCATTTTCAATGAGAGATGCAGTGTTGTCAAAACAGCATTCCTGTCTTCTTTTTCTTTTGTTCTTTTCTTTCAAGGAATTCAGGATGGTGTCTACTCTTTCTACTTTTATTTTCACAACAATCTCGTAAGTAGGTTAGGAAACAAGAGAGAGAGAGAGGGAGATGATGCAATATCACCTAGCAGGGATCTATAGTTCTCTTTTTAGTATACTACTCTGATTCTTTGAAATATCTCACTGAATCCCATGTATATAGGTATGTATGTCCCATTTATTTATTTATTTATTTATCTACTTTTACTCAAAGGATGCCAAGGTCATTTTTTTATACTAACAATTTATATTATCTTTATAGCATCATCCACCCATTGTTAAAATGATATATAACCTCCCTGACTTACTGTTATTTGGCACAATGATGGTTGGATGACTCTTGAAAATTCTTTAAATTGCTGGTGGGGAAATGACCTAAGGCACCCTCTTAATTGCCCTAGGATTGCTGCTATGTGTCTGTAACTCATATAACTGGGCTATAGCTCCTCTGAGCTAGCAACTAGAGTTGTGCAAAGCTTCAAAGGCATTATTCATTTTAATAATGCTTTGAGTAAAAGAGAAGGAGGAGGAGTGTTTTAAGAGCTCCGAACTTTGTACAAATGTTGTTTTTAAAGCCTGGTAGAAAACCAAATACGTGTGAGTCTTTTTCACAATTCTTTGAAATATACATTTGTAATCTCAGTTAATCAGGAGAAGAAAAAAAAACTGTCCAGCTGTATTTCCATCTACCTTTCAAGTTTTATGATTGAAATATCTCTATAGGGAACTCTTCTTCTGGTAATTTTAGAAAGGATTATAAGGAAAGAATGAAGGCTTTGACAACTTCCCCCAGGCCTGTACACCATGGAGTCTGTGGTGAAGAGGTGGAAGGAGAGAACAAGGGGATAATGCTTGCTGGGAGAGGCTGCAGGGGAGAATTGGGGGAACCGGGAGCCATCTTGCATTTATGATTCTTCCAAACAAATCCCAACTATTCTCAAACTTGTTTTCAACAAGGAACATAGTGCAGGAAAATCACTATTTGCATCTTATTGTGACCCCAGAAGGATCATCATAACCAAGTGCCAAAATATAAGGATAAGAACAATAGTTTTAGATTAGTGATACATGGCATGAAAAGAATCTTGTAAAAATGATGCTGGAATAAGGCTAGGGAGCTTCTGTTTTATTATCAATTTTAATTCTGAGACAGTAACTTTTATTATATCTGAAGTCAGGAAAAAACAACATGTAACTCTAATTACAAAAAGGTCTTCTGAAAATTATAGATACTGAAAATGCTTCACTTGTAATTGTAATCATATGTCCTTTTTGGCTTATTTAACACAAAAATGTAGGTGTTTTATGCTAGCCAACAGAGACTTCAGACCAAACACATACCATTGGAATCAGTCAAAAGCATTGATCTGAGCAAAATATGCTATGTGAAGTGTGAGTTTGCATTTTCAGTTATTTATTTATTTGTTTGTTTGTTTGTTATTTGTTTGCTTGATCTGTTATATCTATCCTTTCCTTCAGGAGCTCCAGGCAGCATACATGGAACTCCTTCCTCCAAATTTTCCCCCACAACAAACAACGTGTGAGTTTGGCAGAGAAAGAGTTACTGGCCCAAAGTCACCCAATAAGCCTCCGTGGCCGGAGGTGGACTTAAATCTGGGTCTCCTCGATCCTAGTCCAAGACTTTAATCACTAGACACACTGGTTCTTTATGGCAATGTTAATCATTTATAAGCTGCAATCATATACCCATACTTATCTGAATATAAAGGCTCTGTGACAGCAGCAGCTGTGACAGCACAGCTGAGCACTATCTGCCATCCTGTGATCACCTGGATATACACTCTGTCTGGTACTCTGATAAACTAGCTGGGAAATAGCTAAGAGGAGCTGCACTTTTATGATGCATTTATCACAAGGCGGAGAGAGGGGTTAATATGAACCAAGCTGGCTGGCAAGAGAAGGAGAAGAAAGGAGAAAAAGAAGAGCTGGCTGATGAACCAAATTTGCTTTTCTAGAACAAGCCCAGTGAAGATTGCTGAAGCATTCTGGAGTGACCTAAGGACTACTGAAGAAAGAATATGGATTATCATGGCATTGTAGGATCCTATTCTACAATAAAAAGAGGAAAGAGATCATCTGTTGTGGGATCACATTCCAGAGAAAGATTGAGGAAGATGACATTCTGCCACCTGAGAAATTGCCAGCCATGTGTAACTAACACCCTTACTTAACTCTAAAAGGGGAGACAAACTACTTGCACTGATAGCCGCAAGCTTAAAATAAACACATGTCAAGTGGAGAAGGGTTAAGCTAGAAATATTGGTGCAAGTAGCAACAAGTCACTACTGCATTCCTATCCCTTGACAGCAGAAGAAGGAAGATTACGGAGGAGTATAAAATGCTTGTTTAACTGCCTACTGCAGGGCTTTCCAAAGTTTTCCCGCAGCGACACACCAACCGCCGTTTGTGTGTTGCCGCAGGAAAACCCGGAAGTGCCGCCGTTGCGGCAGCGCACAAAAACCCGGAAGCGCTGCTGCCTCTTTTGGATTTTTGCGCGCCGCCGTAGGTGTGTCGCCACGGGAAAACCCAGAAGCGCTGATGATGATCAGCGCTTCCGGGTTGTGTGGCGACACACCAGACTGTGTGTGGAGACACACTTTTGTGTCATGACACACAGTTTGGAAAGCTCTGGCCTACTGCATAGTTAGCCTTGAACATCTGAAATTGAATCTCTGGTGGTATGTTATGACTAAGGGGAGGAAAAAAGATTCACAAGTGGTCTCTTGTGTGTTGAGTGTCTGAACATTTCCCAATATCCCAAACCCTTTCAGACAGATCCTTTTTTAGAACAATCATGCAAATTGCAATCTATACATATGCCAGTACAATGCTGTGAGTAAAATACTGGTCCTTCTCCAAGAAGATCCAGTCTCATGTTTTCGGCGTTTGCTTATCTAGCTGTATGCATTCAGTAGAGAATTTAGCTTCCCCACTTCCCAGACAGCAGCCCTGTGCCTTAAGAAAATGTCAGAGTGCGCACCGTAGGGCGGCCTGCTCCTTTTTCCAAGACACCAGTGATCCACGTTCTATGCAGCAAATAGACACTCAAGCAGAGATTAGATAAAATAGCCTATTTACTTTATATACATATGTAGTCCAAAATACATCCAACAGCAGTAACAAATGATACAGCAATACAGCGATGGGAAGTTTCAACAGCAACGAGAAGAAAGAACACCAGATCCTCTTTGCTTATATACATAAACTGACCAATCACATTATAGGTCACTCTCATCATCTGCCACACCCAACTAAATGATAGCACCTGTAGTATGAGTCATCACTGCCACATCATCCCTACAACAATGGCTGCTAATTGGGTGACTTGCAGAATAATTCCCCTCTCACCTAGATATCAAGCCTCTCCAGTATAATTTATCTATCTGTAAATTCCTGGGTATATACAAACCCCAACAGAAAAACTAAACATTTAGGAGAAATTGCAATAGAAGTATCTGTTATTGGGAGGTATCAAAACCTCCTTTTGGTACATCCTACCTACAGTATATGATGTCTTTGTATCATTTATTCTCACAACTGCCTTGTAATTATTGCTTCCATTTTATAGATGTGGGAAGTAAGAACAGTATCTGCCAGTTGTCTCCATCCATCTGCCCCCTAAATGTGATAGGACTATACGTATGTCCCAGAATTCCTAGCCTTTGGCCATGCAAATTGGGGGAAACTAATTATGTTCTAATCTAGTGGAGAATAAAATATACTAAAGCTACTTCAGTAGATTTAGAAGAATTTTATTTATGTTTATTTAGGTTCAGAATATCTTGACTAAACTATACATAAATCCCAAGACAAGTTCTAATTTAAGTGTAGAATCAGAATTCTTGAAACACGCTGGACTTCAAAAAGATATGTTTTCAACAGACGTTTCATTACCCAACTAGGTAACCTCATCGCACTGATGGGTAATGAAACATCTGCAAACAAACAAGCTCAGAGAGCACCAAGGACTCCACACGTCAACCCTGAGCTACATATATTCTCTTCTATTTCAAGAAACGTGCTAGCTATCTCTTACCATTTATCCTACAAAACTGTTCTTTTCTAAAGAGAATCACTTATTATGGTAGAATCAGAAACATCAGGTGCTATGTTTTATATTACTTATCCCACTCCATTGCATGTTTTACAATTTAAAATAAAACAAATAAGAATATAACAGTCAACTGAGGTTTAATTTACAAGATTTTCAACATTTCCCATAAAGTATCCATATGTGCCAGACAATTATAAACAAAAGTTTAATCTGTAAGACCACCAAAAAAAGTTAGGTTCTGATTTATAATTACTCATTTACATACATACATATATACATATATCACTGTAAAATAAAAATTTTAGGAGGAGGAGCATATCAAAGGAATAAAAAGTAAAATAAATTAATTTAGGGGACATTCTATTTCACTCCTGAACAGCTGTTCCCTACAACCCTTGCACATTCCTTCTGGCACCTTAAAGGTTCTGCTAAACAAGGGGAAACCTATGTGAAAATGCTATGCATCCATAAAATATCTGCAGCATCTTGGTAGTGGGACTAGCTTTACATTATTAATTTGATTATTTTTTTACAACATAAGTGGTTAAAATTCAAATTATAAACAAGTAGGGCAATTGGAATGGAATTCTGACTTATCTAAAACTATTCAACTTAACGAATTATCAGTTCCAATATGAACCCACATGTCCAATGCTTTTTCTACTGCAGATGACAAAAAAGCAGAGGATTCAGAGAGGGAAGATAGCTTAATGGAAGAACAAGTGCTTTGCATATAGAAGAATTGAGATTCAGGCACTGGCACCTCCATTTAAAGGTAAAAGGCATATTTCTATATTTTTATCATATTGACTAGGAAGAAGGAAATTCTACTCTTTCAAATGTTGCTAAACTACAACCCCCAACAGCCCAGCCAGCCTGGCCAATAGTAAAAGATACTCTGAAGGATACAGGTTAACCACAGTTGGTCCAGAATATTTACTTTGTTTGGTTTCTGCCATATGGCATCACCCTTTCCTATGATTGTGCATAATTGAAGTGACAGGGCAAGAGAATTAAATACAGTATATAATTTCAAAGATAACCCCATTAGTTCACATTCCATAAAATTCCCTGAACAAAAGTAAAGTGCAAACAGAAGGCTCAAAGCTCACTGACAGGGAACATCCTTTAAGTGTTGGATGGGCCAGGTTTAATATCTGGCACTTTCAGGTTAGACTGTGTGAGACTAATTTTCAAAACCCTGGAATACTGTGGCCAGTCAGTACAGACAACCCTCAATTATATAAACCAATGGCTTTCTTGGCTTAAGATGATTTTTTACTTGTTTGGGGAAGTACATATGTAGTATGCAAGTCTTCTGTGGATGACTTTCTAATTATTATTTTAAGACAATTGTACTGCTGCAATAAGTAATAGAGGAAATTGATCCTTAGGTTCTTTGTTATGAGATAGCTAAATTAATAGTGGATGGTATATTTTGAGGTGCCACAACCCTCATCTTTACTGGATGTTCCTGACTATCTCCATGCATTTTGACAGTGCAGATAAACAGCTAATGATATGTGTATATAACTATGTCAACATCTTCATAACTGTCATGCAATGGAGGATGTATTGTGATCAAGGTGAGCAATTAAAATTGTACATGTTGCTTTCTGGGGGGCCAAAGAGTTTTCCACATGCATTAGCTTCTGCATACTTGCAGTTAAAGTGGCCACTGCAGTTTGCAGCTTCTTTGTGTGAATCAAACCTCTGTCTCATACTTATGAAGCATAAAGCCTCAGGGTGGCATAACTATATATTCTGCATGTCCTCCCTCTGATGCCCACCAGGCCACCTATGAAAATAAAATGCATTTCCATTGAGTTTGCCTTGCAAAACATTTACATGAAATATTGCTCATTTACAAGCTTGTATGATCATTCTTGTTCATCATGCAATAAAATATTCATAAAATGCAAAAGCATAGCAGATATTATAGCATCTTAATTTTAAAAGAGAAACAATGCATTGTGGCTTCCAGATGCTATAAATTCAGTGGGTGGGTGGAAATGAATGCTAGCAGAAGTGAAATTATATGTGCAATCTGCTTCAAGAATTACGTCATATTTTTTAACATTCTAGCCACTTGCTTGTTTTCTAAAATGAAAATGATATTTATGAAGGAAAACAGAAATTACTCCAGAAAAGCAGTAAACACACAAAAGGCCCACAAATTCTTCAGAGACAGCTTATACTTGAACTCTCACATGCATTGTAAAAAAAGCAACAGAATTAACGTGTTATTTCATAAACATCACATTTGAATGATTAAAATAGCCAAGCTGGATGGCAGCTGAAGGTCAGTTTCTTTCACTGTGAAGCTAGAAGCTCTGCACCTAAATAGTCCAGGTTCATCCAGACTGTAATGTGCCACAATGGAGTCATTCATTTATTATAAATGCAAAGGTTCATGCCATATTCTTGATGGAGAAAGGAAAAAAACAGAGAACAGGGCTACCCAAAACAATGTATTGTGAGTTGAAATTCAAAATGCCCCCTCTTCATACTCAGAATGTTTGCAACTTAACCTGTTTCAGTATTAGCAGTAATAGGATCCTCTATCTACACTGTACCTGGGATAGCAAATAGTGACCTGTGTGTGTATATGTGTGTGTGTGTGCGCGAGTGCATGCTAGAAGATGTTATGTAGCACCCAGAATATACAACACTGTCCTCCAGCAGAGAGAAAAGCTTCAGGAGGAACAGCCAGGAGGCCTCCATAGCTTCACCACAGCATCTGCTGCCTATTGTGATTTCTACCTAATGATAGGACTGGTTCTGCAGAAAAACTGGCAGAATCAATTAATTTCTTCCAGAGGATATATATGTGTGTGTGTGTGTGTGCATGTGCACACACGCTCACACATGCACGCATGCTGCTAATTATGTGTTTTTACATCTTAAAGAAAAACAGATTTGAGGAAATAAATAGTGAGGTTCTATTTGAGTCTCTTACAAAATGAAATGAAAAAAATCTCAAGGTCTTTTAATTGAGATATTGCATATTCTATGCATTTTATATAAATAATACAGGATTATTTATCTGATTTCCCAGTGGTTTGAATGTTATGGATTTTTTTTCAAAAATAATTTCTTTTAATTAACAAATACTTATACTTGGTCAACACAGGTTAAAAAGAATGGTGTAAGTCCACATGAGACTCCAAATCTATTTGTAAGCCTAATGCAATATTTGTTGTCTTGAGAAGAAGTGAAGGAGGAAAAAAGTATAAAATATGGATGGGAGGAAGAAATATATGGTATGTCTTTCACTGTGGTTGATAGGAGCAAAGTGAAAGAAGTAAAGCTTGGAATTTGCTGGTATTCTGACCATATCCACATTTTTTTCTAACCACACCCACTGTTGTTTCCTGGACCTACCCACTTTTCGGTAGGTAGACCCAACATGTTCCACCACAAAATATATTGCTTTTCATTATATAAATTGACAGTTTACATACTGGATTAAAATAATTGATGAATAAATCAATTAATATTCAGATTTTTAATAAGTGAAAACAATACTTTCATGGATTAGATAGTCCAATTTTATTTATTGGTATTTGAATTAATGATGTATCTTGAAATAGGAATGGGAGACAGATTCATTTTTCATATTCCAATCCATATTTTGCTTAAATTTTAGCTTTTTTTCTGAACTGCACAATATAGTATCTAGACTTAGAATGTAGTGATACAAACCTTTGGTTTTTTTAAAAAATTAAGAACAGTAACTGCCAATACATCTATTGCAATACAATGCTAAAAACTACCCTAAAGGGGTTCTGCAAGGAATATATAAGTTTTTACTGATTAATTTAGTTTTGTTGCCTCCGACCATCTATTCTCTTACTTTACCTGACATAATGGATTAAAACAAGAGGGGGAGCTCTCACTGCATCAGCAAAGATGGACAGGAGGGGGAGGGGTGGAATAAAAGGCTTTTCTTCTGCTTTAAACATCAATAAATCGTGGTTTCCTTCAGACAAGTCCAAAACCTTTCCCTTGACCCTTGCTTAGCATCAATAAGATGGTGTAATCCGATTTAGATTCAAGATGCTGGCATATTATAATTACAATATGTGGCACATTAGATATGCCTCCATAATGAAGAATTTGGTTTTACCAAAAATGTATGCACTTTTGTCTGAGAGCAAGGCACGGCCCATGATTATATGAAATCTTTTGCATCTCATGTAGTTTTCTTTTCATACAATATACTGTCACACACACACACACACTAATACTTCAATAAACCTTTTATCATCTCATTTTTATAGTCATATTCATTACCACACATATACATACAAACAAACAAAGCAGCTTATCCAACCAATAAACAAGATTAATTCTGCTATTATCTAGCTGATTCTGTGATCCAAGAAAGCAAAATTACAATTGATTATTATTCTATTCTATCCTATTCTTTTCTGTCCTATCCTAATAGGGATCGGGAAATTCATTAGGCTGAGTCTATTAGACCAAGAAACCCATACATCTAATCTGATGGGTCATCTCATGTCACTAACATTAAGGCACTAACATTAATAGCTGAAATATATATCCTATGCCTAAATTTAACAATCCTAAATATATTATCTCATTTGTAAATACAAGTCAGTTCCATTTGCTGAGATATTTCATTTCATTGCATTTCCCTTCATTCCACTTAAGCACTATCTAGGTATTCTGTCACTTTATCTTTCTAAAATTTCACTAAGATACCATCCAAGTAGAAAGGTGAGGCTCATTTGCTTCCTTAAATGAGCAGTGGAACGTATTTTCTGCCTGTGCTCAAATCAGCTTCAGTAAAAGGATCAGGTAGTAGGTGATGGGAATATTTTCCACCTGAGATCTGGAGAGTTATTGCCTTCTATACAAAAAATCCTAGATTATATGGACATAAACTGTATTTGCCTGGAATGAGGACTAGTTTTTTCTCCAAATAATTTACTTCTGAAATGGGATGATTGTCCTAGGGTCACTGAGAATTCAGTAATGGAAATAGGTAGGGTTTTTTCTGTCTAATTTTCTGGGTTGTGGGGGAGAATAGAGGCTGTCTTAGATAAAAGGTCATCTTCCTTTCAAGAATTTTCTTTTTTATGATCCAGAATAAGGCAAAGGCACACACATTGACCTGTCTACTTTTTCTATGATGGGAAAATCCACATGTGCATTTTGTTATTTCACATTAGATACTAAAATGAAACAAAAAGTGTTTAACATAAAATTTGTATGGCATGAGGTTTCTCCAGCAGTCTTTTCAAGCCTGATGAAAACAATCCTTTACATGAAGAGGTCAGCCAGATTGTGTTAGGACTTTATATATGAAATGCAGAAAAGCATACCACCGATTCCTAGAGAAAGGAGACCATCTTTCTCTAATTGGCCAAAGCAACATACTCCTTCAAAAACACTTACTGCTTTTTCACTTTAATAGGCTGGTGGTTTTATCCCTATGAGGTAGCAAATGCATAACAAATATACAGTATGTAACCCACACATTGGCCCTCTGTTTAATCCAAGGAATGGCCCTTACCTGGGTTTTTCCTACTGTCTCTTGAAAATAGCACCTGCTAGAAAGGGATAATATGGAACAGGGATTATTTGAGGAGGCACCTATATTGTGGATTCAAACCACTACCAGCAACCCAGCAACCTCATCAAGCAAGAATTTCAGTAAGATTGTAATGGTGTTCTGTTTAGAAAGAACTTTGGGATATAATTCTTGACCTCTTTTTATCAAGCTATCTTATTCCACGGCCATTTTTACACTTTTAAATATATGTGTTGGTTTTTTCTTTGTATGGCAGCTGAAAAACAAAATTGATGAGGTCATAAAGTAGAGTGCAAATTTAATAAATGAAATTAAATGAATTTTGCACATTCTTATTCCATGTTCTAGATTACTGTATAGCTCCAACCCTGTGGTGCTTCTGCAAAACTTTGATGACCTAGCTATTTCAGCAGGCCCTGGATCAGGATCAGTTCTTTGTCTTTTTATGATTCTGTGGTTTTTTTCCTCCTCCAATGTGGGTTGTTGGTAATATTTTGTTAAAAGATATTATTGTTATATTACTTTTTTACATTTTCTAAATTCCCTAGAGCAGAGCTTTCCAAACTTTTCATGTTGGTGACACACTTTTTAGATATGCATCATTTCGCGACACACTCTTACAGCAGGGCATCATTTCGCGACACACTCTTACAGCAGGGCACAAGGCAGGCACTAGGACCTGCGTGGAATCCTGGCAGGGCTCAGAGGCAGCAGCAGCTGTGACACACCCAGACACTACAGCCGACACACTAACGTGTCCTGACACACAGTTTGGAAAGCTCTGACCTAGAGTTATAACTGCAGGCAGCCTATACATTTGATTAATTAATTAATTAAATACATAATAAGGAAACATCATGTCAGGATACACTTATTTGGTTCCATTGTATTAAGCACATATATCTTGATATTGTAGCTTTCCTTGTACAGTTGTATGAAGAAGATATAGGAGGGTGTCAGACTTGTACACACACAAATGTACCAGTGATGCAACACAGATTCCATTTCACAGAGTTGAGTTAATTCATAATTAAATTATCTTACCTGTGTAAAACTTTGAGAGCCTATGTGGTATAGCGGTTAAAGGCACCAGGCTAGAAACTGGGAGACTGTGAATTCTAGTCCTGCCTTAGGCATGAAGCCAGCTAGGTGACTTTGGGACAGTCACTGTCTCTCACCCTTAGGAAGGAGATACTGGCAAACCACTTCTGAAAATGATGCCAAGAAAACTGCATGGACTTGTTGAAGCAGTTGCCAGGAATCAAGACTGACCTGAAGGCATATTTTTAAGTAAAACTTTAGGAACATAAACTACTAAATTGAGAAGGTTTAATCTTGTGGCAAAACTTGTAGTTTTCTTGTCACATTTCCACATGGAAATTGTTTCTATAGTTGTCCCTTTCTTCTCAATATACCCTACATAGATCTTTCCACACCTTGTTGAAGAAATAGTCCCTTATACCTAAATGGAATACTATTATGATCAAGTCTCTTCTGCCATCAAAAATGAATGTTGATTCATTCACAATCATTTCCCTGGGTCCAGATATAATTTGTAATTCATATATTAAGCAATATATCTGCTTGTGCACTGCAATCCAAGATATGCAGTCAAACAGAGCTTGAATGAAGAGTAAAGCTGACATCTTCTGTAGCTCACATCACTGTCAATTTAGGCACATTTTTCATAAAGAGAATGGTGTGTGCATACGTATCTGTATGCTCACAAGTTGTGAAAAGAAGCTACTATAAAATCAGGGGTTTCTTCATGCGATGAATGATTGAAAAACATTACCTAATGCATTCAGAATAAAGGCAGACAATCTCATTCCCTGGCCACAGAAAGCCTAGCCAGAATGACATACTCTTATTTTAAAAGTGCAGACAATGAACATCCCTAATATGTTTATTCGATAATAAAAAAAGTATGATTGTGTATTCTGTCACATCAATTAAAAAGTGCAGGTTAAGCAAATTACCAAAGGCAGCCTATTACTAATTCTGCCAATCATGCAAATGAACAATCAAGTGTGAACTCTTCAGTCCGAGCTGCCTTTCTTTTTAAATAACTCCTTGTTTAGCAACCTAAAGGAAGTTGCTATATCAGTAGCATCTTCAATGGACTGTTGAGTCTCAGTTTGAGAATGCTAAACTCTTTGGCCTTTCAAAATGCTTAAAGCCAATCATACATAAGAAAAATTCTGCATTTCAGGGCAGGCTAGACCTACTTCATCTCCAAACAATGTTTCAAGCATTCTGATATACATGTGTCACCTCTCAGTGACAAATAGCTTGTATTAATTAGGCCCTAGACTTGGTGAGATTGCTGTTATTAACTGAGAGAAGATAGCTTGAATTTAATTGTGTGTGACATCAAAGTCAAGTGACTGATATTTCAAGCATCATTTAAAATGTTTGATATTGAATTCATTGTTTTCGCATAAAGACTGTCTAAAAATATAAACGAGACGGATGAGAAAGAGACTGGAAGCCATTCATACAAACTATCTTTTGAAGTAAATTTGATGCAATTTCACCATTATTGTTGACCCGGCATCAGAAATATTTATTTAATTACTTGCCTTTTTAGGTAATACAACTTTGTTGATTAGCTATATACTGTATATGAATGAAATGAAAATCAATTTCATTGTACCAACGTGGCTTCAAAATCATTTTTTTAATTAAAAAAACCTATATGTAGATGAGAAAAGAAGTAAAATATCAGCATTGCTCCTTCTATAAATTACCATAAATAATTAAGAAACTAAGTCCAGAAGGAAAAAAATGCAAGTACAAAGAGAGAAAGAGTAGAAGAATATAGTTAGAATTTATCATCCCAAAATTAATGGAAGTCAAGTTACAAAAGCATATAAAGATAACAGAGCAAGAAAATTAACAAATGTTTGAGATTGAAATTTGACTAGTCATATGTACATTACTGTACAGTCAGGTTCTGGCATATTACTGTACAGGAATATGGAATGAAAAAGAAAACTATTTTCCCCATAACATATAGCTTGCAATCATTATTTGAAGTTGTACTCTTCTTATTTAAAGATGTCTGCTTTAATAGATTTGGTGATGAATTTTTTTAAAGGTAATCATTTATTTATTTAAAGATGATTTTATTTATTTATTTAAAGATGAATTTATTTAAAGGTAATCATGGGGGCAGGATGGCTCAGCGGTTAAAACACCAGGCTTGTCGATCAGAAGGTCGCAAGTTCTGGGATTTGAGACCCTAGCCCCACGTGACGGTGTGAGCTCCTGCACTAGCTCGAGCTCTTGCCAACCTAGCAATTCGAAAGCATGCAAATGCAAGTAGATAAATAGGTACCACTTCGGTGGGAAGGTAACAGTGTTCCGCATGCATCATGCCGGCCACATGACCGCGGAAGCGTCTTCGGACAACGCTGGCTCTTCAGCTAACAAACAGAGATGAGCACAGGCCCCTAGAGTTGGACAACACTGTGCGGGGGAACCTTTACCTTTACCTAATCATTATTAAACAGATTATCTACTTTATACAAAATGCATAAAGCAATGCTAGGGCTATAAATCTGGCCAGAAAAAAACCAGGTGGCCATTAGATGGCAGCAAAGAGAAGCATCAATTCTAGTCATTCCCATTTAGCAGTCTAAATTTTTGTAGCCCTATAGACAAATTCTTCTGATATACAGTAGCTATGTATACGTCTACTATACATACAGTAGTTTATACAGTCTTGCTGCTCATGATCCTTTTAGCTGGAGAAATCAGGGATTTAACTGGAAACTTTTCCACTCCAAACATGTATTTTTGTTTCTGAATATTGACTCCCCAACTATTTATCCATCAATTATTAATTGGCATTAATATAATATACTCTAAGCAATTAAGCTTTGAAATACAAGAATTTAAAATATGTAAAATTGTCAATTGGGTTTTCAGTGCTTATAGCATCTTTGACTCCAAAGTTGGGAAGGAGAAGTGGTATTCTCCTTCCTGAAGATATTCCTGGAGACCTTAGTGGTGGCTATATATTCAACTCCAGAGGTGGCTTATGTGATTTACTTGGGATTCCCTTTAAAGTTTCTCAGAAACTGCAACTTGTTCAAGATTGGGTGACCTGTTTATTAACAAGTAAGAGCCATTTTAGTAGAATAACACCTACTTTGCAGATGCTGAATGAGCTACCAATAGGTTTATGAGTACAATTCGAAGTGCTAGTGACAAACCCATATGGCTTGGACACCTCCCTGTAAATTTTGGGACCATCTACTCTCTGCCCATCCCCTGTGAATATTCTAAGAACAGATAGTCTGTCTACTTCCTTCCAGGTGTGAGAAATAAGAGGCAAGCTTTTCTGTAGCTGCTCCAATCCTTTGGCTCTGTAGTCATACAAGAAAACAAACATGTGAATGGGGCAAAAATAATTTCCTTCATTTTATTAATATTTCATTATTAATATCCACAAAACAGAAGAAATGAGGGGTTGATTGGGGTAATCCTGGAGGGGAAAAAAGTACTGTCTTCCCTGCAATAGAACAGAAAAATAATTTTTGCCTAGGGGAACAAAAAAAAAAACTGAGTTGCCTTTTCCTTTGCCTAGTGACAAATAAAAGGACAAAGATATCTTATTCTCTGCTAGATTAGAATATTTTTCCCTGCTGAATTGTTGAAAAATGAAGGCTATCTCTGGAGACGGGTTCAGGTTACAGTTACAAAGACAGAGGATTTTTTCACTCACAAACCTTGTTTTACATACTAATAAAGATTCTATAACATTTATTATTTTATTTTATTTTATTTTATTTTATTTTATTTTATTTTATTTTATTTTATTTTATTTTATTTTATTTTATTTTATTTTATTTATTTTTTTTTTATTTTTTTTATTTTATTTTATTATTTTATTTTATTTTATTATTTTATTATTATTTTTTTTATTTTTATTTTTATTATTTTATTTATTTTATTATTTTATTTTATTTTATTTTATTTTATTATTTTATTTTATTTTATTTTATTTTATTTTATTTTATTATTATTTTATTTTATTTTATTTTATTTTATTTTATTTTATTTTATTTTATTTTATTTTATTTTATTTATTTTATTATTATTTTATTTTATTATTTTCTATGCCACCTTTATTATTTTTATAAATAACTCAAGATGGGGAACATACCTAATACTCCTTCCTCCTCCTATTTTCTCCACAACAACAACCCTGTGAGGTGAGCTGGGCTGAGAGAGAGTGACTGGCCCAAGGTCACCCAGCCCGCTTTCATGCCTAAGGCAGGACTAGGACTCACAGACTCCTGGTTTCTAGCCCATTGCCTTAACTGCTAGACCAACGTAGGTGAAATTTGCTTGCAAACCCAGATCTTTAGCTATTTCACACAACCCTATTTTCAAATCATAACTGCTGTGAATAGCGAAAGACACAAAGTCTGATTAACTTTTTTCAGAAAGTTTATAAAGTCCTACCAACAGCTGTTAACATGAGTCAGAAGGGAAAGGATTGGATCCAATGCCACTCCATTTCAGAATAAGTGAAATACAAACTATTATGACAGAAAAGAACACTGGAGAAACAAAGCTTATATGGAACATCTGTTTCACCAAGAAAATGTCCCTGTAAACTGTAGAGGATTTTTTTTCCAGATTGTTTATGCCTACATACTCAGAAGTGTACCAATATGTCTGAATACTCATCATACACTATGAAGTCACTGTTGTTTCTCTGTTGATAAATTGTATGTGGGTTGTCAACATATATGGACACACATGCATACAGAGAGAGAGAGAGAGAGAGAGAGAGAGAGAGAGAGAGAGAGTTATGAGGATAACACTTCCTCCATCTAATGAAATGGACTGGACTTTCTTATCCAGAAAGGCTTTTATTCTACACCTTGTTGTCTCTACTGCATTTGCAAGGCTGCTGATAAGTATTTGCTAAAATGGGATTACTTAGCCATTACATCCATTGCAGTGGATGCTTTGAAATGTATTTTTAACCAGTTGGGTCCATATTCCACACATTATTAAACAGATTGTATGACTAAACTAAATAAACATCAAATACCAACAAAGTGGATTATTTCTTCTCATATATTACTAATACAGAAGAGAAAAGAAAAAGAGGCATTTCACCTCTGCCTGACTGAACATAAGTTTTCCTATAAGAAACTCAGTGTCTTAACCTTTTGTGGCAAAACTTATTTTAAAAGCATTAGATTAACATTAATTCCATTGAAAGAAACATGCCATGAAGTAGGGGAGTGATTTAAAATTATTCAGTTTGTTTTTTTTTAATCCAAAAGCTGTTTAAAACTGGCTGAACAGAATATATACATTTTTATTCTTTCGGTGCAAAGAAGATATATGATGAAAACCCTGTCTTAGGTCAAATACATAATGAAATCTTGCATGACCAATCTTGCTTTTTTTTTTAGTACTTCCAGTGCATTCCAATAAGAAAGTCTTTCTCAACTGGGGTCCACTCCAAATATGTGGATTTAAACTTCTAAAATTCAGCAGTGCTGTGCTGGCTGGAAAATTGTGGAAATTGGTCCTTATAACCCCAGATTGGGGAAGGCTGCAGCAGGACTTGAACCAGAGAATTTTCCAGTGAATTGTGCTTCTCTGTGCTTAAAATATGTCAGAATTCTGCACTGAAATCACCCTATAACAACAACAACACTTTTAAAGCCTGGGGCTTCAGATTGCTTAACTTGACATAAAATTACTGCATTACTTTATTAGCCTTTGCATTATAGGAGAGCAATGTTTGTCTATAGTAGCAAAAAGTCATGAGTCTGGTAGCACCTTTTCCAATAATTTTTTTATTAAAAGGCATCACAAAAGCTTATGCCTTTTAATAAAAATTGTTGATTGGAAAAAGTGCTACCAGATTCCTTCTGATTTCTTATTAAATCTAGGGTGTCCATGTTCATGGCACTATGCCATTGAATGTCAACTGTTAGAGAGCATCAGTGGGAGACATCTATTGCTTTCATGTTCTACTTGAAGATTCCTGGAGGAGGAACATAGATCAGTCAAAGGACCCAAACCTATGCAGTTTTGTACTCATTAGAAGTTGTTACAAAAGGAATGTGTGCTATAGCTTCATTATGCTAACACAAGATGTGATCCACATTAGAAGTGGCTATAATAAAGGTACCTAGCACTTCAACTTGCCATCACCAATTGGATCAAGACATCTATTAAAGCCACCAGAGAATGGTAAAATCAAGATAATGAGTGAGGAATGAATTGTATTGCCAATGACAAGGACATGCTTGAATACCATATATGGAAATGAAGGACAAAGTCACGGTGAAGACTGAAATAATTGCCTTAATTTTTTTTTCTCAGACTATGATACTGAGATATCTTACTGAACCTAAAAATTGTTTCTGTTCTCTCATTTACTCTCCCTCTACGTGCTCAGATACATATACTTACTTTGTGGTTTATTGCATGACTTTTGAACCAGCAAAGACAAAGAGTTGCAGTTGTCTGCAAACTAAAGATTGCATACTAAATGAAACTTTAATTCAGGTAATAGCTGCAAATAATGGCTTCTTACAAACCAGGAAATAACTTAAAGCAGAGCAAAGAAGCAGATCTGTGATAGAGAAGGTACAGCATCTCAGGTTCATCAATCTGAGCGTCATCAATTCATAGTTTAACATTATGTTGAACTGAGTTACAATATCAGCACCATGCAGTAATTATAAATAGTTAATATTATTAAATAATAACAGTAATAACAGAGACAATAATAGTGATAGTGGGAGTCATGGTACCTCCTCCATACAATCCATTGTAATGGTATAGAGCATAGTTTACTGGTAACATTAGCTATCCTTGGAAAAATAGCTAATAATCAGCTTTTGTCTTCATAGATCGTATGCTTCAGTAAATCTCTGGACCTTATAATGAAGGATTTGAAATCCTCACATTGTTGCATTATACTTTATCTATCAGAACATTACATATCTTTCTACTGCAGAATATTTTGTGGAATTTTTAAGGAAAATAGAAAGACTATCCAATGCTCTAATAATTTTTTAATTGTTTAAAAATATGCCTTGAAAACGAAGACAAATCTTGGGTAATGGAAGTTGTATGCTTCAGGGTGGGCTTTGCCAAAGGAACTCTATGCATTAGTTGCACTGATCTAAGCCAGCTTTTGCACATCAGAAAGAACTTCACAGGACTTGGCTAAAAGGTTAAATGGGAAGGGTATCCTCTTCCCAGCAGTGACAACTGAATTTCGCATAGCAAGGAACTCACATATGGGAACAATATGACAGCTAGTCTCTTAAATGTATACTTTTGCTTTACAGGGCAATTGATATGTTGTGTAAGAAACATTACAGGGCAGGTGGCTGCTGTGAAATGACCCCACGGCTGAAGGTAAGTAGTGAGGCAGGAGGCCAAAGTTCAAGGGTGACTTTGTTAGTACCAAAGAAATACAGTTATTTTTACAATAGCAATGCACCCTGGAGTGTCCTACTTCCTCTATGAGCCTGAAAGGATTTTATTGTTAGGAAGGTATGCTGTATAATGGCTACATTACTTAAAAGAAAACAAGCAGATGAAAAAGCCATGTTAAATAAAAATAGAGATTAAAAGAAAGCAGCACCTACGTTATGGTAATGCTCTCTCCATCTATTTAATATGTTGAAACCTATTTATGGAATATATACAACCCATCACTGGATCTAGACTCACAAGGAAAAAAAACAAGGCAAAACAACAACAACAGCAAAATCTGATGGCAACTGTAAAATGAATACATTTACTTATATTAAGCTATGTGGGCATGGCCCTTTTTTTTGCTTTACGCATAACAAGGCAATAATTGCATTAAAGTGACTACTCATAAAACCTAAGTACACTTTTGGATCAGGCCAACATCTTGGTTCATTTGGAAGGTCACAGACATAGACAGAAGGAAAATAGTCCTCTTTATGGGCAAGTTGCTCTTGTCACCAATTCTACAATATTCTGTTTGAGGTGTCCAAATCAGAATAGCCTCTAGTATTCAAAAGTGTTTCTGCCATAGATTTATCTGAGGGCATTATTGTCCTGGCGGTTTTATTTTCACTTCTTTTTCTAATTATTCCAAGCCTAGAATTTTCCTTCTCTTTATAGCAAATTCTCATTTCCATTCAGCTATCCACCAAAGTCCACTCCTTCTTGCTTTCCTCAGTGGCGGCATTTAGCCACTTCAGACCAATTAGTTGGTCTGCATTGATCAGACACAGTATTTTCAAGTAGCACAAAGTAAACTGATTCAGAGCCGTATTTAGCAAGGTGCTAATTTTGGCCATTCTAATACGCCAGAAACATCTTAGCAAATTCCTGATTTCACATTGTGTATAAAAATAGGTGTAATTTGGAATTGGTTGAACAATGGAGAAATATCAGTGCTCCAAAATGGTAAGGAAAGTGTCCACGGTACAGATTTATTCATAAGATTATTTTACTGAGAGTTTGTTTTTTTAAGTACATTACTATTTTCTCATATATTTAAGATTATTTAGTCTGTGTTGTGGGGAAGCCTGTGGTTCAGTTTAAACATTTATAACTGACTGTCCCCATAAGGGAAAATCAACATAGTTAGGGAAATATTTTCTCTTCTAAAAGTTATCTAGGATTTCCATTCTCAGGGCTTCCAGACAGTAAGGGAAATCGAAGCACTATCAAGTACTTATGCCCTTGAAGCACACTATGCTAAAAATATGCTGGGCTCATTGTATCTATTGCTTATATAATTTGCATGTGATTCATTAACAAATTCAAGTTGCAAGTTGTCCTAGGCTCTTGGATGAATTCAAACATTGGGTTTGACGTAACCAAGATTTGTTAAATAAGTCACATAAATCAAGGTTCACAAATCATAGTGGCTCGACTAATGTAACACAGTAACCTAATGTCAAGCAAACCATATGATGACAATGTTTGAGCCCAGCCCAAATTAGGAATTTAAAAAAATATTATGATCTTAATTTAGTATTCATAAGATATTTGCAGATTTCTTCATTCATTCATTCATTCATTCATTCATTCATTCATTCATTCATTCATTCATTTTTTCCTTAGTAGTTTTTCTAATCTCTGGCATAATTTCTTTATTGGTTGGGCAGTGCACCATACTCTCAGGACCAAAAAATAAATCAGATTTTTAAAACTCTGTTCAGGAGGCCTCAATGATGTCACCAAGTTCTACATCTCAGGTTTTGATACGTTCGAGAAATCCTACATGGTCCTATTTTTTGTTTCTTGTGAGATTTTAGACTTTGGGTTCATTATCATTTGCACATTCTAAACACTTATGTCCAGACAGGAACTTAAACAAATCCAGAATGTTTGGATTGCTTGTTCTTTTTGAAATAACCTGAAACAGCCTCACCCTCCTATTCTCACATCTTCCAGTCACCTTCTTTCCATGGACACTATCTGCCCTCCCTTTTTCTCATTATACTCTCTACTTCCTCCACCCATGTAACCTGTTTTGAGCTATAGGGAAAAGGCAAGGTATAAATGAAAATACAAATAAATTGTTCATGCCATATTCTACATGATGTGTTAGGTAAAACAACTTCCTCTTCTGAATGTTCTCTTTTTAGAAAGTTAAAATGTGGTTAAGCTACATTCCATGTTAAGGCTATTAAGCTTCCAAACTTGTCTTATATTAGCTTCTTTACTTTGGTATGCTGAACCCTTAAACAGCCTCCACCAGAGATATTCAATACCTATATACAACACTTTGAACTCAGATGTTTACTATGAAGGTACAGCATATAGAAGATAGAAGATATATGAAGATAGAGATAGAGTCAGGTCCATTGGGATGGAGTGAGGAGATGCAAGGGGAAAATTCGATCTAAGTTGGACTCCGAGCGTGAGACAGGGTCTGGGGAGATAACTGGGGAACGTACATGCCCGGTTATCTGGGAACGGTTTGATCCTGCTGGACCCGAGGAAGTGGACAGGATCCTTCAGACTGTAATTGCCACCACCTGCCAATTAGATTCATGTCCCTCCTGACTGGTTAAAGCAGCTCGGGAGGTGACATGTGGCTGGGTCCACACGATGGTAAATACATCCTTGAGAGGGGGGGTGTTTCCAGCAACCTTTAAGGAAGTGCTGGTGTGCCCCCTCCTCAAGAAACCATCGCTGGACCCTACTGTATTGGACAATTTTCATCCAGTCTCCCACCTCCCCTTTTTGGAGAAGGTAGTTGAGAAAGTGGTGGCGTTGCAGTTCCAGAGGATTCTGGATGAAACGGATTAGCTAGACCCCTTTCAGTCAGGTTTCAGGCCTGGTTATGGGATGGAAGTGGCATTGGTTGCACTTATGGATGTTCTCTGGCGGGGGCAGGATGGGGGCAGTGCATCCATCCTGGCCCTTCTTGACCTCTCAGCGGCTTTCGATACCACCGAACATGGTATCCTTTTGGGCTGACTCAGGGGGTTGGGGGTGGGCAGCATGGTCCTACATTGGTTCACCTCCTTCCTCCAGGGCCAGTCCCAATCGGTGTCGATAGGGAGCGAGAGATCTGAGCCATGGCCCCTTCTTTGTGGGGTGCTGCAGGGCTCGGTACTTGGGGGGTCCTCTTGGACTCACAACTCCTGCTCAAAGAACAGGTGGCAGTTGTGGCCAGGAGGGCCTTTGCTCAACTTCATGTTGTGCACCAGTTACGCCCTTTCCTAGACCGAGAAGCTCTCCGAACAGTCATTCATGACCTAGTTATCTCCCATATAGACTACTGTAACGCGCTCTACATGGGGCTACCCTTGAAGAATATCTGGAAGCTACAACTGGTCCAGAATGCAGCTGCACAGGCAATTTTAGGTGCACCAAGATCTGCACATATAACACCTCTGTTACGCGAGCTGCACTGGGTTCCAGTTTGCTTCCAGGTCCAATTCAAGGTGTTGGTTATTACCTTTAAAGCCCTACATGGCATGGGGCCAGGTTACCTGAGGGACCATCTCATCCCTATTACATCAACCCATCCCACCAGGTCATGCAGAGAGGGCATGTTACGGACCCCATCCATAAAAGAATTCCATCTGGCGGGGTCCAGCAGGCCTTCTCTGCAGCAGCTCCTGCCCTCTGGAGCATTCTTCACCTGGAGGTGAGACAGGCTCCTTCGCTCCTGGACTTCCGAAAAAAATTGAAAACCTGGTTCTGTCATCATGCCTCGAATGGGAGGGGGAATAGTCACTCCTGGGGGTGGCTAGTACCCTAGAATGGACCGAGAATGACCCTTATGCTCGCGGACTGACAGAGAACATCTAGCCATCTAGATTTTATCTCATTTATATTTTATTGTTATTTGAATTTGTATTTTTATATTTATTGTGCTTGTGATCTATTTTGAATTTTAATTGAGATTTTATTGTAAACCGCCCAGAGTTCCCCTTTGGGGGGAGATGGGCAGTGATAGAAATTTAATTAATAATAATAATAATAATAATAATAATAATAATAATTGCTAACGGCATTGCACAAACAGGTGTACTTCAAAACTAACAAAAAAGTGCAACAGAGAGAAAACAAGGTGCAGTCAGAAGGAAAAGTTGCCTCATATTAACCTTAAGAGTTTTGAAAAGGACAAAAATAGCTAAAAATTCTCAGTAAGTGGTATAAACTATGCTGTTAAATGTCAAATAGGTTTCAGTAGCCTATATTTTTGATAGACATGCACTTTGTCATTTAATCAGAAGTATTTACAGATGTATTTATGAAATTATATTTCTATTCTGTCCTTCAGAAATATTCTAGGAAGGTAAAAACAGTATTAAAGCACCTAATAATTATGTAATCAAAGTCAGTGCCATCAAGAAATAGTTATCAGCGAAAATAGACCACCAGCAACAGATTGAAAGTTTATAACATAATCCACTAATCATTCATAAATACCAGTGTAAATAAATACTAGCTGGGCATCAAACATCAATAAATACAACAGCTGCTGTACATATAAAGCAGGGTTTCTCAACCAGGGTTCCGCAAGAGGTCACTAGGGGTTCCCTGGGAGATCATGATTTATTTAAAAAAAATATTTCAAATTTGGGCAACTTCACATTAAAGAGGTAAGTTTCATTCTTTATTTTTAGCTTAAGAACACTGTTAACGCATATACAGTATACAGGCCTACACATGAAATGAATATAATAATTTTATAACTTCTGGCCTGAATGTGCAGGGGTTCCCCGAGGCCTGAAAAATATTTCAAGGGCTCCTACAAGGTCAAAAGGTTCAGAAAGGCTGATCTAAAGGGAGATATTCCCAAAGCTGGAACACTACCTCAGAACAAGGCATCCTGAATCACCATTAATGATGAGTGGCAGAACCAATACAGTGAAATATTCCTTCTGATGCCTCAGTTTACATTGCCTTATTCAAGATCCAACACAGCTAATGCAGCAGCCAGGCTACTAACAGGGAGAAATAGATTTAGTAGCATTATGCTGGCAATAGCTTTCCAGGTCCAATTCAAGGTGCTGATTACCACCTTTACAGTCCTATATGACTTGGCACCCTGATACTTACAGTAACAACTCTTCCACCCAGATTTAGCTTGGCCTATGCATATTTCCTGAGAGGAGTTGCTGAAGATTTCCAATTTTCAGGAAGTGAAGAGAGTGAGGGCCCCATGGCATTCCCTCTCTATTGTGACACAAAGCTATGAAAATCTTGCCCCATAGGCTTTAAAAAGTGTGGGGTGGGATGAGATAGGTCTTATTTTATTTTATACTTTCCTTGTTTGTAACCCAGTTTTGTGCAAAGGTGGGCATGATAAAGGACAAAAAAGGCAGGGACCTAACAGAAGCAGAAGAGATTAAGAAGAGGTGGCAAGAATACACAGAAAAACTATACAAGAAAGATCTTAATGTCCCTATTAAATACGATGGTGTGGTCGCTGACCTTGAGCCAGACATCCTAGAGAGTGAAGTCAAGTGGGCCTTAGGAAGCATTACTAACAACAAAGCTAGCGGAGAAGATAGTATCCCAGCTGAGCTATTTAAAATCCTAAAAGATGATGCTGTTAAAGTGCTGCACTCAATATGCCAACAAATTTGGAAAACTCAACTGTGGCCACAGGATTGGAAAAGGTCAGTTTACGTTACAATTCCAAAGAAGGGCAATGCCAAAGAATGTTCAAACTACCGTACAATTGTGCTCATTTCACATGCTAGCAAGGTTATGCTCAAAATCCTACAAGCTAGGCTTCAGCAGTATGTGAACCAAGAACTACCAGAAGTGCAAGCTGGATTTCGAAGAGGCAGAGGAACTAGAGATCAGATTGCCAACATTCGCTGGATCATGGAAAAAGCAAGAGAGTTCCAGAAAAACATCTACTTCTGCTTCATTGACTATGATAAAGCCTTTGATTGTGTGGCAAATTCTTAAAGAGATGGGAGTACCAGAGCACCTTACCTGTCTCCTAAGAAACCTGTATGCGGGTCAAGAAGCAACAGTTAGAACCAGACATGGAACAACCGACTGGTTCAAAATTGGGAAAGGAGTACAACAAGGCTGTATATTATCACCCTGCTTATTTAACTTATATGCAGAGTACATCATGAGAAATGCCGGGCTGGATAAATCACAAGCCGGAGTTAAGATTGCCGGGAGAAATATCAACAACCTCAGATATGCAGACGATACCACCCTAATGGCAGAAAGTGAAGAGGAACTAAAGAGCCTCTTGATGAGGGTGAAAGAGGAGAGTGCAAAAGCTGGCTTAAAACTCAACATTTAAAAAACTCAGATCATGGCATCTGGTCCCATCACTTCCTGGCAAATAGAAGGGAAAGAAATGGAAGCAGTGACAGATTTTGTTTTCTTGGGCTGCAAGATCATCGCAGACGGTGACTGCAGCCATGAAATTAAAAGACGCTTGCTCCTTGGGAGGAAAGCGATGGCAAACCTAGACAGCTTATTAAAAAGCAGAGACATCACCTTGCCGACAAAGGTCCGTATAGTTAAAGCTATAGTTTTCCCAGTAGTAATGTATGGCTGTGAGAGTTGGACCATAAGGAAGGCTGAGCGCCGAAGAATTGATGCTTTCAAACTGCGGTGCTGGAGAAGACTCTTAAGAGTCCCTTGGACTGCAAGGAGGTCAAATCAGTCAATCCTAAAGGAAATCAACCCTGACTGCTCATTGGAAGGACAGATACTGAAGCTGAAGCTCAAATACTTTGGTCACCTAATGCGAAGAGAGGACTCACTGGAAAAGACCCTGATGCTGGGAAAGACTGAAGGCAAAAGGAGAAGGGGACGGCAGAGGATGAGATGGTTAGATAGCATCACCGATGTAATGAACATGAATCTGAGTAAACTCTGGGAGACAGTGGAGGACAGGAAGGCCTGGCGTGCTATGGTCCATGAGGTCACGAAGAGTCGGACACGACTTAACGACTGAACAACAACAAATAAATAGACAAATAATGTCCAGTCTCTAAAGTGCTCCAAAGTTTAATTTTATGGCCTACACAAATTAAAGCCAATATTATTGTCCCAATGGGTCACCAATTTGCTTTCTAATCGGTCCAGCCAGTTTAGATCACTTATGTTTCCTTTCCTTTTCCTTTTTTTGTAAATTCAGCTGCCTGAAATGAAAGTGGTTTTTCTCTACCATGACTCTTAGAAAATTCTCTATAGTAATACTTATTCAAATGAATGGGATAGGGTTCCAAGAATTCCATCAACTGAACTATTTTCCTGACTACATTACGCCAGATTTTCTGATTTTCTAACAACTTTCCTATTTTCTGGTGAGGAGGCATGTCTCTTCACTAATAATGAAGAAGCTTGCAGCTAGTTTTATTTTTTATTTTTATTTTTTTACATAATGGTCACTTGAATTTTTATCCATCTGGACTGGGAACCTACTTTCTTTTCTCAAAATGAAAACAAGCTTCATGATTTTGTATACTATATGTTCTACCCATGGGCAATTATTCCTAAATAGTATATTTGCTCTCTACAACCACATATGTTCTTGCATTACTTACCATAGAGACATTTCAAGCAGGAGTCTATAGAAAATTTCTAGGAGATAAAATGTAATACATATTCTAAATATATCATTCATGCAGCTGATGGTGAAGCTGTTCTCTATTTGCCACACTTTGATACATATTTCAAGCAGAAGGTTAAGAACTATAAACCAGTACAGTATAGTGACTAGAGTATTGAATGTGGACTGGAGAAGGAAGGAAAGGTTCCCCTGTGCAAGCACTGAGTCATGTGACCCCTGGGGAGATGCCGCTTTCGCGACGTTTTCCTGGCAGACTATAGAGTGGGGTGGTTTGCCATTGCCTTCCCCAGTCATACTGAAGAAACCCAGGTTCAAATGCCAGCCATCTATGAAGCTTTCCGGAAGATTTGGGGTCAATTCAAAGTGCTGCTTATCACCTCCAAATCCCTATATGGTGTGGCACCAAAATATGTCATGGACTGCTTATTAAGTAGGATTCTGCCTATCTGGTTTAAATTTTGAGAAGAGGATTGCTAAAAGTTCCCCTTCACATGCAGTAAGAAGGGTGTGGGGCAGAAGACAGATCTCAGTAGTGGCCCCTACATTGTGGAACATGATGCTGTTATCAGAGATATGTCTGGCCTCACTCCTCATAGTGTTCCAGTAGGCCATTAAAACCATTTTACTTTAATTAGACTTCAGATCAAAGGGTGATTATGGATGGCCATCCAATTGCAATTGTATTATAGATTAATTTTCTTCTAGTTTTGTTACAATGCTGTAACAAATTGTTTTCCTGTTGTTCATTGCCCAGAGTATTTTTTTAAAAAAATGATGTATATTATTAAATAAATACCTTTATAGATTTAAGGATTTAACCTACCTCACAGGCTTGTCATAAGAATATCATAGGAAAGTGAAGAACTACATACATTAGATTCCATATTCTCATTTGGTTTTTAAAAAATGCCTTACCATAGCTCTTGTCTAAAGCTTTTGAAAGCAGCTGCTTCCAGATGTGCTTGAAAGCATCACAAATGCTGTCGTGAAGAAAGCTCTTCCCCTTTTATGCATGTGTCACAATATCACGTGCACATATAAAAGGGGTGGAGTTGCATCATGAAAATGCTATGTTGTTTTCATCTTTTTCTCCCAGCCAATGCCTCTGGTTGCTGCATAATCCCAGGAGAAGGTATGACTGCTTTGAGAAGTTGCAGAGATGTTCTTTATTTGTGCTCGTAAGTGCTCCGAGGCAACTTTTGGCTTGAATTTGACGAACTGCACAGCATTAATATGCTGTATCTAGGTTTCCCTGGCAGAATGGTGGACTAAAATGAAATTATTATTATTTACATAATTAATCATAATATAGTAGTAGCAATAAAACATAGTCTAAACTACTTGCCCTGCACAGAAACTGTTTAAGCTCACAAAGAAACTTCCATTGATTTCTTCTTGTGATTTAATTCAGAATTGAATGCTTTGGAAGTCAGTATCAGGCTACAGCCAACTGACCATTTTTGTAATGCATGTATTTCTACTGCTGCAAAAAGCAGACCTCATTGAATCAGAATCACAATGTAACTTTCTCCAATTTCTCATGAGTTAATTGGTTTCTCCACTTTCTGAATACCCACTTTGTATGCTAATTTTATCAGCATGTTACATTAAACTAATGAATCTTGGATAATTGTAAGATCTTCAGATTAAATCTACTCTGCTGTAGAATGCAACTCCATTTATCACAGCAGTGAATCATAGACAAGGAAAGTCCCAACCACCTAAATTGAATCTTCCCCATGTGTGATCTATGTTGCTGCGTATGCACATGATAGATTAGAACATGTTGAAGTGCCAAAAAATTCATGTATAACAACCCACTTGGTCCTATGTGCATCATTACTGCAAATTGTATGACCCAAAGCTTTCCCAGATGTGTAGGCCCTTGTGCATGGAATGTACTGACTCAGATGCTCCAGGAGATGAGATTGAAACATCTATCCCAGTTAGCACTTCAATTGCCAAAAAAAAAATTGCATCAATGTTACAGTTTGTTGTTCCAAGGATAAAGGGATAACCTCTCCACTCATGACAAATGACCTGAGTATCAGAAACAGCTGTCAGTTATGATGGAGCAGATTAACGGAACTTCCTAAATGTGCACATCTTTTTTTCTTATCCCCCAGAGCCTGCCCACACCAACTTAGATCACTCCAGAAGTAACGTTTGTGTCCTTAACCAGCAACTTTCTGTTTGGCATCAGCATTAACAGCTCAGTATTATAATAATATGGAATTGTACTCCTAAATATGTTAAGGTGTCCAGTATGCTTATTCCTCCCACCCAAAGGGAGAAGTGTTACACTTAAACAGTTTAGGGTTTAAAAAAAGAATACATCAATAAATTACAATAAAGCCACAGTTACTATATGTAGCTGTAAATGTATTATGCATAACTGGCATCCTGATTACCACAAAACTGGATGCCTTATGTAATACTGTAATTTTGATTGCCTTTCTTCTATCTTTCTTTTTGGCCCTCATTCTAACACATTACAAAAATAATTCAGCATGCTTCCATACCAGCTTTTACTGTGCAGCCACCCTGCCTCAAGCATGGAATTTTATGCTGTGTTTAAATTTTCCTACATTTCTTCCATATTTGTTCTTAAACTACCACCACCACCAATAATAATAATAATTATTATAATAATAATAATTGCAGTTTGTTGACTTTGCATCCTTCAATTTATTTTTTTTTAATTGAGTTCCCAGCTGAGACTGATATATTGCTACTGAAGGCATGCAAGTTGCATAATTATGATAGGTAAAGGTAAAGGTTTCCCCTGCACATTTGTTTTTTTTTTTTTTTTTTATGATACACACCTAAAAATAGAACATCCCCCCAAACCTGCCTTACCTCTGCAATCTAATCCAGTTGTAATGCAGTCAGCAACCCTAAACTAAAGTACTAGGAATAAGTCTTTTAAAAACTATGATGACAAGTTTGAAATAGAGCAATGCCACCTACGATTTAGCTAACTGAAACAGATATGTTTCCAGTGACAGCAGTTTCCTAGAATCAGGAAAGATACAGAAAAAAATTGAATTTTGAAAAAAATGTAAACGATTTACTGCTGAATAGACAGTATAGGTTAGGTTGCTACTTTGCTTATATTTGGTCAAATGTCCCCTAACCAAAGTATTTCTTCTCCCTGTATTATTCTTTCTGCTGGAGAAAATTATAGCACCGCAAAAATCAGGCTCCTATAGCTCATCATCAAATGTTCTCAGTGTTTATATTCCACCTACAGAATATTTTTTTCCTCACAATTAGACTGGCATCCGCATAGGCTAGTTATCCAAAGTGTGATTTTTTTTTTCCAATCAGGCTTTTAAACCCAAAGTTAGGCCTCTATATCTGAGTGGGATGGCTGAAAGGTGGTATATAATGATTCTGACATTGTCAGTCAAATTTAACTGCATTTTATAATGTTGGTGATTGCTGTATGCTGCTGATCACAGTGGGATCATTCAGTGATGAAGGATAGAAGTTAAGAAACTGTACAAATAAGTAAACAAAATATCGCACTGGAAAGAAAACATATTTTATAATTTGCACTTTTGCTACATCAGGCAATGAAGAAACTGAGTAATTTATTCTGTGTATCTCCAGAATAAGTTTCTTTCCTGCTGCTGAAAGGTCATGATTACTGGTCAAATTTAAAATAACAACAAACAATAAACAACAGTTATTCCAGCAGAAAAATAATAATAAACAAATAACTAAAATTGATCTTGTCTCTGTTCCAAAATGTGTTTTGGATTGTTATTAAGATTTTCCAAATAGATTGCTCTCATTCTTGATGCCGTGTTTTTCTTCCCCACTTTTTAATGGCATACGGATTAAGCAAGTTTCAATTTCTTGCAACAGAGAACAGAAGAAAAATAAGGAATCGATGGTGGACTGACCTAATCCTCAGACGAGCTGGGCACCCGCAACTCCCACTGAATGACGAGTATTTGTGGGTGCTCAGCACTTCTTAGAATCAGAAATATTAGCATTTCCTGAAGAAAAAAAGAAGTAGAAAATCAAAGCAAAACTGTTGAACATTTTACATAAAGGCTAACATTGCACAATTTTTATTGATTGATTAATTGATTGATCAAATTTCATCATCGCCCATCTCCCCCAAAAGAGGGACTCTGGGCAGTTAAAGTAAGGAATATAATTTTTTCTTATACCAGAAAGTTTACTCTTTCCTGGACCCTCCAGTGAGTGAGTGCTGTGTTCATCTCCCATGGGATCTGATTTACACTGACTCATTAGTGAGACACTTGGAAATGAATAGCATGACTCACCCACTCCTTCTACACATACAGGTCTGTTACAACATTACAACAATACAGTATCACATAATATTCCTCATATCTTTTTTATTATATATAATGTATGTTTGTGTGTTCAATAATCTGTAAACTAAGAAACAGACTGAATCACCATGCACAAACATGGAAGTTGGAAATTGGTAATGGTCAATTATTATCATAGGTCAGATAATTGCTTCTTCAGCACCCCATCGATTGATGTTTTTATACTGATGCATAAAAAGCATAAGAGCATTATAATAAATTTATAAGGGTACATTGAGCAATTTTACTAATTGCTATAGTGAGAATTTGGTGTAAAAAAATCCACTCTTCATGGTAGGCAGTGGTCTCAGAAGGGGTTATAGTAGCATCTCCTGTCTGACTTGATTGAAGCTACACAACAAACTTCATAATTGTCTTTTCAGTCACAAGTTTTGATATTGGAATTTCTCTGTATTGGAATCCATAATCATTATTCTATCTATTTTCTATGACTGATGTTCAGGGTAGAATACCAACTCATAGGTAGCTGAAAGACACTGTTCCCACACAAGAAGGAAGTAGTAGCATCTTTGCTGAACCTAGAGGTTTGTTAAATTCTATTTCATATATGCATAAAGTGATGGAGTGTTATGTACACTAACCTTTATTCTTCTGCGATATATATCAAATAAATCAATAAATTAATAAAAATTAAAAATTTTATTAACTTAAAAACCAAAATACACCAAAATAAAAAAGCATCCTAATACGACCATTAGCATTTGAATGCTCATTAGAACAACATGCTTTTAATGGCTTTGCAAAAAGTCACTAGGCTGGGGGATAAACAAACCCCATAGGATAAGCTATTCCATAATGTTGGGGCCACCACTAAGAGGGACTACCTCCAGGTCCCTAACCCCTTAACTTCACTTGGGATGGAGAAGTGTCTCATTAAGGACAAATGCCCAAGGAATGAGCAGATTCTAGTCAAAGGAGAGAATCCTAAAGGTATGCAGGATCCAAGACTTTGGGCCTTACAGGTTAAAAAAAAAGCACTTGGAATGGGATCCAGAAACGTATTTGAGTAAATATTTTATGTTTTGTTGCTAAAGCAGTTCACCCCTTCGAGATTATAGACTGCTGCATTTTGAACCAACTGAGTTTCTGCAAAATATTGTTCTTGGTTTTTTATTGACTTCTTAGGGTTCTTTGCCAATCCAATCATCTACCAGAGCAATCAAGGCAGTCCTGGTTCTGTGCCCAGGTGTGAACTCTAAATAGAAGTTTTTTGCCACCCAGTCAAAGAAGTTTTTTGCCACTCCCACTTATTGGGAGTCAAGTGACATACAGATTTAATAAATAAAATAAATATTTTTAATCTAGGATTTGAAGTCCCACCACCTTCTCCAGAATCTCCCCCACCAAGAAAGAGAAGATTGAAGAGGATATCAAGGAAACCAGAAAGAGGCTACTCAAGGACATCGCTCATCTTGGGCTTCTCTTTGCTAGAATCCCCAAATACCCCCCAAAAGCCCAATGGGGTTGATATAATTTTCTTTGGCAGCGATACAGAAATGGTTTTCCTTTCCCTTCTTCTTGGGTATTATTTTTACTTTCCAATCTAATATACAGCTGTGGGGTTTCCTGGTGGTCTCCCCTTTAAGTACTAACCAGGTCTAACCCTGCTTAGGTTTTTGAGATCAGCCATAGTTGGCTAGGTACTACCCCTATTCCAATATATTTATGTTCAATGAATTACCTCAAAAGAGATCAATATGTATTCATAACTTTTCAGATATTCTGCTCCAGATGTGAATCTTACTGATAGCTGGATAATATCTAGAGCTAGGAAACATGAGTTATAGAATGAGCCAGGAGTAAAAACAAGAGAGAGCCTGATTAAACCAAATGCCAGGACCAAAGAACAGCTAAGAATGCAAAAAACATGGTGGAGTTCTGGAAGACTTTATTGCTCATTCAAGGTTCAGTTGGAACAGGAAGCAAAGTCTTTTCGGTCCAGCAAACTTTAATACTCAGAATCAATGGCCAGAAGAGTCTTTGCTGAGAGGTTTCCACCTATAATTCAATGGTGCAGCATATGGAGAGCAAGATAGATATCTAGATGTGCTTGAAAATGGGGATATTAGTGAGGCATGGGATATCACTTTTGGGGCCAGCATGTATGGCCATGCTCCCCCCTCCATGTGGTTTGTCGAATCATAAAGGAAATACTTGAACTGATTTGCGTCACTTAGAAAACTCCCTCTGATATATTGCAGTCTTCAGAAGCAGAGAGCATTATCGTTCTTGATTCTAAGTGAGAGGAGAGCTCTTTCCAATGCCAATCTTTGGTTTGCTTGTGTTCTCTTTTGGCATATCTCTCTCAGATTCATGATTTAAGACAGGAGTAGTCTCCTCTTCAATGGGCAAAATTGTCATGCATTTTAAAAATTATGAGGTATTAGTCCTTTGTGCCATTTTTCAAGGCCTTTGCTTAATATCAATGGGCTTTTCTTCAGAACCTGCACTTCTATGCAGATCACACACAACATAAAGTATCAGAACATTTAAACGGGGTTCGCAACACAAGCCTGACTTCAACAGGCATCACTGTTATGCCAGTGGATATTAGGACAGAAGCCTGAATCTTTATAAGTAAATAGGGAAATGCCTGTAACAACTACAGCATATTTCACATTCATGAGGGAAAAGGTCCCCCCGCCCATCAGCTGAAGATAGAGAAATTTATCTTGTATATTATCTAATAGGCCTTCCAGAATGAAAGACCACAGGAGGTAAGGCTAACAAAATTAATATGCAAAGAATTTCAACACTAGGGGCCTATAATTTTCTTGTAAATGGTTTCACTTTAAGGATGAAACAACATAGGACAATACCAATTTCTTTCTGGCTCTCTTTCATCTTTTTTGGGGGGGCAGATAGATGGAGCTTTAAAAAAATTAGCACATGACAGCAGGTGGGACGAAACTAGACAAGTGGATATTCAAAGTAGGGAGACTGCAAATTTGATTTGCTTAGCATTTTGCTAACTGATTTGAATTCATTGATATGTTAAAAACAACGTGGGTAGGTATATTTAATTAAAGCAAGATTGGCTATCATTCAGACTAGAAGTAAACATTTAGTCTACTTACAGAATCATTAAAATGCATGGGGGGAAGACTTCAGAACATAAGCATGCCGACAATAATTTGGGGGTTCAAATGTTAGAGTTCATAAATTAGGTTCCAATTTGTTATTATGTTACATCTCACTCTTAACAGTTAAACTGAATCCATTATTTACTGTTAGTTATTACATCCACTCAGTGTCAACTTCCTGCCCACCCCTACTTCAAATAAAAGGGGGGGAGGAATATGTTTATAACCAAACAGTTATAAGAGACTCCTAGAAATAAAACAAATTTTAAGTCATATGTAATGGAAGTTAAATTCACTCTTGCCTAGCTTTATAGAATAGTTTTTGGCATCTTTTGATTCATTCTTCATCACTATTTTGCAATCAGTCAAGAAGAGATACACGTTGTTTGTCTTGGAGAAAAGAACTCAATATGATTAGATTTCTAAAATATATTCCAGCACCCCAGGAAGTATTTCAGTGCAGTGCTAGTCCTATCAATTTTAAAAAAGGTTAGTGTCAGACAGCCTTTGAAATGAACAAATCAGTTCAGTATAATTTGAAATTTTAAAATCAGGACTTTGAAATGAAGGAGAGAAACTATTAGGTGGCCTGTCTTGGTCAGATTTTCTTATAATTTGACATTTGGATGTATTCTGAGTTGATCTATTGTGGCAAGAAGACAAATGAGGTGAAGCACTTTTGTTGTCTAAAGGATGTTTTTATGCTACATTATTAACAATTATTTGGAGTTAGATTCAGAGAAGTTGGATACAAAAATATACGTCACTTCAGTGAAAGTGACTTTCCAGTAAAAAATTAATTTATGCTGTGTGCAAAATGGCAGCTTTAAATCCAACCTCTCTTTTTGATATAATATCGTAACTATCCACTGCAACGCGCTCTATATATCACAGCATGTAAAAAGGGTCTGGAAATTGCCATTTACTAAAAAGTATGGTTAACTGGTACATTTATTTATTTATTTATTTATTTATTTATTTATTTATTTATTTATTTTCTATCCCGCCTTTATTATTTTTATAAATAACTCAAGGCGGCGAACATACCTATTACTCCTTCCTCCTCCTATTTTCCCCACAACAACCTGTCATTTGGGAGGAGGCAAAGGCGAGTGACTGTGAGGTGAGTTGGGCTGAGAGAGAGTGACTGGCCCAAGGTCACCCAGATGGCTTTCATGCCTAAGGTGGGACTAGAACTCTCAGTCTCCTGGTTTCTAGCCCGTTGCCTTAACCACTAGACCAAACTGGCTCTCATGATACCTAAAGCTACCAGATCTACTCTGCAAAGGTTAGGTCCACCACTAGATGGAATGAAAGAGTTCTCCTGGATTTTTGCAGGTCAGATCAACTAGCCTAATGATACCTACAATTATGATGAATTATGCCTACATTGAAAGTTTGCAAAGGTTTGCCAGGAACAATTTAACTTGTTGGTTTTAATTTTTCTTGACAGCCTAGGGCCCAATTATTTGAAAACCTCACATTATCCGGATACTCAATTATACAGAAGAGATCTTTTAAAGGGGTCCTTCCAGAAGTCCTTTTGTCAGAGAGGTGCTTTATCTTTATCTTTACTCTTGGATGTACTCCATAACAGAGAGTTCCATTAGTTGCCATTTTGGAAAATGCTGATAAGAATGCTTTTATTCTTTCTGGTTATATTATAATAAACACAAACATACATGTAAAAAACATGAAGAGCCAGTGTAGTATGGCAGTTAAGGTGCTGGATTAAGAGCCTGAAGACCCAGGTTCCAATCCTCACTTAGGCACAGAAGCCGGCTGGGTGACTCTGGGCCAGTCACTTTCTCCTGAGCCCTAGACTGGGAAGTAAAAAAAAAATCTCATTATCAAGATGCACAGGACCAGTATGGCAAACAAAGAAACTTTGTCCTGCAGTGGATTGATTCAGGCTGATAATAATAAGTTGATATAAGTAGCTAAAAAAAGTAAATAAATTGATTTGAAGGCTAAAAAAGAAGACCAAACAGTATTGTAGCACCATTGTGAACATTTCTACATGCTTAAAACTCATAAACAAGTCAATCTTCAAATAACTCTTCTACTTTATACACCATTCCAGATATAGATATTGATATAGATAACTAACAATTGCATCCTGGCAATAAATTTATTTATTTATTTATTGAATTTATATGGTGCCCATATCACTCGCATGTGACTCTGGGCAGCCTACATACAGTAGTTGCTGAAACAATGATTTATTTGAATGTAAGGATTTTTTTATATTTAAATATTTGATTTATTTAAAATATTATGATATTTAAGGTATTTGATCCTTTTATTAGCCAACATGTAAAGAGGGATAGAGCTACACTGATACTTCCACTGCTTGATGTCACACATTATTTAGCCCCTCCCCCAAGATTCTGTGCATAACATGCAAATATCTGAGTAGATAAGGCCTTTGCTCATGGAAATATCTTCCGCTGTATCTACTAAGTATGCAAAAGGACTATTTCTTGCAGATAGTCAAGTGGTATGACTGTGGGAAAAGCTAAATCATGCCACTTACTGTATGTACTGGTTTAATTTTCATAATGTCTGAAAAGGGTTTTAGTCTGCTTAAAACTGTATTAAAACTAGCCCAAAACAAAGAAAAAAAATGCAACTGCATGTAATTGATATTATCATCAAACAAAACCTAACAAGAATAAAAATTGTTATGTCGGATCTATATTTTATGGTAAACTTTGCAGAATTGTAAATTACACCATTTTTGCATTTGAGGATAACATGTGAAAGTACAATTCTCCCCCTCCCACCCCCATCTCCTTTACCTCCCTTTCAGATGTGCATGATTGATGTCAGCCTTACTAAGTAGACCAGACAGGAAACACAAGCAGATGAGCTAATTCTGATTTATTGTAAAGGTACATTAACAGAATTTTGCAAGTCTGAAAGTACAATTCTCACACACACACACAAACACACACACATCTCCTTTACTGCCTGAGAAACTAGGGTGGGTCTCTTCTGAGCCTCTTGCCTCTCCCACTATCCAGCTATGGGCTATGCTGTCTCTTATCTGACCATTCGCTTGGCAGGTCTCTTCTAACTTTTCTGGAAAAAGTTAAACAAAGTCCCATTCCTTTCTCTTCCACTGAGCAACATAGCTTCCTGATGCCCCTTTTCATGTTAATTATTAATTAAACCTTCCACATCGAAACTTTGCTACATGTATCTATATGCAAAACCTAGTTAGTATTCCTCCACTATTGAAACTTAGCTGTTTGATTAGCAAGCAGTTTCAAGTTGATCATTCCATCAATTAAATCTTATAGCCTTAGTGAAAATTTAATTCACATTTTCAAAACAAACTCCATCATGTGTTTCCTTATAAATGTGGAGTGAGCTTATATGGTATTCTGAGTGCCCTAACTAGCTTATTTTCCATCTCAAACCTTTCTTTCATGCTAAATTGTTTTCTTTTTAAAAAAAAAAATCTAACAGCTACTCAAATCCTCCAAGATATTTAAATATCAATTGTCTTGGTGTTTATTAGTTCTAGGGGGCTTTATATTTAATGCAGCTGCATAATTTAGGACCTGGATCTGCAGTCCACAATAACAATAGCAGCAACTAGAATGTATTATTTATAACTGTATAGTATTGCAAGTTCAAATTCCTCTAGATGACTAAGAAATCAAGCTCTATTCGTTCCATATAAAAAGCTTCTGCAATGTAATCTTAGTAGGTTGATTGATGCATTACATAACACATATTTTAAAATGTCTTCACAGCTTATAAACATGTTAAACATTTGGGGTGTTTTGTTCCATTTCCCTGTACAGTACATTTCTCATATATGCTTGTAAAGTATTTAATAAATTAATGGAGGCAATATAAAATTGAATTACTTGTTCCATAATCAAATCAATTATATATTAAGTTTTCCCAAGGCTATAAAATATGAATGTCTATTGACAGTAGTTCTTCCATTATGTTGCTGTTTCAAAGAAAAGTGTGTCTCCCTTAACATAACAATCATACAGACGTTAGAAAACAACTGTCAGAATCCAGAACAGTATTTATTTTATTTTATATATCATATTTATATAGCCACCCATCTCACAGAAAAGTGACTGTAGGTGGTGCACAATAAAAACACATGTTCCTTGTTAATTCTGCCCATATAATATCCTCAAGCAATCACCAACCTCATTGTAAAGAATGATGGAGTCTCTTTATCCTTTGCTTATCAAAAATGTTTAGTTTACACCAAATATTTGTCAACATCTATTACAGCCAATGTCTTCTCATCAAACTTGATCTGTGTGTGTTTGTGTGTGTGTGTGTGTGTGTTCCATTTGGTTTTCCTGAGAGTGTGAATGGATATATTGGCACAAAAATATCCTGAATTTCACCTATATTTTAATGGGATCTAAACTGGCATTGACTAATTTAAAAAAGAGATCTTGAAATTTATTGGACTCTACTACTCCATAGGAGTAGATATCATAAGCTGAATAATGGTTTACCACAGGGGTCAGTGCTATCCCCTACTCTTTTTATTCTCTATATCCATGACCTGCCTGAAACTGTCTCTCGGAAATTTATCTACGCTGATGACATCAATTTCACAGTCCAAAGAACTAACTTCAATGAAGCAGAGGATATCCTCTCCCAAGACCTGCAAAAGATGGACGACTACTTCAAAAAATGGCGCCTCCAACCAAGTCTATCAAAAACAGAAGTAGCCACATTTCACCTCAGCAATAAGCATGCAAACTATCAGCCCTCAGTGAAGTTTCGGAACCATATTTTACAGTGTAATAACTCTCCGAAATACCTGGGGGTAACATTGGACAGATCACTGACCTATCGACAACACCTGGAAAAAACAGTTGCAAAATTGAAAAGCTGCAACAACCTACTGAACAGACTGGCTGGAACATCCTGGGGTGCTGATGCTAACACCTTATGTACAACAGCCTTGGCCCTGGTTTATTCCACAGCCGAGTACTGTGCTGGTGTGTGGCTTAACAGCTCCCACACCCAAATGGTCCATGTCCAACTTTGCCAGACAATGCGCATTATCTCTGGCACATTACATTCTACCCCTGTGTACTGGTTACCAGTGCTCAGCAATATTATACCACCCCATATCAGAAGACAAGAAGCCCCCGCCAGGTTATGGTCAAGGATGCTGAACAATAAGGCTCTCCCTATTCAGCAGGATATTGCACCGACCACCACAAGATTGAAATCTCAAAGGCCAGCTTGGAAAACAGCCATACACTTAACATCTACCCAGTTCAAACCTAAGAATGCTTGGAGAGAGGAATGGTCCAAGTTGCTCCCCCATGGCTTGGTCATTAGTGATCCCTCTTCCAAACTTCCCGGTTTTAACCTGCCTCACTCTGTCTGGACAAAATTGAATAGAATCAGATGTGACACTGGTAGGAGTGCCTCTGCTCTGTATCAATGGGGCTGGAAGGATTCTCCTTGTTGCAATTGTGGTGCCTAAATGCAAACTATTAAACACATTGTGCAAGACTGCCCATGATGTGCATTCCCTGGCTCCTTAGAAGATCTGCATGAAGTAACACCAGAAGCGATCGCTTGGTTAGCTGAACTGGACATCCAGTTATGAGACTATTCTGTATCCCTGCAGAAGTTTACATATAATTATGTGGACTGTGTGTATTTACTTGGACTCCACTTTGTTTGTATAAAAAAGGACTAAGGGCATTCTGTTGGAGATGTAATAAGGGTAATGCTTCTTTAAAACACATGTTTTTACAATGTCCTATACTTACTTAGTTTGGGGAGAAAGTAGTGGACTATATAAATATGACTGTGCGACAAAAGCTAGAATTTTCACAGGATAATATTCTCTTGAATTACATACCTATTACATGGAATTTGACAACTGGACAACGTAAATGAATTCTCCATGCCCTTACTATGGCCAAAAGACTAATACTGCAGTATTGGAAAGATAAATGTATGGTGGCCCCATTTACTCAATGGATTGAAAATCTGATTACAGTTGCCACCTATGCGTGGATTACCTATAGACATAGACTTCGTATGGACAAGTATAATGAAATATGGGAGTCATTTATACAAAATACAGTAGGTTAAAAAAGAATGGTAGTTATATAAGTTTATTAAAAATAAATATATACACACTTGAATATATACATTAGATAAGTATATATAGAATTGTAACTGTTAACAGTTATAATGATATATTATATATTATTACTATACAACAGCCATACTTGGTTTCTTTTTTCACATTTTTAAAGCACTTTTTCTGTGTTGTTGTTTTCTTGAGAATGGATATATTTTCATCATAATTTTCTTTGTGTTTTGTTCTTGTTCTTGTTCTTTTTCTGTTACTATTTAATTTAAAATAAAAAATAATTTTAAAAAAGAGATCTTGAAGTCATGGTAGACAACTTAATGAAAATATCAATCTGGCATACAGTTGCTGTAGAAAAAGGCAAATTCCATGCTTAGTATCATTAAAAAGATACCTGAAAATAGAACTGCTGATATAATGCCCTCACACAGATGTCAAGTGAGACAACACTCGGTGTTCTGTGCCATCTTATTACCACACCTAATTAAGATATTGTAAAGTTAGGAAAGATGTAAAAAGGGCCATAAGAGTTTGAAGAGACTCCCGTAGGAGAAACAATTGCAGCAGCTGAAGCTTCTTACTTTTGAACTGAGAAGATAAACTGAGAAGATACAATGGATATTCCTGCATTATATAGATAATGTGGAGAGGGACATGTTTTTCACCTTCTATCAGTATTAGAACTCAAATGTCATAAATGCAGAGAAATTCAGGACCAATAGTGGAAAATACTTTTCTGAGACATTACATAGTTAAAGTACATTTTTTCTGCCCTCAGGTAGATGGGTAAGTATATAGGTAGGTAGGTGTGTGTGTGTGTGTGTGTGTGTGTGTGTGTGTTTGTTTGTTTGTTTTTAGTCTGTTCAATCGTGTCTGATTCTCGGAGACTGCCTGGACAAGTCCCTGCAGTTTTCTTGGCCAGGTTTTTCAGAAGTGGTTTGCCATTGCCTTCTTCCTAGGGCTGAGAGAAAGTGACTGGCCCAAGGTCACCCAGCTGGCTTTGTGCCTAAAGCAGGACTAGAACTCACAGTCTTCTGGTTTCTAGCCTGATGCCTTAACCACTACACCAAACTGGCTCTCTTATCTATTTATTACAACAATCCAAATGCTGCCTACTCACTGGACTGTAGGCAGCTACAATTATTATTATTATTATTATTATTATTATTATTATTATTATTATTATTATTTAAATTTATGTGCCACCCAACTCCCAGCAACTGGGTGGTTTGCAAATGATACAATTTTAAAAGCTAAAATATTAAAACACAAAAATAATACAATACATATAACTTCAGGGGGAAAAGGCTATCTTCTTCTACTATTGTCAACTACTAAGGACCTTCCATTCCTCAGGAAAAAATGTAGTGTTCACCCCCTTCTTAAATGACAAAGAACCAGGGGCCAGGCTGGCCTTGAGGGCCAATGTTTTCCACAGTGAGAAGCTGCCTCTGAGAAGTCTGTCTTAGGAGCCCCTGCCTTCCTGATCTCTCAAGGGGTGGATACCTGCAATGACCCTCCAGCCAGACCACAGATTCCACCTGAACCAGATGGTCCCAAAGGTAATGACAGCAAAGTCATAAAAAGCTTTATAGATGATCACCAGCACCTTGAATTGGGTCTGGAAGCCAATTGGCCCCCAGTGTAGCTCTTGCAAGAGAAGTGTTATTCAGTTAGAACTAATTCATAGGCAGCATTATTAGTACTTTGTACCAGGCAGCTGTGGCAAATGCAGCCAATTTCAATGGTTTTAAAATTGCTGCCTCTCAAATTTAGTTATCTGCAACCAAATTTCAGTTGCATGATTTCTGAAAAATAATATACTGTATATTAAAAAGAACAAAACTAATTCCTAGCTATTCACCATATTCTACAATATCTATGGATTTTATCTGCTTATTCATTCCTGCAGCATTTGAGCAATCCACCTACTAACCAGTAATAAACTTCAGTACCATCAAATCATTGGTATCACTTTTTAATGTCTGTGCTTTAATACAAAAAGACTGCATAGTCAACCAAAGCTTTTCTTCTTTTATGTCAGTATATATTTTTATACAAAATCAAGAACTAACAAATAATACAACATTAAAAAAAAACCTGCCTAGGGATTCTTTCATACAATAGAGAACCTCTACTTCCAAGTTATTGTGGCAGCGTTGAAGACCAAGTGATGGGGAGAGAATGACAGCTGCAGTAATAGGAATATGGCACATAAAAATATTGCTTTATTTGCTGAAAAAAATGCTTGGAGACATTGTATATAAAAGAATAGCTGTAGGGTATCTCACCATAGAATGTCTTTTTAAAAGGCATTTTAAATAAGTGTGGTATAAATCTATTTTTCTCAGTTCAAAACATTCCTATATTAAGTCATAGTTACTACAGTGTACTTTGGGGGGAAAGGGTCAGTAATGTTACAAATATATATACCATGCTATTGATTTTATTTGTCAAATTATAAGCCAAATTGTTATATGAGCTTGCTGAATATAGTGTGCTAACAATGAAAAATGTGCATAGTTTTAATACCAACTTTGTAAATTGCCCTTAATAGCCTGTGCAGTGTAATAGTATTTTCAACCAGTACTTTTAATTTCTAGCTCATAAAGCCTTATCATTGAACCCCAAGGGTGTAGCTATAAAAGTAAGATTTAATTTTATATATAATGTGGCCTAAATTAGCTTTAAAGCAATAGGAGAAACATCCCGCTCCAAGAGATAAGACTGAAATTATTATAACTTGATGAAATTTCCTATAGTAAAATTAATCATTATTTCTGCTTTAACATAATTTGACATAAAAATGTGACTAATGTAGATTTAATCAGAGCATATAGTTTAAATGATTTTTTATCAAATTATAATAGCTATGAGGGAGAACTAAGCTATGCAAATGTTTTGAATGCACTTCGAAATCTACTTTCCAGATTGTATTTCCTGTACACTGTGAATTTGTAACAGGATCTTACTCACTCAAAAATTCCTTTTCATTTACACACATCTCTCTCTGAACTAAGTAGTGATCAATTTTACAAGCATAACCTGTTAAAATAAAGAAAGTTGCAGAAGAACACAAGGTAAGGGAAAACATGTAACCTTCCAATTCTGTGCTGCAGGTGATATGAAGCAACATTTCCTAACTATAAAGATACCAATTAGCTTAGAACAAAATTAAATGGGACAGTTATTCATATTTTTATTCCTGGCATACATTTTTTTTAAAAAAGCACAGAGTATCAAGCCAAAGCAGAACTTCAGTATTGAAGGATGTTTGTTACAAAACAAAACCTACTTATGTTCAAGGGTTGTTTATAGAAATGATAAAGCTGTCCATCCAATCTTAGGAGAAAAGACATAAGAACACAGAATATCATAGAAAACATTATAGTATAGCTAAGGTCTCTAAAAACCATCAAAATCCCGTACATGTTGGGCCCCACTAGGAGTCTGGTCCAGTCTTTAGACTTTTTCCTCCCAACCTCTGGAATTTCTTCCCCAAAGAGGTCTATCTGTGCCACTCTTTGGCAGCAGTGACAGGTATTATCATGTTCCCCAAGATAATAACACATTCTTGTTAATATCCTGATATCATTTTCTCTCTGCCTGTCTCTTTAACTTGTTTTCTATTATTTTTCATTTTATGTATTCTCTTGATTTTGAAAAGGGTCCTGAAAGTTCTACTAAATGATTGCATATGAGTGTCTTTTTAAATTTAATTAATAGGCAACTTGACACCAATTTTGGCATAAAAAATCAGATCACCAGCAAAATACTTTCCTGAGGAGTTGGGTTGCCTTTTGAGTGATTATACAAGAATTATCAAAATGTTCATTTCATAACACTGAGTTTGGACTACAAATATTTTTGTGGCAAAATATATAAATATAGTTGAATAAAACATCAATTCATACACAATCAAATCCAAATCTAAGTTAGTTGCAGCCAACCTAAAGACATTATGCTATTATCCAGCTGTTAAAAAATTAATTAAAGTAAAATGAACATATAAATGTACAAGCCTGTTGTAAATGAACTGTAAAAGCAATGTATTCACCCTTAGTGTCACCATTTTGTAAGGATTTTGAAACAAAGAAACAAAATGGCAGCTATGAACATTCAGCTTAATAAAACCCCATGAATCTCCAGCTGCTGATTATAAGTGACAATCATCTTTACCAAAGTATTTTTTCTAGAGCACCAGTATTTGATTGTTGACTCAAAGTCAGGTTTCAAATAGATCCTGGTATGCCTTTCTCTCTTTATAAATTTTTCCAGGCCACTTACTGCAAAACGTAAAGAATAGTGTGCAAAACAAGATGCTAAAAGAAACAGGGTTTTTCTGTCCGTTAATCAGGATTTTAGAAGTAAAAATAATGGAAAGTTGCTTGTCAACTGTGAGCACCAGTTAATATATTTAATTTCAAGACTCTAAATAATGTTGAGCTCTTTTCATATGGGTCTCAAATTTGCTAAAAGCTCCCATCTAAGTTAAATTAAGGAGAAACTTTCTTGAAAGCTTAAATTGTTTCATTTACAATTATAATATTTCTGAAAAATTAACACTTTATTTTTGACCTTTTGTCAGCATGCATATTTTATCCTTCTGTATTTCACACAAAGTTAGTAAATGGAAGATTGTAGAATTTACAACTGACTTAATTGCCACAAAATTAATGATTCAGGCATGTTGTATTATATAATCATTATATAATCACATTTTTATATTAGCTGATATTTTTAGAAGACATTTTGTTGAGAACATGTTTCTGATTTGTTTTCTAATTTGCCACGTGTAAATAAGACCACATGGCAAAATGCTCATGTTTTGATGGTAGTTACCATTCACCATTTCACACAAGTATGTGTCACCACTTCACAGGCATGCTAAGCTCCTGCCCATAATATGGTTACTACTGTTGCTAGTTGTACAATGTTGTTGTTTAAAGGACAAATGCTATAAAATAATGATGTTGTGAAAAATTTCCCAAAAACACTTTTAGAGACCAATTACTTTTCTGCAGCAGTAAGATTCAAGCTGTATGTATTCTAAGCCCAAACCAGCTTGAACTGTGTAAAGTTTTATTTCTGGAACAAAAATGAACATTAATTAAGTTATATAGGTTATATCTGCTAATGTGCTACTCTGCATATTATGAAGTATCTCAGGAAGAGAAGCACAGAGTGACTGACCAGAGGATTATTTTCCTACTCAGGCACTCTTCAGAGACTAAGCGTAATTACATGATGACAAAGGTTACAACAAAAGGTTGCATGCCTCCTGTTCCTTTCTACCTCTGCACACATCACAAATCTGCTCTAGAGAACTGAGAATCTTCCAGAACAGATATGGAGCATGTTTACCATACTAGCAAAATAGCATGAAGTCCACAATCACCTAGCTTTTAGGTATGGAATGCAGCAGCTGCCTTCTTTTGCTTTATTCTGTTTCAAGGCCTCTTAAACTTTCTCCAACATGTTAAAAAAAAAAGGTGAGGCATCTCCATGCCAAGAACCTCTTTCAGCTTTTCCAAGTGCTAGAAGAAGCTATGAGGAGGCTGCAGGTGATATGAAGTGCTTTGTCAAGGCAAATCATAGCCTACTCTCATCTGCATATTGCTAAATATACAACAGACAATCAATGACAGACAGACAGAAACTTTATTTTGGTCATTGACCAATAAAAATACAGTCTGTAAAATAAACAAAGCAAAGTTAACCCCTAACATCAGTGACTAAAGGTAAAGGATCCCCCTGCACATTTGTGCAGTCGTGTCCGACTCTAGGGGCCGGTGCTCATCTCCGTTTGTTAGCCGAAGAGCCAGCATAGTCTGAAGACGCTTCCTCGGTCATGTGGCTAGCATGATGCACACGGAACGCTGTTACCTACCCACCGAAGTGGTACCTATTAATCTACTTGCATTTGCATGCTTTCGAATTGCTAGGTTGGCAAGAGCTGGGCCGAGTGCAGGAGCTCACTCCATCACACGGGGCTAGGGATTTGAACCTCTGAACTTGCGATCTTCCGATCGACAAGCCTGGCGTCTTACCCACTGAGCCACCACGCCCCCTACAACATCAGTGACTACTGGCAACCATTTGTGGGCAAAGCTTACACATAATGGAGAGAGAGAGATTTATCCTGGTTATCTAACAAATAATGCAAATAAAAATTGTCGGAGTGCCCTGGAAATTTAGCTAAAAAGGGGGTAATCAGCTGGTGGTGAATATCCCTGTAGAACTGGCAGTACAAAAGAACATGGGCTGTGGTTTCTGTAGCATCCCTGTCATAGGGGCAGTGTTGAGTTTCATAAGGGGTTTTCATATATTTCCCTTCTAAAACAGTTGTGGGCAGAGCACTAAATCAAACTAAAGATAAAGCTCTCCTGAATTTGGGAACTTTGATGTAATTTAAGCTGGTACAGGAGCGAAAAATTGGTTATTTACAATATGTTGTAAGAGAAAGCAGCAATTCTGTTTGGCCTTCTATGTCTAAGATCCTTTGCCTTAATGTTGATCTAGCTTGATCTAGGCCAAAGTGAAGATGGCATCACTGGAAAAGCCATGGTGGCTTGGTTTCCTTTAGATAGCTGTTTCCCAAGATGATTTGAAGTTGTCTGCCAATATTAGATGGATCAGTCCACCAGGATTGTGGTGTAGTTTTAGCTAGTAGGTAAAGATAATTATCCAAATATTGGATTCAGGTTTACTGTCTCCTGCTTCTCATCGAAGTACCGCATTTGGGACGCAGTGGGTAACCTGAAAGATGTTTCTGAAAAATTTTGCTTGAATTCTTTCTAAGGTATTCTTGCTGTTATATGGTCCTAATTGAGCCTCATATAGCAGTTGTGCTCAGGCTTTAGCTGCAAACAATTTAATTGCAGCAGGGATAAACTGTGCTCCTCTGGCAAAATAATAAGTTTGAATAGCTGAAGCAGATCTCTGTGCATTCAGATACATAATCCAGGTGGGCATTTCTGCTTCCTGAAACTTGAAAAACTATCCCTACATATTTAAGGATCTTAACCTGCTCAATGGACTGCCCACCTAAGTTTGCTTGATTGTTTGTTTGTTTTTCAAATTTTGCCACCACCCATCTCCCCCAAAAAGAGGGACTCTGGGCAGTTTACAATAACGAGCACATTAAAACAATAAGCATAAATAACATCTAAAATATAAATACAAAATTACCAAATATAAATATAAATATAAAATCCAAGTGGCCATAAAAGATCTAATTCAGTGAGGAGAGCTCTAAGACGCCAGCCACCCCCAAGAGTAACGACTCCCATTCCTGCCCCAGGGAAGACGACAGAGCCAAGCCTTCAGGTTGTTCCGGAAGGTCAGGAGTGATGGGGCCAGTCTCACCTCTGGGGGCAGAGTGTTCCAGAGGGTGGGAGCCATTGCAGAGAAGGCCCGCTTCCTGGACCCTGTCAAGCAAAATTCTCTTACAGATGGGGTGCGTAACATGCCCTCTCTGCATGACCGGCTGGGACAGGTTGATGTCATGGGGATGAGACGGTCCCTCAGGTAGCCTGGACCCATGCCATGTAGGGCTTTAAAGGTGATCACCAACACCTTGAATTGGACCCAGAAGCAAACTGGCACCCAATGCAGCTCACGTAGCAATGGTGTCACATGTGCCGATCTTGGGGCACCAAGAATTGCCTGCGCAGCTGCATTCTGGACCAGCTGAAGCTTACAGATACTCTTCAAGGGTAGCCCCATGTAGAGCGCATTGCAATAGTCTATATGGGAGATGACCAGGGCATGAGTGACTGTTCGGAGGGCTTCTCAATCCAGGAAAGGGTGTAACTGGCGCACAACACAAAGTTGTGCAAAGTTGCTGCTGGCCGCGACTGCCACCTGCTCTTTGAGCAGGAGTTGTGAGTCCAGAAGAACCCCCAGATTCCTCACCGGGTCTGTCTGGGGCAGTGCAACCCCATCTAGAACTAAAGATGACAATTTCCTGGATACAGAGGAGCCATTAACCCACAGCCACTCCATCTTACCAGGGTTCAGTCGAAGCCTGTTGTTTCCCATCCAGAACCCCACAGCCCCCAGGCACCAAGAGAGGGCAGTCATTGCATCACTTACTTCACCCAGGACAGAGATGTATAATTGCGTATCATCAGCATACTGATGATACCTCATCCCGTGGTGATGGATGATCTCACCCAGTGGTTTCATGTAGATGTTGAATAGGAGTTCCAGCTTCTCTGTTTTGGGCATTTCGAGAAAGTGAGAATCTTGGTTGATGTAAATCTTCTAGAAATTGTAGGTTTGTGACAGAGGGATGGAACTAGGGTCTGTGTCACCCGGGGCAAACATGGATTCCACGCTCCCCCCCCCCGGGTTATTTTGTCATGTTGGCACCCCCTGGGAGTCATTTTGGCACACCCCCCAGCACGGTGCCTGAGGCACATGTCCAACTTCCCCCCCCCCTAGTTGCGGCCCTGGTGACACAGGCTAGAAATGGATTTTTAGAACCTTCATCAAGCTATAGTTCCCAGACTTCTTTGAACCTTAAAACTGCTATAAACTGCCCTTAGAAGTGTTAGATGCTAGATAACTATTCAGGATATGTCTATGTCTATGTCTATGTCGTCTATGTCTATGTCTATGTCTATGTCTATGTCTATGTCTATGTCTATGTCTATGTCTATGTCTATCTATCATCTCCATGCAAACTTAATTGAGAATAACATCAAATTAACAGTTTAGAGAAAAATCCCAGTCCAATGGAAAAGTCAGCAATAGACTTTGTAGAGATTAACATTCCAGTTTAAAGCCAGCCATTTTTAATAAAGCACCTTAACAGTAATGAAGTTGAGCCTTCTGTTCATTCTAATTTAAAATAAAAGGCAGATAACTAACCACTAATTTACTTCAAACAATTGTTAATGTTTCTTTGTTTATCCCTGATGGTCCTTTGATCCTTGTTGGTTTATTATGTGATTCCAACTGTTGAATTAATGTGGTGTCATTTATCTACCAAAAATATTTTTTTTAAAAAAAAAATACCTCTTAGCACCCTACACTTCTCATATAGGGACAGTTCATAGAGATGAACATGCAAAGACAAAAGAAATTAAATACTCAATGAAAGAGACCACTCATGGGACTAGCAATATACTCTCTGAAGTGCTCTAAGACTGTTAATAAAAGTAGCTGAGATTTTTAATTGAAAGTTGAAGGAAGCCTATAAATGGTTTAATCAGGTCATTGACAGACACTGGAGGGTTTTTTCCCCAAGGATATTCCACTGCATTAAACCCGTACTTTTAAACAGGATAGATTCTAGAGCATCTTATTATTGAAAAGAAAAAGAAAAACTGATTTTGTAGACATCAAGTTCAATACCATGTCACATTGAAGACAATTGCTTTACTTCTCAGTTTGTTTGGACCTGGAATTATGCTTAATTTCCTGTCTTTAATAATTTTATCTATATCTCCTTTCAGATTCCTCAATTGTTGTCTGAGTGACTTTGGAAATTTTTATTAGCATTTTATTATTATTGATATTTAAATAATTGTTAGTCTGTCAGATGCACTAGAGATCAATAAAATTAATCACACCCTTACTGTACATTCAGTCCAAAACTGACAAATTCAACAGTATTGAAATATTAGAAAATTATTTAATTATTATTTAATTATTATTATTATTTAATTATTATTATTATTTAATTATTATTATTATTGATATTTAAATAATTGTTAGTCTGTCAGATGCACTAGAGATCAATAAAATTAATCACACCCTTACTGTACATTCAGTCCAAAACTGACAAATTCAACAGTATTGAAATATTAGAAAATTATTTAATTATTATTTAATAATAATAATTATTATTATTATTATTTAATTATTATTATTTAATTAATTATTTAATTATTATTATTATTATTGATATTTAAATAATTGTTAGTCTGTCAGATGCACTAGAGATCAATAAAATTAATCACACCCTTACTGTACATTCAGTCCAAAACTGACAAATTCAACAGTATTGAAATATTAGAAAACTTCACGTACTGAAATGGACAAGACCTTTCCCAAAGCACAAAAGTAAAATAATTCTCTTTGGGGATCCACTATTTTAATACACAAACAGCCTACACCCATGCCATAGATGTTAACAAATGCATCAGCCATGCCACAGCTCTTCACAGTATGCACATGGAGGTATCCCTCAGCAGTCACAACCCTGAGGCAATAGCTTACCGAGGGACTTGCTCAGCCTGATGCCAATTTTAGGACAAGGAGGACATGGTCAATGCACATGTCAGGATCTAGAGAACTTAGCTTTTCCATGAAGCACGACTGGTAAAGGCTCCTGGAAATTAAGCTCAGCTCCTGATGAATTCATGAAACATGTTCATGCAGCTTTCTTGGCAACAGGGCCGCAACTAGGGGAGGGGGGCAAGCGGGGCATGTACCCCGGGTGCCACACTGCAGGGCCACCAAAATGATGCCCGGGGGTGCCAAAATGACAAAATAACCCATGGGGGGGGGGGGACGGAATCCATGTTTGCCCTGGGTGACACAGAGCCTAGTTCCATCCCTGCTTGGCAACAGCACGAAAGTAGTTTGCCATTGCTTTCTGCCAGGACTATCTTATAAGTACAGTATTTCCAGAATTTTACCCACCAAAATACTAACCAAGCCTTCTGAACCCAGATAAGATCAGGAAAGTGCTTCTACCTGCTGTAGTTACCTATATGAAAGAGCAAAGTTCAACAGGGTATGTAGTATTATTGAAAAACATCAGACTACTTTTAATCAAGCCATACAGTACACAATGAGTACTAAAGCATTTTGATTAATATCAAATCACATTTGATATTTCCAATGTGGAGGTTTTAAAAATTATGTTTGTGGGGAGAGTATTGACTCACCACAGGAAGACTGGGCTCGCCTTAAAATGCACAGAGGGGAGGTTTGGTGGATATGGAAAGTTATTAGTGTGGATCTGTTATGTAGATGACACTTTTGTCATAATAAAAAAGGAACAACTAGAGAAGACTCATGAGACAATCAACATCATCAAAGGAACAACATTTACAAGGGAAGAAGAAAACAACACACTACCCTTCCTGGATATCCTCATCAGCAGAGGAAAGAATGCAAAATTAGAAACCCAAATCTATTGGAAAACAACCCACACTAACCAAGAGCTCCACTACCAAAGCAACAACCAAACCTTCCACAAGAGGAGCTGTGTAAGAACATTATTCAGATGAGCATGAATACACTGCAGCAACCCAGAACACCAGAAAGAAGAAATAGACTACCTATACAACATCTTCCTACAAAATGGATACCCATGCAAATCAAATCAAATCAAAGCTTTATTATGGTCATAGGCCAGCATAAGGAGGGTGGGGTACAGTCAATTAAAAAGCATAGAAGATACATCAGAGTCTAAAAAAAATATAAAAAGATAGAAGATATAAAAATATATGTATTAAAACAGAAAGTATATAAAAAACCAGGAGTCTGAAAGAATCTAAAAGAAAGGGTAGGAGCATTAGATAGGTATAGGGGAGCATAAAGGTTAGTATGTGGAAGACTATATCAAATTACAGAGCACTCTAGTATGGTGAACTAGATGCTCATTAAGCCTAATGTATGGCACAGGTCATCATCCGATGAATTTTAGGGACTTCTGCACAGAACCTGGCAACATTGTATAGCAGGGCTGGTATCTGAAAGCAGCAGGGAGATGTAAAATTGTCCTGTACGCCCTGGGTATTTATGCAGTAATAGTGAGATGAGGCTAGTACAAATGTCTCTGTAAAAGCATGTGCTCTGTTGTTTCTGTGTGTCCAGAGTCACAGGGGCATTGTCTCTCTGGGTAAGGAATCTTCCTGTATTGGCCTTGAAGGACAGCTGAGGGGAGTCATGACATTGTGCCAGAGTAAAGCACCCCTGGTGCTTAGGTACTTCAGGTTTAGTTAGGTATGCCATAGGGGAAGCAGAGTACCTGTTGGATTCACTGGCAATCCAGTTGGCGCTCTGTGTCTGCTACATGCTGTTTAATGAGTGCTTTGGCCTGATCATATCCCATGCTGAGTAGAAGACCTGGAGAGAAGCCCAGGGATGAGATTTTAATTTCCACTGCCTGTTTCCATGCAGATTGAAAATCATCACTCATAGTTAATGGGGCAAGGCCAAGGGAAAAAAGGATAGTCTGAGTCAACAGTTGAGTATGGTCACCCACACTCTAGCCTCCATTTTCATGAGGCCTGTCTCTAGTCGCAGGATGGCATTAGAGACACATTTTGGGAATTGAAGGGCTGATCTTAGAAATTTCGATTGTACAGTTCTAATGGTGCAAAATTGGAGAAGATGTGCTATTGGCTTGGCTTTGAATAATTTGAGTGCTGCAGGTATATAGCGGCTACCTCTTGTCTTAAGGAATTTAAGAATGGGTGTGAATTTTCAGAAATGTAGTCCCCATGGGTTTTCCTATTGCCAGCAATAGGAACTACCCCCAGGTATTTGAAACAGGAAGGACCTGCTCAACTTGTGGCCATCTATGCTCCAGGAGTGGCTCTTGGGCCTTTTGGTATAGGTTATAGGTTATATATTCCTTCATTCTCCAGCAAAGGAGATCGTTACCTTGTCTTGGTGCTGGAGCTTGAGCACCTCAATGAAACCATGAGCTAAACCGTGAAGGGACACCCAAGACGGGAAGGTCGTGGCAGAGAGGTCAGACTAAATACGATCCCTGGGGAAGGTAATGGCAACCCACCCCAGTATTCTTGCCGTGAAAACTAAATGGATCAGTACAACCAGAGATATGTCGGTATACCATCGGAAGATGGGACTCCCAGGTCGGAAGATGGTCAAAATGCTACTGGGGAGGAACAGAGGATACGTTCAACTAGCCCCAGATGTGATGACGCAGCTAGCTCAAAGCCGAAAGGACGGCTAACGGCCGACAGTGCTGGTGGTGAACGACGAATCCGATGTTCTAAAGTTCAACACACCATAGGAACCTGGAATGTAAGATCTATGAACCAGGGCAAATTGGATGTGGTTATTGGTGAGATGGCAAGATTAAATATAGACATTTTAGGTGTCAGTGAACTGAAATGGACTGGAATGGGCCACTTCACATCAGATGACCACCAGATCTACTACTGTGGACAAGAGGACCACAGAAGAAATGGAGTAGCCTTCATAATTAATAATAAAGTGGCTAAAGCAGTGCTTGGATACAATCCAAAAAATAATAGAATGATCTCAATTCGAATTCAGGGTAAGCCATTTAACATCACAGTGATCCAAATATACGCCCCAACCACAGATGCTGAAGAAGCAGAAGTAGATCAGTTCTATGAGGATCTGCAGCACCTACTGGATAATACACCAAAAAGAGATGTTATTTTCATTACAGGAGACTGGAATGCTAAGGTGGGTAGTCAAACAACACCTGGAATTACAGGCAAGCATGGTCTGGGAGAACAAAATGAAGCAGGACATAGGCTGATAGAATTTTGCCAAGACAACTCACTGTGCATAACAAACACTCTCTTCCAACAACCTAAAAGACGACTTTATACATGGACTTCACCAGATGGTCGACACCGAAATCAGATTGACTACATCCTTTGCAGCCAAAGGTGGCGGACATCTATACAGTCGGTAAAAACAAGACCTGGAGCTGACTGTAGTTCAGATCACGAACTTCTTATTGCAAAATTTAGAATCAGACTAAAGAGAATAGGGAAGACCCAAAGATCAGTTAGATATGAGCTCACTAACATTCCTAAGGAATATGCAGTGGAGGTGAAGAATAGATTTAAGGGACTAGATTTAGTAGATAGGGTCCCAGAAGAACTATGGACAGAAGTTTGCAACATTGTTCAGGAGGCGGCAACAAAAAACGTCCCAAAGAAAAAGAAAACCAAGAAGGCAAGATGGCTGTCTGCTGAGACACTGGAAGTAGCCCAAGAAAGAAGGAAAGCAAAAGGCAACAGTGATAGGGGGAGATATGCCCAATTAAATGCAAAATTCCAGAGGTTAGCCAGAAGAGATAAGGAATTATTTTTAAACAAGCAATGTGCGGAAGTGGAAGAAGACAATAGAATAGGAAGGACAAGAGACCTCTTCCAGAAAATTAGAAACATCGGAGGAAAATTCCAGGCAAAAATGGGCATGATAAAAAACAAAAATGGTAAGGACCTAACAGAAGCAGAAGAGATCAAGAAAAGGTGGCAAGAATATACGGAAGATTTGTATAGGAAGGATGATAATATTGGAGATAGCTTTGAGGGTGTGGTCAGTGAGTTAGAGCCAGACATCCTGAAGAGTGAGGTTGAATGGGCCTTAAGAAGCATTGCTAATAACAAGGCAGCAGGAGACGATGGTATCCCAGCTGAACTGTTTAAAATCTTGCAAGATGATGCTGTCAAGGTGATGCATGCCATATGCCAGCAAATTTGGAAAACACAAGAATGGCCATCAGATTGGAAAAAATCAACTTATATCCCCATACCAAAAAAGGGAAGCACTAAAGAATGTTCAAACTATCGAACAGTGGCACTTATTTCACATGCCAGTAAGGTAATGCTCAAGATCTTGCAAGGTAGACTCCAGCAATTCATGGAGCGAGAATTGCCAGATGTACAAGCTGGGTTTAGAAAAGGCAGAGGAACTAGAGACCAAATTGCCAATATCCGCTGGATAATGGAGAAAGCCAGGGAATTTCAGAAAAACATCTATTTCTGTTTTATTGACTATTCTAAAGCCTTTGACTGTGTGGATCATAACAAATTGTGGCAAGTTCTTGGTGGTATGGGGATACCAAGTCATCTTGTCTGCCTCCTGAGGAATCTGTATAACGACCAAGTAGCAACGTTAAGAACAGAGCACGGAACAACGGACTGGTTTAAGATTGGGAAAGGAGTACGGCAGGGTTGTATACTCTCACCCTACCTATTCAACCTGTACGCAGAACACATCATGCGACGTGCTGGGCTTGAGGAATCCAAGGCTGGAGTTAAAATCGCTGGAAGAAACATTAACAATCTCAGATATGCAGATGATACCACTTTGATGGCTGAAAGCGAGGAGGAGTTGAAGAGCCTTATGACGAAGGTGAAAGAAGAAAGTGCAAAAGCTGGGTTGCAGTTAAACCTCAAAAAAACCAAGATTATGGCAACCAGCTTGATTGATGACTGGCAAATAGATGGAGAAAAAGTGGAGGCAGTGACAGACTTTGTATTTCTAGGCGCAAAGATTACTGCAGACGCTGACTGCAGCCAGGAAATCAGAAGACGTCTACTTCTTGGGAGGAGAGCAATGGCAAATCTTGATAAAATAGTTAAGAGCAGAGACATCACACTGACAACAAAGGTCCGCATAGTTAAAGCAATGGTATTCCCTGTAGTAACCTATGGCTGCGAGAGCTGGACCATAAGGAAGGCTGAGCGAAGGAAGATAGATGCTTTTGAACTGTGGTGTTGGAGGAAAATTCTGAGAGTGCCTTGGACTGCAAGAAGATCAAACCAGTCCATACTCCAGGAAATAAAGCCAGACTGCTCACTTGAGGGAATGATATTAAAGGCAAAACTGAAGTACTTTGGCCACATAATGAGAAGACAGGATACCCTGGAGAAGAAGCTGATGCTAGGGAAAGTGGAAGGCAAAAGGAAGAGGGGCCGACCAAGGGCAAGATGGATGGATGATATTCTGGAGATGACAGACTCAACCATGGGGGAGCTGGGGGTGGTGACGGCCGACAGGAAGGTCTGGCGTGGGCTGGTCCATGAAGTCTCGAAGAGTCGGAAACGACTGAATGAATAAACAATTCCTTCATTAGGAACTACTACAAAGAAGTTCAAACAGGCAAAATCTCTCTTAATAAGTGGTTATGAGTTGTATTTTTTTTTCTTTTGACATTTCCTGGATATCTTTGGCTCATGAAGCCATTTTGTTCTGGAAACAGCAGCAAAGACAAAAAGTCTACAACTGTAATTTCTAGGAAAAAGAATGACATATTAAGAATTACAGATGACTCATAGATATAGTTGAAGGCTTTCACGGCCGGAATCCAATGGTTGTTGTGGGTTTTCCGGGCTGTGTGGCCGTGTTCTGGCAGGTTTGGTTCAACCAAAACTGCCAGAACACGGTCACACAGCCCGGAAAACCCACAACGACTCAGATATATTGCTCCTGTGATTATTTAAGACATTAACTTCTCCTTGGGAAAAACTGGAAGGGGTAAGTTTTACTTATCAACAACAAAGGTTGAAGATTGAATTTTAAGATTGAAAAAAAGGTTAGATATTTAGGGGTTATTGTATCAACTAAGAATAGTATATTGTTTCAAAACAATTATGTTAAAATTTGGAATGATGTGAAAAAGGATTTGATAAGATGGGAAAAACTACAATTTTCTCTTGTGGGGAGAATATCTGTGATTAAGATGAATGTTTTGCTTCGGATGCTGTTTCTTTTTCAGACTATACCGATTTTGACAACAGATTTACCATTTAAACAATGGCAGAAAGATATTTCTAAGTTCATTCGGCAAGGCAAGAAACCAAGAATTAAATTGTTACATGTCAGAGGGAGCGCGCGGAGATGGAGCGGCCTGCCTCTCTCCTAGGCACCAGTGATCCAAGTACTATGCAGTAAATAGACTCCAAACAGAAGTTATATCAAATATCCTATTTACTTTATATACATACGTATTTACAGATCACTTCCACAAGTAACAAATGATACACCATCAACGATACAGCTTTCACGAGGTAAAATGGGAATAATGGGAAATGAGAATGTCTGCATATATAGTGAACCTGACCAATCACATTATAGGTCACTCTCGTTATTCACCACACCCAACCTAACTCTGAGCACCTGTTGTTATGAGTCACACATGACACATCATTCCTACAACAATGGCTGCTAATTGGGTGACTGTGCAGAATATTTCACCTTTTACCTAGAAATCAAGCCTCTCTGTATAATTTATATCTAGAAGTAAATTCCTGGGTTTATCAAACCCTAACATTACAAGATGCCAAAGAATGAGGAGGTTTGGGTTTGCCTAATTTAAAATTATATTTTGATGCCTGTTGTTTGCTTTGGATGAAGGAATGGTTACCTTTGAAGAACAGGAAACCACTACAACTTGAAGGACATGAATTTGGGTGGCACGCCTGCTTGTGGTATGATAAAGTTAAAGTAAATAAGGATTTTAAAAATCATTTTGTTAGGAGTGCCATACTGAGGGTTTGGAACAAATACTGTATAAGGTAAGATTGTCCCATAATGTACCATTATGGTTGTCACCTTAAGAAGCATTTGTTAGAAGAGAAAATGTGGGAGGAACAATTATAAAGATTTGTTAAATTTTAAAGAGGGTGAACCAAAGCTCAAAACGAGCGAACTGTTAGAGTTGGAAGGCTTTACATCTCATTGGTTTACTTATCTTTAATTGTCAGAACGTTTTACATTGGATAAAAAGAATTTTAAATTTGTTAATAAAACAACTCAATTTGAAATGGAACTCTGTACAAACGATGAACATGTTATTACAATAGGCTGACCATATTTCCTTGAGACAAAAACGGAACATTGGGATGGCAAAACGGGATGGGGTCTTATGTAATATTCCGTATTCATGAAAAAGACAGGGGTCCCTGCCCCCGGTCTGCACGATTGGCTTCCACCTGCAAACCCTGCCCCCAGTCTGCGCGATTGGCTCCCACCTGCAAACCCCACCCCCCGATCCATGCAATTGGCTCCTTTCTGCAAACCCCGTCTCCCTGTCCCACCTTTGCCGCGCGCTGATAGGCGGTAGGGCTTCCTCTTCCAGGCTGCCCCAATCGGCAGCTCCGGCTCGGATCCTCCTTCCGCGACATTCCCACTGGGTTTAAAAAATGGGACAAAATTGAGATTTTTATCAAAACGACGGGACAGTTGATAAATGCTAAAAAAATGGGACTGTCCTATTCAAAACAGGACATATGGTCAGCCTATATTACAAAGATGTATAAACTGTTGTTACAGATGAATTTGGAAGATGAGCATGTTAAAGAATGTATGATTAAATGGGCTAAGAATTTTGGATACAATATTATGTTGGAGCAATTGGAAAATATGTGGAACAAAGGTTTGAAATTTACTTTGAATTACAACGCAGGGACGCTGGACCTATTCGATTGGTCCGTCCCCAGCGACTAATGGACCTGTTAGGGTTCCAGAGGGAGCTGGGGGTTATACCCGAAGATCTGCTGCATGGTCCAGCGGAGCCTCTGGCTGCTGCCTGGAATAGAGAGGCAGCTGGGGCCTTGGACAGGATCGTGCCTGTGCGGCCTCTCTTGTCCAGTCGAACCCAATGCTCCCCCTGGTTTACGGAGGAGCTGAGGGTTCTGAAGAGGATTAAGAGACGCCTAGAGTGCCACTGGAGGAAGACAAAGACCAAATCCAACCAAACACAAGCTAGAGCCGCTATTAAGGTCTACCTTGTGGTGGTAAGAGCAGCGAAACACCAATATTTCTCCACTCTTATTGCATCCGCGGAATGCCATCCGGCGGCCCTGTTTAAGATTACCCGATCCCTTTCAGGGAAAGGGGAGTCGGAAATCCACCTCCAGGGCCATGCAGAAGAATTCTCTGGGCATTTACTGGATAAAATCGCTCAGATTCGTTCTGGGTTGGACTCCGAGTGTGAGACAGAGTCTGATGAGATACCCAGGGAATGTACTTACTTTGTTAACTGGGAACGGTTCGAACCTGTTGGACCTGAGGAAGTGGACAGAGTTCTCCGGACTGTAAATGCCACCGCCTGTCAGTTAGATCCATGTCTCTCCTGGCTGGTGAAAGCAGCTCGGGAGGTGACTTGCAGTTGGGTCCAGACAATGGTCAATACATCCTTGAGGGAGGGGTTTTTCCAGCTGCTTTTAAGGAAGTGCTGGTGCCCCCCCTCCTCAAGAAACTATCGCTGGACCCTACTGTACTGGATAATTTTCATCCAATCTCCCACCTTCCCTTTTTGGGAAGTAAATATAATATTTACTTTATATACTTTTTGGGGAAGGTAGTTGAGAAGGTGGTGGTGTTGCAGCTCCAGAGGATTCTTGATGAAACGGATTATCTGGACCCCTTTCAGTCAGGTTTCAGGCCTGGTCATGGGACTGAAACTGCATTGGTTGCGCTTATGGATGATCTCTGGTGGGAGCGAGATGGAGGCAGTGCATCCATTCTCGCTCTTCTCAATCTCTCAGTGGCTTTCGATACCGTCGACCATGGTATCCCTCTAGAGCAGCTCAGGGAGTTGGGGGCAGGTGGCATCGTGTTGCGCTGGTTCGCCTCCTTCCTCCAGGACCAGTTCCAGTCGGTGTTGATCGGAAGCAAGAGATCAAGCCTGCGGGCCCTTTCTTGCGGGGTGCCGCAGGGCTCGGTACTCTCTCTGCTCCTTTTTAAATTCTACATGAAACGGGGTGAGGTATCATCAATATGCTGATGATACTCAATTATACATCTCCATCCTGGGGGAAGTAAGTGATGCAGTCTCTACCCTGTCCAAGTGCCTGGGGGCTGTAGGGGCCTGGATGGGGAAAAACAGGCTCCGACTGAACCCTAGTAAGATGGAGTGCCTGTGGATTAATGGCTCCTCAGTATCTAGGAAATTGTCATCTTTAGTTCTGGATGGGGTTGTACTGCCCCAAACAGACCAGGTGTGTAACTTGGGGGTCCTCTTCGACACACGACTCCTGATCGAAGAGCAGTCGTGGCCAGGAGGGCCTTTGTGCAACTTTGTGTTATGCGCCAGTTATGACCTTTCTTGGAACGAGAGGTCCTTCAAGCGCTCACTCATGCTCTGGTTATCTCCCATATAGACTACTGTATTCTACATGGCTCTACATGGGGCTATCCTTGAAGAATATCCGGAAGCTTCAGCTGATTCAGAATGCAGCCGCGTGGACGATTTTGAGTGTCCCTAATCGGACACATGTAACACCTTTGTTACGCGAACTGCACTGGGTTCCAGTTTGCTTCTGGGTCCAATTCAAGGCGTTGGTTATGACTTTTAAAGCACTTCATGGCATGGGACCAGGTTACCTAATGGGCCATCTTATCCCCATTACATCATCTCGTCCCATCTGATCATGCAGGGAGGGCATGCTACGGACCCCATCGGTTAAAGAATTCCATCTAACGGGGTCACGGAAGTGTGCCTTCTCTGCAGTAGCTCCTGCTCTGTGGAACATTCTCCCCCTGGAGATAAGACAGTCCTCCTCGCTCCTGGACTTCTGGAAAAAACTCAAGACCTGGTTCTATCAACAGGCCTGGGGCGGGAAGAAGAGTGTACACTCTTGGGGATGGCTAATCCCTTAGGGTGGCCCTAAAATGCCCTTTCCATGGTTTTAAAGAAGATACTGCCATCTGGATTTTATTATATTTGTTATATTCTTGTACTGTTATTTTAATGTTTTATTTAATTTTAATTATATTTGTAATACAATTAATTATGTTGACTGTAAACCGCCCAGAGTCCCTCTTGAGGGAGTTGGGCGGTGATAAATCGAATTAATAAATAAATAAATTTAAAAGAGAATTTTTATAAAATGATGTATCGCTGGTATTTAACCCCTGATAAGTTGTCAAAAATGTATAAAGGTGTTACGAATGTATGTTGGAAATGTTCACAGGGTGAAGGAACTTTTTATTATATTTGGTGGACTTGTGAGAAGGCTAAAAAATTTTGGGATCAAATATCTGTTACTATACAAAAGATTCTCAAAGTGGACTTACAAAAAAATCCAGAACTGTTCCTCTTGGGTTTCTTGGAAAAGGAACTTGAGAAACAATATGGGACTTTGCTTTTATATATAATTACAGCAGCAAGACTTTTATATGCACAACAATGGAAAGATTCACAAATACCTACAGTGGAAGATTGGATTATTAAACTAAAGGACTTGGCCCAAATGGCTAAGTTAACAGCATTAATAAGAGAAAACACTGTTTCTGGGTTTATTTCTACTTGACAACCATTTTTAGATTACTTGCTTGTGTTAGAAAAAAATGAAACTTTCATTTTCGGTTTTAGTGATTAAATGGTTTGTTTTAATAGAAATAATGTTACTAAAGTGTAAACAATGGTAAGAGATTATATTTGCACTTATCCATATCTGTATTGGAGAAAGTCGGAAGTCACATTCTGTTTCTGTTTCCTATCTGCTTGCACTTTTACAGTTTTTTCTTTTTTCTTTAGTTGTATGCTCTAGCTTTTCTATATTCTGTATTTTGTATTTTAATTATATTTTGAAAATAAATAAAGTTCTTATTTAAAAAAAGACTTTAATTTCTCCCAAGGGTTCCGGTGGGGAATGGCAGACAGAGCAGCTGTGCCCGCGGGCTAAGCAGGTGGAGCTGACAACGCGGCAATTCTTTTTCGGCTCAGGCACATTTTCCTGAAGCCCAGAAATGTTTTCTGGATAAAGGAAAACACCTGGAATCACCCCATCTGTCCTCCAGATGGCTGCTTGTAGCCAGAAGATCACAAACAGCATTTTGCGTTTGACTGGTAAGAGCTTTTATCTGGGAGATGGGGCTGTCATCTTTTTCCAAGCCATGCTGTAGCCTTAAAGGGACACTAAGACCGGCCACCCCATTTCTAAATCATGTATGTATGTATGTATGTATGTATGTATGTATGTATGTATGTGTACCCTAAGAGAGGCTTTCTACAGCGAGGAGAAGCTGGCTCTCTTGGTGCTTATTGTTATTTTTGAGATTAAGTAAAGGTAAAGGTTCCCCCCGCACATTTGTGCAGTTGTGTCCGACTCTAGGGGCCGGTGCTCATCTCCGTTTGTTGGCTGAAGAGCCAGCATTGTCTGAAGATGCTTCCACGGTCATGTGGCCAGCATGACACACGCAGAATGCTGTTACCTACCCACAGAAGTGGTACTTATTAATCTACTTGCATTTGCATGCTTTCGAATTGCTAGGTTGGCAAGAGCTGGGGCTAGTGCGGGACCTCACTCTGCCACGCGGGACTAGGGATTCGAACCTCGAACTTGCGATCTTCCGATCGACAAGCCTGGCATCTTACCTGCTGAGCCACCATGCCCCTCATTTTTGGGATTACTTTTTTTAAAACATTTTAAAGTTTTGGACTTCGTTTTCCTTCCAGATATAAAGGAGGATTGAGAGTAACAATTGTCTTCCTGTTATTATTTTTGTATTAAATTCGAAAACATTTTCCTACATGTTGAATCGGCTGATTTGAACCTTCAGCTTTCTGTTTCTACTTTCCCTTGGGAACTGTCTTAGTGTTATCTCACTTTCGCTTGTGTAAATACATTTTGGAACTTTTCCGTATCTTAGACTTTTGCTGGTTAAGCTACTAGGGGGCACCATAATCTACTCCATGAGACATGGAAGATTTTAAACAGATTTTTTCTGACTTCCACCAAGATTTTAAACAGATTTCTTCTGACTTCTACCAAGCTTTTATGCAAGATATTCAGGACATCGTGGAAAATATGAGATCTAAAATGTGCCATCAGGTTGGGGATGTGGTGGATGAACTTGAGGAATTCAACAGAATAAATGTTTCTTCGAAGAGTGAGATTGGGATTTCTGTTGAGATGTTGGATGAAGATTGGATAGTGGAGTTGGAGAAATTTAAGAGAGAGAGAGATCTGCAAGCAATAAGTAAAATTGACTTCCTCATGGAATGCCATGTAAAAGAAAGGGTCATTATGTATGGGAGGTTTTTTGAGGAGAAGCTGAAATTTTTGAGGGGGCAGTTGGGTTTTTTGATTTTTTCAAGAGAAAAGCTCTGTGTACATTGTGGGGATATGTAAATGCTCTGGTTTATTTTGAAGTGGGATAAGGGTTTAAGAATGTTTATCTGGTTTGTTTTAAGGGTTTGACTGATGTTAACTATTAAGTATAATGGCAGATAATTTATGTGCTTTTTAATTTGATTTTTATTATAGTAGACAGAAATGTATAGAATAGTAGTAGGAAGGGAATGATTAAATATGTGTTATCCTTTGGGGGGTAAAGTTGTATAGGAGGTCTATATGATTTTTTGTGCATCATATGTTTAAAGAACATGTGTCATTTTCTCATTTGTCTTTACATATACTAAGTATATACTAATATATACTCAATATTATGTTTGACATAATAAAAAGCAAAGTTCCCAGGTTACAAAATAATAGATTATAAAATTGCATATAATGCTGCCCAGCTATTTAAAAGAAGGTTAAATCAATATATCTTTGGTAACAAATTTGTCAGTGTCTTATTTTAGGACTTCTGTGTTCATAGGAATTGGTCCTTTCAATTATGATCTCAGGCTTTTCGATCTTTGTATGAATACAAATAATCTTCATTTTATTAAATAAAAATATTATTTCACGTGTCCCTGACATCCAAAAAGCCATTCTTCAATTTTCCAAATTCAATTTTTGGAAATACATAGAAAATTTAACAGCTAACTAGGATATGATATAATGTGGCACTCTTCATTTTTCATGTACCAGATTTCTAAATGTTAACATTTCAAAGAGACACTTTTGCTATGTTCACTGGATGGATTTTCTAGATACATAAAATCAATATTACAGTGATTACAATGATATCTTTCTGCGGATTAATACTCTGTGCCATTAAAGAACAGGGCAATTTTCTCAGCATCAGATTACTCTTTTTACATCAATGAGAATTTAGCAAAAATGTCACCATGCATTTCATATATTGAACATATATAAATGCATTCTTGAACTGGGGCAGGTAGGTGAGTTTCCAGAGTAAGAAAGAGAAACATTGATTTCTATAAATCAAGCTATAGTTTTCCAAAACTGGAGTTTATGCTCCCAGGGACCATATGTGTGTGTGTATATCACACATAGACATACATACATACTGTAGATAACATAAGATAAAGTAATTTGCATGTGTCTTTATTCTATCTTCTGCCATGAAATGCATTAATCTCTTCCAATATAATCTACATGTTAACTTCTATGCCTCTTGAAGTATAGATCTTCTAAGCCAATAAATACCTGCATAAACATGTGGTAACATATTGAAAAGTCATAGTCACAACATGAGCTACACAAACTCATTCACTAAATGGGAATATTTTAAAAGATCTTGAGTACAGATGTTTCCAAGTAAAATTTAAGGTCTCTCTGGGTGTTCCAACTGGTGATCACTCTATTATAGGCTTAACTCTTTAAAGCAAGATTTCAGGTGCTCATTTTCTTCTTCCCACCCTTTCACCCAGCATGCAATCATTGTTACAATTCAACACATTTTTTTGCATGTAGCACCTCGCACAAAATGCAAACAGCTGCAATTTCACTGCCCAACCCTTCATTCTACCCTTAAACATTTGTTCTGTTAATGTAGGTTAATTCAGCAAATAACACTTCTGTAAATTGTTCTTGCAAACTGCTACATCATTTATGTAAGGACTTCTGTGAACTTTGAAAAATTAATGCCTTTAATTTTGGTTGATGGCAACATCACCAGAGCTCTGTAAATTGCACTTTAATGAGATTTTGCTACAGGGGATAATCTGCTACTGACAGAGTAACATCTTGAAAACATCTGTAGACCTATAATTTCTCTATGACGATTAGATCCCACCACAAGACTCCAAATACAGACCCGAAACAAAGAGGGATATGCAAAGTTCTAAATGACTGTACAACCTGTTCTTTAGCAAAGAAGAGATACACAATGAAAAGTTCTGTGTGCTGAAAATAAATCAATTTTTCTGACTAATTAACATTTAGCTTTATTTAATTAAGAAAGGCTATTACTGTCTCCACTGCTGTGCATCTGTATATAATGAAGGAAACAGCAGTAGGTATAAGATACCACAGAGGGATATGCCCAAGTAACTCGCACTATAGGTGTAAAGGAATGTCTATTATTGTTAAGTAACTGACATCAGAGTCTTTTTAATGCTCTCATAAATAAATGGAAGCCTTTCACAGATGCTTTACACATATGGTTTCTTATTTGTCTCTGATAGAGACTGGTAGTTAGATTAGATGCCAGAATCAAATGATTTAAATAGACAGCTGCATAATGAGAACTACAAAAACACCTTTTAAAACAATTTCTACTTATAGTGATAAGTGAACTCACAAAAGGATGATAAATCTTGTTTTGGGTATACCAGGCTTTCCTCGCTGTTTTAAATCCATCCTTTTGGAAAAACTTTAGGAAACAAGTTCTGTCCTGCAATGTGAATGTATAAGGAGAAAATGATTAGGGCAAAAAGAAAGAGGAATTTGAATAATCCAGCTCTTTGCAAACAAGTTACTTGAAAACACATTGGAGAGGCATTGAAATGGCTTTTTCAGTGGTCAGAGATTGAGATTAAACAGAAGAAAGCTCATCTATAGCAGAAGAAGAAAACAATGATGTTTTGTGCAACTTTTGAATATTATTTCCTCTGCTTCAATTCAATTTGGGTGTTTACCGTAAAAAGCCAAAAAGCATAATATAATTCCACAGACAGACTAAGAATAAGAGAAGGGGAAAAAATATCCAAAACCAAAAAGGAGAAATGGAGTGAAAAAAGAAGAGTGTAGACAGAGGCACATAGATTTAAGAAAGAACTTGTCTGAATAGTAAAGATATTCCCTGTTTAAAATAGCAAATCTGTTTTAAACATCCCCAGATACAAAAGTAGGAAGCACTCATAGAAATTAATGGAAGTAGCTTGAATTTATTGCAACTAGAAGTGGAAACCAATGTGTCCACACATCCACAACCTTTAAAATATAGTGAAAAATACCAAAATAACCAACGAAGACAAATCAACTGGATTTCTATTTTCTTAGTGGAAACGTTTCGCTCCTTATCCAAGGAGCTTCTTCAGTCTGAGCAAAATTGGTAAGGGAATCCTAATATGTTCCTAGGTAGCTGTGTGACCTTACACCTGGGGCTAGGTCATATTGAGATGTAATTTTTAAGTCCTTTTATCATCTAATGGAGGGTCGTTAAAATCACCATGCTGCTGTTGAGCTTCTGAAATGGTCTTAATCTTCCTAGGCACAGAAGACAACACGGGGAGGAAGATGGGCGAGAGTTTGTGCCTGAGGCCCCCACCTCTATTCAAGGAAGGATTTTCCAAGTTGGCATAAATGGATTCCTTGACCCCTCTCTCAAACCACCTATCTTCTCTGTCTAAAATGTGAACATTAATGTCCTCAAATGAGTGTCCTTTTTCTTGTAGATGAAGATAAACTGCTGACTCTGGTCCTGTGGTGTTATTTCTCCTGTGTTGGGCCATCCTCCTGTACATAGGTTGTTTGGTTTCTCCAATGTAGAGTTCAGAGCACTCCTCACTGCACTGGATTGCATAAACTACATTGCTTTTCTTATGTTTTGGAGTTTGATCTTTGGGGTGTACAAGCCTCTGTCTCAGTGTGTTGGTGGGTTTGAAATATACAGGTATGTGGTGTTTGCCAAATATCCGTTTTATCTTTTCAGACACGCCAGCCATGTAGGGAATGACCAGGTTCTTTCGTTTACTCTGAGTCTCAGCCCTATCTGTTGCTGTTTTAGGTCTGGTAGATTTAGATTTGGTGAAGGCCCAATTTGGATATCAAATATTGATAATAAGATATCCAAATTGGGCCTTCACCAAATCTAAATCTACCAGACCTAAAACAGCAACAGATAGGGCTGAGACTCAGAGTAAACGAAAGAACCTGGTCATTCCCTACATGGCTGGCGTGTCTGAAAAGATAAAACGGATATTTGGCAAACACCACATACCTGTATATTTCAAACCCACCAACACACTGAGACAGAGGCTTGTACACCCCAAAGATCAAACTCCAAAACATAAGAAAAGCAATGTAGTTTATGCAATCCAGTGCAGTGAGGAGTGCTCTGAACTCTACATTGGAGAAACCAAACAACCTATGTACAGGAGGATGGCCCAACACAGGAGAAATAACACCACAGGACCAGAGTCAGCAGTTTATCTTCATCTACAAGAAAAAGGACACTCATTTGAGGACATTAATGTTCACATTTTAGACAGAGAAGATAGGTGGTTTGAGAGAGGGGTCAAGGAATCCATTTATGCCAACTTGGAAAATCCTTCCTTGAATAGAGGTGGGGGCCTCAGGCACAAACTCTCGCCCATCTTCCTCCCCGTGTTGTCTTCTGTGCCTAGGAAGATTAAGACCATTTCAGAAGCTCAACAGCAGCATGGTGATTTTAACGACCCTCCATTAGATGATAAAAGGACTTAAAAATTACATCTCAATATGACCTAGCCCCAGGTGTAAGGTCACACAGCTACCTAGGAACATATTAGGATTCCCTTACCAATTTTGCTCAGACTGAAGAAGCTCCTTGGATAAGGAGCGAAATGTTTCCACTAAGAAAATAGAAATCCAGTTGACATGATTCAAGCTACAGACAATTCCACCTGGATGACTGAGAACCTTCATAGACAACGAAGACAAAGTTATTTTGGTGGGGATGGAATGTTTATTGACTATATGGATAGGCTGACCATATTTCCTTGAGACAAAAATGGAACATTGGGATGGCAAAAATGGGATGGGGTTAAACTTATGTAATATTCTGTATTCATGAAAAAGTAAGACGATAAAACTAAAATTTAAAGAGTTTTTAAGATCCATTTGCTGGCCCTTAAACAGATTACTGTATATATAAAAATATTTTTGTTTTCATTAAAATGAAAAAGTTTTATTACATGAACATATTGAGCTAACAATTATTCTTCAGTGACAGAACTCATACAAAGATTTAGGTAGACGTAGAGGGGGACTATATTTGACAGGAGGCGAATGTGGAAATCACAGCTCACAGGCTTTGTAACATCACGGATCGCAGGAAGGAGGGGAGGGGGGAGGGAAGAGAGGCAGGGAAGGGAGGATTCAAAAACTCCATGCCCAGTGAGGCTTCTCTTCCTTCTGCCTTCCCTCCTCCTCCTCCTGTTTTTTTTCTCCCTCCCTCTTTCTCTCTCTCCCACAATCCCAAATGAAAGACTCTCTCTTGCCGAGCTGGAGAAATAATTAGTTTCACTCTTGAAAAAAGAGGGTGGGATCACATCCCGAATGCATTTTAATAAAACAAACAGAGAGCAGAGAGCAACCAGCTAAGAGCAGAGCAGAGGCGGTGGCAAAGATCTTTCCCCATCTCTCTCTGTCTCCCTCTCTCTCTCTCTTTCTGCCTTCCTTGCCCCTCTCTAGTCTCACCTGACATCAGGCACCTCAATCAAGCACTTTTTAAATGATAATTGCATCTTGACTGAATAAATCTTGCCATGCCTGACATTTTGCTAATTTTTTTTAAAAAACGGGACAAAATTGACATTTATATTAAAACAACAGGACAGTCGGGAAATTTGAAAAAAAAACGGTACTGTCCCATTTAAAATGGTACGTATGGTCAGCCTATATATGGAGAAAAGAAAAAAAAACATTCCACTCCACTGCAATACTTTGGTGGAGGACCCTATCTGTTAAATTGTAATCAGCATATTCTTCATTGCCAAGTGGGGGAGGCTATTCCTTTAATAAGTGATACATTAATAGCTTCTGTCAAAGGTAATTATCAGGCTACCTTCTTGTTTTAAATATTCATGGTTCATATTGTCAAGAATTACCTGTCTTTCTAACTGATTCTGTACACTGGCTTGTGTACTGTATATACCAACTGAGCATGCCTAGTCTAAAGTATCACTCCCCTTCGTTAAAAAAACAAAACAAAACTGATTGAATATCTGTTGATAATATTGCTATAATTATTTGTAGAGTTGTCCTGAATAATTGTAGCTGCTGATGGAATACACCTTTTAATGAAATGCACTGCCACAACCTCAGATTGCATACTAACTAAGGAGGAAGTGCTACCCCATCCAAGGACAAAGATGGAATATCCCCAGATCTGGGTGACCCAAACACCCATGGCTACTCAGTCTTAGTAGAATGGAGTCAGAGACAGTTCCTCCCATCCAAATCCACACAGCACTGGGACAGAACCTTGACAGCCTCATGTGGCTGGCCCCAGGACTGAAAGATATAATTGGGTGTCATCACATTTTATGCAACTCTGAAACATCTAATTCCATTGAGATAAAAGAAGACCAAGGATTCTTGGAGCAGCAGACTGAATAGATATGTAAGTCACTTAGTCTCTGACATAACAACTGTTGGAGGTCCCAGCAAATCAGCATGCCTCATTAGCATATAAGAAGTTCATTCTAGGATGACTCTCTATGTGCTTCTGGAGGGAGATGTTTGTTGCTCCTCCCACTTCCTTTCTCTCTCTCTGCCTTTTGCCACCATTGAAAGAGCATGCGGCCACTGAGCTCCTTCCACCATTGGAGAAGGACCATGCGGCTGCTGGTCCTTCCATCTAGAGGCCATGAGGCCTAAACTCCAGAATCTTTTCCCTTTCTCCATGCAGCCCCTGGCAGCAAAGAGGGCCAGGGGTCTACAAACAGTTTAGGGAAACACAGAAGAAGAATCATTCCTAACAGAATGGATGTAACTGTAACTGGACCAAATAAACGTAAGAACTCTTTTTTACTTACTTTTTGAACCTACGTTGTCTAAGCGTGTAATTCTTTATGATTGGGTGGGCTAAGTGATTAAGATCAATAATCTATATCTCTCTAGTGTGCTCATTAATGCTATTGTTAATAACATTCCTTTCTGTGCGCTTATTGCCTCACTGCATTAAGCTCTGCTCCATTCAGTGGTCCTAGCAGTCCACTAATGACCATCAACAACAGTAAAAATAATAGTGATGATACTCAATTATACATCTTCATCCCAGGTGAAGTAAGTGAAGCCGTGACCACCCTTTCCAGGTGCCTGGGGGCTGTGGGGGCCTAGATGGGGAACAACAGGCTTCAACTGAACCCTGGTAAGACAGAGTGGCTGTGGGTTAATGGCCCCTCGGTATCTAGGAATTTGTCATCTTTAGTTCTGGATGGGGTCGCACTACCCCAGACAGACCCGGTGCATAACTTGGGGGTCCTCTTGTACTCACGACTCCTGCTCAAAGAGCAGGTGGTAGTCATGGCCAGGAGGGCCTTTGCTCAACTTCATGTTGTGCACCAGTTACGCCCTTTCCTAGACCGAGAGGCCCTTCGAATAGTCGCTCATGCCCTAGTTATCTCCCATATAGACTATTGTAATGCACTCTACATGGGGCTACCCTTGAAGAATATCTGGAAGCTACAACTTGTCCAGAATGCAGCTGCGCAAGCAATCTTAGGTGCACCAAGATCTGCACATATAACACCTCTACTACGCGAGCTGCACTGGGTTCCAGTTTGCTTCCGGGTCCAGTTCAATGTGTTGGTTATAGTTATTCCTGGGGATGGCTAGTGCCCTAGAATGGACCAAGAATGGCCCTTACGCTCAAGGACTGACAGAGAACTTTTATCCATCTAGATTTTATTCCACTTAAATTTTATTGTTATTTGTATTTTTATATTTTTTGTATTGTGGTCTGCTTTGAATTTTTATTGTGGTTTTGTTGTAAACCACCCAAAGTTCCTCTTTGGGGGGGAGATAGGCGGTAATAAAAATTTAATTAATTAATTAATTAATTATTAAATTTATATGCTGCCCAACTCTCAGTGACTCTGGGCAGTTCCTAATTATAGAGAGAAATCTTGTATTTTATCTATATATTATTAAAACTCTCATGTCTGTTTTTCTGTTTGTGCCCTTCAATTGGGCAAAACAGTGCATCGTAGGGCAACAATTTTTGAAGCATGGCACCTCAAATTGGCTAACGTACAGAATGCATCCAAAATCCAGAACCCGTGACTCCCATGGAATTGAAATTTGGCAAAGTTGTGGCCGCTTCAGCGCTGTTGCACCCTCCAACTACACTTCCCAGAAACCTCCAGGTTGTGTGGTGCAAGGGAAGATGGGAGGGGCATATCCCTGCCCTCTTTACCTCTTCCCTCTGGCCCCTCTGGCCCCTGAACCCAGTCAGCTGGCAGCAAGGCCCGACAGGTGAGCAGCAATTGACTGCTTTAGAACTGAGGCTGGTGGGGCACCGACGGATGACATACAGTATCCTCAATCTATTCATTAAAATCAACAGAATAAGTTTCTTGCAATGGCCCTGGATTGATTGAGCCAAAGTTTTTCATGAGTTGACAAATTCCATGTTTTAGGAATATTGCTCAACAGTACATTAAGATCCTGAACTTTAATATTTCTTCCCAAAATTTGATTAACATATATAGTGATGTGAAACCAATAGAAGGCTATAGCTAGATAAGACCCAATCATATGATTTAGGGAGCTTTCAAATGTCTTACTATGCCAACATTTAAAAAAAATTAATGTCCATCTCTTTTTAAAAATTCTTTCAGAGGTCCAATAAACATTAAACACTGTTTTCTGGTGAATTAATTTGCTGTTTAAATCGTGGGAAATTTAGTTTATATTTCTTAATACATGGACCCACTGATTCTCCAAAATTGCATGTTCCAATTCTTTTTTTTTATAGTAAATTTTATTAGGTTTCAAGATAAGAATAAAAACTACAAAAAAAAAAAACTGCAAAGAAAGCATTTTTTTAAAAAAAGTGCAGAAACACAAGAGAAAATTTTTCAAATTTACAAAAAGATGTGGCTTCCAACTTTTAACAGCAAGGATATACAAAAGTTTCCATAATCAATCTCTTACTCTATATTAAACCAAAACACCACATTATTTCACTTTAACACATAATAAAAATCACTAAGTACAGTTACTCCTCCCCCTTATATTAAAATAAAGAAAAAAAGTTCATATACACCTCCTAAACATCTTTCTCCCCTCCAAAAGATAAAACATATTTAATTATTCCCTCCCTACCACCATTCTACACATTTCTGTATAGTATAATAAGAATCAAATTAAAAAGCACATAAGTTGTCTGCTACTATACTTAATAGTACAACAATTTTAGTAATCCCAATCTTAATAAATCCAAAAAACAAAGACAATTCAAAACAGTAATTCTATATCTTTAAAAGGGAATAACATCAATCAAATCCTTAAAGCAAACCAGATAAACATTCTTTAACCCTAATACAACAGTTTTAGTAATTTTCATCTTAATAAACCCAAAAAACAAAGCCAATTCAAAACAGTAAATCCAAATCTTTAAAGGCAAATAACATCAATCAAATCCTTAAAGCAAACCAGATGAACATTCTTCAACCCTTATCCCACTTCAAAATAAACCAAAGCAGTTACATATCCCACAATGTGCACAGAGCTTTCCTCTTGAAAGAATCAAAAAGCCCAACTGCCTCCCTCAAAGATTCCAGGTTCTTTTCATAGCATTCCACCAGGAGATTGATTTTACTTATGGCTTGCAGATCACTCCCTCCCTTATCTCCATTATCCAATCTTCATCCAGCATCTCGATAAAAATCCCTATCTCAGTCATAAAAAAACCCTTTGTATTGCTCTTAAATTCCTCAATTTCATCCACCACATCCCCAACCTGATGGCACATTTTATATCTCATATTTTCCACAATGTCCTGGATATCTTGCATAAAAGCTTGATAGAAGTCAGAAGAAATCTGTTTAAAATCCTGGTGAAAGTCAGAAAAAATCTGTTTGAAATCCTCCATGTCTCACGCAGTAGATTATGGTGCCCCCTAGGAGCTTAACCAGCAAGAGCTGAAGATATGGAAGAGTTCCAAAGTGTGTTTATATAAAGTGATAGTAAGATAGCAGACAGTTCTCAAGGGAAAGTGAAAACAGAAAGCTGAAAGTTCAAATCAGCCAATTCAGCGTATAAGAAAATGCTAATATCTTAACATTTAATACAAAAATAATAACAAGAAGACAATTGTTTACTCTCAATCTTTGGAATTTCCTTTGGAAGGAAAACGAAATCCAAAACTTAAAAGAATTTTTTTTAAAAAAAAACTAATCCCCAAAATAATGTTAAGCACCAAGAGAACCAGCTTCTCCTCACTGTAGAAAGCCTCTCTTGGGGTACATATACTTAAAAAAAAATACAAATTGGTGGTTTAGAAATGGGGTGGCCAGTCTTACTGTCCCCGTAAGGCTACAGCATGGCTTGGAAAGTGATGAAGTCCCTGCCTCTCAGCTGGCTCTTACCAGTCAAGCGTGAAATGCTGTTTGTGATATTCTGGCTGCAAGCAGCCATCTGAAGAACAGATGGGATGATTCCAGGTATTCTCCTTGATCTGGAGAACGTTTCTGGGCTTCAGGAAAACCTTCCTGAGCCCAAAAAAAGTTACCGCGTTGTCAGCTCTGCCTGCTGAACCAGCGGGCACAGCTGTTCACTCCACCATTCCCACCGGAAGCCCCGCATATTCCAATTCCTCATTGAGCAATTCAGATATGTAACTAATTTTCTTTTTAATAAATTATTATACCTAAATATCCTGCATCTCTTAAGGGTCCTAAAATTTCAGGAACCTCAGAGGATGCTAGAGCATCCAGGCCATATTATTTAATAGGTACATATTTCACTTGTAGGTATTGCCAGACAAATATTGTATTAAATTATCATCAATATGCAATCTATCCAAGTCTTAAAAAAGAACATTAAAAATCAACTGATTCAAAGTGTTGATCTCTTGTTTAGCATTCGTACAGTCTTCTTCACTATTTTCAAATCTGAGTTGTTATTATTAAAATTGAGTTATGGCAAATTCTCATCTGGCTCAGGATCAAAATATAACTGTTTACCTATTAATGACCATAAATGCTTGGCAGCTTTGAAGGCTGGAAACAAAAATCATTGTTTTAGTATACCTGGATCCTAAAAGTTGCTAAGATTTCAGAGGTTATATACTTGCTTTTCAAATGGGTCCCAGGAAGAGAATAATAATATAAAAATCTCATTCAAGCTTAATGACATGTTTGAAAATCTGCAAGATGGAAGCCTCCATCATTGTAAGACAACCTCAATTTGGCCAAGGATATTTGATGAGCTTTAGCATGTCATAAAATTTTTCTCAATAATTTATCTGTGTAAAGTATCTAATAAGGGGCGTGGTGGCTCAGCGGGTAAGACACCAGGCTTGTTGATCGGAAGATTGCAAGTTCGGAGGTTCGAATCCCTAGCCCTGCGTGCGGAGTGAGCTCCTGCACTAGCTCCAGCTCTTGCCAACCTAGCAATTCGAAAGCATGCAAATGCAAGTAGATTAATAGGTACCACTTCGGTGGGTAGGTAACAGTGTTCCGTGCGCATCATGCCGGCCACATGACTGCGGAAGCATCTTCGGACAACGCTGGCTCTTTGGCTAACAAACGGAGATGAGCACCGGCCCCTAGAGTCAGACATGACTGCACAAATGTGCGGGGGGTACCTTTACCTTTACTTAAAGTATCTAATAGGGATTAACACTGCAATCCCTCTTAGAATTAATCTTGATGTAATATTCATTTTAATAACATTAATTTTGCTCCAAAAACTGAATGGGAGTTTTAACCATCAAGTTATATCTGTTGAAATTTCATATATACATTTCAACATACTTAATTCAATATATTCAATATCTTTCAAGAATGATATAAACCCAAGTATTTTATACAGTCTGTACAAATTCTGAATGCTACCTTGTACAGTAATCTATAGATACAGTGGATCCCAAAGGCAGAGAACTGAACTAGTTCCAGTTAATAACCAAAGTATAAACCATATTACTGTACAGTAGATGGCTGTCTGCTGAGACACTGGAAGTAGCCCAAGAAAGAAGGAAAGCAAAAGGCAACAGTGATAAGGGGAGATATGCCCAATTAAATGCAAAATTCCAGAGGTTAGCCAGAAGAGATAAGGAATTATTTTTAAACAAGCAATGCACGGAAGTGGAAGAAGATAATAGAATAGGAAGGACAAGAGACCTCTTCCAGGAAATTAGAAACATCGGAGGTAAATTCCAGGCAAAAATGGGGATGATCAAAAACAAAGATGGCAAGGACCTAACAGAACCAGAAGAGATCAAGAAAAGGTGGCAAGAATATATGGAAGATCTGTACAGGAAGGATAATAATATCGGGGACAGCTTTGACGGTGTGGTGAGTGAGTTAGAGCCATATATCCTGAAGAGTGAGGTTGAATGGGCCTTAAGAAGCATTGCTAATAACAAGGCAGCAGGAGACGACGGTATCCCAGCTGAACTGTTTAAAATCTTGCAAGATGATGCTGTCAAGGTGATGCATGCCATATGCCAGCAAATTTGGAAAACACAAGAATGGCCATCAGATTGGAAAAAATCAACTTATATCCCCATACCAAAAAAGGGAAACACTAAAGAATGTTCAAACTATCGAACAGTGGCACTTACTTCATATGCCAGTCTCATTGGCGATCACTCGTAGCCGAGTAAGATTGTCTTCCAAAGGTAAAATTTTAACGGTGGATCCGTAAGTGGCTATAAAGGCCAATTCTGGATCCACACAACCTCCCACAATGAGGGCATAGGTTTCTGGGTGGGAGACGGTCATGATGAGGGTTTGCCTGACGTGCCTTCCTTTTAGCTCTTTTCTCCTTTTCGCCCTGTACTCGTGCTTCTTCAAAGTCCATAGCGCCATTAATAAAGGATGACCTCCAATTGAAACGCTCATGAGTTAGGGCTTCCCAGTTCTCAATGCTGATATTACATTTTTTTAAATTAGCTTTGAGAGTATCTTTGAATCTCTTTTGCTGTCCACCAATATTCCGTTTTCCATTCTTAAGTTGGGAGTAAAGTAGCTGCTTTGGAAGACGATGGTCAGGCATTCGAACAACATGACCGGTCCAGCGAAGTTGATGTTGGATGATCATTGTTTCAATGCTGGTGGTTTTCGCTTCTTCTAATACGCTAACATTAGTCCGCCTATCTTCCCAAGTAATTTGCAGAATTTTTTGGAGGCAGCGTTGATGGAATCTTTGAAGAAGTTGGAGGTGGCGTTTGTAGAGGGTCCATGTTTCACAGGCGTACAGAAGGGTTGGTAGTACAATGGCTTTGTAAACAAGCATTTTGGTCTCCCTGCGAATGTCCCGATCCTCAAACACTCTACGCTTCATTCGGGAGAAAGCTACACTCGCAGAGCTCAGGCGATGCTGAATTTCAGCGTCGATGTTGGCTTTTGTAGATAGATGGCTGCCGAGATAAGAAAAGTGGTCGACATTTTCTAGTGACACACCTTTAAGCTGGATTGATGGTGCTGCGGAGGGATTGGTTTGAACTTGCTGGTAAAGCACTTTGGGTTTTTTAATGTTAATCGAGAGGCCGAGCTTTTCATATGCTTCTGCAAAGATGTTTAGGATAGTTTGAAGATCTTCCTCGGAGTGTGCACAGACTACGTTATCATCAGCATATTGAAGTTCTATAACAGAAGTTGTAGTTACCTTATTTTTTGCTTTCAGCCTACTAAGATTAAAAAGCTTTCCATCTGTTCGATATATAATTTCTACACCAGTAGGAAGTTTCTCTTCAACAAGGTGTATAATCATAGCGATGAAGATAGCAAATAAGGTTGGAGCAATAACACATCCCTGTTTAACGCCGGATTCCACTTTAAATGGATCGCTTTGAGAGCCATTGTTATTCAGGATTGTTGCCATCATGTTGTCATGGAGTAGCAGCAAGATGTTCACAAATTTATCAGGGCATCCGATTTTCAGAAGGATGGTCCAGAGAGCAGTACGATTTACAGTATCAAAAGCTTTAGTCAGATCAATAAACGCCATGTACAGAGGACGGTTTTGCTCCTTGCATTTTTCTTGAAGCTGTCGTGCAGTGAAGATCATATCCACTGTTCCCCTGGAAGGGCGGAAGCCATTTTGCGTTTCAGGGAGGATGTCTTCTGATACAGATAGGAGATGGTTTGCGATGATCTTTGCCAGGATTTTGCCTGCTGTGGCTAGAAGGGAGATGCCTCGATAGTTTCCACAGTCTGTTCTTTCACCCTTTTTAAAGAGAGTGATAATTATGGCATCCCTAAAGTCTGCTGGAATCTCCTCCAGCAGACTTTAGGGGTGCCATAATTATCACTCTCTTAATATCCTCGCTTAACAACCACATGGGATTTGCTTAATGATGGCAACTGGGAAGTGCCAGAACTGCTGTCACTAAGTGATGCATTCACATGACATCGAGTTTTACAACCGCATCACTTAGCGATGGAAATTCTGGTCCCAATTGCCATTGTGAACCAAGGACTACCTGTACTTCCTTTTATCATTTATTTCTTAAATGCTAATATTTATAGCATTCACTTCAGTTCCACGTCTTGACATATTATCGTTATTCCCATAAATACCCAAAGTTTTGTCACTTTGGTTTCAGCTCAAATCATTTCATCACTTTTATATTTAATTCTATTCACTCTTTTGGAAGTTCCTTGTTTAGCCATTTTTTTAATCTTCTTCAAAGTCATTCTGCATTTTCTTTCCTTTTAATCTTAGTCTTTGATTACATTCTTTGCAGCTCTTTTTCTCTATATACAGAATAAATAACAATTTTATCTGGTCCTTATTTTTTTCCTTAATAGTATAACACTTTGAGCAACAACCCACCCCCCGCCCGCCATCCTTTTGTGCTGCCTCATGTTGGCCAGGGTGAGGGTGTTTCCAGGAGGGATGAGTGAATAATACCAGGATTGTATGCCAAGAATATAACCCCAACAGGATAACCCAAGGTGTGAAGGCCATCCCAGTGCACAGCTAAAGCAAGTAGGCGCCTACAGTATATTGGACAGCAGTAACATAGGAAGATACTAGATGCGGATCATCATTTTAATGATAATGGCAAGGGCATTATTTCATACTCTGCAGGAGAAGGCAATGTTAAACCACTCCATTATTTTATCAAGAAAACCACAAAATAAAGTTGATAAACATATAGTGCCAGATAATGGGCCCTTCAGGTTAGATGGCATTTAATGTGCTGCTGAGGATCTTTTAGAGCAGAGCTTTCCAAACTGTGTGTGGCGACACAAAAGTGTGTCGCCACACACAGCGTGGTGTGTCGCCACACCACCCGGAAGCGGCGGCGCGCGCGTGCACGGCGGCAGCAGCGGCGGCGCAGGATCTGTGCTTCCGCGTTTTAGCACACACGTGCCACCGCACGCTCCCCCCGCGCCACCGCTGTGCACGCACATGCCACCGCACACACCCCGCGTCGCCACCGTGCATGCGTGCGCCGCCGCACGCCCCTCCCGCGCCGCCGCCGTGTGCGCGCACGCTGACGCACCCCCCCGCACCGCCGCCGTGCTCGCGCGCGCCACCGCCACACTGCCGCCGCCGCTGCTGCTGGTGTGTCGCAAGCAGCAGCACTTTGGAAAGCCCTGTTTTAGAGTATTATGTTTATGACATGGCTAGATTAAAGCCTTTGGGACATCTAGTTGCTGATGTTGCCATGCAGAAAAAAAACTGAAGCTTCAAAGACAGAATTACAGTGGGAATGTGGACTGTAAGAAGCATGAACATGGGAAAACTCAACACAGTGAAAGATGAAACAAATCAATTACACATTGACACTTTAAAGGTAAAGGTAAAGGTAAAGGTTCCCCCCGCACATTTGTGCTGTCGTGTCCAACTCTAGGGGCCGGTGCTCATCTCCGTTTGTTAGCCGAAGAGCCAGCATTGTCTGAAGACGCTTCCGCGGTCATGTGGCCGCATGACTCGCGCGGAACGCTGTTACCTCCCCACTGAAGTGGTACCTATTAATCTACTTGCATTTGCATGCTTTCAAATTGCTAGGTTGGCAAGAGCTGGAGCTAGTGCGGGAGCTCACTCCGCACGCAGGGCTAGGGATTCAAACCTCCAATCTTGCGATCTTCTGATCGACAAGCCTGGCATCTTACCCGCTGAGCCACCACGCCCCATCATTGACACTTTAGGCATTGGTAAATTGAAATGGACTGGAATTGGACTCTTTCAGTCAGAATATCATACTGTTTACTACTCAGGACATGAAAGCCAAGAAGGAATGGTGTTGCTTTCACAGTCAGGAAGGATATGACAAAGACACCCATAAAATGCAGTCAATGACCAAATAATATCAGTTAGATTTTGTGGACAACCCTTTAATATGCTGATTATCCAAGTTAATACTCCAACCACTGATGCAGAAGAAGAGGAGGTTGACAAGTTTTATGGTCAAATTTAATCTAAAATTGACAGAACATGCAAGCAAGATGTACTGGTTATGGTTAGAGACCAGAATGCCAAAGTTGAAAATATTAAGGAAGAAAATGTCATTGGACTGTATGGCCTAGAAAACCGAAATAAAACTTCAGTTATTTATCAATTTCTTCCAATCAATGAAGAAATGATTTCTTCATTGTTAACAGTCTTCCAGCAACTAAAATTGCACCTACAGTATATACAAGGACATCACCAAATGGAATACAAAGAAATCAGATTGACTATATTATTGGTAGAAGAAGGTGAAAAGGTTCAGTTACAACAGCAAAGACATGGGCAGGGACTGACTGTGCAACAGATCACAAACTGCTCATGTGCAAGTTCCAAGTAGAAGAAGAAAGCCAACCAATTTCTACAATATGATCTTGAGCCTACACTCACCATTTTCAAGAACGTCAGGAATTATTTTGAAGTCCTGAACCTAATTGACAGGGAACAAGAACTGTGGAATGAAATCACAGAAGTTGTTAAGGACAAATGTGAAAAGAGGCTACCAAAGTTCAAGAAACAGAAGAAAGCAAACTGTATGTATGTCAGAACAAATAGTGGAAATTGTCAAGAAGAGAAGAGAAGCCAAAGACAAAAGATAAAGATCAACTTCCAAGAAGGAACTTAACAAAGAATTTCAGAAATCTGTTAGAAGAGATAAGAAACAGCATTACAGCAACATCCATGAAGACACTGAAGATGGAAACAGACATAGAAAAACTCAGAAGGCAGTTCCAATCCCAGACTCAAATGCTAAAGGATGCCAATGCACAGATAATAACTTATGCCAAGATCTTTTTTCATGGAAGGAGTATATTGAAATTCTGTACAGTAGAGATGTCAACAGATACAATAGAACATATTCCCCACTTACAAGAACCTCTAGTACTAGAATATGAGATTAGTCTGTTCTTATCAAAGCAGAAATTTACAGGAACTGATCAAATAACTACAGAAATAATGGCAAGCAGTAGAAGACTAATGGGATTTTAAAACTGGAGAAAGAAACATCAATAATCTGCACTATGCTGATGACACTACTCTGATAGCTTACAATGCAAATGATTTGCAAGCTCTAGTCATGAAAGTCAAGGAGTACAGTAAAAAGAATGGGATTAAGATTTTTTTTTCATCTGCTCAACTGTGTCCGATTCTTGAAGACTTCTTGGACAAGTCAGTTTTCTTGGCAAGATTTTCAGAAGTGGTTTGCCATTGCTTCCTTCCTAAGGCTGAGAGAGGGTGACTGGCCCAAGGTCACCCAGCTGGCTTTGTGCCTAAGGCGGGACTAGAACTCACGGTCTCCTGGTTTCTAGCCCAGTGCCTTAACCACTACACCAAACTGGCTCTCAAGATTAAATATAAAGAAGACCAAATTAATCAGAACAGGTACCGCAACCTGTCTTAGAATTGACAATGAAGATATTGAAGTGGTGGATAGCTTCTGCCTTTCAGGATCAACTAACAACAATAAAAAAATTGGTAGTCAAGAAATACACCAGAGACTAGCACTTTGTGAAGTAGTAATGAAGGTCTTGGAAAGATTTTCAGATTCCATGATGTGTCTATATCTACAAAGTTCAGAATTGTGCAGGCAATGGTCTTCCCTGTGACGCACCATAGAAGTGAATGTTTCCATTCCCCCACTCAGAGCTGAGAGGCATTCTGGAGAAAATAAGACAAGTGATTACAACCTCAGCCTGTACTTGCCGTGCAGTGCATCTGCCACATAGAAATAAAAAAAATAGGCCAGTGTGCATGACATGGAAAAGAAGGGAAGTTACCTTCCACCTAAAAATTAGGATCAGGGTGGCATAGGGAACAGTAGACTTCTTGCCCAGAGTCTCTTCAAGCCTGATACCAGAGCTTTCAAGTTTAACTTTGGTATTTGCTTATCAATTCTCATCCAAAGGCAAAATCTCAGGCAGAGCCAAATATGCTGCTCTCAGGCACATGTTTATTTGTTTATTGCATGTATATCCAATATATACATATATTGTATATACATACATGTATATTGCAGGTATATCCAATATATTATTGTAAGCCGCCCAGAGTCCCCCGGTTGGGGGAGATGGGCGGTCATACAAATTTAAATAATAAATAATAAAATAATATGTATATATTGGGGCGTGGTGGCTCAGTGGGTAAGACGCCAGGCTTGTTGATCAGAAGATCACAAGTTCGGAGGTTCGAATCCCTAGCCCTGCGTGCGGAGTGAGATCCCGCACTAGCTCCAGCTCTTGCCAACCTAGCAATTCGAAAGCATGCAAATGCAAGTAGATTAATAGGTACCACTTCGGTGGGTAGGTAACAGCGTTCCACGCGTGTCATGCGGCCACATGACCGTGGAAGTGTCTTCGGACAACGCTGGCTCTTTGGCTAACAAACGGAGATGAGCACCGGCCCCTACAGTCGGACACGACTGCACAAATGTGCAGGGGGTACCTTTACCTTTTATGTATATCCCACCACAATCCAGTAACCCTCAACAACTCACAATATATAAGGAAAATATTGCAATATTTATAGTATCTTTAAAAATTACGGTTCAATTAGAAAATCAGAAAACCCATAGACATAACAGGAAGAGTTCAATACATATGAAACCTAATAATAATAAAATAAAATAAAATATAGATGGCACAGCATGTAACATCATTGGAATGATCTCTGAAATAATTCAGTTTTAACATCTTCCTGAAAGATCTCAAGAAGGGGGGCAGCTTAATTTCCAGCAGAAGACTAGTGGCATTAAGAAGCAGCGTCTCCTAGCTTTGGCTCTCCTTACCTTCCAGAAGTGTGAGACTGCAGGAAGTTCTAATCTAATAGGTCAGGCCAATTCAGGCTGGAGTAGGTGGTACTGCAGGTACCCAGGTGCCAAGCCATAAAGGGATTTGTAAGTATTGGTGTTATATTCTCCCAGCAACATGTGCCGACTAACACATTGGCCCCTGCATTCCAGACCACTTGTAGTTTCCAAATAATCTATAAAGGCAGCCCCATGTAAAGTGCATTGTAGTAACTTAATCGGGTGGTAATAAGGGCATAAATTACTGTAGTCAGGCCCTCCTGTACTAGATAAGACCACAATTGGTGCACCAGCTGAAGCTGGGCAAAGATCTCTCTAGTCATGCCTTCCATCTGCTGCTTAACCCAGAAAGACTTCAAATCACAGACCTGCTCCATGTGCTTGCTGGTCCGGAGATAACACTGGTGTCAATAGAGAACCCCAAAGAACATACAGAAGCTCTATCTTGCTTGGGGTCAGCTTCAGCCTGTTCTCTCCCATCTAGACCCTTAGAGCCTCCTAGCACTAAGATAGGACATCAACAGCATTCCTCCAATATCATGGAATGCTGATATATAATTGGGTATCCTCAGCATATTGATGATACTATGCCCCACAGAGCTTCCAGGAGAACCACCAATGCAACCTCAGTACAATACCCAGGCCTGAGGTCTGATTGAAACAGGCCCAGATAACCTGCTTCTTCTAGGTGATCTGCCACCACTGTCTTGACAACCTTCTTCAAAAAGTGGAGGTTGCACAGTGGCCAATATGTATTTAAAGCACCAGATCCAGGATGGCTTCCTCAAATGGGGGCACACCACAGCTTTTTTCAAGACTGATGGTAGCTTCGCCTCTCAAAAAGAGGCATTGAGAGTCTCCTGCATCCAGATGCTCACTTCTCCACCTGCTCCTTGTAGCAGCTAGGATACTCAGGGATCCAGACTACAAGTGGCAGAAGATAATTTAAAGAATACCCTATCTACTTCCTCAGAGTTTATAGACCAAAAGGAGACCCAGATTACATGGCTAGATGGTTCCTTAGTCACTACCAAATACTTTGCCCATGAGGAGTCAAGATTTTGGTAAATCCAAGTGACTTTATTGGCAAAATGCTGTACAAATTGATCACAGCAGCCAGGTGGAAGATCTCTCTGTTGACTCCTCCCTAAAATAGAATTAGTCACCCTTGAGAGTTACTAGACAACAGCCTCCCACCTCAATAAGGGAGGAGAAGTGAGCCTGTTTCACCTTCCTGGTCACCATGGTGTAGGCCTGAACATGAGCATGTAACTATGCACAATTGGATTTTCAATTTGTCTTTTTCCAGCAGTTCTCCAAGCTACATTGGGGCAATCATATCTAGTGCCCACCTTGTTTCCTGTTGCAATAGCTCACCAGCTACTGGAACATTTGGTTCCATTAGACATCTGGGGCAAATAGGCCCCTTTACCCCATAGCGGTCAGATTTCAATTGCATCTGGATCAGACCATGGAAACAGGGTATTGCAGCAGAAAGGAACAGATGTAAGAATTATTGGATTGGAAGAATATGTTAGAGGCTTCAGATAGCACCCAACCTCTTACTTTGTTAGCTAAACAAAAACATGAAACAGATAATTTTTAAATATGGTGCTTATAGAAGGCTATTAACTAGATTGGAGCCCTCTTCAGACAATATTAGGAAAGATCAAGATCCAAATAATGATTGGGTTTCTGTAAGTCTAGTTAATTATCAGTAAGACGGACCATTCAAAATAGAAAAAAATGCCATTCCCAGCAACTAAATAATTGATACCTCCCAGGAAACCTTCAATCACCAACCCAACCCCAGAGTTCAAATCTTACACAGATTACAAATAGTGCAAGGCAATCCCCATTTCTGAACTGTTGCACTGGGGAAGCCTCACTGAGATGCATGGTGCAACATCTGCAGAAAACCTGAAGCCCAGAGAACATGACTACTAAGTATGTAGAACTCTTTCAGATGCCCAAAAAACAAACAAACGGATCCTTATGTCAAATCCAAAGGCCTCTTGCACATGCAGAGCTGGTTCCATCATTCCTGAGATCAAGAGAAATAAGAAATCAAAAGCTTTGTCTCTTCTTTAGGTTCCAATTGGGACCGGCAACTCCATCGTTAAGCAAAGCAATTGCTAAGTGAAACCACAACCATGCTTATGATCTTACTTCAGCTTTGCTTTGCTTTACAGTCCTGTGAGGACTGGTTGCAAAGTTACTTTTTCATCAACATCGTAACTGAATGGTCGCTGTACGAAGCAGTTGCTAAACGAGGGCTACCTGTAGTGATCATATCTGCCATGGATACCCTGATGTTACAATGTAAATCACAAATAATCTTATGGCAATGTAAATCCTGATAAATGTATTATGGCATGCAATATCATGATTATGACAATTTCTGGATTATGTTCCAGTGGTATTAAACATGGAGATCTACCTTCACCAAGCTGCATACCCTCCAGATGTGCTTTAACTGCCAGAATTCTCAAATGTTATAAAGTCTCAACATTTTGTACAGAAGCCTTTCACAAAATGGTAGCAATAACCAAACAAAGGATTGAACTCTCACCAAATTTTGACTCCTTACATATATTTGATGGCAGGAATAAAAATTATGAAGCAAGAAACTTACTATTTACCTGCTTTTAGCAGCAACGTAGTCATTGCCTACTAATGGAAATATCTGGATAATCTTTTTCTTAAAACGGTTTGATAAGATTTGGTCAGTTATCCTGCTTGAGAAGATCTCCAATAAAATTCCCATACTTAAAAAAACATAGTGGGAAGTCATCTTCTATCAGCATTGACAGGATTTTATCTTTTTTATAAATGACAAAATGAATACATATCAGGATGTATGGAAGATTTAATTGGCCTGATAGAGGATTGTTTAATGTAAAAACTGTTGTATATGTACTGTAATGAAACACAACAATAATCTCCCTCCCCCACAATAAATGAACTAAGGAATTTGAAAATCAGAACTCTTAGGGGGAATTACTCTGGCATTTGCAATTTAAGGATGAGTTTATAAAGGTATAGTACAGAGAATACACAAATATGTATATATGTGTATTTATATTTTAATATAAATATTAAATATAAATATAAGTACTTATATTTTGATTTGATTTTTTCTACTCTGAGAGGCTCTTTGGAACAAAAGGTATTATATAGGAAAACCCATATATATTGGACTTTGAAGAAGCACGAGTACAGGGCAAAAGGGAGAAACAAGCTAAGAGGAAGGCACGTCAAGCAAACCCTCATCGTGACCATCTTCCACCTGGAAACCTATGCCCTCATTGTGGGAGCTTGTGCGGATCCAGAATTGGCCTTTACAGCCACTTACGGATCCACTGTTAAGATTTTACCCCTGGAAGACAATCTTACTCAGCTACGAGTGATCGCCAAGAAGTACAGAGAACCAAAATATCAAAAATATTAAATAATCCTCTCATATTAATTAGTGCTGAGAAGAGGAAATATATTTCCAGTTCTAATGCTACTTATATTTTGATTTGATTTTTTCTACTCTGAGAGGCTCTTTGGAACGAAAGGTATTATATGGATAAATGTAATGCAAATGCCTTGATATTGAATAGCACACATTGAAAAGCAAAGTATGATATGAGAGTACAGAACCCATGAAAATCAATAGAAATATGGTCCATAAGAGAAATAACTGGACCTTCATCATAACACCAGGTCCTTTCAAGAGCTACATTAAGCATACTGATGATCAATGTTTCCAATAACAAAGTTTAAATGGCAATCTGCATTTTTATTTTTGTTCTTTAAATCTGTTATTCTTGAGAATATGTTTCCAAGATATGTATGCAAGCAAAGTTCATCATATGCTACAATTAATGAAAAGCATCTCTAACTGCCTCTCTTATATTTTTGGTCACAAACAAGCAGAGAGGTATTTCCTTCTCAAAGCTGATTGAATAATGGCTAGCACATATTTTTAGAAAGTATGTCTGGATTTTTTTTTCCCAGATCAAAATGAAGGTGTCTCTCCTCTTTTTAGCACTGCCAAGTGTGTGATTTACATACAGTTTAATTATTCAGATGTTTATTATATTCTACATAATGAAATTTGGACCCTCATATTTTCTTCCTACATGTTCAGTGCAGGCGGCAATTATAGCCACAGATATCTGTTTATTTGATGAATTTTGCTTCTTCTGCATAGTTTGATAAATATGGAAATAAGTCAAAACCTACTTTATATACAGTAATTAAAGTGAAAAATCTAGTCATGATGCAAATCCTTAATTGGACTCCAGGAGAGATATGCAGAATTTCTCTTTAATAATATGGGATGACTGGGGACAGAAAAACAAAGCACACTAAAATATGGTTTAGAAGAACGATTAATCACAAAACAGAAAACAACCAATTTAGCATGGCTCATTCAGTGACTCTCAAGGCTCAGGTAATGTTCTTTTAATCATCTGCCTCTAATATTAAGGTGGTGTCATGTTCTGTGGAAATAAAACACAATAGATATACTTGCATTCTGCTAGAAGCTTTAATTTGTAAACACTGCCTTTTCAGACACTCAAATTGTTCGGACTATTTAATGACATGTAAGTGAACGATCAAAGTAATGTGTAAAATGGCTTAAACTGTGTTATTTAATGCATTAATTCATTAGCAGAAAACTCACTACTTGTCTCAGGGTATTTTGAATGGCTTCCTGTGCATTTTTCATTTGATTGTAATAAAATGCAAACAGCACCATTAGGGTTGTTGGGGGTTGGGTTTCTTTTAAGCTCAGAAGTACCATGCATTTGTTAAGCAATATTACATTAATGTATATCCTACTAGTGCACACAGAACAAAAAACAGGAAAAAATAATAATAAAGGAAGAATAGATTATCTTTTCAAGACCTGAACACATAGTTAATCAACAAAAATTAACCATCACTGTCACTTAATTTGATCGTGAAAATATTGTTCTCCATATAGCTTTGTGTAATCTCCCATTAGGGGAAGATGAGAATGTTTTAATGAGAAGATGCTGGATTTATTGTTCTACTTTATTTAAACTACAAACTCCTCTGATCTTGGGAAGCTGGCTTTTATTTATCTAGGGAGTTTCTGTCCATTTCCTTGAGGGTTTTTCCCTCCCACCATTCTCCTGTAGCATACAGTATGTCTTCTCAAGGATTATCAGGACAATAGATAAAGTTGCCTCTTTTAAAACATATAGACAAATAAATGAAATATGAGGTAATATTTGTCACACACATCCATCTTATTTACATACTTAAGATGTACTGTATTTAAGGTTGGAAATTTAAAATTTCTTATGAAATATGTAAAGCACCTTGGAAACTTGGATTCTGACAATGTTGAAGAAAACTGTGTGGTCTGTCTCATCATCAGAAGGTCCATCCTTCTGTTATCCAGATGTGTCCATTGGCTGAATCCATGACTGCAAGCTACCATGCTGAGAGTAACTGAAATCAGAGAGGCTTGATCTTCACAATTCCAACCACTGTCAAAACTCTTTCTGACCCACAATTCCTACTCCACTTTGACAGATAACCTAGTCAGACTGTTGTCTTCTCTTGACCACCCTGAGATGAACTGGCACATTTTTTTTCTGTGCACCTGCCATAAAACTTCAAAACTTCAAAACTGCCTCTTCCTTTGAAGTATCCTAAGAACAACAAGTTAACCTTTGATGGCTTTTTCCCCCTGTCCTGAGCCACATGTTTGAACATTTTAGTAACTAAAGTACAATGCAAAAACTGTCTAGTCTTATAACAGAAATCAGCTTTTAAAACTATAACCCTTTCTCATCAATATTGAAATTAAGATGGTACACCTAATGATAAGGAACGTACATACATATTGTAGTATCTGAATATTTTTATCAAATTTTGGGGTGATAAACTTTGTGTTTAATTTGGTTCAAATACAATGCATTTTTCAATATACAGCTACTGTATACTCCAAATAAAATAAATTTTATTGGCGTTATTCCTTGAATTATAGAATTGTCATTGGCTGAATAAAAGGGCCTATTTTTCATGAACTTTTTCAACAGTGGCCTTTGTTTCCACCTTGAAGAAAGCACCTTTTTTCTACTCATTATGAAGAAAGTTATACAGAGGTGGTATCATACCACGAGCACTGCCTGATTGTTATCTTCAGTGATAGTTATTAGTGGTATCTTCAGTGATAATGAGAAAATGTAGTGTCCAGAGAACAGCATGCTAAAAATCAGCATATGCATACTTTTATATGTAGACAAAATTTACACAATATTATCAAAGCTGAAGGCAAATTGACTGCCTCTTTAACCTTTGTCACACAAAGATGGTCTCTGTTTAGATGCTACCAGGACAAATTGTTTGAGCATATTGAAGTGACACTGCACTGTGGGTCATAGACTTCAGTACAGTACCACACAGAATGGAGTTCAAAATAGCCGAGTGCTAGAATAGAATTAGAATTATATACATTTTTTTTATTGCTAGAGACAGATGTTTTCTCTCTTCCCAGCTCTAGCTTCTGTGGCCCTTGTCCAAGTGACTTAAGACCAAAACCCCTAGCTAGACATTTCCTACCCTGCTAGATGTCCATATACTATCTTATCCTGAAGGGATCATTTCCAGAACAATCTGAATTTAAAATGTTCTTTAATATCAGTAGTTTACTGGTACACATTCCCAGAGAATAATTGGGTTTATAATCCCTTGTTATAATACAAGATATTAAACAGATTGTTTTGGTATTACAAACAATTACAATCCTCTTCAGTATGTGCAGAGCTACAACAGGATGCTGTCCACTATCCCTGCTTCTGGCTTCTATCGTTTATAGAGACCAGAGCTTTCCAAACTATGTGTCGGGACACGTTAGTGTGTCAGCTGCAGTGTCTGGGTGTATCGCGGCTGCTGCTGCCTCCGAACCCTGCCAGGATTCCACTCAGGTCCTAGTGCCTGCCTTGTGCCCTGCTGTAAGAGTGTGTCGCGAAATGATGCATGTCTAAAAAGTGTGTCACCAACATGAAAAGTTTGGAAAGCTCTGATATAGACATTAACCTAAGTCCAGATCACCATGGAACAGTAGGACTGAAACAGAAACCTTGACTTGCCTCACTACTTTCATCAACTGACACATTTCCAGTCACTGAATCAGGACTTATGCTTCCTGAGAAATCTATCTTTCATAAGTTTCTGTAGAACCCTAACCTGCAGACTTGCTCATTGGACAGAATATGGATCCTTGTAAAACAGTTTATTGTAGCCACTCCTATGGGAATTTTCAGTGTGGTGGGGAGAATTCACACCACTAAGAATTTAGCAATTTGACTGTTCCCTACTTCCTCTCCTCTATTCCCATTTTGGATGGTATAAGCCAAGAAGGATTACTTTGATCACCTTAGCCTGATATTATATCTTGTATGTAACATTTCCCCCAGAGATTGTATATGTTCAGACCTTAAGTTTGTAGGCAAGGCCTTATAAAATCCTAACTATCTCTTACCTATCAAATATCCTTGAATTTTCACATAGCCCAGTTTGAGTTCTGAACCACAGTGTGTTTGAGGAAATTAAACAACTTTTTTGCAAAATAAGAATAATTTCAAACTGCTATATTATTTACATCTGATCATATTTTACTAAAATAGCCATTTTTTTCTGGTATATTGTGACTTATGTTTGCTGTTCCATTCTGCTTTGGTATTTTCTCATGCTTCTCATACAGAGGATGTCCCCTGAGACCCCGTTTTCCAGCCCTTACAGGCCCATTGATGATGTTTTTTGTGGAATTTTATAGTGAGAGAGGAGAGAGTCAGTTTGGTCTAGTGGTTAAGGCTCCAGGCTAGAAACCAGGAGACTGTGAGTTCTACTCCCACCTTAGGCATGAAAGTTGACTGGGTGACTTTGGGCCAGTCACTCTCTCTCAGCCCAACTCACCTCACAGGGTTGTTGTTGTGGGGAAAATAGGAGGAGGAAGAAGTATTAGGTATATTCCCTGCCTTGAGTTATTTATAAAAATAATAAAGGTGGGATAAAAAAATCTAAAACAAAAAAACTGTAGTGTAAAATCTAAAAATAAGAATGTCATATTTCACAAAACAAAACTGCTCCCAAAATAACCAGCCCCACCTATCTGAGTGATCTTGCTCATCTACTTTGTGGTCCTTGGCAATCAAAAGGTTCCCCTTGTCACTAGTAGCAAATAACGGGTTCAGAACTGACTAACAGTTTTATGGTATGAGTGACTATCTGAAGGCCCTCCAAACTAGAAAAGGTTGCAACTGGCACACCATATGGAGTTGTGCAAAGGCCTTCCAGGGCACAGCTGACACCTACTCTTCAAGCAGGAACTGCGAATCCAGGAATACCCCAATGATGTGCACCATCCTTGAATGGGGAAGTGCCACCCCAACCAAGGTCAAAGATGAAATAGCGCCAGATCTGGGCAGCCCAAACACCCACAGCCACTCAGTCTTGGGAGGATTGAGTCAAAGATGGTTCCTTCCCATCTAAACCCACGCAGCCTCCAGGCACTGGGATAGAACCTCAACAGCCTCACCTGGCTAGCCCTGGATTGAAAGATATAATTGGGTACCATCAGCATACTGATGATACTAAACTCTAAACCAATGGATGACCTCACACAGTGGTTTCATATAGATGTTGAAAAGGAAGTGAAGGAGAGTAGATCCCTGCGGCACCCCACACAGGAGGGGTGTAGGGAATGATCTCTCCCCCTCAACCAACACCAAATGGAAGCTGCGCCAAAGGAACAAAGAGAACCACTATAAAACAGGGCCCTCAGTCCCTAACCCCCAGAACCAGCTCAGAAGGATACTGTGGTCAACAGTACTGAAAGCTGCTAAGAGATCAAGGAGCACAAGGATAGATGTCCCAACACCATCCTGGCTCCATCACAGGTCATCAACAAGCATGACCAAGGCTGTCTCAGTACTAAATCGTGGCCTGAAACTCAACTGAAATGGGTCTAAATAATCCTTTCCCTCCAAGGTTCTCATCAGCTGCAGACCAACCATCTTCTCAACAACCTTCCCCAAAAAGGGAAAGTTGGAGACTGGTCAGTTGTTGAAAACCTTTGGGTCCAAGAATGGCCTCTTGAGGAGGGGGTGCACCACCACCTTTTTCAAGGCAGGAGGTACTTCAGAGAGGCCAACGCCATGGCCTGGACCCAATTGTGGGTCATCTTCCTGGCCACTTTTATGATTCAGGAGAGGCCCAGATCCAATAAACATGTGGCCAAGCTCACAACAGAGATCCCTGTCCACTTCCTCAGGAGTCACCAGCTCAAACTCATCCCAGATCACACGCACAGTCCGTGACCCAGGGACATCAACTTGCTCTGCCCAGTCAGAGTCCAAGTCGAAGTGAATCTGAGTGACTTTATCCATCAAATAGCCTGAATAATCCTCACAGCAGTCCAATAGATGTTCTGAGGGTCCCTCATTTCTGCCATTTGAGAACACTGCAGTGCCTCCACTTCTCCAGCCCAGCTAACTTCAACATTCTTCAACATACTGCAGCTCAAACTCTTATACTGATCACTGTATATGCAATATGGAAATAAGGAATGTGAAAATTGTTGACTAGTATGTATGTGATGGGGTTGTGCAGTGCTTGGGCTTCAAAGGCAAAAAGTTCTTTGTATGCACAGGGGTGCTAATATAGTTCCTGCTGCAACCCATTAAACCAAACAAGTATTTTCCCAGGTTCACACAGTAGCTGTGAAGGACAGCCATGCAGCCCCAAGAAAAGACATAATTGCTTTAAGGAGTTGTAGAAGGGTGCTATGTGAACATTTCCATGCAGTCTGAAACACTTTTCTTTCATTGAATCTGAAGTACTGCACAAGCCTAGTATTGGGTTGTGGGATAGGGAAAAAAATAGACAAATACTAATATGTTTATATTCATTTCACCTTTGTCTTGCCTTGTCTTGTCTTTTCTTTATGTACTGACTGACAATTAATAAAGAGAACATAAACATTGGAAGGCAAAAGGAAGAGGGGCCGATCAAGGGCAAGATGGATGGATGATATTCTGGAGGTGACGGACTTGACCATGGGGGAGCTGGGGATGGCAATGGCCAACAGGAAGCTCTGGCATGGGCTGGTCCATGAAGTCACGAAGAGTCGGAAGCGACTGAACAAATAAACAACAAACATTGTTTTAACTCAAAGACGGCCTCCAAGAATTTTCTTCTGTATGAAACCCACACATGTCTCTCCTGCTCAGATAGGAGAAACATTAGCATGGAAAGGAATCATATCTTTTTACTCTTTCATGCTTCTTCTGTACAAATATAACTTCCATTTCCATCTTATAATATAGGAATTGAGGCTAAGTAATCCCAGCTAGCATCACTTGCTGTTTTTGTTTTGCACCTTCTTAGAGAGAGGTTTGCTTTACATTACCACACATTTTAGCAGCTTTGCTATAGCAAAAACCTTCCCATGAACCTTTTTTTGTCTCTCTCTCTCTCCCTTTGCCCCCCCCCCCCATATATAATATATACCTTGACAGGAAAAGCATCAAATATCCCACTGCGCTTTTATTAGGGCTGACGAAAGCTCACCCTGAGATTTTTTTTGTGGGGGGAGGGGGTTGTGTTATGAATTTTATTTTTACTCCTATCTCCTAAATCTCAGGGGATTTACAGCTAGTGAAATGGAATTCAGCATTGAGTTGCTTGTTGAAGGGAGACTTATTTTATACTGAAAACACCAAATATTATCCAATCTCTTTGAGGATGAAGGAAAAAGCACGTAGTTTCTAGCACACAGCTTTCCAAACTGTGTGTCGCGACACTTTAGTGTGTCACAACACACAGTCTGGTGTGTCGCCACAGAACCCGGAAGCGGCAGTGGCGGTGTGCATGGCGGCGGGGGCAGCGGCGCGCCATTAGCGCTTCCGCGTTTTAGCGGAGGCCGCTGCCACCATGCGCGCCCCCCGCCCCGCCGCCATGCACGCCGCCACCCCGCCCCGCCCCGAATGTTGAAAGCATGTTATGGGCATTCTCCCAAGATGACTACCATGATGGTTGTGACCAGTTATAGAACACCCATTTATTAGAAAACCAACTGGAAAGAGATTGCTTTTCACCACCTCCTCTATGTCTATGAAGGTTCTCAGTCATCCAGGTGGAATTGTCTGTAGCTTGAATCATGTCAACTGGATTTCTATTTTCTCAGTGGAAACGTTTCGTTCCTTATCCAAGGAGCTTCTTCAGTCTGAGCAAAGTTAGTAATTTAAGTATTTAAGGATTCCCTTCCTAACTTTGCTCAGACTGAAGAAGCTCCTTGGATAAGGAGCGAAACGTTTCCACTGAGAAAATAGAAATCCAGTTGACATGATTCAAGCTACAGACCACCTCCTCTAGTTTTCTGGAGTGCTCTCCCCCACTTCAGTTTACCCACCTCTTTTTTTCCTGGCAGGAGGGCATTCTTTCAAACTGAGCACTGAGCTGCCACCTCCTAGCACTTCCAATTTCTAAGGATGCCTCTGGATGTATGCTGGACTTGCAAGCATTCTTGGACACAAAGTTTATGCTTGATAAGGTAGAAAAGACAATATATGAAACTGCATTGGAATGCATTGGAAGCCGGGATTTGCAAGGAGGGAGAGATAAAGGGAACAGTGTTGATTTCCTTTTGTTTTCTCTTATCTTCTATCTGTAATTTCTTTAGCTTACTATTTCTTTTTCCTTTGTTATGCACTTTGCATAACATTGCTTACCCTGAAAGGGAATAGTGTAATGGGTATTTCTGTATATATATATGTATATGTGAGCTCCCGCACTTGCCCCAGCTCTTGCCAACCTAGCAATTCGAAAGCATGCAAATGCAAGTAGATTAATAGGTACCACTTCGGTGGGTAGGCAACAGCGTTCCACGCGCGTCATGCTGGCCACATGACCGCGGAAGTGTCTTCGGACGGCGCTGGCTCTTCGGCTAACAAACGGAGATGAGCACTGGCCCCTAGAGTCAGACACGACTGCACAAATGTGCGGGGGGAACCTTTACCTTATATGTACGATTATGCTTCAGGTTAGAGCATTAAGACTATAAGAACATAAACAGTGCCTACTGGACTGGACCCTTGGCCCATCTACTCCAGCAGTCTGTTCTCACAGTGGCCAACCAATGTTCAAAGCAGCCCACTAGTCTCCCAGCTTTGCAGAATGCTAGTTTCTAATTTAATTTCCTTTTAAAAACTTTTAAAATGAAATAGATTACAGTAGTGGGTCCCAAGGAAGATGTTATAGTCAAGCTGAGGTCTACTGTTGGAGACCCAGGAACTAAAGTATCTATTTATGCAGCTGTTATAATTCAACATACCATGTGTGACACTTGTATCATAATTTCTTCTCAAGTCCTTAACTTCTAAACTTTCCCAATGACAACTGTCACCCCAAAAATTATTTTTTAAATAACAAAAGATTTTTAAAAATCTAAGACTTAACTGTTGGTTTTGTAATTGTCACAGAAACCTTCTTTCTCTTGAAGCACAATTATATTACAAAGTTTATTTGTGACTTTCCTTTACATTCAGTAGCATATCCTACTCAGTATTCCTTATCTAGTACTTGAAAAGTTGAAATGAAATGCATTTTCCTCCAAAACTCTTCTTGGGTGAACAATATATATACTGTATATGAGTATTCAGATTTATCCAAATTATTTCATAAATCCAGTGCTATGGGGTACATTATAGTCAGGAAAGATTAATTCTTCTCTGGGACATACAAAAGTTCCCTTTGGGATTTTAACAACCTGATTTTGTCAAATGATTAGACTAAGTCAATCAGAAGTGTACAACGTTCATTGGAGCAAGGGTTATGTCAGACTTTGAATTATAGAATCATAGCATCATTGGACTGGAAGGGAATTGTTTTTGTTTTTTCTGTTTTTATATTTTTAACATTTTTTAAACATTGTTAGCCACCCAGAGTCATTAACTTGAGATGGGCAGCCATATAAATAAAATAAACAAACAAACAACTTGAAGGTCTTCTAATGTAATCACCTACCCAGGGCAGGAATATTATCCCAGACAAATGATTGTCCAATCTTTGATTAAAAATCTCCAGTCATGGAGTATCCACAGCTCCAGGAGGCAGGCTATTCCTGTCATGGTTAGGAAATTCTTCCTTATTTTGAGTTTGGCTTTCCCTCATTGGTTCTTCCAATGGAACATTACCTAGGAAGTTATGGAGAACCCTTCCAACCTTAGGAACCCTAGGAACTCTCCCAATCCTACCCTTGGAAGCTATGGAGAATAAATCCACACCCTCTCCCCTGTGACAGCCTTTCAACTATTTGAAGGCTGCTATCCTGTCTCCTCTCAGCCTTCTCTTCTTTAGGGTAAACATAACCATCCATTCAGACTTGTGCCTGTTTTTGACATAACAACTATGAATAGAATCCAGAGCTGTGCAAAGACTGAAAGAGGTGCTTCTCAACATGTGGGAATGCATTCAAAACACCTCTTTTCAAAACATTAAAATATTTTGGTTGATTTGCAAGGTTGTGCAGCTGTTTTAGAAGCAGCTCCTGGCTGTGTCTTTGCAAGTAACCCAGCTGCTGGAACTTCCATTTCCTAAAGTTCTGCCAAAGCCTAAGACAATTATTTAGGCAATGAATTAATAGCTGACATGTGAGTGAAAAGTTGTAAATGTATCACATATACTGTATGTGATGCACTATGTAAATGTAAATGAATTGTTTCCTCCTCTGGAATATTGCAAGTTATAAGTCTAGCTAAATAAAATACAGATCATCATGAAGAAAATCTATGTGGTTGCTAAGAGTTGACACTGAGTTGATGGCAAATAATCAATTAATCAATCAATCAAATAAAATATTACGCTTATGTTGGCAAAATAGCATTAAAAAGCTGTCTAGTGAAAGCATGTTTATCATTTAGTTAGAAAGGTCAATAATATCCTTGTTGATTTGCTGGCCTTTTAATTAGAAATGTGTATGTCTGCAAGATGCAGCAATTTACTAAACCAGATTAACCCTAATCTTAAAATCAAAGACCACTGTAGTGAATGCTGAACTGAAATATCCAAAAATGTTTGAAAGTAACATCCCAAGACTTTGTGAACATTTCAGATTGCTATTTCATTTGAGAGTTTTCAGCAGTAGCAACAAAAATAATCTAGGTCTTTCAAAGAGGGTCAAGGTATAATTCCACACACAGATTGTTTTCAAATGTATACCACTAATTTACAATCCAGCCCAAACTCTCAAGGCAGATTGCAGGTTAACATGCTAGACTTAACACTTGTGGAGAATTCTGGAAGAAACAGAAAATCTGTGCTCAGCAAGTGTATGACTGATAAATGAATCATCTACAGATATGGTTTGATTTTCCCCCAAAGTCACATTTCTGTGACAATTAAAAATTATAAAGAAAATGGGTCCACAATATTCAAAATGAAAATACCTGGAAACAAGTGAAAATCCAAGAATGTTTTATAGAGCTAGTAGGGTTCTTCTTCGTACCATTTGACTCTCACATGTGCTCACATACCTGTATGCACAAAAAGCTTTATGCTGAGCCAAGGCTGGGCTTATGTTTCTGGGCAAAGAGACAATAGAACATGAACAGGTTTGCAGAACAGAACACAGGCAGAGAGCCAGAGTCAGTCAGAGAGAGACATCTGCCATTTAGAATAATGTGTCACGTCAGATATTTAGACTGCTGAAAAAGGTAAGAATGGCTTTACTTTTTGCTGAAGCAGGTAGAATCATAGAGTTGGAAAAGGCCTAATAAGCTGAACCAACCCCTTGCTCAGTGCAGGAATCCCAAACAGACGAACTCTACTGCAGGACTATCTAGCTTTTGACTAAATCTGTCCCCTGAAAAGAAGCCCACCACTCGTTTCCACCGTTGATTGAACTGCTCAGACCATTAAAAAAATTCTGATTTTCAACAAAATCTTCCTTTTTGTAATTCAAGTCCATTATTCTATCTTCTGTCCCCTTTAATGATAGAGAACAGAGCCTGACTATTAGATATATGTAATATCTTTTCAGGTACTTGAAGAAATTATTACATACCACTTAATCTTCTCTGTTCAAGGCTAAAACAGTCCCAGTTCTTTCCATTATTCTTCATAGGATTAAGTTTCTAGTACCATGATCAATCTCATGGAGCTTCTCTGAACCTGTTCTTTTGGTCTGAATTTTACTCAAGGTGTTAGCTAAATAACACAGAATAATGTGGAACTATTACCTCCTTTGGTTTAGAAATTCTACTTCTATGGATTACAGTTAGCACCTGTCTTCTGACCTTTCCTTATCTTCCCTAATGTTTTATACTGCCAACAAAAACATTGGTAGAAAGAAGTCCTATTCTTGTGTCTGGAAAATACTTTATAATTATAAATGAAAATGTAGATGCTTTTACTTGTTTTGGAATTTCCTGCATCTATGGTTTTAGTGTTAAATTTACATTTGCATCAGCAAGAAAAATCCTGTCTATTTCAATATATTTTTACTGATTTTTTTAGGAAAAATATACTGTATTAACAGAAAAGGAGAAAGGACAAAAAGAAAAGGATAAAGGAGTAAACTCAGATGAATAAGCAAGGGATTTACAAATAACATAAAAATTATAATTTTCATTATTTCATTAAGTGATTGTGGATAGATGAATATATTATATCATTTTAAAAACCTGAACATTGCTGTTAAACTCTAAGCAGGATACAAATACCAGTAACAGTAACAGTGTTCAGCACAGTATGACTCCTAATATAAAATTGTAAACTATGATAAATTCTGTCCACACTACTAGAAGTCTGTTCTAATTTTAAAAGACCCATAAAACTGAAATATTAACCCAAATGTTAGAAGTGGCACAAATCCATATATTAAATTGTAATCTAAAAAGGGCTTCCAAATTAAATGAAACTCTATGTCAGATTTACTTTTAAGATATGAAAATATTCTAGACATCAAAGAATATTCCCACAATTTAGCCATTCTTCCATAGAAGGACTCAAACATGTTTTCGGAATGTGTTGAGACTGCAAATAATGGGGTGAATGGGGCATTGAAGAAATCTGGAGTAAAGATTCTTCAGTCAGAGACAGTATTCTTCTGCCTGGCATTCACATTACCAATTTTAAACAAAAAGAAGCATTTCAGGCATCCAAGGTGTGAAAAGCAGATGAATTTCACATTACTTAGTCATTCCTGGTATCTTGGATGCTGCTGGGAACTGAACTGGTATCTCTTGAAAACACTGGGTTTGGAACTCAGTTGGATTTAGTCAATAATGAATAACTTACTTTACTTCCTAGCACTGCATGGAGCAACTAGTAGTACTGCCTCTGGGACTATTTACTGGTGGAAGAAGTGAGAAATGGGTGCTATTCATACTTTTTCTACCAGTAAGGTTTATTCTTTACACATTTATCCTTTTTAAGGATTGAGCTGTTTTATTGTTTTATGATATCACTTGTGCTTTTGTAAACTGCCTAGAATCTTATGACTGGGGTAAACGTTGCACTCATATCCTTCTCAGCCAAAGATAAGAAATCTTCATCTTTCTTGTGGGAAAATAGGTATAAATTTGTGGGTCGTGGGATCTGAATGTTATTTGAACCCCGTTGCTGCCATACTCTCAAGTCCATATGATTTGTAGCTCCAGGCAATGTTTTCAACATATATACAGAAGAGACCCCAACAGTGGAACAGGTATTTGTGAGTGAGTATGGTCAGGTTAGGACAACGCTGGCTCTTCGGCTAACAAACGGAGATGAGCACCGGCCCTTAGAGTCGGACACGACTGCACAAATGTGTGGGGGGAACCTTTACCTTATTATGGTCAGGTTAAATAATAGACACATAAGTGGTTTACATAGGTCCCAAGAAAAGATTTGTATCTACCATGCTTAAACATTACCCAGATATAAGCTGCTCAAAAAAATAAAAGGAACATTGAAATAAGACATCCTAGATCTGAATGAATGAAATATTCGTATTAATTACTTTGTTCATTACATAGTTGAATGTGCTGACAACAAAATCACACAAAAAGCAATGGAAATCAAATGTAAGCAACCCCTGGAGGTCTGGATGTGGAGTTACACTCAAAAATTAAAGTGGAAAAGAACACTACAGGCTGATCCAACGTTGATGTAATGTCCTTAAAACAAGTCAAAATGAGGCTCAGTAGTGTGTGTGGCCTCCACGTGCCTGTATGACCTCTCTACAACGCCTGGGCATGCTCCTGATGAGGTGGCGGATGGTCTCCTGAGGGATCTCCTCCCACACCTGGACTAAAGCATCCCCCAACTCCTGGACAGTCTGTGGTGCAACGTGGCGTTGGTGGATGGAGCGAGACATGATGTCCCAGATGTGCTCAATTGGATTCAGGTCTGGGGAACGGGCGGGCCAGTCCATAGCATCAATGCCTTCGTCTTGCAGGAACTGCTGGCACACTCCAGCCACATGAGGTCTAGCATTGTCTTGCATTAGGAGGAACCCAGGGCCAACCGCACCAGCATATGGTCTCACAAGGGGTCTGAGGATCTCATCTCGGTACCTAATGGCAGTCAGGCTACCTCTGGCGAGCACATGGAGGGCTGTGCGGCCCCCTAAAGAAATGCCACCCCACACCATTACTGACCCACTGCCAAACCGGTCATGCTGGAGGATGTTGCATGCAGCAGAACGTTCTCCACGGCGTCTCCAGACCCTGTCACGTCTGTCACATGTGCTCAGTGTGAACCTGCTTTCATCTGTGAAGAGCACAGGGCGCCAGTGGCGAAGTTGCCAATCTTGTGTTCTCTGGCAAATACCAAACGTCTTGCACGGTGTTGGGCTGTAAGCACAACCCCCACCTGTGGACGTCGGGCCCTCATACCACCCTCATGGAGTCTGTTTCTGACCGTTTGAGCAGCCACACGCACATTTGTGGCCCACTGGAGGTCATTTTGCAGGGCTCTGGCAGTGCTCCTCCTGTCCCTCCTTGCACAAAGGCGGAGGTAGCGGTCCTGCTGCTGGGTTGTTGCCCTCCTACGGCCTCCTCCACGTCTCCTGATGTACTGACCTGTCTCCTGGTAGCGCCTCCATGCTCTGGACACTACGCTGACAGACACAGCAAACCTTCTTGCCACAGCTCGCATTGATGTGCCATCCTGGATGAGCTGCACTACCTGAGCCACTTGTGTGGGTTGTAGACTCCGTCTCATGCTACCACTAGAGTGGAAGCACCCCCAGCATTCAAACATGACCAAACCATCAGCCAGAAAGCATAGGAAATGAGAAGTGGTCTGTGGTCACCACCTGCAGATCCACTCCTTTATTGGGGATGTCTTGCTAACTGCCTATGCTTTCCGCCTGTTGTCTATTCCATGTGCACAACAGCATGTGAAATTGATTGTCAATCAGTGTTGCTACCTAAGTGGACAGTTTGATTTCACAGAAGTGTGATTGACTTGGACTTACATTGTGTTGTTTCAGTGTTCCCTTTATTTTTTTGAGCAGTGTATAAAGCTTCATATTATTTCTCTTACAGTATGAACAACCTTACATTCTCTTATATTATGAACAACCTTATGTTTCCTCTTTGGTAGGACGTTTGGTGATAGTAGTTAAAAAAACTACTTGACTGATTTATCTACTGCTTAAATTTTTACAATTTACTGCATTACTTATTTTGAGATAGCAGTTGGTTAGTTCAATAAATGTGCATGAAATTAAGTGTATATTTGAGAGTGTGAGTGTCTGTGTACCCTTTTATTTATTTGTGTTTTGAGAGCCTGTTGAAAAGTTTGAACTGTTCCAAAACTATAGATTACCCTTAACACATCCTTTCTCACTACCTGCAAGGTATGGGGCTCCAGATGTTATCAAACACAAGCTCCCATCAATTCTAATCAATGTAGCCAAAGGTGAGGCATGTTGGGAATTGCAGTCTGACAACATCTGGAAGGCCGCATGTTGTTCACCCTTAAATTAGAATATAATCATACTACTGATTCAAAGGTTAAATCTATATTAAAAGAATCTTTCATCTATATTACTTCTTTCAATAATCGCTCTAATTTTTATGTAGATGCTTCATAAAAATAAATAATAAAATCTTTGTAATCTCTGTAATCTCTTCCTTTAAAGGGGGTGGGAATCCTTTAGGAACATTTTTAAAAAACAGTGTCACTATAAATTACATAAACTGCTTGCTAGCAAACCACTGAAAAAACTAGGCAAGAACACCTTTAATCTAATCAAAATAAGCATTGGAAAAAAGTAATCCAGCCATTTTTCCTCCCAAAAGCTATTGGGGTTCAAATTAAATGGGAAAGGAAAATAAAAATGAGTCTGCACTGCAGTAGAAACTAAATCGGGTCCATTTTTGTTGGTTTCCCCCCCTGTACTGAACGTCCTTGCATTTACCATCTGACAATTTTTCTGATAAAACACTCACTGCAATCAGGTGAAGTAGGTTATTAATGGTTCTAAAAAGATATACAGGATTGCCTCATCCTGAGGCAATTAAGGCTGTGAAGTAAGTGTATTTAATATCTCCAAGGGCCTGACTATAATGAAACAGGTGATCTTTCTAAAATTGTGATTGTTTATCTCATTTAGAATCCTTTTGCTTTTTTAAAAAAAATTATAATAATGAACAATGCTATGACTTCCGACTCTGGTGGGTAGGCTGCATACCCAAAACTTTCAAAAGCAGAATCCCCTTCAGGAAAATTAAGCCTGTAAACACACCCTGCATTCAACAAGCATTTTGCCAGATGCGTACAATTCCAACGCCCCTACATGCTGTCAATTCACTTTTTGAGAGGGAACACAGTAAGGCACTTCCTCTCTATGTGCATATGCTGTGATTGACAGTAAAATAGGCTGAATGCTATTGTGACAGACTTCTTTAAAGAATTATTTGCCTGGAGTGGCAGGGTCTTTTATACATTCTACAAATGATAAAGGTTGACTGCAGATTTGACCAGGACCCTTTGCCATCATTTACGTAGGTATGGTTGGTTTGAGGATTTGGCATAAAAACTTCCCCATAGAACTCCATCCTAATTTACCAGTAATTTAATACTGTATGTTTGTGTGTGTGTGTGTGTGTGTGTGTAATACACACTCATATTTACACACACCAGACTCAAGCAGATATATGCAATTGCTTCCCAATTTCTTTCAGAAGTCCATGACTTTTCCCTTTCTGCTCCACTATCAAAACCTGAGATCTGATGAGTTACCCTGTTCATATTCCTTTCATAACCTGAAATTACTGGATAGTAAAGGATAGGGGGCATGGTGGCTCAGCAGGTAAGATGCCAGGCTTGTCGATCGGAAGATCGCAAGTTCAGAGCTTCGAATCCCTAGTCCCGCGTGACGGAGTGAGCTCCCGCGCTAGCCCCAGCTCTTGCCAACCTAGCAATTCGAAAGCATGCAAATGCAAGTAGATGAATAGGTACCACTTCGGTGGGTAGGTAACAGTGTTCCGTGCACGTCATGCCGGCCACATGACCGAGGAAGCATCTTCAGACTATGCTGGCTCTTTGGCTAACAAACGGAGATGAGCACCGGCCCCTAGAGTCGGACACGACTGCACAAATATGCGGGGGGAACCTTTACCTTTTTAAAGGATAATATTTCCTACCAATGGTATTATAGCAAGAATGAGGAAGCTGCAACTCTTCAGATGTTGCTCATCTATGATTCCCAGCAACTCTCCATACTGGTCAGCCTGCCTGGGCTGATCAGAGTTGCCATTTAGCAATACCAGCCATCAGTTCCTCACTCTTGACTTAGAGCATTTGTCAGTACAGTAGATCTCTCACCCACTCCTGCTCTCTCTTTACTTCTATAGAGACTCATGGTATTTTTTTCCTGCTTTCACATACATTCTATTTGGTGTTTCCATAATTTGTCACACAAATAGGAATCCTAGGAGCTTCTAAAACTTTCAGTGAAAGGGAACCTTAAGGGCAAATTGTGCTGTCTAATGCCAGCACAGGCAGCTACTAAAACATGAGTGCACATTCAGTGAACATATGAGGAGATATGATACGGTGACAGGTTTTACCACTTGAACGTGCTTCATGAGAAAGATTTTTGCTCCCCTCCACCTTGGGAGTTTATAGGAATTGTTCATGGAATAGGTGAAAAGGAATGGTAGCTATCAGCAAATGATACAGAGAAGTACAGTTAGTCCTATGTCTATGAAGGTTCTCAGTCATCCAGGTGGAATTGTCTGTAGCTTGAATCATGTCAACTGGATTTCTATTTTCTCAGTGGAAACGTTTCGCTCCTTATCCAAGGAGCTTCTTCAGTCTGAGCAAAGTTGGTAAGGGAATCCTAAATATGTTTCTAGGTAGCTGTGTGACCTTACACCTGGGGTCATGGTTATATTGAGATGTATTTAAGTCCTCTTATTATCTAAAGGAGGATCGTTAAGATCACCATGCTGCTGTTGAGCTTGTGAAATGGTCTTAATCTTCCTAGGCACAGAAGACAGAGCCGGGAGAAAGATGGGAGAAAGATTGTGCCTGAGGCCCCCACCTCTATTCAAGGAAGGATTTTCCAAGTTGGCATAAATGGATTCCTTGACCCCTCTCTCAAACCACCTATCTTCTCTGTCTAAAATGTGAACATTAATGTCCTCAAATGAGTGTCCTTTTTCCTTTAAATGAAGATAAACTGCTGACTCTGGTCCTGTGGTGTTACTTCTCCTGTGTTGGGCCATCCTCCTGTACAAAAGTTGTTTGGTTTCTCCAATGTAGAGTTCAGAGCACTCCTCACTGCACTGGATTTACTTAAATACATCTCAATATAACCATGACCCCAGGTGTAAGGTCACACAGCTACCTAGAAACATATTTAGGATTCCCTTACCAACTTTGCTCAGACTGAAGAAGCTCCTTGGATAAGGAGTGAAACGTTTCCACTGAGAAAATAGAAATCCAGTTGACATGATTCAAGCTACATACAGTTAGTCCTAGTTTAGCAGCCACAATTGGAACAGGCAACTTGGTTATTAGGTAAAGCAGTTGCTAAGTGAAACCACGACTGTGCTTATGATCTTATTTCAGCTTTCCTTTGCTTTACAGACTGGCAAAGATCATAGATCCAAGGATTGGTTGTAAAGTTATTTTTTCATCATCATTGTAACTGCAAATGGTTGCTAAATGAGATGGTCGCTAAATGAGGACTACCTGTAGAATTTTTAGAAACTACTAAGTTGCCTCCGTTGGCATTTGAAACTAAAATTTGAAAGTACCATGTGTCCCTCATATAGAAAATCATAGAAACATTCTGAAGAAGAATTATATCTTTCTGAACATGGATGAAACTTGCCTGGAATTGTCTTGTATATAGCATCAAATGTCACTACTATTCATTTTCTTTCCAAAAACCTATTCCCAATAGTACCAATAATTAGTCACTATGGCTGTGCAAAAATTGAAGGTGTCCTTTGCTTTTTGAGCGAAGTGACCCTCAAAGTGGTCCTGCTGTTTTGCTTTGGGTGGTTTCTGGGGTCTCCTCTGTCACTCGGAGCAGTTCAAAAACATTTCCCATACTACCTCAATAAACCACCTTAAGTTCCAGCATAAGGCTCTACTTTCAAAGGATTGGATTCAGATTTAGTTATATGCAGACACATTTAAATCAACAGAACTTGTATTCATCAAAACTGAAGTCCCATGTATGGACTTGAACTATGACAAAATATAGGTTCAAAAGAACAAGCCAAAATAGCCTTGTTCTGTACTCCTACTATCATCACGTCAATTATAAATATCCTGGATGGAAAAAATGCAGGGCTGCTCCTGTGTACTGAGTTAAAAGGGCACAGTTGAGACACTGTGCCTTGAAGATCTCAGTTCTCCAAAGTAGTAGGTATCACAGTGAGGTTAAGTTGTGTTTTTTCTTACTCTCAAATCGGGCTTGGAACTGGATACTTCATGCAAGGGAAGGCCTGATGTGCATATAAGACACTTAAAGACAGCCTAACTTGTAATATGATAATTTAAACCTTTATATGTAGATATTGCTCGGTTAGCCAGCAGTATTACTGCTGTGGTTTTGTTCACAACTCAACAGTTTGTTTCATACAAAAGCTAGTGAGGGAGATGGCCGGGGATGCACCTATCACAGAATAACTGTGCTTTTGTCATTATTTTTCAGTTTTCTTTTGATATTAACTCACTTTAACAGAGATCAGCTTTATTTTGTTTGGATTTGTTGGCTTGCTTACTCTATAACCTAACTTTGGAATTATACATTGTATTTTCTATCCAACTCCCAAAGCAGAAGGGGCTGATTTTCCTAATAACACACGGAAAACAAAAAAAACTTCAGTGTCTGGAGTTGATGCAGTAGAATAGCTTTTCCTTTTAATCATCATCACCACCAGCATCTCTCTCACACATCAGGGTTAAAGGGGAGGATTCCAGGTAAAGCCATCTTTCTGGAAGAAAGGTGACAGCATCAGTAATTTTGTGAGACGCCTGGAGTTACCGTGTATGAGTTGGGCGGCCATATAAATTTATTAAATAAATAAAATAAATAAATAATAAATAAACTACCAAGCAGCTACATAAAGGCAGGAACTTGGGCCAGGAGGATGTAAACCTGGAGGGTTTCTGGGAGAGAAAGAGATGGACTCACTCAGCCCTAATGCTAGGAGGCCTTTCTCTTTCTCTTTCCCTTATTTTGTAGCATTGCAGCCAGCAATGACTCTCAACAAAGTAGCTTGAGGGAGCAAAGTCTTGGCAATATATGAAAGAGAATGTTGTACTATATTAAGCAATTATCAAAGGTCGCTTATTTATTAATAAAGGTAACAAAGGTCTACAATTTTCTCTAGATTCAGAATTTCTGACATTTTTTCTCAATACCCCAAGTCCCTTAACTGATGGCCTGTCATGCAGTTGCTCAGGTGCTGTACTTGCAGAGCTGTCTCCCACTGGGTTTTCTGACACACAGCCTATTTCAGCACAGGGCAAATCCTGTTGAATGTGGGTGTTTTTCTTTTCTTTTGAGCAATTTTGTAAATGATTGCTTGCATGACATTTTCAAACTGATTCCGAAAATGGGCCAGATCCCTCTTAGAAAAGGGAGCAAGTTTGTGTTTGTTTTTGTTTTTTCAGATTAGTCCAAGGGTTTCAGTCTGATTTCCAGGCTATTTTTCTCTTCCTGTCCAAGACCACATGCCAGGAAAGACTGGGAGAGGGACAGAGGTCCCTAACAGGCAACTGAAATCTGCATGGGAAAATGTCCTTACAAATCTTCCCCTATACATAGTCGGGGTTTGCATCATGCAAACCCAGAAAATTGGGTGATTTCAGTAAATCATGATTTTATTAACTATCAATAAGCATCTTCTGGGAAGCTGAAATTGGGTTTTGCTGTTCTTTGGGGCAACAGGAGTAAATAAAACTTTTAAAAGATAGTTCTTTTATTTTTAAAAGAGTCAGTTTGGTATAATGGTTAAGGTACTGGCCTAGAAACTGAGAGACTGTGAGTTCTAGTCCTCCCTTGGAAACCAGCTGGGTGACTTTGGGCCAGCCCTCCCCTCTCAGCCCAACCCACTTCACAGGGTTGTTGTTGTGGGGAAAATAGGAGGTGGGAGCATCATGTACCCCAGCTTGAGTTGTGAAAATAAATGCAGGATATAAATCTAATAAATAAAATAATTAATACAAGCTCATAGGACTATGAAGCACCATGATTCTATAATCTGACACTTTGCTGTAAAGTTCTAGGTAGGTAGATGGAAAAACAGGAAATATTTGAAAATGGAAAGCACCCTACCTCTCTTGGAACCCTCCCAAGAAGTGGCTGATGGGAAGCTATATTGTAGGTAAGTCTTGGTTGCAATCTCACAGTCCATTTCCCCTCTCTTGAGCTCCACCCTTCCTTGTGTCAGGACAAAACAATCTTGTCATAAAATTATCTGCCCCCTTTGCCAGTTCATGGAAAAACCTATCTATGCAGTCCCTAAGACTCAACACCAGCTTGATGGCACATAGTCAGATCATTCCAGTCCCTCTCCTGCCTCTGTGTTTTGTGTTGCAAAACTCTACTGAATTGTTAACCTGAAATGTGAGTGTGCCAGTTGTAATAGATCAGCTGACTGATTTTCTCCTCTGGCTTTGCTGCTGTCCCTCTTTGACAAGTCACCCACCCAAAATGGTGGTCATAAAGGGTTCCCAACAACCAAAATAGAGAGTCTTTGCCAGAACATGAAGCACCCAAGATATGCCTCCAGTTGGGGTGTCCACAGGATATGATCAAAAAAGTCAAAGTGGTAGCTGTGATGCTGCAATCAAAGCTCTGTCTTTTTTATATAAAAAGTGGAGCTTTGATTTCACTGTTGTGACCTCCATCTTGATTTTTTTTTAACCTCATCCTGAGACACCCCTGGCCTCCAAGCACATCTGCAACTGGGCACCTGTTTTCAGCACCATGATAAAGGGTGGTAAAGGATCATACAGCTTACGCACCTTGAAACTGCAGGATCGGATTTAGAAGGATAAACTACTTTTCTTCTGCTAAATCAAACGACAACCTAAGGCTGCTTAAGTCATGGGCTGAGGACCAGATAAGGCCAATAGCATGTGATAGCGTCCCCCAAGATACTGCTGTAAAGAGCGAGGAAGAACCAGACGACAGTCTATATTAATTTCCCTCCCTCCCTCTCCTAAATTGCTTGCACAAGAGTAGGGGGGAATTAGAAAATTCAGGAAGCCATGCCCCCACCGCTAAAAATCCTCAGCTAGGATGCTTTATGAAGCCAAACCAACCAGCCTGGCGATTCAAGATCGACGTCTGCTACGGTCACCTCAATAGGCAAAGATGAGCGCCCAGAAGCACCAGCTTTCCCCTCCCTCCCTCCCTTCCTAAAATAGTTGGCAGCAGCTCGGCGAAAATGTAGGGTAATGAGCATCTCGGCGCGCTCGCCTTTGTTTCCACGTCGCTCCGTAGCCTCGAGTGGCGGAATATTGATGCACTCCGTGGAGCTACGTTTTTCTCCGGAACGCGCTGCCTCTCCGACCCCGGGGGCGCGCATTATTATTAACCTATTAGCTGCGTTAGGGCTCGACAGGTAAGCACCGCGACGCTCCTTGGAAGGAGCCGGAGGAGGGACCCGGGCGCCGCTCTAATTAGCCGGGTCCTTGGCGGAATAAACCGGGGTGCTAAAAGCGATTCGCTGAGTGCTCGGAAGGTACAGAGTCGGCGGGGAGGTGGCGGGTTCTGCGCTGCTGGAAGAGGCAGAGCGGCCGCCTTCGCCCACCTTGCAGAACCTGGCTGCTGGATGAATCAAAAGTTTCGCCTCGCGCGATCTGTTGAACCAAAGCTAACGGCACGCGACATGAAAAACGATAGCTTGCTTTTCCGCCGTTTGGATAAACCATAATTGGCTGGGTTCACACAACTTACCTCTCTCCACACCCCAACTCCACACGGTGGGGTACCAATTGCTGCTATTGGGAAGGACCATTCAGACATTCAAGCCTGAAAAGTAACCCTTGTGCTAAAAAAAACCAGTCCCATTCTGTTTGATGGGGCTTCCTCTCAAGTCAAAATGTAGGGCTGAACTACGATTCAGGACACTGATGCTCCAAGGTAAGTTCTTAAAATCCAATAGGATTCACTTCAAGTAACGATGCAGAAGTTTGCATTCTTCTGCTGATAAGAAGTCTAGTGGCAGTTACCAGAACATTGAGCAGCTGCACGTTTCCAGACCCTTTCATCATAGCAGCCCAAGAAAAGTGACCGGTTCTGTCACTATAAATTGTCTATATATTGGGACCTCATTTAAAGTACTCACGGAATTCTTCTGCTGTAACCATAACCTTCTCTCTAATAAACATTACAAATCAGACCTCAGAAAGACTTGTTTTTAGAAATAACTCTTTCCAGTCCAGATTGCTGGGAGGGAAGTCTGGCATGTGTTTCCCAACTTTTTTTGAAGGATCCCTTACGCTTTTAAGCATAGGCTAAAAAACCACAGATAATACTTTATTTATTATTACATTTATATCCCGCCCATCTCCCCCACAAGGAGGGACCCTGGGCGGTTATCCATCACACATCAATGTACCAGATAAAGTGTTGCATTTACCACTGGTAAATTACATATTGCAGGAATTCTCAAAGTTTGTAGAAGTACAGCCTCTTAAAATCATAGCTGAATTTGTGAAACCCCCCTTCCCGCCCACAATAAAACAAAACAAAATAAAACAATTAATAAAGAATGAAACTGCTGTGACTGGTGGAAAAAATTGCAGATGGATGGACCCTTTCCTTAAAATTAACTCAGGGCTACTGCAGGCTTGCCCAACACTCCCACTTTGTCTGGGAAAGTTGTTAATGATCCTGCTGGAGATCACAACCTGCAGCTGGAGACTCCCTGACTCATTCCTAATGTATGGTGTAGGGGTTAAGGTGCTAGGCTAGGATGAGGAAGCCATAGAAATTCAGAATGGTTTTGGGCCAGCCACTCCCTCTCAGCCAAACTTACCTCACAGCTTGTAAGTTTGTGGGGGCAAAAATTGAAAAGTGAGGGCTATGTATACCACCCTGAACTCCTGAGAAAAGGGATGATGATGATGATCATGATGATGATGATGATGATCTGTTTAGTATATCTGGAGCTGTTGAAGTAAAAGCAGAACATTAAGCTAAACAAAAGCTAGCAGCCCAGGTTAGAAGAAACACAACAAGCTACCTGCTCACATGGATTCTGACAGTAATGGCATATGCATGTGTAAAAAGGTAAAGGTAAAGGTAAAGGTTCCCCCCCCCGCACAGTTGTGCAGTTGTGTCCCACTCTAGGGGCCGGTGCTCATCTCCGTTTGTTAGCCGAAGAGCCAGCATTGTCCGAAGACACTTCCACGGTCATGTGGCCGCATGACGCACGTGGAACACTGTTACCTACCCACCGAAGTGGTACCTATTTATCTACTTGCATTTGCATGCTTTTGAATTGCTAGGTTGGCAAGAGCTGGGGCTAGTGCGGGAGCTCACTCCGTCATGCTGGGCTAGGGATTCGAACCTCTGAACTTGGTCGACAAGCCTGGCGTCTTACCAGCTGAGCCACCACACCCTATGTACAGTATGTGTATACATAAGCAAATAAACACCCCAGATTAGCATCCTGGCTGTTCCACAGTAAACGAGCCTGCCTTAGCCTTAGACAGATTATTATTTAAACTAGTGCATTCTTCAGCACAGTTTGTCCAGAATTTCAGACCCAGAATCAAAACCAAATTGGATGCAAATAGCAGGGTTTGAACTGAGATCTTCTGCTTATCTAACCCTGAGGAGCTATTAGCACTTCCCTCTTTCTTCTAACTGAAAGATAAGATACTACAAAATAGCATGCCTCTTTTAACTTAGTTCACTCCCTACTGTACATCACTCAGTGTCTGTAACATATACCTATCACTGCCCCAATTCCTTCTAAGCCTCTGTTCCAGCTGCTTTGTGGCTGCAAAACCTGCTGCCATAATCAGCCACTTCAGGATTGTGTGTGGTGAGAATGAGACAGAATCAGCATCAGCCTCCATTGGCATTACTGAGTGTGGTTGACAAAAACTCAGTACTTCATAGCTCAAATCACTTGGTTGACTGAGGAAATACACCTCCCTATAATAATCTGAAGCCAATTTGCCAGCAAAGGACTCAAAATTATGTCAGTCAAAGTACTTGAGATCATGCCAAGAACAGAAAGCAAAGAAAGTGCATGGTATCTTCATTTGATTTCAAGACAACAACAGTTCTCAAATTAACTGGAAGGGTGACACCTTGATCTTAGCCCAGTCTTAATGCAGTGGCTGGCTTCAAACTGCTGTGGCCTACTTCCAAACAGGATAAAACAACATTGGTGTAATATGGCCTTAGAAAGGTTTAACTAATGTATTGATACAGCCCAAGCTTTTACAGACTACACATAATGGTACCATACGTGTGTAAACTTGTAAGGTGATACAAGTTGTGTTCTTATTTTTGTGGTAATGGACTCATTCAGCTGCCTCTCTAGAAGGTGGTCTAAGTAGGACTTTTACAACATGGATTAATCTCCAATCTCCACTTGGAGTCTGTTGCTGATCCATCAGGAAGAATTATTTGTGCCCCAACACAGACAGAAATTCAAAGTGGAAGTTCAGAATAAGCAAATATTCTGGGGTTACAAATGACTGCAGGAGAGGCTGGCTAGTGACCAGGGATGGAAGGGCACGCCTATGTCTCCCCACACTCATCTTTGATTATGCCCACAATAGATCAGCTGACTTCATCTCCAAGTTAAAGCATTGCAAATTTGAAAAATCTTGAAGCTTTGATAGGATGGTGTTAGTGAAAGAGGGGAAAGATTATTATTATCATTAGTCCCCAGGAAAATTAAGACCACTTCACAAGTTCACCAGCAAGGCCACATTTAACGATCCACTTGGGGATGAATAAAGGTTTTAGGAGTAAGACATCCCAAAGACTATCTACACCTCATTGGCGATCACTCGTAGCCGAGTAAGATTGTCTTCCAAGGGTAAAATTTTAACAGTGGATCCGTAAGTGGCTGTAAAGGCCAATTCTGGATCCGCACAACCTCCATCATCCAACATCAACTTCGCTGCACCGGCCATGTTGTTCGAATGCCTGACCATCGTCTTCCAAAGCAGCTACTTTACTCCCAACTTAAGAATGGAAAACAGAATATTGGTGGACAGCAAAAGAGATTCAAAGACACTACACCTCAACTGCCCAATTAACAAGCCATTCAGGTGTAAGGTCAATACAGCCACCCTGGAAGACATATATGGGGTCCCCTCACCAACTTTTGCCCAGACTGAAGAAGCTACTTGGACAAGCAGCAAAACCAAAAAGTTCTTTCAACCAAAAGAAAGAAATCCAGTTGCCATGACTCAACCTACAGACAGGGGAAAGACTATTTTTATACTGACACACCTAATGATGACCTTAGGCTGTTGCACTCATGGGCCAAGGATAAAATAAGGCAAAGTTGTGAGGCAAGGGGGGAAAATTAGTGTTGTCAGGTCATGATTATGCTGAGGTTAAGTTGGAACTGAGCCATAAACTAACTGCAGGGACTGGGTTCGAACAACACCCTATCCCTATATTATGGCTTAGCTTAATGTGTGAATTTAGCCAAGAAATGTCATATGAGGAATTAGCATCAGTCTCAGAAAACTGGTATTTTGAAACAAACTTCTGTGAGTTTTTCCCAGATGTGATAAAATGTAACTCCAATGACCATACTGATTATGAAACTTGTAGCCCAATACATGTGGACATCACCTGTTTAGAAAGAGTAATCTATGTAGTTTCATGAGTTTAGGGACCACATGTCAGAATGCAAGATGGCCATTGTACATTGGCTTTTAAAGGCTTTCCCTTATCGGCCTTCACTTGGAAGACCTGTGGAGAATGCATTGCTTCTTACTAATTCTTCTATCCTACAATACTTGTACTCTAAGCCTATCGTTGCAGTCTTATACTGTACATATTACCCAGCAATAACATCCATTCAACTCAGTGGGTCCTGTTTCTGAGTTAGCAGTTACAGGGGTGCCTTGTAAATAAGTGACTTGGAGGTCAACTCCATAATTTCCATTTCACATGGATTTTCTTGCTATTCCTGAATCTAAGGTCCTGGTATCGATACTGTTGCTGTTATTGGTGGTATTACACATGAGCAATTAACAATTGGTCCTGTAATAGTAGCCCAGTTAATAGCTATGTAGCCAAGTCTTTCCTATGCAGCCTTTAGCACAATTCTTTAGCATTCATTCCCTACTGAAAATAGCAACCCGACCCTATTCATGTTTATTCAGAAAGTTTATCCTACTGTGGCCCAATGGAGCTTCCTCCCAGGGAAGGGTGCATAGGAATGCAGCCTCAGCTCAAGTAGGCGTAACTGAACTGAAATTACATTCTTCCCCTGATACCCATATTTCCATCTTCCCCCCTCTCTGTGTTGACTTTTTTTTTATTGAAAACTCCTCTGGGCAGAGATGTCATGTTGTAATTCCGTAAACACAAGAAGGATGTACATGCACAGAGCTGTAATATATAAAACAGTAATGTCAACAACTTACTAGTGGTAGTGATCCTAGTAGTTAAGTAGAAATGGGTGATTCAATAGTCAAAATGTATTTGCTCAGCTACAATCCAAAATGATAAATTTGATAAAAGTTCTTAGTTAATATTACAGTTGTCACATTACCTTAAAAAGGCTCCATCTGCATTCAAGAATTATGAACCTGCTAGACTGGATTTAAGCTGTAGCTCTACAGCTACTTAGCTGTAAGGAAACCCCACTGATTGTAATGGGTTTTATTTCTGAATAGACACACATACTGTAGGATTCAAGAGGAATGAACATGTTAGCTTAGGGCTGCAAATATAATTATCTCATGGCACCTTCAAACACCAACTATAGTCCACTAAGGCTTCTGCAACAATATATTGGTTTGATTTTAAGATTGCCACAAGATTTTTCAATTGGGTTCACAATTTGCCCTAAATAATGGTTTATTTACCTTACCCATGGGTTATGATTGAATTCTCCCAACACAGTAAACTATAAAACATGGCTGATGTGCAAATCCAGTCTTTGTTACTGTATGTATAGGATTGTGCTGGTAGGAAGTGACTAATTTAAAGTTTCGTAACATATGCAGAGTGCCTTAAGTATCAATGCATAAAAAATTCAGCCCTCAATGAACTTGGAAGTAGGTGACATTAAAATAGTAATGGAACTTATTTCTAAGGATGTTGAAAACTGTTTATCACACTTACTTTAGGAAGCCTACCATATCCTCCAGGAAACCTTCATTGGGTTTGGGAAATGTATTTATTCAATTTATATAGCCACCCATCTCACATAGCAACTCTGAGCAGCTTATAGCAGGTAAAAACAATACAAAACATGCTATAAAACACAACAACACAGGCAGCAGCTGAGAGCTTGAAATGAACTGCTCATGCATTTAGGCTTTGTTGGTGTTAGAATAAGAAAGGAAAGAGATTCTTCTAATAGAAATGTGTGTAACGTTCATATACTTGTTGCGGGCTTTATAAACCAGATAAAGCTATCTCTCCCTGCATATACCTCAGTTTTTGTCCTCCATTTATTTCAGAGTCCCATTAAATTTCTAGCAGGTTGCCTCTGTTCTCCAGCACATTAGTTTGCACAGAGGTCCCATTCAAACCAATGATGCTGTATTTTTAACTGTTATGAATTTAGCTTGAGTTATTGAATTCAGAACTTTTTTTTTAATTTATATATTGTGCCTGTCCAAGTTTTCAGCAGGTGATGCACAAAAGGGAAGGATATTGTTTACTCTAACACATACAAAATGGCTGTTGTGGGTCTTCCGGGCTGTGTGGCCGTGTTCTGGAAGTTGTGGTTCCTAACGTTTCACCAGCATCTGTGGCCAGCATCTTCAGAGATTTTGCTTCTATCTGTGCTCCTGCCCTCTGAAGATGCTGGCCACAGATGCTGGCGAAACGTTAGGAACCACAACTTCCAGAACACGGCCACACAGCCCGGAAGACCCACAACAGCCATTGAACTCCGGCCGTGAAAGCCTTCGACAATACATACAAAATGTTTACAAGAATATTTTTCAACATGGATGCATGTAATTCAAATAGAGTAGATGAGCTGGAAGAGAATGTGGCTTAGAGCCTCTCCCCATTTGTATTTAACCACGACACAAATAGGCCCAAACTTTTCTTCCTGCCTTGCGCCCATCATCTCATCCCCAGGCTTAGCTGCTTAAAGCAAGACAGGCTTAAATTGTTCCTAGCGGTATAGGTGTTAGGTTTCCCCCCCCCCTTATTGTCCAAGGTCAGCTTCAAGATGGATATAGTCTGTTAGGTTTGTCACCAAGTACTATGGAGGGAGATCCGGTGACTTGAAACTGAAACATTAGAGGCAGGATAGGGATTGGCAATTGGGACAGTAGCATTTTATGCCAGTATAATTTTCTGCCATCTCCAAAGTGGGTGGCTAACATTTAACTCAGCCATGGGGAAAGGCTCTTATACTGGTAAATGGCCTCCTACCCCATGCAATTTTCTCCCTTAATCATGCAGATCAGTTGAAGAATTATTTTTCTAAAATGTGAACCGGTGCTTATTAATTCAGAAATTATTTGCACTATTATATGAGTTGTAGTCTTATTCTTATCTACATTTGGATCCCGCCTTTCCTCTAGGACAGTGTTTCTCCACCTTCACAACTTTAAGATGTGTGGACTTCAACTCCCAGAATTCCCCAGCCCTGCTTGCCAAGTTGCCAAGGTTGAGAAACACCGCTCTAGGATCACAAGGTGGCTTACAGTTTATACCTATAACAACCAAGGAATACTGTAAGGAGGTTTGGACTGACAAACATTAACTGGCCGAAGATCACCCAGCGAAATTTGACATCCAGTGAAGTCTTTCCAATGACTCTCCCCATTCCAGTCCAGCATTTTATTTATTTATTTAATTAATTTATTTAATTTTTATCCCGCCTTTATTATTTTTATAAATAACTCAAGGCGGCGAACATACCTAATACTCCTTCCTCCTCCTATTTTCCCCACAACAACAACCCTGTGAGGTGAGTTGGGCTGAGATAAATAAATAAAATAAAATAAAATAAATAAAAAATAAAAATATTATTTGGAAGGGCTCACACAGAAACTGAAGAAATCCCCCTCCAGACTCCCAGTTGCTGGGAAAAGGAGTTATACTACAGTTCACATAACAGGTAACCTGCATATTAGGTAGGGTCTAATTCTAATTAACCATGTTCAGGATCGCGGCTCCAATTCAGGTCTTCTGAATCTGCATCCTAAGCACATCCTAATGACACAGAGGGAACCAAAGGTGCAGCAGTCTGGTTTAAGCCGAGATCCTTTAGGCTGGAGTGACCCGCGTTGAGCTCAGCGAAGCTTCTTCCTGTCTAGAGAGTCGCACTGACAGGAACCAAAGGGAGTCCTGCCTATTTTGCGACAGGGGACGGATGGGATTGCGGAAGGCAGCTCCGATCCTAAGAACTCATCTTTCCTGGATGCCAGCCTCACGGAAACGAGTTCGCCCGTCTTTCCCAAAAGGCTTCAGACGGGTGTCGGAGCCATTAAGGGAAAGGTTTGGAAATCGCTCGATCCGAACTTTAAATCAATTGAGTTCAGTCCAAACGCGGCTGCTCGCCCGTTGGCGGATAGGTGAGCTCTGGAGGGGCGAGACTCAGACTCCTTTGAAGCTGAAGCCAAGCTGGCAGGAAAATAGATGGGCAGGAAGAAGTTTCGGCTTGGGGAGCTCACATAAAAACTCCCTCTTTTTTTCTTTTTCTTTTTTTGGCCGGGTGATTTCTTTTATGCTGCGCGGGGAGGAGGGAGAAACCACGTCGGGTCCAGGTTGAGGGATCAGCGGAGCCGGATTAAGAGGGGCGGCGGCGGCGGCAATAAAGAAACGTCGCCGGCGGGTCTTTCCCTGCTGCTCGGCCAGCGCTGCGCTCTCCGAAAAAACAAATACTCTAGGCAGCCCATTTCTTTTCTTTCACTTTCCTCGAAGAGCGATAAAGACCCCCAGAAAACGAGAGGCTGAGAGCGATGCCTTCGCTTTCTCGGGATCAGCCCCGACAACCACGTTCATAAGAGAAAAACCCGCCTCGCAAACGACGGGACGCTGCGGCGGTGGGCCCGGCTCTCCCTCCCGGAGATGCTTTAACCAAACTTTCTCCCCCTCCCTCCCCCTTAATTACAACCACACAAGCCTGGCGCTGCTCGACGCGCAAGGCTTCGCGTTTGGGGAGGTGGGGGCGGGCCTCGGCCAAATCTCCATCTGCAAACAGATGGACTCCCCATCGCTGGCCCGCCGAAGGGGCGCGGGCCCAAGACAGCGAAAATCTAGCCGCAAAGAAGTGGAGCGTTTGGGGTGGAGGGAGAGGTGCATTGATTTATTTCCACGCAGTTCTTATAGCCGCCTACCCCAGGCCGCGTGGGGAAAGTACCAGTCGCGTTAGTAGCGAGGAGGCTGAGGATCGCCGCAAGTGACCAAAAGCAGGCTAGATGAGGCCGACGCCGAGCGTTCTCCTTCCGAGAGCGTATTGACTTCACCCCTGGAAGTATTGTAAAGTCCTTTCGAAAGCTGGAGCGCTTCCGAGGGAAAGCTGCCAGGCTGGCCCATGAGCGCAGTGTGATTTATTTCCGAGTAAATATGAACACACAGGATTGCCAAGGGTCATGGGGATCGGGGGGGGGGGGTGTCTATCCCGCTCAGGAGTTTCTTTTTTAAAAAAAAAGATTCATTCAAATTTTTAAGGATTCCCTTTCCTCGTGGCTTTGGTTTCACCACCATAGTTTTGATTGAAAAGCAGTCTTCTGCCAGGTCCTCTTGGGAACCAAGGGTTCGCCCGCGGATCTGCCAGGGCTTTTGGTGGCCGAAGGAAACACGCTCTTAATTGTTCCCTCCCATTGAAATCAAACGTGCATGCCAAGCATATTTTCCTGGAGACAAGACCAGTAAGCTTTCGACTGGTCAGGATTAGGAAGGAGCTGCGTAAAGTTTAAGGATGGTCTGGTTTTGCCCCACAGTTTCTTTTTCTTTTCTTTTTTTCTCAAACCCTCTTCTCCTTTTCCCCTACATTCCCTTGGATGTCTATTCAAAAGAAAATTTCGTTTGCATATAGAATGACAGCTTTATTTTTGCAAAAGGTAATATTGGACCGGTTGTTCAGACAGCCGCCTCTCTAATCACTTTTTAATTTAAGGTGATTTCTCATCAGAATATTTGATATAAGAACCTGAATTAATGTTAATACAATTTGAAGAGCAACACAATGGCTGGGTTCACACAACACACTGGATTTGGCTAAATTGGAGTAGCTGGCAGGTCAGAGTGTTGTGGAAACCCATTCCTTTTACTGGTATCTGTGAATCACACCAACACTTAACCATAAAAAACATTTGAGTTTAAGAAATAAGTATTTTGTTTTATTAAATGGTTTATCAGTTCCTTTTCCAGCTTGATGCTCTCCAAGTGTGTTGGACTACAACATCCATAATTCTCAACCAGATGAATTGTTTAGCACATCTGGAAGGCACCAGGCTGAGGATAAGTGATTTATAGTCTGGACTCACACAACACAGCAAGCCAAAATTGTCAGATCACACACTAAAACATACTTTAGTTGGTTTCTTTTTCTTAGTGTGATGTGTGAAGCCAGTCCTTGTGAATTGAAACCATAGCTTATTACTTAGTATTATGTGTGATTAGGCCACAATGACTTATTCAACAAACCTCAGTTAAAAACATAGCTTAGTGGGTTGTGTGAACCTTAACTGTCTCCCTCTTCATGATTATTATTATCTCCCTCATGTTTTTTATTTCCATTTTTACCTGTACACTGCTCTATGTTTTGGATGTAAGATAACTGGGGGGGTGTGCATGCACGTGGTCTCTCCTAGTATATTTGTAATGCCTAGACAGTAACAATGCCATTTGCAATTGCAATCCACACCCAATTTGAGAAAAATGAAGAAAGATCCAGCCAAGTCAGGCACCTAAATCTGCCAGCCTCTGAAAACATACTCACTTAGAAGAAATAGTGGGGAAATTTTGAATAAACAAACAGTGGTATTATTCTGTTCCAAAGTAAAGCCTATGGATAAATCCTATAACGATAAGAGCTACTAGTACAGAAATGCTTTGCTTTGATTGGACAGCGTGCTTCTGATTAGCACTAACAATACAGAACAACCTGAGCTATGTGTATTTGAAAGAAAATGCAACTTCTTCCAATTCTTCTCAGTTTTATGGTGGAGCAAGGCTAGGACCTGTTTGATGGGACTAAATTACTTTAATACCCTCATGGAGCCAAGTCTCAAGTCCTTTCCCCCCCAAGTTCATTCCAAACAGCTTACTTGGAAGGGAAGCCCCTTTAAATTAAATAGAACCATTCTCCTCTCCTCCACTCCCATGGAAGCATGCCATAAGCTGTCCCCTTAGCAAGAGATCCAGTGGCTGTTTAAAGAAATGGCTCCTGCTTCTTCTTGTGAATGTAAGCAGCCAGGTCGTGTGTGTGTCCTCATTCTGCAGGAACCTGAAGGAAGGATTTGTACTGGAGCTCCTTCCAGATCAGCAGGCCAAGGCCAAGGCCTTAGGCTGAGAATGTTCCAGTTTTCTGGGAAAATAGCATGCTAAGATTCTTTCTCCGGGAGGCCTCCCCTCCTTTGAGAGAAGCGTTTGATCGAATGATTCTAATTGCTCCAGCCCGCCATCCATTCAGGAGAACAAAAGTAACACAATTAGACTTAATTAAGTTTGGTTTGTTGTTGTTTTTAAAGGCCAGGTTTGTCACGGCTGCACAGGCAGCAAACTGCTCGAGTTAATTCCCTAAAGCCGCGTTGGAGGTGGCAACGTTCAAAGTAGGTTACCCACCTGTTGGTGGACTTCTATCACTTTACTGGGATATTTAACTGTGTGAGCCAATGCAAGATCCAGAGCTGGGCAACTGCTTTTTTTAGGACTAACCAAAGTGACTGAGAAGAAAAGTCAAACTTTCCAATTCCTCCAGAACTCTTCATCAGGCAAGATGTCTTAAGAAACAGGATAGGGTAGAAGCAAGAGGGGAGGCCACCTGGCTTAGCCATTTCAGCCCGGGGGTGTGAAGTTCAAAGTCATCCCAGTTGAAGGTTGTCAGCTGAATGCAAAGTCAGAGTTGGGTGTGATTAGTAGCAGATGATATCTAATTTGCAGGGACAAAAGTTGTTCCACCACCTACCCAGTTGCCAGTCTGAGGCCATTCCTCACTCATGGTTGCACCTTCTTAGAGTGTCAGCCAATCATTGCTTTGGTGATAGAAGGGCTGCCTCCATGACTGATATTGGCACTGCACGTAGGCACCCTGGTCTGGCAGAGAGCAAAAATAAGCATTAAGGAAAATCTCCTTCTGGTCATGCTGGACTCCTTGTGGCTTCATGTAATTTTTTTGGCAGCAATAAGAAAATTATTATTTCTTATTATTTCATTAAATCTATTATAGTCACCCACTCCAGCCGACTTTGAAAAATGCTTTGCCATTCTTCTAGAGTGTATTTTATCTAGCCTACTACTCTAGTACTTCCTTGTGGTTTCCCATTCAGGTTTTAACCAGATCAGTCCCTGCTTAATTTTATGAGATAGTCAAGATTGGCTAGGAACTGCAGTAAAATGTTTAGGGTTCTGCTGTTACTGTTGAGACACCATTTTAGGCTGAGAAAAGTGAATGAAAGGAAGAGATTAACTGGGGGGGGGGGAGCAATGACCTTGGTCTTGATCCAAGTGAGCCTGGGCTATGAGTGAGTTTCAAGGTATCTTTGAGTCTTCCCTGGTCATTGATCCAAGTTCAGCTAAGGTCAGGGGAAAGCTGATATGAAATAGTTTCATCCACTGTTTGCCTTGACAGGGCCACTCAGTCTCTAATGTCTGTGGCTTCAGCAGGAACACTAGGCAAAACCTTCTGGATTTGCTAGTGCCCATGTGGAAGAGAGAAAAACGTCTTCATTTTAGGGCAATATAAGAGCATTGCCATTTTAAAAGTGGGAAACACGGTGCATTTAGCAGTTTTTCCTCCTAGTTAACAATTCCACCGTTCACTGATGGCACAGTGCAAGCGATTATAACACTCCCTTTCTACCTGCGTGACATTTCTCTAAGAAGCAGCTACAAACAAGACTTTAAATGAAATAACAATATAGTGATTAAGAGGTGGGAAGGGGGAAGCTTTGCTAATTCCATTACATTCATATAGTAATGAAACCAAAATGATATTTCTGACATTTCCATGTCTTTTATCCAACTGCGAAGGATTTAGCTCAGTCTACAATCCGAGTTAAATTGAATACCAAAACACTGGCCTATTTACACTTGGAATCCAAATATATTCTTACTTGGATACATGTTCTGTTGCTTCTAGAGAACTGAAGGCATGAGCCCACCAAAGTTAAATGACATTAAGGACGCTGTTCCATTCAGGAATGAAGCCCCCCTTCTGCGTAAGCATGGAATATAATTGCATATTTATTTCAATAGGAACAGTGATATTCATTTATTCGTGTATGAATACAGTCGCTTATTTATAGGTAGAAGTAAACAAATGCCTTCTGAATAAGCAGACACCAAAGTGCTCTGCATCCCATTGCGGTTCTCCTCTTCAGATCCACAGAATACAAAGTTGGTTGGGGTAACGAACGCCGCCGTTGCACGATTGAAAGGGAAGGCAAAGAACTGGCTTAAGTCTGAGGACAGCGCAGGTCCAGCCTTCACAGAGATCAACCCACAGAAGTGCTCCACATTCTGGAAATTGTTCACAAACTTGCATTTAAGTCCTAGCAAAATAATGATGGATTGGCTGTCCCGTTGCAGTTCTATATGCCCTAACCAGAGTACGGATACCTTTAGACTGGATCCAGGTTTAGCCTTACTAGATTCAACCCGTTGAAATCAACCGCACTTAAATTAGTCACTAATTTGCTCCGTGTTACTAAGGCTGGGATAACACATCTCTCTAATCCATGATCAGGCTAATTTGGTTTAGGCATGACAGGTTGTGTGAAACCCACCAATTGTAGCGTATTCAATAAATCACAGTAAAGGAACTATGGTGGCTCAGTCAACGAGCCGTCCTCAGCGGCTGGATCCAACCCATTAACATAATAATTGGGACTAACTTCCGAAGATGGCGCGGTGTGGTTTTTAAAATAAAATGGCAAAAATTCCTCCTGAATTGGAGGTGGGAGTAGAGGCGTTGCTGTGCGCCCAGGAAGCCCGTCTCCAGTATGTGAGATCTGAAAAGCCTGAGATGGGCTTGAAACGAAGCTATCCATCATTTTCACCAAACGTGTCCTATTTAAAAAGCTGAGCTTTGGGGGAGGCAGGGACTTCAAAGGCAAAAGCGCTGCGCGATAGACCGGATGCCCCAAAAGTTTCTCTCTGACTTGTTACAGGCGGCGGGTTGGGTTGGGTTGGGTTGGGTTGGGTTGGGGGCAGGAAAGTTTGTTCGTTCGGGGGTCTATTTCTGCCACAATCTAAACTACTAGCCAACCAAGACTCAACAGCTCTTAGTCATTTTTAAAAGCTTCAAATTTAAAAAATAAGTGGGAGCAAGAAGGCAGGACGGGAGTGCGGGAGAATCAATCAATCAATCAAACAGCTCAAGGGGGAAAGGAAGTTATTTACTAAAAAGTTAAGCAGATATCCCTGCCGGTTTTAACGAGCCGGATGCTTCCTCCCAAGTGCCGGGGCTTGGAACAATACGGTAGGAGTTAGGGACCACTGGACTTTCATTTCTTTTCTCTTGACTTTTCAATCCCAAAGGTATTTTAAGAGCCGTTTAATAAAGGCATTTCGTTCAATATTGCCTTAGTATTGAAATCCAAAGACTACATACATTCCAGGCAGACTTGGCCCCATTTTCTCCACGCTGACTAAGAGGTCAGTCTCCTGGGGCTTTTCAAAGAGACAGGGTTCCACTCCTACTGAAGAAAAGGGTGACTTCCCCCTGATCGAACAGCATTCCGCAAAGTGGCATTTGGGTCTAGCCCATTTAGTTCTGAGTACGACGTCCTCCGAATTCCAATTATTTCAATAGCAGTTTGTTCATCTCCAGGCACTGAGGAGTTAAGCAGCTGCTTCAGGTTCCACCGTTGATGTAGGAGGAACTTTCAACTGCTCAGCTTCGATGGGTGCACTTTGGCGTCCGGGTTCTTTGTCTTCCTTGCAGCTTGGCTTATTCCCCCTTCTCATCATCCCCGACATTGTTGTTGTTGTCTTACCGCAAGATTGTGAGCAGAAGAGAACTCGAGAGTCGGACTAAACAAAGAGTAAATGGGAGTTTTTCTCCTAGATATCAAAGGAGAAAGAAAACACCAACTTGGCCATTCAATTTTCTCGGAGTTCTGTTGCCTGGGCAAGGGGGGAAGTGGGATGAACTTGTTCAGATCGCAGGACAGATGCCTAACTAGAAAAATAAAGTATAGTACAAACCTGTGCAAGTTTCCTGGAAGTAAACTCTCTTGAATGTATTGGAATTTACGCCCAGATTTTTCGCTGTAAAGCTGTTATACTATCCACAGTTAACTGACAGTAAATCCCACTGAATTCAGTGAGGGTTACTTCTGAGTAAGCCCCACTGAATTGCAATTTTTCTTTCCCCTAGAAAAGCAATAATGCAGATAGCTGTAATACAATGCAGAATATTTCTACTAATCCTTTGAAACGACGTTCAGTTCTCTTTCCCAAATTCTTTGGGAATCGTTTCGACTTAGATGCGTAGGGAGACCCTCTTTTCGTCCACACTAATGAAAAGAAGGGTCAGAGGACTTGTGGAGCACCCCTACCTGTATTAGCAAGGGTTCTGAGAATTCCTTTTCATACCCCTCAAAGGAGTCGGCGATGTGGAAAAGACTGTGGCAGTTAACGTTTAATGTAACCTTGTCACATCGCTCAAAAACAGAAAATTAGGCACCCAGATCTTTCTGAGAAACAGAGAGAGTGCCTTATGAACGCGACTCAGCACAAGCAAACTGCTGTTTTCTCTAAATTATGTGAAAGCCTGTGCAAAAGTTTTCTTAAAGAACTTGAAATACTTAGCTGAACATTTAGTTCTGCGTGAATTCCAGGCAGGAAGTTTATCTGTCGGTCTACCTATCCGACCTCCTTGTCAACCCACAAATATCAAAAGCAGCACATAGACGGAGTTCCTTCATATTTCCCTCCTCTTCTCTTGTTCAAACAATAAAGCGTTTATCCTAAAATTTGGATTTTAAGGTATAAAAAGAGAATGTATTTTAAGATTCTACCTTTAACATCTTTAAAGTCTTTAATATTTTCAAAGTAGTCTGGATTTTATTTTTCCCGTTACTACTGATTATGAGTTATTAATTTATGCACAGCTGCTTTAAAATAAATCTTCCCGAACTTCTAAATAAGCATGAATTAGAATGCAAGAGAGGTCTGTTTTATGATTTGAAGGTTTTATTCGTTTGCCTAGATTGGAACCAACAGGGCAGAGGTAATTAATTAAAATTCTCCATCTCTGGCTCGTCTGCTCGCTGCCTCCCAACGTTTCAAATAAGTTATCAAATCTTTGGGTGAACTTTCGATGAGTGGGGAGGGGGAACTTGTTCCGCCTTCTGATACTTTCAAGACGTTTTCACAAAGACAAGTGGAGCCGAGGGAGGGGGGAAACGAGAAAAAGGAGGAAGGGGGGGGGGAAGTACCTCTGTTAAACAAGATAATTCTTGCTGCAAGTTTATTTCTACTTTCGACTTCCTATTCTTTTGTGGGGTGACCCGGCGCTTTTTCTTTCCCCATCGGAGACTCTTTTTCTACTCTTCTACTCCCCCTTTTCTGAACTCGTTTTACTGGCGGCTTTTGTTGCCATCCGACCAGGGGAAGGAGGAAAAAACAAAAGGCCGAAAGAAAGGAAAAAATACCGGGGGCTGCGAGGTTGCCTACGCAGGCAGAAGATCCCCAAGCTGTTTTTGTGCTTCGGGTTAGCGAGGGGGCAGCGGGGCGCTCGCACCCAATCTTCGCCTGGACAATAGGAGGCTGGACAGCTGCACCGCCGCCACAAAAGCTTCCCTCTTCTGCCGGCTCTGTTTACTTAGTTTTGCTTGTGACCTCTGCGCTGCACTTGTTGCTAATACAGATGCTGATCAAGCCCCTTTAATTGGCTTTCTTCCTAACCTGAAGCTCCAGCCTCTTTCACCCCTCCCCCGCCAGTGTTTCCAAACAATTTAATTGACACTCCCGTAATACTCATCTGCTTTCTCTGCTTTCTCTCTTCCTTTGCTTTTTTTTTTTGGGGGGGGGGAATGGGGAAGGATGTTTTGAAAACTTAAATGCTCTTTATCGATATTAATTCTCCAACTTCTTCCTTTAAATCAGAGGAGCATGTCATTGGCTCCCGGACCAATGGGAAGGCACCCACAAGTTCTCTCCAAAGGGACCTTGGATTGCAATGTTTCATACCACAAGATGAAAATTATTAAATAAATGAAAGGTAATTATATTGATTGTATCTATTTAATTGGACTGAATTCTAAGGAAGTTTTTAAAGTTCAGAAAGAGAGGGGGAGAGAAAAATCAATATACAGTACTCTAATGGGGAAGTTGCCACCTCTTTGCACATGCAACACCTGGAATTCCCAGCTATCATGGCACACAGGGAATTCTGGGAATTGCCTTCCAATATATCTGCAAAGTGCTAGGTCGAAGAAAACTATCCAGACGATTAAGCCGATTTGGGAAATTCAACAGAAACCTTCAAGGTATGTAAAGATATATAGCCTATATTTATGGGAAGAAATGTTATGACAACACAGCATGTCTGATTAGAGGCAAATCTCAGAGACTGCAAAAAAAAAAAAGCCTTGATCCTAGATCAGTGGGTGTATAGGATTGCAACCTCATTCTCTCTTTCTCCTTCTTCTACTATTTGGTCTTTGTGAATCCTTCAAAATAATACAGACATGAAATTTGCCTTGAAAACTTGAATGGGGATTAAGACAGAGGAAAGAAGGAAGGAACAAAGCAACCAACAAGGAGGGAATAAGTCACCAACACCCACCATCCACCCCACCCTCAGGCAACCAATGTTTCAATGCAGATATGTTGTGCTATTTTACTGTATGTAAGCAAATTATACAGAAAAATACTTAAGTGTATATACTTATAATCAGCTCCTTGTTGTCTCTTCCACAGCACCTCTCTCCCACTCTGGGATTTAAAAATAAACTGTTTAAAAAGTAAATGAGAATATTCAAAGGGAATAATAAACTATATGTGCAACTGATTCACAAGTATCAGTAAAAAAGGCAGGATCCACAAAACCAAAAAAGACTATTATATAATTATTATTGAGATCCTACAAACTTTATCCTGAAAAGAATGCCTTAGGAAAGATATTTAATGTTCTGTCCCTCATCTTAAATTACAAGGTAAACTATTTAATATCCTGAATGGTATTTGATGACATCTTAACTGGTCCTAATAAAGTTCTCTGGGAATATCAAACCACAAATTCCAGAATTCTCTGAGGACAATCAACATGAATTCTGGCAATTGTAATCCAACACATATGGAGGGCATAAGGCTGGAGAAGACCACAGTAGAATTTTATCCTATGCCAAATAATGCTAATATGGCTTCAAAGGACTCAGAAAGTTGAATTGATTCATTAAAACTAGACAATATTTTTATTGCAGTCTTCCTGAACTTGGTGACCTCCTTAAAACATGGTGAGAGATGCACTTGGCTTCATCTGCAAGGTAACATGTTGATGGTGGTTTCTTTGTTAGGAATAGCCAGTATATCATAAAATAAGGCACAAGAAGCAGAAGGCTTGTCCCTATTTTGTGGTCCTTAGGATTGGCCCAATAAATGTAGTTCTGTTCTGTAGTTATAAATGTTATTTGATTATATAGTCTAGTCAAATATACAGATGGGGTATGTATCTATGCAGATGCCAACTGTATAACCTAATCTATTGGGACAATCTAGGTCCAGTAGTTAGATGATGGTTCACTGTGTCTTGTATATCCAGATTTTTTTTAAGATAAAGATATATTCAAGTTGAGCTTGAATCTACATGCAGGGTTTATGGCAATAGTATGAGACTGATTTGCCATTTCCTTGTTCTGGTGCATTCTTCTGCTTTATATCTGTCACAGACAGTCAGATAAGAGCTGCCACCTGGTTTAGTTCACCACAGATAAGGATATAATGCAAATACAACCACGGTCCTTTGGTTATGGACAAAGAGTAAAAAGACTGCTACTTTATTTAAAAAGTAGCATATTACTTATGCTTTCTCTCCATTCCAAATGTGTGCATCTTATTTCTCTCTGTAGTCTGATGCCTGACTCATCCATTCTACTGTTCTCTTATTGAGCCTGTACAATCTCTCTAGAACAGAGCTTTCCAAACTGTGTGTCACGACACGTTAGTGTGTCAGCTGCAGTGTGTAGGTGTGTTGCATGAACATCATGAGAAACCTCTTAGTCGGAAGCTCAGAGCCTCAAGCACCTCGCTGCTGCTGCTGCCCCCAGCCCTGCCAGGATTCCGTGCAGGTCCTAGTGCCTGCCTTGTGCCCTGCTGTAAGAGGGGAGCTCTGTCCAAGCCTTGCCCTGCTGTAAAGGGGAACTCTGTTTTCATGAGATATGTTGTGTCCCCATACATTTCGCTAGTACAATTTATGTATGTGTCCATATCTCTTATAAGTTAGTTAGTTTAACCTCCGGTTTGCTAGTAAAACTGAATTACTGTGTCACAAAATGATGCATGTCTAAAAAGTGTGTCACCAACACGAAAAGTTTGGAAAGCTCTGCTCTAGAAACATCTGGTGCTTCTAGAAAGGAGAAAAAATAAATCCTATCAACTGGCCCTATCAACTGAGATCAAAAAGATGGCTGGATGAGGGATTATTCTGGAGATATTATCTGGGAGGTCTGGAAAGCTGTGTCTCTCAGGCCCACCTGATCTCTTCTGGTATATTGAGTCAGGATTGGAGGTTGCCAAGCCCACCAAAATAAGGATGGGGAGGTGCAAGTGATGGGGTGCAGACTCTCTATGTCTGTGGCCTTCTGTAAATGCTGGTGCAGGTTGTTGGATGTAAACATTCCTGTGGAAGGGGGAAACATAGGGTTAATGCCAGGAAATCCCCCTTCCATTCCATTTGTCTCTGCTTGCATAACCACAGAGTGAACTGCACTGTAACCAATGCCTACTTTGTGGTTGGTTATGTTCTAGGCAAGCATGGATATTCCTGGCTTCATCAGATGAAAAACTGAAGTCCTTGGCTATACCTAGGAAGAGATGGCAAGGGACTCCTCCTGCTGAGGTTTGGAACAGAGGGTCAACAGAGCAGAATCACCCTGCAGTGACATACCCCAGTATTTGCAACAGAGGCACATCAAAAAGGCTTGCCCTTATATGTGTGATGGATGGGAAAGCAGGCACTGTCCTACTATTCATAATGCAAGCACAAGAAACCAGCCCTTGTATGTGGGATCTGGAATAGCTGCAAAGCTCACTCCTGCTACAGCTGCAAATGGAGGTTTAGCAAAGTATGATTACGTTGATTATGGGAAAGGTAACCGGGACAGTGAAGCACTCACTGATTGAAATCAAAGCTCAGCAAGGAGTGGAAAGCCTGACATTTGAGAAATAACAATGCAGGCACTTGACTCGTTGGAACAGTAGCTCATCTATGGCCAAGTGTTGCCCTGTGATGTTTGTAACCAAGGCCAGTTGCAACCTTAGTGTTTATACAGTTGTGCTCCACAAGAACATGTGTGGGATTACAGCTACATATGCCCTCTGTCTTAGAAATAAGCCCTGTTGATTTATGGCTGGAATAAACTGAGCCACAATATAGTAATCAATGATTAACTGAAACATAATTTACTTAATTAACCCAACTGCCTGTGTTTGCATTGCATCCTGTGACCAACCACATTTTAGTCTAGCATGTATCCAGGAATATATTGGGCGATGCAAGCTTTGTTTGATGGAAAGCGTTGTTGAGGGATAGAATTCCAAAATTCTGGAACCTATATTCCACAAAGTTGTTGTTGTTGCTGTTATTGTTTGTCATTATCAAAATCTTATTTATGGAGCAGTAGTCAATAAAAGGAAATGATGTCTGATGGCCTTACCCACCTTCCTGAATCTAAGTGGCACAGAAGTCAAATTTCTTCAGAAGACTTTTGTTAACCCCTTGGTTTTCTGCTCCTTGGCAACTGCTGTTCGTGCTGATAGCTCATATGATATGATATGATATGATATGATATGATATGATATGATATGATATGATAGATGATAGTATGAAGTTGTGACATTCAGAAAAGAAAACGGGATCTGGATGCAGCAAGGAAGGGAGAGTGTGTGTGTGAGAGTGTGTGAGAGTTTGTGTGTGTGTGTGTGAGAGAGAGAGAGAAGCAGGAAATGCTTTGTAGTCTACATCGTCCATCTTTAATTCTGAGAGGTATCTTTATCGCTGGGGGCGCTGCCTTTGATCTCTTTTGATATTTAATAAATAAATAAAAAACACCCCCAAGATCTGTTATGGCCTAAAATTCCTTGCTTTTCCATAGAAACATCTCCATTCCTTGGGGGACATTGATGTTTTCTTCTTCCTAGGGGTTATGATATGGTAAATCAGATTCAGAAAAGCCAGGACAATGCCAGCATTCATGGGCCCAAGGCGGAGGGGCTGCAAGTCTCGCTCCCGTCGCCCAATGAATCAAAATATTGTTCCGCCGCTGGCTCTTGACGGCCTTTCAGAGGCTCCAACTTTGCACGACAGGCAGCAGGTTGCGTTGCCACGGCGACTCTACTGTAGGCCGGCCCAAAGACAATGCCCGGCCAAGGGAGGGTCTCCCTCAGCCAGGCAGCCACTTCCGATGGGGCAGCCACTCGCCTTTGCGACCTCGCCTTGTCATCGCAACAATGGGCAGCTTCGCCTGCTAAGGGCTTTCCCCTCCACCCCACAGCTGCCTTTGATCTTTGTAGAAAGGGAGAACAAAGTCAGCCCAAAAGGGAGGGATTCACCCGGGGTTGGCTGACTGGCACTGATTTGCTTGCTTGTTTGTTTGTTTGTTTGTCTGGTAGGTGCAGGGGGCGGAAGGGGGGACAAAACTCCAAAACTCCTTTTCTGGTTTTGTTCAAGGGAAGATGCAGGAGCTGCCCACTAGAAAGCTGCGTGCCAATTATCTCCACCCACTCCCACTCTTTTTCTCCAGGCCACCTTTAAGAAGGGACAGTAAATCACATCCCTCCCAAAGGTGGCACCTCTCAAAATCAGGGGAAACATGAGAAATTCCTGATCTCCACCGGAGGGTGGTGCAGTGAAATACCTCCTGGGCCAAATATAGATATTTATCTTTGTTTAGATTTTCCAAACTGTCTGACAAAACCATTTGTGAAATCTATTTTCATCAAGTTAATTTCATTATGCTTTATTTATGCTATGACAGGACGAAAAGGAAAACTGTCCAACATGGGGTTCTGAAGTTTTCCTTGTTATTCACCGGTCTGTTATTATTATACCTTATAATAGTTATTACTTACACTGTTTATTACTTTATAAACAACACTTTTAAATAGCTCATTATTATTGGAATCATTTTCAAATCATTTTATTTTTTTACTGTTGGCGTTTCTTACTGGCACATTACTACAAATGACCCACACCAAATGGATAAGAGCCTGTAAATTCCAGAAACATAAAGAGGCCCTTTCAAAATGTCGTTCTCATTATTAATACTACATCCACTACTATTTAATTAATTGTGCTACTTCTAATAATGTAGCCAGCCCTTTTTATCTCCTGACTCTCTTTAATGTGTGGTGCAGATGTAGCAGTCTTTCTAATCCTGGCTGAATTGATTGATCTATGCAAACTTTGCATGAGTAACCATGAACAGAAGCTTTAGGAATCTTGGGCTTGCTTTGAAGCCATGAATCCCCACCTCCACCCCGGTCCCTGGATTAGAAGAGCTCTTAAATATGCAACCTGGATCTATTGTTTATTTATTCATTAATTTATTACCATTTGGCATGGTATCTATAGGAAAAGTTGGAGTGCTGGTGGGATTGTTCTCCTTTGAGTTGGGGCTTGGGGGGGCAAGAGGGGAGGGGGTTGTTTGCTTGTTTCTTTTTTTATATGTTTCTCCAGAAGGAAAGGGTTTGACATCTCTTTCTTCCTCCAAAAAGAGAAAACAAGCAGCGCCAGAGGCAGGGGATACTTGAGGCAGAAACCAGGACTAGAAGTGGGAATGTTACTTTACTACCCAGCTACAGTGACTGACTTTGTTCTTTCCTTTAACATAGTCTGGTCACTGTTATCCTGTATTATGATCAGCTTTTGTTAAAGTTAATGACATGCATTGTTCAGTCTCCTCCATCCTGAGACTTTATGGACTAGTACAACTCCCATCATCTCTTGCCAGCACAATCAGTGGGAATTGAACTGATATATATAACTGAATAGTTCCTCCTGGGGGTGGTTAGCTTAGTAATACCCTCCTTTTAAGATCTCCTTTTAAGATCTTAGAAAAATCTTCTGGATTTTTCTATTTATTATTATAGTGTATTTTAGATGTATAGGTTTTAATTTTTTTTATAATATTATTGTAAACCGCCCAGAGTCTACTGCTGTAGAGATGGGCAGTGATAAATCTGAGTAACAACAACAACAACAACAACAACTGGACATCAGGTTGGAGAAGACTAGTTAATATATCGCTCTTGGTGATGGTGGTGGTGGTGATATGAATATTGTTCTCCACAGTGTATAGAGACGAAAGTTTGAGAGGATAAGCTTTTAAGTCCGTTTCAATCAGGATTATGCATTACCCCTAAACTGCTGTTGTTTTTCAAAATTTTGTCTTTTAGCAGCAATGAGCAGAACCATATTTTAGAGAAGCATTGTGCCTACAGTATATATAAATCCTCTGCATATTCTGTTGTAGTAGAATCTGCTATGCAGATGCATGTAGCGGCTAGTCTACTCAATGTTGGAGACTATTTGCAATGGTTTGAATATAAAGTCTCCCATGCATTCTCTGGGCACTGCACTGCAAAGTTCAATGCTACATAATTTCTCTGTATCATACAGAAAGTAGTTATATCAGTATCATTAATCCTTCCTGGTAACAGCTGGCACTGACATGAAATCTCTCCATACAATGCAGAAAAGACATGTGAGAAGCTGCCCCATGTTTTACAGCTTCTGCTGGACTGAAACTGTGTATTCTTCTTTGGGCCACAATTATCTGTGGGATGCTAACATGAAAATAGGAGGAGGAAAGAGTATTAGGTATGTTCGTCACCTTGAGTTATTTATAAAAATAATAAAGGCGGGATAAAAATAAAATAAAATAAAGTAAATGGATTGTATTGATGCATTATACATGGGGCTGCCATGGAACACAAAGTACAACTTTGGCACAAAATACAGCTACCAGTATTTTTACTGACCTAACCTAGTTGAATCATATCTCCTCCATGTTAAAACTGCCCATCTGGGAACAAAGCAACTTCTGAAACCATTTTAAAGTATATGGTAAAAGTACTTTTAGAGTTCTAAAGGGCCTTGGACACAAGAACCCAAAGAAGTAACTTTTTTGTAGACCGCTTTTCTATACTTTCAGACAATCAGCCACAATTTTTATCTCTATTAATTCTTTGTTAGAAGTAAAATGGGTGCCAGCAAAAAAAGGGGGGGCATCTTTTCAGCTGTGAATGCCTTCCCCTGGTATAATATTCCATTCTTTTACATACTGTACATTTGAAATGATAAATGTAGCATTTATAGCAGGCATTTTAAAACATTGACAATTGTCCACTTTTATCTCCTGGTTTCCTGTTTATTGTTTTTGAAATTTGTAGGTATATAAAAATAATTCTGTCATCAGTTCTTTTAAAGGGCAATAGATTAACATTTTTTTCAAAAATTAAATATGTAAAAAAATCTTGATTTACATACATGTGAAAAAAACAAAGTTACAAAATTCTCTTCAAAAGTTACAAAAACCCAGAACCCATTTCCATTGATAGACAGACAGACAGACAGACAGACAGACAGACAGACAGACAGACAGACACACACACACACACACATACACACACACACACAGTATGTCTGTCTGTCTGTCTGTCTGTCTGTCTGTCTGTCTGTCTGTCTGTATGTCTGTCACTGGAAATAAAAGTTTATTCAAATCAGCGGACCTCACTTTCAATCAAATTTGCTTGGGAATGACAGGGAAGTTCTTTTGATTAGACTGACTTCTGGGACTAGGACAGCCAGAATAACCATTTGAGGGCACCAGATGGGCAAAGATTGGTTCAGACTGTGGACCACAAAAAACTCAGGTGGCATATTCTGGTTCATGATAGAAGATGGGCAAACTCCACTATCTCAGCTTTCTCTGCATGAATTGAAGGGGCAAAAGAGGGAGGGAGAGCGGGAGAAAGAGGAAGAAAAATTGGGATGAGAAAATGCAAAAGGGGGAAGCTCCTCTTTGGGTCAATTGCTCTAAGATTGAGGCTTTATTAAAATGTTGACAATTTTAATTTAAATAAATGCTAGTGGGTAATTTTATCATAACATTTTGAAGGAAAGCAATGGAATAGGGAAGTTACCTCAGTTACAGAACAGATCCATTATTGATATATAAGCACAGTAAATCCATTCTTCCTTAAAGTTTGATTTCCACTAACTTCTTATTCAGATTTATATAGCAAATGAAATATTTGGGGAACCACTTAGCCTTTTTAAAGCTTTGTAAAATTATTATTATTATTATTATTATTATTATTATTATTATTTTATATATTCAAGTCAATGATACAGTATGTACAGTAGCTTATGAATACCAGGACAGGTAATAGAAGCATTACCTGCTTCTATTGCTAACATGCAACAGATTACCAAAACTAAAGCTATTATCCTCTACTTATAATTATAATACTTATAATACTTATAATTCTTGGTCCGGCTTTCTTATAAACATGTTATATGAATAGAAGTTTGATCACCAAATCCAGGTCAACATCTACTCCCTCAGATTATCAGCAAGGTAGCATATTTGAGATTTCAAAATAAATTAGTAATAACAAATTCAGAATAAAATATTCTAACAAACAATTTAGCTAACTATGAGAGTTAGAGGGTTAGACCCTGTCTCCTGGTTGTATGGATGATAGGTTAGATCCTGCCCAGCTGCTATGTGTTTTTATTTTTGTTTTCTATTACGTATTTTGTGTTTTTATTAGTTTTATTGTAAGCCGCCTAAAGTCACGTAAAAGTGAGATGGGGGGCTATATAAATCAAGCAAATAAATAAATAAATACTGTCCAATCATTGTGTTTTCTGCCATGGCACATGGCACTGCAGTCTACCATTTTTCCCCCTCAACTTCATTGACAGAAAGATTTGTCTTAATGGCACTAGGATAACATAAGAAGAAATTGCCACTTGATCTTGCTCAAAATAGACCCATTAAAATCAGTTAGACTTCACTCATGACCAACCTAAATTCTACTTACTTTAATCAGTCTCCTTCTAGCAGAACTACATTTTGATTGTAGCAATCAATAACACCTGTACTGATAATTCTATAGTTAGGTGTCATTTTTATATTATACGATTCAATACATACATAATCTTTGCTGGTGGTCATTTGAATTTGACCTGCAGAGTCCTCCCCCCCCCTTTCCATACAGCCTGGAGTCCCATGATGCCTTAGTCCAAAGGAGTAAACAGTTGCTACAGGCAGGACTCCAGCAGAACACATTTTGTGACCCAAGTGCACGTCCCCCAGAGTACTCATTTCTGGCTTCTTCTTTACTAGGGCAAGTTCTTTTATTGTCTCTGTTTACAAAAACATTACAAAAACCAACAGTATTTGGCTAGGAGTTATTCGAAAGTAACTGTTAACATCTGTGGTCTTAACATATACCTTTTCTCTGGAAATGTGTTCTTTTATTTGTATTTTTCCAAACTGTTTAATTTTTCTGTGAGTACGACTGATGATGCAGTAGCTCTGAATTTTCCTGTGCTGGGTTTTTATGTAACAGTTCTCACTATGACAGGAAGGCATTAGAAAAGGAGATGGATAAAATCCTCCGGCATATGCACAGAGGATAAAGTAAACACTTAATTTAAAGTACAAACTCCACAGCCAGTGTCTTTTACTCAGAACCAACCAATATGTTAGAAAGCAGTAAGCAACCTTTCAGGTATACCATAACTGTTCATTAGGTTAAATACTACCCCAACACCAGGTTTTTGTACTTCCTAAACTGATTAAGATTTCTGGAATAAACAAAACAATTGTAACCTGAGTGGTGGCTGTATGTTGCATGTACTTCTTAGTTGGTGGGATGTGGGCAACAATACATTGGATTGCAAGGTAGTCTCTAGCTTAAAGATCCTAGCTTGCATAATGGGAGCGTGCTTGGGATTAAAATGTCTGTTGGTTGTACTTGTGGGTCAGAAGCCAAAGCATGTCAAAGTGGACTATTAGCAGGCAATGTTGTATGTGACATGGGTACACCTAAGGCTATCTACACCTCTATCTTACTAAAAAAAAATTATGCAAAAGCCTTAATTGACCAAATCCATGATGGGCAATAGAAAACGGTATCTATGGACCCATGTGGTGGTGACCATCGCATATGGAAAATTGTGTCTTGGAATGTATGAGGAGTAAATGGTAAAAAGCATTAATTAATTACATGAATGAAAGAAAGAAAAATAAAAGTAAAAGTAAGAGAAAGTAAGAGAACAGGAAGGGGTGTAATAGACTTGAATAAAGATGGCCTGATTCTATGGAGTACAGATGATAAACACATGTGGGGAAGTAAAGGTTTTAGTTTCATATTATGCTCCAGTGACAGTGGAAGAACCAGATATGAGTTTAAGGAAACATTGTGCAACGTTCTGAATTAATGTAATCCAGAGGGAAAATATGTACTATAAGATTACGTAGGTAGGAACATAATGAGAAACTACATAAAAAGTGATAGGACCATTTAGATACCCAAGAATGAATAAGCAAGGTGTGTATATGCCTTGAAAAAAGTCTGTTAATCTCAATTAAATGTTTTAAGAATAATTTTATTCATGTGTTCTCATTGAAATGAATAAAAAGCATGACAAAAGAGAATTGGTAAAGCATATGAGTGATCTGAAGTTATGAATAACTGTAGCAAAACATGAGGATAAAAGAAAAAAAGAGAATGAAGAATGATTTTGATGGAAATAAACAATGGTATTAGAAGTTGGTGAAAAAGGGCTAAACAAGGAGCCTCCACCACAGTAAATGGAAATAAAATAAGCATGATTAAATTATTTGGGATGAAACTAAAGTGAGGGAATGCTGGAAGGAGTATTTTAGAGATTTGTATGAGAATGATAGTGATGTGTTAAAGCAGAGCTTTCCAAACTGTGTGTCGTGACACAAAAGTGTGTCGCCACACACAGCATGGTGTGTCGCCACACCACCCGGAAGCGGCGGCGCACGCATGCACAGCGGCAGCGGCAGCGGCGCAGGATCAGTGCTTCCGCGTTTTAGCGGAGGCTGCCGCCGTCACCGTGCACGCACGCGCGTGCCGCCGCACACCCCCCCACACCACCGCCGTGCGTGCGCCCGCCGCCGCCGCGCTGCCACCGCCGCCACCACTGGTGTGTCGCCAGGCGGCACTTTGGAAAGCCCTGTGTTAAAGAGTAGGATTGAAACAAATGCTTTTTCATAGTGTCCAAAAAAAATGAATAAAAAAGAATCATAAATGCTAGGAGGAGGTTGGAAAATGTTAACGCTTCAGGAATAGATGGTATTATGGTGAAATGTTTAAAGATGGGGGTGTTTGCTTATGGGATGGCTGTACAACTTGTTTAATGCATCTGCAAAGCCTGCATCTGTGCCTAATTTATTGGAAGAACGCTATTATTATTCCCCTATACAAAGGGAAAGGTAGCTAGATAATTGCAAAATGCAAAAACTACAGGGAGATTAGTTTGCTAAGCATACCTGGGAGGTTGTTCAGCATATTTCTGATTGAAAATCAACAAGAAGTAACAGTGAGCAAAATCTGAGAAGTGCAATGCAGCTTTATTTAGGGCAGAGGTTATGCAGATCAGATTCTTGATGTTCAGTAGGTCACTGAGAAATGTATGGGTATGAGAAAGAAAGTTTGTTATATATTGGTAGATTTAATGAAAACATATGATAGAGTGGATAGGCTTGAATTGTTTTGCATAAATAGGGTGTTGAAGGTTGGTTGCTGAAAGTAATAAATGGTATATGAAATAAAGCATACATGAGAATAAACAGAATGTTTAGTGAACTTTTTCAACATTGTGTAGGGAATAAGATAGGATATGTGATGTCCTCTTGGTTGTTTAGTATGTTTATGGATAAATATATAAAGAATGCTTGTAGTGATGCTAAAGGTGCATTGGGTGGGTGGGAATATATACAGTATGTACTTTTGTATGCAGATAAGGCTACATTGGTGGCTGAAAATGTGAATGATTTGCAGCAAATGTTAGATAGAATGAAGAATGCAATCAGGACTTTGGATCTGGAAATGAATATATCAAAGATGAACATAGTTGTGTTTCATCATGAAAATGGAGTGAACATTTGGAAGTTATATGTAAATCGGGGGAAATTAGAGCAAGTAGATGAATTTGTGTACCTTGGTAAAATGTTTACTAAAGATGGGGAAATGAATGTAGAAATTTTAAGATGTACCAATGCTGGCAGAAAAGTAGTGGGTATTATGTTGCCTATTGCAGGGAATGAATAATTTTTGAAAAAAGCCAAAATAGCCTTATATAAGATGTGTTTCTGGCTTACATGGAAATGACAGTAGGATATGTTAGGAAAAGCATAAAATAACTTTGGATGCAGTGGGACTGGGGTACTTAGAAGGGTGTGTGGTAAAACAGGGATAGGACCAAGGATGAAAGGCTGATGAATGAATATAGATTGAATACAAAAAGAGTCAGATGTATTGGTTATAGAAAGAGTAAGACTGGAGGGTCAAAATTGCAAAAGAAATATGTGATGGAAGAGTGAATAAGTTGAGAGAAACTTTCTCAGGGAGGCCTGAGGAAGTTAGGTGGAGGTGATGAGATCCTCAAAAACTAAGAGAAGGTAAAGTACCAAAGGCCATATATGAATATAGTGGAACCATGGATAGTTTGCAAGGATACAAAGGTATGGAGAGGTATAGTGAATGGTGTTGGTGTAAACTACTTTCAGTTATATATATTTTTCCTTACCTTAGACTTTTCTGCACATTGCATACAGGCAAATGACATAGTATTAATTGGTGTGTGTGTATGTGTATGTATATACATGTACATATGGTGGGGATGCTATAAGTCACTAGTGGGGATCCTGCCTTTGGCACCTGAATGAATGTGAATTGAAGATTAAGCTATTAATGTTTATTCTAAATTTAGTGATTATAGCTAAATCCAGGCAATTCACCTGGATAATTTCAGAGTAAATGGATATGATATTGCATTATTAAGCAGATTCTACTGAAATAAACCAGTTTACTAAAATTTGGAGATCTCTTCTAAATTTATTGGGATTAAATTTCATTAAACAGGGATCTAAAAACAAATCAGAATATTGCATAATTACAAAGTCCTCCTATTAGGAACAGAGAAAGCTGATCTATCCTGAAATAGATCACTAGTTCATTTAGTACTGTATTGTCAACCTTGACAGGGAGCATCTGCCCAGTGTTTTAGGATGACATTTTCCCCAGCTTCACCTAAAGCTACAACACCTCGTTAGACGTATAAGCACAAGCAACATAGTGAATTTCTTTTTAATGTCCTTGTTCCTTAATTCATTATTGTCTTGCTTATATCATATGCTGGTCTTTGACCATAATAAAGATTTCATTTGCTTATATCAAATTGTTTGCCCTTTGCATAAGAGGAAACACAAAAAGATTTTCTGGATCAGACCTAAGCCACTGTAGCCCATCATACTGGTTCCACCATATCCAAACTGACATATTTGGAAAGACGTGCATTGAAAGTATTAAGGCTACAAGCAACTGGGGTAACTTTCTTCCATGGATTTGTTTACTTTCCTCTTTAAAGCCACTTCTAAGCAGTGGCAATTGCCACATTCTATGGCAATGGATTTCATGAGTAAATTATATTCTATATGAAGTCCTTCTTATGACTTTACAACCAATCAGTTTTACAGGGTACCCAAGTTCTAGCGTCATGCAAGTATAAGAAAATTGTCTGTATCCAATTTCTCCATCCCATTTTTGTAACTAAAAACAAAGGAAAGCACCCAACATTAGGAAAGCACCCAATGCTTTTCCACATTGCCAAGTGCCTCAGCTCATTGAAATTTTGCACTTAGAACATTTTCTTACAACATACCAGTTTTAAGGCAATCATAATAAAGTGAGCAGACCAAAATGGTAAACTACATAGTCAGTATTTCTCCGCTCTTATTGCGTCCGCAGAATGCCGCCCAGCAGTCCTGTTCAGGATCACCCGATTCCTTTTGGGGAAAGGTGATTCGGAAAATCACCTGCAGGGACGTGCTGAGGACTTTTCCAGGCACCTGCAGGATAAAATCGCTCAGATTCGCTCTAAGTTAGACTCTAAGCGTGGAACATCGTCTGGGGAGATGCCTGAGGAACGTACTTACCTTGTTATCTGGGAACGGTTTGATCCTGTTGGTCCCGAGGAGGTGGATAGGATCCTCCGGACTGTAAATGCCACCACGTGCGATTTAGATCCATGTCCCTCCTGGCTGGTGCAATCAGCTCGGGAGGTGACGTGTGGCTGGGCCCAGTCGATGATAAATGCATCCTTGCAGGAGGGGGTGTTTCCGACTGTCTTCAAGGAGGCATTGGTGCGCCCCCTCCTCAAGAAACCATCGCTGGACCCTGTTGTACTGGACAATTTTCGTCCAGTCTCCCACCTTCCCTTTATGGGGAAGGTGGTTGAGAAAGTGGTGGCATTGCAGCTTCTTGATGAAACGGATTATCTAGACCCCTTTCAGTCAGGTTTCAGGCCAGGATATGGGACGGAAACAGCATTGGTCACGCTTATGGATGATCTTTGGCGGGAGCAGGATGGAGGCAGTGCATCCATCCTGGCTCTCCTTGACCTCTCAGCGGCTTTCGATACCATCGACCATGGTATCCTTTTGGAGCGGCTCAGGGAGTTGGGGGTGGGCAGCGTGGTTTTGCGCTGGTTCGCCTCCTTCCTCCAGGGCCGCTCCCAATCGGTGTTGATAGGGGAGGAGAGGTCGGGTCCATGGCCCCTCCTTTGTGGAGTGCCGCAGGGCTCAGTGCTCTCTCCTCTCCTATTTAACATCTACATGAAACCACTGGGCGAGATCATCCGTCTCCATGGGATGAGATATCATCAATATGCTGATGATACACAGTTATACATCTCCATCCCGGGAGAAGTAAGTGATGCTGTGACTACCCTGTCCAAGTGCCTGGGGGCTGTAGGGGTCTGGATGGAGAACAACAGGCTTCAGCTGAACCCTGGTAAGACGGAGTGGCTGTGGATTAATGGCCCCTCGATATCTAGGAATTTATCATCTCTAGTTCTGGATGGGGTTGCACTACCTCAGACAGACCCGGTGCATAATTTGGGGGTCCTCCTGGACTCACGACTCCTGCTCGAAGAGCAGGTGGCAATCGTGGCCAGAAGGGCCTTTGCACAACTTCGTGTGGTGCGCCAATTACGCCCTTTCCTGGAGCGAGAGGCCCTTCGAACAGTCACTCATGCCCTGGTCATCTCCCAGATAGACTATTGTAATGCGCTCTACATGGGGCTACCCTTGAGGAGCGTCCGGAAGCTTCAGCTGGTTCAAAATGCGGCCGCGCGAGCCATCTTAGGTGCCTCAAGATCGGCACATATAACACCTTTGCTCCGTGAGCTGCATTGGGTCCCAGTTTGCTTCTGGATTCAATTCAAGGTGTTGGTTATTACCTTTAAAGCCCTACATGGCATGGGTCCAGGTTACCTGAAGGACCGGCTCATCCCCGTTCAATCGACCCGTCCCACCCGGTCCTGCAGAGAGGGCACGCTACGAACCCCGTCTGCAAGAGAGTTCCACCTGACGGGGTCTAGGAGGCGTGCCTTCTCTGCAGTAGCCCCAGCCCTTTGGAATATTCTCCCCCGGGAAGTAAGATCGGCCCCCACTCTCCTGGACTTTAGAAAAAACCTGAAGACCTGGCTATGTCATCAGGCATGGGGAGGGGAGGGGAATAGCCAGTCTTGGGGTTGGCTGGCCCCTTAGATCTGTTTCGACCAGCCTTGTTGATCAGTGGAATAAGATCTACCACCTTTGGATCAAATTAGGTGTAGGTGTAGGTGTAGGTGTAGGTGTAGGTGTAGGTGTAGGTAGGTGTGTATATATATATATATATATATATATATATATATGCAATTTTATATTGTTATTATTGATATTTATTGTTTTAATTCTTTTAAATTGTTGTTAACCACCCAGGGTTCCTCCTTGTGGGGGAGATGGGTGGGATATAAATGTAATAAATGTAATAAATAAATAAATAAATAAATAAATAAATAAATAGTCAGTGCAGGGGGAAAAGTTTTATAAACAAATTTTAAAGACCCCCCAAGGCTGGGTTATAAACTATCAAAACAAAGCAATCAACAGTAGAAGATTGGGGGGGGGGTTGCTTTCAGGTCAGTGTTGGCTCCTAGTGACTGCCTGGACTAGTCTCTGCAGTTTTAATGAGATTTAGAAGTATGTAAATAATTAAGATCAGTGACTTAATGGATGGAGGGGGTGGAATTTACCCCTCTTATGAAAGCTTATATAATGCTGTCTTTGTTGAATGAGTCTTGGGACACTTTAATTTGCTCCATGGAGGGAATCCCAGAAGATGATCTAACGCCCTCGTTTGTGTCTACCCGGCTTCTTGCTGAGTGGGAGAAGAGACAAGAAAAAGCTGCCTCCATTTCTACAATAAAGACTTCTCGTGGCCAGCAGAGGGAGCGGAAGAGCTTTGAATTCCACGCTTCTGTTTTTTTCCAGCTGGCGATGCTTTACATGTGGATCCCCTGCACATCTGCAGAAGGACTGTGTCCAGTTTAAAAGCAAGAAGAATTCTAAGAAGAAAGAAGAAACTTCTAGAAAGAAAATTCTTCATGCAAAAGTTGTAGAGAACTGTGATGATAAAGACTTGTGGGTTCTTGACTGTGGCTCAAATGCCCACATCTGTAACAATAAAAATGCTTTTCTGTCTCTGTCTAAAACTAACAAACAAAGAGTTTCCTTAGCAGATGGATCTGTATCCAAGATCGTGGGTGAAGGTGAGATTAATCTTCCATGTTTGGGGGAAACTGTTCAAAATGTTTTGTTTGTGCCTAATTTTCAAAGTAATCTCTTGTCTGTGGGACAGCTAGTTGCCTCAGGTTACGTTGTAACTTTTAAGAAAGAGGGTTGTGAAATTAGGAAGGATGGTAAAGTGGTTGCAAAATGTTTGCAGAAAGATTCTCTTTACATTGTACAAAAAGCTGAAAAGCAAATAGCAAAATCTGTGTTTGAGAATAAGCCCATACGCGATCAGTGCATCCATTTATTACATAGGAGGTTTGCTCATGCTAATTTTAAGTACAAATGCCTAGTTTTTCTGCTGATTTAAAGTTGAAACCTTGTGATAAGTATCTGGATTGTGCAGTTTGCAAGGAGAATAAAACCACAAGGGCTCCTGTGAAGAAGTTTTCTGATAGGTCCACCATTAGGCCTCTAGAGATTATTCATTCTGATGTTATAGGCCCCTTTTCTCCTAGTCTTGGGGGAGCAAGGTACATTTTGACCTTCATAGATGATTTTTCTAGGTACACATTCATTTATTTGTTGAAACACAAAGATGAGGTCTTTGATAAATTGAAGGGTTTTGTATCTTGGGCAAATGGAAAATTCCCAAGGCCAGTGTCTGCCTTGCAATCAGACAGAGGTAGAGAGTATCTATCCTCAAAGTTTAAAAGCTTTTTGTTAGAAAAAGGGATAGAACACATTTTAGCTAACCCTTACACTCCAGAACAGAATTCTGTTGTAGAGAGAAAAGGAAGAACACTGCAGGAAGCAATGATGTGTTTGCTGAAGGATGCCAGTTTACCTTTTAGGTTTTGGGGAGAAGCTGTTTCTACAGCGTGTTATGTTCAGAACAGGCTGTTTAGCAGTGCAATTCAGGATGTGCCATTTCATTTGTTCTATGGTGTGAAGCCTAAAGTAAATCATTTCAGAGTTTTTGGTAGCACAGCTTGGGTGCACATTCCAAAACAGCTGAGGCGCAAGGGGGCTTCCAGAACAAAGAAAGCAATCTTTGTAGGGTATGAACAAAGTCAGAGGAGCTACAGGTTCATACTGGATAATCAACTGATAATTAGTAAAAGTGCTTCTTTTGCTGAGCAAAATTGGGTTAAAATAAACTCTAGTTCTTCAGTTGATTTATCCAAGGGGGAACAGCAAAGTCTTGCTGATGGTGATTTGCAGAAATCACCTAGTGAAGGCAATGAGCAGGAAGCTGACTTGTCTGAGAAGTCAAAGGTTTCTGAGGACAATGGTGGAATTCAGAATGTAAGTCCTGTCCTACCTCGCAGGTCTGAAAGGATTAATAAGGGGGTTCCACCTGATCGTTATCAAGTAGATGTTGTGAAAGCTTTTCACATTCACACAGAGCCTGAGTCTTTAGAGGAAATTAATGAGATGCCATCTGAAATAGCTAAGTGCTGGCATGAAGCCATGCAGCAGGAGTTGGATTCCTTAAAGGAAAATCAAACTTGGAAATTAGTAAGTTTGCCTCCCAATCAGAAGGTTTTAGATTGTAGGTGGGTGTTCAAACTGAAAAAAGATTCTGATGGTAAAATTCAGAAGTACAAAGCCAGGTTGGTAGCAAAAGGTTTTGCTCAAAGGAAAAATGTGAATTATGACAAAACTTTTGCTCCAGTGACAAAAGCTGAATCTATCAGGTTGCTTTTAAAGGTTGCTGCCATGAAGAAATTGTCTGTTTATCAATATGATATTCAAACTGCTTTTCTGTATGGTGATTTGGAGGAAAAATTGTTTATGCAACAACCTCCTGGTTATGAAAAAGAAAAACATCTTGTGTGTGAATTGCAGAAATCCATCTATGGATTAAAGCAGGCAGTGCGTTGTTGGAATATTAAGTTAGATAATATTTTGCAAAAATTTGGGTTTCAGAAGGGAATTGCTGATCCATGTGTGTATGTAAAAAATGATAAGCAAGGTGTAATGTACTTGTGCTTGTATGTTGATGATTTGTTGCTGCTCACATCATCTGATGAACAAAAGCGTGCTTTTGAGGTTTGTATGAAAAACAATTTCACATTGAAATGTCTTGGAGCAGTTAACAATTACTTAGGATTAGAAATTCAGAGGGAAAAAGATGGCAGTTTTCTCATAAGTCAGAGTAGTAAAATTAAGAAACTGCTGGAGGATTTTAAAATGCAAGACTGTAAGTCTGTCTCCTCCCCCATGCTTCCCGAGTTTCTAAAAGAGGAGCGGGAGAAGGGGGATGGTGAGTTATCTGAAGGAGATAGTTTCAGATCAGCCATTGGTAGTCTTCTTTACATTGCAAACAATAGCCATCCGGACATTTCTAACAGTGTGTCCATTTTGAGCAGGTTTGTGGAAAATCCCACATCTGCTGCAAAGTCTGGATTAAAAAGGCTTTTTCGTTATATACAAGGCACCAAAGATTTTTGCTTAAGATTGTCTGCTACAGACACAGAGGAAAGGTTAGAATGCTGGTGTGATTCAGATTGGGCTGGAGATCTCAGTGATAGAAAGTCTACTTCTGGAAGTGTAATTCAATTTGCAAAGTCCACTATTGCATGGTTCTCCAGAAAATAAACAGTAGTAGCCATTAGCACAGCTGAAGCTGAATTTTATGCTTTAGCACAACTGTGCAATGAGGTAATTTGGTTTACTCAATTATTGCAAGACATTGGAGTCATTTTAAGCCAGCCTGTAACAATTCATGAAGACAACCAAGCCTGTATTCATTTGGCTTTATCTGAAGGAACCAGAAACCGCACTAAGCACATTGATGTGCGTTTTCATCTTGTTAAAGATTTTCTAGCCAAGAAAAAGGTTATTTTGAAATATTGTGATACTAAATTAATGTTGGCTGATATTTTCACCAAGCCTCTAGTTGCCAGTAGGCACTGTGAGTTGGTTACTAGATTGGGTCTGCTTCCATATTCTTTCTAGTCATAAAAAAAGGGGAGTGTTGCATATATTTTTTTATGTCTGTAGAATATGGGGCTGAGTTTTTAAAAAAGCCAAGCCTTGAAGTTTCTTTCTGGGCTTTGAGAGCACATGTTCACCCCCTATTCTCAGGAATGTTAATTTACTTGGAGCCTAGTAGTCTGGCTTGCTTGAACCAATCAGAATTACCTGTTTGAGCTTTGCCCATATTGGGAATCTGTTGCCTAGGTGTTTGGTCACATGCCAGATCCTGTCCACTCAGATATGGCCAAGTTGCAATTGTAAAAAGCTTTAAAAGTGTTATCTCTGCTTTTGTTCTCTCTCTACTCTGCTCTGCTATCTCATTGTGTTTCTAAAATGTGAGTAGCTTATGTTAATCAGCCATGTGGCTTACTGGCTGAATCTTTTCTGTTCTTTTGTTTTAAATAAAGCAACGTTTTACTACAAGCTTGTCTCTCAATATTTTTCCATAACTCTGATCACAAATTTTATAAAACAACAAAAATCCATCCCAGAGAATCAAAATACTCATGGATTGCAACCCTTTCTGACCTGCATATGGAAATTGGAAGTCTTTACCCAGGCATCCCCACAGGGTGTGTTCAAGAAAGGTCAAGACTGAAGCTCCACCCATTTTTATGTGTGTCACACATCAATGCAAAATCAGTGATTAGTACTTGACAATGTCCTTTGCTGCAACCATTTTATGAATGGGTAAGCCCCATCACAAGCCATTTTACAAGAACACGCAAAATCTTCATTCCAACATTCTGTTTCATAATTCCCCAATTTGGCATGCTCCAAATAAACTAAGATTATAATTCCAGAATATCCAACCAGCATAGTTATGCAGGCTGGGAATCCTGGAATTGTTATCCAACACATCTGAAAAGTGATAAATTAATGCTGTTCTACTTTCTCATATTTAGAAAGTTTCTAATATTTAGAAAGTCTCTACAATTTCAATGAACTCTTCAATATAGGAACATACCATGACTTTTTCACTCTTCCACTCTGAGTACTGTAAATATGTATCAGTTTTAGTGTACCAATATGGTTATCGTGGATATCCTCAAAATTGCTATTAAATGGTGAGACTACAGAGATGTAGGCTCACAGTTGTTGTTGTTATTGTTTTAAAAAGCATGACATGGTTAGTACTTTTTCTCTACATTAAACAATCCCAAAATGAGCCCTTTAAATTTTCCATATATCCTGAGGAATATTCATTTTATCTGTTAACAAATAGGTGTAATCCTGTTTTGTTGTTTATTCATTCAGTCGCTTCCGACTCTTCGTGACTTCATGGACCAGCCCACACCAGAGCTTCCTGTCGGCCATCGCCATCCCCAGCTCCCCCACGGTAAAGTCCATCACCTCCAGAATATCATCCATTCATCTTGCCCTGGGTCGGCCCCTCTTCCTTTTGCCTTCTACTTTCCCTAGCATCAGCATCAGTAATCCTGTTAGTCCCAGTAAAATAAAGATATTCCTCCTTATTTTATTTTGTTTTTTAATTTTGTCAGAGAACTTCTGAAGCAGGGCTATCAACCAAACCTTATCAAATCATTTTTTGAGTAAGGGAGCATCCAATATTACCACTAATGGGTAATTATTAGCTTGCTGCTAAAAATAAATGTCTTACTTCGTAACTTCTTATTTCTTCCACTGAGCATATGTAGTAGGCCTAACTTTGGTGGGAACTCAGTCCTTTGCTGGTTATTGATAATATTTTGTTAAAGATATTGTAGTTTATAAAAATTTGTGAGATCAGAGTTATAGAAATATTAAGAGACAAACGAACTGAAAGCTTGCAGTAAAAAAAATGTTGCTTTTTATTTTAAAAAGAAAGAACAGCAATTTAGCTTGCTTTCTTCAGCCGAAGAAAAGCTCATGGCTTAATTAACATAGCCCTGTACTCACATTGCAGAGAAGACAAAACAGAGAGATAACAGCAAGGTAACGAAGACAAAAGGCAGATTTACAATTTAAAGCTTTTACCACTACTTGGCAGTACCTGATTGGACAGGGCTTGACATGTGACCAATCACCTAGGCAACTTATCACTTTATTTGGGAAGAACCATCAGGTAAATCTCCGACTGGCCAAACAAATAGACTTTGAGGCACCAGCAATTACCATTCCTGAAGGGGAGTTAACATGTGCTCTCCTGGAGCCCACAGAAAAAACCTTTTAGGCTTGGCTTTTAAAACTAGCCTTCATATTCTTTTAAGATCATAAAAATATATGCAACAAAAGATATTCAAAATTTTGAAACTTTATAAATTCCCATCATAGACAGAAGAATGTCCTTTCCAATTTACAATCTCTCTAGCACCTCAGAGATATAAACACCAGCAGGAACACACTCACCCTCCACTTGGGCACAGACAGAATCTTCTAGCTGTGCTCCTGTCCTCTGAAGATGCCAGCCACAGCAACTGGCGAAACGTTAGTAACCAAAACTGCCAGAACACGGCCACACAGCCCGGAAAACCCACAACAACCTCAGAGATTATTTATACAATATATGTGAGGTTTCTTATAGGGGTTAAATGCCAACAATGTAAAATCTTTGCAGTGAAACACATTAAAATATCCCCAGATTTCCACAATGGTTGCCATATAGCGTCATGCAAATGCTTGCCTAAATATGACCTCCAAACTTCATTAAAACCTAATGAAAGAATCCTCAGTTAAAGATTCGGTTCCCTGGAAAATTCTACCAAACTGAACTACTGTACCGAGTCCCCTAAAATGCAAAAGTACCCATGTGGCATAGGAAAACTACCAACAGAAGAACATAGTTGTTTATTAAACAAAATCAAATATGCAAACTTTTAAGATCAGATATCTTTATTAGGTACTGTAATAGATTATCAAAAAGAAGATGGGGGAAGGGAAATATTGATAATTGAAACCATTTCCTCATTTTTCACTAGTGTTCTTCCATGAAAATCAAGTGGACAATCACAACCAGGGCAATATCAACATGATACAATAAGCCCTTTGTTGGAATGTATCCAATAAGCTACTGGGGGAGAGCAGAGGGCAAGTACATTGTTGCTTCCAGTGTTGCTCGATTAAAGCTGAAATACTTTAATGTGCTGATGTGACCAGAGGGAAAAGAAAGGTTCTATGCTACAATGTACACGATTGGTACATGGAATGCTAGAATCATGAGCCAAGCCAAATAAATATTGTCAGAGCAGAAATGTAAAGAATAAACATTGACATTCTGGGTATCCGTGGATTGAAATGGACTGGACTGGGTCACTTCACATCAGAGAAGCATCAATTCAATTACTGCAGACAAGAAAATCCTAGGAAAAAATAGAGTAGCCATTATTAGGAGGAAGAGATGGCATGAAGGCTGCAAAGATTGCAGAGCTTGTGTTGGTGACCTTGGAGAGTGCAGAAGCCACAGGAATCATTGTGGCAGTCTAGGAGGCATTGGTGGCAGTGCTGGACTATGCAGATCAGAGGTGTGTGGTGTGCTGGGGCTGGCAGGACTGGCACTGACAGTGAGGCAGGGGCCTCTGCATCTGGCAGAGTTGCCAGACTTGGGGAAGACATTGGCAGCCAAAGAGCTGGTGCCAACATCACAGTCAGCTGTGGAGGACTGGCACTGTAGACTGCAAGAAGTCTGGAGCTTGCAGCAACATGGCAGGTAAGGAAGGCATGATGGACAGATACCCATGGTCTTGATTTCTGCCATCCACCCATGACATTTGGCATGTGGGGATGTGGCTGCACTGGGCCTCCTGGATCATATTGGTTGATGCACAGGCCCTGGAGATGATGCCTCCTGGGCTTTTTCCTCCAAATTTTAGGGGTGTGACTTGCCCCCATTTATTGACAGTGGGGGAGGTGGGTAGCACCTGGGTGCTTTTTCCTCATAGGGGTTTGGGCCCCCCTGAGGCTCCCAAGTGCTTAAGAAGGTATGCCCAGGTGTGATTGAATACCTAGTGAGGTAGGGTGGCCTGTTGGGGCATTGGGTTGGGTTTGTATCTAGAGGGGGGGGAGAAATTGTGCATATGTGCCTTGGCCTGGGAGGGAGAAGTTAGGGGTGGGAGTGGGAAAGGGAACTGAGAGGGCAAGCGGACTATTACAATGGGGACAGGCAAAGGGGTATATGGCATGAACCCAGGGGTGAGTCACACTCAGAGACATTGGGCCTATAACTAACAAAACTGCCCTCATTCATGATCTTATCATGGATGAGAGTGCTGACCTGGCTTGTTTAACTGAGACCTGGGTGGACCCACAGGGTGTGGTGCGGTGCAGTGAGGGGGTTCTCCTCTGAGAAATGTGTCCACTCAAGTTTTGGGTTTTATACCAGCTAAGACCAAGGTACTCCAGCAAAGGAGATTGTTACCTTGTTGTGGTGCTGGAGCTTGACCACCTCAATGATGACATGAGCTAAACCGTGAAGGGACACCCAAGACGGGAAGGTCATAGCAGAGAGGTCAGACTAAATATGATCCCTGGGAATGGTAACAGCAACCCACCCCGGTATTCTTGCCGTGAAAACTAAATGGATCAATACAACCAGAGATATGTCGGTATACCATCGGAAGATGGGACTCCCAAATCGGAAGATGGTCAAAATTCTACTGGGGAGGAACAGAGGATAAGTTCAACTAGCCCCAGATGTGATGACGCAGCTAGCTCAAAGCCGAAAGGACGGCTAGCAGCTGATGGTGCTGGTGGTGAACGACGAATCCAATGTTCTAAAGATCAACACACCATAGGAACATGGAAGGTTAGATCTATGAGCCAGGGCAAATTGGATGTGGTTATTGGTGAGATGTCAAGGTTAAATATAGGCATTTTGAGTGTCAGTGAACTGAAATGGACTGGAATGGGCCATTTCACATCAGATGACCACCAGATCTACTACTGTGGACAAGAGGACCACAGAAGAAATGGAGTAGCCTTCATAATTAATAATAAAGTGGCTAAAGCAGTGCTTGGATACAATCCAAAAAATGATAGAATGATCTCAATTCGAATTCAGGGTAAGCCATTTAACATCACAGTGATCCAAATATACGCCCCAACCACAGATGCTGAAGAAGCAGAAGTAGATCAGTTCTATGAGGATCTGCAGCACCTACTGGATAATACGCCAAAAATAGATGTTATTTTCATTACAGGAGACTGGAATGCTAAGGTGGGTAGTCAAATGACACCTGGAATTATAGGCAAGCATGGTCTGGGAGAACAAAATGAAGTGGGACATAGGCTGATAGAATTTTGCCAAGACAATTCACTGTGCATAACAAACACTCTCTTCCAGCAAACTAAAAGATGACTTTATACATGGACTTCACCAGATGGTCAACACCAAAATCAGATTGACTACATCCTTTGTAGCCAAAGGTGGTGGACGTCTATACAGTTGGTAAAAACAAGACCTGGAGCTGACTGTAGTTCAGATCACAAATTTTTTATTGTACAATTTAGAATCAGACTAAAGAGAATAGGGAAGACCCACAGAACAGTTAGATATGAGCTCACTAACATTACTAATGAATATGCAGTGGAGGTGACGCATAGATTTAAGGGACTAGATTTAGTAGGTAGGGTCCCGGAAGAACTATGGACAGAAGTTCACAACATTGTTCAGGAGGCGGCAACAAAAAAAGTCCCAAAGGAAAAAAAAACCAAGAAGGCAAGATGGCTGTCTGCTGAGACACTGGAAGTAGCCCAAGAAATAAGGAAAGCAAAAGGCAACAGTGATAGGGGGAGATATGCCCAATTAAATGCAAAATTCCAGAGGTTAGCCAGAAGAGATAAGGAACTATTTTTAAACAAGCAATGCGCAGAAGTGGAAGAAGATAATAGAGCAGGAAGGACAAGAGACCTCTTCCAGAAAATTAGAAACATCAGAGGTAAATTCCAGGCAAAAATGGGTATGATCACAAACAAAGATGGCAAGGACCTAACAGAAGCAGAAGAGATCAAGAAAAGGTGGCAAGAATATACAGAAGATCTGTATAGGAAGGATAATAATATCGGGGATAGTTTTGATGGTGTGGTCAGTGAATTAGACCCAGACATCCTGAAGAGTGAGGTTGAATGGGCCTTAAGAAGCATTGCTAATAACAAGGCAGCAGGAGAGGACGGTATCCCAGCTGAACTGTTTAAAATCTTGCAAGATGATGCTGTCAAGGTGATGCATGCCATATGTCAGCAAATTTCGAAAACACAAGAATGACCATCAGATTGGAAAAAATCAACTTATATCCCCATACCAAAAAAGAGAAACACTAAAGAATGTTCAAACTATCGAACAGTGGCACTTATTTCACATGCCAGTAAAGTAATGCTCAAGATCCTGCAAGGTAGACGCCAGCAATTCATGGAGCGAGAATTTCCAGATGTAGAAGCTGGGTTTAGAAAAGGCAGAGGAACTAGAGACCAAATTGCCAATATCCACGAGATAATGGAGAAAGCCAGGGAGTTTCCGAAAAACATCTATTTCTGTTTTATTGACTATTCTAAAGCCTTTGACTGTGTGGATCATAACAAATTGTGGCAAGTTCTTGGTGGTATGGGGATACCAAGTCATATTGTCTGCCTCCTGAGGAATCTGTATAATGACCAAGTAGCAACGGTAAGTCTGTAGCTTGAATCATGTCAACTGGATTTCTATTTTCTTAGTGGAAACGTTTCGCTCCTTATCCAAGGAGCTTCTTCAGTCTGAGCAAAGTTGGTAAGGGAATCCTAAATATGTTCCTAGGTAGCTGTGTGACCTTACACCTGGGGCTAGGTCATGGTTATATTGAGATGTAATTTTTAAGTCCTTTTATCATCTAATGGAGGGTTGTTAAAATCACCATGCTGCTGTTGAGCTTCTGAAATGGTCTTAATCTTCCTAGGCACAGAAGACAACACGGGGAGGAAGATGGGGGAGAGTTTGTGCCTGAGGCCCCCACCTCTATTCAAGGAAGGATTTTCCAAGTTGGCATAAATGGATTCCTTGACCCCTCTCTCAAACCACCTATCTTCTCTGTCTAAAATGTGAACATTAATGTCCTCAAATGAGTGTCCTTTTTCTTTTACATGAAGATAAACTGCTGACTCTGGTCCTGTGGTGTTATTTCTCCTGTGTTGGGCCATCCTCCTGTACATAGGTTGTTTGGTTTCTCCAATGTAGAGTTCAGAGCACTCCTCACTGCACTGGATTGCATAAACTACATTGCTTTTCTTATGTTTTGGAGTTTGATCTTTGGGGTGTACAAGCCTCTGTCTCAGTGTGTTGGTGGGTTTGAAATATACAGGTATGTGGTGTTTGCCAAATATCCGTTTTATCTTTTCAGACACGCCAGCCATGTAGGGAATGACCAGGTTCTTTCGTTTACTCTGAGTCTCAGCCCTATCTGTCGCTGTTTTAGGTCTGGTAGATTTAGATTTGGTGAAGGCCCAATTTGGATATCCACAGGCCTTCAGGGCTGTTCTCAGGTGCTGATTTTCATTCTTTTTGGAATCCATGGAGGTGGGGATGGTTTCTGCTCTGTGTGACAATGTCCTGATGACTCCTAGTTTGTGCTGCAGTGGATGGTGGGAGTCAAACATCAGATATTGATCTGTGTGTGTGGGTTTCCTGTAGATCCCTATTTCTAGCTTGCCACCGGTCCCAATGAGGGCTTCACAGTCTAGGAATGCCAGTCTGTTGTCCTTGGTGTCTTCTCTGGTGAAGCTAATGTTGGCATCTATAGTGTTTATATGGTCCGTGAATGCCTGTACTTCCTGGGCCTTGATTTTGACCCAGGTGTCATCCACATACCTAAACCAGTGGGTGGGCACCGTTCCCTGGAATGTGTTGAGTGCTTTCTTCTCCACTTCTTCCATGTATAAATTGGCCACAATGGGTGACACAGGAGAACCCATGGCACAGCCGTGTTTTTGTCTGTAAAAGTCACCTCTGTATGTGAAATAAGTGGTGTTAAGACACAGGTCCAGAAGATGGCAGATCTGGTTTGGGTTGAGATGGCTTCTCCTTTCCAAGGTGCTGTCCTCTTCTAGTCTCTTCCTGACAGCGGATAGAGCATGAGTGGTGGGGATGCTGGTGAAAAGGGAGGACACATCAAAGGAGACCATAGTTTCATCTGTATCCAGTTTCAGGATCTTTGCTTTGGAAACAAATTCTTCCGAATTATGGATGTGGTGTTCAGAGTGTCCAACTAGAGGTGCTAGTATGGTAGAGAGGTGTTTGGCAATGTTGTATGTTACCGAATTGATGCTGCTGACTATGGGTCGGAGGGGTGTTCCTTCCTTGTGGATCTTAGGAAGTCCGTAGATGCAGGGGATGGCTTCTCCAGGATACAGACGGTGGTAGGTAATCCTATCGATGGAGCCATCATGTTCCAATTGTTTCAAACTGTCTATTGCCTTTTTCTTGTAATTGTTGGTGGGGTCTCTTTTCAGTTTTTCATATGTATGGTGATCCTCCAAAAGTGAGGTAATTTTATTGTGGTAGTCTGCAGTGTTTAGAACCACTGTACATCTTCCTTTGTCAGCAGGTAAAATGGTGATGGTTTCATCTTTGCTGAGGGCTGTCAGGGCTCTCCTCTCTTGGACGGTAAGGTTGGGGGGAGGAGGTTGAGCACTGGACAGAGCTGCAGATATTTTAAGCCGGAGTTGTTCTGCTTCTTCAAAAGGTAGGTGGTTGTTGTGGATGGCAGATTCTGTGGCTGTAATGAGCTCCACAACCGGAACTTGCTTGGGAGTTAGACAGAGAAGATAGGTGGTTTGAGAGAGGGGTCAAGGAATCCATTTATGCCAACTTGGAAAATCCTTCCTTGAATAGAGGTGGGGGCCTCAGGCACAAACTCTCCCCCATCTTCCTCCCCGTGTTGTCTTCTGTGCCTAGGAAGATTAAGACCATTTCAGAAGCTCAACAGCAGCATGGTGATTTTAACGACCCTCCATTAGATGATAAAAGGACTTAAAAATTACATCTCAATATAACCATGACCTAGCCCCAGGTGTAAGGTCACACAGCTACCTAGGAACATATTTAGGATTCCCTTACCAACTTTGCTCAGACTGAAGAAGCTCCTTGGATAAGGAGCGAAACGTTTCCACTAAGAAAATAGAAATCCAGTTGACATGATTCAAGCTACAGACAATTCCACCTGGATGACTGAGAACCTTCATAGACATATAGCAACGGTAAGAAAAGACCACGGAACAACGGACTTGCTTAAGATTGGGAAAGGCGTACGGCAGGGTTGTATACTCTCACCCTACCTATTCAACCTGTACGCAGAACACATCATGCAACGTGCTGGGCTTGATGAATCCAAGGCTAGAGTTAAAATTGCTGGAAGAAACATTAACAATCTCAGATATGCAGATGATACCACTTTGATGGCTGAAAGCAAGGAGGAGCTGAGCAGCCTTATGATGAAGGTGAAAGAGGAAAGTGCAAAAGCTGGGTTGCAGTTAAACCTCAAAGAAACCAAGATTATGGCAACCAGCTTGATTGATAACTGGCAAATAGAGGGAGAAAAAGTGGAGGCAGTGACAGACTTTGTATTTCTAGGCACGAAAATTACTGCAGACGCTGACTGCAGCCAGGAAATCAGAAGACGTCTACTTCTTGGGAGGAGAGCAATGACAAATCTTGATAAAATAGTTAAGAGCAGAGGCATCACACTGACATCAAAGGTCCACATAGTTAAAGCAATGGTATTCCCCATAGTAACCTATGGCTGCGAGAGCTGGACCATAAGGAAGGCTGAGCGAAGGAAGATAGATGCTTTTGAACTGTGGTGTTGGAGGAAAATTCTGAGAGTGCCTTGGACTGCAAGAAGATCAAACCAGTCCATACTCCAGGAAATAAAGCCAGACTGCTCACTTGAGGGAATGATATTAAAGGCAAAACTGAAGTACTTTGGCCACATAATGAGAAGACAGGATACCCTGGAGAAGATGCTGATGCTAGGGAATGTGGAAGGCAGAAGGAAGAGGGGCCGACCAAGGGCAAGATGGATGGATGATATTCTGGAGGTGATGGACTTGACCTTGGGGGAGCTGGGGATGGCAACGGCCAACAGGAAGCTCTGGCGTGGGCTGGTCCATGAAGTCACAAAGAGTCGGAAGTGACTGAACGAATAAACAACAACAACAAAAGACCAAGGGAAGGGTGGAGAGGTAGCTTCTGTCATCTGTGAGTCATTGCAGGTTTTCAGAAGCTTTGCTCTGCAGATAGCCAGATGTGATGTGCTCTGCTGGAAGTTGGGGTTAAGGGGACAGTTGGATGGCTGCTGGTATATTGTCCTTCCTGCTGCCCAGCATCATCCCTGCCTGAGCTGATCACTGGACTGGCAATAGAGTCCCCAAGTCTATTAGTTCTCAAGGACTTCTATCCACCACTTAGTGGCATTGAGTCTAGAGAGGACTTGGGGCTTTCCCTGAGAATGTGGTGGATATAACGGGCTGTGAGAATAATCTTGAGGAAGAGGAGGAAGAGCTGCAGCCAAAGCAACAGTCAGATAAGAGAAATCTCAGCCCAAAGCAGGAATGGAATTTGAGAAAGTGTCTCAGACTTGACCCTCCCTAGTTCTCTTTAAGATAAAGGCAGGGAGAGCGGAGGCACCTTCAGAGTTGCAACATTCTGTTAATGTAATCTTATAATAAAAGCAGTCAAGTCTGGTCTACCTTGCAGGGCTGACAGTGGGTGGCTCGGCCAAGGCCTTGGTTGCTGCTTGGAATGGTAGGTGGCTGGGGCCTTGGACTAGATCACTCCTATGTGGCCTCTCCTTGTGCATCAATCCTGAGGTGCACCTTAGTTTACGGAGTTGCTCCAAGAGCTGAAGCACCAGAAGACACATCTTGAGTACCGTTGGAGGAAGTCTCAAAGTGAGTCTGATCAAACACAGGTGAGCAGCCATATTAGGGATTACTACATGATGATAATGGCAGCAATATGTTAATATTTGTCCACCCTTATTGCATCTGCCCATTGGTCCTATTTAGGGTGACCTAGTCCCTCCTGGCCAGGAAGGGCCCATAGGATCACCCACAGGGCTGCTGGAGGTATATTCAGGCTATCCGGAAGATTAAGTCACTCAGAACCTCTTTGACCTGGACTCTGACTGGATAGGTGCCTGGGCCTAATCTTCTGGTGTGATCTGGGATATGTTCAAACCAGTGACTCCTGAGGAAGTAGACAGGGTTCTCTGTGCTGTCAGTTCAGCCACCTATTGATTGGATCCAGGCCACTCCTGGGTTATGAAAGTGGCCAGGGAGGTAACCTACAGTTTTTGGTTGTTGAGAAGGTGGTCAGTCTGTAGTTGATGAGAACCCTGGAGGAAGCAGATTATCTCAGTCTGTTTCATTTGGGTTTCAGGTCAGGATTTAGTATGGAGACAACCTCAGTTGTACTTGTAGATAACCTCTGGCAGAGCCAGGATGGATGTGGTGCATCCATCCTTATGCTCCTTGATCTCTCAGTGGTTTTTGATACCCTCTACCATGGTATCCTTCTGGGCCAGCTCTGGGAGTTGGAGATAGGGGACACCATTTTATGGTGGTTCTCTTCCTTCCGCCGGGGCCTGCTTTAGTTGGTGTTGATAGAGGGGGAAGAGGTTGCTCCCTAGGCCTCCTCCTTTGTGGGGTGCCACAGGGCTTAACTCTTTCTCCACTTTTATTCAATATCTACCACTGGGTGAGGTCATCTACTGACTTGGGGTTCGGTATCAATTGTACGCTGATGGTACACAGTTGTATCTTTTGACCCCAGGCCAGCCAACTGAGGCTGTTAAGTTCTGTCCCAGTGCCTGGAGACTGTGAGGGTTTGGATGGGGAGGAACCATCTCCAACTCAATTCTACCAAGACCAAGTGACTATGGATGTTAGGGCTACCTAGATCTGGGGATATTCCATCTTTAACCTTGGATGGGGTAACACTTCCACATTCAAAAGTGGTGCACAATCTGAAGGTGTTCCTGGGCTCACAGCTCCTTCTCAATGAGCAGGTGGCAGCTGTGGCCAGGAACATCTTTGCACAGCTTCATCTGGTGCACTGGTTGCACCATTTCCTATATCAGGAGGCCCTTTAGACAGTGACTCCCTCCTTAGTCACCTTATGGCTTAACTATTATACTGTGCTCTATATGAAAACCACCTGGAAGCTTCAAGTGTTCCAGAATGCAGCAGCACAGGCAGTAATGTGCATGCCTCAGTATGTCCATGTGACCACTCTTGCTTTGTGAGCTGCACTGGTTGCCAGTTTGTTTCTGGGTGCAATTCAAGGTGCTGGTTATGACTACATGGCATAAAGGTAAAGGTTCCCCCCGCACAGTTGTGCAGTCGTGTCCGACTCTAGGGGCCGGTGCTCATCTCCGTTTGTTAGCCGAAGAGCCAGCATTGTCCAAAGACACTTCCGCGGTCATGTGGCTGGCATGACGTGTGTGGAACACTGTTACCTACGCACCAAAGTGGTACCTATTAATCTACTTGCATTTGCATGCTTTCGAATTGCTAGGTTGGCAAGAGCTGGGGCGAGTGCGGGAGCTCACTCCGTCACATGGGGCTAGGGATTTGAACCTCCAAACTTGCGATCTTCCGATCGACAAGCCTGGCGTCTTACCCGCTGAGCCACAACGCCCCCTACATGCATACTACATGGCATAGTTCTTGGCTATTGAGGGACCACCTATCTCCCGTGGTTTCAGCCCAGCCAGTTCAATCCAAGAAGGTTGGTGCATTCTGGTTCCTTTGTTTAAGCAGTGCAATCTATGAGGACCTGGAAGCCTGCCTTTTCTGTCACAGTGGCTGTACTCTGGAATGAGGTTCCCCTGAGATCTGGGTGGTTCCCACCCTAATGGCATTCTGGAGGGCCTTAAAGACCTGGTTCTTCTCCCAGGCATTGTGGGTTTATGACATGTCTGTCTTGTTGGACAGTACTGCCATCACCATCTGGTTATATGTTTTTTGTATACTTCTTGTTTGTTTTTATGCTGTGAGCCGCCCAGTGTCAGCTGGAGTCAGGCGGTGTCCAAATTGAATAAATGAATTAATTATTAACAAAAGATTAACAAAGTCAGTGGTTGGATACAATCCCCCCAAAATGATAAAACGATATCACTTTGAATCCAAGAATAGCCAATAAGAATTACAGTGATCAAAGCCTATGTTCCAACCACAGATGCAGACAGAGCAGAAATTGTTCTGTGATGATCTGCAACATAGCCCCAGAAAAAAACATCATACTAATTAAAGGAGTTTGGAATTCTGAAGTTGGATATAAAATAGCATTTGGAATAAAAGAAAAAAATTGGCCTAAATGTATTAAACAAAGTAGGAGATAGACTAATAGAGTCCTGCCAAGAAAATTAAATGTTTACAGCAAATGCCTCCTTCCAACAGTTCAAAAGATGACTCTATACATGAACATCACCAGATGGACAACAATAAAATCAAACTGGGTATACTGCAGACTGCAAACAAAAACGGAGATACTCTATTCAATCAGCTAAAACAAGAACTGGTGCTGAGTATAGCTCAGATTGCAATCTCCTTCTCGCAATATTACAGCCTGAATCCAATGGATAATGGAAAAGAAAAGGCAGTTCCAAGAAGACATATATTTTTGCTTTATTGACTATCCTAAGGCTTTTAATTGTATAGACCACAACAAAGCATGGATAGCTCTTAAAAAATGGATGTACTAAACCACCTCATCCTGCCCATTGAAAAATTTGTATAGCAACCAGGAAGCAACAATTAGAATGGAACTAGAGCAACTAAATGTTTCAAATCAGGAAAGGAGTGCACCAAATTCACCTTATTTATTTAACTTAGATGCAAGATATATCAAGAGAAATGACAGACCAAAAGAAATGGAAATTGGAATTAAAATTAGAAAAGAACAAGAAAGAAATTCAGATATGCTGATGATACCCCTTTGATGGCTGGAAGTTAGAAAGATTTAAGGAATCTCTCTTGTTGAAGGTAAAAGAAGACCGCAAAAACTGGTCTGCTGCTCAGTATTAAACAAAAAATTGTCAATGGCAGCGCAGACAAATGCAAATTGGCAGAGAAGAAGTTGAAGACCTTATCTTTCTTGGCTCAGACATCCGCAGAGAAGGTGATTATAGCCATGAAATGAACAGACATCTACTATTTGGAAAAAAGACTATGAAAATACCATCAAAAAATCTAAAGAAATATGGATGCCTGTGACCTGTGGTACAAAAAGAACACATCATTCAATACTAGATGAAGAAAAACTGGAATACTGATTGGATGCACTAAATACAAAGCTTAAACATTTTGGACACAAATGCAAAGGCAAGAGTCCTTAGAGAAGGACCTGATGCTTGGAAAACTCAAATAAAATTGAAAAGGGGGCCATCAGAAGACAAGGTGGCTAGATACTAGGATGACACAACTATGAGCTTACAAGAACTCAAAGTAGTTACTGTCAGACAATTGTGGAGAAATCGTGACATGGAAAATGAAGAATCAGAAGGGACTGAACAAGTTATAGCATCTCATAAATCACCTAAGTATGGCAGTAGCAATATAAAGTTGTTCCTCATTTTTGTTATAACATGATTGTTGGATGTAAAGATACACTTGTTTCAAGTGTCTCCTGGTGAATGCCTATGTGCAATTTTCTTGGCAGCATTATGAAAATCTTATAATGGGTCTTTCTGGGATGTTTCTTCAATTTCCTAGCCCAACCAATAATCTTAGAATTCCCAAGAGGTCTCCAGGGAAGTACTGACCAGGGCAAACCTTGCTTAGCTACCAAGGTCAACCAAGTTCATCCAGGAATTGCCAGCTGCTGAGGTGGATGATACTGTAGAAGGCTATAAAACACTAGTGAGGAAATGGCTAAAATCTGCATAAAGGTAAAGGTAAAGGTTCCCCCCGCACATTTGTGCAGTTGTGTCCGACTCTAGGGGCCGGTGCTCATCTCCGTTTGTTAGCCGAAGAGCCAGCGTTGTCCGAAGACGCTTCCACGGTCATGTGGCCGTATGACGCACACAGAACGCTGTTACCTTCCCACCAAAGTGGTACCTATTCATCTACTTGCATTTGCATGCTTTTGAATTGCTAGGTTGGCAAGAGCTGGGGCTAGTGCAGGAGCTCACTCCGTCACGAGGCGCTTGGGCCTCAAACCGCCGACCTTACGAACAACAAGCCTGGTGCCTTACCCACATAGCTGAAGTCTTAAAATGAAATGTAGGAGGAGGCTGCAGACATTAAAATGGGGACTGACTTGATGCTGTGTAAGATTATGAATAATTATTGGACTTATAATTATTCAGCTATTTCTCAAAACAATGTCATTCTTCAGACACTAGAATCTTTGATAGGTTAGAAGCAGAAAAAGAACCTAAACAGTGTTAGTATTAGCAGCTGGAATAAGTTTAGAGGGCATACTAGATTAAAGAAAAATGCAATAGAAGCTTTACTGGATAGCTTTCCCCAAAACATTTCTGGTTTCTTCATTTTAGTTGTATTCCCATGGTGGAGCCTAATTTAACTGAAGGCTCTCCTCTCTCTGTCCATGTCAATTTAATCACTTCCACCAGTCAGTCTTTGTTTCTCTCCTCTTCATTCCCCATCTTGGAGATCTCAAAAGCTTGCGCTAAAACACATAAACACTACAAAAATCACCTCTGAGTTTGCTTTGCATAGCCATTTCCCTAATACAAATGAAGATATAGGGAGGTTTAACTGGTCTGGCTTTTCCTTAAGAGGTATTGGGAGCTGCACTTCTAACAAGAAAGCTTTAATTTCAGGTTTCTCGGGTTCACAACTCTGCTCATTATCTTTAAAGTCTCACTCCTTTGCTGAGGACCCTGTTCTCTACCCAGCGCCCCAATGTCTTTTTGCTCTTAGGCTTCTGGATGGAGGGAGTCTGAAACTAGCTTTGGGGAGCAAAGGGCTTTTGGTATGCCTCTTTCATGTTCCTCATTCACCCTTAGATTTTCAGGTGGAGAGCTGAAGGAAAGCCATGGGAAAAGTAAGCAGTTTCCATGGGAACTGTGCACTGAAAGCAATGGATATTAGGAGCGTTTTCAACCACCAGTTTGGGAGTCTGAGCATAGATAGACAGTGTTTAAGCTGCTTTTAGTTAACTCATCATAAAACCACCGTTTCTCTTTTCCATCCCCAATCAGCCACAACGTTGGAATCAATGTATTATTATTAGAAAGGTTGTTTTGACAACCCCTTATTTTCTCCAAAAACAATTACCCATCACTGTGATGAATTCCAGAATAGCCAAGCTAATAGCCTAGGGGTTGCATCATAAACAACAAGCCTTTTGCAAAATAAGATGAATAATTTTATATTATTATGATACAAACCAATCTACTCCAAACCTGATGTATTTGGCTAATGCTCAACTCCAGTTACCCTATAAATAGCTTGATAGTGCAGATGGGGAATGACAGGAACCCTCATCCAGCTCATCTATAGATGCAAGGTGAGAAAGGCTGGCATAAGTCTAATTTATAAGGATTTATGCCACAGTTGATTTCTTAGCTTTGCAGATGCTTGAACACCCTTTCCTGGTTTGGTCCTAGTTGATTGTTACTGGTGTGTGTGAGGGCGAAGTGGGTGGTTCTTGTGTTCTAAAGCCTTAGAAGGTTTAGAAGAGAGTATGATTGTATCCTCTTCAGATTTATTCCATGAAGCAAGCAAGTTGTTCTGAAAAATAATTCATTATTCATCACTGCTTGATCCTATACCTGAAGAACCTCTGCATATGCCCTGGTTGTCCAAAAACCTTCCCAAGTCTGGATCCTCCAGGTATATTGGGGTTCTAACCCCTTGGATTCCCAGCCAGCTGGAAATTGGAGTTCAAGTCTACTCTGGAGGACATGAGTTTGGAGAAAGTTGTTATGAGTATTGAACAGACCAAGTGTTTAGGTCTACTTCCAGATAAAGTGATAGAATGCATTCTACCACAGCTTTCTCCAACCTTCAGATGCTTTGAAACTGCAACTACTTGAATTCCCAGCCAGTCCTTTGTCATATTGTCTGAAAATTCTGGAATTTGCCGACCCAACACATCTAGAGGACACCAGGTGGGGCTATTCTAGGAGCTGGATATAGAAGATTCACAGGTTCTGCCTTGTATTTCCCCACAAACCTGAGAGCCACTCAACAACATCTGATCTCTAAGACATAAGCTGAGCCCACCGCTTTGTTACCTGTTCCCCAAATGTATGCAGCACACAAGAATTCATTCCCAATCCCTCCAAATTTACCACGCTAGGTGTGTGGATGGGTGGGGTGAGTTAAATATAGTTGCATCATTAGAAATCAGAGATCGTTGCTGGTGTTTTCTGCTTTCTTCAGAAGCCTGCTGCCCATCCCATTTCTAGGGGAGAAACCCCAAGAGGGGTTTTGTGACTGTCTATGTGTATTTTAATCCAGGGCACAGAGGGATTCGAGCGGCGGCATTGGGAGGGGAGATGACAACCGCCCGTCCCTCGCTCTGCTGATTAGCGGCTCCAGGTAGGTAGCGCCAACCTCTGCGCCTGGAGCAATGGGCATCCAGGGGAGCTCCTCGCCACCGAGCGGAGAACCGGAACGCAACGCTCGGGCGGCGGAAAGGGCTGCCCCCCCCCCCCCGCAGCCAGATGAGAGTCAAGGGGGCATCATTAAAAGCATCCGCTCTGCTTTCTGGTAAACAAACACCGCGCCAGGAGGCAGGAACAGCCTCGGACTCGAGCCGTCGGCGGGACTGCCCCGCTGCGAGAGGGTGTGGAGAAGAAAAGGAGGAGGTTTCAAACGAAGCAAATATAAATGGCAAGGCAGCGCCAGGAGGAACCCACAAATGTGGCTAAGAGAAAGGAAAGAAATCAGAAACATCATGATGATGATGATGATGATGATGATGATGATGATGATATTAATTTGAAGTTTGCACAGCCTTCCACAACCTGGTGGCAAGGGGCTTGGGAAGGTAGTATTGCGAGATCCCGCAGAAGGAGCCATTCTTCAAAAGGTTTCAAGTCCAAGGAGCCACCATCTGGGGACTTTCTGCCGCGCATGTCTCCAGTGGGGTGTCGGAATCCTTCCGAGATGCTCCCATCAGTTCTGCCGATTTTATGCCCAAACTGGCTTGACCAAACGTACTGGGAAGCCACTCAGCTTTCCTGGGCTGAGGATGGGGCGCTTGTTCCTCTACTGGAATTGCAATCTCATTCTAAGCAAACTAACCCAGAGTAATGACTCAGAGTTAGCCGCTTACGCAGTCCCCTACCTCGGAGAAAACCCGATTAAACGCTGTAGGGCCGACTTCTCAGCAGATAAGAACCGGGTTCCACAAACGTTTGTTGAGCTCCAAAGCCCGTTCTATATCAACAGCAACGGATTTCTCAAGAAAATCGCTATTTCCTTTGTTGTAATTTACCGGCAGGTTCACGAATAAAAATAACAGCCAGGTATAAGGGCTGGAGCAGTTTATCCCGGCGTCCTTCTGTTCTCAGTCGGGAGCCTGCCTTGGATATACCACGCACAAATGTGTACGATCTTTGCGGTCAGGGAAGAACTTTAAGCACCTTTTATTTTTGCTGGTGGTTTTTGCATTTCATATGAGTGGAGAACATGAAAACACTTACCTTGTACAGTGACAAGTCTTAAAGAAATCCAGTTTTCTTAATAAATTTGAATCTCACCTAAACTTAGCAAGACCTGGGCGTAAGGAACCGGTTGCTCCATACGCAACCGAAGTTCCAAACTCTTTTATTAGAACTGAAGAAGACTATTGGCTCCGTCCTGAATTATGTTTCCTCAGCAGTCAATCGTTGTGAGTTCAGTGGCCTTTATTCCGAAGTATCTGAGCATACTTTGCAGCTTTGGATTTTATCCCAAACCCCAAGGGTACTCAAAGGTCTCCTATCTAATGTTTACCTGGAAGTAAATACCTCTGAAACATGCTTACAGAGGAAGATACCTATTATTGCTCTTAGAAACAAAAAATGATGGCTCATCTAAATATATATCAGGATAATGTATTACTAATAATTTCTTTTCCCAGGTAGTTACATCACAGAAACTTTAGATAGCCCAACCAGTTATCAATTTAAATAGTTGCTAGATATATTCATCTGTGCTAACCTTAATGTTCTAGAAGTAATCAATATTTATTATGTTTTAGTTGCTTAAGTACTTTCATCCATTGATAACATATAATTCATAGGATACTAAACTGTTTTTTTAACTATTCTGTTTTGTTGCATCTGGATATACTTATAGCTATAGGTCCAAAAGGAGGGCTCTTGGACTGAAATTTGTCTGCTACTAAAAAAGATGTGTGACAACCTCCATTCTTTTGATGGCATTTTATAAATATAGGCTAGAGAGAGTGAAAATATCCTCAGCACCAAAGAGTAATGCAATAATAAACTTTCCTAATATGTAAAACAACGTGTCTTTTAGAGACAAGAACGGCTAATCCTTTTGCGTTACCTTCCCCTTTGCCTCATTACCAGCCCCGCCCCCTTTCCTCTAATGCTTTGTTAAGAGCTACAGGGTTGTGAGAAAGAGCCAAGCACCTTTTACATCTCAATTTTTCTTCTCTGACATTGACAGTGGAGGGGGTGGGGAGAAGGGGAGACGGGTTCCCTATGTGTCAAGGTTGTAAATTTCCTTTATTGGTTACAGACTGGACAAAGTCCAGCCGAGTCACCATAGAAAGCTTCTGGAGACATAATGAGTGGACAAGGGGCCCCCAGCATTATAAGCTCTCCAGAGGAACCACAATGAAATTAGCAAGTAATTACAAGCTTGATTGTTCATGTAGCAGACCCTGAAAGGAAAAATGGGGGAGGGAAAGAGGACAAGTACCACGGGATGTACCTGAGATGGCAAACGATTGCAAACATGTCCTTTAAAATTAAGGTACCTACTGGCCGAAGAAATTTTTCCATACACTCTTTAGGAAATTCTGATTCCTACTTCTTCTCGTTGATAAATAGGAAACAAATTCATGCATGGGCTCCCCCACCTCCTGAGTCATGTGATGAGTAACTAAAATTAACTATTTTTAACTTTGCATGATGTTTAACTGTTCAGAAATGTATCAATGCCCCCATATCAAATAAATTTAAGATGCAAGGATTTGCCTGTATTTGCCATGACCTTAAGCTCCTCAGGTCTCTTTGTGAGAGACTTCCTTAGAAGTCAAGACATTGGTGATGTTTCAGTTGGATGCATTACTTGAAAACAAATCCCAGAGAAATCAGGGGCGCGCTTCTAAGTTATATATCAAGAATAAAGGCTTCAGCGAAACTGACTTCGAAGGAAATGTGTCTCCGGTGGCAGTTTAAAGGGATTTGAAGTCAATAAGCGGTTTGTGGACAGAGAAAACTCTCCTTAGAGCTAGTAAAACTGAATTACAGGACACTGATGCTCATATTCAGTTGCAGAACGATGACAGAGGGGGGAAAAAAGGGATTTTGAACCTTTGCAGAGATGATGCATACAAGGTTACCTGGAAATAAATCTGGCTGAGTCAATAAGGTTTGCGGTATTGCAACATCTGCCAGCCTGGTGCCCTAATACTTATGAACCCTTACTCACAAGTAAATGAGTTTGGTGGGATTTATTCCTGAGCAGATAGTCATTAATCATGAGTCCCTCTTTTGGGGGGAGATTGGCAGTGGCAAAATTCGAAAAACAAATTAATTAATTAATTAATTAATTAATTAATTAACTGGACTCTTTAAAAGGCTTTTGTCCTCTTCTAAGAACTTCTGTAATGAAAACATTTGTTTGAATAAATAATGCTCAACTTAAAAAAAAAAACCTCTGTAAATGAAATAGTGGGGAAATTCCTAGGGAAAACTGTCATTTTATTATTTCTATCTCAATTAAATTGCAAATCTTCAGTGGGATAGTTCAATGAAAAGCTTACTTATGAGCACACATACCTCTATTGTTCAGGCACTTCTGTACCAAAACTTCTACACCTCCACAAACTCTTGCAACATTCATTTTCAAAAATTAAGCTGCTGCTATTTGAGTAGTTGTTTGGAACCCAAGGGCTGAACAAGGAAAAACATTTTAACTTGCAATCTCCCCTTCATTGATGTCAAGGGACCAAGTATCTGTGATGTTTGCTAAAGCTTCCTGCCTGGGCTTCTGAAGAACCCCTTTCCACTCCCAGTTGAAACTGGGTCTTCTGCAATAAACACTAGTAACAAAAGGCTCACTGTCAAATCTAGGCTACCGGAGAGGTCTGGATGTAACTTGCATTCATGTCCACAGTTAGAGGAGGTATCAGTTATAGATCTATCCTCACTAATGGCTGAAAACACCACTCAGCCCTTGATCTGTGGTTGAAAAGAACTGTTACCCTAAACTGGGTTGTCTGAACTGGGGCCTTCATCATCTCTTTTCATACCTTCTTCTTTCCATACTCTTATCTTCATGACTTGGGTGCCTAGGTTTTCGTGCCAGTGACTGTCAATAACCAATAGCCAAGGGAGGGGTGCCACCACACCTTCCCATACCCTCTAGTCCTACCTCCTTGATCGCCTGTCACACCTTCCTGAGAAGCACGCTGGCATCCCGAGGGTATTTTCCCCCATCTCTTTGTTGCTATAGGGGAACCATGGGAACTTAAGCAAGAAAAACTTGCTATTTTAAGGAACAGATCAGAAAAGAACAGTTTAAGAGACTGCAGAAATTAAATGTTGGGGGAAAAATAAGGCCAGCGTAATGAAACAAGGGAGAATACCAGGGTTGCCAGCAAGTTTTGGTGTCAGTTTAAACTGCAGGATGGCAGCTGAGCTCTCAGATTATCAGGAGCACTAATTATTTTCTTTCCTTTTATGGGGAAAGATTATTTGTTTATTTATTTTAATATAAAGTTCTTCCTTCCTGAGAAAGAATAACCTCTTTCAAAACCAGAGTTAACCCAAGGGGCTTGTTGAACCTAACTTGCCAAAGAGAATGAAGGAGAACTGTGGGTGAGAATCCCACAATTCATTTTTCCGGAGTATACTTTTTCAAAACAATCCAACAGTTTAAAACAGGGGAAAGGGAGAAATTTGGGCTGAAAGCGAGGGTTGTGCCTAGTTAAGACTGTGCTTGTTAGTGGTTTTCAATTCAGTCCAGGACCAAAAGTGTTACATGCCCAGGACTATAATCCTCATCACACAGATTTAGAAATAGAAATCAGTCTGTTAGAATCATGAATGGGCTGGGCTATGACCATGTCTACGTGTATTTTATCTGTTCCATCCTTGAAAAACCATGTGAGATCACCATTAAGGGACCAACTGATATGGCAATATGAAGAAAACAAGAACAAGCAACTTGGTCAAAGCCATTCAAGCGAACTCCAGACACAGCTCTTCCAAAACTCACACTTCACACTCTACTCATTCAGATACCTAGGTGCAACTGAAGGGTAGCTTCCAATGAATATCAGGAGAGTCAAAGGAAGATTGCATTGACATCAGGTTACGAGTTTCAGGCTAGATTTTCAGTTTCCATGTCTGTAAAAGGAGGGATGCATCTTTCACATTTTTGCCTCAATGTTTTGGGACTATTAGGGTAAACTGGAAGTGTTCTAAAAGAATAGGGCTGTAATCCTAAATGCACTGAGTAGGAAGGTCTTCCCATTTATCTCAGTGGAGCATTCTTCTAAATAGGGGTGCACAGGCTTAGGCCCCACACGCCAGGCCAGCTATGAGTGGGCAAGGAAAGTGGTGACAACACAGAGAAGGTACACTAGCAGCTCTTTTCTCATGACACCTAAAGATTTTCCTTCCCACACGCATCATTTCTCTACATATAGCACTGTCCCCCCAGACTTGGCTTGCCAAAAGCTCCAAAGAGATAATAATAATTGCTGAAACCGAATCACAGTGTATTTGGACCGGATCAGCAGCTGTTCTCCAATACTTGATTAATTTGCTTTCCTTGTTTTACTGTTGTTGATAGCAGAACATTGCTTAAAAATTACACGATTACCCAGGGGGAGGGGGAGGGGGAGGAAGAATCATCCCCGGGAACCTTCATAATCCTCCTAACTAAAGGTTAGGAAGACAGCTGAGTATTCGAAGCACCTCTCCAATGCAATTGAAAAAAAATGTGGCAATCACTAGAAACACAAAAGAGATAGAGATGGTAGAGATAGAGATAGAGACAGAGAGAGATGGAGGGGAGGGGCAGGAATTGTTTGAATAGGAGCAAAGGAAATGGAGGGCAGGGAGAAAAGAAAGGCGACGCCGCTGCGTCGCTTTTCTTCCTCCGAAGAGCAAGACCAGCCGCGCGGCATCGCAATCCCTTTTTACGGTTCAACCCAGAGGCGCAGCCCCCGCAAAGGGCGCGCGCGCTGCCGCCGCGGCTGTTGCTGAGGGCGCTTTCTTCCCGGAGGCTCCGGCCCCGATCCACCCAGCCCCACCATTCTGGGACTGAGGGCTGTTCCCCGAAGGCTGCAATCCTACGAAGTCTTAAGTGGGAGCAAGCCCCGATCGCACCCATCGGGAATAAAAGTCCTGAGACGCTGCGCGGCGACTCGGTTTTCCTGAGACGAGGATCCAACCCCCACCTTCCTTTGGAAAAAATAATCGGGGAACATTTTGAAAGTCCCTGAGCAAAACCAGCCCGCTGGCTGCCTCTCAGTTCCACTGGGCTTTCAAGGAAAGCAGTGTCACCTTCTTCCAATTCATCACTGGCATTCAATGTTTTCCCCCAAACCGCAATTACAGAAATCAAAGGAAGAACGTACCCAAAAGGTTTATATGCCCCCCTCCAAAAAAAAAAAAAAAACAAAAACCTGGATATATCACTCTGTATAAACATATACAAACAAGATAACACATTCATCAAGGTATAAGCACTTACAAATTATCTGTTCTCCTACACATACAGTAAATTTAAGCATTGGTTTCAATGAAGCGTACTTTCTTCTGTTTAATCTATTAGAGAGAAATCCTTGGTGGGGATCCACGGATCCATTGCCTATTTATTTAGGAGTAAACTGCATTGAACTGAGGGGGCCCTGCTTCTTTTTGAACCTGGTTAGATCTGGGCTGCAAAAAGCCAAGGGAGTACATCGCTTTTCTACTGCGGCACCTTAACTTCTGCATTCTGGATCGTGCTAGTCCTCTGCCCTTTACGGAAAGGTCTGATTTATTTCATTGCATTTCAGAATTAATTATTAATTAATTATACATTCTATTTGATTATTTCTTCCTAGCAGCTCCTGCCACTTGGCTGATGTTTGTGTGGCCTCCTGGCCTCCAATTCCGTGGGTTTTTCCCCCCTTTTCTTGTCCTGATTGTGTGGCTGCGCATTTCCCCCCACAGATTTGCTTGTACACTGCCAGTTCAAGGGCCGTCTCTTTAACCAGCCACTAGCAATCACCCGACATGAATTTATACGGTCTTTCACAAATACCTAAGCCATTTAAAATGCTGCACTGGGTGGTGTGTGTGGCAGGGAACATCTATCTATTCAATAGGCGGTGTCACACGGTAGCAGGGACCCTTGTCAAGGGTGATTGTGTTTTAGGCAAACATCTGAGCAAGCATAAAGGCAAAGGTCAAGTACTGTTCAGTTAGTTGCAGGGTGTGCTGAATGCACCTAGCTAGCCAACTGGGGCAAAAGTTGCATTTTCAGCTAGCCCCGCAGACCAAGGGCATTAATCCAGCAGCCTGTTTTCTTCCCCCAGGTTCCTGCAAACGGCAAGCTGAGAAGGCTGCGAAGCTCCTGCCTGGCCAAATTCGGTTGTGCGCGGGACAGCCAGCCAACACAGAGTGAGGTTTTCTGACCCCATTCCCTTCTTTCTTGCCCAGGGGGGAAAGGGAAAGGGGAGGGGGAGAGAGAACTGGCTCAGATGCCCTGAGTCGAAAACACGAACTTGGGGAAAAGATCCTTGAACTTTATGCTAAGAGACTTCAAAAGAAATGTCCTTTTGAAGAGAAATAAGGGGCATTCAGTTAAACAGGACAGGAATGTGACAGATAAGGAAAGAGAGAAGAAACTGAAGGGGAAAATGCAGCAGAACAAGCTTGGATGCATAGGACAGATGGCACAAAAAATGGACTCTCTATGATTCTATGCGCTTACTCTCAAGTTAATCTACCTCCTGAACTCAGCGGGGTTTACTCCTCACTTAGGGCCTACCCATTGACACAGTTAAGCCGAGATAACAGAGTAGACCTCATAAGACTGGTTCTGAGACTGAATTGTAAAGCCTTTTTTTTCCCTTCAAACTTCATGAACTTAAATTCAAACACTTCACCCTAACGGATCATGCCCGAAAGGAACCAGAGACTGCTGGCGGAACGTATTTAACACAGCTGTAAACTATGTAACCGGTCTGAGTCTCTTCCATGCTAACCACGACCCCGATCAGGTCTTTCCATTGGAAAAAAATTATGTGTCTCTGATGATGTCAGTCTGCCTTCTGAGCAACTCTCTCAGCTGCTGAGGTAATTTCTAAACAAGACAGAATCCCCTTTCCATTCAATGATGGACGCATCACAATGCAAAGCAAGCAGCTGTCAGACAATCTAAGCTATAAGTGTATTTTAAATCTAGCTCCCAAGATCACCCCTGTTCAGTAAACAGCTCTCTTGGTTTGAGCCAATAGCTGGGCTTCTGTAAAGATCACGCACACGTGCAGGGCTCCAGAGAAAACATTGGAGGCACAGAGTTCTGCACTTAAATAGAATTGTCTCTGGAATGCTGGTGATATAATAACATCACGTTGTACGTTGCAAACTCATGGAACGTGCAGATTTTTTTTCCATAGCAGGCTGACAGTTAAAAGTGTTAAACCAAAGCAATGTCCTTCTTGGTTTTTTTTTAAGAAGTATCATTGAGTTGAACAAGACTTGCTTTCTCATAAACCTTAAAGGTAAATATCATGGCTTTTTATTAAATTTATTTACTATTAGGGCATTTTAATATCACGTGTGTGTTCCTTTGAAGATGCATGTTTCTGAATAACTGTATACACACCCACAACTGGTCCAATCCAATCCTAGGGAGCAAGTCCCGGGGTTTTTCAACTAACCTTAAGCTAAGTATGTCTACTTAGAAGTAAAACTTGTTTAATTCAATGGGGCTTATTTCCAAATGAGATTGGGATCCAAGCTATGTTGCTTTCTCTTTTCTATAAGAAAAAGGAATCCGTGGATCTTTTAGGAACATATTGAGTATCATACAGATACGTTAAAATCCCACACCAGAAGAACCCCCAGAATTACCAGAGCCGTATATATAAAGGACCTCTATAATAACACCAGAGTGAAAAAGAAGAGCCAACCAAATGCAAAGAGGATCCAAAATACCCACCCAAAACGTCATAAATGAAATGGATTGGGAATGTGTATGCAGAGTCGTACTTCTAAAAAGCTGGAGAACACAGAGAGGAAATAAATGGAAAGAGGAACTTACCCCACGCGCTCATCAAAAACAAACATCACCAACCCCCACCCAGCTTTCTTCCTTCCTCTGGGAGATACTTCCGGCTTTCTGACTCTAGAGCCGAGGAGGAGGAGGAGGACTACGGAAGAGAGGCGCGTTATTCAAGAAAGAATAAACACAGCAGAATGGCGAGAAGGAAAGATGTGGCTGGCTGGAAGTTTGGGGAGAAGCAAATCCAAGCAGGCTCCATCCCGCCAGCTGCTCCTCTCTGAGCCACTCACTCGCTCAAGGCCCGGCTGGCCAGCCCTGCTCCCACCACCTGGGCAGCTTCACAAGCTGCACGAACTTTGGGGAGTGAAGTGAGTTGGGGGGAAAGTCATTTCTGAATCCAATCGGGACACCACGGTTTGCTTTGGTGGTGGGTCCACTCCCCCCTGCCCCCTTCTTCTTTTTCCATGAACCTCTCATTTCAGGAAACTTTTTAAAAGTGAGAAAAGGGTGTTTGGAGGGGGGGTGTCTTTCCTCGTTATTCATCTGTTTAGTCTCCTCAGCTGCACAAAAGAGTATCAGCTGCGTTATGAAAAATGGCCCAAGCCAAGAGAATGTCACAGTGGTCGACTTATTATTTTAGCCCCCTACTTAAAAAAAAAAAAAAAAACAGGGAAAGTTTGCTTTTGATGAATTCAATAAATGCCGAGCTTCAGCAGAAGAGAGTTTAAGAGAAAGTCATACAGCGTGAGGCCAAAGCCTAGAGCAGCCAGATGGCCCCGAAGGTAGGCTGGCTCCGTCTGTTTTTAAAGCCAAGCGAGAGAATTTCTGGAGCGCTAAGCTAAGTCGCGTCTCCTTCATTCTGAGCCTCCCTGCACCACCCACACCACAAGCCCTCTTCTGAGAATGGCAAGGATGATAGCACGCTGCAAAGGCTTCTTTTCCCACCTGCTCCAAGCCCAATCTTTAGAAACAGGGATTCTGCTTCCTTCCACAAACTTTTTTGGGAAATGATGAGTTTATTTTCAGTTAAGCAAATCGATTTGAAAGAGTTGGAAGGGTTGATGGGTTTTGGGGTTTTTTTTGGGGGGTGTTGTTTTTTTTGGGGGGGGTTAAGCAGCTACAGTATTTTCAAAAGTATTGCAGAACTAGGAAGTTTAAAAGAACAACAACAACAAACTGGAGAAAGAAACATTTTAATGATTTGTTCTCAGCATCTCCTGTCTTGCACGAGAGTGGGGCCAGGACTGGTAAAAGAGTTTTGTTGCTTTGTTTTTTTGTCTTGTCTTGGCAACTTTTTGTCCTTTTTCTTCTCCACTCCCTGTTGTTGCACCGCTTTCTCCAGGAAAAAATAAACGAACATTATCTAAGCCAGGTCCTCTCTTGGACACACATGTCTGGGAGCATCTTCCACTGTACCGCAAGGAGGGATTCTCCCCACCGAAATAGGTGCGCAGGATTTTGCAGCACGTTCTTGATGCCGCCGGTGCCTCCCGATCCCGATCATGTGCAAGTTTATTTGGCAGTCAGTGGGGCTCTCTGTACGTCTACTGCTGCCCGTGCCATCAGCTTTGTTGATAAAACTTTGTCCCTAAGGTCATCACTCATTTTGCTCACAGTCCTAGGAGGACCCAATGCTGGAGTGAGTCTCCCTGAACTCCACAGGATTTACCTAGAATGGACAACAGAATGGCGGTGCTTCCCCCTATTCCCAGTGGAGAGTGTTACTTACTGGTTTTATTAATTCATTATAGTTCTACCCTGCCTTCCCTTCAGGAGCTCAAGACTGCCTTCTTAGAACTCCCTTCTCCATTTTTCCCTTCAACAACAACCCTGTGGGGTAGGTTGGGCTGCGAGAATAGCCCAACAGTCATCCAGGAAGCACTTCTACACCTTTTCTGTCTCTCTTGCTTTGCTGTTCGTTTCTTAACCTGCTTGGCCTACCCCCACCCGCGACTGTAACTGGGCATAGAGGCGAGCAAGCTCCGGAATTCAGACCGCCAGGGGAACGCATAACGTTCGGGGCCCCACTGCGAAGTCAGCCTGGAGAGGGCCCGGATCCCCTTGAACCAAGCGCTCTCCGCCATGGCCTCTTGCCCTTGGAGGGCTCCCACCGCCGGGGATTTGCACGGGGGGGGGGGTGTCACGTTCTTCCTCCCACGGCGCCATTTGACTCGTTTCGCCCGTCGGGGGCCCGGAGCGGCTTCTCACCCGGGAGGTCAAGAACTGGGACTTGTTTCATGGATCTTCAGCCAGCCGCGGGACGGAGGGGTAGCAGTGTCACACACCTGAGCGGCCGAGGCGGCCTCTCCAGGGCCAGGCAGGATGGCGGCGGCGGAAGGGGTCCCTCCCAGCGACCCCACCCAGAAACATTGTGGCTTTCCGTGCCCGCGTGGAAAGAGGGAAGTGCCGATGCGCGGAGGAGAGCCCTCCGTGGCGGAGAACCGTTTGGATGAGAGGCGGCAGTGGGTGGTTGGCGTGGATAGACTTTTTTCTTCCTTCTTTGAAAACTAGCCTTTCCCGACAGAATGCGCTCTAAATGTTGTTCGGACTACAATTCCTGTGAGAGCGGGGAATTCTGGGATTTGTGGTCAGAGCACATCTGGAGAACACGGGAGGGGGGGAAGGAATGCCAATAAAAAGCGAGCATCGCTGCAGCAATGTGAAGTTTAAGTACGCCGCCGCGTTATCTTTCCTTTCGTTTGTCTCCTTTGGAGAACAAGTCTGAGGGACAAGAAAGGTAGTTCCTGTTTGTGATTGATACCCCCCTGGTCCTTAGTCAGCCATTTTATCTGTTTATTTATCTCTTCTCTCCACTGAACATTGGAAGTGATATCATCCATTCACCCTGATGCTTAGGGTGAAGATGGAACAAATTTATCTTACACTGCAAACTCTCTCTCCAAACTCTCTCTCCAAAAGTTTGGAGGTCTTAGACTCATTTTACATGTGTAAAAAAAGTCTTATTGTCCATTTTTACTCTCCCCATATTCAATACCATAATCTTTTCCCCTCTTCATTTAGATTCATAGTATGGATACTTCAGAAAGCTAGGCAGGGTTGGACCTGGTTAGCAGTTGGATGAGAGACCACCAGAAAACGATCTATTTTAAGGCTCTAAGATAGACTGAGAAGTAAAAAAAAATCCCCATAGAAGGTAACGGCAAAACACTTCCATATCATCAAGTGTCCAGAAAGAGTCAAGCTTGACCAGAGTGTAGATAGATTTATTTCTCTGTTTTAAAAAGCCATTTCTCATAATAATAGTTATCTCATAAAGTAAATAAATAGTTATCTAAATAAATAGTTATCTCATAAATAGTTATCTCATAAAGGAGTGTGTCTCATATGTATTTCTAGGTAAGACACTTCTTAATTTTCACAGTGATTGTGAGATGGATAAATAGTCTGGCAGTGAGGAACAAAAACCGATCACACAAAATAATGTGGAAACATTTGAATGTGTGTCTTCCTTGCTTAAAATCATTTCCTCTTGATTGAAGCATGATTCTCTCCTGCAAAAACAGAGCTTCGCCCACTTCCGACCCCAGACTCTCTCTGTCTTTGTCATCCAGGCAAAAGAAAAGTTTTGGTAACAGTTTTGACAGTTCTACACTGGGATTTGGCAATAAAGGACTAAAACTGGCTGCTAAACTAAAAGAACCTTCTGAATTCATTTTTGCAGAATGCTTGCTGTTGCCAAAAGGAGGTAGCTGGTAGTTTGTATCTCCGCATCTTTGATCTTGGCCAGAACACCACTCGAGATCAGCAGGGGAGACAGACATGCCATAAGAGGTCAATTTGGGCTACCACAACTTTGTTATTAATTCCATAAAGATATATACTGGGAGAGCAGTGCAGGGATATTCTTCAATAATCCTTCCTTTCTGGGAATTGCCCACTCATGGACTCCAGGATAGAGACAAGGCTGTTCCTGCAATCTGGCTACCCTTTGGAGGTTCAGACATGCCCTCCCGTATCATCTCTCCCTTTATTTATTTATTTGTTTGTTTGTTTATTTATTTATTATTTATTTATTTTCTATCCCGCCTTTATTATTTTTATAAATAACTCAAGGCGGCAAACATACCTAATACTAAATGGGAGATCCATTCAGGGCCTAGGTGGCTTCCTTTCTCTGCCCCAAGTTGCCCAACTCTTGGAGGCAGCACTCAGAAATCCCCTTTCACCTTAAGGCTCTCTGATCTCTGATCGCTCAGACCAATTAACAGCTGTCTAAGCAACAGTGGCCTAACCCTTGCAATACTCCAATACAAATTAGGCAAACAAAACCAGAGGCCCTACAATCTGAATCCCTGGGCGGTGGGGTGGGAGATCCCACTGATAACAAGTGCAGTCAATTAATCTGATACTGCAAAAAACAAACAAACAACAGGGTGGGTGAGGACCACGCCAGAAAAATTGAAAAGTGAAAGCTCTTCTGCAGGATTAGCTTCCAAATCCTCCCCCTTTTTTAGCCTGATGGATTGACCCACAAACCCATCCAATCCAAAGACCCTCTGCCAGCGGTCTCCATGTAGATCTGCTGCAAATGCCACCTGACCATTGCCTTGCCACAAATTTTCACCCAGAAGACTTATTGGATTCAGATTCATGGCTGCAATAAAAACATGTAGACTAAATTCCACTTTAAATTCCTGCTTTCCAGATGTGTTGATGTACATAATCCCCAGTCAACTGTCCTTTGGATAGACCTGATGGACATTGTAGTTAAATGTCAGATTGGGAAAAGTTGTTCCAAGGATGAGGAACTATCATTACTTCAGTGGTTGACTTCAAACTCTCTACAGAAAGATGTTCTAGGGTTAGATCCATGTTACTGACTAACTGAAAGCTTGCCTTGAAATTCTGGTGTTTAAGCATAAGGAAAGACAATTATGAACATGTTCAGATGACATGTGATCTTTATTATTTCTTAGCAGCCACTGAGGCTGAGCTTTTGAGGTGCTGTTCAACTTTATTCTTGATTCAATGTTATTCATGCATTGAATATTCCATAACCTGTATCTCTTGAACCTGTGCATTACCAGCTACTGCAAATGGATGTAGAGCTTGTGGGAGAAAAAACTGTGATGACCAATTACTCTTTCACTCATATAGTTATTGTAATTGTTGATGTCCCCATTACAAGTGGTTGGAGATGTCAGTGCTAATAGCTGCTATTTGAAAAAGGCATTTATGGATAGCTTGATTACTAAAATGTGTACAATGTGTTTCACAGAAGAAATTCTGTCATTTCGATCATTTGTATAAAAACTCTGACTCATTGGTATCTTCTCAACCCCTTCTTTCCTGTCCTGATGCCCTACAGGTATATTGGACTTCAAATTTCATAAATCCCAATCTGCAAAGCCATTCTGGGGGTTATGGGAGAAAATCCAAACATCTGGAGAGCACCAGGCTGGGGAAAGCTGGCTTAATATATAAAAAGTACTTGAAATAGGTTATTATGGTTTAATTTTCATGAGTGTCGCATTGGCTGTGTTCAGAATTCGGGTAACTGAATTAACTTTCTTTCTCTCAATTTGCACAATACATTAAACAATAAAATAGATAATCAAATGGGCTAATTTTGCACCATGCACTAGAGCACACATGCATACACAAACCAAGTTTAACATTAACCAGGTTTAGCATGTTTTTGGAATGCAGATGCTAGGTCTGGTTTAATGTATTGTACAAATACATCACTACATGAAGGCAAATATGCCTTAATAACATTAAAGGGTTTGTTTTTTCTATAGGGAATTGAATTTTGCTCAATTCCCTTGAATTGAAACAATGGAACTTTCAGTGAGATCTTACAGTTGTTGACTAGGAGCAAAATCACACTGAACCCAATGGAGCTGAAGTTGAAATATTCATGTATAGCATTGCAATATGTTCCCCTTCAGTTTAACAGCATCTAATACATTTACAATGTATAGAATATATCACTCCTGGGAAGCTCCATCATCAGGTGCATCATCTATCTCCTTGCATTTTGTTAATCCTTTATCCTTTTCTCCATTCACAAAATGCTCTTTCTACCAGATCAGTTTTACTTCACTTCAGCCTTGGTTTTTCCTGCTTTAATTTCATATGCTAGTTTAAGACGGCAGGCAACCTGACCCAGGTTGAAGTCCCAAAGGGATCCCATGATTTCCATGCTAACACTCCAGAATTTCATACAATGCATGAACTAACTTCCAGGTGAAATAAAATAAGAGAATGCCCTTGCAAGAAGATATTGCAAGCTGTAATGGAACACCCTGTTTTTTGAAAGGCAGCATTTGCATTTAACATTAAAATAAGATAAATAAGAGGGATTGAGTAGTGTGGGGGGTTTGCTGCCTAGAATTAGCCTTGCTGTATGTTTCAAATCAAACCTTTCCCGGTGTTTCCTGTAAGGCTGGCAACAACAAAACGAAAACAAAACAATGCACACCTACACTGAAGGAAAACATGTTTTTAAAATAGTGAAGTAAACGATCGGGAACGAATTTAATCTTTGTTTCCTGAAGGCATCTCATTGGGAAATATTAAAATACCTCTTCACCTACCTACTTTGTGAGCTGCGTGCCTAAAATCGGTGTGTCATTTCATTCTAGTGAAATGCATTAAGCTTCTTTCCAGTGACAGGATGTAAATATAAATCAAAATGAGAAGTGTCTTATCATCATCATCATCATCATCTGGCTTTTCATTTAGATGGCCATTTAATATGCAAAATAGTACGGTACATCTAAGAGTAAGAATGTCCCCCCAAATATATGATATGAAATATAAGGTCAAGGAACCTAGACTGAGAATTGAACGGTAGAAACTGGCTCCTCCTCTGTCCTTCCAAAAACCCAGGCCGGTGAAATCATAAATGGTGGTGACTCCGGATCTAACCTCCGAATGTGTTCCGCGTATTATGTAGTATCAATAATCTTTTTGAGGTCTAAAATAAATAGGCTGCTCATAAACTCAGGGCTAACTTCTTGTGCAACCTGTTGTGCATTTCCACTCACATCAGTTTGGGGGAAGCCCCGGAAAGTCTCCAGCGGGAGAACCCATTTCCTTTTTCTCCCGCGTGTTAATTACTTCCACAATCCAAATAAGAAATCTGCGGTTGACATTGCTATCAAAGTTCAGCCCATATATCATAAAACCGCTGAGCTCATCAAGAAAACGCTGAGATGTGACAAGAAATAGGATTTACCCACCACTGATCTCAGGAACAAATACAGGTGAGGCTTTTGAACTGCATTTACATTGCAAGGGCTGAATTCCACGGAGTTTTAAAACCGACCCCAAACTCTCTTTAAATAGGAAAGTTTAAAAAGTTTGCTTAATAAAGTCAACAGAACTAAGCTCTTAACTAGAGAGTATTTCTTTTAGAAGATGGCATAGGTCTTACTTAGGAGCGAAGGACTTATCTGGGAACTTCTTTACATCCGCAAATTGGGAATTCAGAATTACCTGATAGTAAATCCTACTGAATTCAGTTGCACTTACTTTTGAGTGAATGCACATTCGGAGTTGAGCTGCTGGTCATTTAAGTTGAAATGTTTCTGCTTAACTTCGCTTATGACAAATGCAGACATCTCCAAATTCAAAGTTATTGTTAAAGAGATATAGTATTTAAGTTAAACAGAAGAGAGAAGAGATTGCGTGAGAACCACTATCTAGTGGATTGAAGGTGAATTGGGTCGGAAATCTTAAAACAGAAGAACCTTACTGCCAAATAAATCCTTTGAGAAGTTAATTGGAAGCAAATAAATGACACCAAAATTAAAGAAGTTCGCTTCCTATTTTTTTAAAAGGGAGTTATAGAGCTTGTAGTAGTGAAATTATTTTGAACAAAATTATTCTGAAATTTGTCCTATATATTTCAGATAACATAGACATATGCAATCCAGCTACATGGGAAGCGTTGCCATTACTCATCATTGAACCTGATCATAAACGCATTGTGGGTTACAACATATAATCTTATGTAACTGTGGATCAAATAATATACTTAAGAGCATTGAACAACCACTTCCTGAAGCCAAAATGCCTTAAAAGTTCCCTGATAGTGTGAATGATTTCTCTTTTTCAGGGATTTTTTTTTAAGAGAACGAAATCTGCCCTGTGTTCACTTCAGTGCAGTGTCTTGCAAGGGAAGGGAGTGGACTTGGTTTTAAATGTGCGTAGTCCTGAGAGATGTGCTTCCGCTACGCTCTTTTAACGTCCTCCGAAAGATCGCCTTTGAGTATGGCAAGACGAACCAGGCGCTTGAGCCGGGATCTTCAGGGGAAGCGCGCAAGGCAGTGCGTCTGCTCTTGACGTCGTGATGTCACAGTCGAGCTCAGAGTTTCTGCAAGACTTAATTCTAGAGGCAAAGTTGATAAGGCATATTGGTATGTGTGTGTGTGTGTGTGTGTGTGTATACACATACATACATACATACATACATACACCCTCATATTGATCTCCCTTCTTCTGGTTTGAAAGTCTACAAACTTGGAAACGATATGAAATGCCAATCAGAGGAAGACTTTCAAAATGACCTTCCTTCCTTCCTTCCTTCCTTCCTTCCTTCCTTCCTTCCTTCCTTCCTTCCTTCCGACGATCCTATCCTGTATTATTAACCTGTTAATTTATGATTCTGCTGCTGTTAACATTGCCTTCAAAAGCGCCATCAACATAGACTGTGTTTTATACAAAAGGTCCCTGCCTCGAGGAGTTTACAGTACAGTGTCCTTTCATTTTCTTACATGGCAGCCCCTAAATTGCTGGACGCTTTGAACCATAAGAATCTGAAAAACACAATATTGGAAGTTGGGGAAGAAGAGTAACTCTATTCAGAGGTGGGAAATCTGTGGCCCTTCAGCTGTTTCAGAGTAACTACTTCCAACATTTTTCACCATTAGCCATACCGGCTTGGGCCGCGGTGGATTTAATTTAGCAACAGCTGAAGGGCGGCAGGTTTCCCACCGACTAGGTTTTTTCTTTTTAATCAGTATAAAGTACCGAAACGCTGAGTGGCATACAATTAAAAGGACTTGAATTTATCTTCTTCTGAGCGAGGTACTCCAGTAAGTTGGCATTACTGGTCAGTGAACTGCAATCCCATCCGGCCGTTTCCAAGTGAACAAGCTTTCAAGCTGGCGATCAAAATTCTGACTCGTTTAACCCGAACGAGCATCACCCCGTGAAGTTGTGGAACAGGCGCCCGAAGCGGGTGCCACGGGCCTGCCACTGAAACGTCACGGAAGCTGATCCAAGCTTCCTTCTTTCCTTTCTTCTCTCTTTTTTCTTTCATTCCTCCCTCCTCCCCAGCAAATGTCAGTAATTCGGAATTTTAATACTCTGCAGTTCATATTTCTTTGCCCGAGGTCTATCACTAGCATTAATTGTCCCAATAAATTGAGATATAGTGTGCATAATGCAATGTAACAATATGGTCCTATTCCACGTGTAGACTTAATTAAGCTATTTGCAGCCTGATGCTGCAAGCCAACGGGTGTGCAAGTGGATTAAGAATGTACTGTTCTCGTATCCTCAGGATGGTGCATAATTACTTTACTGGCGGTACGTATCAATTTTTGATGATTGCAGAACACATGCTCACTTTACCAACAAGCGCTTTAATAACTCTCTATTGTGTTTTTAAAAACCGTTGTTTGGAAATATTTGGAAGTCTCTGCAAACAGTTTTATAGCTTCTGAGCGTGTCCTTTAATAGCTCCAGCTTCATTTCCGATGTATATTTTATAAAGTGCAAAGGCTAATGCGCCGACCGCCTCCCAGACTGGAGATTTGGAGCTCTCTCCTGCCACTAACCCCGCCACCTCCGTCCTTTCCCCGGCCCCGCAGAGCCCTCCGTTCGGCACAGGCGAGCCGGGTGGAGGCATCTTTCTCTCCCTGGCCAGACAAGGCACGCTCCCCCCGCCCCCCTCCCGCCGCCTTTCAGGAGGAATTACGAAGGCGAGGCGAAGAAGACAAAAGGCGCTGCTTCCGCGGAGTGGGGTCACCTTCTTTTCCAAAATAAGGGAAATAGCATCAAATCAAATAACCGGCCCGGCTTTGGCAAGCGCGCCAGGGAGCGCAAGGGATGATGGGCGTAGCAGCGCTGCGGGGCTCCCGCCTCTCAGACCTTGCCTAGGAAATGTCCCAATTCAATTACCAAGTGACAAAACTCGATTACAACCTCGGCGGCGGCGAAGGTCCGGCGGCCCCGAAGAGAGGTGGCCGCGGCTTGCTTGCAGAGCTCGGTTGCCCCTCGGAACCGCCGTCCGGCGTCTTCCCGAGTTGCGTGGGAATCCGCCGGGGAGTCAAAGAGCTGGCAGCCAGATGGTGCGAAGTAAGCGCCCGAGACAGCCTCTGCCAGATTTCCTTTCTGAGCCTGTCCGCTACAGAGCAGTCGCCCGGAGTAGACCCGAAGCAGCGGCGCTTCGGTTGAGGGGATCTCCGGGCGTGTGGGCTTCAAGGGCAAGACATCTCAGCTCTGACCAAGCTACCTGGCCAGTGGGGTCTGGGAGTTGCAGTCCTCACAAGTGAAGGATGCCCAGGTCGGGGGAGGCCGAATTAGGGGCACAGCCTGCAGCCCGGGGCCATCAGTGGCGGAGAGCCTTGGCCGAAGTTCCGAGGAACGGTCAGGTTTAAGGGGAAATGGCATCTACACAGAGCACACCTGTATTAACCTTGTTCAAGTAATTAAATCACATTTATCCTGGCCACGCCCACGTCTTTGTCCTGGCTACAGCTACTTTGGGCGGTAGGGGTCCCCTACTCTTCCAAGGGAAAGCGCAACCCTTGGCCGGAAGAGAGTTGGGTGCAGCGCTCCTGAGGCCACCCGGTGAGTCTGCAAGGCCCCTCGCAGACCGGCTGCTTAAGACCTATTCAGGCCTCTGGGTCCTGCCATTTCCGCCTCTGCCCTCGGGCAGCGCAGCGCAGCAACTCTGCGTGAGTGACCCCCTTAGAAATAAGTCGAAAGGCATTTTTCCAGGGAAGAGCCGCAAGCGGTAAGACAAAGGCAACACCCGCGTTTGGCTTGGTTTTGTGAAGGTGAGATGTCCCCTTTCCGTACTTGGTGGCCTTTGGATGCGTCAGAAGACTACCGTTCACCCTGCACAAGCCTGGCCCGCGGAGGCTGTAGCTCAAGCCGCTTGCTTTGCCTCTCTTTGCCCGAATTGGCCCATTGCATTCAATGTGCTCTTCCCTTCCCCGAGTTATCATTGAAATCCGTGCCCGAGCACGAAGCTCCCGGTTTCTCTGCCTGAACTACCTCTTGCGGCGGTGGGAGGACAAATGGAGGAGGAGGAGGAGGAGGAGAACCAGTCTGTTGCCTTGAGCTTCTTCTGGAAGGAAGGCCAGGTAGAAACGTAGTAAATACGTCCACGAGGGGTTAATTCAAGGATCGTGGCAGGCTTGGCGTTATTCCCAGTGGGCGAACGGGACGCTGGCCTTCTCTTGGCCCCACACGGGGAGTTAAGAGCAGCAACCTCTCCATGCCCCTTCCTCGTGTTACCCTTTCCTAGGCAAAGAAGGGGGCATTTCAGATTTCCCCCTTTTTTTCCTCGAGGACTCCCTAACCCCACGGGATATTTATATTATTATTATTATTATTATTATTATTATTATTATTATTAAGCAACAAAAAGAGTTGATTTGTTTTTGCACCTGAAGCAGGTGATGTTTATGTCGGGAGACATCTGAAACGACAGCAGGAGACGAGGCCAAATCTAATCAAGCCTAATAAACCGTGCGAGTCAAAATGTCATTAAACCTGATCAAGATGAGCCTCCGAATCGCCGGAAAGGTAAATGCCTTCATTAGGGTGATCTCTGAAGACTGTCGAACATTTCATTAATTTATAATTTATGATTGTTTGACAAATATTGAAAAGTATGTAAATATGAGCGGGATAATGTCTTTTCTGCGGGAGATGAGGAAATGACCCAAACGGTGGATGTCTGCAAGATTACACACGAGGACCCATCTATCTGCTCTCAAACTGTGCCTTCGCCTTTCCCCCGACATATTGTGCGACTGACAAGTGAAATAGTGCAGATAAACCAATGGTTTAAAACGTAATAAAGACAACAGCTATTTGCATTTGTTACATTTTATTACAAAGGTAATTTACTATGACACATCTTCTGGATGTCATCTTTGGAAAGCATTGGCAAGCGGTTGCAGGGAATAGACACACTCGCACAGACAACGCCGAGAAGCCAGCTGAAGGATGACATTATGGATGGGGGGGGGGGTTATATATCATGCACCATGGCTGCATGGTGTGTGGGGGGAGCAGAATGGGACTGATGGGGAGAGCGATACTTTGATAGCAATAGCAGCTACATCTAACACAGTGGCGGCATAAAGCAACCTGATGTCACAAGAAAAAGGTGTCCGACGACATTCCAGATTGCTCCCCCCCCCCCGTACTCAAGCCCACCGGGAGAGGAGGATGTGGAAAGATGGGTGTGCATGTTGGAAATCCTGAAACACATCTAGACATAGCATTTATAATGCAGAGAAAGTTTACCTGGATTTTGACTTTCCACTTTGGGGGTGCATTATTACAGGGGTTACCTTTATGACACAGAGCAGCACCCACATGTTGAGAGTATGACTCAGAAACATAGTCACTTGAGAATAGGTCCAGAAGAGGATGAGAGCTTTTAAACAGTAGTATCTTTTGGCCTTTTTGAAATCAATAAAATAGGATCTCAGCCTCTCCAACATAAGCTTTTCCTTTCCTTTGCATCTATATTATTGTTAACTGTATATTTGGATAAATAAAAGGTTCTTCACCCAGAATGAGATGCCTGCAATCTTTTGCACCACTGTGTTTATTCCAAGGTAGGGCCCATTGTATTTTTTGAGGTTTCCTCCATAGCTCCGTAGCCTCAGACTGCTAAAGTCTGCCGTTTGAAAAAAAGTGTGAAAGGGTGAAGTCCAAGAGGTTTAGTTAAAAACTATAAATAGGTAAAGGTTCCCCCCGCACATTTGTGCAGTCGTGTCCGACTCTAGGGGCCGGTGCTCATCTCCGTTTGTTAGCCGAAGAGCCAGCGTATGTGGCCGGCATGACGCATGTGGAACGCTGTTACCTACCCACCGAAGTGGTACCTATTCATCTACTTGCATTTGCATGCTTTCGAATTGCTAGGTTGGCAAGAGCTGGAGCTAGTGCGGGAGCTCACTCCGTCACGCGGGACTAGGGATTCGAACCTCCGAACTTGCGATCTTCCCATCCACAAGCCTGGCGTCTTACCCACTGAGCCACCACGCCCTAAAAACTATAAATACCCACTAGCTAAGAGCTTAATATTCTCCATTCCCACCTCCATCCACTACTTCAGTCCATATAGAGAACTCCCAGTTTATAAAAAAAATGTTCTGTTATGAATCTTGCAGCTCGGAAGGGAAGATCTGGTTACCTACATAGAGGGAGAAAGTGCCAGAACCCCCTTTTCACCACACTTGTTAACTGTCTTCTATCAAAAAGCTTGCCACGATTGAGATCCAATTTATGGTGGCAAGGACAGAAAGGAAAGATACAAGCTGTGTTGTTTGCTTTCAACCACAGCTTTGGCATCAGGATGGGGAGTATCAAGTGCCTTCCTCCCTCCCCCCCCCCCAGGCCTTATAAAAAAGGAATTCTGTTGAATTTAATCCAAGTTTATAAGGGCTTCCTTCCAGAAAGGCATGTGTGGTTGTTAATACAGCGGATCTACCACCCAAGTTTAAGTTTCCAGAGAAGGGCGGGGGGGGGGGAGGGGAGGGAGGGAGGGCGGACAGAGAGGGAAATCAGTGTTGAGCCTTTTCTCCTGAAATAGTTCCTTTGAATAATCTTGTCACCAGGCATTTGATTTTAAGGCCGCCCTCCAGTAAAGTCCAGCCCTCGATATTTTTCCTTTCCCCTGTTCCTGTGGCTGTTGCTACTACGGGAATCTTGACTTTATTTGTCTGAAGTCAAGACCAGTGGAAGTGGAATCTGCTTCCCAGCGATAGAATGTGGGTGTGGCAGCCTCAGCTAGCTGGGTCTCCATTCAGTGCTTCTAAGGTCTACCTCAAACTGAAATAAGACTTTGTACACACCTGTTGTCACACAGATATCCTCCACACGTCACTAAGAACGGTTGGAGTTTCTTTCCAACTGCCCCCTTAAAAACAAATGTGGCTTTTCTTTTAATGTTAAGTGTAAAGAAACTGGATTTCTGGAAAACTGAAACAATACGCCTTCATGTGAAATATTAGAACTCTGGTGGCACCTTCTCCAACCCATGATTTTTATTAAAGGACATAAGCTTTCATGAGCGGCAGCTCACTTGGTCAGGAGGAGCATGGTGTGGCTAAAGTCTTGTAGGATTCAAATTGGGGTGAGTGGGGGGGGATGGGGGGAAAGACAGGGTGGTTATGCATATGCAGACTGCATGTTAGACAGATTACAAGCACCTTATCAATTAAGCATTGTAATGTGTTAAAAACCTACTGTGTTTGTTGAGATTAAAGCCAAAGAATATATGCTGGTATTTCACTAGCAAGGGATGAAAGATGCAATGTTCTTCTCAATAATCTGTATTACGTACAAAAATATTCACGGCGTTGTGGTTGTTTGTTTTTGAGTTTATCTGTGAGATTGGGCATCCCTGTTCAGAGTGGAAATAAATACATTTTTTTTTTGTAATCCACTCTACCACTCAACAGCAGCCACATTCAGACATTAGGTATTCCAGGGGCTCAGGGTCTGTAGTGTGCAAGGTGGCCATTGAGCGTTGTTGCTTTTTAATTTATACTCTTTTGATCAGCATTTCGTCAATGAATTCTCCTTTCCTTTGCTTCCTTCTTTCATATCCCCATTCCTTCTTGTTCCCACAGCAACCTCACCCAAGCAGGTGCCCAACAGACTTGCTGAACTACAGCTCCCATCATCCCGAGCCACCATGGCTTTCCATTCTGGCTGGGATGATGGGAGCTGTAGTCCCATTCCAAATGTATGAGGAGCTGGCCTACAGCATCAGCTTGTATTCTTTTACCCTCGCTCAACATCAAGACAAGGCCGCTCCGCATCCGCGCTCAGCTACTCCGCCCGCGGCAGCCTGGCAAGGCGGAGGCATGGGTCGGAATCCCGCCTGGGAAGTGGTAGAGGACTCCGGGGAGGTTGGCAGCCCAGGGGCATTTCCTTGCCTCTTGTCCCGAGGAGCGCTGCCCCTCGCCTCAAGCTTACCCTCCAGGACCCTCTTCGTTCCTCTGGCGCGGGTGCAAGATCATTTCCCATGGGAGGGCTCTGGACGCTGCTGCGTGTTAGCTCCGCCGGGCCGGCCAATCTCTGGGTAACCAACAGCCTGGCGCAAAGGCGGCATTGTATCCCGCGCGCAACTCTCCAGAAGCGGCCTCGCTTCTTTCTGACTGGCCGGTGTGTTGATGACTTATAGTGTATGCAAAAACAAACTTTCCCGCGGCGACCTTTAAAACACACACACGCACCAACCCCAAAAACCGTCCTGCGTCCCTTTTCTAAACAGCGCGACGATTTTGAAAAGCCAGGGAGGCGGAGTGAGGGAGCACCCCGAAATGATAAATCGCGTGGCAGAGCTAATGGCTGGAGGGCGCGTTTACCAATTCATAATCATTTATTCTTGGTGATGTATGACCCTTACTCTTAAATCTCAAAAGCTTCTATTTGAAGGTGTAAATAGCTTTTCCCCCACCCTTGCAGTAAACCTTCCTGCATTAGCAGTGATTGATCTCCTGTACAATTCGTCCCAGAGTGCTATTTTAGAGGGGTAACACTGGCTTTTGGAGATTAACTGGGGAGTCTGTTACATATTAATGAATCTCGCAGATATTCTAACGTTTTGGTAATTTAGTTATTTGTGTCTATCGCTTTAGCCTTGATTTTTTCTTAGACCCCCGCGGTTGTTATACATTGAATTAAAAAGTGGCCATTTCGCATCATTGTTTTTCTTCTACTTGCAACTAAACGCCGTTTAATGGGAAAAACAAATGTTGACATGCCTCTTTGAAGGAAGTGTATTTCTTGGCAAGACATCAAAGTGCTTTAAACTGTATTGGCGGGGGCGGGGGACACGGGTGGGCGAGGTCTTCTTTTTCTGTTAGACCAAGCCTTCGGTAATGTCAGAAAATAACCATTGGGTGTTCAGAGAGGAAATGGGGAGGGGGAGGAGAGCTTTCAAAAAACCTGAAGATTCGAGGCACGTCAGGTCACCCAACGCACTAGCTGTCTAAGGCTTTGAAGTACCTGAATTCCCCAAGTGATTAGTAGCATGCCTAAATAAAATGCTAAAAAATGACTTCTTAGTGCTTGCAATGCACCCGTGTGCAGAAGCGGCCATGAGATAAGAGAGTCCAGGTGGCTTCCTTTGTTAACAAAGCAACAAAACACCGATCCAGCCAATAGGTTTGCCCCATTGATTCCAGCCTGGAACAATTCCTTCCATTGCAACCAGTGAGGTCGAAAAAGGTTTGTAAGAGTTAGATCAGCGCTGGCTAATTTGATGCCCTCCTTATACAACATGTGCCCACAGCAACCTCACCCAAGCAGGTGCCCAACAGACTTGCTGAACTACAGCTCCCATCATCCCGAGCCACCATGCCTTTCCATTCTGGCTGGGATGATGGGATCTGTAGTCCCATTCCAAATGTATGAGGCTCATACAACAGCCAACATTTTAATGCTGTCTAGAAAGTATGGTAGCTGAACCACTTATCTGCAGGAGACAAGGCTGAAACAAGTTGGGTTACAAATGCCTGGTGGTGCCACGAGTCAGGATCTCTCTTCCTGCAGGTGACCTGCCCACCTTAAAATTTGGTTACATTTGGTTGGCAATTTTAAGCATGATTTAAACAAGAACCAAAAACAAGGATGATATTTTAAAGTGTGTTTTGGGGGGAAAAAACTTTTGTTGTGAGTCCTTTTGTGCCTTATAACAGCCAAGTACAGATGCATTTTTGAAGGATTCTCCCTCTGAGAAATAATTCAGTTGTATTTGGATAACAGGTCTTTCTTCCCATATGATGCCCCTACAGAATATAAAGCACAGTATAGTGCTGTAGCCGGAAGCAGATCCAGTTGCAATGCATATCCACATCTTGTAATTGTTAGTTGCGAAGTGTGAATGCAACCATTTTGTTTCATATAAGTAACTATGTCACACAAGTACACCTGTGAAGTGGTTAACTGGTTACCTGTGAAGTGTTAACTGGTTGCAGCTCCAGTAGAGGAACCGCTGCTGAAACACCTGCCTTGAAAGGGGTTTTACCTGGGAAGGCAGCTTGTTCATTCGGAACCTGAAACATCTTGAAAGTTGCAGCTGCCTTCATTCCAAAATAACACTTGATACGGAAGTAAGCGTGGGCTGTTAAAATGTAAGTTTGTATTTCCCCAAGAGCGGAAAGATTTTGAAGGCCCTTCAAGATTTCCCCTGCAGCAGGGAAGTACCAACAGTCTGCTTCAGTGCAAAACTTCATCTTTTAAAAGAAGTAACCTATTTGATTTGGAGCAAATGTATTTATTTAAGTCCGGAGAACTGTTTCCCCTTCTGCCCAGGAATAAATCTTTAGAGTGTTTGTTTGCTTGTTTAAAATTAGATATTGCACATCTCATTTCCTATTAGAGACACATCAAGGACTTCTCCTCAGATAGTCCTACAGATATCAACATTTAAGGTGAAACAGATGCATATTCATTTGGATGTAAGTTCCCTTGGGTTCAGTGCAGCTCACTCTGGAAAAACTATTTTTTGTCTCTTACTATATTTAATATCTGTTATTGTTTCCTCCCTATTCCATTGTCCTGTATTGTTTGATTGTGTTATTGTTCTGTGAATCCTGTTCAACGTTAATTGTGAGCTGGTTGGGGGAATCAACATAATTGAAAGACAATCTAATAATAGCTACAATAAGTAAACAAAATAACCCTGGCTATGTAGGGTGAGTAATGTCGCCACTGCGTTGCTGCTGCCGGCACAGCTACACAAATATCAACAAGGCAATGAACTTCTCGGTTCTCACACATTTCATTTTAGTTAGAAAGAAAATTTCTTCAGATGGCTACCATTGCATTGACTCAGCAGTGCAGTCAAAGCCTCTGCAGGATTATATAGAAATAGTGTCATTTGTATTCAAAATGGGAAGGTTTACTTTAAAATTAGTCCCATGGAATCCAGCCAGATTTACTCAGATGTATGTGTAAATAGGACCTCAGCTCTAATAAAAGTCCTTCTTTCCCATTTTTTTTCTTTTTCCTCCCACCCTTTCCTTTTAATGCAAGTTTTGCAGTGCAGTCCTAGAATACTGAGTGGATCAAGGTCAGTAGGGCTTACTCTTAAAAAGAATGTCTGGATTGGCAGTTTTCGTGTTCCACAGAAGAATTTGCTGTAATTGATCAGATTTGTAGAATTAAACAAAGCACATTTGTGCCTCAAATACTTTTCTATCTCACATATATATATATTTTTAAAAAAGATGTATTTGCCTGCAAGTTTGCTATAAATATCCAGCTGCCTCAGCTGGTCTCTCACTAGCTTATTTTAATACAATGAATTTGGGTTGATGCCCAGAATTTGGTTTTTCTTCTGCTTGAAAATTGTGAAAATGGGTATTACCACTTTTCTCTGAAAAACAAGTTTAAGAAAGGGAAAACAGGTTGATACTGTGCAGGGGAAACCTTTACCTTTTTACTTTGTAAAGATGTGAAACGTACAAATATCCATAATGGACTGCCACCCCTAAGTGGCAAACCTGTTTCCCACATTAAGCAAGTTATGTGTGTATATTGTTTTTGTTGTCTTTCAGCCGAAGGAGGTGAGATGCTCCATTTTTGCGTAAAGACGTAGTTCGGAAACTTTTCCAGCTTAAAAAGAGAGCGAGGACGACGCAAAGAGAAAGAGACTTCAAAATGATGTTGCAATGAAAAAAGGGACAAATTAGGAGCTATTTTCCCTGATCAAAGGAGAGCAAGAGAAAGTGGGTCTGGGCATTCAAGGAGCTTGACTTATTCAGACAACTTCTCTGGGCAGCAGGGCCAACAAGCGTGTCTTCCATTGAAAAGGCCTCTCTATTCAGAATGCAGGTGCGAAGTGGTGCGCCACATTATGTGAAGGTTGTTTTAGATTAGTGCTCAGCCTTAATAAGGAAGGGGCTTGATTTACATGGGAAGGAAAAAGAGGGGCAGGGGGCGATGGGGGGGGGAGAAAAAGAAAAACTAGGACTCTCCATCCGTGAAAGTAAAATCATTGAACGCGTGATCATTTTGAGTGGGCCTGATATCCTAATACTTGGCATTGTTCTCTGGAGAAGTGGGGAGTCCCCCAGCGGTCCGAATTGATTCATTTACAGCTAGTGAGCAATGCTGTGAAAGGAGGTGGAGGAGGAGGGGAGAAATGAAAGATACATGCATGAGAGAGAGTTTTGTATTTGAATAAAGAAAGTCAACTACAAAAGATCCCTCTTCCTTCAGCGACGCCTACATTTGCATACAGTGCTCCGAAGTCCAGCCCATCCTCAGCCAACCCTCCTGATCTCCCATTTGCAATCAAAAACAACAAACACCCCTTTCCTTCTTTATGCACAAGTACAATCAGTTTGTATACATATGGGGAGAGATTATCTTGACCTGAAGAATTTAGGCATGCACACACATACACATATGCATACACACACCCAGCTGAAAAAAAGTTGAATACAAATGATTAGATTACATACTCACCTGTGAAACCCAATGATCATAAAAGTCAGGTTCAAAAGATATGGATGGATGGAAACATAAGCCAATTTGATCTCTGTACTTGGACCAGTTTGATGATTAAATAGGAAAGAGAGAGAAAAAAAAACACTCTGTTGCAGACAGCCCAGTTTGCAGACTGAAACATGGAAGGTTCATTTAAATTGTTGACAACTCAGTCCTGTAATAACTAGCCCTTGATGTCTGCAAAGCAAGGGAGATGTCTGTTATTCTTATGAGGGGAGAGAGCCTGCAATCCCATGGGCATTTATCAGGGAGAATGTCTCACTGAATTCAATGGGACTTATTTCTGAGTAGACCAGTAGAAGACTGGGCTTTTAGCTAACCATCTTTGGAATAGCTGTGAAGCAGCTTGAGCTGTGAATATGCTTAGGTTTTGCTGGAGTTGGACATTATTATTATTGTTGTTGTTGTTTGCCAAGAAATTAATAGTAAGCCCCACAGAGTTCAAATGAACTTATTCCCAGGATTTTACAGAAATGCAAAGGATTGCCAACTTGGTCACCTAATCTTAGAAGGGTTAGAAATCAGGCCTAGGCATCACCTGAGACAGGAATAGCCAGCAAAAGGTCAGATCTACAGTTTACAATGCATAGATTAAATTATGCTCTCCAAGATCAAAACTGGAATTAGGGGTGGTCCTTTGGAATTAAGGGGCTGGGAAAGCACCTGACTCAGTGTCTACCCAGTTCCTGGGTCTACTACATTTACTTTCCTGTATTTGCTGCAAAAGACTGGAAGAGCTACCCATCTAGGAATTGCATCTGATTGAAGACTGGTTGGGAAGCTTCTTTTTCCAAGCACTTATCAGTCCAGAGGCTGAATAAGACAAAATGAGGCTTGTAGGAGGAGAAAAAACCTTCACTTGGCTGGCTGGCCCCTTCTTTTATAAATAGATCTAATCAAGTACTGCATTTTGCTGCAGCAGGCACAGCAAAAACATTTTTTGAAACCTGATTTTGGGCATAGTGACAATTTTCTCTGCACTCAGCCCCGATTTAAGTATCTTCGGGCAAGCCTGTAGTCCAGCTAGGAAACCACAAACCGATGCACTTCCAAGGTCTTGGACTAGGGCTCCAAACTTGCCATTTAAATAAACAGGCATAAGGTTGAATTGGTTCAAAAATCAGATTCAATCACTGCAAAAGCATTTACTTATGAGTAATGGTACTTGAGACAGCAGCCTAATAGTCTTTAGTTCAAAATGTGCACAGATGGGCCTGTCTTAGAGTAAATTTCAGAGGTGATTACAAGCTGCAAAGCTTCTGCAGACTTACCTGAATTCAATCTCATTGCAAACAATGGACGTTACTTCCATTCCATAATTTACAGTTATGGGATTTGCAAATCTGCTAAAGGCCTGCCTTGAACACTTTGGGTATCCCGCCACAAATGCTAATTCCATGGCACTTACCCTCCCCTTCTCTCTCCCCCTCCCCCCATGCCTTCTGACAGGGTTACCTAGAAAAACTCTAAAAAGACAAATAATGAACGTATGTGGCCATCAACTTATACACACGCTGGCCACCCATTTGAGAACATTCAGAGAGGAAGTAATTTCTTATAAACTACTATCCTTTATCATGGAAATATCTACTGCTACTCTCTCCCCCACCCTCTAATTTCAGTAAGAATCTTACTGGCATTTCCATAAGTTCTCCAAGAATATAAAAGCCATATAATGGGAACAAGGTGAGAAAGCTGTTCAGCCTTGTTTCACCAAGAAAAGGTCGTAAGTCAGGCAATTGGTGTCTGACCTGTCAGGAGAAGGTATAAAAGCTTCATTCATGCAGTCGCTCACGATTTTCTCAGCTCTCACAAAAGTGTTTTTATTATTCTGTTTTCTTACCTCGTCCCTTAATTAAAAGCTGAATGATTAGAATAGCACCTGCATAATGTCTGGACTTCGGCTGCATACTAATTCAAGAGGCTTTACATCTCGTAATTATAACATAAAATCAGAGATTGAATAAAACAGGAGGCCTAAAGCCTTGCTAATCCCCTTTAAAAGAGTCTGCTGAAATAATTCAGAATGCCTTCCGGAAGTTGGATTACCAACCCTCTTTTTAACTTTAGACAATGAAATGATATTTCACACTAAAAGGGTGTCTGAAATTTTTTAACTGTTTTCCCCCTTTTTAGGTTGATCCATTTCCTGGACAAGAAAAAAACAACTGATTCTTTCTTTCTTTCTTTCTGATCAGTGTGACTGGTTTGCCACCACCCTTCCCCAGAGCAGACTCAGGTGTAGGAAAAATACATTTATTTGCAGTTGAGATCAAATTTATCAGTATGCCTCCACTAAGAAATGTAACCAGCTGTTCCTGTTTACAATAAAGAGTCTTCAAAGGAAGAAAATGTAATTGTTAAATGCTAGGCAGAAATACATTTTTACATTTCTAAAAAGGAATGGTATATAGAATTCTAAAATATCTTTTCAGTCGTCTTTACATGGATTCATTCTAAGCCAATAAAAACACAATTACTCCAGAGTAACTGATTTTATATGATTTATTCAGAGGAAATGAAATAATTTGGGTTTCTTCACTTCAGTAAGGAACACTTTCAACGAAGAATGGTTCTTAGCTTTGAATTTAATTATCTAAGAAAGTTGACCTGAATGTAAACCAACTGATCTTTCCTGGAAATGAAGGCTTAAGTCTTTGCCTTTGCCTTCATTCAGTGATATCCTTTGCTTGACTTGCTTATGGATGGAGTTCTTGGAGGAAGTTACAGAGAGAAATGCCACAGCTGTATCATCTGATAGATGTCTTCAACTGCACAAATCCCATGCAGGCTCACTCCAAAATAAACGCCACTATGGCCAACAGGAATTTCTCCCTAGAAAGTGTATTTAGGACTGCAGCTTTATATATTTATAAGAAAGGTCAACTTCTTTCCAAGTCTGAGGGCTGTGTGTGTGTGTGTGTGTGAAAATGCTGTATTCAAATGTATTCCCATCCCTTTTCAAACAAAACATCACTTAATGTAACTTGAGACACATTTTTGAAGATCTTTCCTGAGAAATTCCCACAAAGATCTTGAAGGGGTTATTTCTTGTTTTGCTAAATAAAAGTTTGTCTGATGAAAATATCAATAGCAGTTTCCAAGCAGTAATTTGAACTTATTAAAGCTGCATTTTGAAAGCTAGCTGTGTAAAGATTTGCTGCAGGGTTAGCCAGGGTTCAAAGGTTAATTCAGAATGGACGGAACTGAACTTTGAATAAATCTTTAGGTATCTGTCAGTGAAAACAAAACATTACTAATGCAGGTGATTTTTTTTAACTGGCCTTCGGAATATAACAACAACATACATGGAACTTTTACACTACTAAATTGTATTTGGTCTACATGTAGCTGTTATGTGTGTTTGGAAAATTGCAGTAATTTAGTTGTCCTTTTGATAAAACAACTAAATCAACCTGAGTTTAAAAATGTTATCAGAGTTTAAAGAAACCAATGGGGTCTATCAATGCTTTTGGAACATTTTACTCTTCCATTTTAAGTAGAAATCCATTGTGATCTCCAAAATATTTACGATTTGTTAAACCTTTGTTAGGCTGAATGGAAGAATGTGCATTAAATGCATTTATGTGCTTAATCCAGTTTCATCTAAATTTAGAAAATAAATTCACAGAAGATAGCCTACACCGATGTGTACAAAGAATCTGAAAATGACCCAGATAACGTGAGCTGATTTTAAAGAAATGGAGGAGCTTCATGTTGTGTCTGAGACAGAGACAAACTACAGTATATCAGAGAAAATTAGGGTGATGACTTAAGATTTATCTCAGATTTTCTGATTCTGGTCCTATTAGTTTCTGGTACAGCTTCCTATCTTTATGATTTTGGCTATGATTTTGAAACAAACAAACAAACAAACAAATTCTGTGTAGGGTTTCCATAGCCTATATTTCACATATCAGTTTATTACTATATTGGAGGCTCATTCCATTCTTCCTTTGGAGTGCGTTGAAACGCAGGTCATGTTGGGTGGTAGGCAACAACGAAACCCGGGTCTGAAGGACGAAAAGAAAAGAACTGGCTCATTTAACTATCCTACCCATTTAATCCGAAGTAGACCTTTTAACACCTCTTTCTGGCTCAGGCATTATTTAATCGACTCTGCCTTTTTATCTGACTGTCTGCCTATCTTTCCTCGTTTCTCCCAACGGCTTGGCGATTTTGTTTTAAGGTCACCTCGGAATAAGCAGGACTCCGGCAACGTGTAAGATCCTTTCGTCGGTTTAGGTGATGTCAGAGGTTAATTCCGGACGGCATCGGTGGTCCCGTGGGTAGAAAGCCAGCGGGCCTACGACTTGAAGCGCTACGCGCAGCGGATGACACACGCTCGAGTCTAACCTTCCCGTGCAGGAGGCCAGAAGGGTGCGTGGGCAGAATCAGCCATCCGTAGGAGAGGGTGAAAGTGGGACAGCTAGCTCAAGAGATGCTCAGAGCCCGCCAGCTCTTTCTTCTGCTGGGCCCCCCGCCGGCCGGCCAACTATAGTGTGCCTGGGTTGAAACGGGCTCGGTCGCCCCGATTTATATTTCTACTCTTCATTTCCTAAAGATACAAATGGACTTTTGTGAATGAATGGTCTTTAATTAAAGCGTTCGCACATTGCAGGGGCTTGCGCTTGGATCGGTGCTGGAAAGCAACGGGAGAAGAAGCTCTCCGAAATGAGTTGACCTCATTGAAAGAAGGAGGAGGCCGCCGTGTCTACAGAAAGAGCAGGGAAGAATGCCCACACGTCTCTCCCCATGCGGCCGAGGGGACCCTCTCTGGCTAGCTGACCACAGCCGAGGTCCAGGCGGCAGCTCTCCAGCATTAGAGGTTGGAAAACCCTTTATCACTCCGCTTCTTACCCGACGAACTGGCTTGAGACGGAACAGCCCACCTTCCCCACTTTATCACTATCCTTCCCGTGATCTCCTTCCCCACGTCCCCGTGACCTGGATCTCCTGGGATCCGGACGGTCGCCGGCTGTGTTTCTCTCGAGATGCAAAGGCAAGTTGGGGAAGAAAATAGACAGCGAGAGCCACAGCCACCGATGAAGTACGCAGCCCGCCCCGATTTACCAAGGAAGCACCTGTCGATTGTAACAAGCCTGCTCGCTCGCCTTCCGCCCCATCCACCCACCCCGCATCCATCATGATTTTAGTGGAACTTCCTTTTATGTAAGCCCGGTAAAGCGAAGCAGTCTGATCCCGGATATGCCTCCTGTGGAGTAAATCCTGCTGATTTCGAGGGGACTTGCTCTAACCTTACACAAGTAGCATTTCTGAGCAGGAAAGAGCTCCTGAAAAGCAACGCCTTTGAAGTTCTTGGCCAGCCAGTGCGCATGCGCAGCGGAAGGGGTCGGAGCAACCGCAAGACGGTGCTTCACAGATCCGCTAAGCCTGTCTCGTGTGTGCGAACGCGGGAGTGATGTAATGCGGGCCGTGATTAATTCTTTACATTAATATATGTGGCTTCGTTTTTACTCAGCTCAGTGATTTCAGTTATGGCAGTGTGCTTTAGGGACAGGATTTTGTAAGAGTTTCCAGTGAAACCTTTCTACGAAAAGCGGAGCTCCTTGGTCACCCCTCCTAATTTTGGGGTGTTTTTTGAGAGAAACGTTTCTCCTGTATTTCATTTGCAAAAAATCCATTGGAAAGGAAAAGAAAGAAGTACATACAAATTAAGTGACAAGGAAGCAAGTTGCCTTTTTCTCATGCGGGGGTTTATTTTACTGCATTTTAAAGGTACAAATGCCTTATAGACACGATTGACCGTAAAATTACGTTTTCATCCAGCATTTGCTTTTGTTTTATTTTAAACACTCATAATACATCCATTCTATGCCAAGACACACTTGTCATTACCTATATTTCATACGTGGTACAAAACCTACATCCTTACAGTGTAGACCTTTAATGGGGTGGCTATTAAGGCATAATTCTCTAAATGTCTATTGAGAAAGGAGCTCCATTGAATCCAGTGGACCTTACATCCAGATAAGGGTGTATCAGGTCGCAGTCTTCATCTTTGATGGAGGTGATGGAGTAGAGTAACAAAGAAATAAACCAACAAAAAACATATTTCCAGAAGTGGTCCAGTCAAGCAAAATGGGGAGGAAAGGAAGATGAGATGAAGAAAGTCAATACAGTTTTTAAAAATGTAGTACTGAAATGATTGAAGGGGAAATATAAAGATTAAAAAATGGCATCATGCAGAATTTGAATAAATATCCTTTCTTTTGAATCAAGAAAACTTAAGCTTTTGAAACAATCTGGATTTATAGACAGATTAGAAGCAACACATGGATTGTGATCTCCCAGCTACATTTCCATATTTTCCTATTTTTGATTAGAAGTTTTTAGTATGTCTTATGTATATTTCTATTTCTAAGGTTGGGAAATACAATTTACCCTAGCCTTAACATTCTGATTCAAGTAAACATCTTTTGTTTAACTAGAAGCATTTTCGGTTGTTACTGTTGTTATTGTTAGGAGTGCAAACTATTGTCCCACAGAAATGCCTAAATACTGAAAATGAAGACATATCCATCAATTTTAGTCAGCCTTACTCCATCCATTTATGATTTGGGATTGCAGAACAATTGGCTGACATGCGAAAGCCGTCAGCTTGACTAAGTTCCGTATTGGGTTGCTTGTGACTTACAGTTCCCAAGTGCATCCACAACGCAAAGCCAAACGTCTTGTAATTCATATGCACCAGTTAATTCTTTCCTTATAGTTCAGCCCTTAGTCTGGCACAAATCCAGTAAGGCTTCTATGCCCATCGTTTGGCTCACTGGACCAAGAAGGAACCAAAGTCTTAAGATACAAAGTCTTAAAACCAAAGTCTTAAGATTGCATTTGGTAAATGCAAAATACCAAATGGAGCAATGTGTGAATATGTTTGTTGAATTTGGGCTTATAGATGAGTATCAATTCTTAATAGCATAATCTAACACTCAGTTGCTGCTTTTCGCAGCTGTGGAGTGGATGCCAAGTGGAGTCCAGGTGAAACTTTTTTCTCCCCTGCTTGACGATAAAATATCGCAAGTTAGAAAAGCCATTGCTTTGAAGGCGTAGCCATTTTTAGGGAGGTGCTGTTAATGTTCTTCTGGCTGGAATTTCCAGCATTCGCCCAGGGTCAGCCTGTGCATGAAGAGGTGTGTGAGCCGTTGGGTTAACTACGCTGGAGTGGTGGAATGGTAGAAAGTCACAGACCTGGTGGTAAAAACTGGAGTTGTTTACCATAATTTAAATCCTGTGCAGAGAACAGGGGCCTGGATAGCATTCAGACAAATGAGTTCTGAAGTGGAAATTTCGAAGGACATGTTCTTCAGTGTGTGTGTGAGAGTGGAGGGTATTTGTCCCCCTCCTTCTTTCTCCCCTCCTTCCATCTTCCACCCCCTACAGCCGGAGGGTCCCTCCACCTACAGAGCGGCAGACAGAACTAGCTGGACATGGGGATCTGGTTGTGTGCTAGGACGTCTTCTGTCTCCATCCCAACGTTGTCTTTAAAAGAAGGTTGGATTCATCTCTTTAGAAACGGTCCCAGCTAAGGGGGCAGAGGGACTTTGACAGAGGGGAGAACAAATCGCTGACAAAGGACCTTTTTACGTTTCATAAGCGTTGTTAGGACGACGAAAAGGAATTTCTCAGATAATAACTTCCCACTTCAAAGATTTCTCAGTTCAATAGCAATTGGGCCATCCTTTTTTATTCAGCCACAAGGGCTAGCACTAAAGACGACTCAACTGTTTGTGTCCCCCCCCGCCCCGTGTGTTTATTTTTCCCCTATTCATTGGAGTACTTGGATAAAATAAACACTGAGACAATTACCGGAACATGGACTTCTAACTTCCTTGGGATCATATGCCCATTGCCCATGGCCTCAGACTTGGTAATGTCAAGTTCTGGAGCCTGGCAAAATAAGATGCCCTTTTTGAACCCACCTCTGTGATTTAGGACTTGTTTACTTGCTTCTTTCAAGAAAACAATATGCCAGGAATTCTAAAGATCACACAATCTTTATTCGTAAAGCTGGACAGAGAGGCGTCTCTTTCTGTTTTAGCTTTTACTTCAACACAGTGGAGTTATATGATACACAATGATATATGGAATATGTAGATATATCAGTATATGCATTTAGGGACGAATCATCTTTTTTTAAAAAAAAGTCTCACTACTAAATTGCTAATCCAATTACTAAATTGGATCCTCAAGGAATTTAAGGGATAGAGTATCTAAATATGGGAAGATGACAATATTCCAAAATCATTACCCAAACAGAACAATCAAGTCTCCTACTTCCATGGATGAAAACAATAAACACATCAGGACTGGTGGAAGGTTACTTGGAAGAGGTGTTCAAAAAGGGGACGATGAGCAGAGTTATGTGAGCTCACTAAAGAAGAAAATTCCTGCTTCCTCTGGAAAGTGTCCCTGACTTGCTTGCAACAGTCTTCTTCAAGCCTAAGGGATTGCTTTAAAGCTGTTTTCAGAGAGCCATGTCCCTGATCTTAAAATGGCTTGGATTGGAGATAATGCCACCAAGTTCTATGGCTGCAAAGGTTCCGCCTAATATTGGTAACTTTTCAATAGCTGCCTCATCCCCATTTCTCTTAATCACAGCGGCCCAAGATTCTGTCACAAAGGCTTCCCTTCCAGGGCAAGCCGGTCTGGCAAGCCAAAGGGGATGAGATGGAGGAAGAGCCGATTGAATGCATTAAGCTAGCATGAAAACCAGAGGTCAGCACAAATGTGTCTTAATAGACTGTCTCGAATGGAGTGTGCCTTCCTTTCAAGGGTGCCTGCTTTTGCACTGCTCATTACCATAGCGATCCTAACGTGGCATGTTGATGCACCATAAAGCTCACACTTTCAACCCCCGCAGCCCCCATCATCACTCCACCCCCCCCCCCTCAAATCAGAGCCTTTGAACAAGGCCGGGCTTGATTAGACCTTTCTCCTTTTCTTCCCTCTCCTTCAAACCCATTTCCTTGCCTTTAGAAAAGTTGCCATCAAATCCCAAACGCCGCCTCTGATCAGGGCCCAGAAGAAGGGAAACAAAAGTGAACTGACGGGCTGCGATTCAAGCAGGCCCATTTTTCTTTCTGACATTCTTATCCATTCTGAATATGGGGTTGGAACAAGGCCTCCCATTCGCGTGGGGTTTTCCTTGCCCCGGAAGCTCTGACAGGAAGGGGAATTCCATGTCCATCACAGACACACAAAGGATGGAGAGAGCGGTAGAGGTAGAGACAGAGATAAAGATAGGTGTACATACTCACACTCTCTTGTACATATATACACACATATACACTGGGCTGGAAGCTCAAAATCAAAAATCAATAAAGACCAGGTTGGGCCAGCTGGGTAGGGGGTTTAGGAAATCAGAGGTTGGGGGTGGGTGATGGCAGGAAGAATCTCTTAGACTTAAATATTATGTCCTTCGTGAAAAGGCTAGATGGGCTCCAGACTTCTCTTTTCAATCTTTTAAAGTATGACTTGCCTACTGCTATAGAAATCTTAACTCACCATGAAGATTCACCGTTGCGAAGAAATACTTTCATTGTGAGAGCCTGCTTTGATGTCTAAGGCATAAGATGCAGGGCTTTTCAGCTGCCTCTGTCTAGATTACCTTGAGAGCAACGAGATAGACATCTGTAACAAGCAAATGAAAAATTAAAGGTGATTAGCCTACGCATCCAAAACCAGGGCTTCTGCAAAGAAAGAAATCGGGAAGAAAAGAGGTGGGCTGGAGGTGGCGATGGGAAGCCGAGAGGCTCAGCAGAGAATTCCAGGCAAGGTGGAACACATCTTCTCCGCTTGCCGAAGGCCTCCAAAGCTTCGCTTTCCCAGGTTGCCTCCACCATCAACTCGGAGGAACTGAACAACAGGAAGAAGAAAAAAACTCTGGAAAATACTGAATATATCCTTTTAGTTTTAAATTCTGATAATAAGGGATGGACATGTAGTTATTGGGTTGCTCCTTCCATTGCTTTTAATCAGGCAGTATTGGATGATATTGTGGATGTAGGGTACAGGACTGAAGAATCTTACGTTCCTCGACTCCCAGGCTACAACGGAAAACAGAGAGAATAACAGAGAAGCTGTAGGAATGTGAAGGCGTGAATTACACCAATGGTCTGGTCTTTGGATATACATAGGTACTACAGGTTCACACTCTTCACACTCACCTAGTATGTCCCACTGAATTCCAGGGGACTTATTGGGCTGCACCCCAAAAATGAAAAGTTCAGAAAAATATTTTTACTGACACTAAGCAGAAGTAACCAGATGCTTATAATAGGAATCACTCGGAGTAGGGTTGCAGATTTTATATCCTACTCTACATAATGGAGGGAAGAGTCCATAGGGAAACTATTGCAGCAAAATGCTAGTGTGCACCTTCAGAAAAATGAGCCCACTTTTCACAGCATTGATCAGAATCAACTGAACAGCCCAGAAACTCCACCTGGAAGTAGGATACATCAAATGATATAGGGCTCTTAGGATGACCTGATGGCTTTAGGGCCTGGCATAAGTAACTGAACACAAGAATTTTTTTTCCCCATGCTCAAACTGGAATACATTTTGTTTTTCATCCTCACCCCTTCCAGGTGAAGAATAGGCAAAAGGGGAAAAAATTGGGGAGGATTCATAAGAAGCCTCTCGATATGCTAGAGATTTGAAAAACCATTTATTTTTACCATTACAAAATAATAATAATAATAACAATAATAATAATAATAATAGTAATAATTTTACATAACCCTTGTGCATTTCAAAACAAGAGTGTCACTGTGTTTACTCTCATTGTTTGTGGGGAAATCTACATATTGAACTTCTGGACAATCCAAGAGTCAGCACAATGACGTCACTCAAAACAACCCCCTCCCCCCCCCCCCCTTTAGTATGGATCTCACTTTCCATCCACTAAGGAATCGCAAGAACTCACAGAAATAACACCGGGAGCAGGAGTGGAAGAGCAAAGGAGAATATGTTTGTGCATTTAAAATTCATTACTTGTGTAAATTAAAATGTACCACAAATCATTAAGCCACCCTTGGGTCTGTTTTATTAGTGACAAGTGGGTAGAGTATACTGGTGAAGTCGGGGCAGTAAAGAGGGTTTTTTTTCCAAAAATGTCAACTGAGCTGGTAAATTAATCAAGGTATTTAATTGATTCGTGTACAGTTGGCTACCCAGTAACATATTTATAGATACCCCTTTTTCCAAAAAGCAAACGCACGCCACACACACACACACACACACACACACACACACACACGGTCAAAATTAAAAATATTTTTTAAAAAAAAAACACGGGGGAACAAAAGAGTCCGAGAAAAACACGGTCACGAGGTACCAGCACCGAGGATCGCGACTGTTCAGCTAGAAATCCGTAGGAAAACACTTTGGTTCATTGATACAAAAAGCTGTGTCAACCCAGATTGACACTTTTGTAAACGTTGGGCAGAAGGTGATCCAAGCAGGTACAGAATGGGTTGAAAAATAAAATAATACCAATAATTAAAAACAATCGAACGAACGGACAAACGAAAACCACGAGTTCCTGGGAAAAGATGTAAGGGGGAGGGGGCTGCCGTCTTGTGTGCTTGGCACCATAATAAATACAAAAGGAGGGAGGAGGCCTTTTTCATTATTTCCCCCCCCCACAGTGCGTCTTCTCTCCGGTGGCCAGTGCAGCGATTCTGATCAAAGGTGCCTGGGAGAAGGGGAAAGAGGCCGGGGAACGGGGGCGCTCCCCAGCCTGGGCTCAGTTTCCGTCCCTTCTCCAAGACCCTGGTCAAAGTCCCGAAATTGCTCGGAAAGAAGAAGGCGGTCGGGTTGGCGCCGGGCCGTCCTACTGCAGCGGCGTTAATAATTGGGCCCGGGCTCGCAGTTTGTGAACGCGGCCTCCCCTGCGTGGGGCGAAGGAGAGTTACTGGGTGGCGTCGGGATGCCGCTGGCCCCGGAGCTCTGACACACGTACCATTCGCTCAGGTTCGCTGCCGCCTGCGTGGAGGAGGCCGCTGGCGGCGGCGGCGGCGGCGGCGGCGGCTGAGGGGGGTCCCGGCCGCAGTCGGACGAGGGGGAGACCAGCGAGGGGGTGGACGACTCGTAGCCCGAGCTGGGAGGCGGGGACTTGCAGTGGACCTTCATGTGCTTCCGCAAGGAGCTGGGATGGGTGTAGGACTTGTCGCAGCCCCGCACTTTACAGTTGTAGGGTTTGTCGCTGGTGTGCACGTGGGAATGCTTCTTCCGGTCGCTGCTGTTGGCGAAGCGTCTCTCGCAGCCTTCGAACTCGCATTTGAAGGGCTTCTCACCTGAAAGAAAGAAGCAGTCCGGGGAGACTTGGCAGAACGGCCCGGGGAAGAAGGGATCGCCTGGGGAAGGCGGAGGCATAATCTTTTTGGGAGTGGCCGAGAGAAAGAGGCTACGGGTTGTAAGCTATTTACTGGACTAAACCCCACTTCCTTTTCTTCAAGCCCTTTGCAACCATTGATCTTCGGGGGATAATTTTCCCTTCTGGCGCCGCGTTCTCCGGTGCAAATTCAGGCCTGCTGGGATTCAGGGGAGGTCTCTAAAACTGCCGGGACCCTCTTTTGCAGGAATCTCGGGGTTATCAATGCCTCCCTTCCAGAAGAAGTAAGCATGTTCTCCTTTCACAGAGAACGGGCTGATATATGAAGCAGGAGAATCCCCCCCGGGGACAGCTGCAGTATGTTTCATGCTGGCAGGGTATAGTCAAAAAAGTCAAGATGGCAGCAGCACCATGGGGTGATCAAGTCTACCACCTTGACTATTTTGACCATGTTTTGCAGACCCTCCTGTGTGACTGTCTCCTCTTCCAGAATCCCCCTTATGCCTTTCCTGCCCTCTAGTTTTCCTTCCTAAATGCACCATCCTTTGCCTTTACAAAAGCCCTTTGCTATCTGTTGTTTTAGAAATAGCTACAGAACTTGTTTTACCCAAAATTCAAAAACAAACCGTTATGGTCTTCAGGTGGTATGCCTCTCTTTCACCTTGCACGCTTCCACCAAGTTACCCTACACACTTCCAGCCACCCTCTTATATATCCAGGCTAACCTACAATCAGACAGGAAACACATTTGGCTTTCCTTGGAAACTGTAAATTACATATGGTTTGGGATGAAATCCTGACAAAAGGCCAGAAGGAAATCCAGCCTTCTGGAAGAGTGTGAGCACAGTCTTCTCCAAGCTGACGTGTGTACGCACAAGTGTTTCCCAGCCTTCTGCAAAAGTGTGTGTGTGCAAGTATGTATGTTTGTTGGTATGCTATTCCTGGAGAATCAAGGATGTCCATCTTCAAAATCAGGGTCTATAACTTCTTTAGGATTGGCTTCTCTTAATTTCTCTGAAAGATGTGAAATATTTTCTAGAATCTGACAAATAATATATGGTGGCATCCTTCCCGGATGCCTGCCACTTTATTACGTACAATACCTAAATATCTAGAGGGGTCACTGTAGCATTATTTTCATGAAAGCCAATATGAACTTCATGGTATGGGTGCCAGGCCAAGATTTCAATTTTCCATAAAGACATGCTGTAAACAATAGCATGGGGAATCTACCTAAATAAGGAAGTGGGTGGTAGAGGGCTTTGAGGACAATGACAAAGCTTTCATGAAGTCCAACAGATCAGTATTGGGACAGTAGTTTTAAATACCATACACTGGATGGATGGAGGAAAAGTGCTGTTGGAGGGAGATAGGGTAAGAAAGCCCAATGCTTTCTTATGGAAAAGGACTGGATTTGGTTTATGCACCAAAAACTGAGTGAGCGATTGAAAGCCCAAGATGTTGCAGTCACGTGCTCTGAAGTTTCCATTGGGCACGGATGTATCATTTGAGGGTGGGCAGGCAGGGATGGGCAGATATGATAAGGAAGAGATAATTGAGATGAGACATGAAAAGCCAGATCTTGTTTTGTAAAGGTATAATTATCCTGTGTGTGTGTGTGTGTGTGTGTGTGTGTGTGTGTCTACAGCATTTCTTAAGGATGACTTCTTAAAGAGTCCAGATAATATATTTTGACTTCAGTGCAAAGCATCATTTAAAACTGGGGAAGTCCTTTTTAAATATCCAATATGCAAAGCTAGCTGGTTTTTAAAACAACTATTCATTTAAAAACAACTGAGGACACACTTGCCTTTTGATACAAAATGGCTCTAGTTATTGCAAGTGTTTAAGAAAACAACAAGTACAAAATTCCCAGCATCAGTCTGGTGGGGCTGCTGATTTTCCAGAATATTGGTGAAAATGCCAATATTATTCTCATTCCATAAGAGAAAATAATGGTTTTTGCAAAGAAGAATTGTTTTCCCCCTTTCATGAATTTTGTATTGGTGCGCTGATGGTGGGGGGGAGAGGGGAGAGAAAATAAAAGAAACATCTTCTTATATTTTGATGGCTCTTTAAGCATTTTAATTATAGTTCCTTGTACAGAAACAGTTTGACCTTCCGCTGCTCAGCTGAAATAACAAATCAAGGGGATCCGTGTAGTGCAAGCAAGCTGGAAGTTAAGAGGCCCTGGGGAACGGTTCTGCCATAAACCCTCCTGCCAACGAAGGGAATGGGTTGCCTTCAGGTAAGGCTCGGCCTTCCCCAATCTTCCTTCGCTCCTCTTGCAATGCACGTGCATTGAGACCAAAACCAAAACTAAAAGCTGACGTTGAACACAAGAACTGATTTGAGCAAAAGTGGGTCCTCACTGCTGGCTGCAACTGGTTTCACAAACATGGTGCTTATCTACCAGCTCCGGACTAAAATAAAGGATTGTTTTCAGTACAGAAGTGTGTATTATTCAAACAAGAGAGAGAAATCCATTTCTGGCCTTTCTTTGAAAGCTTCCTTTTCCTAAATTGGTTGTGGGTGGGTCGGTGGGGAGGAGAGCATTGAAATTGGGGGTGCAGGGGGCATGGTGCAAGCCCCATGGAATTTGTACCGCCATTTTCTAACCCCCACTTGTAGCTCTCGCAGGCCTGGCTGCTGAGCGCAAGACGTACAGCACTGAGATTTTAGCATAATCCTCCCAACACTGGGACTGGATTAAAGTCTTTGCAAAATTCTCGAGGGGGAAGGAAAGGAGGAGGAAGATCTATTTTGCCAGGCTTACTGCTATAAATTACAAGTTAAAACAGACCTTCCTTACTGCGGCCTAAAATCCTCCTTGGTTACAATTGTCCCTGGCCAGCTCTAATGGTAAGGAAGTGATTTTTGCTTTCTGTTTTTTACCTGTGCCACTCTGTTGGGAATTAATTCTTCTCTCTCTCCATCTCTCTCTCTCTCTCATCCTCTCTTCCCCTCTGATCCAAAAATCTGCTTCTTTCTGCCATACTAGGAAATGCAACATTATTTATATTGGAGAAAGCAATTTTCTCTTGCGAATCTAGAATTGTCTCCATGAATAATTTCTATGAAGGTCTATTACAATTTTTGACATATTTGGGTTTGAGAATTTCAGGTGGGGGTGGTCAAAATAAAGTATTATTCTGCAATCAGGCCTACAAAATTCCACTTGTATTCCCTGGCCTTGATACGCCACCATTCCCTTTAAAAGAAAATTACGTGGGAAGCTAGGCGAAAGAGTAGGTATGCTAGGATGCTTCATATAATAAACCCATGACTTGGCATCTTTCTTGTGTGCTCAACTGCACTGCTGTAGGTCAAATTTACAAGAATTTGAGCATTTTCTGCTTCAGAGACTTCAAAAGAGAAGGCAGTGAAAGGGCACTAAAAGTTTGTTTATTTAAGAAAGACATCATGATTGAAGAATGAAGTATCTTCTTTAATGGCTTCCTACTTACCAAACACCAAGATGCTTTGGGTATTATTTGTTATTAAGGATTATATATTCCAAATAATATAAATCCTCTAACAAAAATATCACTAGATGATTAAAGATAAGGTGGGAATAAAGAAGAGTGGAGCAAAATCATTTAATTGGTAAGGCAAAGATGCCTTACAGTGGCAGAGAAGAAGGGAGGAACCTAGCAATGTTGAGTTGTAAGAAGAACTTAGAGTAGGATTAGTCATTTCTGTAGGGTTGTCCTGTAGGAAGGGGGTGCATGTGGGAGTGTGTGTATAAAGCTATACTCTGGAACAGATTAAATTTTCCGAAAAGGCTTATCTTGTGCTGAACCAGAGAGAAAAAAATTGAGGAGTTGGGGGAAGTCAAGTAAAATTACAGACACTGGCTGCCAATCTCATTTACAGTGTAAGGCTTCACAGGGTGGTTCCGGAAGTGTGAAAACTTTCTAAGCTTCAATTTATTTTCTCTAGATGCTTTTGTGGCAGACTGGGGTCAAACATAAACACTGCAAGATTTTCTCATTTGAATAGCTTGCCTTTCCGTCTTAACTAGAGGAAGAAAAACTCCAATGTTTCCAACCTGAACTCCCTGTAGAAAGCTGGCCGGTGACCTTTTCAAATGGGCAACCCAGGAACATTGAATCCCACCCCACCCAACGCCAAATCTACACACATCCCTGCCACCACTTCCCAGGTTCCAAAAATGAACCACCCCATATTCCCAAACATACAAACGTTAAAGAAGTAAAGGGCATTTAGGGACTATCCTCAGGGCTCCTTATCCAAAACAAAAAGAGGGGACCGTCAGCTGTGTTTTTCTCACAAGGAAGGCGCAGCGGCATCACTCACAACTGCCTAGACAACTTGCAGCTTCCTTTGTCTGCTCTTAATTTATAAGTTCTTGCACCAAGATTGGATGTATTTTCCTCCTTGGAAGGGCTTTGGAATCTCTCTCCCTCCCCCGCAACCGCCAAAAAATGCCAACCGAAATTGTGGGTCTTTCTTTCTTTCTTTCTTTCTTTCTTTCTTTCTTTCTTTCTTTCTTTCTTTCTTTCTTTCTTCACTGACACACACAAAGACACACATGCAAACGCTGCAAAAGCAAGGCAAAAATCTAAACCAACTCTTCTACGGGGATTACTGAACTACTGTAGCTTTAATTAATTCTAAGTATAATTAGAGGGAAACTAAGGAGAAAAGGAGGAGGGGGAGGAAGAGGCGGGTGAAGAGGAAGAAGAAGAAGTGCACGTGCATCAGCAGATCTCTGACTCAACAGTAATGGAGCAAGACCATCCTATACTGACCTGTGTGCGTCCTTTTGTGGATTTTGAGATTTTCCGACCGAGCGAAGACCTTGCCGCATCCCGGGAAAGGGCAAGGGAAAGGTTTCTCCCCCGTGTGGACGCGGATGTGGTTGACCAGTTTATATTTGGCCTTGAAAGGCTTCCCTTCCCTGGGACACTCTTCCCAGAAGCAGATGTGGTTGGACTGCTCGGGCCCGCCAACGTGCTCCACGGTGACGTGAGTCACCAGCTCGTGCATGGTGCTGAAAGTTTTCGAGCATAATTTCTTGGGAGTCTGATCCAGTTCAATCCACTTGCAGATGAGCTCCTGCTTGATGGGCTGCCTCATGTAGCGAAAGAAAGCCCCGGGGCCGTGGTGTGAAGCTAAATTCACGTTCAGGTTCATGCTACTGTAGCCGCGGAAGGAGGAAGCCGCGAAAGGATCTGCCCGGGAGATTGGTCCTGGAGTGAAAGGCTCAGACCTGGCGTACATTTCTCCAGGTAGTCCCAGCCTGATCTGTCCGTTTAGATGGCCACCTGGAGGTCCATGGGGAGGTTGTTCATGGTGGTGGAGTCCAGTGAGGAGCGAATGAGTCCCGACTTCTGAGTGGTGGTGGTGGTGGTGGTGGTGGTGGAGGTGGTGGTGGTGGTGGTGGGGAGCATGGTGTCCGGGGTAGCTACCTGTTGTTGAGACAAATATTCCGTGGTGAGAACTTGGAGCAGCAGGGTGTGGAAAAGGGAGCCCTGGCATGACGGGGGCAGTCAGATCCCTGTGCAGGAATAAATCTCTACCTGCCGATAGAGCCTGTCTTGGGTGAGGGACCGCATAAGGGACTGCTGTTGACTGCGCCGGGCCCAACGCTCCAGCTGAACGGGGGACCACTTCAGCTTGGCCTGTCACGGGGTGGTGGGGATGAGTCTGAGGGTCAGGACCGAGCTTAAGGGCCGCTGGGTGATGATGATGAGGAGGAGGAGGAGGAGGAGAGTGGTGGTGGTGGTGGAGATGGTGATGGTGGTGTCCCATGTGTTCTGACCGGAATGGACTCAGACCGAGGCGGGATCCTCCAGCGTGCTCCCCGGGGCGCGTGGGAACGATGGAGTGGGGATGCCCGGCGAAGCCTGTCATGCTCTGAGGGGAGTGGTGATGGCGGTGAGGAGGACGAGGATCCCCTGCCAAGCCTACTAATTTCAGCGCGGTGTTCCGCTTGGAAAGTGCCGCCGACCCCATTACTGGCTTCCCCAAAGCTCACTTGGTTCTACAGTTCTAAAAAGTCACCTGACAGCGGGGAGGGGGGAGCGAGAGCGCGAGCGAGCGCGCGTGAAAGGCAGGGAGAGAGGGAGAAAGCCAGCGGCGGAAAAACTTTTCCGAAAGTTTTCCTCCCCCCAGAAAGGTTCCCTCCCTCCCTCTCGGTCTGCACTATTTGGCTTTGTTTTGGTTTTGCTTCTTCTTCATGCTCCCCCTTTCTTTCTCTCTCCCCTCCCTTTATTTTCCTCCTCTCCCTTCCCCTTTCCTTGTGGGGGGGGATTTTTTTTCTTTTTTTTTTAATGCCTACGTGGAATCCCATATGCTTTGAGAGGCAGCAGCAGGACGTTGGGAGGCTACTGAATAGAGCTTCATAGACTCGGCTCCAACCCGGAGAGCTAAACAATCAGGACGGTCGCTGATTGGCCGAAACTGCCTGACCGACGTCAGCGATGACAGGTCCCCGCTGAAGTCTGAAAAGATTTAGGAAGGAGCGGGGAGGAAAAGGGCGGGGAGGGAAGAAGAGGACACAAGGAGATCTGCGCGTGCGCGATGCTGGTGGGTAATTTCCAAAAGACCCTTTGCATTTCTCCTCCCTCCTCTTTCTTTGCTCCTCCGCTCTGCGCCGGCCCCGCCGAGCTTGTCTGCTGTTTGTATTTTCCTCCCCGCAAATAGTTTTCATCTGCGTTTTCATTAACAGATTAAAGGTGGCCGGAATATGTGTCCGGCCCAAGTCAAAGGGTTCTCGGTGCCGTTCAGCGCTCTTGAGCAGTTGCTGAGGAGCAATGCCACGGCGGCGGCTGCTCCTGGAAGTGCGCAAAGGCGAGGCTGGCGGGCTGGCTGGGGACTTTGGTTTTCCCCATCCTTTCCTGTGCCCCGCTGGTGGCCCCCGATCCATTGCTTGGAGTCGCCCCGTTTTCCTGCCCCCCGAGTTGCTTGGAGCGAGGCTCAAGCCTTTGCGGTTCTTATTTGCGCTCGCACGAGGTCTTCACGGTTCTCCCGCCCTCCACCCTTGCCCGGTCTCAGTCTGTCTCAGCCTCAGTCTCGGCCGGCCTCTTAATCAGCAGACGGTTTAATGGAGAGCCGAGAGCGGAGTCTCCTTCCCGGGCGAAGGGCCTGATTGGCTCCAGGGCACCTCAAGGCCAGCTCGCGGCTCCTTCCCGCCACAAAGATGAAGGGAGACCGGGAAGAGAGCGCGGCGCCGTGAGGCTTCTCTCTAAACTTCCGCGCTGGGTCTGGGTCTGTTGGGGCTGGAGTGGGAGAGAAATCCTGGCCAGGCCAAACCGCGGCGGGAATCCGCAGGGCAGAAGTACGGAGGAGAGAGAAAGACTGCCCCGAGAAGGCTTCGCCAGACGTTGCAAGCTCGCCTCCGCCCGCCTTCTCTGCTCGAGAGCCTCCTTGATTAGGAATGGCTTCGGACAAGAGGCTCCGCTTCGGCATTCCGCAATATACCGGGCATGGTACATTTTCTCAGAAGGATATGGTAGAACTTCAGGATGTAGACGGTGATTTTATGGATCCTTTCCAAACTTGCGCCCCCCCCTCCGCCCCCAGTTTGACTGCTGATTATTTATGGCACACACAGATATGGAGAGCCCCAGTTCCCAACAGAAATGGGTACAATGAGGAAAAGGCAGGCGTTGCATTCAGAAGTTATTCCGAGAAGCAGAGCTGGGCAAAGAGGTATTTCGATTTCTAACACTTGTTGGCAGCCCAGAGGACCGAGCCTTTTTGAAAAACGGTAACAACAATACTCGCACCTTATTCCCCGCGCATCCTATTTTCCATCATCACATAATTTGCTTTATTTTTAAACTGAGCCAGTACTTGCAAGTGACTGCAGCAATATTCAAGTCCAATCTTGTGGATCATTCCAGGAAGTTTACTGGAAGTTAAGAAGTTTCAATATCCAGCCCCTGAAGTACTGGTACGGGTTGGGAATGGGGCGGGGGGGGGGGAGAGGAAGAGAAATTGTATCGATCTATTCCCTCCCTCTCATAGGCGATCGCTCCCATTTAGTTAGGGGAATAACAATAATCACATCGATGGAGCTGGGAGCTGTGAAATTAAGCAACCTGTAGATTGCAGATAGAAGCTATTCTTACTCTACTCTTCTTGTAAAACAAAGGGGGGAAATGGCTAAAATGTTATCGGTCCGTGATGAAAATAATGCCTTCGCCTTTTTAAAGACTTGGGACCTTCCCGACAGGTGCTGATCCTGATTTGACTGAATTCAGGATATTTCTTCCTGTCTTTAACATGATGCCACCAGAATCCTGTCTTTAACTTCATAGCCACAAATCAAGGAGCTAACCATTATGTTAGAGTAAGCATAGTCGGGTGGAAGGGCTACATCCCCCCCTTCATTTTTTTTTAAATTCAGTTCAACTAACTGCATTTCTCAACACGTTTGATCCCCCTACACTCAGGCGCGTTAATTTCCGACTAAAATCTTATAATGAGCCCTATCTATCCATCTCGCATTTCAAAACAAATGGCAAAATCTATCTGCACTTTTAAAATGTGATCTTTCTCGCTTTTTATCCCGGGTAAATTACATTTTAAAATGACTCTCTGATAATCCTATGATTCTCTCAGCGCCTTTGTGCTAATGTCCTGAGTGTCAGCGAGAATGACTCTTAAAATGCCATCCTGATATTCACTCGAGTTACTTCCATTGAATTTAGCGGGATTTATTTCCGATGAAACAACAAGGAGTGGATTTCGAGTGAACTCCAGTGCAAGTACTTCCGGTCAACTACATTCTCAATGAAGTTACCAAGGGTTTCAGCACCCAAGGCAGTATCCGTTCATGAAATAATGAAGAGCATATTAAATTTAAGGAACAGAAAAATGGTGGTAGAGATGAGGAAAATCCTTCAAGAAGCAGAACTTTGGATTCAAGCATATATATTTCTTTCTCTCACCATCACAGAATTTTACTTACCATCGAACCATGAACATGTTATCCTAAGCCATACAATTTTAAAAATCTTTCAAACAAATCATATAATGCCTGGCTATACTGTGAAATAATTCCAGCCATTCAATAGAAAGCGTTTTAATTTAAAAAACACACACAAATTTCCAGTATATCTTATGCAATTACTGAAGCTATTCTATAGTTCATAGATGACTTTTGTACCTTGTTTCCAAGGATTCTTAGCCATTCCTTGATAAAGCCAATATCAAGCAACTTCAGGTAAGCAGTCAAACAAATTAGGAAATATGTCTCCATATTTTACCGGCAAAATTCTTCTAATAGGCTTCTGAGAATCCTTGGAATTCTGAGTCTAAATGTTAGAAACCCTCACAAATAATAATCTAAGGGGGATTTTTATTATATTTCATCCACAGCAGAGGCATATTCCTGTTCTGACCGTTTTTGTTCAGGTTGTAATTCTACGTATTTTTAAAGGCAGCGAAATCGGTATTTTACACAAATGCAAACACACACACTTTTATGCCCCAAGGAACTGAAAAGTTACTCGTCTTGGATTTAGCTAACTGTCCTTACATAACATGTTTACGTAGACAACCTAACCGCCCAGCCGCTCAAGACAACCTTCCTTTGATAGTCGCTTTTGCCTTAAGGCAAAAACATTTCGCGTTTTTCCTTCCCCATCCTTGACCACTCCGAATGAGATTACGGCAAAAAAAAAACAAACGTTACAGGAACCAAGACTCTGGTAGGCTGGTTACTTACAAAGATACTGAGTGGGATTTCCAAATAAAGCTGTTTTCCTCACCCCTCCTTACAATCACTTCATCTCTACATACTTGACATCCTTCAATCCTGACAGTCCTCAGTCAAGAGAGAAAACATCTGGAACACTTTATCAATTAAAAAAAAAAGCCCCTATGTTACCACCGGTTGGCTTAGGCCATTCTAAAATATTGGCATGGCTTCTTGTCAACGCTAATGGCTTTATCCGCTCTTACTTAAAACCCCGAGGTTTCTCACAGGGGTTTCCCCTCCACTCCCCCCTCGCCTTCCGTGAATCCAATGGAAAAGAAATGGCCCATGGTGTATCTCTCATTAGATTAGGTGAAGTTAGTGCTCTCACTCCTAGCGTTTGTTGTGTACCTTGGGAGACATATCTGTGTGTGTGTGTGTGTGCGTGCGTACGTGTGTGTGTGTGAATGTGTAGGAGAGGAGAACAGAGAGGGAGGGTGGTGGTACACAAGATCAGAAGGCGGAGAAAATAAAAAGAGGAGGTCCTGAACAAAGTTGCATTGCTATCCCGGAGAATGCAGAAGACAAAGCGTGCACATTCCATGTACGTGCGTGCGTCTGATGTCTGCAATTGTGTGGCCAATCTATCTCTGAACCGGGGAAATTAGGATGACCTTAAGAGCTGCAGAAGAGCTCTAGGTTCCACACACTTACAGAAATCCGGTTGGCAGGTATTCCTCCCACCCCCCCTCCTGTATTTTAAGACTGTCGTAGCCCTGAGAGGAGAGATTCCGCTTCTAATATAAATACTGGAACGGAGGAACTTGATGACAAGGAGAGCGGTCCTTTCCAAGAATAACGCCTAGTTGCGTTATCACGGCCATTAGCCAGAAGCAGGATTTCAATCCCCCCCAGGCAATCTGGCTGTTTTGCTGCCAGCTCCAGTGAGTTCGGATTCATTTCCTTCCCACTGAAGGGGCGCAGCTGCAAGGCCTGGAAGAGGCCATGGGAAGAAACCCTCGCCGTGACAGCTTTTCGCAGGCGTCCTCTCTTTCGTCGCGGCCGATTGCTTACAATTTGGCAAGGGCCTCCAAGATAGGAGCGAGGAGGGCGGGGAGCTTGTGGGTCCGTTTGCTGTCTGCTCCGGGTCCTGTTTGGTCGTCCCTCCGACCCCACTAAGCCTGCAACCGAAGGGTGCTTTGCTCCGGCTGAAGTGCAGCCTGGCGATCTGTGCGAAGAACTGAAGGCTCACTGCGGGGCTCAGTGGCTGGGGTGCGGAGGGGGGAGGCGGAGCGCGGACACTACCTTGCCCTGCCAGGTGGTGGGTAGCAAAGGGTCAAAATATCGGGGAAGTTAAGGCTATCTAATCAAAAGTCCAGGCTCAGTTAAAGTCTTTGAAGTGGGCGGTACACCAATTGGTGTACAAATGAAGTGGAGGAAATGGCCACGAACACCATTTACAAAAGTTAGCTGATGGCGTTCGGCCGCCGCCTTCAAGATTCGCTTAGATCCTAAGAAAGGAGACCCATTCAGGGTCTTCCCTTCCACTGCCACCGCCTGTAGTGCGGCCTGTAGCTTTGCCGGGGAAGACTGAATTCTTTTTCTCTCGCCGACCTCTGCCTTCAACTGATTAAGATGTATTCTCCCTTTGAATTCAGGGTTCAGTTTAAGTTTGCAAAGATCACTGCTGCTGGGGGAGGGGGAGAGGGAGGGAAGCCCACTCCTTCTATCCCAAATGTCTCCCATTTCTCTACTGTGTTGAAGGACTCAAAGTCTCCTTCGGAGGAGCCGGAGGGGGCAGAAGCTTCCAATTTCTACCGCAAACAGGATGGCAGAGTGCAGGGAGGGAAGGGGCTGACCCCCTTGGCAATTTTCTGTAATGGGGTTTTCTGAGTGAATTGAAGGACTCTCACCTGCCCAGGCTTCCTCCTTAACCAACACCAGAACCCTGAAACAAACAGGGGACATTTTATTCTGTGCACTTGATTCCCTTTCTTGGGATAGAAAGCAAGCAAGCAAGCTTTGGAAATGCGGAGCCTCTTCGGGCCTTGCCCGCCTGGCCGCGCAGGCTTTCTTTTACCCCATCTCTTTAAACAGAGCTGGTTTGGCTGTAGCTGCTTAGCAGAATCTGACCTTTTAACTTTTGGTTAAAACAGCCGGATTCTCTGGGCAATTGAGACCCTCAGAAACTTTTCCCGCAGTTCTATGTCTGTCTCGCTGACGGGTCATTGAATCCGTGTAGGGAAGGGGTGACCTTTTCGGAGGAGGTCTTCATCGCTTATGAAGAAGGAAAGTTTTGTGAGGAAAGAATTTCCATGCAGCGTTGCCATCCCTACCCCCTGCTCGCTTCTCCTTTAAAATCACAGCATCCCCCCCCTCCTGAAATTTTAGTTTTATTATCCAGTAGTTGTGTGAGAATTGATAATAAAAGAAAGATGAACTGAATCCAAAACTTGGTTCATGGGAAATACCTAGTTTCCAAACCCCATGTCGTGGCTATGATTTCAAGGGAAGCAACCCATTTAAAGCTCATGTTCTGTGGGGATTAACTGAGTTGTTGATGAGTTCTAAGAACATAATACAGGTGGAAATCCATGCTTCCTGGGCAACCAGAAGACTGTAGGGAAGACCAAGAACCTTCCTCGTCACCCTCACCAGAAGAGATTATGTGGAAGGATTTTTCAAGACCTTGGAAAGGCCTTAGAAGGGCAGCAAAATAATATTGGATGAAATGCTGACCCACACTTTTATTGAGGGAAGAAGATTTTTGGAAAGAAGAGAGAGAATCAAAGCTCTGTATCCTTTCCTTTCCCATTTATTACTGACAGGTATTTTTATATCTAAGTGGGCTAACAAGGAAGGATGGGGAACTCAGGTAGAGATGGCTCTTCCCTTGGGAAGGTCAGATGCCTTCCCCTTCCTTCCTCCAGTTTAAAAGCTGAAATAGCCAAGACCAGCCCAATTAGATGCTAATTTCAAATAGAATACTTAATTCATTCCCTCTAGATTAAGGTATTCCTGTCAGATAAGATGTCAGTCGATACTCCGCTTAAGTCCTCTCATGGTGGACACTGGAAAGCTACCACATTGTGGAAGGCTGATGTGGCAGCTAACAATGATATATATCATGTAAAGCCAATCTCCAAGATCAAAGTCTCCTTTTTTAATAAGATCCAAATACATGTCAAACCTCATTCCAATCAAATCATCCATTAATGAATGCAAGATGAATATGTCATAGCATGATGTGACAGTACAATCACAGAGGATCAGGGGATGTGGTTTAACTGGGACAATCACCAAATGTACATTCTAGAACATCTGAACGAACAGAAAGGGAATTGGTGGGATACTGTCCAGCAGAGCTGTGTTTATGCAAGTATAAGAAATTATATATTAACTTACTTGAATGTTCCAGAAAGTTTCTGTAAAGTCGTTTTCTTTTCCTCATTTCAAGGTGAATGTTGTGCTTTATTTTCTGATTTGGTCCCTGTTTAGGAAAGAGGAGTGGTATGTTAAAAAAAAAAGTGGCTGTCTTATGTGCAAGTGATAAATAATTTGAGAATGGCGTGAAATCTCCTTTTTTCCCCCACCCAGAATAAAAGACTCACATTGTTTTGGAACTCAGTCTTTGTGTCTACAAAATACGGCAGAAATAAAGGAAGGGAGAGAGGGAGGGCGGGAAGAGGGAGAACCAGCTTACAATTAAACATTTCAAAAGTTTGAGCATATTTTACAGAGCAGGTCTAGGAATGATTTAGAGAGAGAAATAGGAAAGGAGATTTTTCCAGTTTTGCTTTGATCTGACCCACTCCTCCGGCAGAAAATTAAGAAGCACTACCACCAACTTGGCTGCATTGTTTATGGACTTTTCAGGGCCAATATTAAACTGGGTCTCATTTGCAAAACCCTCCAAATCAACGGTACTCTCTCAGGTTTAAATCAAATACCATCAAGATGGCTGGGGTACTTTAAAGCTGCCGCTTTTACATGCCTTGTCTCTACATTTCAAAGGGGGAACCAATGGCCTGTCTGTGCCAGACACAGGGCTTCTGCTGCACAGACCCAGATTTAAGAGGTGCCTTCAGAAAATTCAAAGATAAAAGTCCTGACTTTTATCACCAGTGGCAAATATGAAGAAGTAATTGCATGCAATAGTGACACACCAAACAGCGAGAAGACATGGCTTCATGACCGCATTACTACAGCAAGACCGCTTTCTAGATATGGAATATAGATGCAAGACGGAGAGAAGTTAAGGAATGCTGTTTCATCAGAACCACATGTACGAAGAAGAAGCCCTATCAGGTTTCTGTGTGGGTTACAGGTTAAAAAGGCCAGTGCTATATTGGAAATATTATATACCAATATTACTACTACTAATACTCTAATTAGAAGGCTTTGCTCAAACTTCTAAGTTTGAACTCAGTTGTAATCAGTTATTCAAGTACTGGGACAATGTTAAAAAAACACCTCAAGCTATAACAATTAGTTGAATTTGTTCAAATATCAAAGGAAATTCTAAGATTATAATTACCTTGGAATAGTGTGAACAAAGCTAAAATAAGGCTGAAAAAAAGGGTAGGAAAGAAGGTGCTTTAAAGTACTTAAAAGAAAACCAAATTACCCCTCAACTAATTCATTAACACTTCAGTTTCTAATTTTTAAACACACTTTTCTCCCAAAATAAAAGATTTTGAAGAGGGCTTAATCGGAGGGCCAGTGTAACAGGATTCCCCCCACAAAGAGTTTCTAATGCATTACTTTCATTATTAATGAAGGAGGTTTGTTGTTAGTGTTGAGTTTTTGTTTTCTTTTTTACATTGACCAAATTCTGAAAATGTGATGGAGTAAGTCTTGAGGTGCGTGTGTGTTGGGCCTCTGGCACAGATGACACATGTATTTACATATTGAGTAAGTTTGGTTTCTACTATGGGCTGGATAGTCCTCACCTCTATTTCCATACTAAAAATAGTTTAGCAGGAAGCAAATCTATTACAGACTCCACTGAATCTCCAGAATTTTAGGAGAAACTGTTCTTCTTCTACCTCCTTCCTTTCTTCTTCTCCTTCTCAGCTAATTCACTCTTAAACAGCAGTGCTACAACTTGGGAAAGCTGCACTACAGATGCGGTATCAGCTCCTATAAATGTCCTATGTTCTTTTGAAATGATAATTTCCTTTAAAAAAAACAGCAAAGCGAAGCAAAACCAAAAACAGTTTACAGAGAATGTACATACAGGAATCAAACTAATTCCAAATCTTTATTAGTTATGTAGAGGAAGGCAGGCCAGATCCATATTTCAAGAGCTTTGCAAACTAGTAGGGTGCCTCCAGCAGCTGCTTCCACCAGTGCTGGTTAGGAAATCAGGTAGGACTAGTCCTTTGAAAGGAAAAGCAAGCCAATGTTCACCCCCGCCTTCCCGAGGTTGCACACTCAAGTCATTGTTCCGGATACTGTGGGCCTGGCACATGTTCCCAGTCGCAGGTCAGAGGTCAACCTCCAGGGTGTTTCCAAAGCCGGCCACTTCAAGAGCTCAAGCCTTCAACACTTATCCAAACTGATTAACTACATGATCAACAGTAGCCAAGGAAATGAAGCGGCCTTCACCTTTCTCGCCACTGGGAAGGAAGGGCCAGACCCCGAAGGAGGACTGGGTTGAAAGAGTGTATGTGTTTTTTTGGGGGGGGAGGGTTGTTTAGAGGAATCCTACTTAGTTCTCTTAAAGGCTCAGGCTGCTCCCTTAAGAAAAACTCCTTAAGTGGACGGTTCGGTTATGAAAGGCCGCTGGACCTCTACCCGCAGATCGGGTTAACTCCCGCTTCTCTGCGCCGGATGCGGAGAAGCTGGCGCTGAGTCCCCCAGAGCAAGACCTAGACTGGCCAAACCAATGTCAGCCTCTCGCTTTCTAGGCATTTCCAGCCGAGGCAAAACGGGGACAGGTGGTGGCCGATCTAGGAAGACCCACATTTCTGTAAGGCGCCCAAGGAGGCATTTCCGAGCGTTAGGACCCGGCTTTTCTGCTTCCCCCTTTCTCTCAGTGCCACCGCCGCTCTACCGCAACCGGCTGGTTTATTGTCTGCCATCCTGTAAGAGGCGTCTTTGGCGATCAGCACTAGAAGCGCCTGCTCCAGCGGCAGCGTGAGAAAAGCCGGGTTCAAAAAAGTCCTGGTCGTCTGGCCCGGGGGAAGAGAATATCATTCCAACGCCCCCTCTTCCCCCCACCCCCCACCCCCGCCTTCAGCTGTAGGGACGTGGGCAGCTTACCTGCAAACAGTCTCCCGTGAAGGAAATGGTGCCAAACCCACGTGCCAGAGAAAGTAAAAAACTCGTGGATGCATGTGTGTGCATGTGTGTGTGTGCGTGCATGTGACACACACACAGAGAGAGACTTCCTAAATTCAGGTGTGCACATACCGACCTTCCTAGAAGTGAAAAATCGCTCCCCCAGCTTGGTCTGCCTGGAGCTGATTGGAATCCGTGTTTCCCAGTTTCCCCCACCTCCCATCCTTTCCCCCCATCTTATTCACTTACCCCACTCCACCTGTTGAAGGCGAGATCCCCTCATTTCTGTCTACCGAGCCCGAACGGACAACAGATAAGAGAATGTAATAATAAAAGAGCGAAAAACAGAAGGGGATGAGAGGAGAGGCTGGTGGCGGCGGGGTGGGGGGTGGGAGAGAATCAGGGCGGTGGGCAGCGGCTGGATCAAACCAGAAGTCCTCTTGGGCGCCTCGTCGGAACGTTCATCCTTCATTTCTTCTTTTCTTGCTTTCTGGAAGTAGTTGGGAAATGCATGATGAAATAGAAATAAAACGTCGGGACGGTATTTTAATGGCTTATGTGTCACGTTGGTGCATGTGGCTTTGAACTGGAGCAGCTCTCGTTTCCTGCAGAGAACATGCCACAAATCCCACTTTTGATCACTTCTACAACCCACAACGCTTGCACACACACAGCGCGCACACGCACACAGGCACAAATGGACTTTCTATCTCAGCTGCCTTTCCCCCCACCCGGAGAAATAAACAAGCGAAGAAACAAAGCAACCAGGCAGTCGTTTTTAGGCGGCACTGTTCCATGAAGGTAAAGGCTTGGGGTGGGTTTAAGTGGCTGCCCTGCATTCCGAAGACTCCGTTCTCTTGCTCCCTCCAAGGGCGCACAGGTTTCTCCTGGGGACAGAATGTTCCTGAGATTTTCCTCTTGCTGGGCGCTCTGGAAGCAACCATACTAAGTAACCTTTCACCTCTCACGCCAGGTCTAATACTTGCAGGCTGAGACACATTTCTTCTCGAGATGAGGTGCTTCAGACCTGTTGCTTAAGGCGCTGGAGGCTGACTATGTCGGTTTGTTTTGCAAGGCTACTTTCACCCAAACATCAGCGCTAATAGGGGAGAGAAAACCCAGGAACCCTGCAGACGAGACTGCTCTGACAATCCTCCGTTCTGTTGCATTGAACCTGCACGAATATCTGGTGTGCAGCATTCATTTGCACTGCGTATCTGAGCGAAAGGTTTCTTTAAAAAAAAGAAAAGAAAAGTAAAATCTGTTTGCCATGTGGTCCCCTCCCCCCTTCTTAAAACATCTAACTTAGAAATATTGAATATTATATCGCGCACCTAGAACTGCCAGGGGAGTTGCTTCATCGCGCCTAATAGGCAATTTGAAGAGTGTGTTTTGTGGGAAAGCTCCCATTGGTTCAACAAACCTGAGAGATTCTGAGTTTTAGTTAGTTTTAATCCCCCCCACCCCGTCTAAATTTCTGGATATTGGGAAACAATTGGTCCGAACTGGAAAAAAACAGGTTCTCAACAAATGCTGCCTTTTAAAAACAAATACATTCCGGTGCATTGCAAGGAAGAAGATCTCGAAGTTGCTTTGCTGAAGTGATTGAGCCACAAAGGTTGTTTTTAAGTAGCATACTTCTCCATCTCGACAATCATTTTAATATATAGTCAATGGCTCTTTGTAACAGGAACAAAGGCGAACTATTCGCAGTTCTTCAATAGACTTTAGTTGGGGGAAAGGCAGGTTAATCGAGGGGTTGCATCTAGAAAACAAGCAAGTGTTGTATGTTTGCACTGAATCCAAATGTCTGCATTTTCCTAACTAAATCAAAGGGAGTGTTATTTCTTTTTCTGCTCACTCATCTGAAGGTAAGTAAATTTTCTCTGGCGATCACAAGCTTGGTCAGCAACAAAGGCGCCGCCTGCTTTTTCCACCGTCCTGGTGTGGCAAGTTGAGGAATTTCAATAAATGTGACAAGGGTGACTGATTTGTGAACTAGAAACGGTTGAGCGTCAGAAAATTTATACTGCTCCTATCTAGAGAGGATTTCAAATACATTATAAAACCCCAGGACCCAAGAACTTCAGGCAGCACAGAAGAGACAAAAGCAACTTTGGGAAAATTTACAGTTTTTTTTTAAATCCTGAATTAAAGAGTTCGGGTTTAAAAAAGTGGAAAGGGGAGGGAAAGAAAAACAAAGCAAGTATGAAAAAGGAGACAACACCACCACTACACAAAAAAGCAAAAGCAAAAGCAAATTGAAGCGCTCTCACCCACCTGCCTTTTGATGGGTGCTACGTATTATTTTCTGGGGGAAAAATGATGGAATGCCTTACTGTCGTTTTTCCACTGATATCACGCTTGTTGTTTTAAAACAAGATAACAAGTCAGCACAAACTTTGGGGAGAGCATTAGAGGTCAAAGTAGAAGGAAACGCAAGTGGAAAAGGAGCAAATCACAAAAGGATTTCCATGGTCAAGCCCCTTAAAAAGTTGTCGAGTGTTGTTCAAAGGTCTTGAGCGCCAACCCATGAGCACCTTCGAAAGAAGAAAGTAAAACATAGTACAGGAGGGACATCTACATCTTTATCTCCAGAACAAAGCTGGAGAAAAGATACCATTGGAAATATTTTCCAGCAGAAAAAATATATATTTTGTATGTTTATGGTATGAAAAGTTGCTACTCCTGTACGAGCTGTTTGTCAAACGCGATGTCACTCGGCTTCACAATACCTGGGATTGATGAGAGGAGAGAACCAATCAGGAGAGAACGGAGGTTTTGTGCACCCTTAATTGGAGAGGAAGGAGGGAGTTGCAAGCGAAAGTAGGAACGGCGAGGCACCAATGATCTGCGACGTCGGCCTTCACGTAGCTCCTCCCCTTCTCCCATTCATGGGGGAGGGGGGGACGGTGTCGTCTTTTCAATTCATTTATCTGCAGGAATGATTGCCGCTATCAGTCTCGCGTTCACCGCCCGGCTGAGGAGGTGAAAGTTTCTCCCCAGGAAGATAAACCGCAAAAGACAATATTGTGCATGATTTGCGCCGTTTTTTTTTAAACAAAGCAGGGGGAAAAAGGAAAGTGAAGGGGGGAAAAAGCCAAAGGAGGGGAAAAAAGAGACGGGGGGGGGGGAAGAGTGGAAGAGCTGGAAGAGAAGAGAAAATTGTTCGCTACTTCTCTACATTCCTCTAGCTTCTGTTTTTAAAAATCCAGAAAGAAAAGAACTAAGGAAGTTTAATTTTTGTTTTGATCTTTTTTCCCAGCCAGAGCCTGTTTCCTCATCTCTCTGGGCTATTGTTATTTGAGAACGGGGTCTTCTGAATTCTCTCCCTCCTCCCCGCGAAGACCCCGAAAAGTGCAGTCCGAGAGGCAGGAGGGGGGGAGGCGCAATCGGTTTTGCCTGTGCGCGCGCCGAGGTCTTTTTTTACTCTTCTTCTTTTATTTTCGCAGCTTCTCGACTGCTTCCTCGGCGCTCCCCCCAGCCTTCTCCCCCCCGCACCCGACCCCTTCGCCCACCCTCTCCTTTTTGTGTGTGTGTGTTTTTGGTGCGCGGATGCCGAAGGGGGAGTTCCTGATGTGGTCGCTTTAGTGGCTGGTCGTCGCGCGGACTTTGGCAAGAGAAAGGCACGGCGAAGCTGCTTGGATTGGCGGCGACGGAGGCGGCGGCGCGGCAGCGGCTCTTCCTTCCCGTTTCTCCTGCCGTTTGTTGGCGGCTGCTTCCTTCTTTTCTCCCCCGCCCTCCCTGCCCCCGATAAATCACTTTTGTTCGGCGGTTGCTGCCGCAGCTGCCCGCAAAGCGGGGGAAAATGCTCCTGGATGCTGGACCGCAGTACCCGGCCATCGGTGTGACGACCTTCGGCTCCTCTCGCCACCACTCCACGGGCGATGTGACGGAGCGTGAGGTGGGACTGGGCATCAACCCCTTCGCGGACGCCGGCATGGGCGCCTTCAAGCTCAACCCCAGCAGCCACGAGCTGGCCTCGGCCGGCCAGACCGCCTTCACTTCGCAGGCCCCGGGCTACGCGGCGGCGGCGGCGCTGGGACACCACCACCACCACCCGGGCCACGTCGGCTCCTACTCCAGCGCGGCCGCCTTCAACTCCACGCGGGACTTTCTTTTCCGCAACCGGGGCTTCGGGGAGGCGGCCGCGGCGGCCAGCGCGCAGCACAGCCTCTTCGCCTCGGCAGCCGGCAGCTTCGGCGGGCCCCACGGGCATGGCGAGGCGGCGGGCCATCTCCTTTTCCCGGGCCTCCACGAGCAAGCCACAAGCCACGCGTCGCCCAACGTGGTCAACGGGCAGATGCGCCTCGGCTTCTCCGGAGACATGTACGGCCGGCCGGAGCAGTATGGCCAGGTGACCAGCCCGCGCTCCGAGCACTACGCGTCCCCCCAGCTGCACGGCTACGGCCACATGAATATGAACATGGCAGCCCATCACGGAGCGGGGGCCTTCTTCCGTTACATGAGGCAGCCCATCAAGCAGGAGCTCATCTGCAAGTGGATCGAGCCCGAGCAGTTGGCTAACCCCAAAAAGTCCTGCAACAAAACTTTCAGCACCATGCACGAGCTGGTGACTCACGTCACCGTGGAGCACGTTGGCGGGCCCGAGCAGTCCAACCACATCTGCTTCTGGGAAGAGTGTCCCAGGGAAGGGAAGCCTTTCAAGGCCAAATATAAACTGGTCAACCACATCCGCGTCCACACGGGGGAGAAACCTTTCCCTTGCCCTTTCCCGGGATGCGGCAAGGTCTTCGCTCGGTCGGAAAATCTCAAAATCCACAAAAGGACGCACACAGGTAGGTCTCCCAGGAAACAAAAAAGAGAGTTCGAACTTCACTTGCCTTGGCGGGTCCAGAGGGGGCCGTTCGAAAGGACGTCTCTCCGGGAAGGGGAGAAGCCTCGGCAGGCAGGGGGCGGTTGCCTGAACCGCCCTAGCCGAAGAAGGCGATTCAATTGCGGGTTGAAGTTAGGCTGAGTGAAAAAGAGAGAAGCGCAGTATTCTTTTTCTCTAGAGTTTTTTATTTTTTATTTTTTAATTTATTTTTAAGGAAGGGGATTTAGAAATATACTGCGGGTTCTAACAGCTGGGGAAGGAAGGGAGGTGGGAGCGGGGAGTCGAGGGAAAAAGATGGCAGCGGTCTGAATTTATTGGTTTTAATTAATTGGTATGACAGTGTTGCTTTGAAAAATCTGGCTAAATATATAGCTTGTTCATCCCAGTTTTCCTTGCTATAATTTTTATTTCTCTTTAAATATTTAATTACGTGGGGCAGTTGTAAGTAATATGAGCTGTATGGGTTTATGTGTTCTTACATGCTAACCTTGGAAAAGGTTTATTGTAATATACCGTAAATCACCAACGTCTTTTTAAAAAAATCCTTCCTTCCTTCCTTCCTTCCTTCCTTCCTTCCTTCCTTCCTTCCTTCCTTCCTTCCCCCCTTCCTTTTTCCCTTTCCCTTTCTATCATATAAGTTTACACAAGAATTGGAAGCAGGCACTATTATCACTTGGAAGTTTAATCAAAGCGTATAATGCAGAGGAAGTGAGATAACTATAAAGTTCTTCGAGATTATTGAACACTAGGGTTGAATATGGAAAAGGGAAAGTAAACTAAGACAAGGTATAGCTTTAGCAGTGGCGGCGAATTTTCCTGTGCCAGAGACTGCCAAGATTTGCTGCCGCAGGTTCATGTCGGATAAAATCCGGGAGTATGTTCTTGAAGCGGAAGAAAGGAAATTCAGGAAACATTTTATTTAGTTCTCATCGCCGTCTCCCAATATTTCTTGGAGTTGGAATGGCTCTGGGGTGTGTGTGTGTACTAATTTTTATATAATATAATATAAGGTGCTAGATTTGTAATTAGAGGGTCCTTTATTTTTGCAATAGGTGAAAAACCCTTTAAGTGTGAATTCGAGGGCTGTGACAGGCGCTTCGCCAACAGTAGTGATCGCAAAAAGCATATGCATGTCCACACGTCAGATAAACCTTATCTCTGCAAAATGTGCGATAAGTCCTACACGCATCCCAGCTCCCTACGAAAACACATGAAGGTAAAATGATCGCTTCAGCTTTTTCCTTGTTTCTGAGCTCTTCCTTTCTCGGGACCTTCTCGCCTCCCCTGTCCCGCCACCGACTTGGATAATAACCACTGCTATTTTTTGCTGGGGGGAGGGAGAGGAAAAGAGTGGAAAGCCCCGGGTTTATTTCTTAGCCAAGAAGTGATTCGATCTACAGGGAGTTCGGGCCGAACGATGTGGCCACTCTAGACAGGACGGTTAAAGGCAGAACTGTTTGTACAGCTCCCAGGCTCAAGAAAGCCAACGATCCCAGTTCTTTACGCTGGGAAATGGTCTCACAACGGGTCCCGCTTCGGACTCGTCTGGGGTTAGGCGCTGCTTAAGAATTTAAGAATTTAATTAAAAAGAATTTAAAGCAAAATCTAGATGGTGATGCTGTAAAGGGACCCAGGCAGGCATGGAAAACTCCCGTTTTCTGGTTTAAGCTTGCGCTAACAGCTCGTTCTTCTTTTGTGCAACCCAGGCCCATATTTCTTTGCACGGCAGTGCCCTGAAATTAGCAGAGGACAGGCTAACTGGCCGCTACTTCAGAGCTCCACGTTTCTCTGTGATCAGCCAGCATCCTGATTAGCAAAGCAGGATTTCAAACTTCAGGCGTTTTCTCCCCTCCCCCTCCCTCTTCTCTGGCATATAGAGTTCAATCGGTGAATTGAGCTCAGGGGCTTAGCATTTGGGGCAACTAGCCGGGACAGCGCGCATGCACATTGGTGTGTCAGTTAGGCATCCACAGCGTGCCCTGCAGTGTGCATTGTGTGTACGTGTGTGCACGTGCACGTGCACGTGCGTGTGTATGTATGTGTGTGTGTGTGTATGTGTGTATGTGTGTGTGTGTGTGTGTATATATATATATATACATATATACATATATATACACATACATACATATATTCACACCCATCCACGCATCAAGCTCTTCTCTTTGTTATCCCTTGCTCTGTTTCCTAGGTCCACGAATCCTCCTCCCAGGGGTCCCAGCCTTCCCCCGCTGCCAGCTCGGGCTATGAATCTTCAACTCCCCCAACCATCGTTTCTCCATCCACAGAAAACCAGACCACGAGTTCCTTATCCCCTTCGTCTTCAGCGGTCCATCACACGTCCAGCCACAGTACGCTCACGTCAAATTTTAACGAATGGTACGTTTAAACAAACAAACGAACACAGGCAAAAGCGACCTATTTAAAAGACTCCAAAAATAATGAACACTTTGAAATTGATTTTTTTTGGTGTGTGTTTTGTTTGGCTTTTTTTAATAAATAAATAAATAAATAAATAAATCTATCTATCTATCAATCAATCTATCTAAGTGCTGCCATAGACCCAAGAGTGAACCAAATCAAGAATTCTCTTTCTCTCCCTTTCTCTCTCTCTCTCCCCCTCCCTTGTTTCCCTCCCTCTCTGGTCCCTCTTCTGCTGTTTTGCTTTGGTTCCGGGGCCAAAGGCCAGGAAAGCCAAGCCCAAAGGGTCCTCTTGTGTATGAGAGAATGGCCGGGTTGTGGTGCCATCTTGTCCATGTGCAGGGCTTTTAAATGGAACCACTGACTGGAGCTCTCACATCTGCATGTTTCTCTGGGCAGCTGCCTCACTGTTTTCTGTAAATACAGAAATACTAGCTTACAATGTACTGTTTGATTTTGTAAATAGTTCTGCCACAAGTTGAAATAAGGGGGTACGTGAAACGGTGGTCTTTGCATATACTGGGGGAGGGGGAGAGGGAGGAGGCTGAAAGGGGGGAAGGAGGGGGCGGTTAGGAGATCAACTATTTGTACTGAATGGCAAGGATGTTCTAGTAAATGTGTACCAAAATGTGAATTACTTTGTATTATTACAGTCTAAACGTCGACCTAACAGAATATTATTGATGTGCTTTTTCTTTTGTATAAAGTGCAAGCATTTCGTCCCAAAGTCCAGTCTAAGTAGTGCAGTAAAATGTTGTTACACGTCCTGTCAAAATAATTCGTATAGTGCAAGCCTGGATCTGCGTGTCAAACTGTTACATTTGTGTATGTAAAGTGATATTAAAAAAGAAAGAAAGAAAGAAAAAAAAAGCTATAAGCTATAACCTGTCCATTGCTTTTGGCAAATACAACCACATATTGTATATATTTCCTGAACTCCATATTTATCCGCATGTAAAGGTCCGGTTATACATGTTACAGATATTCAATATTTATGGCTAGAAGAATTGGTATGTACAATTTAGTTTACAGAACTGTTTGGTAACATTTCGTACATTATTAAAGATTCTGAAATCCCGTAATTTGTGGTAGGAATCCTTATTGCTTCAGTTGGGGTGCTGCAACTCAGGTTTTTAGGCAGTGAACTTCAGAGTCATCCTTTCCCGTCCTGCCTGTCCTCACTCTTCTCCCATGATGTCATCAGGAAAGCAGTGACGTTTGATATAAATGTGATAAATGCATGTATCCCCGCTGGCATGAGAGTAGTGTGTAATTAGTATTATATTAAAACCTATGGAGCAAAAGTTTTCGCTTGCAATATAATTTAACTGGCCATCATAAGTATTGAATAATATCATTATTGATTGCATTTGGCCTGTGGATATTAACAGAAGGAGATTTCATCTGGAGAAAGGAAGGAAGGAAGAAAGGAAAGAACATCCAAAGGATGCATGCTTGGCCAGAGAATTATAAAAACAAATTACTGCAGTCAGTAAGGGTCGAAATAACTTATATGAGGATTAAAACAAAAACAACAACCAAAAAAAAAAACCCCACTGGAGAGGCGTTGACTACAATTTATTTAAAATAATTAAAAATGGCCACAAGTGACATCTTGTCCTTCCCTTGTAATGACTTCTCCCCCCTCCCCCCATTTCTCAACCCTCAAACCACACCATCATTTTAGAATCCTCCAAATATGAAGCTGTTTCCTTCCCTTTATAATTTTGAAAAACTTAAAAGCTTCTAACAGAAATGATAACAAAAATAAACTGACCTAAGGAAGGCTGGTTAGAGTTTGTGTACTTTATCTTTTTTGTTTTCCCCCCCCCCTCCATTTATTTAAGAAATCCGTTCTACTGGCTGGCAGGAATACAGTAAAAAATTGTGTCTGTGTGTATTACTATAAGTCGTGCATAATGACTGTGGCACAATTCTTTCTTTTAAAATCAGATTGTTTCTCTTTGCAGTTTAGTTTGATAGATTTGCAAGCTGTGGTGCTTCCCTTAACTTAGTGATGCTTGTAGAAACCGCTAGGCTTTGTTCCTGATGTAGCTTGCATGATCGCCCCATTAAACAGACAACATTTCAACAAGACAACACAGATCACAAGCTTGGCTAAATCTCTCTATGTGTCGGCTATCATGTCACAGAGTGAATTGCATCTGCTGACCTCTTCATAGTTCAAGGAGGTGTGTGTGTGTGTGTGTGTGTGTGTGATAGGTGTTTCGAAGTTCAGTCCTAACATCCAGAGGGAGGAAGATTTGGGATGGGCAAGCATCTTGCTATGGTTTCATTCATTGTTTCCAATGGTTAAAGCATTTATCAGTTAACTATTTGCAATACAGTACTGTAATGGGGTGTCGTTGGGCTTGTTTGAAAATAAATGTTATTAGGGGAAGGAGATGTTGTGTTTACTCTCGCTTGAATGTTTAAAGCTGCAATCCTATATACAGTATCCTGGAAGTAGTCCTTCTAAATGCAGTGGGGTTTGCTGCTGAGCAGAAATGGGATTGCATTCTTCATTCAGTCAATATAGGCCTGCACAGAAGAAATAAAGTGCAGACTGGGGAAATGTGTATGTAAACACCCATGCACACAAACACACCCATGCCATTTTTCAATAGCAAAGAGCTGATAGTAAGCTGGCAGAGTTGGTTCGTCTGTCTGTCTGTCTGTCTGTTTTTAAGTTTGCTTTCTAGAAAATGCTATTCTGGCCCTAAACTCATTCAGTCTTTCAACGTGAAGAGCGCCACCTTGTAGGGCCTACAGTAACTGAACAAAGTTCCTTCCAGAGAGAGAGAGCCTTAGAGGCAAAAACACAAACCCAGAACAGCAGCCGAAACGTTGGGGATCAACTGAACTCTAAAGAAATGCTATCTACTGACGAAATTTAGCCTTGAGCCTTTGATTTAAATGTATTACTGTTGTTTTGTACCGGAGATGATTTTTTTTAAAGGGGAACAATTATGGTAAAAAAATAGGAGCCAGTGTGTGTATCAGTCTACTCCCCACCCCCACTCTGAACACTCACCTAGATTTTTTAAAAAGCATTGATTCAGTTTAAAATGTTTAGATAAAATTGAAAAGAGGAGTGAAACCTTTTTTGTTTTTTTTGGCTGTGCATTTCTCAGCCTTTTTCTTCAGTATTGTGTAGGTCCAGAAACAGTGCTTTTATCTCAATTTTATGAGTATTCTATGAATATTTTAGCCAGCTGATTAGAACATAGTTCCCACTACATTCTATTTAAGGTGTGTGTTGTTTGTTTTTATTTTTTTAAAATAAAGTTTATTATTTGGATAAACGAGCTTCTCAAAATTAGCAGTCAGCCATTCATCTCCAGCTATACAACCCAGTATGTGTAAAATTCTATAGCGTTTTTGTGTTTTTTGTAGAATTTGATTTGAAAATAGATTTGAGCAGGTTTTTATATTTGTGCATACAGGCATGTGTGTATGTGTGCATGCATCTGTGTTTACACACACACACACATTTACATATTCTATTGTATAAAATAAGATACTGTTGTTCCTCATATGAATGCTTAATTAACTTTGCCATGATGAAAAGAATCAATACCTGGTTAAAATCATCAGCTTCAGCAACATCATCATCACCGTCGTCGTCTTTTTCTTCTTCTTCTTCTTCTTCACCATCATTATTTTAAAGGCTTGATATAAGGATGCTATCGAGAGTTTGCATTAAACGGCCATTTAAACTTCTGCACCGTCTGTCATTGTGCGGGTACTTTTAATGGCTTTGTGAGATGTATTTTTCATACTTTTCTTCATGGGCTATTAGGTCTAGAAAGGCGCGAACGCTGGTTGAGAAATATGAATTGCTAGCGTCTATTTAGCGGGATACTCAGACAATGCACAAGCGAGCTGCTGGAGCGCGCGGAGTCGAGCTTTTGGATTACGAAGGCCGTCGCCCGCAGCTCAGCCGCTGCTGCTGCTGCTTTTCTGTAGCCTCTCCACCCTCTCGCAAAGGACCGGACGGGTTTTCAAGCAAGACGACCACCCGGATTCCTTGCAAAGTGTATGGATACAGCCGTACCTGCCTGGGTTTTCAGGGTGATCCCAAACAGCGCACAGAGTTCCTTAAAAAAAAAAAAAAAAGCAAACCCGGCGTGGGATCAGCATTCGCTGAGTTTAGAAACCTTGTTTAGCAGCAAGGAAGCATCGGACTGTATTGCTTTCGTAAACACCTGAACACAACAGCAGTGGATCCTAAGGTTTCAGACAAGAATTGTGTACCGAACTGCACTTCCCGCAATACTATCTCCCCCCCTCTCCTCTTTTTCTTTAAAAAAATGGACATTTGTGTATAGAAAACCAATTATATAATTTTAAAAATATCAAAATCAGCTAAAAACGAATGAAACGGAAAGAAAGTATTCCATGGTAAATGTGATTTAAGAGTAGATCTCAAACCACCCTTTTAAGATTTACCTATATAAAAAACAAAGGAGCATTTGATGGCTAAAACATGCTGGAATATTGAAAATTGTAGATGTTGTCATATTGGGAGTAGTTAACTTTCTGGAGATTTAACAACAACAACAACAACAGTAGGTTTATAAAATTTTGTTTAGCCTGCGTGATCATTTACACCTGGATCTTAAATAATGTGAACAAGTGACTTCCCATTAGGATTTCACTTGTCCACGGAAAATGAAATTGCATCTTGAATTTTCATGGAAATCTCACTGAATTAGTGCTTCTTTTTCCCATTGCACTTCAGCAGAATTTATTCTTGAGTAACTGCTTAGAGTTGGGACATAAAGGAATTAGAGTCAGAGGCTTTTCTGATTTCTGATGTGAAAAAGAAAAAGAAAAGGGACATGGGGAATGGAAATGAAACATGAGCCATCATTTTCAAACAAATGACTAAACAATGCAAATTGAGGAGTGATTTCTAATACTGGTACAACAGTTGGTGCCTTTTAGAAGAAAAGAAAACATCCATCTTTAAAGGGGCACAATAACAGCAAGTGGCCAGAACTTTTTCATCACATCTTCTTCACCTATATTGATGGACGTATCCACAGCATATAGGAATATTACTGTACTGTTTTGCAGATTTGTTTACACTTGGTTGTGTGTGTGTGTGTGTGTGTGTGTGTGTGCGCATGCACCTACCCCCCACCGCCCCCCAGTATTTTCACAAGACACTTGAATAGACATAACCTGCACTGAGGATGTAAAAAGATAAGCTCTTGGGTCATTCGTGAATGGCAGCAGAGGAGGAGGCAAAGTGAAGAGAAAGCTCCAGCATCTTCAGGATGGGTGCAACAGAAGATAAGACAATGAAGCCACCAAACAATGTAGGATCAGGCCTGGGTAGCAAAAAGGATCGTGGTCAGTTGTAGAGAAAGGGTCTCTGTGGGAACAGGGATCATTGGTTTAAAGAAGGCAACCATCATAAGAAGTCTTGATTCATTCAGATGGATTTCCTATATTGCCTCCTGCTCTTCTTGTGTGTGTGTGTGTGTTATTTTTTTTACACACAGCATAAAAAAAAATTACAATACATCGGGTACATATTTTAAAAAATTTAACATGCAGTTAATGCATACATTTAATGAGTCAACAGTACATTCTCAATTACATACTTATGTTAATGCTCAATTCTGTGGTTACCTTTCTTTTTCTAGTAAGCTGTTGCATTATTTTTTGTGTGTTTCATAATGCATGTTATTTCTCATTCCTGTTCCACACTCCAAATCTAGCTGTCCTTCCCAGACATTTGTCACACATTCCACTTACTTTGCACCCATTTTAACTCAACTCAGGGTATGCTTGAAGATATCAACATAAAATAATTCATCAAAACTGACCCTTCTCTATTAACTGAATGTGTGTATGTGTGTGGGTGCGTGTGCATGCATATGTAAAACTGCAATCCTTTGACATGATAAAATCAGTGTTAAATCTGTCCCTTCCTCCTAGGTTCCGTAATTCAGGTCTGCTGCATCTTTGCTTAATAAGAAACACGATCATGTGAAACCAGAGGGCTATTTTTACCATGCAGCTGGAAGCTGTCATCAATTGGTAACATTTATTTCAGCTTTAGAATGCTAGAATAAAATAGCATGAAGTTTCCAGATGACGCCCCTACTGGAAAGGGGTTTTTGAATAATAAATCAAGTTAATTGCAATATATATGTATAAAAACACACATTTTATACACAGACCTTGGGAGAGTCAGCACAGACACAGATCTTTGTGCCTGTATGCAGTTCTGTGTATATGACAATTCACACTTGTGAAACACAGCACCCAAGTCTGTCTGAAATACGCAGGAATGGCAAGTTTGCTAGGCACGGATCAGCAAAATTAAGCACTTGGAAGTCACACTTCTATCAGTGCGAATCTTAAGCATATGTTTATCACGGATCTTTTCTAGGGCTTACATGTATTCACTGTTGTGGCCTGTAGTAAACAATTGTTTCAGTACATAGTAGGCAGGACAGTAATGCACACCCACCTTGAATGTTTACGTTTAAACAACCTCTTTCTTCCATCCAATTTCTAGAAAACCTTTTTATTTTTAGTGCAAGTCACTCCATTCCGTTGTTTCCTGGGGACGCGTGTGTGCGAGAAAGAGAGGGCGTTGCTTTTCACGTGTGTTTACGGAGCCGAAGGGGATGTCTAGAGAGAAAGAAATAAATTGCATGAAACGAAACGGCAAGAAAAACCCAACTTTCTTTTTCGCAAGACCGTCTGCTGTTTTTCCAGACTGGCTCTTTCGCAAATAAAGCAACCGAAAAGAAAACAAAGAAATCTGGGAAGGACAAGTGGCTTTGCTATTTCGCTAAGGAGCATTCCTGGAAAACAAGACAAGACCGCATGCTCAGAAGCCTCCCTCCGCTTTCTGGCCGCACCGAGGATCTGCTAGAGTTTTCCAATGGCACACAGGAACCAGGTTCCTCGGTTTAAGTACGCACACAGTCCTCGGCGCTAGAGATCTGCTGCGCCGCGCATGCGCGTCCCCCACCCCTGGGCAGAGCTTCCACGTGCTGTTGAATATTTATAACTCTCAGCGCTTCCTAAACTGTCTGGAGTAGGTAACCACACAGAGCCTAAATCATCGCCAAACCGCTGGCGTGGCTCCCGAAATAGTTGGGTTGGGGGATGATGCTCGTGCTTGTTTTCCGATATCGGCGGTGTTTTAAATGAGGTCGTACGGCAAACAAGGCGCAGAAGGTTCAGCAAACTTTGCGGGCACATAGCGAACAACGCCGGGGGGCGGGGCGGCGCGGGGGGAGCAGTGGCGGCGAGGGAGGCTCTGTAGGGTGACAGCAGAAGCAGCAGCGCGGTTCTCAAGCAGCGCGTTAGGACGACGCTGGTGCGGGCTCAACGCGTCCCCTCCCTTCGGTTAGCCAGTGATTTCTATTTCATTAGGAAGATCCATTCAGGCCCGGAAGGGATCTCTTTGGGGGCTTCGCTCTGGTTTGTCTGCCAGACTGCCTCCGGTTGATTCCACGCCTCCTTTTCTCAACCTGCTGGTTTAAGGGACCCTCCAGGCGGGCCCTTCAGTATTGCAAAGCTTTTAGATCCGAGGTCTGCTCCGTCGAATGGCTTTCGAAGGCATTAGATGGCAAACACGGAGGAGATATTAAGTGAGACATCCCTGAACCTTAATCGCCGTGCCTCGGCTGCTCCCATGCGGGCGACCAGCTCCAGGCCACCGGTCTCTCCCCATCAGGTCGTCTGGTCGCTTGAATGAATGGCCAGAGAAGCTCGGCAAAATAGGCCAGGCGCCCCGAATCTGGAATTAGGGAGGAGCCAAGAGGACTGATCAGAGAGATTTTGGAAATGATCAGAATAGTAATACTGACAACCAGCACAATATGGCGGCAGAAAATAGATTACGTACTTCTGACGGGTTAGCGTGTGGTGTATGTACGCGTGTATGCAGTAACTGTTTTCTAGCCTTTGTTAGGAGCAGGAAATCGCCCAGCAGGTTAACCGCCGTGCACGGCTATGTTTAGCAGCCTCGCAACTCAGTCAAAGCTCTTGGATTTTAGCCCACACCGACCCACTAGAGTCAGTGCCCTCTTAGTGACTTGAGCTCTTTCTTAGCGGGGCTTCAGCTTCTCGCAGTTCTGGATGGGATGTAATGCGAGGGACGCGGGCGATGTCTCACCAGCCAGGGCGGTACAGCTGACTTTTCCGCCCTTAGAACACCGTCCATTCTCGGGTTCAGGGGCCTCCTCCAAACGTTCTCCAGTAGCGCAGGCAGCGCTCACCCGGTTCCGAGCAGTCCTTCGCGTTCAGCTTTCGTGAGTGGGGCCCTGGAGTGAGATCCAAGTCTCCTTTCTGGGGGTTCGCCACATCTGGTGGATGCCCAGTCTTTCTCCCCTCCCTTTTTTCTCTTCCTTTAGGGCAAATAATCTGACACTTTCTGGATTATTTTTTTCCTTAAATAAACAAAACGAACACACCTCTTTCTGATCATTCGCTTTCCTGTTGGCATCTTAGAGAACCTATCTCCCTGCCACAATACTAGATGTAATGAAACGCCAAAGCGAGGTCTGTACGTAAAAGGTTGATTATTTGATCTTAACCTAAAGCCCATTTCCTCTTCTTTAAATACCGTGTTGAAATTTAAAATGGCGTGGGTTTTTTCTTTCTTTTTAAAGTGCATCTCATAACAGATTGATTACAGCCCTACAGCCTGGCGAGCATATAATATATTATTTAGCTGAGAAGGCGAAGGAAGACTGGTGATTTTTAAAAAGCGGAGTGAAACGCAGAGCCGCGCGCGCGCTTTTACACACCCCTTGATCACATGACCGGTCAGCCTCCGAGAGATTTATTTCGTTCAAAAGGTGGGCGAGAAAAACATCCGGCTCCACCATTGTTGCTCCTTTTCGACCTTGTTTACAATCACTGCGTGCTCTAAATACTACTGCAAACCTGCATCCTTTATTTGCACTTCCTAAGCTGCTGTTTACCTCCGCTCCGCATTCCCGGGTCCCTTTTTCAAAAGCAAGTGGTTTAGAGATGCTTTCCTTGAGGAGGAAACATGTTTAAAAGCTTGGGCAACAGGTAGAGAGATACACGCACGCACAAATGCGGAAAAGCAACCCCACATGTCCCACTGAGGGTTTGTATCGCCCCCTCCAATTACTTGTCCAGCCTATTTGAATAGGCATGTCTGTCGTTTTCTTAGGAAATAATTAAAAGTAGAAACAAAAGAAAACAAAACCCACCCACTCTGAGATAAAAACACACACACGTATCCAAGAGCTTGGAAATATTTTGTCTACAAAATACTATTTATTGTCAGGGATAGTTCCCTCTTTCGCTTGCTCGCCCCCCCCCCCCAGCGTTAACCCTTTTGGTTTGCTGGAGGGAATGTGAAACTGAGATTTGGCCCTGAGTTTAATCTCCCCCATCTCTCTCCCGCTCCCGCTCCCTCTTTCCGTCTATAGATCTGGCGCGGTCTTGCTCTCTTAACTCTCAGATCATTGTTCCGGTGGCGGCGGCCAGAAAGAGCAAGACAGCGCTGTGCTCTCACTTCCTCCTAGCTTCTTTAAAAAAAAAAAAGGGCATTCCTCGTCCAACTTTTCCTTCAGTTATTCACTCCTCAACCCCACTGGCAGTCTTTTGCCGAAAACCTACACTCCAGCTTTGGTAAGTGGGACATTGGTCCGTTGCAAAGGTGGTGCTGCTGAGCTGCTGCTAGTGTGTATGTGCGTGTGTGTGCCTTGTAGAAGTGTGTGTGTGTGTGTGTGTTTTCTTATCGAACAGAGCTGCCCAACCCGAGTCGTTTCACGTCAAGCAGCACCGAGTTAAACTATGGTGGCGTCTGAAATCTCAATAGCAACCATCACGAACGCTATTTGCTGGCTCGGACGGACTTCAGGGCTCGGACGCTGGAGCCGGTTGGCAACTCGCTGCCGCTGATGCGGTTGTGGCGGCTGCTACGTCTGCGTCGAGGAGAGCCAGGCGCTGTTTTGTCTTACGTTAATATTTGCTGCTTGCAACGGTCCGTAATTATATAAAACAGGCAGCTGCCAGCCACGGGAGGCTCTGAGATCACCGGTTAGCGTTGCGGGGCGATTTGAAATTCTAATGTCAAAAGTTCCCTCGAAGACAACTCATACGTTTGGTAATTATTGTGTCGGAAACATACCCAAACTTTTTACAACAGTAACAAGACCAGCCACCCAGTCTGCACATAGCATTTCGCAGCCTGAAGTGTCGTTTTACATGATTGTCATAAATGGTTTCCTAGCGCATAGTGATATTAAACTATAAGGTTGATTTAAATTTACAGGCATTTAAGGTTAAGCCTGATTTGAATTTCACCTTGCCCCCCCCCGCCCCTTCTAGGACATATGGGGGAAGCGAACCCCACCGCTGCGTAGAGTTGACCTTTGTCTGACACGCCTGGGTGGAAGACGCTTCGCAAATGAGGGGTGGAGGAATTAAAATTAGCTGAATTTCGGTGGTGCTCGGCGAGGTCCAATGACATCCGCCCGAGGGTGAGCTGTCGAGGTTTGGAAGTCCAGCAAAGTTCAAGGGAATCGGAACGGCTTCTCGGGACCGCCCTGACAGTCACAAGGGGGAGAAGGTGGTTCCTCCGGGCTTCGGAGCCCGAACAGCCGCAGCGGCACCTTCAAGTTCACGGCACTTCCCGCTCCTCCAAAGCTTTAGCAATGTTCTCACTTTGGGGGGGGGGGGAGAAGTTATAGTAACAATCGCTTATGGCGCGGTGGTTTTCGTGCTTCGAAAACCCAGCACCGAGCAAGCGCGTGAAAGCGGGTGCTAACAGTTGTGCGAACAAACGGTGCGACCTTAGGGGGAAAATGCTAACACACGCATTCCTCGAAAACTTTTTCGAGCGTGGATCTCAATCCAGAGCGCCCAGGACTATACAAAGAGCTTGACTAGGAGGGATCTCTAGGATCGGAGAAAAGATTGCATTTTGCTTTCAAAGCAAACGCCAAACCATTCCCGGCTCCTTTCTCCTTTTCCTCGGTTTGGAGTTTCTGTAACTTCGCCGGCGTTTGTGCGACTGTCCTTGTAAGTTTACCTAAGTCCCGGTACGCATGTCTGTTTAGCAGGAGAGATATTATATAAAAAACGAAGCTGTTGGATGTGCTACGGTGATACCAGATTTCCCACGGTCCGAAGGGTGAAGGCTGAGCGCAAGGCTAGAATAAGGCGGTGGGACTGCAGAGGACGCCTCCCCCTTGTCTTCGCTCCCCTGTCCCCTGTCCTGCTCACCCCTCGGAGGTCACTGAATGAAATCGGGCCGGCACTGACAAGTTCTGCAATCGGTTAGTCCCTGCGCGTTGCTTTCAATAGGACCCCCCCCCCCAAGCATTTTGGAGTAGGAGAGGTGTTCACTTCGTAGTTCCTTGTCCCCCTAGTAAAGTTTCTCCCTGGAGCCAGAACATGAGTTCCCACGAAGTCTACGCTTTCCTCACGTTTAACCAGCGTGGCTCTTCTTCCCAGACTCACGTCGGTGAAACTCACGCCTTAAGCAATGTTGCACAATGCTCAGGTCTCTCGGACTTAGGAATAAAAGCCCCTCCGTAGGTAAGAAGGGCGGGAGAGGAGATGCTGTGCTCCGTAGACGGGCGAACCATCTAGGAGGGCAGGGCAATTTGTGGGGTGCCAAAAGTCGATCCCCTTGACCAAATTCGGACTTCTGCTTCGATTAAGACACCTTCCTATTTGGAAAGAAACGTCGCCTGTATAAAACATATACCATCCAACCACCCTTCCCTGAGAATATAGGAATGATATCGATCCGTTTCACTCAAGCCCTTTCACGAACTACTTGCTTCCCCCCCCCCCGCCAAGAGCCTTCGTATGGATGGTCTAATGATCCAGGAGGGTTAACCAAAGGGTGGCGGATGACTGAAAAGCAACCCTGCGCACCTAGCACCCGTCCCTGCGAGCCTCCCCTCCGAACTTCCTAAAGAAACTTTGGGTTTTCCGCGCTCTGTAAAATGAGATGGGTGCCTCCCGTGAAAGTTTTGGAAAGTCTGCTTTTATTGATCCCTTCCTTTCCCTTCCCTCCCCCCGTTACACGATTTAAGACAAAAATCAACAGGACGTGGCTATCTCTTTGGAAGACAGGCATCCCGGTGACAAACGCCTTTACACGAAAGTAAACTCGAATGAAAATGACCCACGTCCAAGAAAACACATTTAAGAGACAAGCGGGAAGTGCAGAGACTTAACAGCAGCGGGTTTGCTGTACCAGACCTTGCTTTGCTTTGCTTTAAGGAGATCTGGCCCCGGAGGCTGCATTCCGATGACTCACTTTGGTGTATTATTTAGTCTCCGACACGAGTCTGAAGGACTTACTTCCAAGAAAAAGCGCTTAGCCTGGAGGTGTTGGAAAAAGCACATCAAGGCTGGCAGTCCTATCATGAAATGGTGCTTCAGCTATTAGCTCGATGCCCTCAACCCTTCTTCAATGGGTCCACGTAGGTAGTTTTAAATAGTACCAATCGAAGAGAATATTTGTCGCTCAGGGTTGAACTGTGGAGTCCTTAGTGCTCTCTGAGCCTTGTTGTTTTCTTGCAGACGTTTCATTGCCAGACTAGGCAACATGTTGCCTAGTCTGGCAATGAAACGTCTGCAAGAAAACAACAAGGCTCAGAGAGCACTAAGGACTCCACAGTTTTAAATAGGCTTGGAATCGATGGGAATGGCTGTCTGAATCGACCCTGCGTTTGGTCCCCCGAAAGAGTTCGAATCCCACTGACATCAATGAGGCTGAACTCTTTCTCGAAGCCAGTGAGGAGCGGGGCTCCTAGAAACCTCCCGGTAGACTGTACTCAGCCTGCGGAGGATTCGGGTAGAGATGCAGATCTTCCGAAATATTTGGATTGCGAACAAATCCCAAATATCTGGTTACACTGTTGATATTATCAGCCCCCCTCACATCCCTTTTTTGTCTGAACTTTGCCAGATTCAAAGATACCTTTAAAATAAATGGGAAGTTGGATCATACAGTTTGATCAGAGCTGAATTTGGCAGATAAACATCTCGCCTGCCTTAATAAATAAGCGCATCACTTTTGGAAGAGAAGGGTAAAACACACCAACGTTTCAGAATGGAAGAAATCGTGGCAGGTTTAAAAAGTAGCCTTAACAGGGCAATTTCTGTTGCACAAAGGGGGCTCCAACTGATAATATCCTGCAAACAGGCATAGGCTGAAAATAAATTAAACTGTTCAAATAAGTTAAACTGTTTCAATCCAGGTTTTAATTGCAAAATTTCACATAAAAGCTGCTTGTAAATCCTGCCTGTCCTATCTGCATTCTGCAGTCTGTCATTTTTTTAGGCTGCTTTGCTATCTCTAGAACATTTAGTTAATTAATCATGCTTGCATTTTTCTTTTCTTGTCTGGAACACACAGTTTATGGAAAGCAAAATTGCTCAGCAGAACATGCACTTTAAAAGGCTGTTTATTTCTCTCTCTCAATCCCCCTCCCCCCCATCTCTATTTTAGCATGCTTGATATAAGGCTGAAGTATCATAAGGCAGAACTACCATATACCAGTATGGTATGTCCAGACTTAGAGAAAAAGGATCATTAAAGAGGATGGGAGCTGGAAAGATGTGTGTCTCTCTCTCTGTGTATAGGCAATCTCATCTAACCTCATATTCATTGACAGATTTAATGTTGACCATATCAGCCCCTGAAAGAAATCCATATTGATTACAACAGTATTTATTTTGCCTACTAAAATTAGGATCAGGCAAAAAGGCTTAGTTTATTTATTGGAAGATCAACTTCCTTCCTTCTTCTCTTTTCTCTCTCCTTTTATTGGAGACAACCATTATAATGAACACTGGTCATCCTGTAATTCAGAACTAATCCTATTAGTTAATTCTATTGTTTATATCTGGAAACTGGAAGAAAGTATTGTGTGAAGTTATGGATCTGATGCAACGCTGATGTCACTGTCCCCACAAAATGTAGAAGAGTCAGCCTATCCTGTCTGAATCTGCAACCTTCCTATTCAATCCATTCTCCTGGCCTTTCCTTGCTCTCATGAATTGCTGAATATTCCTGATTGGAAGGCATAGAATGGTTAGATACATTTGAAGGTGTGTTTCCATAGACTTAGGGAAATCCCTTGTATCTCCTTTGAATTTACTGGTTTGTGGATTGGGATAGCTGATGGGAGTAAGAGACAGATTCCTTCCTCTCCCACAGAAGGTATTAACATATTACTAGTAATGGGGTTCCATACATGGGGTTCTTCCATCCATCTTTCCTATCCTCAGTTGGGACATTCCTGTTGCGTTATGGGCTCCAGATCAGATGATAAATCACAGGTGTTGGTAAAATGTTTTCAGGAATGCAGAAATGCTTCTGATTATTCTTTACTTCCCTTGTATTCAGCATTTAGGTTGCAATCCTGCAGTCATTGGTAATGTACCATCAAACTTAATGTTTATATATATATTTAGAGAGAGAGAGAGAGAAAGAGTGAGTTGTCCTGGGATAAATAGAGGTACTTTATAATAATGATGATGTTGATGATGATTTTCAGTTCCAAACATTTCCTTTAAGAAATACAGTTGTCTTCTCTACAGACATGGGAAGTGACTGTAAAGAATATGAAATACATCTCCAATAGCAAATTTACTTAATTAATATCTCTGAAGAACTATTGAATTGCTGTTTACTCAGAAGTAAGTCCCACTGTTTTCATATTCTTTAGTCATCATGTTTATGATTCTATCCTTAAGTTTTACAGGCCAAAGTAAACTTTTAATAATTATTGGGAAAATAATTCTAAAACCAATATTTGTATAATCTTTAATATTTTTGTTGATTTTTTTTGAAAAAGGACTAAACAATTCTAAAAGGATTAAGGCATGAACAAGCATAAAGCCTTTGTGCTTTATGTCAAATGTTTAAAATTAATGAAATCTTTTCATTTACTTATCCTCTTTTAAATAAGAATTGACTAGAATGAATGAAGAGTTACCAAAATCAAATAATTAGCACCATGCATTTGGTGTACTTATGATTAAATCATCTTCATACGTACATACTGATTTTCTTTTTAATAAAACACCTTTTATGTCACAAAATCAAATTCTGGAATTAATTCCAAAATATTTTCTAAAACATTTTATGGTGTTTTCATTTCTTACAGTCTTGAATTATCCCTTGTCTCACTGACGTCAACAATATTTTCTCAGAATGACATTGAAAGTGTATTAAGGGCTATAATTGTTTTTATTTCAAAAAGGCATATCCATAGACCATCGCACAATTGCTTTTGACAACTGGGGTAGGTACAGGAATAAAATATGGGGAGGGAATCCCCTTAGATTTCATCTGTATCTTTTTTGGCGGGGGGGGGGGGTTCTGGTAATATTTAATTCTTTTCTACATACGTTTTAGATTATGTCATCAAGATAGGCACAGGTTTATTTCTTGTTCTAATAACAATAGTTAATTTAAAATATACTTCTAAGCCTCTAAAATATGCATTTAGAAATATCTATCTATCTAGATACACACACACTCACATACACACATATCTTGGATCGTGTATTTTGATAGCTCTGCGGTGTCATACATGGGTCATTGTCCAACATATAATCTGGTGTGTTTAACTCCACTGTCAGGAATAAGTTTAAAATGGTATTATAGCCAAAATTAAATAAATATTACCCTGAAATATTATGTTGGGGAATAAAACTGCTTATTACGTAGGAAAACAGATGCAATGTCAGGAAGGAAGGAAAAATAAACCCTATTTATTACTCCAACACATATTTTGGTTGGAAGTAAGCTGCATCAGTATTGGTTGCACTTACTTATATGTAAACATAATCAGGATCAAGCCTTTTTAGAGGATACTTTATTACTTATAACCAATAGCTATTAATAGCTATTATTGATACATTAATGGTATATCAGTATAAATAAAACTTAGAATCCTTAAAGAATTTTATTTAGACTGCATTGCACAATTACATGCCAATCACTTGTGTAAAAGACTTTATAACCAATGGCATTAACTATATGCACCAGAATGATTGTTATATAATTTATAAAACAAAGAGATACCCAATATATATAGCTCCCCTTCCTCCAATACATGTGCTTGAATGTGTGTATACCCACATGTACATTCACACCTTTTATTCCAGACTCAGTATTTGAGGTCATTTTTTCCAGATATGCAGAATGTGGACCCCATCCTCCTCTTCTTCCTTTGCAAAAACTTGTGTGGGAGTAAAAAAGCAGACATGTTGATTAAGGGGCAGTATAATATATATGTAGAGATAAGAATGAAAGCAAGGTATAGGTGAACTATAAGGATTAGATTTTTTTTTAAAAAAGGAAAGTGAAAACAGAGTTTAAGGAAGGCAAATTATATATTAGAAAGCAGGTTCTATATAGAATTTATGAGAATAAATGGAAAGAATGCAAACAATCTAGTGTATAGAGCATCTTTACATATATTTCAATTTCTTTCCTTTTTATCTATTTGCTTTTTGCAATGATAGCTTTTAAACTATGCAGTGTAATTTCTCCAAATAGGTGTACACAAATGATACAGTATTTTCAATAAATACCGTGCAGCTGTTTGATAGCTTGCAGTTATGGCAAGACTGTATCTATGCTTGGTGTACAACTATAAATCCTAAAAGCAACTTCTGCTATTTCTAACACACCATACTGGATTTTAGATAGGCCTGATAAAAATAAGGAAATAATATAAATATTAGATACTATCGCTTCAGCATATGATGTGGTAAATGTATGAAGATTTACAAAGCGGTCCTGACAACATGTTGTACAGCTGTGTGCAACACCATTTAATGGTCTGATTTGATGAAGTAGTTTCTCAGTACCTCATTGACAATCACGGATTGCACACCAAGTTTTGGGATGTCCCTTTTCTAAAACCCCCATTATTACTTCACCCTCAAATCAATTCAAAAGCCCATTCTTCTCTTGCTTTTAACTCTGAAAATAATATTTCATGGCACTTCAAAGGGAAATCTAGAAGAAGCCTGAAATGCTTTCTGTAACACCTTTGTGCAGTGTTCCTGCCCATATTTCCCCTTAATAGTTTAAGAGAGAGAGATTTGATTATATGATGTAACACACATGCTTCTTTTAGGGCTATCAGTAAAAGAAGACTTTTTCTTTTTTCAAGAGTCAACAGATAGTTCTTTAGAGTTTGTCTTGGGCAGGAAGTGGTTATTTGGAGAATATGCAATATGTCTGTGATAAGCAATATATTCTGCAATGAAAGTATCACATTCTTAGTGTTAATATGATACTATTATCTTGGAAACCATACAGGCTTAGAGGAGAATTCAGATTGCCAGGTTGTGACCAGAAGATTGTGTCTACCTCTTCATTACACACTTTCTTTCCTTATTGTTTGTGCCTTTTTTCTTCTGCCTTGTCATCTTCTGGGGCAAAGAGTAATCTTGTTTTGCCCCATGATAAAGGATAAGAAGCTGGTAATATAAGAGAAGAGAAGCTGGGTTGGGCTACAGTCTCCATCATGCTTCAATGCTGTCAAAGAGCTAGATGATTTCCCTGTGTTATGTCTTCCTAATCAGAAGTGAAACAAATATCTTTGCTTTGGATAAAGGTACTACAAAGCCCATCTGTAGACAAAACACCCAATATTTGAGGTTATGTCTCATCCCTCCCACTTTTATGCAGTTGCCCAGGTTCCTTAGGTACGTCCTAATTTGTTTCTCTGACAAAAAGCACTGCTGAAAATGTTAATAAAAATAAAATTTCCATTTATTAATAGGTGCTACTGTGGTGCATAAATATATATTTGTGTGATTCTCACAATCATAATAACAGGCAGAGATGATAGAAACCAAACTAATCATGTAAGCATTGAGTGACAACCCAGTCACTCAATCATTTGACATAGGCAGATGTAGGATATGCTTTAAATACAGGAGAAATGTGCTATAAAGCTATGAGCCAGCATGGAGTCAGGCAGAGGTGAAATAGCAGCATTATAGACAAGCCCCAGAGGGGAACATTGCAATGTAATAAGTAAACAACAAGTAAACAAAGCAGACTGGTTTTCCAGCACTGAATTTAAAATCCTTATTTCCAAGTTCTACATAAAGCAGTTAAGTTCTTCACTGACAGCTCAAGACATAACTTACTTTACTTCAGTGCAGTTCACTGAACTGAAATAAAAGTAATTCATCTTAAATTATTGGGGGGAGGGTTGGTTCATTTAGCTCTTTAATTCATCCTATTTTGATAGACTTTGGGGTGGTGCTGGAATTCTGAAGATGGACAGAAGATGCAGTGATGTTTTGAAGGGGATGTGAAGATTTGCTCTCTGTATATTAGTGGAAATCTTATGTGAGCATATTTTTTTTCATTTTTGCCTCTGGCATATGAGAGAGAATCCTCCCCATCTCCGGTTAGTGATTATGTGATGAAAGGAAATCACAGAAGAATGATCGAAGCCTCACTAATCTTTAAAAATACAGTTCCAAGCAAATTAAATACCCTCAAAATGAATTTCACAATAATGTATGCATAATATGGTTAATTTTCCATTGATTTCACTATTTTTTTAAACAAATATTTGTATATTATACACCTCTGGCTAGATTACATTCAATAGCATTAATTGTTAAACCCCGGTTAAGCAGATATTGGTTGCTGTGTAACTTCATGGGACAGAAACTTATTTCTCAAGATACACCCTAATTCTAATTTAGTATTCCAATTTAATAGTTTATTATTAAATTCCAATTTAATAGTGGGGGTGTGATGGCTCAGTGGTTAAGACACCAGGCTTGTCGATCGGAAGGTCAGCAGTTTGAGACCCGAGCGCTGTGTGATGGAGTGAGCTCCAGCACTCGCCCCAGCTCTTGCCAACCTAGCAATTCGAAAGCATGCAAATGCAAGTAGATAAATAGGTACCACTTCCGTGGGATGGTAACAGCGTTCCATGCACCTCATGCCGGCCACATGACCGCGGAAGCGTCTTCGGACAGCGCTGGCTCTTCGGCTAAGAAACGGAGATGAGCACCGCTCCCTAGAGTCGGACATGACTGTGCAGGGGAAATCCTTTACCTTTACTAATTCCAATTTATACAACAATGGCTCCATTAAATACATGGACAAGCCATTGTGATATATGATTTCCTACATGGAAACATTTTGTGTATAAATAACAAAGAACTGAAAGATTGGCAAAGGTATTTTCTAATTTATGACAACACATGTTTTCTACTAAGATGTTAACCCCAACATATAAAAGAAGACTAAGCAACCAGAATGCTTAAACAATGTTCATGCTATGTTGAAGCATTAAAAACCTCTTCATAATACACAGGTTTGATCTCTTTAAAACATTTATCTATCAGATAGCTAGAGTTTTTGACAGCCACATACAAGAAATTAGAATGAGGGAAAATCTTGCATGCAATGTAAATGTTGGATGAGCTTTTAGTTTAGTGGGTTGCATTCCACAATGTTTCATATATTGTATTTGTATTGTTAAGTAAGGGATCACATTAAAAATATACAGAGAGAGAGAGAGAGAGAGAGAGAGAGAGAGAGAACTGCATACAGTAGTTCTTTTAAAAAGACCATCCATTTCTGAGACTATGATTATGAGTCCTTTTTAGAAAAAATTGGAAACCAAACATTTAATTAAAGAAAACAACTTGAAAGTATGTCTACATTTTTAAAGGAATTGTTTATTTGGAATAGCCATAGACCACATTTCTTAAATTCAAATTAATCCTTGTCTCTAAAGAATGTCTTTGAGCAAGCTTGTTAGAAAGATAGGTAAATAAGTAGATAGACAGAAGTTATTTGTTTTGAGTAGATCATATGTCCTTTTTGTAAACTCATGCAATTACAGTATGTGAATGAATGAGGACAAACCTTTAAAGCATCTCATAAGCTTTTCAATGGCCCAATTATTACGTACAAGGATGCTGGGTGTACAAATATATTAAACAGGTGTAAAGATAACTCTTACCTCACCAATGAAAATATTGACCCTAATTAATCTATTATTTTGGATCACAAAGTTTGGCCATGATTTCCTTACATATTGAAGTATATTCTAATTTTAAAACCTTTCAAAACCTACAAGATATGACAATCTTGAAGAAGCAATTAGGAACAAGAAACAACATTTGTGTTATCTATCTGTGTTTGACATTAAATGACCCTTATCTCAATAATTATCCAAAATCTTAAAAAAATTATATGATAAACCCTAATCTTAAGGCTTCAGAAACTGAAGTTGACTTTTCCCATTGATTTCAAAAGTAAGCTTCATGTACAAAATTGGGCTCTCAGTTGTTTTATGTATACATAATTATATCTCTGCCTTACAAGACTGCATGGGGATTGTGGGGTTTCAGGTGGAAAAATTAAAATATATTTTTAATGTTATTTTGTATGTATGAATACAGTATCTTCATATCTTTCCTGACTCTGTTCTGCATAAATGTTTGGAGGCTGTGAGCAGAAGGATAAAGGAGAAGCAATTAAAACTGGATCCAGAAAGGTGGAGATGATAAAATGAGCTTTTATTTTTGACTGGTAGTCTATTGATGACCATGCTTGATCAGAGAAAACATTTTGAAGAGTCTCCTGAAATTGGTGTTGCTTGTTGAGACAAAGGTTAGTTATTGCTGAGGATGCTAAATTCATCTTTGGTTAATACAAGACCTTTTTCTTCTAGATGTCTCAGACCTTGCTGCACTGATCCATTTTTTCAGTAGTGTTCAGTTTGCTATATACAGTATATGGCAAGTTGCAACTAAGACATTTTGACTGCTTCATGATGCAGCTCTAGTGAGTCCTGAAGGCAATCCACCTATCTTGCTATACCCCATAATGCAGTTAAAGTTGGACCCTAAGGGAAAAGTTAGGTAGCAAGTGACAAACAGGTCTAATATGACTGGATCTACATACATGTGGGTATGGGTGTATTGTCATTATAAAAAATATACATTTATTTTTTGTCATATAATTGTGGTTAAACTTTCAAGAATTTGTATTTAATTCTATATAATACAATCAGAATGGTTCTAGTAAATAAATAAATAAAAACACATATAGAAAAAGGACAAGATATTTTTAATTTCATCATATATTTTCCCTTAATTCTGATTCATATCTTTAGGTCAATGAAAGTTGCTAAGATCTCAAGAAGGTTAAATATTCATCTCTTATTTTTCTTTTCTTTCCCAATTGATCCTCGATACTTTATGGCTTCTGGAGGCTGCTGATGAGCTGCATAGTTTAAAATTACTTAATAGCACAAATATATTTCTGTTTATATAGGAAGCCCATAAATTCTGAAAAAAAATCACTTCTCTGTATGGTATAATTTTGCTGAGAGATACAGATTTATAGGCACCAAATTATTAGAAATAATTAATATAATTATATAAAATAATTAATGTATTAATTCCATACAACATTTTACTAGTATATTACAATAGCTCCTTAAATTCCTGTTATTAAAAAATAATAATGGGAGTTCTGTGATGAAGAAATAAGCTTTATCCAGGCTTTGATGACTCTTAAAAACAGCAGTTCCCAACCTAGCATTCTCCATATGGGTTGGGAATACAACTCGCAGCATTTCCAGCCAACACAACCAAAGTCCAGGGTTCAACTGAGAAAATTCTAAAATGGTAGAGCATTCATGCAGAACATCTTTTCTCATTCTCTTGCTATTCAAAGATACAGTGATACAGTCACTTAAAGAAAACACTTGATTGACTGAAATAGTTGTGATAGGATGTAAGAAGATGTGTTGTACCATACAATAAACTTAGCAATGTAAAATTATGTAGTAAAACCAGCACACCAAATCATGCTCAACAGTAAGTCACAGCACATCACGGATTACTGATGTGTTATATACCAGTGTTTCTCTCTTTTTTAAAATAAATTTTATTGAGATTTTAAAATATACATAGTTAAAAGTTAGAAATGAAACAGAAATGGAAATACAAATCAAAGAGAGAAAGAAAAAAGTGTAGAAAAGCAAAATAAAGAAATAGAAAAAAGATATAGAAATTAGTCGACTTCCGGTCTATCTATGGTCATAGGAATAAAAAAAAGATTTTTCTTACATGCTAGCTTTTGATATAATATTCATATACATTTCTTGTCTAATATATTTTATTTATATATAATCTAATCATCAAAACTCCATGCAAGCTTTGCTCCACCTGCATTTTGCAAATAGTCCACTCTTTAAGATAGTAACGGTTGGAATTTTCTTTTAGTAAACATGTCAATTTATCATTTTCTGCCATATCCATTAATTTTAACATCCATTCTTGTATTGTTGGTAAGGTTTGATTTTTCCAATTTTGTGCATAGAGAAGCCTTGCTGCTGTAGTCATATACTGTATAATTCTAATAAAATGTTTATCTATTTGTACATCTAATAATCCAAGTAAAAATATTTCTGGTTTAAATGGAATTTGTATTTGTAATATGTTTTGCATCAGTGAGTGTATTTCAGTCCAAAATTTCTTTGCCACTTTACATGTCCACCACATATGGTAAAAAGACCCCTCTTGTTTTTTACATTTCCAGCATATGTTGGAAACATTCCCATACATTTTAGCAAGTTTTTGTGGGGTCATGTACCATCGGTACATCATCTTATAAAAATTTTCCTTCAAATTGTAACACAAAGTAAATTTTAATCCTTTATTCCACATACAGTATCTTCCCATTGTTGCATTTGTATATTATGACCATTTTTTTTTGCCCATTGAATCATACAGTCTTTAACTTGTTCCTTATACCAGTGTTTCTCAACCTCAACAACTTTAAGCTGTGTGGACTTCAACTCCTAGAAATCTCCAACCAGTGTGGCTGGGGAATATTGGGAGTTGAAATCCACACAGCTTAAAGTTGCTGAGGTTGAGAAACAGTTATACACTATGGGAATTAATTGTAATTCATACTATCTGTAACCTTTACGCCACTTTTAGGACCCATTTCACATATAGTACATGATTGCAATCCTCAGTTCTCAATCCTACATAGATAAGGATAAAGGTAAAGGTAAAGGTTCCCCCCGCACATTTGTGCAGTTGTGTCCTATTCTAGGGGCCGGTGCTCATCTCCGTTTGTTAGCCGAAGAGCCAGCGTTGTCCGAAGACGCTTCCACGGTCATGTGGCCGCATGACGCACGCGGAACGCTGTTACCTATCCAGCGAAGTGGTACCTATTAATCTACTTGCATTTGCATGCTTTCGAATTGCTAGGTTGGCAAGAGCTGGAGCTCGTGCGGGAGCTCACTCCGCACGCAGGGCTAGGGATTCGAACCTCCGAACTTGCGATCTTTCGATCGACAAGGCTGGTGTCTTACCCGCTGAGCCACCACGCCCCTCATAGATAAGGATGGGGCATGTTAAATCTGTTTTTTTTTTTTAAAAAAAAAATCTCTTTGGGCCACCACTGCTACCATTTTTTAAAGCTACACAATATTTATTATAATCCCTTCTTCCTATGAAGCCATTATTATAGTGCATGCTCTGTAAAGTCTTTGGATAATGAGTGATGAATTGTGATACATATTAGGCAAAACCTGGAAGAACAAAATGTTTTAAGCCCAAGATTGCTCAGGATTGATAGTCACTACATAGTAAGAGTTCAGACACTCTGCTTTATAACCCAATAAGCTTATTTTTGCAAGTTTCTGCCAAAACATTCAGCCCGATTAATTGCTGGAAAACTCATACACCAAACATTTCTATAAGGAAAGATAGAAGCTAACACACTTCAGGATTACTGACTTGTTTTCCAAAGACTGGGCTAAGGAATTACTCTTCTTCCCCACTGCTATTTAGTTACAGCAGCACATAGTCGTATTGCCACCTTGAAATTCCAGAGAGAACATAAAAGTTTTCAATGTATATTTTTATCTTCATTAAAAACAAACACAGCACTAGGTTTAAAAAATACCCACAAAAGAAGATGGTGACATTTCAGGTGCCGCAAGTGAGGCATTTTTATATAAACCTCAACTGAATTAAATCATTTGGCGGGCCATACTTCTTGCATGATAGAGCACATGTTGAGTTAAGAGTCATTTTTACAAGGTCGTACGGAAACAGGGCTAATATGATAACAATTTTTCAGGGCCTGACCTTATCGCAGTTGTGCACTGAGGCTACAAATTGGACACTTGCAACCCTATTACATGAAAATAAATTGGAAATGACATATTATTCATACAGATGTATACATGCCTCCTGATATTTGGAGGGAAGGGCATTTAACTTTTATTTATTGCTCTAGTAAAATATAATTAAGTAGTTGCTACATTGACATGGCAGGATGGTAGGATACAATAGCACTGCTTACATATCTGGATTGGCTTATTATTTTGCAGCTGAGTCAATTCTTCACAAAGTCAGAGAAGATCCATCCTGGAAAGCAGTTCAAAACAAACCCACAAACAATTTTTATTATGTTTATAAGAAAACAGTTGATACCTGACACATCAATATTTGCTTGAAAGCAAATCCTATTATTTTTGATGGAATACATTTTAAAACAGGCTGAATTCTTCCGTAAATTTAGTTAGGAGTAGGTCTCATTGGATTCAGATGAACTGGATTTCCCCCTTTACATTGTGTGAGTTTTCATAATTTGAACAGTTGGAATCGGATCCCTTTTGTTATGAGATAGAAAATTATCTGATAACAATATTATCTGTGGCTCATCCCCAGTGAAACAAATAGAATCTGCATTGATATGTTGTAATCCCATGTACATTTATCTGTAAGGAAACCCTACTGAAATTAACAGGATTTATTTCAAAGAAAGAGTATTTGCTTGCACAATATTTATTGTTCATTTTATTGTATCTGCAAATCCTAGGGTTGTGCTTATAATGATTCTGAAAAAATGTTTTGCACCTTGTACCAATGCATACTTCTCAGCTATTAATTACAGAAACCTGACCTTTCTGGCTTCCATATGAGTCTCAATAAAGATGTCACTGCTTTATGGAATAATCCATAAAATTAATGTGACTCTTAACCCCTGTCTCCTCAAACCCCAACCCCACATAATTTAAATCAGAGCTGTGCATGCCATCTCTGCATCCCACTTTTTTTTTTCAATCCTGGAGTCTTGTCTGATGTAGCAGTACAAAATGTAGCATTTGGGGAGCAAGAACATCTCAAATAATCCCAAAAATTACTATATATACACCTAGCATTGCACAGCAAGCAAAGTTAAAAAAACAATGTGTGTGTGTGTGTGTGTGTGTGTGTGTGTTTTATGATCTCTGGTTTAGGGACTATAGGGTCTATAAAATCAGCCCTGCTTACTTTTGTTCTAGCCATGGCTTAGCACGATTCCTTCTCACAGAGTGAAAGGGGAAACGGCTTGCTGCCATTTGTCATTCTCAGTTTTGAAGAAAGTTCACTCTTCCCACCAGTCCATTGCCCAAATTATAGAATTAAGTGTCCATGGTTACTTAATTATGGTTTATTCAATGAACTCAATTGCTGGGGCTGGCAGAAGATACTTAATTATAAATTGACCACATAGACTGGGTTCATGAAACTCACCAGATTAAATATAATTGTCTTTGTTAACAGTTCATGTGTCATGTGAACACAAGCAACCTTTTCCTTTTTCATCATGTTACTGACTTGCAAAAGCTTATGTTTGAACTATTGACATGGACCATAAGTCACATCATTCTTTAGTGCCCTCAGTGTCTTTCATGATTTTTTTTTTGGATGTCAGGGGCCCCAAACCCTTGGATGTTGTATTTCTGAGTGTAGAACTGCAGATACATCTTTTCCCATTTATGCAGCTCTACAGCATCAGGGCTGGATCTGGGTTTCTTTCTGTCATGCGGCTCTTGTTCATACAAATTGGTCTCATTTCAGATCTGGAAGATCAGAGCAGATGCATCACCGTCTTGTTATGTAGAAAAGGAGACAAGATTGTCCCATCCAAATGCTGCCTAATATGCTTGTTGAGCACAGTAAGTAAACTATATGCCAGGCATCTTCCTGGTAAATCATTTTGGCAAAGGAGCAAGCCAGATTTGGGGAAGGACTGTCAACACTTGATCAATGTCTGGTTCTTCATCATATAACAGAAAAGGACATTTCTTTCTCTTGGGGCAAATGTTGTTTGCTTTATTGGTTTAAAAGCAGCTTTCCATTAGATTCCCAGAAACAGGCTGTAGGAAATTGCCTGCCATCTTCATCAATTGGGGTTGCCTCACCCTGATCATAAAAATTCATGAAAATAATTCTATGTAGCTCTCTTGTGGCCCTCAAGAGCATCCTACTCTCCCCTTCCAATTCCTAAGTGAAAAAGGGTAAAACAAGAATGCAACTTGCCACCTATCCTTTTCAACTCCAATAGATTCCCTGGTGCAAGTCTTGTCTGAACTGGAATTTCAATCCCTATGCTGCCCAATAAACCTGTTTCAATCCTTTTGTATGCATAAGAGATAGCCTTCTTCTCTCAATCTCAAGTGGGCTTGAGATATTGTCTACAGGCGTTAGCTCTCTCCTATAGAGAGAAAAGTCTAGTCATCAAAACATGACAAAAACAAAAACTGTTATATTCTCCCAAAGACCTGCTACTTGCCATTACTCCTGGAAAATTGATGGTATCTGCAATGATCAGTCCAAGGTATTCAAATAGCTGGATGTCTTTTCAAGCATTGCCATTAAGAATGAACAGTTAAGGGCTGTTTCCACTTGGACATATAATGTTGGAAATACTATTCTGCATTATGCAAATCATAATGGTAATAATCATGTCCCCAGCTGCAATAAAAATCTATAGAGCAAAGGTCACGAGCCTTTTGGCTTATGGCACACAGATATATAATTACCATAATTTGGCTGTTCTCTAAGCCATCACATTTAAATGTTTAAGGGACTTGCTGTGAGTTCTCCAGTGTGTTCCCAACTCTTTTCTAAGACAGAAATTCAGTTTCACTTCCACAGAGGCTCATATGTAGCTTTGCTGCTTGAAATTTGGGTTGAAACTCATTTTCTTTGAGAGCTTCCTGACCTCCTTGACCTTACAAGAGAAATTCACATCATGGATGGCAAAAATAAATTAGGATTTCAAATGTTGTGGTGTATCTGCCAAACAAATGATTTCAATTGTCTTCAAAAGAACCTTGTCTGAACTGAAAAAGTGGATTTTCAACTCAGATTTGCTGAAGGATTTAAGGGCTTGTCCCACCCTATCCAGGTTGTTCTTGTTTAGAATATCCCTTTCAGCTGCTATTTTATCTTGATAATATTTTATGCTTGACTTGCAGAATAGCCCTTTAATATTTTTGATTTGAGGTGTTACCATTATCAGTGCTGAAAGATAGATTTAATAAGCAATTCTCTGCAAAAGTATCTTTCTCCCTGCTTGTTGGAGGAATTTGAATCTGTTGTGGATGTATATCTTCTTCTGTACTGCTATGAAAAGTAGGGCTCCATCACTGCATCTGAGTAGCCCTATGCAACTGATGGTGGGTAGACTGGTGGTTAAGGCAATGGGATAGAAACCAGGAGACTGTGAGTTCTAGTCCTGCCTTAGGCATGAAAGCCGGCTATGTGACCTTGGGCCAGTCACTCTCTCTCAGACCAACTCACCTGACAGGGTTGTTGTTGTGGGAAAAATAGGAGGAGGAAGGAGTATTAGGTATTTTCGCCGCCTTGAGTTATTTATAAAAATAATAAAGGCGGGAGAGAAAATAAATAAATAAATAAATAAATAAATAAATAAATAAATAAATAATAATAATAATAATGATAATCACATAGATATTGTGTTCATACAACATTGTACCCATAGCTAACATAATTATGGTTTCTTCAATTTACCCAGTTTTCTGGGTTCTTAAACCATAAACACATTAAACCATAAATTAACTACACTGTTTTGTTTGTACAATAAAATGTGATTACTTTTTTGGAGATCAGTATGTTGTGTGGACTGAGCCAGACCTTCTCCCCAAGAAAGACTGATCCAAATCTGCTGTTTTTCTGCTATGAAAGGCAGTCCAGGAAGAGAGATCAGCTGGGCAACAGGGAAAAAGGCCAAGGCTTTCTGGAATTGTTTGCCTGCATGCTGTGGGCTGACCATCTGTGATCTGGATTATTTTCTCTTCTAACTGGCAGCTGATGATTTTTCATTATCTGTTCTTTTAACTGAATTTGGGTTTCTTACCTGAACTTTCTCTAAAGGTTATTGCCATTGCTTGGACTGGTTTGGTAATATAACTCAGGATCTCTTGCACTGAAATTGAGAATAATATACCTGACAGAATTAGAAATATGGACATAGTTTATTTCATTTACAACACACAACATGGCTATCTATCTATCTATCTATCTATCTATCTATCTATCTATCTATATATATATCATCCACCCACCCACCCACCCACCCACCCACAATCCTGAAGGACTGTTGGTGTTTCAAAATCCAGAAAAATAAGATAAATTTTAAAAAATCAATATACAGTACAGATACCATCATGTGCCAAATGTCTTCCAGAAAAACTGTATTCAATTGCTTCCAGAAGGCAGTCAAAGTAGGACCCCATCTAATTTATAAAAAACATAAACGTTCCCCACGCACATTTGTGCAGTCGTGTCCGACTCTAGGGGCTGGTTCTCATCTCCGTTTCTTATACTGGGGGGCTATTCCAAAGGGCTGGTGCTATTATGGTGCTAGAGTCTACTGCGGTACAGATGGGTGGTGATAAATTTGATTAAATGAATGAATGAATGAATGAATGAATGAATGAAATTATTGAAAATCAGCACCTCCAAGCCTCAACTTTTTCACTTCCCAAAAGTGGGGAACCACCAGCAGTACTTCCTGGCAAGATCAAATTGGTTGGGTGTCTCCAATGCAGAGCTTTCCAAACTGTGTGTCGCGACACAAAAGTGTGTCGCCACACACAGTCTGGTGTGTCGCCACACAACCCGGAAGCGCTGATCATCATCAGCGCTTCCGGGTTTTCCCGCGGCGACACACCAACTGCAGCGCGCAAAACCCGAAAGCGCAGCAGCGCTTCCGGGTTTTTGTGCGCTGCCGCACTTCCGGGTTTTCCCGCGGCGACACACCAACGCCGGTTGGTGTGTCGCCGCGGGAAAAACTTTGGAAAGCCCTGCTCTAATGGATGAATGTGGTCTTGAAGGTAATTTGGTGCTAAGCCATAAAGGCATTTAAAGGTTAAAATGGGCACTTTAAATGACACCCAGAAGCCAATTGATAACAAATGTAGGGTCTGAGGTCTCCCTCCAGCAAATGCTGGTTAACATGTGGGCGGCCACACTTTGAACCAACTGAAGCTTCTGAGTGGTCTTTACAGGCAGTCCCATGCAGAGCACTTTATAGTATGCCAAATAACAAGAAGGATTATAACCAGAGATGTAATTTATCCAGAAATATTGAAACTGTGGGGAAAAAAAATCTGTTTTGGGAGTAGAAAAGTACCAGAGATTGGGGGGAAATAAAATATACCCAATATTAATAATTATGCAACCCTTTTATGATCTAAGATTGCATCATTGTTTTATGAATATACAATGCAATATATTTAACTTGGCTTATTCATGCTGCTGACATTTGGTTTATTTATTAAATGTAAAAACTATAATTTAATAATTAATTAACTTTAAAATATTTTAAAATATTTCTTTTGTTGCTCTTTTGCGCCTCTTCTGTTTTTGGAGCCTAGTCAAGAAGGGACCCACTAACTTCTAGTTAAAAAGTTAGCAGTCAACAAGCCCACAAGCTAATCAGACCTTGAATCCTCTTCTTTTAATGAAAATGATAGAAATCCCTCACTTACCTGAGAGGGCATAAATGCATCTTGGTCTTGCATTCGAGAGCTGTCTTCTGTGTATAGCTTCTGCAGTGCTCTTGGACTCTCACTCTTGAATCTTCCTATTTCAAGTTAATATAAAACATTTTTGGAAATACAAGTTAGCAATATATGAACATATTATATTAATGGATTAATTATTCTAAAAGTAAACATTTTGTTGGAGTGTTTTTGCTCTTTCCAAAATTTGTCTATTTTCCCCATTTTTTTAAGACAACACACATGCATACAAAAACACATGATAAATATAGATAGATAAGAAAACGTCTTAGAGAGGGAAAATGAAAATAAAGAGCCTTTTTTTTCTTTTCATTTTTCCAAGTCTTCACATCTGTAATGGTCTGTGGGAATGACCTTGGGAGACAGGAGGAAGAGCCGCAGCTAGACAACTGTCGTGCAAAAGGTATCTCAGTCCACAGAAGGAAAAGAGGGGTGGGAAATGTCTTAGAAGGGCTTTGGGACAGTAAAAGTAAACAAGGGGAGAAATGCTTTCAGACTTGCAAGATTCTGTTACTGCTGTAACCTTACAATAAAGGTAATGTTAGTACTCATGGCTTGTGCTTCCTGTCTGGACTACCTCGAAGGGCTGACATCAATCTTGTATTTATGAAAACATACTGTACCTCCATAGTAAATACAAAATCTATAGAACTTATATCCAACTGAGAAATCAGGCCATCTAATGCAATTATTTTTGTATGTTTGTTTTCTTTAAAGTTTAGTTTATGTGGAAACACATTATAATGAATTTTTGTGCATAAGTTCATAATTTCTATAAGTTTGCTTAAGAAACTCTTAATAGCTTTCACTGAGGTATTAGGATCAGACAATGCTTTCCTATAAGAATATAGTTAGCGAGCTGACATTTGTACATTTTGTACCCGATCCTTCTACTTACAGTATATGGCGTTAAGTTCTAGGCAGATCCAAATCTTCAATATTTTTATCCATTTATATATATGGCATTTAACAAAATGGTAACTGTTTTTTCTTTAAAACATACTGAATATATTTATTTTTATAGAAATATTAATGCTTGCTTTCATAGCTGACTATGCTTTCTTTTTTCTTTTGGCTTTTCTAATAGTATACTAGAATAATAGTATATTCAATACAAAAATATTGAATCAAGACCTAGGATGAAAGTTCTTAACTCATTACCTTTTAATTATATATGACAGGTGTTCATTTCTAATACTTAATTTTGTGTCCACTTAGTTATTTTGGGATTTAAATATGATGGAATACAGTGTCTTGGACCATTGCCCTCCCATAGATATTTTGAATAATGATGGCAGGGAATCATTCTTGGGTGCAAAAATGATTTTTTGTATTTTGTATTCATGTTGCCCAGCAACCAGGTGGAGTTAAAAAAGTTTTGGCCTGGCTTTGTAAACTTTGTTGTTTACTGCTCTCCTTTCATTCAGCAGTGAGCCTTTCTATATCTGATAGTATTTTAAAACTGCTTTGAATCTGTCAAACATATTTTATTTCTGAACCAAGAAAGGTTTCCCAAATTCTTAACTTAGTGAGCTCTGTCAACTTAGTGGGAGATGTTCAACTAACAAAATACACAGATTAGTACCCTGATTTTTCATTGTTTTCAGCGAGAAGAAAATGAAAGAAAAAGGAGCAATTGATATACTTTTAAATACTTTTTAAAGCAGGCTTTTCTATTCTGGTGCCCTCCAAGTCTGCTTGATTTGAACTTCAAAAATTCCCAGACTGTCATTAGGAGTTAAAATTCATCCCATAGAGAAAGCATCAGATTATGGAAATGACTTGTTAATTACTAAAGCAGAGCATGTATCTCTTCTCAGAGAGTCCATGAAAGAGAAGACAACTACTTTTTTCTCTAGAAATCAGAGTATAGGAAACCTATGATAGTTTTCTGTAATATTCCTGAATGTGATCATATTTGTGAGGGACAGGTGCAAGGCTCAGTCTAGTGAAAGTGAGTTACATGCAAGAAAGGGCAAAGTGGTTCAAAGAATAGTTGGGAATATTCTTTTAGGAATGCCACTGACATCACAAGGCTCCTCTTCTGCCACCGTTATCCATCAGCTTGCACAAACAGATGAGACAGAAGCCTGAGGGTGCAGACTTTTATTCTGAAATCCTCTGAAATGAGGGTTCTAAAATCCAGAGAAACGTCCAGATTCAGAGATATGCAATGTTTCCCTTTTTGAGACACACAAACACACACACAAACGGACTGGAGAAACTAAATTTCTGGGAAATTGCTAAGAACATAGATTCACCACTCCTTTGAACTTTATTTGCCTTTTTGTGCAAGTGCAGAAAAAGTACAGTTTCCTATAATATAATCATTTTCCTAAACATCAGTATGAACAGACTTCAGACAAACATAAAAAATGTCACATGATAACTGTTGACCATTGAGAGTGGATACTATATTTGTAATTCAAACAGGCAGACAGATGGGTGTCAGGATTTTCCCCCCCATTTTAACTTCATAAACTTGCTAATGTGTTAGTATCACTTAAAAATTTTGCCTTGTGGACTGTACGGAAGACATGAACCTATAAAAGAAAATGTAGAACTTGACTGAATCCTTAAAATTGTTGTGAACAATTTTATTTCAATTATACTAAACTGCACTTTAGCAGTTCATCTGGAATCAGAAAATAGAGAATGATATTTTGTAAGTAATTTCTATCAGCCTTGAGTTAAAATACAAACTCATCAGATATTTAAAAAGTAATTTACCTTTAAAAAACCCTCTACTTTATTAATAACTCATCATGCATATATGAAAGCTATATGTAAGTACTATGCAGTTGCCTAAATAAAATGCACTTTCATTGCTTACAGAAATAAATTGAAAATGAAATTTGTCAAGAAGGTGATTGATATCTAAAAGTGTTTTGTTTTCAGTGACTGGCACTGCCAAGTTACAACCATCTATCATCTAACAGGTAATTAACCATATTTCTCATCATGAGCCTTCAATCCTGCTGTTTTATTATTGAAATACCACAAATCAGTAAGCATCTGAATACAGGTAGAATTCCTTGTCATGGCCAAAGATTTCACTTTGCAATGTAACTGTAATATGTTTGAGTAAAAGTCAATGAAATGTAAACCCCAATATATCAAGGAGACACATTTCTGTTTCTATTTTGTGAAGATGTTCGAAGGTGTTAAAAATGCTTATAAGTCTTGAAGCACTCAACAACTCATTATTTTGTTCACAGATTTTAAGTGTGGAAGTACTCATGATTTGGTTAATTGTTAGTCTCTTCAAGGTCCATGGGAAGTATGAGCTATGCCAATCCTATTAGTCTCATTTTCAGCAGAGGACTAGAGGAAAAGTTTAAATATATTAATATGGAAATTCTCATATTTGAAGTTGATCAACTTCTTACAGGTATTTGCCTTTCTCTTGTCTTTTACATCTTTAGAGAAATTAAGGAATGATGTGTCAGGGACATAACTGGCGGAGAAGGAGGGGGCTCCCTCCAGGGGGAGAAACGCATGCGTAGTACTGAATCCCTATGCTTTCCTCCCAAGAGGCTAAAGAAGTCCCCGCCCTGATTTCTTGGACTCTTTCTCTGAGCATTCATAAGAGTTTAGCTGGATTGATGTCCTGACTTCAAGTGAAGGAAAAACACGCTGAGGCTTGGAGTTGAAGCTCTAATGTTTATTGTCCTACTCTCCTTGACAGAATCCAGCTAAACTAAAATGAACTGGTAATGCTCAGAGAAAGAGTCCAAGAAATCAGGGCGGGGCCTTCTTTAGCCTCTTGGGAGGAAAGCATAGGGATTCAGTACTACGCATGCGTTTCTCCCCCTGGAGGGAGCCCCCTCCTTCTCCGCCAGTTATCTCCCTGACATGATGTGGTACTACAGATATTGTTGGGCCACACTTTTCCATTTTCTACGCTGCTGTGCTGTCCATACTGATTATGTGAAATGGAAACTGGAGTTCAGCTATATCCGGAGGGCCCCTTTCCTTAGGAATTCATGAATCAGAAACTACTATACAAATTAAAAGTCACATCCCTTATCATTCATTTCCAAACATTTCAATGTTATTTTGAAATCTGGACTTTTCCCAAGAAAATAAAGGAGGTGAGTTGGGGGAAGGAAAGGGTGATTTTGACCTGAAATGTAATAGAATTCTATCAGGGAAAAAAAAAGATTATATGCAATTGTTTTTAAAGTAGGAAGATTTAAAAGAGCCATCTTTCAAACCCACTTGGTAGGCATCCCATTAGTGTTGAAATTTTCTAAGAGGTACAATCTTTTCTGCATATTGTATATCAAACAAAGTGAGCCAGAAGGCTTACAATTTCTGATTTAGACCAAATCAGTGCTGTTATTTTGTAATGTAAACAAAAACACTTTGTTTAGGGATGTTTGGAAAATTTTAATGTAAGGTTTTCTTAAAGTTTGATAATATTTGTTTTTGTTATTTGGTTGGGTTGAAGATTGTATTAGGGAGAGGAAAGAAAGCGTTGGGGCATCATCAAAACCCACACCAGCTCACCTGGCCCTTCTTTCTGATCTCCCCCCTCGTACTCCCTTCTGATGGGGTGTCCAGAGGAGTTTATTGTCCCAAGTGAAAGAGTTCAGCCAGAGCAGAGAGTAACATCGCCGCCTCCTCCTTGAATGGAGAGATGACTCCTTTCACTTGGAATCTGCACGAGGCAGAACTGAAAATTCCCCTTTCTCCAAGAAAACGCTTGCAGAAGGGGAAAAAGCAAATGGCTCTAGTTTTCCCCTTTTGACCAGGGTCACCAGGCTCAAGTAGTTTTGAGTGTGTGCTATTAGATTACAAGCCTAACACTGAAGTCATGAACAGAAGAAGGGTTTTTGTTTAAGTAAAAGCAACTAAGTAGGGATTTGAGATAATAGTTCAACTGCAACAAATGACATAAAGCTGAGAGCTACATCCCAAAGCCAGCACTCAGTATTCTGTAAACAGCCTAGCAAACAAAGGATATGGAGACAGACAGAGAATTGAAGTCGGTACCAAATTATCCAAACTTGAGTGTGCAGCATTGAACAGAAATAAGAAAAATAAGAAAAGAATCCCTTGCGTAACTAAACTAAATGTTCCCTGCCAACTTTACCTTACTGGTTCCTGTTCTTCCAGGGTTTTCTAGACTTGGGTCTGAATTCTCAGGCCAAGTTTCATGAACTCTCTTTTCTTTGCAGGGGCCCTGAGCCTAAACTCTTTGAGAACTTCCTCTCCCCTGGAATCCTGCCATTGTCTCATTGAGGAGGACAGTGGCTGTGATTTGGGAATATTTAGTATCCCCAGCTGGCCAGCAGGCCATTCAAATGTAAGAGTTACTGCTAACTAGCCAGCCACTCAAAATTAAGAGTCCATTTAATACTGAACAAAAATAAATTTAGAAAATAAATGGGTCTTGCAGGAAATGCTTGTGTAAGTTATCTACCCATTCTTTCCAAAACTATACATTAAAGCATGGCATAAAGAACTGCACATCAAGCAAAGGGTAACCTTCTGATCAAGTAACATTGAATGTTCCTTGAATCTCTTACCTATGCTCTACTAAAAGACAGCTGAATTCCAAAGCTGACCTGGCATGGATGTACTTTTGGCTTTGGATATACAAATATTCACATAAGCAAAATAGATATAAATTGCTAGATAAGGATATTAGAAAGAAAGAACATCTCAGAAGATTTGTTGGATGAACAGCTAACACTATTAGATATTTCAGCTTAACTTTAATTTTTAATTTTAGTTGATACACAAATGTGAAAAAAAAATTCACATTACATTAGGAAGAGGTTGAAATTGGGTGCACAAACATTAGTAAAAGATTATTTGTGAACAATTTGAGCCATTCCAAGACTTATATGCAAGACTAATTCAGGACTTTGGTATGCTATTAATTTAGGGAACTTCAAAAAAAAAACAAACCCAACAGTCTCTCTTGGTGACTGAATTAAAACACAAAATTAAAACAGGAAATTTTAGAGAATGCCCCCACCCCAGCTATCAGGGATGGAACTAGGGTCTGTGTCACCCAGAGCAAACATGGATTCCGTGCCCCCAATGGGTTATTTTATCATTTTGGCACCCCTGGGCATCATTTTGGCACACCCCCGAGCACGACACCCGGGGCACATGCCCCGCTTGCTCCCCCCCAGTTGCGGCCCTGCCAGCTATTAGTAAAGTAAGAAATGATTAGAAACTAATCTTGAATAGAAGAAGTTTCTCAAAATACGTGTTGCCAAATGGGACAATTTTGAGTTCATCATATTCAATTAAACGTATATTTAAAACAGAGGAAAATTAGCTTAGTTTTGTATACAGTAGAATGCTTTAATCAATAAACGATAGCAAGGCATTCTGCAGGCAGATATGAAAACAGCATTTGCTAAAGCAAGTATTTTTCACAATGCATTTGAAGGACAATTTTATGCATGTTACTTAGAAATGTCTTTTTTTTCTATTTCCATAAGATTTACTTCTCTTTTTTTGTGTATAATTTTTATTAAGAATTTTTATTATAGTAGTAAAATCTAATACAAACTAAACATAAAGAGAGAAAAGAGAATAGAGAGAAGGAATAAAAAATGCAAGGAAAAAGAAAGAAAAAAGAGAAGAAAAAGAAAAGTAAGAATACAATAAAGAAAAAGAAAAGAAATATATAGCGATATCCAGCCTTCATCACAACAAGTATAAACAAATTTAGTAACTCTTTGCCCTCTCTAACATTACTAACATTTATCTCTTCATCCCATATCCCAACTCTTATCTATAAATAAATCCATAAAGCATCATCTTTTCAGCCCTGGTGTCAGCAGAAAGTCCATACAGGGTAAAAGGTAAAGGTAAAGGTTCCCTCCGCACATTTGTGCAGTCGTGTCCGACTCTAGGGGCCGGTGCTCATCTCCGTTTGTTAGCCGAAGAGCCAGCGTTGTCCGAAGACGTTTCCACGGTCATGTGGCTGTATGACGCACACGGAACGCTGTTACCTACCCACCAAAGTGGTACCTATTCATCTACTTGCATTTGCATGCTTTCAAATTGCTAGGTTGGCAAGAGCTGGGGCTAGTGCAGGAGCTCACTCCGCACGCAGGGCTAGGGATTCAAACATCCGAACTTGCGATCTTCCGATCGACAAGCCTGGCATCTTACCCACTGAGCCACCACACACCTATACAGGGTAGCCAGAAGTAACAATGTATCTTATTTTAACTTTGATCAAATAAACCAACTTTATATTCTTTCTTTTTACTCCTAACAGTCTTAATCTTTAGTTCATTCAAATATTGTCATAGGATTTGATTTCTCTTCATTTCTTCTTTGTCCCATTGCACAGAGTTCTTCAAGGCTTTAATAAGCCTCTTTTGTAAATCCAGTAGGAAAAAATAATCCAGGTCATTCTGTTGGTTTGTCATTTGTATTTTCCTTTTAAATTTTAAAACCTCAGCCAATTTCTTTTGTAGACCAGTGAAACATACTTTTCTAAATCATTCTCTTGGCCTGTCAGTTGTAAATCCACTTTCAATACCATCTCTATCTTGTCAGATAACATTTGTTCTACATCTGACATTTCTTCAATAACATCTTTTGGACATAGTGTATCCATAGAAGCAGACATCATTACTGACATTGTTGATATTGTGGCTACTATTTTCTGATTCCATTCTTCAAAAGTCTCCTTCAGTATTTTTATTGTCATAATGTTTTGCACCACTTGCAGGCCTGTATATCTTTCCTCTACCTAAAATCTCTAGTCCCCTCTAGTGTCCAGTTTTTGAAATCATGACATTCTTTATCTATGTTATGTCTTATAAAAACCAAAATAGGTTCTCTTTCCCACGAGAAGCTGTTTGTTCTTTATAATTAATTCCCAGATCTTATTGTAAAAGTTCCAACATTCCAATTTTATCTGGAACCTTAGACTGTTTATAAATTTTTAGGATCAAAATCTTAATTAGTTTCTGCTGTTTATTTTAGATTCTTTAAATTCTTATGCTTATGAATAAAATTTTTCTTCGTTCAGGATTAGAGGCAGACTCACCTGGCATTTTCAAACTTCTCATTCTGAAGGTCTCTAATAGCTTAGAAGTAGTTAACAAGCAATTACCAAAAGTGATTAGAAAGTGAGGGTTGTGAACTTAGTGTCCTTTAAAAGTCTTGCTGCAGTTGTGAGCAAGATGGCTGATCCCTTTGTCTCCTGGCGCTCAAACCCATGGAAAACCTCTGTCCTGCAGTCTCCTCATGGGGAGCAGCCATCTGGAGCACATGTGAGCAATCTCCCATCCTCTCTTTATCCAGAAAGGTCCCAAGGAACCGGTCTACTCATCAGTTCCTTGTTGTTTGCCGCAGTCATCGGCTCCACTTTTGCAGAGCCGTCTTCAGTTCACTGTACCTCCCCCGGAAGTCCCATAAGATTTACTTCTTAGTAAATGGGTTTAGGGTTTTTATTTGATAGTGCTCTACTATAGGACCCATGGGCTGTTTTGTATAACACACTAGTATAGTCTAGGATAGTTTGCAGCTCACAGTGTTACTGCATTCAGTATGGTTCATCCTCAAATTAATATATGATCATTATTTATTTATTTAATAAATTTATATAGCTGCCCATTTCACTGAACGTGACTCCGGGTGGCATACAGCCAATGCTTAAAACAGTATCATAGCTGTTAAAAATACTTTAAAATATAAATAAAAGCAAGATTGCAGGAGAAGAACATCCATCTAAACACAATATAACCATCATGCAGGCTTCCCATGGGATCCCCAAGGCTGCTGGAAAAGCCACATTTATAATAGCAACAAGACGATGCTGAGGCTGGACTGGCAAAACTAGGCAAGGTACTTCTGGAACAATGAAACGTGACTGCATTAGATTAGCACAATAAGATTGCCCGAGAGCGAATTGATAAAACGTAGCTGAATTAGCAAGGGGTTGCTTGACTAAGGCTGCAGGACGAAACTTGGCTGAAGTGGCTGGGCGAGACGGGACTGAAGCGCTGAGAATGCTATTGGCTGGAGTCTGATGAAAGACTGCGAGATAAGACCCCTCTTGACTTGGTGAAGGCGCAGCTTCAGATTCCGAAGCAGCTGAGGTCAATTCCGAAATGGTGCAATGCTCTTGCTCTGGTTCCGTGGTGGCTACAGGGCAGGACTCTGAAGACTCTTCCGGCTGCACTTCTCCCGAAGAAGCTATTAGCTCAGTGGAATCTTTATCACCGGCGATCGGGTGCTTGCGCTGGCATCCTTTTATTCGGTTCTCTGAACACCTTCTATCCTTAGGAGCCAATCAGGCTTCCTTCTGTTTGGCGTGCTTCTCAGCCCTCCTTTCTTGTGCATTGATTGGTGCTCTGGACTTTGTTCCTGGTTCTGGACCAATCAGCTCCTCAGGATTCTCCCGCTCTGCTAGGTCATCCCCAGGTCCGTTTCCCTGCACCTGCTCATCACGAGTCTGGTCACGAGTATCGCACTTTTGACCCTGCACCTGCTCATCATGAGTTCCTCTCGCCGGTTGCTGCACAAGATCAGTTTCGTTTCTCTGATAAGTTTAGTTTTCCCCTAGCTCAGAGTCAGAATCAGGCTGGACTCTGACACACACTGATGATACCCCACCCCATGATGATAGATGAACTCACCCAGCAGCTTCATGTAGATGTTAAATAGGAGAGGAGAGAGTACCAAACCCTGCAGCACCCCACATAGTAGGTTGCCCCAGGCAGGACCTCTCACTCCCAATCAACACTGACTGGTACTGGCCCTTAGGAAGTAAGAGAACCAGCCCAATACTGTGCCACCCACACCCAACCCACGGAGCCAGTCCAGAAGGAGACCATGGTCAATGGTATTGAAGGCTGCTGAGAGGTTAAGGAGAGCAAAGACAGGTGCATCACCTCTGTCCCCTCCTGCCAGAGATCATCCAAAAGCGCAACCAATGCTGTTTCTGTCCCATGCTCAGGCCTGAATCCTGACTGGAAGGGGTCCAAATAATCTGCTTCATTATGGCCTTTGTCACAAATTCCCACAGTAGACAAACAGCCCAAATCTGTACAAAAGGAATAAATGAACAAAAATCTCAAAGGCCAAGATAGCCTTAGTGCAGAAAAAGTTAATTACCCCTAGCCAATACAGCCTTCATGCTAGGTAATCAATTCACATGTAACTTTATTAGACAGCCATCTCAATCAATGGGCACTGTATGTATGGAAGGGGATATCAAGAAATGACAGTTGTGTATTAATGAATAAAGTGTCCTAATTCACTCCCTAAGCTTGCCTCCTTCTCCTAGGTATAGTTGCCTAACTAATAAGCTGCTGAAGCAATATGCTGTTGATCCCATTGATTTTGCCTACCCTCCCAAAATTCCAAGAATCTTTTTTTCCCCTTGCATGATTCCAGAATGATCATATAATAGTTACTCATTAACATTATGACTGAACTATAGTTATTCCCTTTTCCCTGAAAAATTACAGCAAATGTTAGTCTTAAGTGCCTACAGTTCTCCTGTTATATATTAGGAAGTACTTAATGTCTGTCTACCCTTGTCTGTACATGCTTTCATTCTTTTCTTGATACTTCCTTTGGCATTTTTTAAATTTAACTCTAGCAGTTTCCGAAAGGAAAGGAACACCATCATCATCATCATCATCATCATCATCATCATCATCATCATCATCATCTATAGCCAAATGTATCAGGATTCATAGCACTATTGGCCTACCATTTGTTGATTTATATAGTTTCCTTTCTAGCAAACCAGTCACTGGTACCTTGGGAAAATATACAAAAAAGGTATAATAATATTAATGGGTTTTAGTCAAGTAGAAAAAAGAACAAGAACAAATCTAACTTAAATCTGAATTGACCTCTGCCTCTGTGTCTCACTGCTAGCTGTTTGACTCATCATGTACTCATTTAGTGTGTGACTGATAATACTTGGATCTTTATTGTGATATATTTGCATGCATCATATACTTTTTACCAATACAAAAATTAAATTTGAGAACCAAAATCAGAAATAGATTTGGAATTATGTGGCATGAAAGGGGAATCTCATGAGATATGAGTCACAAGAAAACAAGACAAGGGCAATGAATATATTTAGAAATGACTCTTACACTCTTGTTCTTTTGGTTTACTCCAATTTCTCCCTGTAACTTTCTTCTTCAACAGTTGAATCATTTTGTTCCCTACCATCCTACACCTATCAGCAGGTTGTCTGCATTGCTTATACTTGACCTTTGCAATTACATAATTCATAAAACACTTTCTCTCTCAGCAACCACTAGGATGCTAAACATTTCTTCAATAGAGCAAGTTCATATAATGCTGTATAATTAGGATACTTTATCATTTCGGTTACAGTACTACTTCTTACATTTCTTTTGTTTCAAATAATTGCAATTTCACCCAGGGCTCTGAAATTTTGTGCATAAATGTAATTACATCTTTTATATAAACACAGAACTATGGCCAATTTTGAAACCCAGCAAGGCCCTTAATCAGAGAAAACTATTATAGAAAGGTTCAGGAGATGTCCTTCTTTTCCTTTCTCTAGCATGGTTCTCCTTCTTGTCTACTTTAGACCTAAGTATATAGATTATTGCACATTATTATGACAGGTCTGTTCTTAGGATCACAAGAACTGAAGAAATCATCCAGCCTTTTGAAAAGCCCAGCAATCAGGAAAATAAATATTATGGAAGTGGTCAATAAATATTTTTGCTATTAATGCTAGTGCAAAGATCAATGTATAACAACTTTTTTTTTAAAAAAAAAAGCTGGTTTCCTATTCAGCAATGCAGTCATGCATAATTATTTTATTACTGGTTTAATCTAAAAGCCTTATATCAATAACGTTAGATGATACAAGAGAAATAAAAGATTTCTTAAGTCAGGTATGTAATATTATTTGTTTAAGGTAAAACAAGAAACATAGTCCCTACATTGAGCAATCAGAGTTTTCCAAAAAGTTAAGGAGCCTTCTGAGATGTTTTTAAAAAGAAAAATACTGACTTAGATGAAGAAAATAAATGTCAGGCCAGCATTTGAAAGGCCTCTATTGAGCTCTCGTGGTCATATCTTCTGTATAATTGGTAGTGAATTATTTCTAAGGATTTTTATTGAACAATGCTATTCATATTAAATTCTCACATTAAAAATGGGAGTTTCCTATATTCCTTTGATAAAACAAGAGTGATGATAATTAGTGTAATGAATTAAAAATTGGGGAAGTTAAGGTGCTATGGGTCATATATAGATTGTTATATTGTATGCACACGTGGAACAAGGGCATGTGCATGATAAAACGTGCACTGGGATGTCATGACACAAGCTCTTTCCCTTATAGATTTGTGTGTGAAGTTGCAATGCAAGTTCAAAAAGGCAGAATTTGCATCACAATGTTGTCATACATGTTTCATCATGCATTAAAGACTCCCATGAAGTGGAGGCCTGAACACTCTTTTTTCAATACAATCTCAGAGCCCACCTTGAGTGTGATGAATTAGCTGCATGGTTCTTTGGATCCCATAAGCAAGTATCATTAGGCCACATTTAGAAAAAGTGGTGCACAGTATGTTTTAAAGCAATGTCACTTAAAAATCCTACACCATATGAGTGAAATTTTTACATGCTTTATCCCATGATAAAACAGAAAATGGAGAGCTCTCGTCCATCAAATCGCCAAGAGTCGGACACGACTGAACAGTTAAAGACAGAGAGACAAAACAGAAAATATTATTCCACTTGTCGATGAAGGTTCTCAGTCATCCAGGTGGAATTGTCTGTAGCTTGAATCATGTCAACTGGATTTCTATTTTCTCAGTGGAAACGTTTCGCTCCTTATCCAAGAATCTTCTTCAATCTGAGCAAAGTTTGTAAGGGAATCCTTAAATATGTTTCTAGGGTGGCTGTATGACCTTGCACCTGGGGCTAAGGTCATGGTTATTTGAGATGTTTATTTCTAAGTCCAGGGTCCCACCCAGGGTCCCTCCTTGTGGGGGAGATGGGCGGGATATAAATGTAATAAGTAAATAAATAAAATAAATAAGTCCCTTTATCATCCAAAGGAGGATCGTTAAGATTACCTTGCTGTTGTTGAAACTGCGAAATGGTCTTAATCTTCCTAGGCACAGAGGACAAAGCAGGAAGGAAAATGGGGGAAAGATTGTGCCTGAGGCCCCCACCTCTATTCAAAAAAGGATTTTCCAAGTTGGCATAAATGGATTCCTTGACCCCTCTTTCAAACCACTTATCTTCCCTGTCTAAAATGTGAACATTAATGTCCTCAAATGAGTGTCCTTTTTCCTTTAGATGAAGGTAAACTGCTGACTCTGGTCCTGTGGTGTTGCTCCTCCTATGTTGGGCCATCCTCCTGTACAAAGGTTGTTTGGTTTCTCCAATGTAGAGCTCAGAGCACTCCTCACTGCACTGGATTGCATACAGTACATTGCTTTTCTTGTGTTTTGGAGTTTGATCTTTGGGGTGTACAAGCCTCTGTCTCAGTGTGTTGGTGGGTTTGAAATATACAGGTGTGTGGTGTTTGCCAAATATCCTTTTTATCTTTTCAGATACGCCAGCCATGTAAGGTCATTCCTTTGAATAGAGGTGGGGGCCTCAGGCACAATCTTTCCTCTATTTTCCTTCCTGCTTTGTCCTCTGTGCCTAGGAAGATTAAGACCATTTCGCAATTTCAACAACAGCAAGGTAATCTTAACGATCCTCCTTTGGATGATAAAGGGACTTAGAAATAAACATCTCAAATAACCATGACCTTAGCCCCAGGTGCAAGGTCACACAGCCACCCTAGAAACATATTTAAGGATTCCCTTACAAACTTTGCTCAGACTGAAGAAGCTTCTTGGATAAGGAGCGAAACGTTTCCACTGAGAAAACAGAAATCCAGTTGACATGATTCAAGCTACAGATTATTCCACTTGTGGAAAAAACGTAGAATCCAATTAGAGTAAAGATAGGGTAATAGTAGTAAAAGTATCATAATGCTTAAAAATAATATTGCACACCAAAATATTGATATCAGGCATGGTTCAAATTCATACTTCACATTTGTTTTTTGGATTTGGATTGTTCAAAAATACTTTTCTTAACAAGGACCATATAGTAGAGTTTGACCACTTCTCTGTTTTACATACTTCTTCTAAACAGTTTGGAAGAGCCATACAGGAAATAGCAAACTGGTTTGGATGGATGTACTTTAAGACATTTTTAGTTTAAGCCTCAAATGGTAGAAAACACAAAGGACAATAAATGCAGCTTGAAATGAGATTTTGGCAGAGAAAGTACTATTCATGGTCTATTAGTTGGCAATAAATTACTTGAGGGAAGTTTGGGAGACAAGTAAATAACCAGTGAACAAGACTGTGTTTGGGAAAAGCACATTGTCTTACCCATATATACTCTAGAAAGGCATGAATTTGTCACAGAAAAATGGAAACAGATTGTAATAGGTTGACAGGCTGGAAACTTAGAACTGACCCACATAAACTTCATTACACCTTTCCTTCACCAGCTTAACGTGGCCGAACTTACATCCCAGTGTGTTCCGTTATAAGGGGCTGGTAATGACACATAATGCTGCAAATAGGATTATAAAATTGGAGCCATAATGCTGTAAAGGACAGAGAAAGAAACAACACCAGGGGAGGGAATGAGAGCAAGGGAACTTTTTGTGAAATGACCAGTTTGAACATACACAGGGCCCTAGTGGACAACTTTTCTAAGCCTTTCTCGGTCTTTGCACTGCCATTGAATGAAGGCTCATTTAGACAGTTTAGCCAGTGTTTCTCAATCCTGGCAACTTTAAGAAGTGTGGACTTCAACTCCCAGAATTTCCCAGCCAGCAACGCTGAATTCTGGAAGTTGAAGTCCACACATTTCAAAGTTGTTGCCAAGGTTGAGAAACACTGGTTTAGTCCATCCTTTGATCAATGCTGAAAATCCTGAGTATGTGAATACTCAGTAAATGGCTGCCCAGCCTTGGTTCGAGGAATTTTTGAGAAGAAGAGTTCACCATCTGTTTGTGAATTGTTTAATTGCAAAACTATTATCAGAATTTTCTTCTAATATTCAACCAATATAATTTAAGCCCTCCTGTAAGTTACCTTAAATTACTTTCTGTAATTATTTATTTATTTATATTTATTTATATGTTAACTTGTATTACCGCTCCATCTCCCCCGAGGGGGACTCTGGGCGGTTTACAGTACAACAATTTAAAGTCTTTAAAAGTAACTACAATTTAAAATACATTACAGAACTAATACATTAAATATATACATTATAATAATAATGTTTTTGATAATAATAATAATTATTAATAATAATTATAATACATTAAATTATAGCCCATTAGATCTAATATTGCCCTCAAGAACCATAGAGAAAAAGTCTTGTCCTCTTTTTTAAGGCTGCTTTTCACCTACATGGAAGGCACTGCCATGCCCTCCACCAATCTCCTTTTCAGTAAGTCTAATAAACCCTTGTTCTTCATGAGACTTGGTTTCTATGTCCTCTGAGCATCTTCACTGCTCCACTCTGAACCTATTTAATTGTATTTACCTCTCTTAAAAATGGCCACACCCTAATCTAAAATAAATATTTTTTATTTTTTATCTGAAATAAAAAAAATATTTCAGATACTTATTTACTCAGAATTCTCACAGGGTCTAATGTGGTTTGTCTCATTCAATTTAATGAGGCTTACCTCTGAATAGACATGCACTGAATAGCACTGTTAATATAAAGTAATTGTAGATTTGAGAGAGCCTGGAAGGTTCAGTTTCCTTTTCCCAGAGTGGGGGTGGTCTCCATGTTCTCTTTTTGATGCTTGGGAAGTGAGGAAATGCAACACAAGATTCCTTTGAGGTTGGACTCCCTACCTCTATTGGTATAATAATTAAAATAAAGAAAGCTGTGATTAAACTGTCTGGCCTGTCTCTGTTGGTTGAAAAGTGAAACCTAGAGTTGTGAGCAGCCAGGTGAGTTCACCCCTAACTTTATTAAGTCTATGTGACATCACAGTTAGCGTTCCAGTCTATACTGAGATTTAAGTCTCTCCAACCTTTCTCTCCCTCTTTCTCTCTACACAGCAGAAATGAGCAACCCATAGTCCCCAGCAATATTCTCATGGCCCTCGAAGCCTCCTAAGATCATGTGTCTAAAATTTGGTAGTAGTGTGATTTGATTTTTTTTCTGTAGTGGACAAAAATAATAATGAAAATAGGTGTGCTAAAACTCTTCTATGTGAAATACCCTATTTTGCATTGAATTTCTCCAGGAGCCTCATCCCTCCCCCACCCCAACAAGCCAATAACTTCATCCATATCCCTCTAGAGAAGTCACAGCTGATGCTTTCAGAGGACAATTTATAAACAGAAACCAATTCTCCCCCACCTCTGCCGAAATGCTGCCTGCCCTTGCTTTAAACTACATTAAAGTACACAAGACAATTGCATGTTAGGATAAACTGACATATGAAAGGGGTAAAATTAATTAATAAAGTAAAATAATGTAAAATAAATGATTATGCTTAGATAGCGAAGCGATTCTGAATGTTTTAAAAAAGGAATTTCTCTACAGATGCCTATTCAAATGAATTTACTGTTAACATTCATAGTTACTCCACAGAAGAAATGTAAAACAGTGACATGTGGCACTGAAGATTACTTATTATATCCAACAGCAATGTACATATGTGATATATGACATCCTTCCATAAATCCTAAATTTACACAGTATGCTAATGCTTGATTCCATAATTTCTTTTAAAAATGATTATACCCTGCTGCTAAGAGCAAAGGCATACTAAAATCAGTTTTCTACGCTTTTCCAACAATGAAATGCAAGGCAGCATACCAAATAGCCAATACTTACCATATGTTAGAAGATAATCCAGTAGACTTCAGTCACTGGTACGATTTGCATAACTAAAAGTTCCCCATTTTTAAAGCAGTAACAACAGTTGCCTTTATTATTATCCTTATCCTTATCATCCTTATCATCCTTATTATTATTATTATTATTATTATTATTATTCCTCCAGCAAACTATTAGAAAAACGTTACTATTAGACAGAGAATGATCTCCTCTCCTGATACCACTCTGGATTATTTTTATGGCTCTTGCTATGACATAATTCTAGCTAGATGTGAGGAGGGGGAAACCAGCATTTAAATCATTCACAGAAATTAATAAAAGCTCACATATTTATTCACCACATTATGCAGAATGTGCATTTAAGACTGACCTAGTAAATTGCAAGTTTTGTGAAGCAATTAGGAAGGATATTACCTTATGCAGTTAAAAATTAGAATGTATTACAGAAAGCTACATATTTCATGGCAAAAAGATGAATATGTGTAATACATTATCCATAAAGCTGGCAATTAATTCTTATTAAAAATGGCTGCAATCCTATATACCTTTTAATACTAGGAACAAAATTGCACTGATATCCAAATATTTAGGCATGCCTAATACATTTCAGCAGTATTTTTTTAAATGAAGTCACAGAAATATGCTATAGATTGCAGTATGTGGAAATTAATATCATTTTAAACTGAAATAATAACATGGAGATGTAATTACCAGTTCCATTTTTTTTATACTTTATGTGAAAATTGTCTTACATAAGAATCATCATAGGTTTTCTTCCCATTAAACAATGGATGGCAACTAGACCACAAACTTTTGTACTCAGTATACACTTATAGTATGGACCCCTCCCACATACAAACCAGTCTCACTCTATACATACAAACAAACTCATCTTCTATATACTACTAAAACTCTCCTGTTTGTCTGTTTGTAACCTTAAATTGGGTGAAACAGGGCATCATAAGGCAACAATTTTTGAATCAACATACCTCAAATGGGCTAACTTAAAGAATGCATCCAAAATCCAGGACCCACAACTCCCATGGAATTGAAATTTCAAGGAACTTCACAGCACTTCTATTCATAAAATTGTGGCTTTGATTTTTGACTACACTTCCCAGAAACCCATAGGTTGCATGATGTAAGGGAAAATGGGAGGGGCATATCCCTGCCCTGTTTCCTGCTTTCCTCTGGCCCCTGTGTCCAATCGGCTGGGGGGAGGGGGCCTTGGGGACATGCCAGGATGGGGAGCAGGGGTGCAGTATTCCTTGTGTTCCATGGCTCCCTTTGTTCCCGTTCCCCTAGCAAAGTGGCAGGCAGTTCTGTGGGTCAGCCAAGGAGGAGGAGGAGGTGGCTTCACCAGGGCTCTGATGAGGGTCATGAGGGGAGGGGAAACAGTGCCAACCAATATTATATCTGGAAAGAAGGATGATCCAATGGGTCATGGGTTGTCTAGTGAGTGTTAAAAGCAAAGTTTTCATTTTTTTAAAAAAGAATTCTATTAAATTTCAGAAAAAGATAAAAGGTACAGGAAAACAAAAAACTACAAAAAAAGAAAGAAAAAGAACTAAAAAAGTGTGAAAACACAAGGGAATTTTTTTAAAATAGATTACAAAAAGAAGTGACTTCCGACTTTGAACATCAAGGATATACAGCAATTTTCCATAATCAATCCCTTACTCTATATTAAACCAAAATCACATTATTTCTATAAGTCAACCCTTAGCACATTATAAAAATCACTAAATACCATTGCTCCCTCCCCTAATAAAATCACCTAATCAACTTCCCCCCCCAATAACAATTACTTAATTAGTCCCTTCCTACTACTATTCTATACATTCCTGTCTACTGTAATAAAAATAAAAAATAAAAAAGCATGTAAATTGTCTGCCATTGTAATTAATAATATAAGAAACATGAATTAATATTATTTTTTAAAGAAAAACCCTTAATAATCTTAATCCCAATCATTAATAATAAGTAAAATCGTCCAAAGCCAAAAGACCATCCAGATAAATATTTTTAGCTCCTTAACCCACTTCAAAATAGACCAAAGCATTTTCTTAAAGAAATCAAACAGCCCAACTGCTCCCCTTACAAACACAGACTTCTCTTCAAAAAACCTCCCATACATAATAACCCCTTCTTTTCCATAGCATTCCATGAGAAAGTCAAATTCACTCATGTCTTGCAACTCAATTTCTCCATTAAACTTCTTCAATTCAGCATTGTCAATTTCATCCAGTATTTCAACAGAAGCCCCAGTCTCACTCTTAGAAGAGACATTTCCATCCCTGTTAAATTCTTCAATTTCGTCCACAGTATCCTCAACCAGATGACACATTTTAGACCACATATTTTCCACAATGCTCTGAATATCTTGCATATTAACTTGGCAGGAATCAGAAAAAATCTGCTTAAAATCTGCTTTAATATCTCGATGGAAGTCAGAGAGAGCCTGGTTAAGATCATCCATGTCTCACACAGTAAATTATGGCGCCGCCTGGATACTTAACAGGCAAAAGTAAAAGGTAATGGAAAATTTCCGAACTGAGTTAAGATAAGCAGGAAAGTAAAAGTTCAGAATGGTGGATTCAATGTGTAGGAAAAATGCTAAAATCTTCAAAATTAGCACAAAAATAATAACAGGGAGATGATAATATACTCTCAACCCTCCTTAGTATTAGATGGAAAGCAAAATCCAAAGCTTAAAAAGAAATTCAAAAAAAATTAATCACAAAAATAGCGACAAGCACCAAGAGATATTGTTTTTCCTTAATGTAGAAAGCCTCTCTTAGGGTACAAATACTTAAAAAAAAATAAACTGGGTGCTTTAGAAATGGGGTGGCTGGACTTAATGTCCCTTTGAGGCTGCAGTGTGGCTTAGAAATGGTGATGTCCCAGCCTCCTGGCGAAGTCTTACCTGTCAATCGTAAATGCTATTTACGATCTCCTGGCTGCAATTCTCCGTCCGGAGGACAAATGGGTCAATTCCGAGCGTTTTCCTTGATCTGGAAAAACGCTCCTGGGCTTCAGGAGAAACTAGTCTGAGCCCAAAAAAACTGCCACGATGCCAGTTCTGCCTGCGGAGCTCGCAGGCACAGCTGTTCAGTCCACTATGTTCCCACCGGAAATCAAAAGCAAAGTTTTCATTTTTAATATGAAATTACACAACTTCTATCCCTAGTTTTTTTAGTGTAACCTCCTGCATAAAGATGGCCCTACAAAGTTTTATAACTTTGAGGTGGCAGGCATCACAGGCTGTCACTATTCCTGAGAGTCAAATCTCTGATAATTATAGACCTCTGCTCCTTTCTTTATCTAAGCAAAAGAAAAAGTAGTTCAAGGACATGTCACACAGAGCACATTATTTTTTACAGAAGGATTTGGAGAAGAATGTTGATAGTCTAATTCTCTTTGAAAACTATTTCTGATTAGCTTCAGAAAATTCCTGGATAAGAGTACATAGACACAGGAAAATAAATATGTTAGTTTTCTTCTGGGTCAGACCAAAGGACTATATAAATACCACTGTGTTTCCAAACTGTCCAATTAGATGGGCATTGGAAATCCACAATTAGGATATGTTGTCTAGTACCTCAGCAACAGGTAGTCAGAGTGATTGTATGGTAATACAGTGGGGTTACATTCCGCCAGACAGAACTGGCATGCAATTGAGGGCTCCTCTTGACTCTTGGCTCCTGCTGGAAGAGCAAGTGAATGGTCATAGCCAGGAGGGCCTTTGCACAGATCCACCTGGTGTGCCAATTGTGCCTGTTACTCAGTCAGCCTGCTCATGGGCACTCATGCCCTGGTTACTTCCTGTTTGGACTACTGCAACATGCTCTGCATGGGTCTACTCCTGAAAACCACATATATACTTCAATTGGTCCAAATGAAGCGATGTGAGTAATTAGGGGTGCACCTTGGTATGCCCATATAATACCGCTACTTTATGAGCTGCACTGGTTCCCCATAGAATCCTGGGCGCAATTCAAGAGACTGGTTATCACCTATAAAGCCTTCCTTGGCACAAGGCTGGGTTATTTGTGAAACTGTCTCCAACTGTTTCTGCTTGTCCCATGTGATCTGGTAGGATGAACATGCTTTGGGTCCCTTGTATAAGATAGTGTCCCTTGGCAGAACTCAGGAGATGTGCCTTTTCTATTGCAGCACCTGCTCTATGGAACATTATTCTTACTCTTTTCAAGCCATTCTGGTTCTTGCTCATCACTACATTGTTTAACAAAGTGCTACTGGAGAAGCACTGCCTTTTATCTGCCCTCAGTCTCTCACTATTCAGCTCTACTGGATAACTCTGAGTTCTAATATTGTAAGAAAAAGGAAAACAACTTCCCCCAAATCACTTAATTGTACCATGCATAATATTAACATTTTAATCTTTCTTCACAGGAAACTTCTACTAGTGCCTTGATCAATTTGTTGCCCTTTTTAACCTGTTCTTCCCACCCCGCCCTCCCTCTTGCAAAACATTCTTTTTGAAGTGCTGGACCAGAACCACATGTTTGATCTGTCTGTCTGTCTGTCTGTCTGTCTGTCTGTCTGTCTGTCTGTCTGTCTGTCTGTCTATCTATCTATCTATCTATCTATCTATCTATCTATCTATCTATCTATCATATATAATTTATATGGCTGCCCATCTCACACAAGTGACTCTGGATGGTATACAAAGATTAAAGTAAACAAAAAACCTGCTTCCGGTAAGATAATTCTCATACTGATCATTCTTGCTCCAACAGAGTGTTTTTTTATCCTGAATTTCATTGTAGTTGCTGCTGTTATAATCCTTCTTCTTTGTTAACTCAGCTGTAGTTTACTATGGTACTTAACCAAATAAGTAAATAACCTAAAGCATCTAAAGACTGTCTTCTGGTTTCCCAAACATAGATCATTAGTGCAGCTTTACAGACTCAAATAAATAACATTAAACATTGTCCTACAAACTTGGAAATAAAAAGGTGACCTTATTCACTGCACATGAAACAAAACTATGTACATTCAGTTAACATTAATATTATGTTCACGCAATACATATTTGTAATTGCAATTATAGTAGTGTAGGCTGAAATCCCTCCACACTAATGAGATGAATTTCCAGTTCCAAAGGATATTTAGTTCCATTCTGAATTCTTGTATATAGCATTCAGCTATTTAAAAATATTGCTTATTCCAGAGTATACATAATGTGGTCTTTAATATCCTGAGAATCAAATCAGCAAGTAAATTCAGGTATATGTACATGCAATTTACTGAAAAAGTCTAATTAATAAATTTTTGAATATTTTGCATAATTTTGGTATAATACTTGGTTTCATAGCCAAATATTCTAAATAAAAAAGTGATTTCTCTCTCTCTCTCTTACATTCTAGGGATTTCTTGGTATTCTTTTGAAAATATGCACTCCAGTAAGTAAGAAATAAATTCCAATTCAACACATTATATGTTGATTATATTACCTCTTTAAAAATTGATCTAAATGAGTTAATTTTACTACTTATAATAATATCCAAATTGTATTAAAATATTTATTAACAATCCATATAATAACTTTGCCAATTAATTGCCAAACATTTCAGTAGCAATTTACAAGATGAGATCAAAGTAATATTCTTTATACAAGAACATTTGCTGAAAAAGAGCAAGGATATGAGGATAAGGATACTTCATATAAATTGACTGAGAACAAACTTTCATTGTGCTTGGTGTGGCTTCCTTACCAATAAATGCATTGGATAATAGTATTAGCATTGCTTAAAATAAGCAGTGCAAGTCACAATCACCTGATCCATGTTCTGGACTTCCTAGGGATGGTAGAAAGTTCTTGAGGAGGACTATATCATGTACAGATAGCATCATGTGAATTCTAAATTCTGATGAATTCTAGAGTAACCTTTAAAAGAGTTAGATACAATTAGGGCTGAGTTTGGATAAACTTCTCCAAATTATGGAAGGCTGGCATATTACTTTCAATAATACTGTATACTGCTAATGGTTTATACCAGAATCCTATTGTTTGACTATTTAATTGACTAGAACAGTTTGACAAGAAAGCCATACTATTAGAGAACACTACTTAAAACTTTGAATAATAATTGAGTGGATGCTTTTACACATTTTTGACACTATAACCAGAGGAATATTTTGCATATTGGACATAATCTAACAACTATGTTAGGTATGCTCAAGATTTCCCATTCCCAGCCAGAACTCTGACCCACTCATAAGCATCCCACCATGCAACACTGGCTAACTATAATAATAATCCATAGCGATTCTGGGAAGAGGTATTTTACCATACTTGACTGATAATAAAGATTTCTGTCTTTCCTTAATTTAAAATCTAATTTACTTCAGCATTGTTCATGATACATTTCCATTCCTTTCTGGCTTTGCAATCCATCCTTCCTGCAGCCATATTATTATTATTATTATTATTATTATTTATTTATTTATTTATTTATTTATTTATTTAATTTATATGACCGCCCATCTCCCCCCAATGGGGAACTCTGGGCGGTTATCCACACACAGATTCATAAACTGACTTTTGTTCTTCTCATTCATTCATTCATTCATTCATTCATTCATTCATTCATTCATTCTTTTTACCCCTTAATCTTTTTACATTCCAAATCTCTCATATGCCATGGTCATTACCAGATAGGCCCACAGATATTAACTGTTGCCACCCAACAGTTTATCAGGAGTTTATTTATTTATTTATTTATTTATTTGAATTGATTAGCCGCCCAACTGCAATTGGCTATTTGGTAAATAGGCATTTTCTCATAATGCTTTTCCACAACAGTAGACCAGGTTACCAGCTTAGTTGTACTCATGTCATATGCAGCATCCCATGCTAACAGTAATTACACAATAGTAGTCAGTCTGGGAACTTCGAGGCCAGTATACCATAAATACAACCAAAGGACAGTTTTACCCCAAGCTTGCTCATGTTTTTCTATGGAAGCTAGGATCCTTAAACCAGAGATTACCATGCATCCCACCAGCTAGGAAGTATGTGCAGCCTACTGACAGTACTCATGCATTATTATTATTATTATTATTATTATTATTATTATTATTCCTCAGCTCTCAGCTTAAGAAGGAAGTAATAGCTGTATCATATACAGAAAAGACACAGTATGACAAGTGTGTGGGCTCCAGGGATGGCCATACTATTAGGCAAGGAGAGGTGAATACTTAGCACATATGCTAAAAACAGGAGCAGAAATAGCCCCCAGCTGCTTCTTCTGACATCCCCCAGCTTTTCCTGTTAGAAGACAGAAGTGCCTATGCCATATAACCCTATCTTGCATCCCCTAAACTGGCTCTGCTCTCAAAGGTAAATAAATATTATATGGAATTTCCATTAAAACGAATGGGGATGGAAATGCCTTACTTTGCACTAGGCTTTGCCTCTTAAAAATGGTTTAGTTTCATATCTTGAAATATGCATGAAAGTATAACATTCAATAGAATTTATGCTATCCTAAATATTAATTTTAGAAAGAATTTTCCCAGTTTTTACAACTTCTCTTTTACAGACTTGTTGAGGTTGTGACTATCAAATTACATTGACAAGGCAAGTTATGAATTTTAATAAATACATACATAAATGTCACAAAAGTACATATTAATATCATCTAGATGTCAGAGAGTGGGAGGATGAATAGTTTCCTAAGAACAATCCAAACAAAATATATTAAAAGGGTAAGAAAATTAAATACAAAACCTATAAAATATGGAACACATTTGATGTCACAATCCCAATACTTGAAGAACATATATCCAAAGGCTTCAATTGAAAAAATGGATTATGGATTATTTTATTTTAATCTTTCAGTTGGGTAGCAATGTGATCCTGTGTAATAAGCAGTCAACATTATTTTACTATTTTTGTAATAAAAATGGAGGCAAAAGTGGTGGCTGGCAATAGCATTACTGATCTGGGGAGTGAGATAACCATATATACAGCTAAATATATAGGGATGTCCTCTGCACTGCTCTCCCACTCTTGGAATAAGCCATAGGACAGTATTTCACTAAGGCATTTCCTTACATATTTTACATCGGCACTAGAATGCCTTAGTGTTCTCCTTTGATTGGATAATGCTGGCCTTATGTGATCCCCAGATCATGGTTTAAATAGCCTTATGGTGATCCCTTGTATACTGCAAAACAACCAGTTTTGGGTCCCACAGAACCAATGTATAAATGTTATTGTGCTTTTCTCCTCTCCCCCCCTTTTGGGGAGATATATTAATATGTTTAGCCCAGCCTTAATCAATCATTGGATGATCCCCCAGTGAAATGTCAGTAGTCTTAGGAAAAATAAGAAATACATCACCCATCATCTCTCAATATATTACACCTTGTTGTTGTTTATTCGTTCAGTCCCCTCCGACTCTTCGTGACTTCATGGACCAGCCCATGCCAGAGCTTCCTGTCGGCCGTCACCATCCCCAGCTCCCCCATGGTTGAGTCCGTCACCTCCAGAATATCATCCATCCATCTTGCCCTTGGTCGGCCCCTCTTCCTTTTGCCTTCCACTTTCCCTAGCATCAGCATCTTCTCCAGGGTATCCTGTCTTCTCATTATGTGGCCAAAGTACTTCAGTTTTGCCTTTAATATCATTCCCTCAAGTGAGCAGTCTGGCTTTATTTCCTGGAGTATGGACTGGTGTGATCTTCTTGCAGTCCAAGGCAGTCTCAGAATTTTCCTCCAACACCACAGTTCAACAGCATCTATCTTCCTTCGCTCAGCCTTCCTTATGGTCCAGCTCTCACAGCCATAGGTTACTACAGGGAATACCATTGCTTTAACTATGCGGACCTTTGTTGTCAGTGTGATGTCTCTGCTCTTAACTATTTTATCAAGATTTGCCATTGCTCTCCTCCCAAGAAGTAGACGTCTTCTGATTTCCTGGCTGCAGTCAGCGTCTGCAGTAATCTTTGCGCCTAGAAATACAAAGTCTGTCACTGCCTCCACTTTTTCTCCCTCTATTTGCCAGTTATCAATCAAGCTGGTTGCCATAATCTTGGCTTTTTTGAGGTTTAACTGCAACCCATATTACACCTACTTCCCACCAATAAAAATAAATGTGGTTAACCAGCCAGGACAGAAAGAAAAGTCAAGCAGCATCTTACTAGCCATTATATTGATACAGCAAAGGGTGAATTATGCAAAGGATCTATTGAAGAATTTATCTAGGATGCACTGCCTTATTAGATGTACAACCATAGTCTGCAATATAAATCAGCCAGATATTGGCATTTTATGCAAGAGGAGATGTTGGGTGAGTCTTCCACATTCTTCTGTTGACTGGTACAACCTTGGCGGAGCACCTGGTAAATGAACTTTGTGTTCTATGCTATTCATTCTCTGCTCAAATTATATTCAGAAGGTAGTATAAGATTGCATATGTAGCCCTTGATTAACACCTGTGAAAATCTTATATGTTGTGAATAGCATAGTAAAAATATACAGTACAGCAGTTTGGCAATAGAGCAGCAAACTAAAAATATTTATTTATTTTTTATTTATTTATCTTATTTATACCCCGCCTATCCCCTCCCTAATGGAGGGCTCTAGGCGGCTTACAATCAGTACATACATATTATCATTATACAGTACATCATATTATATATTACCCGCGCGATTAGGGAGGGGGAGAGGGAACCGGCTCTTCAATCGCAGGCTGGACTACATGTCCCAGGAACCTTTGCTTCTGAGCCGGCTGCTGACATCCCGGAAGTTGTAATTGGGATCCGTCAACCTCTGCCGCCATCCACGGGCTTCTCCAGGTCTTCGTCTTCGGTTTCGATGCGACTCCCCAACAGGATGCCAGCATATTGCCCCACGTGAGTGGTACCCATTTATCTACTTTCTATTTAGCTTTCGAATCGCTGGGTTGGCAGAGAGCTGGGGCTAGTGACGGGAGCTCACGCCGCCACGCGGATTCGAACTGCCAACGTTATGGTCGGCAGACTAACGGCTCAGCGGTTTAACCCACTGAGCCACCGCGCCCCTATATAAAAATATAATTAGGTAATAGAAATCCAGTGAGGAAAAAAAATGCAAATGAAAATTGGGATACCTTTTTGTGGAAGTAGTAGTAAAAATCACAGTGTATGAAGCTGCCATGTAGCCACCTGATATAATATTTATGTTTCTCTTTCTGAATTCAGGAGCATGTCCTACTTCCTCCATTGTTCCTTTTTCCCAATGTAATATTATTTCTCTTGCTTTCTTCAATTTTTTTTCTTAAGCTCACTTTCCCATGAAACCCTTGCCTCAGCCCTCTAGTTTTCTTGCTCTAACAAAACCTAGGTGTGTATTGATTAAAAAATGATATATTCTTCCTCTATTTTATCCTGTTCACCTTCCCTTCTCTTCCTTTGATATCTCTCACTTGCAAGCTCCTTGGGGAATGGAAATAGCACTCTGTATTTTATAAATTAGGTAAAGGCAGAATGACAGTAGATGGATAATCAGATATTATAACTCTGAATAATTTAATCAAGAGTATCAACAAAATGTTCCTCCACCTTGAAATTAGATCACTGAAATGAAGCAGCTTAGAATTGGGCAGGGACTGATTTTTAGGGTGGAGGAAGCACTGTGAATTCTCTTCGTTTCTGGTATACAAGAGAAATCTAGAAGCAGAATGTATTAGGTCAAAGGATACATATGCCTTTTGTACTAGGCTGTGGCTCGTGGTTCTCAGGGTTCTAATATGATGAAAATGTTGTCCAACACATCTAGATTCTGTCCACTCTTACTGGAAAGACTATGTACTACTAATGCTATTTTTTAAAAAATGTTATTGTTCTTTCTGATGCTGCTGCTGCTGCTGTTAAAATTAAGCAGAACTAACTAAAGTTGTAATGAAACATTATAATAACAAGCCTAGGAATGGTAGAAAAAATATGAGAAATCAGAGACTACAAATATGCTGTTGCACATATTAAATTTGTGGTGCCAGATTGAGAATGAGACCACATAGAAAAGGTTATCAGATAAAATACATGCAATTAGAATAAACACTTAGCACTACATGTTTTACTATTATGAAAAGAATGAGAAAGTAGGATTCATGAATATGTCATGCAGTCAAAATGGACAAACTCTGCAAAGGTAAAAAAGGCAAAAACCTTGTTTAAAAGGAGACCGCTTTTGTAGTCTACTTGTAGAAATAGCCTCATAGATCTGTTGATGGGGTTCATGCTTTTTCATAATTTACTTACCAAAAAATAGAGATTTATTATTTATATTGCTTGAGGTTTTTTTTAAAAGGACTTAAAATATTCAAGAGACAATTTTGCCATAAAAAAACCCTGAAACATACAACATTGCTTTCTCTACACTTGATTTGACAGGCCTTAAATGCATGATTGCCAACGTCGCACTTAAAGGATAACAGTAGCTGTAGGAGCTCTAATCACTCCTGGATAGTTTATTTTCACATTGCTGCTTTTCTGATGCTCCCTTCTTTGGGAAATCATATAGCTAAATGGGTAAGTTAAGATTAAATTAGTCAACAAGCAGTAATCAACAAATTGTTCTGACCTTGTTTGAGAAACAATGTTCCTTGAAGCTACAGGGGAAAAAAAAAAGGAAGTTTAAGAAGTCTTTTAGGATTTCAAGAAAACCCAAACCAATAAACCTCAAAATAAAAAAATAAAATGAATATACAGAAGGATGGTATTATTTTAAAGGAAAAAATTAAAACAAACAGGTTATATTAGGAAATCGTGGAAAAGGAATAGATAAGGTTCCTATACGGTTATAAGCAAAGGGAAAATGGATTTAAATCCTAGTGGGTTTATTAGAAATAGCTAATGAGTTCAGGTATAAAACAATCTCATAAATCTAGATTGGATCCAGAATTTATCCACTTCCACACATCCATTTTCACCTCCAAAATCTCACAAACCAATGAATGGCAACCCATGATTGTTCTCACCATCACCTCTCATGGGGTCTTTTGAGCTAACCGACAGGCAGCACAAAAATCAGCAGCCAGGTTGTGTCCCACCCTTGTCCTAAATGTCCTAAAGTTATTTTCATAGGAATTAAAAAAAAAGACTAGTCACTGTGAGAAGGGGCTGCAAAGCCACACCGTTATTCACTTTGAAAATACTAGAGCAGTGTTTCTCTACCTTGTCAACTTTAAGATGTGTGGACTTCAACTCCCAGAATTCCCCAGCCAGCATGGCTGGCTGGGGAATTCTGAGAGCTGTAGTCCTCACATCTTAAAGTTGCTGAGGTTGAGAAACACTGGACTAGAGAGTGGGTGTCATATGACTCAGTGCCTTAGCCCCTGCAGGGAAGGAGGAAAGTTGAAGAATCAGGAACTAGGGTGAGGCGAGAGTTTCTCCCAATGGGAAACTGCCTGCCTCCAAGCTCCAATGTTTCAGCTGTAGAACACTGTTTTCAGCTATGCTTTCTGCAGTGCTGATGAACCAGAAATTAATTGTCTCTGTGGCCCAATGGTGAAGACAGAATGTGATCATACAAATGCAGACACCACCCTGAAGTAGTGCAAATGCTATGTTTGGAGGGGCCTTGAGTCATATTTTGAAGACTAATTTAAATCCTCTGATTAATGGGATTAATTAAATTCCATTAGTTCTGGATCTAGTGCAATACATTTATGTTCCATTTCTTTCCAAGCAGATCAAAAACCTCCGCATTACTGAATTAAAACATTTGGGGAAAAGAAACAGAGCCTACATTGTTTATAACCTCCCTCCCCCTACATATTTTAATACAAGTGGAGATTGTATTATCTTTTCTCCTATGTTATGTTCTGCTGTGCTCATACAATAGCAAACTGTAGGATTGTCCTACGGTTGTACCATCAAAAATTCACAGAAGATTCTCACATTCTACAAGGGAATGTAACTTTCCCATATTTAGTATGTTTCAAGAAGGAAGGAAGGAAGGAAGGAAGGAAGGAAGGAAGGAAGGAAGGAAGGAAGGAAGGAAGGAAGGAAGGGAGGGGAAAGATTGTCATTGCTTTGAAGTGAATGGCAAAATCTATGCAAGAAAATGTTATGTTCACATAACCTTCATCCTTATAAAAAAAGTAATATACAGTATTTACAGTATGTATTTCCTGTCATACAGTATTTCCTGGCAACTTGGGAATGTATAACATTAAAAAAAGTTAAATATAGTATAAATGTAATGGATTGAAATCATATAAAATACAGAAATAAGATACATTACTGTATATGAAAACTAAGGAATAATACGACACAATGTTGAGATATCAAACATCAAGATTCATAGAAATGCCTTCAGAATGTATTTCATTCATAACAAGTACAGCACATGATTTATTTCATGAACTATAAAAACCTCTGATAATGAGCACAGTAGTTGGACAGATCAATTTGCTTGTTTGTTAAGAAAAAATTCCCAGGCATTTTGGACTCAACTTGTTCAGGTCTTTGAAAATTAACACAGATCCTTCTTCCTCCTTATGATAGTGAAGCTCTGTCAACTCTCCACTATATCTAAAGGGTTCCATGGGTACACAGAGGCATTCCAGAAAATAAAGACAGTTCATGGTTTATTACCCTGCACAGCCTTCCACTCTAATCAGGCTCTGCTCTGAGACCTTCAGAGGATTTCCTGATTCAGATAGAGTAGCATAATAGAATCAAAGGTGACTCCACCCATGGGCTGAATTTGTTTCATGCTCAAACCAGAATAGTTGTTTTCTTTGATAAATATGCTAATTTGTTTTATATCATGTAAATCAGGGATGGAGAGCCAGTTTGGTGTAGTGGTTAAGGCATCAGGCTAGAAACTGGGAGACTCTGAGTTCTAGTCCTGTCTTAAGAATGAAGCCAGCTGGGTGGCCTTGGGCCAGTCACTCCCTCTCAGCCCTAGGAAGAAGGCAATGGCAAACCACTTTCCAAATAAACTTTGCCAATAAACTGCAGGGACTAGTCCAGGCTGTCACCAGGAGTCAACAATGACTTGAAGGCACGAAAGAAAGAAAGAAAGAAAGAAAGAAAGAAAGAAAGAAAGAAAGAAAGAAAGAAAGAAAGAAAGAAATGCCTTTTCCTTTTCCTTTTCCTTTTCTTTCAAGATTGTCCTACAGTTGTACCGTCAAAAATTGGCAGCAAATTGCTAAACAACAGGGATACAATTTCCTGTAATACACCTATAAATGTAATCCTCCAACACCCCCAAAATAGGGAACAGTGGATTGAAGAGACTGAATCACCAGCTTTCCTCTCCAGCAGCACCAGTAGTTTGCAGGCTGACTTTCTGTAGCCATCAAGGACTAGAAAATATATACTGTATAGGGCAGTTCCTGGCTGCAAAACATTTACCACTTCTGACGTAGATCCATAACACTTTCCTTAACATTTTCCCCCATCACTTAATCATTTTGAAACAACTATTGAATACAAGTAAGTAATTAGCATATTTGATCACATATGCAACTAATAAACACTTCTTAAAGGACCCCAATTATGATTATTTTTATGTACAAATATTATATCTTAGGGCTGAGTTAGAACTAACAGGCCGGTAAATATGGGCTATTACGGATTAAATTAAAAATCTTATTTTTGTTTTTTCATCAGGATGAATTGTTTTTATTAGATGCTCTCTTCAGCATTCCTTCCCTCTATCAACACTGCTCTGTTTATTATTAAAATAGCTCTATGAAAAAGTAAGGTCAAAAATGTTCATGATAGTTTTTAAGGTCATTGTAATTTCAACAAATCTATTTACCTAGAGGGAATCTTAATGAAAGATGAAAGTCTTTTGGACTTAAGAAAAGAAATTAGTTTATTTGCATGGCATTTCCACTGCCCATCACTTTTTCAAATTGTTCTGGAATTTGTTTTTATAGATATCAGTGAAAAAGCTAGGACAGTATTCAATAGAAACAGGGCTATAGCAGCATAATGATTTTATTTTATTTCTTTTAATTTAATTTCTTTTATTTGAACATAATACTGACATTTATGTGTGTTCAAATAATACTTAATTATTAGTAATCGAATTACTGCAATTATACAAATAATTCATCAAATAATAACTGAATTTATATTTCATATAATAGATACCACTGAATTTATTTTCCCCCCTCCGAGTCTCCTTCATTAATTTGGTAAGATACAGGAATGTGATGTGACTATTTTGCCCAGATACATTTTTTAGTACCACAAATGCACAACTATATTTGTGTTTTCATTATTTTGTGTAGTAACTTTTACAGCAATCCATCAATACATTCCTTTCACAGGACATCCCTTCATGTATACAATCACCATACTATCAAATTCTTGACTAGATAACCACAACAAATGAACTTAGATTTCCCTGGAACAAAAGCATTCCAAATTATATTAGTTAAATGTGTTTCAAGTTAGCTAGCTTGGTGGGGGCTGAACTATTTTCATGACATTATTCTTGGTTTTGCTCATTGTCTGCATTACACTCTGTTAAAGCTTTGCATTTATCTTGCAAAAAGGATGGAATAGGCAACCTTTTTTTGGCTTGGCTGAACACAGTGGAAAATTAAAAGTAGTTTAGGAGTGCTCTCATAAAATGGTCACCATAGGAAGTTTGCCTACATAAAATGGCTGCTTTGGTAGCAGTGGTTTGTCTCAAAATTCCTGTATTAAAAAGCAATTGATTCCCCCCCCACTCCCCCTGTTCTCCTATAATGCTTTCTAGTGCTTCCCTTTTTATCCTTTTTTGCCACCTAGGCAGGTAGCACACCTGCAAAACTCCTTTGGGATACAACCACCTGCCATTTCGTATTTTCTATGAAAGTTTATGGAATTTATATCCTAGAGGCACTGATAAAAGTAAAGATGATGCTATAGGCTGGCATTTTGTTTTGTAGTATGCCACCTTCCCTTAAAAAAATTCTAAAAAGAATTAAATCACTTGGGGCAGGGATACTGGCAGGCACCAAGGGAAAATTCATGGGCACCTTGGTGCCAAGGACAGCATATTACCTACCTGTTGCAGAAAAGCACTGGGTTAATAATCTGCCATAATGATATTGACCTCACCCATGAGGCTTGTATGATTTTGTAGGGCATTGTCCCAAAGAATTTTCAGTTGGCATGCTGGCATGTAATACTGAACCATAAATTATTAATGTCCCTGGAAACTAAGATAGTTAAGCCTGTAGCTCACTGAAGCATTACCAAGAAAACATTTTAGAAAACGGTATAAAGGGGCAAATGCTTGGCAATATTCTATTCTCCAGAATCCAGATTTGCTCTGGCTGCTGTAAAGTTATTCTGCCCATTTATGAATTAGCAATGATATTTAAGCAACCTAGATAATTTATTGGCTGCCCTTCCAACAAAAATTTCCCAGTGTGGTCTATCATTTTAAAAGACAAATGTAAGTAATTTTTGTACATTACACAACTATTTTGTAGATTACACATCTATTTTGTAGAGTTAGGGATTTTTTTCTTTAGAAGCAAAAGCAAAACTTAAACCAAATCTTAACTGAAGTTTAGTATCAGAATAAGGAACCAGATGAAAGGGATTCAAGAACTGTACCTAGACATTTTACAGTTTCACAAACATTTTCTAGTGAGTGCTTCATTTGCTAAAATAGAAGTCAGTTTTCTTTGTTTATCCATTCGCACTTTGTAAATTATTATTAGCCAGTTATAATTCATTCTGATTCTCCATTACACATTCCCAGCTCAGCTTGGCAAATAGACAAAAATCAGTCTAAATATACTCTGACAAATTGTTTTGACATGAAGTCAGTTTTAAGGTCACCAGCCATAACTGTTCAAAAATGTATAGGTTCTGAGAATATGACAGTCTAATCATTCAAGATTTTATAGACTGGTAACTCTAGAAACTTGAAGATTGACAAAAGCACATGTTAAGTTCTTATAACTATTTTTTTATTACCATAATATGAAATATAGTGAACCTCTGCAGAGTTCTGTATAGATTTTTGAATGTATGAATGGGTATAATAAAAAAAATCAGAAAATATAACGCAGTTATGTCTCTACATCATTATTTCCTAGTGAGGCTGATACACTGATTTAAAAATTAAAACTCAAAGCTTACATGAGAATTGAGACTATGCTGGGATAAATATTACTGACTGCAAGGAGAGTCTGATGCACTTCAGGTCAGAAGTAAAACCCACTGAACTCCGTGGAATTACCCCTTCTTAGGTGTGCCTAGAATTGTAAGCTCAGTCATTTACATACAGTTTTTCTGGTATTGGTAATGGACCTCCCCTTTTTTATTGATGGCCCAGTGGACAGGAAAGAAGGCTCCAGTCCTGTCTTTCTCTCTAACCAAGTGAAACCAGGCTGAAGGGAGAGGGGAAAATGGTAGAATTGTGATATTTTTCTTTTATTTTCTCTTCCCAGTCCATGAGCAGTTGAGAAGAAGAAGAATCTGTCAACCATGGAAAATGTGGTCCAAACAGAAGACCAGGCCGCCACTATGAACAAAGTGAACAAAGTAATCAAAATCTGGAAAAGAATTTCTTCATATCCAGCTGGTTTACATATGCTTAAGGCTGCAGTCCAGAAAAGCCCTGAGATTAAGGACAAGATTGGCAGACTGATGATTAAAATGGCTTTAATATTGATGGTGAGGTAACAACCCCATCATACTTTGGAGGACTAGCCAATTTGGGCCATGTAGTACAGTTCTGTCCTTCAAGAGAAGGCAATAGCTAGAGATGGGCTGGGGATTTCTGAAGGTACAGCTGAGGCATTGCCAATGAGCTTCATTGCCATTGTTGCTCACTGTCTAAATGTAGGGCTACCCCTGGAGGGCAGAGCCTGACCTTCCAGAATGATTTATGTACCTGTGCTCCCTTCATTCCTCTGATTTTCCATGGTTGTAACATATTATAAGCAAATATCTATGTTACTTTTATCTACAGTATAAAAAACTGTGCGTATGTAGTACTATGAAAATATGCAGCCTCCTTTGCTGTGGGTGAGCTTCTACATTAGGTTGGGGGGGGAAACAATATTTTCCTTTCATTCCAATGTTATCGAAGCAAAAGAGTACATGCACCTAAAAGGTCATGTTGTAAATGTAGGATAATGAGGAGGCATAATAAGGGTCCATAAAGACAACAGCATAAGAAAAAAATCCCAAGTCTATAACTGAGTACATAAAAATGGCTTTAAACGATAATTAAGAACTAAGGCAATCTCTTCTACTTACATTCATATACTTGTTTGGTTTTGTTTCCAACTTGCTGCTTAAATTTAAATTTTTCTTATATCTAATCAATCAATCTTAATTGCTATAAGATGAAGTTCAGTTTTACCAGTTCAAATATCTGCATTCTGTTTAATTCACAGGGGAAAATCTCACAGGTCATCTAGTTCAATATGGGATAGGTTTATGGATGGGAGGGAAAAAAAGTAGAACAGTTAATAATAAGGAAACATAATTGGCTTGGGAAAATACTAGAAATTCAAAATCTAAATATGGTTTAAAGTGACTAGAAGACACCTAATAGGATCAAAGAAGAACTTGGGGTACATCTGAGAGAAAGTTAGAGACTAATGTTGAAGTTAAAGAATAATGTAGGTTAGGGTATGAAAGGGTATGAAAGCTGATGCAATAGACAAATTACATTATAAACATCTGAGAGCCAGTTCAGTGTAGTGGTTAAGGTGCTGGCCTGAAAACCAGGAGACTGTGAGTTCTAGGCCTCCCTTAGGCATGAAAGCTTTGGGCCCGTCACTCTCTCTCAGCCCAACCCACCACATAGGAGGCAAGAGTATTAAGTATGTTCCCGCCTTGAATTGACCCGCACAAAAAGGGTGGGAGAAAAATCTAACAACAACAACAACAACAACTGCAGGTTTTTGAGTTTCTAAGAATTTTTAATTTGCAGCTACTGTATCTGGGCTGCAAAATCTATATGACCAGTTTGTTGTTTATTCATTCAGTCGCTTCCGACTCTTCGTGACTTCATGGACCAGCCCACGCCAGAGCTTCCTGTCGGCCGTCACCATCCCCAGCTCCCCCATAGTTGAGTCCGTCACCTCCAGAATATCATCCATCCATCTTGCCCTTGGTCGGCCCCTCTTCCTTTTGCCTTCCACTTTCCCTAGCATCAGCTGCTTCTCCAGGGTATCCTGTCTTCTCATTATGTGGCCAAAGTACTTCAGTTTTGCCTTTAATATCATTCCCTCAAGTAAGCAGTCTGGCTTTATTTCCTGGAGTATGGACTGGTTTGATCTTCTTGCAGTCCAAGGCACTCTCAGAATTTTCTCCAACACCACAGTTCAAAAGCATCTATCTTCCTTTGCTCAGCCTTCCTTATGGTCCAGCTCTCACAGCCATAGGTTACTACAGGGAATACTATTGCTTTAACTATGCGGACCTTTGTTGTCACTGTGATGTCTCTGCTCTTAACTATTTTATCAAGATTTGCCATTGCTCTCCTCCCAAGAAGTAGATGTCTTCTGATTTCCTGGCTGCAGTCAGCATCTGCAGTAATCTTTGCACCTAGAAATACAAAGTCTGTCACTGCCTCCACTTTTTCTCCCTCTATTTGCCAGTTATCAATCAAGCTGGTTTCCATAATCTTGGTTTTTTTGAGGTTTAACTGCAACCCAGCTTTTGCACTTTCTTCTTTCACCTTCGTCATAAGGCTCCTCAACTCCTCCTCGCTTTCAGCCATCAAAGTGGTATCATCTGCATATCTAAGATTGTTAATGTTTCTTCCAGCGATTTTAACTCCAGCCTTGGATTCCTCAAGCCCAGCACGTGGCATGATGTGTTCTGCGTACAGGTTGAATAGGTAGGGTGAGAGTATACAGCCCTGCCGTACTCCTTTCCCAATCTTAAACCAGTCCGTTGTTCCATGCTCTGTTCTTACCATTGCTACTTGGTCGTTATACAGATTCCTCAGGAGGCAGACAAGATGACTTGGTATCCCCATACCACCAAGAACTTGCCACAATTTGTTATGATCCACACAGTCAAAGGCTTTAGAATAGTCAATAAAACAAAAATAGATGTTTTTCTGAAACTCCCTGGCTTTCTCCATTATCCAGTGGATATTGGCAATTTGGTCTCTAGTTCCTCTGCCTTTTGATATGACCAGTACTTGGCAGGAAAGAGATACAGAAAATTCTGTGATTCTGTGGTCATCCAGATTGTTGCAGCTCATATGTGGTAGCCCTATATTCATCTGGCAAGTTAGTAGCTACTTTGTAACTTTTAATAAAGATCCTCAATATGACTTTTCCCCCCACAATTAACAGAACTTCTGCTGTTTAATATGAAAACCAGCATGGCAGTTTCATGTTTCAACTGATACGACCATTCCTTGAGAGTAAGGCAGGAATAGATGGACGGAAGAATAGGGAGAAGATGTGAACCTTGAGAACTGGGAAAAGCGAAGGAAGAATAGAGAGGGAAGTTAAATCTACCAACACTTTGAGTAAACACTTCTAGAAGAAACATTGGATGTGGTCTTCTTCTAAATCTTAATTGTTAGATCTCTTAACCAGAGCTAAGGCTTGCCACCTTGTTAACCTCTGCTTTTTATTTTCAGGCAATGGATGATGGATTCCTTTTCTGCTCAGACAAAAAATAAACAGTGAAACGATCGCCAATGATTATCAAGATATTCTGTTCAATTGCCAGGAAAACATTTATTTCTCTATTGTTTATTTTGTTGCTGAACATGTGAACTGAGACCAGGATGGATTAATTTAGCCCACATTAGTATAATATAATCTTCTCTTAAGGTTCAGTACCTTTGGATTTTTAAAGTATTTGTTCATTTGTAGTTTTACAGACAATGTCCTGCTGATTACACATGGTTACTATAGTGTTATATACTTATACTTAAAAAAAATTGGGGTGCAGATTAACCTTCTCTTCTCGTCAGGATCCAAGCTTATGGGGACTAATTTTGATGAGGACTGAGAAGCAATTAAAATACACATGTGCACATTTATATTACTGATGAATACACATTTAACTGCAAGTATTTTCAGTAGCAATAGCAGACAAAGTTGTGCTTGAAAATTCCAAAGGTGTCAGTAATTGATAGGGAACCAGAGAAGAGGAAAATGCCCATGATCAGAAAAGGACATAAATTTACATCTGATTTGTGGATGCTAATTTGTGTGAGTAAATGCTAATTTAGATATGATTGCTATAAGAATGAGAAATAAAGTTCATCTCCTTATATAGGGTGGAACACAATGACTTAGTCACTTGTATGCTATCGGTTGCCATTGTGTGTTATCTGTTGTTAGACAACTTCAAGGCCTCTTTATTTTTATGGTTCTTTGACTTTAACCAGAAATTGGATCTGATAGAGGTTCCCTTAAAAAAGACCTTTTTGTCAACTGCTGACAGACTGCAATAGCACAATAAATGTAATAAATAAACAAACAAATGAATAAATTATATATATATATATATATATATATATATATATAATATTTTATAATTTATATAATAATTTATGAATATTTTTATAAATAACTCAAGGCGGCGAACATACCTAATACTCCTTCCTCCTCCCATTTTCCCCACAACAACAACCCTGTGAGGTGAGTTGGGCTGAGAGAGAGTGACTGGCCCAAGGTCACCCAGCCGGCTTTCATGCCTAAGGCGGGACTAGAACTCACAGACTCCTGGTTTCTAGCCCAGCACCTTAACCACTAGACCAAACTGGCTCTCTCTATATTGAATATATTCAGCTGGATAATGTCTTCTGACAGCCAATCAAGCTGAGGAAGCAAAATATGCTACTTATTTGATTTCAGGAATAACAACATAATTTTCTTGTTTATCACTTGCCTTTCACTGATCAAAAAGCATCTGTCTATATACAGTATTCTGTCTTCACATGGGTTTGGTCATTCAGGAACACATGAAATATTGGCATGGTTTAATGCCAAGATATTTAGCTTATGGAAATTGCAGATTTCTGGGTTGGGTCTAACTGTATGCTTTATAAATAGGCTTGCAAATTAGGCTTCCATTGCAAATAAGTGCAATCAGAAAAGCCAAAAATCTCCCAAAGAAAAACGAGCCCATTAACAACGGGCAGCTTTTGTCTTAGTGATTTAAAAGTGCATATAAACTTGGTATATCCTAATAATTTTATTTATTTATTTATTTATATATCAATTTCTATCACCGCACCATCTCCCCCAAAGGGATTAATAATCCCTTTAATATAAATTTAATTAAATAAATAAATAAATAAATAAATAATCATGATATGCATAAAATATAAGAACTTGCATTTTAAACATTTAATCTGGACTTTCCTCTCTGAAAACCCATGAAGATATACAGTATGTGAACACTTTTGGTGAATATGCCTGAAGCACCTGCAGTGTTTTTTAAATATTTTGCATTAATGGTTACATTTGATCCTTTCCATTTTCTGATAATCTGCTGTTGTCTTTTACAACCAAATACTAGACTGAGTAAAGATTGTATGTTTCTTTGGTATCTGATTCTGCTTGGAAGACTGAGAAATGAGAGAGGAAGGAGAAAGAGACAAAAGTGTCAATTGTTTCTGGACTATCATTGTGTTCACATTCTTTTATTAAAGTTCACACAATACCATTTGAATAGAACTGGAACAAATTCTACTTGAGAACTGCATGGAACTAATGAGGAACAAAGAGACCATGTTACCCTCTTTGGTGTCAGAACAATGGCGTTGTTACTGTTTGATCTTTCACTTGCAGTTGATTTCCTTCTTTGCCCAAAGGAGCAAGTTATGTTATAGTTCAGAGTTCTGTTCATTGCTTCAACCCTGACACTCTTTTCTGCAGATTTAAACAGTTAATAAAGGAATCATCCTTTGTCTTCCACATAGTGGATTCTACTAATATTTATCTTGGAAACAATGAAACCTTTTTGTATAGATGCATGATTTGCTTTGGGGTATGTACACAAGGTTATGTGTCATTGAAAATTCTAATCTCAGGTCAAGTTTGCTACAGGTTTTTGTATTTTGTTTTAAATTTGATTGACACATGATTATTAATAATGAGCATCCTTTTAAATTAACATTTATACTTGTGGTTTCACTTTTAAAAGTATGCAATATGAAGTAAAAATATACTGTAGGTTCTGCTGAAACAAATATGATGGATAGGACAAAATAATAACAGGTTAGATTGAACATACTTTGGCCACCTAATGCAAAGAGAGGACTCACTGGAAAAGACCCTGATGCTGGGAAAGACTGAGGGCAAAAGGAGAAGGGGACGGCAGAGGATGAGATGGTTAGATAGCGTCACCGATGTAATGAACATGAATTTGAGTAAACTCCAGGAGACAGTGGAGGACAGGAAGGCCTGGCGTGCTATGGTCCATGAGGTCACGAAGAGTCGGACATGACTAAACGACTGAACAACAACAAGACTGAATATGCATTTTTATATGGAAAATTAGTCAAGTAGCACAAAAGAATGTAAGACCAAATACAAATATGAATTCTGTCTGTAATTATTGTTGGTGTATTATTCTCTGAGGCGTACGTCACAAGCCTTATTAGGTAAGCACCTGCAAACTTTGAAAGGTCAGGCAGCACGTGATCCAGGTTGAAGAGTATGAAAGAGCCTGCCTGCCTGCCCCGCCCAGCTTCTGCTCCTGCTCGCCTACTTATCTTTTCTGGTATGTGGATTTGTAATACTTCCAGGGATCTGGAACTGAACTGTAAAGAGTATCTGTTTGTGTGAGTAACTAATACAACTGCAACTAAGTTACTACAATGACTGGTGTCATTTATTGGTCTCTGAAGCTAAACGTTTTTTGATACTCTGCGTGTGCAAGAAAACACACACTCCAACAATTATTTCTTTATCAATTATTTCTTTAATCAGCAATAGATTGAAAAGTTGCTCTTAATATTATTATTATTATACTTTATTGTGCCTTCTTCTCTTAAGTTTAAGGAACTTAAAATAAATTATAATGGTTTAAACCTAATGTTACAGAAATAGACTTCTGTTCATGCAACAAAATTTTCCCTGTTTTTTTTTTATGCTTTGTGGCCTGGCACCTTACCAAGATATGATTCCAAAGATCTCCCAATTTTCAGAATACATTTTATGACTATATAAGAGTCTGTACATGATAGGCAGAATCGTGTCTATTGTCAGATGCTAGTCTGTACATGGAAGATTCTGATTGGCTATATATCATTTTTTTAAAAAAGCTAATAAATTAATACTAACTTTAACATCTGTAAAATGCTGGATACCCCTTAAATCATTGGTCATATTTCTAATCAAAAATTGTTTCTTTTATTACATTGACATCTTGCCTTTTGAGATTATGTTACTCCTCTGACCATTTTTTTCCTCAGTAACAGCAACCTTGTGATAGATTAGGCTAAGTCAGCCAGGGAACTTCTGTAGCTGATTGTGGATCAGTCTAAGTCCAACACCCTAACCACTACACCATGCTGGGGTTTGTGTGTGTTTGTGTATGGGTATCTATCTCTCTATCTCTCTATCATCTTCCTTCCCAGTCCTGCTATGCTGCCTCATTATGGTGATGTGCTGTGGGATGTTCCTCAGAGGGATGAATGAAGGATGCCAAGAGTATAAAATACACCACTGTATATTACCAAGAAGTGATTGACAATAACGGGTCCCTCAGCTAATGGCACTCAACATGCTTCTCAGAAAGAGCTGAGGATCTTTCAGAGTATTAATGGAGTTTATGACATGGCTAGATTAAAGCCTTCAGGACGTCTAGCTGCTGCCATGCAAGAAAAAAAAATCCAAAGCTGCAAAGAAAGAATTACAGCAAGAACATGGACCATAAGAAGCATGAACATGGGAAAGCTCAAGTAAAAGATGGAATGAATTGTTCACACTGACATCTTACATTTAAAGTTCAGCCTGAAATCAACAGAAAAAGGAAGAAAATGTAGTTGGACTGTATGTCCTAGGAAACAGAAACCAAGGAGGAAAATAAATCAATTTCTGACTATCCAATGAATTCTTTTTTGCTAGCACAGTCTTCATATAATGAAAACAATGTCTGTATACACAGACATCACCAGATGGAATTTACAGAAATCAAATTGATTATATTATTGGTGCAAGGAGGTGGAAAAGCTCAACTGTAATAGCAAATATATGGCCAGGAGCTGACTATGGAACAGATCATAACCTACTCATGTGCAAATACCTAGTCAAACTAAAGCAGAAGATCAAGATCAGCCAGCTTCCATGATATGATCTTGAGCATATATCTATGACTTGCAAGAAGAACATTAGGAATTGTTTTGAAGTCCTGAATTTCATTGATAGGGAAACATTATGGAATGAAATAAAAGAAGTTCTCAAAGTTGAATGTGAAAAGAGACTGTCAAAAACTAAGAAACAGAAGAAAGCTAGGTGTCAGAACAGATAGTGGAAATTGGAAGGGGAAAATGGAAGATCTTGTTAATTACAGATGGATTAGCTTATTATCAGTCTTGGGGAAATTCTATGCTACATATTTAAATGAAAAATTAACCTCCCACCTTCCTCTATTTTAACAAATGTTCGTGCTGCTTTCAGAAACCATGTTCAGTTCATGAGGAAAGCATATGTAGTGCCTTGTGTCTGAAACTATTGACATTCCATGAGGAATGTCCATTGTTTGTCCTAAGATATAGCATAGATTAAACACTTCTATTAAGTATTTAAAATAGAGACCTCCACCAAAGAAGATGGAAAAGAATATGGTAAAGGAATAAATGAGGTCAACAGCTTACTTCCTTGTTAGCTAGGTGCCTATATGTTGTTGTTGTTGTTCAGTCGTGTCCGACTCTTCGTGACCTCATGGACCATAGCACGCCAGGCCTTCCTGTCCTCCACTGTCTCTCGGAGTTTACTCAAATTCATGTTCATTACATCGGTGATGCTATCTAACCATCTCATCCTCTGCTGTCCCCTTCTCCTTTTGCCTTCAGTCTTTCCCAGCATCAGGGTCTTTTCCAGGTGGCCAAAGTATTTGAGCTTCAGCTTCAGCATCTGTCCTTCCAATGAGCAGTCAGGGTTGATTTCCTTTAGGATTGACTGGTTTGACCTCCTTGCAGTCCAAGGGACTCTCAAGAGTCTTCTCCAGCACCACAGTTCGAAAGCATCAATTCTTTGGCACTCAGCCTTCCTTATGGTCCAACTCTCACAGCCATACATTACTACTGGAAAAACCATAGCTTTAACTATACGGACCTTTGTCGGCAAGGTGATGTCTCTGCTTTTTAATATGCTGTCTAGGTTTGCCATAGTTTTCCTCCCAAGGAGCAAGCGTCTTTTAATTTCATGGCTGCAGTCACCATCTGCGGTGATCTTGGAGCCCAAGAAAATAAAATCTGTCACTGCTTCCATTTCTTCCCCTTCTATTTGCCAGGAAGTGATGGGACCAGATGCCATGATCTGGGTTTTTTTAATGTTGAGTTTCAAGCCAGCTTTTGCACTCTCCTCTTTCACCCTCATCAAGAGGCTCTTTAGTTCCTCTTCACTTTCTGCCATTAGGGTGGTATTGTCTGCATATCTGAGGTTGTTGATATTTCTCCCGGCAATCTTAACTCCGGCTTGTGATTCATCCAGCCCGGCATTTCTCATGATGTACTCTGCATATAAGTTAAATAAGCAGGGTGATAATATACAGCCTTGTCGTACTCCTTTCCCAATTTTGAACCAGTCGGTTGTTCCATGTCCGGTTCTAACTGTTGCTTCTTGACCCGCATACAGGTTTCTCAGGAGACAGGTAAGGTGGTCTGGTACTCCCATCTCTTTAAGAATTTGCCACAGTTTGTTGTGATCCACACAATCAAAGGCTTTAGCATAGTCAATGAAGCAGAAGTAGATGTTTTTCTGGAACTCTCTTGCTTTTTCCATGATCCAGCGAATGTTGGCAATCTGATCTCTAGTTCCTCTGCCTCTTCGAAACCCAGCTTGCACTTCTGGTAGTTCTCGGTTCACATACTGCTGAAGCCTAGCTTGTAGGATTTTGAGCATAACCTTGCTAGCATGTGAAATGAGCGCAATTGTACGGTAGTTTGAACATTCTTTGGCATTGCCTTTCTTTGGAATTGGAACATAAACTGACCTTTTCCAATCCTGTGGCCACTGTTGAGTTTTCCAAATTTGTTGGCATATTGAGTGCAGCACTTTAACAGCATCATATTTTAGGATTTTAAATAGCTCAGCTGGGATACTGTCTTCTCTGCTAGCTTTGTTGTTAGTAATGCTTCCTAAGGCCCACTTGACCTCACTCTCTAGGATGTCCGGCTCAAGGTCAGTGACCACACCATCGTATTTATCAGAGATATTAAGATCTTTCTTGTATAGTTCTTCTGTGTATTCTTGCCACCTCTTCTTAATCTCTTCTGCTTCTGTTAGGTCCCTGCCTTTTTTGTCCTTTATCATGCCCATCTTTGCACAAAACTTTCCCTTGATATCTCTGATTTTCTTGAAGAGATCTCTAGTCTTCCCCATTCTATTGTTTTCCTCGATTTCTTTGCATTGTTCATTTAAGAAGGCCTTCTTATCTCTCCTTGCTATTCTCTGTAAATCTGCATTCAGTTGTTTATATATTTCCCTTTCTCCCTTGCCTTTTGCTTCCCTTCTTTCCTCAGCTATTTGTAAAGCCTCATCAGTCAGCCACTTTGCTTTCTTGCATTTCTTTTTCTTTGGGATGGTTTTAATTGCTGCCTCCTGTACAATGTTACGAACCTCTATCCACAGTTCTTCAGGCACTCTGTCTACCAGATCTAATCCTTTAAATCTATTCCTCACCTCCACTGTATATTCATAAGGGATATGATTTAGGTCATACCTGATTGGTCTAGTGGTTTTCTCTACGTTCTTCTATTTAAGCCTAAATTTTGCGATAAGAAGCTCATGATCTGAGCCACAGTCAGCTCCAGGTCTTGTTTTTGCTGATTGTATAGAGCTTCTCCATCTTTGGCTGCAAAGTATATAATCAATCTGATTTCGGTATTGACCATCTGGTGATGTCCATGTGTAGAGTCGTCTCTTGTGTTGTTGGAAAAGAGTGTTTGCTACAACCAGCGTGTTCTCTTGACAAAACTCTATTAGCCTTTGCCCTGCTTCATTTTGTACTCCAAGGCCGAACTTGCCTGTTATTCCGGTTATTTTTTGACTTCCTACTTTAGCATTCCAGTCCCCTATGATGAAAAGGACATCTTTTTTTGGTGTTAGTTCTAGAAGGTGTTGTAGGTCTTCATAGAACCGGTCAACTTCAGCTTCTTCGGCATCAGTGGTTGGGGCATAGACTTGGATCACTGTGATGTTGAATGGTTTGCCTTGGATTCGAACTGAAAGCATTCTGTCGTTTTGAGGTTGTACCCCAGTACTGCCTTTCCCACTCTTTTATTGACTATGAGAGCTACTCCATTTCTTCTAAGGGATTCTTTCCCACAGTAGTATATATAATGGTCTCCTGAATTAAATTCGCCCATTCCTGTCCATTTTAGTTCGCTGATTCCTAAGATGTCTATGTTCAATCTTGTCATATCATGTTTGACCACATGCAGCTTACCTTGATTCATAGATCTTACATTCCAGGTTCCTATGCAATATTGTTCTTTACAGCATCGGACTTTCCTTCCACTTCCAGACACATCCACAACTGAGCGTCCTTTCGGCTTTGGCCCAGCCACTTCACTCTTTCTGGAGCTACTCGGAATTGCCCTCTTCTCTTCCCCAGTAGCATTTTGGACACCTTCCGACCTGAGGGGCTCATCTTCCAGTGTCATATCTTTTAGCCTTTTGATACTGTCCGTGGGTTTTCTTGGCAAGGATACTGGAGTGGTTTGCCATTCCCTCCTCCAGTGGACCACGTTTTGTCAGAACTCTCCGTCATGACCTGTTCTTCTTGACCTGACTTCACTGAGTTACGCAAGCCCCTTCGCCACGACTAGGCAGTGATCCATGAAGGGGAGGTGCCTATATGGGGCTGCCTCAAATCTTATGCAGATCTTACCAAGGGATGTAACGCCACTGCCATGCTTTGCAGAGAGCTTCAAAGGATAGTTTAACTGGAAGGAGATCTCATGAATATGGATAACAAACTATATATTTTCCTACTAACAAAATATTGCTGCTTAGGTACTGTGAAAATGCTGTTTCTTGATGTGATATCACAACAGATGTGATAGCTAATGGAAAGATCCTTGAATATTGCACAACTATTTAACAACAATTGCACTTTTTATTGCACTTAAAAGCATAGAAAGGCCTGAAGCAGAATTATAATATATTAGGATTTCTGATTTATTTTGTAAATAGGATGTGCTCCAGTGATTTTATATGTTTGAATACATTTATAAATACATTGAATTCCAAGTATAATGACCATAGATATAGTCATGATTAAAGTCCATGATAAACAAAACATTTTGAATTATTTGGGAGGGAAACAAAATCAGTTATCTTAAACCTTTCTGGGCATCATTCACTTTACCTGCACTTTTCCTCACAAATTAAGAACAGATCAATGCCCAGAAATAAAACTTAACGTTTGGGGAGCCAAATTATTTTAATTCATTTTTATAAAACATTAATATCTCCCTGACGAAGCTGATGAGTTGTACAGGATGACAATGCCTGTTTATCCTGAGGTAGGCTTCCACATAATTATTTTTAATAATATACAGAAGGTAAAGAATTGGTTACCAGGACAAACAGCAATCCTAGCTAACAGTGAAGGCAGTACTGATCATTTTGGGCCTGTTTTGACAGTATGCTACAAGTATAACCAAAGTCTGCTTTTATCCCAAGCCTGTTGATGCTATTCCATGCAAGCTAGAATCTCTAGTCTAGATACTATCTTTTTATTTTTATTTTTACTTTACTATGTTATTTTTTATTTTATTTTATCATGTATTTAAAAGCACTACCAAGAAAAAAGAAATAAAGGAACAAAAAAGAAATAAATAGAAATTTACAGGCTTTGTCAATTTGAACAAGAACTTTCAAAGTAACATATTAATATTACATATCAATTTTAAATATAATTGAAAGTAAATCAATAATAATTAACAAAAGTAACCAGTATAATAAGAACCATCAATCATAATAAACAAATAATATAAGTTTCTATTTTTTTAAAGTCTATCCTTATTACAACAAATCAGGCAAGATCAAATATTTTAAAGCCTTAAGAGAAACCCAAACCTTAGATGAGGTACAAGTCCATGTGCAGAATTATAGTCTATAAATGGTTTCCAGGTTAAATTATATATCAGTTTTTTAAATACAAAGTTATTTTTGACATTAATGCATACAGTTTAGAAAGCTGTGTTATTTTCAGTAAGATGAAGTAACCTGCAACGATTGTATACAGAGTCAATTCCATATACTTTGTAGGAACATAAGGCTTAGTAATGTGTAGCAGAAAAACAACTGACAGGAAAGAAAAGTTGATATTTAAGATTTGATTAATTCTATGTGAATCACCTTCCAAAAACATTGAGCTTTATGACATTGCCACCAAGCATGAAAAAATGATCCAACATTTCCAGCAATTTTTTGAATACAAGTTATTTATAAATTATCTAGGGTTGGACTGTTTCATTGAAGTCATGGAGATCAATGGCTATTAGACTTGGTGGCAGTGTGGCTGCCTTTGAAGGCCATCTGCTGGGAGACTTCCTTGTGCAGTTGGTTGGCCACTGTGAGAATTGGATAGCTGGATTAGATGGGCCAGGGGCCCAATCCAGCAGGGCACTGTTTATGTTCTTATGTTCTTTGAGGTATGCTGGTTGGGAATGAGAATGCATGGGTATTTTTGTATGCAGGTAATGCCTTGTTGGCTGAGAACCTGAAGAACATTGTGTTAGATTATATTATGCAACCAAGAGTAGGCCTTTAAAACATCTTTAATGTATAAAAGGTCTATGTTGTTGTGTTTGACAGGAGTTCACAATTGCAAGTTATAGAGCAAGTATATGAATTTCTGTACCTTGGTAATATATTTACTAATAATGGGAAAATGGATGGAGAAACTTTTAAACATGCAACCATTAATAAAAATATGTTGGGTAGCAGGTGGTCTGTTAGAATCTTCATATATACAGTAAGAGTTACAATATCTTTATATATACCATTACTTGGATCAAATTGTATTAGACATTTTATTTATTTTTTTGTAGTATTTATGTTTTTATTGATTTTAAACTTATGCTGTGAACTGCCCAGGGTCCCTCCTTGTGGGGGAGATGGGTGGGATATAAATATGATGATAAATAAATAAATAAATAAATAAAATAAGAATATGCTTATGCTAATTATGTTGTAAAGAAGTGAGAGTTGAGTACCTCAATAGAAACATAGAAATAACATAAATGCAGTGGGAAAGGGATATTTAAATAGTGAGAGTGGAAAACAAGAAGAGATAGGGTCAATAATAATGGATGATGACTGAATGAGGATTGAATAAAAAAGTGAATCAGCAGTATGAAAGAAATACATTGGAATAGTTTGGTCATATGGAGAGAACGAATTAATATCAAATTGCAAAACAAATATATGAAGAAAAAGTAAATGAGTCAAGACGAAGGGAAAATTGAGATAGTTGTGTTTGGTTGTAGTTGATGAGACCCTCAAAGAGAGAGGTAAGTATAAAGAACAAAAGGCAATGTATGTAATAGTATGTGGATGTGGTGGAAACAACAGAGATTTATAAGGACAGACAATTATAGAGAAGTATAGTGAATGGTATTGGTGTAAACTAGTTTTAGCTATGCTCCCTTTTCTTTTTCTTACCTTATGATTTTAATTTCTTTGGTTTACTGCTTTTTTACATTTTCTGTATTCTGTTGCTTATTTTGAAAGGGACTATCATGATGAGTATGTATGTATGTATGTACTATATTGTATTCCTGTGTTTGGTAGTTTATTTCCTAGGGCTACCAGACCTGAACTGCTAAAATCCACACACTTAGTTTGCTGTCTGGATTTCCACAGCAGAGATCTGGCAGTCTTACTATATCCATAAATAAGTATGCAGGATTCTGGCCATAATATTTCTAGTGCTGTAATATCATGTGGTCATTTTGTTTAGGAAGCACACCACTATTAGCTCTGAAATATTTTGTTTGTCCTACAATGTAGGCCAGTGTTTCTCAACCTTGGCAACTTGAAGATGAGTAGACTTCAACTCCCAGAAGTCCCCAGCCAGCTGTGCTGGCTGGGGAATTCTGAGAGTTGAAGTCAACCCATCTTCAAGTTGCCAAGGTTGAGAAACACTGGTGTAGGCTAACAAGCAGGCTTTCAAGTAACTTAATTCCTTCAATAGTTTTATTAATTTCCTTTCTTCTTTCCTTTTCTTTAGATCTGGACTGTGCACTCCTGGGCCAGAATACAGATATGTTTCTAATAACAAGAACATAAAAAAGTTGATCTTTCTGCATCCTGACAATTTTCTTTGCCAAATACACCCACACCCACTCACACCCACACACACCATTATCCATTGTAAGGGATCAAGGCTTCTGCCAGTATTCTGTTTCTGCTTAGATGATGCCTGCTAGCCTACTTTCTTTCATGCTCAACTTCAGAGAAGGTCTCTTCTGCATCATTAGGCATTATTATTACCACGTTTTAGCATTTATTTAAAAAAAATTATTTGATCTAGTCAACAAATTGATAGATCTCTTCTCAAACAGGGGTATATAAGACAGAAGATGATCTACCCATTTGGTAAGGTTTTGTTTTGTTTTGTTTTGTTAAGTAAGCTAAGTGTATGCAGAGGGTTTGGGAATTGAAGTAGGGATTGGCTGAAAACTAACCAAGGGGTAATTGTGATTTTTACATGCATGATTTTTTCATCACCATATTTGCTCTAGGAATCTAGCAGAGTGACATTTGTACATTGAAAAGCGCAAAGCTGCAAGCCTAAAGCATATATTTAGCCTGTGTCTACAAAACTTGCAGAACATTAAATCAGCAGAATGAAAGGCAAGCAAACAGGGAGGAAACATAAAAATGAGCTGGCTACTTCAAGGCACAGCTACAGTAATTATTTCAGTCTTTTGCTTACGGGGGTACCAACTGTTTACAATTTACTGTTTGGCAAAGCTGGGTATACTCATTTTCCCTCCTGGTTCAGGAGTCAAAAACATATGCTACCTTTCGTAATGAACTCATCTAAGATTTGAAGCTATCCATATTCATGTCACCAGAAATGTTTACGCAAGAGCAAAATGCTCAGATAACCATATAAATCAGAGACATCTCAAAGTTTATATTTCCTTATGCTTCCTTGGCATTGCAAAGCAGAGAAATGTAGTTTAATTACAAACAAAAAGAAAAACCCTTTGGAAATAATTGCTCTTTCAAAGTAATGCAAGCCAATGCGAAGTTTCAGCATCCTTCAAAGATTTATAACCTATCAATAGATACAAAGAGATATAACATAGACATATATTGTACACACCTTGCATATTTCCCATCTTCTCTGCATAAATTACATATTCATTATCATAATTATGCTCTTATTTGTAGGTTTCCATAATTCTTTTCTTATAAAATGTAGCTGTGCAGGTAATATTTGCAATCTTCCATTTAATGGGAAGAAAAACTAAATTTTTCTACTTATTTACATTATGCCAAGATTCTCAACCTTTCCAAAGCCTCCTAATGGGGTGTCTATTGGAAAAGCTTCCTGTTTAAGCAAGCCTGTTACATACAAGGTTCAGTAGTACTGTATGTGTGTACTAAACAACATTTCCTGAATGATAGGAACAGAATTTGATGGGCTAGCCATTTTTGTGTTTGACTCTTGACTTATAGTTGTCCAGTGATTGCATGAGCAGGAGGATATTATTATACAATTGGCTAATTGATTGTGAATCTAAAATATTAGTCAGTTCTCCATGATCAACAGTAAAACCACCAAAATCAATCGGTAAATGAACGCCACAGTGTTGCATTAGAACATTTGGTTCTATGTGCTAAACACAATTCCTTCTTTAATAGGTCCTGCACAAAGTAGCATTTCTCCTGGAGACTTGAGAGCCTGAAGAATATCATATGGGGAAGATGCTTCTGAAATACATTGAACACTGCTAATGGTTGAGTTGAAAAGAACAAAATTATTATTAGTATCATGATCACTAGGCCAGTTTGGTCTAGTGGTTAAGGCAACAGGCTGGAAACCAGGAGTCTGTGAGTTCTAGTCCCACCTTAGGCATGAAAGCCGGCTGGGTGACCTTGAGCCAGTCACTTGCTCTCAGCCCAACTTACCTCATAGGGTTGTTGTTGTGGGGAAAATAGGAGGAGGAAGGAGTATTAGGTATGTTCGCCGCCTTGAGTTATTTATAAAAATAATAAAGGTGGGATAGCAAATAAATAAATAAATAAACAAATAAATAAAATAAATCATCATCCAATTGTTGTTGTTATTTTACAGTATTTGCAGATGGACAAGTTTTACCAGAAGGAGGTGGTTCTGCAAGAGCCTAGGTCAGAGCTTTCCAAACTGTGTGTCGCGACACAAAAGTGTGTCGCCACACACAGTCTGGTGTGTCGCCACACAACCCGGAAGCGCTGATCATCATCAGCGCTTCCGGGTTTTCCCGCGGCGACACACCAACGGCGGTGCGCAAAAACACAAAAGCGGCAGCAGCGCCTCCGGGTTTTTCTGCGCTGCCGCAACCCACTTCCAGGTTTTCCCATGGCGACACACCAACAGCAGTTTCGCGGGAAAACGTTGGAAAGCCCTGGCCTAGGTGCTGAATCATAAAAGTCATTATAGTAAAAATGAGCACTAGGTGCTGAATCATAAAAGTCATTATAGTAAAAATGAGCACTTTGAATTGTACCCAGAAGCAAAACCAATGTTATGTTGCACTGGCAGTTCTCACCTGTTAGTAGGTGGACCAGTGTTTCTCAACCTTGGCCATTTTAAGATGTGTGGATTTGAACTCCCAGAATTTTCCAGTCAGCATGTCTGGCTGGGGAATTCTGGGAGTTGAAGTCCATACATCTTAAAATAGCCAAGGTTGAGAAACACTGAGGCAGACTGTGGCATTTTGCACTAGCTACTACTTCCAGGCAATTCCACATGTAGAATACATTGCAATGGTCAGTTCTAAGGTGATAAGGGTGTGAATAACCACTGCTAGGGTCTTATGCTTCTGGAAAGACTGGTGCACTAATCAAAGCTGGGCAAAGGGGCCCCTGGTTACAGCTTCTACATGCCTATCCAGCATTATTTGTGATTCTAGGAGCACCTCCAACTTGTGGACCTGCTCTTTCAACAGGAATGACACCCTCCCCAGAGTAACCACTGGGGAAAGCAAGAATTCAGTCTCAATTCATTTCTTCCCATCCAGACTCTTTCAGCATCCAGGCACCAGATCAAGACATCCCTGACTTGTATAATTGAATATAATAAGCATACTCATGATACCTCACCCTGAACCAATGGAGACATCTTGCAGCAACTTCACATAGATAGCAAAAAGTAGAGTAGAAAGACAAGGCTTGCAACACCCCACAAGTGAGTAGCCATATGGCTGATCTCCCATCCCACCAGCTGGTACTGCCTGTTCAGAAAAGATCAAAACCATGGCAGAATAGTCCCCCTAATCCTAATACTCAAAGGCAACCCAGAATGATACCATGGTATATGGATTATGGTATCTCCCTCCAAGAAGGTTAAAGGTGTCGAGGAGTACAAATATAGCTTAGCCCAGAAAGACAGGAAGCAGTGAGGAAGAAATTCAAGACTGCCCCACTTTGACTCTTTTTGCTACAAGAGAGAAACTCTTTTTGAGATTCCATTATTATACCCTATAACAATAGAGTAGTTCCTCTGATGTCTCTTTCCTGGCCTGACCAACTTTGCAAAGCTGACAATAAGTATCAGGAGGAGCACACTTCCCCCATCCTTGTCCAATTGAAGGTGATCCACCAAGGCAACCAATCAGTTTCCATTGTATGCTCAGGTTTGAATCCTAACTGAAAGGGATCCAGATAATCTACTTACTGTATCTAGGACACTTTGTAGTTGCAGTCCCACCACTCTCTTCAGGCAATAAGTCTGGCACCAGAGGATTATGAATCTGAGATTTATTCAGGGTAAAAGAGATTAGAAGATTCCCCTCAATCCCACAGAGAATCTGTTTGTGAAGCGTGTATGTGTGTGTGTGTGTGCGGTGGGGGGGGGTTGTAGGTGTAATGTTCCATCAGTTCCAACCTTAAATGGGCTTGGTTCTTTATGGGATTCCCTTAAGACTGTCAATCTTTTGGGATATGTGTAGGATTGTAGGTGGCAACAGCATCTCCCTAAGTGTGCCTAGACTCTTCATTATGCCCTTGGAGATCCATTGATTAGCTATTGTGAAGGTATCTTGTATATTCAAGAGAACATATTTGTTCTGGCAGGTATTAAGTCTGTCCATCTAGTAGGCATCTGTAGTATTGTAACTGCTTCCTTGTTTAGCCACATCTTTATTTTAGTTTATTTATTTATTTATTTATTTATTTAAATAATATAATAAAATAAATAAATATAAATATAATATATAAAATATAAATATATAAATATTTTATAAATATAACAAATATAAATAAAATAAATAAATATTTATTTAGTTTATATTTATTATTTATTGGGGCGTGGTGGCTCAGTGGGTAAGACGCCAGGCTTGTCGATCGGAAGATTGCAAGTTTGGAGATTCGAATCCCTAACCCTGCGTGTGGAGTGAGCTCCCGCACTCGCCCCAGCTCTTGCCAACCTAGCAATTCGAAAGCATGCAAATGCAAGTAGATAAATAGGTACCACTTCGGTGGGTAGGTAACAGCGTTCCACGCGCGTCATGCGACCACATGACCGTGGAAGTGTCTTTGGACAACGCTGGCTCTTCGGCTAACAAACGGAGATGAGCACCGGCCCCTAGAGTCGGACACGACTACACAAATGTGCGGGGGGAACCTTTACCTTTACCTATTTTAGTTATGCAGTCTCTGGCTTCAGTATTATGTATATTATATTATTTTGTTAGCTAACATGGACATCTACAGGTAGAATGCAAGATATAAATAAGAGTGGGAGGGAGGGACTTGCTAGAGTTAAATACTGGATTATTGCAGCTAGTAAGATCTCCAGGATATGCAGAAGAGAACTCAAGGGCATGCTGTTACTAAGGCTGGAACTAAGCCTGTTTTACAAGGCTAGATTTTTTGCTTGGTCGTTATCTGATTATGTTCGACATGCATTTTATGAATACAACATACCAATGCCTTATCACTCCTGGAATTTTCTGCTGCTAAGACAAAACATAGAGTCAAACATTAACATTATGTAGTATCTATTGAAGCCACTACCCCAGGAGACAGCTCCTATTATCTCATAGAGCCCCTTGATGACAAGTAGGATATCCCTTTCCATATAACCATAGTAAAGAAAATGAATTACTAAATAATAAAGATGTAGCACAGACTTAGATAAAGCATGGATTTAGATAAAATCTAGTGTATAATTGCAAATTTATAAATACATACTATAATTTAAACACAATCCATATATTATAATGGAGAAGACTGTAATTAAGATGTCCTGTTTATGTACTTAGTTTGTGGTCCAGAAATTTGATGTTGATAGGAAATTTCAGAGAATGCCTTTAGAATGAGGATTGTCCTATGTAGAATGGAAAGGAAAGGTTCCCCTGTGCAAGCATCGAGTCATGTGACCCCTGGGGAGACACCACTTTCGCGACATTTTCCTGGCAGATTGTAGAGTGGGGTGGTTTGCCATTGCCTTCCCCAGTCGTAATTACCTTTCCCCCAGCAAGCTGGGTACTCATTTTACCGACCTCGGAAGGATGGAAGGCTGAGTTGACCTGAGCTGGTTACCTGAGAACCAGCTTCCGCTGGGATCGAACTCAGGTCATGGGGAGAGTTTCGGTTGCAATACTGCCGCCTACCACTCTGCGCCACATGAGGCTCTGTAGAATGGAACTCATTGCTAATTTTGCTATGCATGAAAAAAGCATGTCATTTTACTGTGATTTTTCAAAGGAACAACTGCCTTAATTCCCCTTCCTTCTGCCTCTATGACATTCTTCTTCTCTGTTGGTGATCTTTATATTTGTAGGACTCCATATCTTCCCCATCCAGTGTATTTGGAATATTATGTTAGAGAACACTGTCTGGACAGTAATATAGATTAATTCCTGAGGGGAAAGGGGCAGCTTTACTGATAAGAAGGAAAGTGAGACTATTCTTGTTATGGTAGCAGGACCTCCAATATCTTTGGCTTAAGTATCCCTCTGTTTTGATGGAGGCTCAGAGAAGCAAATTTCAAGGAACTGGACATAGGACAAACAATGACTCTACTATGAGGCAATCAATCAAAACCCTATTGTCTTCTTTATGTATTGAATTGTTGTTATCTTGTTTTAGTTACAAGACTGCCTTTAGATAACTGTGTTTTCCCAGAAGCTGTGTGTAGGGACTCACTGCTTACTAATGCTCTATTCCTCTTAACCTGTTATATCATTTATCAGCCAAAAGTTCTTAAGCATCTCACTGCACAAAATGTCCTGTGAACTCCCTGAATCCCAATATTCCAAATGCTTTGCTACAGTCTGTACTTTTTTGTGGACACACGTAATGGCTTCTGGATTTTGTCCCATTAAAAATTTGGACATTAAAGTTTATATAATAACTATCCCTGTTTTTTTCCTCATAACAGTGGGCTTGTGCACTGCTGTGTTTTGAAACATATGACTATTAAACATATATTAACAGTGATTAAGCACTTTCTAAGTTCCTGCTCTGCTGTTACTCATCTAACATATTGAGTTACCATGTTCAAGAAAGGAATGGAGTCCTGTACATTTATAAGTAGCACTGCACATGCATTTTAACAGATGCAATTTCTTCCACTGTGATAGCAGAAGCTGTTTCTTATGAAAATAATATTTTATTTGCAACAATGAATTCTGTGTTCTATATCAAATCCAGCAATCTGTACTCTTTACTGTGTGTGAAGAAGCAATTCAGGGTAAAACAAAAAATAAAAATCTAAGCTATTATATAATGCAGAATGATTAAAATGGGAAAGAGAATGTATTGCTATTTCGTCAGCTTGAGAAAATGCTTCCATTCTCCAGGTTTTACTTGGTTGGACCCTCTGTATAATATTGATGAAAGTAGGCAGTGAGACTGGGAATTCAGCAAAATAAAAGCAATTCTTTAAAGGGTGCACCCTCTTGCTAACAGTGACTGAGTGAAATAGTGCTGTCAGTTAATCATAGCATATGTATCTAATACCTTGGGGCCAACTGCCCTCAGTGGGTTTATGTTTTTCTAAAGACTGTTTTTCTAAAGGCAAGGGAGAAGGAGTGTGCCAAGACTGGACTGCAGAGACAGTGGACTCTTGTTTTACTGTCCTCCATTGAGAGATTTCTCACACTCTGATCAGTGCAATATAAGACGTTGGCTGCAAAGGCTGTTGCTGCTGGGATGCTGGGAATGGAATGCTTGTGGCTGATCACATTCTTCCCTAGAGGTCATGTAAAAGCATGTGGTGCATGTTGTAGTAAATGAAGATTGGCCATTAACTTCCTCTGGATATTTTGTACAGTCGTGCATGCATGTGTGTGTTTGTCTGCATGTATATATATTCTTGAATGGGCATCAGCCAGAGGGCTAGAAACGTAATGTGTATTTTTAAAAAATGAAAATAGCATCTGGTAGGGATGAGGACATGATAAGGATTCTCAGGAGCTGGGAAGGGGATCCCTGCGATGGCACTCATAAGTGGTTTCTTTGGAAAAGCTGTTTGCATTAGGAAAAAGGTTCCTGTTGAACCCAGTGAAGGATTTATCCCAGTGTAAAGAATCATTTACACTGAGCGTGGTGGCTCAGTGGGTAAGACGCCAGGCTTGTCAATCGGAAGATTGCAAGTTCGGAGGTTCAAATCCCTAGTCCCGTGTGATGGAGTGAGCTCCTGCACTAGCCCCAGCTCTTGCCAACCTAGCAATTTGAAAGCATGCAAATGCAAGTAGATTAATAGGTACCACTTCGGTGGGTAGGTAACAGCGTTCCACGCGCATCATGCCGGCCACATGACCGTGGAAGCATCTTCAGACAACGCTGGCTCTTTGGCTAACAAACGGAGATGAGCACCGGCCCCTAGAGTCAGACATGACTGCACAAATGTGCGGGGGGAACCTTTACCTTTACCTTTTTTAAAGAATCATTTCAGTCAAATGAATCATTTTGGTCAGGGCTATATATATATATATATATATGTATGTATGTATGTATGTATATAGTATGTATATAGTATGTATATAGTATGTATATAGTATGTATATAATATATGTATATAATATATATATATATATATATATATATATATATATATATATATCAGCTAGTATGATTAACCATGGCTATTGGCACTTTCCTGACGCTACAGCAGAGTGGAAACAACAATGCCTACAGAACATCATACCAATGATATTAACATCCCTAACCATGTACTGAGAGCCAGTTTGGTGTAGCAGTTAAGGGATTAGGCTAGAAACCAGGAGACAGTTCTAGTCCTGTCTTAGGCAGAAAACCATCTGGGTGGCCTTGGGCCAGTCAGTCTCTCTCAGCCCCAGGAAGAAGGCAATGGCAAACCACTTCTGAAATCTTGCCAAGAAAACTGCAGGGACTGGTCCAGGCAGTCGTCAGGATTCAAACACTGTCTTGAAGGCACCCAACTGCCCCACCATGTACTAGCAGGTTGGGCATCATTAATTGCAGTGATTCCCACCTCCACCATCTTCTCCAACTCTTTGCCACCTCTCCTCCAGCTTGCTATTCTACACATTTTTTTAAAAAAAAGAATACCTGCACTTTTAAGTACAAATAAACATTTTAAATCACAACTTTTTCCACAACCATTACCTTTCATGTTCCCACAACCTGTTGTAACTTTTTGGGTTAGTGGAAACATTTAAAATTTTGAGACCACATTGTGGAGCGTTTCAGACAATAGCTGCCAGTGTGGACACAACTAGTCACAAAATACTTGTTTATCAGAAACAAGGTTATCCCCAGGTCTGTGTGCTGCACCAAAATGGTATATGTTGTGACATTCATATTGTTATTGCACTAGTTTATTTGTATGTGGGTATTAGCATGGAAGATGTAGTGGTAGAGAGCAGATGGCAGGGACAGCAATAGTGGATATGGCCACTGGGATAGGCTGCAGGTACAGATTGGTGGTGGGTACCAATGAACCTCCTTAGAAGCCCTCCAGTGACTTTCCAATCAGTAATCCAAATACAAAGATTAGCTTCCATGCACAACAGTCAACTAAGTTTGGTTAATCTCAAAAATGTAAGGAGGGTCAGGCACAGATAGTACTTGGACAATCAGGAAATACCAGAACTGTAGGCTAGGCTGATAGCTGAAAAACTATAAAACAAGAGCAAATCATTCCCATATTGTTGTCAAGAAAACTGTATGGATGAATGACATGTCCATGAAATCACAAGGAGCTCAACCCAATTAAAATGTTACCTCCTCTTCCATGAATATTTACATATTTTAAAATCAATAATAGGATTTAGTAGTATTTTTACTAGGTACATTATATCCATTATATCTATGGATAGTACAAGTCATATTTTTCTCCATAACAGCTAACTGAGTTAGGTTAGGCTGAAAAAGAGCAACTGGCTCAAAGCCATCCAATGAGATTCAGTGGCCAAAGGCAGACTAGAACTTGCACCCCCCTGTTCCTAGTCCATCCCCTTAACCACTATATCAAATTGGCTCAGTTTGTTGCTTGTTGTTGTAAAACTCAGAGTTGTCATATTATGGCAACCTTTAATGATTGACAGAGTAGGCAGAAGGTCCCCAATTTATTGATCCCCAGTGATCTTTGGAATGACAGTATATGCCAATTGGTCTTAATCTGACTAATTCTTTGGATGGTTGCTATATTGGAGAGTTTAAAAGCCTAAGTAATTTCAAAAGCTAAGCATGTGCCAAATCTGTCCTGTTTAATCAGTGTGATCCATTCAAATATAGAGCTCTCTGAAAGGAGAATACTGGATCCATTTTAATCTGTTCATTTTGGAGAACATGGACAATATTTGGAATTTCCATGTGTATGGAGATTTTGGTGAAATCCTGAACAAATAAATGAATAACTTGTTCATGTTTAATGTTCAGATCTATTAAAATGATTTTACAAATAAGTAACCATTAAAAAGGTGTTATAAATAAGTCATGGAAATAAGCATGCACCCCATTAGCCTTGGGAGGTACAGTTACAGACTCAGAGGTGAAGAATATGTTGTTGTTTGTTTATTCGTTCAGTCACTTCCGACTCTTCGTGACTTCATGGACCAGCCCACGCCAGAGCTTCCTGTCGGCCGTCACCATCCCCAGCTCCCCCATGGTTGAGTCCATCACCTCCAGAATATCATCCATCCATCTTGCCCTTGGTCGGCCCCTCTTCCTTTTGCCTTCCACTTTCCCTAGCATCAGCTTCTTCTCCAGGGTATCCTGTCTTCTCATTATGTGGCCAAAGTACTTCAGTTTTGCCTTTAATATCATTCCCTCAAGTGAGCAGTCTGGCTTTATTTCCTGGAGTATGGACTGGTTTGATCTTCTTGCAGTCCAAGGCACTCTCAGAATTTTCCTCCAACACCACAGTTCAAAAGCATCTATCTTCCTTTGCTCAGCCTTCCTTATGGTCCAGCTTTCACAGCCATAGGTTACTACAGGGAATACCATTGCTTTAACGATGCGGACCTTTGTTCTCAGTGTGATGTCTCTGCTCTTAACTATTTTATCAAGATTTGCCATTGCTCTCCTCCCAAGAAGTAGACGTCTTCGGATTTCCTGGCTGCAGTTAGCATCTGCAGTAATCTTTGCGCCTAGAAATACAAAGTCTGTCACTGCCTCCACTTTTTCTCCCTCTATTTGCCAGTTATCAATCAAGCTGGTTGCCATAATCTTGGTTTTTTTGAGGTTTAACTGCAACCCAGCTTTTGCACTTTCTTCTTTCACCTTCGTCATAAGGCTCCTCAACTCGGACTTGGCAGTAATTTAGGAGTTATATAGACTGGAAACTGAAGCTGAAATCAGTTTCTTTGGCAGGGACCATTTATGTCATCACAGAGGACTTAGGTTTCATTTCTAGTTTAGCTAGTTTGGAAACAATGTGTGATATTTGACCTTAATGGGCTCTGTGCCATGTGAGAGCTTATATCAGAGTCCCCTGTGACAAGCTTGTTCAAACTAGAATGACTAAAAATCAGAAATAACTGAAAGCAAAAATATGTACCTTGCACATCCTGCTCTTCTGGCTGTCCCTCACTAGGCCTTTGCCTCATGTAGAATCAGAGTATTGAACTATTGATATATACTAAAAAGACTGTGGTCCATGGAACATGTTAATTCCTTACACAAATGGCCCCATATAAATTATTCAACTAATTTGTACCCCATTTCTGATCACTCAGATCAGTTCTTCTACCTATTATCCCAATTAATTTCTCACCATATAATTCAGCCTCTTCTTCAAAATCAATTTCCCTTTCATTAATTACCTAGGCTTCATTACCCCCCTAAATTAAATTCAAAATAAATAAAGTATTACGGCTACGGTGTGCAGTTCCTTTTGAGATGAGCTGAATTGCTATGGTTTTTCTTGTTTCTTCCTTTTCTGCTTTCTTCTCTGTCATTTACTTCAGTGAGATACTTCCTTTGTCTTTCCTTTTTCTCCCTCTTTCTTTTTATTTAGCTGAATGCTTGTGAACTGGACATTTCCCCCATTAAAGGAAACAATGTGAGTTCCATTTCTTTTCCAGGGACATTATACAGAAAAAAAAGTCTCCAGACTGGAAAAAGAATAGAAATGGCATTACCTTTCCCAAGGACATTTGAAATCACTCATCATGCACATAGATGTAGCTCAGTTGTTGACTGGGACACTCTTTCCACACTGCAGCATGCTGCTCTCTACCACAGTCTTCTAACAATACTTACAGCTAGTTGGTAGTTGTTGCAGAATGAGGGTCTTGTTCTAGACATTGGCTCTTAACTAAAGAGATCCAGAGCTATAGATGTACTGTCCCAGCCCTGCATGGAAATGCCCTAGCCCTGATCATAGGAAATCCCAATTTGGATATCTGTGAACAAAATGCTACAACAATATCAGCTTAGCCAAACACACACACACAGAGACAGATCAAGTAGAAATGCTACAGATAAGAAGCCAACCAACCAACCAATCCTCTCCACCCTGCTATAAAATATAAACTAAGTACTTTTACATATAGCTTATTGTAATTATATCTTGCTTTTCAGCTTATGATTGTGACTCTGATTTTGTGAATAGAAATGTTTATGCACCGTACACTTACTATCCTTTGGCTATAGAAGATCTAAGTTTGTATTACATCAAGGGCAAGTGGAAGATGAGAAGCACACCTAAATCACTAACAATGCATATTGTGAATCAAATAAGTTATACACCCATACTGTATATTTCCAAAGTACTATTTCACATTAAGACTGGATTAAGGTTTTCATGTCAGGCACATTTGGAAGGGGTTCTTAGGTATATTCCTACGGTGAGTAGAAATTGTGTCCGTAAAAATTGAGGATTATTTAATTTTTAATGTGATCATCCTTTTAGAAACTCTATCCTTTCTGGATTCAGTGAAGGACAGCTCCTCTTTAGATTAAATGGTGTTTTCTATTGATTGATGTTGATTCCTATGTAATGTTTAGGGTGGTTAAGTTCCTTATGTAAGCAAATAAGATTAGGATATTCCCTATGTCTTTCTTCTGGTATGCCATATGTACAGTATATTGTTGGGAGTAATGTTATATTACTTGGTTACAGTGGGAAATTAGATCCTCATGTTTTAGGTGAAAGGGAAGATATATGCAAGTTATGATAGATACTGATTGATACCTGTATTCTAATGGTAACAATTCTATGGGAATTTGGATTGAATAATTGCTAAAGGTATTTATGCCAACTGTTTATGCTCCTTATTGTTTATGTTATAATGTCTTATTATAAAGATTAAAAAGATACATTATTTTATCTTTATGTTCTGCCTTTTCTTTTCAATTAGACCACATAATATAATGAAGTAAAATGCATGTGCAATCTTAATTGTTTGACTTTGTTTATCCCATGGAGAAACCAATACAGCACTTATAGTAATTAAGATATTTTTTCTGGTCTTCTCATTTTGTTAATGATATCTTATTGAAAGCTGAGCAGTAATTACTGCCCACTGAGGTACACGCTCTGAAGCAAACTAATGGCCAATGACCAATAATGATTACATTAGTAATTATCTCTTATGAAATATAAGCAAACAGGAAAAAATCTGAAATTAAAACCAGTATGTTTGAAGCTAAAATTGTTCATCTTATTAAACAGTACTAAAATTGTATTTGCAATTCATCGGAAAAATATACAACAAGCTGTTTTTCCCAACTGAATTCTAATGCTTTACTTTTTCAATTATATCTCCAAAAATATTTCTTTAACCCACTGCCTAAGGAACAATTGAAAACAACAGGTGCCAATTTTCAGTGGTGATGCCGTTGTTAACGTTATGAGGGATATAATGTTCTGGATGTATATTTTAGAATGTTTAAATACATGTGTCCCAAAATGTACATTTTCTTGTCTCATTAATACATCTAAAGAATATAATATTCAATTTCTTTCATGTAAGAGAGAAAATTCCTCTCAGGAGTAAAACTAAACTGAGGTAAATAGTTTGAGAATAAAATAACTTTAGAAGGCAATACAGTTTTATCTACAGTATTTGATAGACTACCGTAGCTTTTAGTCCTCAAAGCATCAATATCTGTGGAACCACATAAACAAATAAGAGTGGCTGAATGGTATTTGCATCTCATTTCAATGTAATACAAAGAAAATGTTCAATTCCAAATATCTTATATGTGGCATCTTTGTCTCTAGGGGTGCTGCACAAAATGTTTTGAATCTGAAATGTTTTGAGCTTCAGACACTTCTAGAAATGTCAGCACAGCCTCTCTCAAACATGAAGCAACTGTTTCAAAACTTGAAACAGAGTGTTTCAAGCTCAGAATATTTCAAATCTGACATATTTTGCATAACCTTTTAAATAATAAAATCTTTAGGCATAAAAATGGATTAGGGCAATTGTGAACTACATTAGAAGATCTTGAACCTGATCTCACACAACAGATTCTGGAATTCAACAACACAAAAGATCCAAAAGTCTAAAACAAAATGCTGCTCTGTACTGGCACTTGTGCCTCATCTATGCAGGGAGTAGAATTATACGGTGCCTGAAGCAGAATGAATTGTATGTTTCAGCTACACAAAGAAAACAGTACAACTTCCATCTCCGTGAGAGCCCTCTCACTTCTCTTAGTGTCCATTTATTCCTACTTGCTGTTTCCGGTCCTTTAGCCAGTTACTTACCCAAGAGAACACCTATCCTTCTAACCGACAATTACTAAGTGTACTCAAACCTTTGGAGAGGGACTTTGTCAAAAGCTTTTTGGAAGCCTAAATATGTTCTGCCAACTGGATTGTCGCTATCTATTTGCTCTCTCTCTCTCTCTCTCCAGGTATTGCAGGCAGCAAAGAAGATGTGGAAGAGGGCACCATCTGGCCTACTAGTAGCAGACCCCAGCCCCAGCCCTGGGGAATGGCATTGGCAGGGGCTCAGGCAGCCCTTTTTGGCCTCTTCTCCCCCACTCCTGCAGTTCTAACAGGTGGAAGGGCAGGGCCTGGCCTGGCCTGGCAGCAGGAATGTGGAGAGACAGCTGGGCATTGGCCAGGCAATGGTCAGACCAGGGGCATCCATAGGGTTACATTAAAATACCCCAAGAAAGGAAGGTTTTTTATTTTTACAACTAAAGTTACCAATCGAAGAGAATATTTGTAGCTCAGGGTTGAACTGTGGAGTCCTTGGTGCTCTCTGAGCCTTGTTGTTTTCTTGCAGACATTTCATTGCCAGGCTAGGCAACATCTTCAGTGCTAAAAGGGAGTGGAACTTGCTCTCTGTTTATATACCCTGGCTTGTCCTGCCTGTGTTGGTGGGGGTGTTGTACTCTCCTTAGTAGTACCTTGATTGGGTTGTTGTGTGCTGCTTGGTTGATTGGTTGATCAATCAACCAAGCAGCACACAACAACCCAATCAAGGTACTACTAAGGAGAGTACAACACCCCCACCAACACAGGCAGGACAAGCCAGGGTATATAAACAGAGAGCAAGTTCCACTCCCTTTTAGCACTGAAGATGTTGCCTAGCCTGGCAATGAAACGTCTGCAAGAAAACAACAAGGCTCAGAGAGCACCAAGGACTCCACAACTAAAGATACCTCCCTCAAAAAACAAACAAGCAAATCACCAACACCCCCAACTAATCAACCCCAAAACCATTAAAGAGTAATGTTAGATGCACCCTCACCAAACCTATACAGACTACCATTGACGTTTATGCCCTTTCCTGGAACTGTCTAGAAGTAAAATTCTGAAGAGTGCCCTTTCCCTTACTGGTAATGTTCACTTCACAGTGACACAGGATGTAGAATGCCTGATGGTTATCTTTTCTACTGTTTTTTTTATAAAAGTATGTTCTTTTGACCTTCCTTTACGTACAGACATACACTGGAGTTTTGCTCCTAAAAAAAAAGAAAAGAAAAACCTAGAAATACCAAATCTGGGATACAAAACACCTGGATATGTTAGAGGTTTAGTGCCATTTAGTGGTCATCTGGAATGCATATCATAAACAAAACTTCAGCCTCCATACCAAGTTCCATGCAAGACAGCCAGAAGAGGATATTCTCCTTGCCTGAACTGTGATGGGCACTGGGCACAGAGGCTAGACTAGGAACCGCCCAGAGTCCCCTTTGGGGGACATGGTGCGGTGATAGAAGTTGAAAAATAAACCTGTAGGCAGGTGGGGGAACAACACAGCTCTTTCCTGTCCCTCAGTGACAGCCACCTGCCAGAGCAAAGGGCTCTTCTCTCAAACTGCAATAGCCTCCATCAACCTTATCTGTATGCCCTATTCTGCTGTCCCTCCACTGCCTGCTTGGCCCTTGCATTCGAGCTGAGAGGCAGAAGCCGACAATGGATTATTGCAGCAGTGGACATACTGTAATGCTGGGAGGAAAGGAGTGAAGTGTTGGGAAACTGGGGAGACCCCCTGCTTAGGACCCCACTTTTCAGGAGCTAAGTGCAAATGCATACACTGTAACTCCTTAAACTAGCCTTGATACCAATTTATTTTGAATGAGCTTAGATCTCCAGGGCCAGATAAATTGATTTTTAGGATATGAAAGGAACTTGCTGGAGTTTTGGCCGTACCTTTGTGACTAATTTTTAAAAAATCATACCATTTCTACTTACTATAATGCCTGCGGGCCTTAAGATACCCTTCTTCACCCTGGTATCTTTCTGATGTGCTAAAGTGAAGCTCAATCACTCAGTGGCAATACTTGCTAGGGATGCTGGCAATTGCAGTTGAAAACATCTGTTGGGCACCAGTTTTGGGGGAGGCTGCCTTTGAAAATCTTGCAAAAAATATTTTGGCAGCAGGAAGAATATCCTTACTGCTTTTGCCTTAAATCTCCCTCTGCAAAGGAACATTCTGTACTTGCTCTCATTGCTGTTTGTCTCAAGAAACAAGCACAATCAATTGCTCAAGTGGAGTTATAAATCTGAAGTAATTGTGAGCAAAACCTGACATTACAAAGTCAAATTTCAACCTGGCATAATGTGTGTGTGCCTTTATATCTGGCAGCAAATTTGGCCCAATATATTTTATTCCTCCTTCGCACCTTAACTCAGAGTTTCAAAGGCTCAGCTGAATAAGATATGCCTCTGTAAAGTATGTTTTATATTAGGAGCGGGTGGAATACTATGCTTTTGATTCCAGGATGAAATGTATATCCCCTTGGAACAGGAAAAAAAAAGTGTTTCCATTGGCTTCTCCTCCTTCTCTTCTCACCCCCACTCTTGTCAAAAAATTTAGGATCCAACAAAGAGAATTGCTGAAACAAAACCCTCTTTTTCATCCCAACCTCCACATTTTCTTCTGGGTGCAGAGAGATGGTTTAAAAGGGCAAGCTCTGTTAGACCAAAGTATTTCTATAGGGTAGGGAAGGAGTTGGGTTGCTTTAGGAGAGGAAAGGAGGGAGGGGGGAAAAACGGAAAAAACCCACAAGGCTTCCAACTGGTTTTAATTTTATTTGTAATGTTCATGGGAACCAGCCACACATGCTTGGCTGAACTCAGGACTTCGATTTTTGGCAGTTTTTTTTATGACCCCATTTTGGCAAGTTTTCAAGATGTCCAGATTGCTCCCATTATATGTGAATAAGCACGAATCACTAGTTTAATCTGAGTTGTCTGATACACCTCTAATTAGTGCTAGTTAAGAAGGAAAATAAAAACAATGTAAAATGTTATACTGAGTTCAACTGCAGCAGAAAAATCTTTTAGGATGTTTCTGTGTAAATATACAGTACAATGTATACAGTTGCTCCTGGTCTAGCACAGCAACAGTGGAAAGAGATTCTCACTTTGCTATCATGAAATCTACTCTCGTTTTAACTGATGGTGACAGCAATCCTACACATTCTTAGGATTGTTTTGGTATCAAAGGTCTTCATATAAGTAATATATGAATTCATATGTCCCGTGCCTATATGTGTACAAATCTGCCCTGATGGATAGAGGATTTCAGGATCATCTATTTATTTGCATTGCATGATTCAATATTAATCCATTATAAACCCTCTGAAATAAATTATCACAGTATACAGCTGGCATGTACAATTAGCTAATGTTCTATCCCTATGAAGAAATGGTAGCAAACCAGCTCTCCCCCCGTACCCCAAATCTGGTGTAGTGGTGCCCTATTATCACATCTGGGCTACCACTGTCAGCATATTGGCTACCCAGCCAACCATAAAACTATTTCTTTTGTAAAGATGTGACAGAATCAATAACTATGGCAACCTCCAGATGGCAGTTTCCCATGGCTGATTTCGTAGTGCAGTGCTATGCTGGAATAAGGTTGGGTGCAGAGTGGGTGAGAATCACATCACAAGGAAAAGGCACCAATGATTGTGGAAGCCTAGGCTACAGATTCTATATTGATCTCTGCCACCTGGACCAGACCAACTAACTCCTCTGGTCTATCATATAGACTGACATAATCCATCCTGTCGCTGTGCTCCCCTGGCTTGTGGGTATCAGCTGTGTTGAATCAGTGAGCTAGATATTCTGGACATTTTCTGCATGGTATCATTCCTGACACTCCATCCAAGCATTTCTGATTATGCAAATTCCACCTGCAACCTTGATTATATGTAAATGACATTGGGGTGTTCTTCAGGTGTTAAGATATTTTACATGGAAAAGGTTGATAGAATGGAACCAGAGTCATATTTACTGAGATGATGTAGATCTCACTGCTTTTGATAGGAGTTACTGGCTGATATTTAATTCTCTTCTATTGGTTATATTTAATGAGGAAATCATATACCACAATTTGGAAATGATTGTTCACAAAAAAGTCTGTGTTTTTTATTTATAAAATTTCTTTCCTTCCTTCCTTCCTTCCTTCCTTCCTTCCTTCCTTCCTTCCTTCCTTCCTTCCTTCCTTCCTTCCTTCCTTCCTTCCTTCCTTCCTTCACTTGCAAAGAGATATTCAAATTTTAAATGGGAGCAATATAATTTTACCAATTATTTACCTTCACCATTTTCATCTGAGGATAAGAAATTTATTTTAGTTGTAAATATTATATTCTGGCTCAAGACACTTTGTTATCCAAGGTAGACTAGCAAATGAAGGCTTGCCTTCTCATGTCCAAGGGCCAGCCAAAGTTATCTTCTCCTCTGCCACAAAAATATACAATAACAGTATTCACACTTCACTATTTCTTTATGGCATCTGAAAACCAGCAGCCTTGAATCTTCTCTTTGCCTAATAGTAGGGGTGGCTCTGTTTAATAAGCACAGCACTGAAATTTTATGGCTAGGACTGGAACAGTAGCTGAAAATATTCCAGTGCGTCTCCACCTGACCTTATGCTGGAACTTGTAGGGCCACTGTCCTCTCTGAGCAGGGAGAGCTGCAGGACAACCAGACGATGCCTTCCAATCATTTAAGCAGCACCAGGCAGCCTGTTTTGGCTTATCCGCATCTAAGAAGTTGTCACAAACCTGACTGAAGCCAATATACTGAGGAGCCAATAGAACTGCAACTGAACCATAAACTAATAAGGGAGCTTAAATAGGTACCTGAAAACAACTTTCAAAACTTATTTTTGTTCCCAATACACTCTGTGTGCATCTGTATTCATTATATAGATTATAATGGCTATTTTTGTTGAAATGATGACTTTGAATACACCATTTCAAATGCCAAAATACCACATTTTGGCTGTATGTTTCAGGGAGAGAGAACCTGGAGTCTAATATTTGTAGGTACTGCTCTTAGGCTTCTAGACTCCCTGCCCTGATTGAAACATTGTTTTAATTTTTTTAAAAAATCAGAAGTTGGCAAAACATAAAGGCCTAGTATATCTGTATCTATAGGAATGCCTCTGGGCCTCACAAACATTCTTAGAAAATAAAAATGGCAGATTGCTGCAGCACAGGTCTTTGCCGGAAGTGTATCTGTTTGCTCCGAAGATAACCTTGAGTGATACAAAGCATCCTGAAGGACTAGAGGGGGAATGGGGAACAATCAGATTAGTTTTCCTTCGGGTGAAAAGGTTTTTTCTGAGTAGGCATACCCACCCTAGCAGCCTTTTCGAGATTACATAGCTTGTTCATGACAGCTGATTTGTGAGAGCACCTACAACATACTCTGAAAATTCAGAATAAAACACCAGCCTATTGCTGAGGCATGCAATTTGACAACTGAATTACCACTTTTATTTTACAATTGCCCAAGCATGAATTTAATGTTTAACTATGTATTATTATTTTTTCCACTTATTTAAATAGCTAATACTCAAATCTGATTTTGGAACGTATCCATTGAAAGTAATGGTAATGTTTGAAATAAGTTATTCCAGCATTTTAAGCATTTTTAAAGCCAGTTTTAGATGTTGCATTTGTGCTGAGGAAAGATTCTGAAAGTCCAATGAAGCTGATTCAAATTCTCTTTGGACTTGCAATGCTCATATTTCTTTGTCATGTTTGGATTATTTTTTGGTTATAGAACACCATTTCTGCCCTCTGTTCTTTCTGAAAGCATTTCAAGCTTGGTATTCAAGGGCTGGCTGGATCATGTTTTCAAGGGCATCTGTTTCAAGCTGCAGTTGAGGATGGGGCCCATAGCACAGACTGCAAGGATCCACCTAGAATTGCTTGAATTAAGTCCTTGCACCTGGATATAATTGTTGCGCTGCTGTGCTGGGGTTTTCTTAAGCTACTGGTAAAACAAATTAGCTCATTTTAACTGGCATCCAGTAGAGAAGCTCACAACTCTCCTCATAGAATGTTTTTCAAATAATTATTTTTCTATTGCCAGCTTTAGCTCATGAATATTTTCCTAAGGCTGAGTGAAATTTTATTTGAAAAAGCAAAGCAGACACAGAAGAAGAAGAAGGAGAAGGAGAAGGAGGAGAAATCTGATTGTGAACTTCAATGTTAGCACTTCATTAGAACTTCAACATTAGCACTGCTAAAATTGGGATGTAATATTTGTGATGCATAATTGTAATTCCACCCCTCCCCAACATACACATACAACCCTTTCCCAATCCAAAAATGAAAGCCAGATGAAAAGTCACACAAAATCTAAGGAAAATAAAAGCAGCCTGCAACATGTAAACCCTGCTCTATATGACTCGAGAATGTGACTCTGCTTGTTCTAAGCAATAACAATTATTTCATGAGATGGGATGGGATAGAAAAGGGCAAAGAATATACATCATGTGTGCCATGTGTATGTGAAATGTCACAAGGTTTAATTTAATTCAATTAAATGTCAGTTTGCTTATTTTTTGTGTATTTGAAGTCCATCAAAATTAAAATTTTCAGTCACATTTGGTATGGTTTGTCATGTTTCTTCTTAATTCATGATTGTAAATGGAAAGGTCTTCAGAGAAAATAATTAGGAACAGTTCTATATATATTTTAGAACACATATTCAGGAATTATTCTGTAAATGTAAATTCTGTAAAAATGTAAATTCTGTAAAAACCGCCTGGGCTAATGCTTTAGAGATGAACACCATGAGAAGAAAATAAGAATGGAATTAAACTATAACAGAAATTTAAGTTCATGTTGAAGTTACAAGTACAATAAGTTTCACATTGACCCTAGTTTTTCAGAATGTGTTGTTGGTGGATGTGTCTCCAATTACACAGCCCTTGACTTATAAAGATTCTCAGATCCCATCATTGGCGATCACTCGTAGCCGAGTAAGATTGTCTTCCAAAGGTAAAATTTTAACGGTGGATCCGTAAGTGGCTATAAAGGCCAATTCTGGATCCGCACAACCTCCCACAATGAGGGCATAGGTTTCCGGGTGGGAGACGGTCATGATGAGGGTTTGCCTGACGTGCCTTCCTTTTAGCTCTTTTCTCCTTTTCGCCCTGTACTCGTGCTTCTTCAAAGTCCATAGTGCCATTAATAAAGGATGACCTCCAATTGAAACGCTCATGAGTTAGGGCTTCCCAGTTCTCAATGCTGATATTACATTTTTTTAAATTAGCTTTGAGAGTATCTTTGAATCTCTTTTGCTGTCCACCAATATTCCGTTTTCCATTCTTAAGTTGGGAGTAAAGTAGCTGCTTTGGAAGACGATGGTCAGGCATTCGAACAACATGACCGGTCCAGCGAAGTTGATGTTGGATGATCATTGTTTCAATGCTGGTGGTTTTCGCTTCTTCTAATACGCTAACATTAGTCCGCCTATCTTCCCAAGTAATTTGCAGAATTTTTCGGAGGCAGCGTTGATGGAATCTTTCAAGAAGTTGGAGGTGGCATTTGTAGAGGGTCCATGTTTCACAGGCGTACAGAAGGGTTGGTAGTACAATGGCTTTGTAAACAAGCATTTTGGTCTCCCTGCGAATGTCCCGATCCTGATAACATTGTAGATGAAACTCCTGGGAGATGATGTACACAGGATTTGGGGCCTATCAGTATCAGATTTATCACCAAGACCTAAGGAGAAATTCCTGGACATTCAGCGTAAGTTGACTAGGCTGTAGGCTTAAGTTGTAAAACAAAGTTTTATAAGAATCTTTATTGCATATTACAAATAAAGCACTAATAGAGTTGAATGCCCTCTGTCAACATGGAGGTGTAATTCCCTTTTTATGCCCAGTGTACATGGATGTCAACAGGGCATAAAAGGGGGGAAATAATGACATGTGTTTCATGAGATCACAGAAATGACACAATTTATGTATTTGCATCAGATGTCAAGGCTGAAAATAAAATGTCTTTATTTACTGGTGGAGAACAAATGTCATCCCCATCTTCAGAAAAGGGAAGTACTGTATGTGGTCCAGACCTGTCAGTTTGATATCTAAGTAGGCAAGTGCTTGAGTTATTAAACAGCATGATTATGAGCACTTGAGTAGGAATGCTAAAATTAACAGAAACCAGAAGAATTTGGGCCAGACTAACCTTATCTCCTTTTTTGATATAGTTATTAGCTTTGAAGATCTGGGGACTGCTATAGACATAGTATACCTTGACCTCAGTAAAGCCTTTGACAAAGTCTTTCATGAGTCTCATGAGCCTTTCATGAGGTTTTCAAGAAAAAAGGTTGGACAACCATTTGTCCAAGATGGTATGAGGACTCCTGCCTTGGTCAGGGGGTTGGGCTAGAAGACCTCCAAGATCCCTTCCAACCAGTTCTATGGTTCTATGGTTCTATGGTTCTATGGTTCTATGGTTCTATGGTTCTATGGTTCTATGGTTCTATGGTACGTTCCTTAATAAAGTGGGAAAATATAGGCTATATAATACTTCAGTTAGATGAACTCACAAATGGCTGCATAATCATACCAACAGTAGAGAAGGATGGGAGAATAAAGATTTTAAAAAGAACTGGATAGGCATAAACACTGGGCTGAAATGAATAGAGTGGAATTTAAAAGGGAGAAATGTAAATTTATACATCTGGTAGGAAAAATGCATGGCACAATTTAAGATAGAGAAGATCTAGATTTGCGATGGTACACATGAAAAGGATTTGGGAGTCCTTGTGAATCACAATTTATTTATTTATTTATTTTCTATCCTGCCTTTATTATTTTTTATAAATAACTCAAGGTGGTGAACATACCTAATACTCCTTCCTCCTCCAATTTGCCCCACAACTACAACCCTGTGAGGTGAGTTGGGCTGAGAGAGAGTGAGTGGCCCAATGTCACCCAGCCAGCTTTCATTCCTCTGTTCTGGTCAGAACTCTCTTGGAATACTGTGTCCATTTCTGAGCACTACATTTCAAAAGGCGCAATGACAAAATTTCAGAAGAGGACTACCATGTTCAGAGAAGGGCTACGAAGATAGTGAAACCAAGTTCTATAAGGAATGGTTACAGATCTGGGTATATTTAGCCTACAGAAGAGACAAAGGTAAATAAGATAGCCTCAGCCATTTAAAGGGTTGTCACATTGAGTGTATATTCAGACCAGCACAGAAGTTAAGCAGATTAGATCACTTTTATCTCCCCTTTAATTTAAGCCCTGTACAGAAAGAGCAAATGTATGGAAAAAGCAAGAATTTTCTAACACATTAAGTAAGGATCTTTAGTTCACTTTTAGCTTAGGCTGAAGGTCCCTTGTGCTGGAGATCAGAATGGCTAACTTACTTTGGTTTCTACAAAGGGTTTCCATCCAATTTGTCATGGATAGAGACTAATGCATAATTATTGGACATTAATTCTTTATTTGTGTGACTTCATAATGGTTCTCCAAGTATCTCTGTTATTCCAAGTTCCCAGTGGTAACATGTACAGTAACTGCCCAGAGTTGCTAGGAGTTGGGTGGCATATAAATTTAGTAAATTGTTGTTGTTGTTGTTGTTGTTTGACCTAAATAGCCAGAGCTTCATCTTAAACAAAGTACCTGCTTTTTCAGAGTATTGCCTGCATGCTTTTTCACATTGCCTGCATGTTCAGGGAGGTTCATAGACTGGCTCCATAGGGTAATGTGGTTGAATATTTTATAGTACCTTTCAAGTAGTAAATGACTTCTGTCAAAATTGCATACTCTAGTGTATTGGACCACAAGTCTCCTGATATCCATGGTTATTGTCCATGCTGGGTGGGAATTGTGAAAGTTGTTATTAACATGTTGGCCTAGAGAACACTGCTGTTCCCACTTTGCACAGAGAATGTCAGAGGCATTGTGAAATAAGTTGGAACCTGTTGCCTGAATCTGTTTTTCACAAAATGAATAACTAAACAATTTCAGTTCATGGTACAGCTAAATAATTATAGAAAGTAGCCATAATGATTCTACAGGGGACACTTGGGCATCATTTTGTTGCATAAAGTCTAACATAGCTTGATGATGATGATGATGATGATGATGATGATGATGATGATGATATAAAGACCTACAAACAGAAGTAGAATGACTGTGGCAAAAGAAAACAAAGATAGTACCAATATTAATAGCCTCCTTGGGTGCAATTCCAAAACATCTGGATGTGTGGACAAAGACAGAGTCCAGAAAACAGAGAAATTTGGGATACTTAAGATGTTACAGATAAATTCAGACGGACCTAAGTTTGAACTATGAAATGTGTCCCCTTTTCCGCAATTTGAAACACAATTGTGGTTAGGATGCTGGATTTCGACTTCCTCCCTTCACCCTGGAGGTCACTGGGTGACCTGGGGGCACTTGTTCTCTCCCAACCCAACACACCCCACCAAGCTGCTGCTGTGGAGGTAAATCAGCTTCTGCTCTGAAGATCCACTGCACTCCAGAAGGAGTAAGACTGCAGTGTTCCTTGAAATATTACATGGAGGAAATGAAATCAAGTTGGTATCACAAGTACAGAGGATCAGGAATCCAAGATGGCGACCAGGAGCGGACGCGGAGCCGTGAGCTGCTGTGAGGGGCATCTTGGGGCTCGCTTTTAGACTCCCACCTCTACATACCACCCCTACGTTCCATCTGGTAGGGGGCCGGTTAGAGGAACCCCAGGTTTCCAAACCATCGGATTCCTGTGGGTTTTTAATTGTGTGCTACGGAGAACGGAGGAAGAGAGCAAAATTCGGCGGCTGCAGCTCCCGGTCGGAGAACTGGGACGCTAATTGGGGGGGCAGACCTGGAGTCCAGACCCTACCTTGTTTGCCATCTGGTGGGGAGAAATAGCAGAGGAACCGGGACGGAGTGGCTGCGGTGGAGCTCGACGGAGTGTTTGAGTTTGTTCAAACTTTCTGTTTGGAGTGTGAAGCTTGGCAGGACCGAGGTTCTCAGCATGCCTGTAGCGGCCGGGAGCGTTTCTGCTTTTCCTGAGCTGGCGGGAGGCTGTATTGGCTGGAGGATTGCCGGGGCGGTGCGGCCTTGGCTGGCCCCGGGTGGCATTTGGCCTGTGACCTTTGGGGCGGTGGTCTTTTTGGCCCCCTCGGCGAATGTCCTGGGCGAACGGCCAGTGGATCTTGGCGCGAAGGACCTTCAGACATCTGAATAGGATGGATCTATCATCCAAGATGGCGACCGCAAGCCACTACCGGCTGCTGCTCCAGGAGGAAGACGCCGTGGAAAATTTGTAAACCTTCCAAACTTTTCTCGATACCCCTGAATTCTATCCTTGGGGGGTAGAGAATTTACAGCTGTGTTTGGATGGAAGGCATTCCTCGGACGGAGCATTGCGACGGAGTTTGGCAGAGCCCTGAGAGTCTTGTGACACGGAGCCCGGTGGTGGACTAGAATTGTGGGGTGTACAGCACAGCAACCTCGAGGCTAGCCCGATAGACAATCTTTGGGGGCGTGTAACACCCCTGCTGATTTTAACATCGTGGACTCTGACATTTTGGATTTTTAACATCACAACGGCTTGGTGGATGAAGGGAAGGGTTTTTATAGGGCGGCAGAACGCTATAGGGTCCCTGTGGGATTGTGAGGTTCCCCCCTGTGAGTGAGAGTCACAAGGGGGGTCCAGGATCGTATGAGTGTGGGAGAGTGCCTATTCCTGAGTGAGAGACAGGGTAGGCAGGAGTGGTTGTGTGGCCCCTTCTGTGACCAGTGAGAGAAGCCACAGAGGGGCACAGTGAATGTGTATAGAGTGTATGGGGTGGTGAGGCTTACCAGCGCCGAGAGCGTGAGCTGGTGCGCTGGGAACCTTACTATACCCCAGGAGAGGTTGGCTGTGAGAGGATGGATGGATGTGGAAAGGGACCCTTGCCCAAATCCAGGTTTTCCAGGAGCTCGGGAGTGGAGGCGACTGGGCTAGGAAACTCTGGGGGCTATGGGGAGGGTAAGTTGATCGAGGTGGTGACGGGCAGGGGATATTATGACGGGAACCGGAGGACAAGCCATTTCGGGGAAGGCGCCCCTGGTGTTTAGTACCGGTGGCGCGTTCCGGTCCTCTGAGTTCAGCCCCAGATTCTGGTCAGCGGATCGTTGAGGGCCCCGGTTTTCGACTGCTGCTGCTTAACGCCAGGTCAGTAAATAACAAAGCCCCTCTCATAAGTGAATTAATCATGGAGAGAGGGGCTGACCTGGTGTGTATTACTGAGACCTGGCTGGGCCCAGAGGGAGGGGTAGCCCTCTCGGAAATGTGCCCGGCTGGGTTCCAGGTGTGGCACCAGCCGAGATACCGGGGTAGGGGAGGAGGGGTGGCAGTTATCATCAGAGAGTCTCTGGTGGCTTTCAGGGGCCTTGCTCCACAAGTGGCCGGATGTGAGACCCTGTTCTTCAAGTTGGGTGCCCGGGAACAGTTGGGAGTGTTGCTATTGTACCAACCTCCCTGCCGCGTAGCAACCTCCCTGCCTGAGCTGCTGGAGGCTGTCTCGGGGTTGGCAGTGGAGTTCCCCAGGCTGATGGTTCTGGGGGACTTTAATCTGCCATCCCTAGGACGTGCCTCAGAAGTGGCTCAGGAGTTCATGACTACCATGGCAGCCATGGGCCTGGCCCAGATTATTCGGGACCCAACTCGAGACAGTGGACTCACTCCGGATTTGATTTTCTTGTCTGAGCAATGGCAAAGTGACCTGAGGGGAAAGTTAGAACTATCCCCGTTGTCATGGTCAGATCACGTCCTGATATCCCTAAGATTCTCTTACGCCGCCCCACTCCGCAGGGAGGCAGGACCTATTCGATTGGTCCGCCCCCGGCGACTTATGGACCCAATGAGGTTTCAGAGGGAGCTGGGGGTAATACCCGATGATCTGCTGCACGGTCCAGCGGAGGCACTGGCCGCTTCCTGGAATAGAGAGGCGGCCGGAGCCTTGGACAGGACCGCACCGATGCGACCTCTCCAACCCCATTCGACCCGTCACTCCCCGTGGTATACGGAGGAGTTGAGGGTCTTGAAGAGGGTGAAGAGACGTCTAGAGCGTCGCTGGAGAAAGACAAAGGCGGAATCGGACCGAACACAATCTAGAGCCGCTATTAAGGCCTACCTTGTGGCGGTAAGAGCGGCGAAACGTGAATATTTCTCCGCTCTTATTGCATCCGCAGAATGCCGTCCAACGGCCCTGTTTAAGATCACTCGATCTCTCTTAGGTAGGGTGGAGTTGACCACCCACCTACAGGGCCGTGCGGAAGAATTTTCTGTGCATCTGCAGGATAAAATCGCTCGGATTCGGTCTAAGTTGGACTCCATGCGTGAAATGCAGTCTGGGGAGATGCCGGGAGAATGGTCTTGCCCTATTATCTGGGAACAATTTGATCCTGTTGGACCTAAGGAAGTGGACAAGATCCTCCGAACTGTTAATTCCACCACATGTCAGTTAGATCCCTGTCCTTCCTGGCTAGTAAAATCAGCCAGGGAAGTGACATGTGGATGGGTCCAGGCAATGATTAATACATCCTTGTTGGAGGGGGTGTTTCCAGCGGCCTTCAAGGAGGTGTTGGTGCACCCCCTCCTCAAGAAGCCATCCCTGGACCCTACCATTCTGGACAATTTTCGTCCAGTCTCCCACCTTCCCTTTTTGGGAAAGGTGGTTGAGAAGGTGGTGGCGCTGCAGCTTCAGAGGACCTTGGATGAAGCGGATTATCTAGACCCTTTCCAGTCAGGTTTCAGGCCGGGATTTGGGACGGAGACTGCATTGGTCGCGCTTACGGATGACCTCTGGCGGGAGCGGGATGGAGGTAGTGCATCCATCCTGGCTCTCTTAGATCTCTCAGTGGCGTTCGATACCATCGACCATGGTATCCTTTTGGGACGGCTTAGGGAGTTGGGGGTGGGCGGCGTAGTTTTGCGCTGGTTCACCTCCTTCCTCCAGGGCCGTTCCCAGTCGGTGCTGGTAGGGGAGGAGAGATCCACCCCACGACCACTCCTGTGTGGGGTGCCGCAGGGGTCGGTTCTCTCTCCTCTCCTATTCAACATCTACATGAAACCGCTGGGCGAGGTCATCCGACACCATGGGATGAGGTATCATCAGTATGCAGATGATACTCAACTGTATATCTCCATCCCAGGTGAAGTAAGTGATGCAGTGACCACCCTTTCCCAGTGCCTGGGGGCTGTGAGGGCCTGGATGGGGAACAACAGGCTTCAGTTGAACCCTGGCAAGACCGAGTGGCTGTGGATTGATGGCTTAGCGTCTTCTAGGAAATTATCATCCTTGGTTCTCGATGGGGTAGCACTGCCCCATTCGGAACCAGTGCGCAACCTGGGGGTCCTTCTAGACTCACGACTCCTGCTCGAAGAGCAGGTGGCAGTCGTGGCTAGAAGAGCTTTTTCACAGCTTCGGCTTGTGCGCCAGCTGCGCCCATTCCTGGATTGCGATGCCCTCCGAACAGTCACTCACGCTCTTGTCATCTCCCATGTAGATTATTGCAATGCGCTCTACATGGGGCTACCCTTGAAGACTATCCGGAAGCTACAGCTGGTGCAGAATGCAGCTGCGCGGGCGATTTTAGGTGCGCCAAGATCCGCACATATAACACCTTTGCTCCGCGAGCTGCATTGGGTGCCGGTCTGCTTCCGGGTACAATTCAAGGTGTTGGTTATCACCTTTAAAGCCCTTCATGGCATGGGACCAGAATACCTGAGGGACCGTCTTATCCCCATATTATCGACCCGCCCCACCCGATCGTTCAGAGAGGGCCTGCTACGAGCCCCATCAATTAAAGAATGTCATCTGATGGGGGCTAGGAGGCAGGCCTTCTCTGTAGCAGCACCCACATTATGGAACATCTTGCCCCCAGAGTTGAGACAGATCCCCTCCCTCCCGACCTTTAGAAAAGAATTGAAGACCTGGTTCTGCCGCCTGGCATGGGAGGGAGGAAACAATAACTCGTCATGGGGGTGGTTAATCCCGTAATTTTATAATGCCCTTCTTTTATTATACTATCTCCCATTTGGATTCTATTTTAAATTATAGTAATTGTATAAATTGTTGGTTTTTATATTTTGTATTTTATGCTTTTATTTAATTTTATTATTGTAAACCGCCCAGAGTTCCCCGTTGGGGGAGATGGGCGGTTATATAAATTAAATAAATAAAATAATAAATAAAATAAATCACTTGAACACCATCAGCATTGACAAAATCAATATCAATCAATTGCAAAAGGCAGCTTTACTTGGAACAGCTTACATCCTGCAACAATACTTTTAATATTATTAAACAACAGCATCTGCCTATCCCAGGTCCTTGGGAAGGACTTGATAGGTGGACAAAAATGCCAAATCCAGTCTAAACATCTAACAACAACAACTGTGATTGAAAAGAAGAACGTGTGGATAATTGCTGTGGCAATACCAGGGGATAGTAGAATAGGAGACAAAGAATTGGAGAAGTTCACAAAGTATCAAGATCTGAAAATCGAAGTTGAAAGATTATGGCATAAACCAGCAGTGGTGGTCCCAGTGATATGCCATACCAAAAAGCCTTGGACAGCACTTAGAAAATCTGCACATTGACAAAATTTCCATCTTTCAATTACAAAAGGCTACACTATTTTGATCTGCACATATACTATGCTGATACATTACAACATCCTAGGTTCTTGGGAAGAACTTGATGCGAATGAAGGCCAACACCAGCTAAAGAACTTGCAGCTGTGATTTCACATTGTTGTGTATAATGATAATGATAATGATAATGATAATGTGAAGATCTTTTAAAACATTTTCTATCACTATAAAATATCATTTAAAGAAAAGGATGTTGTGTGGAGCAACTCCTTCCCTGTTACCATTCCTATGCCAGCCCAGAAATTAATGTTGGGCTGGTCTGTGTGCCCCATCACCTTCCACTTCTTGGGTGGTCACTTGATATCCATCTAAGTGATCATTTGGTTCCCACATGAACTGTGGGGCTCAGGACTTAAGCTTTGAGGTCCAAGTCTAGCTGCACTACTGCATGGATCAATATTTAACCAAGTTTTGTTAGACTTCAGGTTATTTTCATCTGGTCTCTATAAGCCACTTTAAGAAAGACAGTATTTTAATTGATATTGTTAAGAAATGATTTAGAAAATTGTCAGTTCTTACCCTGAAAAGCACATGTATTTATGTAATAAAGTCACAGTTTCAAAAAAGGATGGAATCATGACTTTGTAGATGATGGAGGAAGAGGAGAAAAATAAAAACTTTCTTTGCTCCATGACAGATAGGACAGGAAAAACTATGACCACATGCTTATTCGCTGCAATTTCCAGGGTAAAAGGTAAAGGTAAAGGTACCCCCGGCACATTTGTGTAGTCGTGTCCGACTCTAGGGGCCGGTGCTCATCTCCGTTTGTTAGCCAAAGATCCAGCATTGTCCAAAGACGCTTCCACGGTCATGTGGCCGCATGACACGCGCGGAATGCTGTTACCTACCCACCGAAGTGGTACCTATTAATCTACTTGCATTTGCATGCTTTCGAATTGCTAGGTTGGCAAGAGCTGGAGCTAATGCAGGAGCTCACTCTGCACGCAGGGCTAGGGATTCGAACCTCCAAACTTGCAATCTTCTGATCAACAAGCCTGGCGTCTTACCCGCTGAGCCACCACGCCCCTATAATTTCCATATAATTTCCTATAATTTCCAGGGTGCCAGCCAATAAATCCCAGGTGCAGGAGGACTTTTCAAGCATATGTTCTATTGCCAATGACATCTGAGATAATACAGATTAACATTAATAAACATTAACATTGGCTTTTATATACATTTTTAGGAATATGGACCAAAACTGCACAATATGGGTAGCCCAGTGAGACATCTCTAAGAAGTGGTATGACTTTTATCCACCATCACAAATGTTTCCATTATTTCTCCCCATATTTGTTCTGTGAACATTATATTGTTCATCACACATTATACTGTAGATTCATAGAAGTTTTCTGTTCTCAATATAAGCTCAGTTGTATTTATTCATGGAAAGTACCAGCCAAATGACTTTATTTACAACACACCAGTATTAACTTCTTTTTTGGCTTCCCCAGAATGTTTTAAATGAGTAAAGTGATTCTAGTAAAACGGGAGTGAAATAATAACAGCATGTTTAAAATTAAACCCTGAAACTGCTGTCACTGTTTTAATTCAACCCAAATTGTGGAAATAGTTTAGTGCAAATCTCTCTAGGCTATTATACGATTTTCATGCCTACATGATAAAGCTCAACAAATCTGTGGATATGGCATAAACCCTGTGACTTCAAACCTTACATAAGTTCAACCTCTGTCTAGCTGTGTCACAGCAAGAATAGTTGTTAGATGTCTCTGCTTGTTGTATGGCTGCTAAATAGTATTTAACATATAGTCACTGAAATGCCACACAAAAATATTTGGAAAAATGCTAACTTTTCTGTAACAAGAATCTCATTTGTAAGACTCCTTGACATCTCTAAAAAGGTAAAGGTTCCTCCCGCACAGTCATGCAGTCGTGTCCGACTCTAGGGGCCGGTGCTCATCTCCGTTTGTTAGCCGAAGTGCCAGCATTGTCCGAAGACGCTTCCACGGTCATTTCGCCAGCATGACACATGTGGAACGCTGTTACCTTCCCACCGAAGTGGTACCTATTAATCTACTTGCATTTGCATGCTTTCGAATTGCTAGGTTGGCAAGAGCTGGGGCTAGTGCGGGAGCTCACTCTGTCATGCAGGGCTAGGGATTCGAACCTCCGAACGTGCGATCTTCCGATCAACAAGTCTGGTGTCTTACCCGCTGAGCCACCACGCCCCATCTCTACTCTACATCTCTACTGCAGCAGAAAAATCCAGGTGAATAACCTGGAAAGGCTTTGAAACCTTAGAGAGCTACTTGCAAAGCATGGATGGGCAAACGGTCTCTCTTAAACTAGTTCCACATAGTCCTTGGCTCTGAGGAAGTTATTAGCTCAAACTTTGCCAGGGTGCTCTGGCTTCCTCTTTTAATATTTTGCTTGTGAAAGGAGAAATAAAAAAGAGAAAAAGAGAGAGAGGAAAAAAGCCTGGTGATTTACACATTGCTGGTATGCAGAACTCAATTGAAAAAAGATATCCTACCCTGACTATAAAGCTGTAGGCATGTGCCATGATAATATGTAACATGACAATATTGCAGCAGCATTGGTGAATTGCCTGGTAATGACTAAAAAGCAAGGAACCCAGCTAAAACTAAAGGATTCCAGGCCCTTCACCTGTTTTTAATGCAGAAACTAATGATGATGTACCAACCTGGAGAAATTTTGTGTAGCTCTTTTAGTGCTTCATTCTGCAATAAGAAAAGGAAAAAGCAAGTTGCTTTTTCATTGTGCATATCTTCTGATCTGATATATTCAAATTCTGCCTGTAAATGGGAAAGAAGAGCCTTAATACATGAGTTTTATCTTACATGACTGTAATCCTAGGCCAATATTTATAAAGAGTTAGTTTCCAGTGGGAAATTAAACTAATCTGAAAAGCATAGTAAGACATAAACTATGTACACTGGGAGAATTTCTCCAGTGTCTGTCTCTTCAGTGCTTATTAATAGAGACAATAGTAAACATAAAAGAGAGCTACTTCTATCCCCTTTTAAATCATAACACGGGTTTTTATTTGGTAAACTCTGTGTCAGAACTTGTCATCTACATTCTTAGCTCATAATGTAAATAGATGTGAAAATGATACCCGCATACTCTTGGAATCCCAATTCAAATATTTTCTTTCATTCAGGATACACAACAACTATACAAATATAAGTGCAAAATTGTAAATATTTAATGTTTTGAGTCTTCAGTTTGCCTAATTTCTGTATCAGCTTGAAATATTTTGTAAAAAAATAGTCCATGTTAAATTGTGTATGTTTTTGTGCATATGTCTCCTAGCGTATACATATTCCAGAGCCATTGTGGTAGAGTGATTAAAGTACTGGACTGGGAGTAAGGAGGCCCATGTTTCAATCTTCCTTTAAGCATGGAAGTCAGCTGGATGATTTTGGGGCAGTCACTCTCGTTCACCCCAGACTGAGAAGTTGAAAAACATCTTTTTATCAACCTGCACTGGACCAGCATGGTAGACTATGGTCCATAACCTTCAGTGAAGAGACCTTCATCCTGCAGTGGATTGACTGGGGCTAATAATAATAATGACAATAACAACAACAACAATAATGTACAACTATGGTAATTACACAAATCCTCACATTTCTCTACTGTTTTGTTGTTTATTCCAGTACCTCTGACCACAGCATCCCCCCATAACCTTCTCTCCAATTCATGCTACCCAAATCTCGATCAACAAACTCCTCTCCTTCTCATTTGTCTCCATCTTCAATCTTCCTTCCCTTCAAACTTGTTTTTATTTATTTATTTATTTATTTATTTATTTATTCATTTATTTATTTATTTATTTTTATTTTTATTTTTTATCTCGCCTTTATTATTTTTACAAATAACTCAAGGCGGGGAACATACCTAATACTCCTTCCTCCTCCTATTTTCCCCACAACAACAACCCTGTGAGGTGAGTTGGGCTGAGAGAGAGTGACTGGCCCAAAGTCACCCAGCCGGCTTTCATGCCAAAGGCGGGACTAGAACTCTCAGTCTCCTGGTTTCTAGCCTGGAGCCTTAACCACTAGACCAAGGGTCGGAAATGGCGGCTCGCGAACCAAATGCGGCTCTTTGGCCCCTTGAGTGTGGCTCTTCTGCAGGCAGGCGTGGCGGGCGTGGCGGGGGCAGGTGCGGCAGCGAGTGTGGCGGGGGCAGGCGCGGCAGCGAGTGTGGCGGGGCAGGCGCGGCAGCAGGCAAGGTGGGCGTGGCTGTGGGCATACCCCTGGCAACCGCCTAGGCCCAGCCTCTCTTTTTCCTCCGGGGACGGGCTTCACACAGTCTCGCGAGAGTTTGGAAGCCTCCGTCTCCGGCAGCCATCTTGACGACGGGCACTTGCCCATCGCCTTAACCCAGGGCTTTCCAAACTGTGTGTCGACACAATACTGTGTCGCCGGGGCCCCCAAGTGTGTCACGTGACAAGCCGGAAGCGCTGATGAAAATGCCCTAGGTTCTGGCAGGGAGGTGAAAATTGCGTGCGCGCGCGCTGCCAGGCCACCCGGAGTGGAAATTCTCCGCGCCAATCAGCTGTGCGTCAGGAAGCCCGGCAGCCTGCACGCGCAATTTTTGCCTCCCTGCCGGAACCGACGGCATTTTCGGGGTCCCGGAGTCTGCCCTTTCGAAGGGGCAGCGGCGGTGGTGGGCAATCAGTGCTTCCGGGTTCCAGGACGCCGCTGCTGCCGCTGCCCCTTTGGAAGAGCAGGCTCTGGGGACCCCGAAAATGCCCTCGGTTCAAAATGTGCACGAGCATGTCAAAATGGCTCCCGGCAAAAAAAGTTTGCCGACCCCTGCACTAGACCAAACTGACTCTCTTTTCTTCTTCTACCATCCTTCTTTTCTTTTTCCCCCCACCTTGTGCCTTTCTCATGTCCACATTTTTCATCTTGTCCTTTTCCTATTCCAAACTTCTCATTTGCTTCTTTTTCCTTCAGATGTTTCTTCCAGTTGGTTATTTACATCCACCTTTCCTTCCTCTACATCTGTTCCATCTGAGATATTCTTCATCCTCCAGCTTTTCCTTTCTCTGCATAATAAACTCTTGTTCTCCCATCTTTAATCTCATGGTCCTGTTGGGAGTTCCAATGTCTGTTGGAAGTTTGTTGGGGGAGGACCAAGCCTTAAGCAAGGAGATATTCCAATCTACCTGCTAACCTAGGCTGACCATATTTCCTTCAGACAAAAACGGGACTTTTGGGATGGCAAAACGGGACAGGGTCTTATGCCACCATGCCGGCCTCCAAACCCCGCCCCCCAGTCCACGCAATTGGGTCCCACCTGCAAACCCCGCCCCTGACCCACACGATTGGCTCCCACCTGCAAACCCCGCCCCCATCAGCGTGATTGGCTCAGATTTTAATTTTTTTCCCCCGATTTTTAAAGGTTTTTTTTTCTTCTAGCAGTAAATGGTGTGGCAGAGCTGGTGTGTTTGGGGGAGGCCGGAGTACACACACTGTGCACACAGCACCGTCATCGGCCAGGGAACAAGGAGCGGGGATGGAGGGGATGGAGGCCCACCACTGCCCCATCCCCCTCAGGCTTGGCTGAGGGAGGGAGGAGAGTCGCTGCTGCTGCCACCCCCGCAGAGCAGGAGAAGCAGGAGGAGCCGGCTGCGCTTGGCTGCTTCAGCCACACCACTCCACCCCTTGCTGCCCGCTGAAGCTCCCCAGGGTGGCCGGCTCCTGCTTCTCCTGCTCAGCAGCCTGACAACTCTCCTCCCTTGGCCAAGCCCGATCAGATGCACATACACACACTCACAGGACAGACTGCCCTCGGCAGGAGCCGGCCGTGCTGGGAGGCTTCAGCCACACCACTCCGCCCCTCGCCACCCGCTGAAGCCCCCCAGCATGGCCAGCTCCTGCCAGGGCAGTCTGTTCTGTGAGAGTGTGTGTGTGTGTGTGTGCATCTGATCGGGCTTGGCCAAGGGAGGAGAGTTGTCGGGCCGCCGAGCAGGAGCCGGCCGTGCTGGGGGGCTTCAGCGGGTGGCAAGGGGCGGAGTGGTGTGGCTGAAGCCCCCCAGCGTAGCCGGCTCCTGCTTGTCCTGCTCGGCGGCGGCAGTGGCAACAGCTCTCCTCCCTCAGCCAAGCCCGATCAGATGCACACACACACACTCACACACTCACAGGACAGACTGCCCTTGGCAGGAGCCGGCCACGCTGAGGGGCTTCAGCCACACCACTCCACCCCTTGCCACCCGCTGAAGCCCCCCAGCACGGCCTGTGAGTGTGAGTGTGTGAGTGTGTGTGTGCATCTGATCGGGCTTGGCCGAGGGAGGAGAGTTGTTGGGCTGCCGAGCAGGAGAAGCAGGAGCGGCCACCCTGGGGAGCTTCAGCGGGCAGCAAGGGGCAGAGTGGTGTGGCTGAAGCAGCCGAGCGCAGCCAGCTTCTCCTGCTCGGCGGCCTGACAACTCTCCTCCCTCGGCCAAGCCTGATCAGATGCGCACACATACACACACACGCACCCCACACCCTCTTTCTCCAGCTTCCCCATGACCAAATGCACCCGCACCTGTTGCAGGGAGGCTGGAGAAAGAGGGTGCGTGTGTGTGTGTGTGCGCGCGATTACGCTGAGCAAGTAATCTGCGCGTGCACACACACACACACACACACACACACACGCACGCACCCTCTTTCCACAACCTTCCCATGCCTGCTTTCCCTGGCCTCACCACTGCTGGGCAAACAATCTCAGGATCAGGTAAGGAGGCAGGAACCTGGACTGTGGTGCTGCTTCTGCTGCTGGGATCGCACGTGGCAACTGGGCTTCCAGTTGCCGCGCTGATAGGGCCTCTTCCGGGCTGCCTCCAATGGCAAGTCCGGCTCCAGTCCTCCTTCCTATCTTCCTGTCCTCCTTCCTGCCGGGTTTAAAAAAGGGACAAAATGGAGATTTTCCACACGACGGGACGGTGGAAAAATGCTAACATAACGGGACTGTCCCGTTCAAAACGGGACGTATGGTCACCCTATGGTAACCTCAAGATTAAATAAAACAGAGGTCTCTGGCACAGCACCCAGATGGTGTCCTCCTTAAACCATCATGACGGTAACCCCCACAACAAAACAAGTTGCCACATCATGATGTGTTAATAAGCTTGATTTCTTTAAGTCAGCATTCCTCAACACAATGCCCTCCAAATATATTAACTAGAGAAAAAGTAACCATTCATGAAGTGAAGTCTATTGTTTTAACTTGTGTGTTGCATTCATAAGTATGTTTGGAAATACTGGGATCTTCTAGTGGATTGAACAACAACAAAAGTGGAAGCATAATTTTCAATTTTAATTCAAGGGATTTTTTTTAAAAAAGTTAATCATTTCTTTTTCTGGAAATAATACTTTTGTAGTTTTTGGCAGTTCAAATGACTTACATAAAATAAATAAGCCAGTTACTAATTTAGGAAGAATTGCCAAGAAACAAACAACATTTAACAGTAAAATAATCTGCTAACATTTAACAGTAAAATAATCTGCTACAAATTATGAAAGATGAACATCATAAAGTCTGAATCCAATAATGTAAAACACAGCAAATGTGTTTCAACCTATTCCTATCAGGATGGTGGGCCAAACCAATATCCTGCTATTTAGCAGGGATGGAATTTGGCTTCTAGATTCAATCCATCTCATACAGATTTTGGGAAGGCCTCTGTTATTTTACTTCAGCAAATTTCTGCATTACTTGTGACCCATAACTATACATAAGGTAAAGAAGTTATTATGTTCCTTTGAAAGTATATAATTTAAGAGTCCTGTAGGACTGCCAACTTTTTATATGCCAACATTCATAAACTGAAGGAGCAATTGCCAAATAAAACAAGCTAGGAATATACACTCACAGGCATACATACAGAGGACTGAGAAGTAAACGATCTATGAGGCTCCTCTCTTGAAGACAAATATTGGAACATCAGAATTTCCCCAATCTATAATGTGTGTCTTCCTTATGCCAGCGATGATAAACTTTCTCTGGAACAGAAAGAAACAAGATTCCTTTTTCGCCATAGTAAGTGCATTAGCCAGCTCCACACTGAAGGTACATGAAATAAAATTGGACTTGTAAGGTTCTAGACCTGGAATTGGGTTGAGCCATCTTTTGAATCTACTTCCCTTGCAAATTAATCTAACAAGATTAATCTTGTATTAATCAAGCCCAACTAATTAACTAACACTGCAGCCCTACATACCAGAGATTGGCAACCTATTTTCTGACAAGGGCCATATTCTCTCAAGGTTAATCTGTAGGAAGTTGTTGTTGTTAGATTTTTATCCCATCTATTTTTATATATACTGTAACTCAAGGCAGTGAACATACCTAATACTGCTACCTTCTATGTTCCCCCACAACAACAACCCTATGAGGTAGGTTATTTTATTGTGGCTGAAATAAGCAAGAGCTGAGGCCAGTGCCAAAAGTGGGTGGGGAGATCTTATCTCTCTTGCTTTTTCCTTTCTGACACCTCTCTCTGTATTCCACAGGTGCAGGGAAAGAACAAACTTTTATCAGAAGTCAAAACTGATATTTTTTGATATAAATTGAATGAATAAATAAATAAATATTGTGTACACAGCTTATGAATTTAGGTTAGGGATCACATAAAATTAAATTGTGGGCTACATGTAATTTATGGAGACAGATTTTCATCTTCCACTATACTCATTCAACTATAAAATTGCCTTCAAAACTCAGTGGAATTTACCAGTGAGTTTACTGCACTCTTATGAAAGTATATTTTACATTGGATTTTCACCCTTTTCACACTGAAGATATTGTCTAGTCTGGCAATGAAACATCTGCAAGAAAACAATAAGGCTCAGAAAAAGAAAGAAAGAAAGAAAGAAAGAAAGAAAGAAAGAAAGAAAGAAAGAAAGAAAGAAAGAAAGAAAGAAAACAAACCAAGGACTCCACAGTTATATTGAATTGTCTAACTTTTAAATATTCCTCCAAATTGTGAATGCTCCTATATTCCAGTAATGAATGTGCAGCTAGATAACCACTAGTGGGGAAATTTAACCACTCAGTATCATTTGTTTGTTTGTTCCCGTCAAGTGTTATGTTAATGAACTGTTGTAACTGGTGTTCAGAAATTCAGGATGGTGTTACTACATAGATATGCAGAAAAGAAAGAGAACACATTTCCATAGGCTTTTTCCTTTCTGTCTTTATGACTTGCCTCCTCCTCTTCTTCACACTTTATTAGGTGCAAAACTTTTAGTAATCTGGGCCACCAGGTAGTTTGCTGACACACTGTGCAAAGGAAATACTATACAGTCTTTGGTTCATTTCCCAGGTTGGAATATATTCAAAGAGTAGACTAAGAAATGGCAGCATATCTTAATAATAAACTAGAGTCTTAGCAGAAACCTCATATAACTGATTTGCTGTCAGCAATCCATATCATATAAGAAAAGTGCTGTATATGGAGAAGACCCTGTCTATGCCTTCAGTACAACTGATGATAGAATGCTATAATTTTAGAAAAACATAATCCACTTACCAGGTATGCAGTAGAATCAAAATAATAGCAAAAAACATTCTTGTTATTTCTGAGTTTAAATCCAGCAACTTACTTTCTCCATGCACATCTCTCTTTGAAATTCTTAACAGTAACTTTCAAACAAGTAGGAAATTACAGTATAGACATCTGACTGAATTTGTGGGTTGGATGAGAAGCATCATCTCTCCGAAAGTATCATTTTTGCAATGTACTTCTTTAACCCAAAAGTATTCCAATGAGAAATTGTCTCATTTTAGCCTATTGCACAATGACTCCACTTCTATCTCAAAGCAAAATCTTAGCCAGTGGAATGACATTGGCATAAAACAATGCAATGCACCATCAAGCCCAGCACTCATTGTTTTAAAAATGTTGCCTCTAAATGCCTTTAATTTGCATGTTATTTCAGGCCCTTTAATCTGTTCTGTCTAGCACTGATTGCCAGATTCATTGTAATGGCTATGACCAATCTAAATTACAGCCATTTAATTCCTAAAATCCCCAGGATTAGCCAATTCCTAGAGCAACCTGATCCTAAAATATCCCAGGGAAATTTGCTTGTACCAGCTGTCCTGGAATCCTCTACTACTGAGGTGGGATCACCATGCTGAGCGATCAACAACTCCCTGTTTTCCGACTAAGCTACAATTTCTTTTTAGCTGTCATTCTATATATTCTTATACTCCTTTCAGTATCTTTTTTCTAACTACTATCAGCATCTTTAGAAATGACAGGTTCATTTGACTTTCTACTATATTGTGAGTTAATTCGTTTAGATTGTACTTGCTATAAAGCAAACTTGTTTTGGGATGTAAGAAAACCCTGGAATGATATGAGTTAATGCTGTCTGACCAGTGAAATTCCAGATTTCAGATCTCTAGTCTCATAAGGTTAGAATAAACCTAAGGTTTAAACCTAAGGTTTTATTTAATAAATAAAATTTTAAATATTTTAAATATTCCTCCAAATTGTGAATGCTCCTATATTCCAGTAATGAATGTGCAGCTAGATAACCACTAGTGGGGAAATTTAACCACTCAGGTTAAATTTGTTTAATAAATAAATTTATTTATTTTTATGTTTATTTATGTTTAATAAATAAATTTATTTAATAAAACCTTTCTAAAGGTTCTGAATTTTGCACTTAGGCATATTTCTCTCCAGGCTGAGAGAGAAAATATGCAACTAATCATAAGGTTAAGGCTTATTTCTTAACAAATCCATAAAGCAAATCTCTCTTTTGCTTCCGAACTCCCCTCCCCATCCAGACTACAACAGTGCTATGCTAGAAGAGGCTTTGATTATATGACCAATTGTTTAGCATGTGTTTCTAAACTGGCTTGTAATTGCTAAATTAATCTCTCCAAGGTATTAAAAGCCGATTTGCACAAATCTGTGCAAAGGGTATGGGAGAGGATAAAAATCCTGGAAGGGAAAGCAGAACACTATACTTAAATTGATAACATGTCCATTGCAATAGCAACTATTTGTTTATGGAGCCTCTCGTGGCCCTGGGAATAAGCAAATATAAGCAGCGGGAATTACAAATACAGAGGCACTGCTATTGGAGGCTGCCAGTAAGTGGTATGGTGGCTTCAGGAATTGAATTTCCCTTGCCAGAAGCTTTGTCTCAGTCTATGTAAAAGGCTTTGGCACAGTATCAGGCCTCTGGGGAAACCACTTAGCAGGGTGGGGATTATCCAATGGTTTACTACAGTTTGTGCTTCACATTTCATGGCAAAACTTGCTTCCTCCGTCATGAAGGCATGTTAACTCCCTGCACACCCTCTACTTGCTTTTCTTCAGGGTTCTTTGCATGTGCTGAACATATGCTGTTTCAAAGTGTGAGCAGGAGAGAGAGAGAGAGAGAGAGAGACTTTAATGCATATGGCTGAATGAATAAAAAAATCAAAACAAAAAACAATCACTAGAAATCTCTGACTAATGGCAAAAATGCAGAGATGGGTAATTTGGCCAGCCTAAATAATTCTCTGAAATGGATGTGCTCTGCTTTGACAATCCCATCTAAAATGCAAATGAATTATGCCTGACTATAATAATAGCTGCAAGTGTTACATGATTCCTCCCATAATATTAGGTTTACTCCTAATGAGTATTCCCTAACACATTGCTATCAAAGATTGGCTTTTGCTGGAGAAAGAGGAATAAAGGGAGGGTATGTAAAGGGAGAGAAGAGAATTGTGGATGTACTTCCTGTGTTAAAAAAAAAGGAAAAAAGGAAACTGAGATTCTAAAAACACTTCATATCTATTTGTGGTTCTGTAAGAAAAAATGTTTGGCTAATCTAAGGAGGTTGTGTAATATATGGTCTGTCTACTGAGTGTTATTTATCTTTTTAAAATAGTGTTTAACTTTGTGGGATTTTTAAAACAGAAACCCTGATGAATGCTCTGAAGGATGTGCAGCACACCAGTCCTACACATAGAAGTCCTTAGAAAACAATAGTAATTGCTTTCTAAGCTCTGCTCAGGCAATAAAAGAGTGTTGGTTTCTTACAGAGGTCCAAATGCAGCAGCTGGATTTGGCTTTATGAACCATGAAAATTAGTTCCCATCTGGAAGATGTGTTGAATAAAGATGCAACAGTAAGTCTATCTCTAATAGGAAGACATACATTTTCTACTTGAAAATGTATGTTCATAATGAAAATTGGGGAGCAAGAAGTTCCAAAAGATATGACCAGTCTAATTTCATATATAATTCCATGACATAGGAAATATGTATGGAGAAACAACACCATTATTGGTAGCATTATAAACAATTTTTGGTACTTCTCAACCATGGTTCACAAAGCTCCTCTTATTCAAGTGCATTCAATATCACAAGTCAGAAGCCCAGGGACATAGTCGTCAGCTTATTTTAATGTAGCCCTTGATCCAATTTGAAAATATCTCTACAGGGAAGCGGGCTGAGCCGCAGATAAGGGCAATCCTTAATCAGGGAGAGAGAGGGAGAGAGAAGTTGGCAGAGACAAAAAAAAAATGGTTTTGCTTATTGGTGTTCTTCTCATCCAGTACAGCATATAGTCCCTGACAAATTACACCTGAGGAGAAAAAACACAGAGTTGCTCATCAGTCAATAGCCAGAATTTCAAGGTTGTATATGGCTCATTATATATCTGGATCTTTTGCTTTGGGCATTGATATAGAAATATAAAAATAACTCTCACAATACTCAAGCAATTTCCAGTATTCAGATATAGTAGAAGTAGAACAGCTCCATATGTTTTGTTTTAAATTTCTCAGACATCTAAAGTGAAACTTTTTCATGCACATGCTTTTGTATACTAATAAGCTAAATGAGTTCAGTTAAAAACTACTGCCTGTATACATACAACATGCTAATTGTGACAAACTTTTACCTTGATTAGTATGTAGTTCAGTTTATTGTGTGCACCCAGAAAATGTTTTTATTCAGTAATCAGTGAAGCACGTTGGGTAAATGTGGCCAGTGTCATAGAGAATGAGGAGCTTTCATTAATAGATAGTCAATTAGAAAAGAGCCATGGAAGATTATTCTTATATATGATTACTGCTGCGAGACTATTATATGCGCAAAAATGGAAAGACTCCAAAATACCCAACAATGGAGGAATGGTTGGTGAAGATGACAGAACTAGCAGAGATGGCAAAATTAACTTGTTTGATTAGAGAAAGATCAACAACTACATTTATCAGTGACTGGAAACCCCTTATGGACTTTTTGCTGAAAAAAAGGGAAATGAACTTATGGATTTGAAGATTAGAAAGGGTAGCTAATGGAAAGAAGGAAATTATGATGTAACCTTAGAGAGAGGGTAAAATATAAATGTATTTACAACCGCTGTCAAAAAGATTGGAAGCCGCTTCTATATAATCTTTTCCTTTTCCTTTTTATATTTTCTTTCTTACTTATTCACTATTCTTTCTTGTTTTCTTTGTTTATTTTCTAATATTTGTATTGTTTTTATCTTGTTCAAAATTTCTTCAATAAAAATTATATTTAAAAAAAGAGAATGAAGAGCTTTTGTTCATATGTTGTGGTGGAAAGCACAAAGGTTTTATGTGGGAAGAACATTGGAAACCCAAGGCACTGCTGTAGGTTCAGTCATGGCAACTGGATTTCTTTCTTTTGGTTGAAACGTTTCACTGCTTGTCCAAGTAGCTTCTTCAGTCTGGGCAAAAGTTGGTGAGGGGACCCCATATATGTCTTCCAGGGTGGCTGTATTGACCTTACACCTGAATGGCTTGTTATTTGGGCAATTGAGGTGTAGATAGTCTTTGGGATGTCTGTAGATAGTCTTTAGGAGTAAGACATCCCAAAGACAATCCCTGAATTGCCCAATTAACAAGCCATTCAGGTGTACGGTCAATACAGCCACCCTGGAATACATATATGGGGTCCGGTCCCTTCACCAACTTTTGCCCAGACTGAAGAAGCTACTTGGACAACCAAAAGAAAGAAATCCAGTTGCCATGACTCAACCTACAGACAATTCCACCTGGATGACTGAGAATCTTCATCGACCAAGGCACTGCTGTTTGTTCCTCTCTATTTTGGAAATTCATAATCAAGATATGATTAAAAGTATAAGCTACCAAAACTGAGTAAAAGATGCCAAGGCTGAATCCTGAAGCTCTTCCCCTGAAATTAAGAACATAAGAAAGATGAATAGATTAGGAGAGGTGAGGAAGAGAAGAAGAGTTGGGGTGGTATTAAATTCAAGTGAGATTGTATATACCCTACCCTAACTTTTGTGAATAGCTTGTACTACCTAACAGTTCAACATACTGTACAGTGATTCATGAGATAATACAATTTATAGAACTTATAAAATAAATGACTATGAATCAGGATCAGTGATCCAAACATGAATTTCTAAAGTTTACCAGGCTGTCTCCTTTATATTAAATAAAGCTAAAATATTGCTAGTTTTGTAACTTTGAAACAGATGTATTTTAACATTGGTCAGCCATTTAGAGTATATATCTGATCAGGCAGGATATAAATGAATTAAATTATCAATAGAAATAATAATTTCTTATAGAAACATTCTAGATCCAAAGTCAGAGAAAGAACAAAATAAGGAAATCCCCACCACACCCTTTCCCCAAATTATCCTGTGAATAATCAAAATATTTGAAAATACGTATTTTTGGATCTTAAATATTTTAAGATAAGTATTTTGTTTTGTCTTTAAATGTTTATTGCTTTAAAATATTCCCTGTATATGTTATTGCTCAGATATTCAAAGACAGAGCTAGTAGTTATGCACAGTTCCTTGGACTCAACATTTTACATCATTTGGTACATAGAAGGATCATCATACACAGACACATATATATCCTAAGTCCAAATTCAATAGATGATATTAGTTATGTCAATATCTCAGCCTCAGTTTCCCTTAAGAATTAATAATGATCGATCTTGCAAGACTGTGGAGAAAAACATAAAGATTTTAAAATATTCTGCCAAGTAAGAGTTCTATACATATGGTGGCAATATGCATTTTACTAACACTATTTATTCATTTCCCAAAAATAATTCTTGATCAACCTCTTTTATTTATATCTGTAGAAAATCATATATTCTGTATTCTCTGGCACATATATATTATGATAAAGTTTACTTCAAATGAAGTTTTGAAATGGAGTTCCCAGGTTAAGTACTAATTTCTTTGCAGCTGTGTACCTCAAGAAAGCAAAAGTTATATTTATCAGTATAATCAGATGCAAAGTGAACTGTGGTCCATGAACACTTATGGTATGTGCTACTACATTGGTTAGTTTTTAAGGCACAACAATATTTTTCATTCTTTTTGATACTAAAGACAGACAGAGCTGCCTCCTGTGAAAACTTACTTTCAAATCAGTTAATCTCCTTTGGAATTTTTTAGTTAAGAATGTCTTATGTCACATACCAGTTATTAATAAAAATTGTCCTTTTATTAATAACTTTTATTACCTTACAAACATGTTGTGAACTTTATTTTAGGTTATGGAAGCATATGAGGCCATACGTTTGCATGGGCTGATCTGTGTATCTTTTCCTGTTTTGAAACAAGATGGAAGACAGAAACAGTCCTGTCACCAAATTCTTCACTCCCTTTAGAAACAGCTGATGTCTTTGTCTGGCTGACTGTAAGGACGTCAGCTAAATGGGCTCTAGGAAGAGGTAAATATTCATGTATCTGTATTTCTTCTGCTCACTCAAGGGGAGCAATGGTAAAAGTCTTCAAATGCCGACAAATACAATTTAGCTTTGAAGGCTGCCAGCAATTCTGCAGTAGCAAATCCCATTTGTAATCAAAGGGTGAGTCATTAGCCTTGACATTTGAGAAATGAAGATTACTATGAATTTATGAAAAAGATTTCCTAAAATGTTTCCTTAGCAACTGCCAATGAGAAGCCTGAGGCATCTCTTTCAGGTCCCTAGGCTGAGTAAGGCTGCCAACAGAGGAACTGATGGTTTCCTTTCTGATAGTTGTTAAAGCAAACAGTGCTCAAAGTCTCTGCTTCTTTCCACCCATAAGACTTATCTTACAAAGAAGGAGAGAGATTGAACCCAATACGAATGTTTAAAAAGGAGGCATCAACTTCTCCATATTTTGACCATGGCTATCTCTAGCAGAAGGGATCGACAGTGTTATGGCTACTGTAGCCAGGGAGTAGGAAAAATGTAGAACCAAATGTGGTTAGCATGCAAAAGGCCTAATTGCCTGCTCATTTTCAGATTATGCAAAGTGTCTGCCATTTGAAAAGAAGTGGGGCTCATTGCAAATCAGTATTAATCATGTTGATATTTTAGAGATTTGCAACAAAAATGGGATGCATTTTCTAGCAAGAAATACATAAAAAATAAGTCCTGCAAATTTCCATCTGAATCCTGAGACTTTCATAAACAAATAACTATCTTAAGGTAAAAATTGTCTTCTTCAGCTCACATTTGAATCCTCCTGTAATCTGAGCCATTGAAGAAATTGGGGGTAGTAAAATTCACTCCTTACTAGAAGCAAGCATTATGACTGCTTGAGATTCATATTTCCAAGGCAGGAAACATAAAATGTGGTGACATCCCTAGTCTGGTAAGATAAATAACAGTTCTCAACATTTGAGGATACAAGAAAATAACATAGTCAATATGGTAGCAAAATTAACTTGCATTTTTTCTCTATGTAAGGAATTTATTCTTTAGAGAGAATTTAGGAAAAGTATGTGTAGCCAATTGGCAGTTAACTGATTTTAACCATGGTAAGCCCGAATTTAAACCGGATCAGTCATATCCTCATGGGACTTGGGTGAGTCATTACCTTTCTATCTCCATTCCCCAAATGATCTTTTACAGGGCCTGTAATGGCCAGGTTGTTGGGGAAATGAAAAATGATAAAATATCTTGCAAAGGGCAATGTAATGGATAAATATTAAGGTTGAATTGGCTTAAAGGAAAAAAAAGCATGGAATCCCTTTGGAAAATTTCAAGCTCATTTTTTATTCTTTTGTTAGATTCCTTCCTAGACACAGTCTACATGTGTAACCCAGCTGATCTTTGAATACTAGGTCAAAAACTTGTTATAGAGGCACACTATCTTACACTGGACTTAAACCTCCAAGGGCCTTGTGGATCAAAATGCCATCTTGAATTACAGCTGGAAATGAACTGAGAGCAAACAGCTTCTCCAGAGAGCGGATGTAATATGGCCCCTCTGAGGAGTGTTGATAAGAAAGCTGGCAGCCTCACCAGCTGATGTTTCTTCAGGACCAGGTTTGGCAGATCAACTCTGATTAGTAGCAGCTGCAGTTTCAGGCTGCAGCAGCACTATGAATGTTGCCAATACATTCCAGATGATAAATGCAACACAGATTTGCAGAAAGGAGGATTTGGGTTGGGGGTGGGGACTTAATAATTGCACTCCTTTTTAGTAAAATACGTAGCTTCCGTAAGTGAATGGGCAACCAAAGAATGGGCAGTTCCTAGCTTTCTTTAAAAAATACACACAAACAAATATATGGATAAAACAGGAATGTATGTGGTCATTTCTTTCCAAGGTGGAAGACTAGTTTTTTTTTTCCTTTCAAAGGAAGGAAAACTTTCTGAGTCTTTAGTGTGTATTGCCTGAATGGAGCCTTTGCCATTCAAAATGGCTGCCACATTATCATGCCAAAAAGCAAATAGTCCCACCCTCACACAATATTCTCAGGAGAGTTTTGCAGAGCAGCAGTAAGTGGTCAAAATCAGCTTAAATCTTCCTAACGCTAAAAGTTGTTTGCATCCTTTGTTGATTTCTTTTTTAAAAAACAAGATTTCATCTTTTCTTTCTCCCTCATTGAGTAAGGAGAGAATGATGATAGTAAGAAGGCTTCTGAAAAGGACTTGGAAAGGGGTATTTATTTTGTTTTGTTTTTCTTAAAAGAGAGAACTAAAATAGGGGATGATCTAGTTGAGTAGGGACTTTGGGAGAGAAGAAAAGACTAATAATCAGCCTCTAAACCACAAGTTTCTCCCATAACAAAAGAGCAACAGGAGGTAGATAGTGTGTGTGTTTGTGTGCCTCTGTGTGTTTAGGGGGAGAGTCACAGCCTTGAGGTGTTGTCACAGAAACAATGGCTAGGGAATGTGAAACATTTCTTAGTCCTGCCTGCTGTACCTTTGTTAGGTTGCTGAAGTGCTTGAAGTATAAAAAATTATCCACCTTCCTTTTGGAGTTAAGGATCAGGTACCACACTGGGAACTAGACTCCAAGCTGAATTTAAAATCAATTTCACTTTAAACAAGTCAGTCTAAATAAGATGTACCTCTGTTAGCACTGCATAAAATTTTGAATGACCAAAAAAACAATGTATCTTCATTAACTACATGTAAGAACCCTAACTGGGTCAGAGAAACATCCAGAGTAGCCAAATAGATATTTCCTGCAAAGATAAAACTGCCAAACAACTACACTTTTGAAAAGATGAAACAGCAGAGAGAAATATTAATTTCAAAATAATATTTATTTAATTAAAAATACAGTACATGTCATGTATTGGGGAACACTTTGAGCTTGATGATCTATGTGCTTTCTGTCTCTGTGGTCAATGATGTTTTGAGATGACCTCAATGATCTTGCTGTCTCTGTGGTTCTTTATTTTCAAAGTAGCCTGGGATTGGATAGACAGTTCTTGAAACAGAGGACTGGTTTCTAGTAGCCCTTCAAAAAGAGGAATGTACTCTGTAAGGTAAGATAGATGTTCACTCTACAAGCATAGCTACACATTTCATTGACTTGCTTATTCAGAACCACTTCAAATTATGGCTGTGAACACGGAGGCTCTATTTTATTAGAATGGCACATAGCCATACTCATAGACTCACTTGCAGACCATTTGCACCTACTTGCAAGACTGTGTAGAGCATATATAGGCTAACATATTGAAATGGTCTTCTAAACCTTTGATTAAAAGTATATTAAGGTCCAACGTAATGCATCCCTGCCACTGTTTTCAACATTTTTTAATACTAGCAAAATGTACAGCAGGCTTAGTTAAACTGTGTACATGCAGGGCTAAAATCAGATGGCCATAAACAATTACATACATACTGTAACATTCCCCCCAAATACAAAAGTGGTCAAAATATTACACATTTTACTTATTTATATAGTTAAATGCTACCTACTCCCATTTTGTTGTTCTATGCGGTTAATAAACATTGAGTTTTAAATTCAGTGTAAAAATTTTTTAAAAATTAAAATCCATCAGCATAAGACTCTAAAGTAATCCTTTTCAATGTAAATAAGGGTGGCGGCAGCAATCTCAATTCCAACATCAAGTCCTTTTGTAATTAAATCCCTGCTACAGAAGAAAGAGATTTATCTGAAGATGTTAAACATATTTGTGACAGGACATGTAAAAGGTGCCTTATTGAAATATGTTTCGTAGTGGTGGTTTTAGAAGTAAAGCTTGTGTCTTAGTCCACTTTTGTTCTGGAACATTAGCAAGAACATCTGGCTAAGCTCTAATTGTTTAGGCATGGGATATCAGTGGCCCTCCACATGTTGCTAAAATGCAACTCCTAGCATCTCTTAGTCACTCTCTCTCAGCCCAACTCACCTCACAGAGTTGTTGTGGGGAAAATAGGAGGAGGAAGGAGTATTAGGTATGTTCGCCACCTTGAGTTATTTATAAAAAATAATAAAGGCGGGATAGAAAATCAATCAATCAATCAATCAATCAATCAATCTCTTATTTTTGACTGGTCCTTACAAGATATTGGGAAATAAAGTTCAACAATATCTAGAAGGTCATGGGTTGTATTTTCCATTCTTTTCTAGCTATACTCAGTTCTCTCTGATGTTTCCTGCATGTATTTTGCTTGACAACAATATGACAGTATCTTGCCATTGCCTTCTTCTGGATGGTTGTTCAGCTTTCTAGTCTAACTCACAGCCCTGAGATTTCCTGGGTGACTTTCATCTAAATAGTAATCAGGTTTATATCTTTATAAACTTTATAAAGCTTTATAGCTTTTGAGATCAGTTAAGATTAGCTAATTGTAGCAACCTGCTCTCACACATCCTCTCACCTCTTCTCAAAGGCTGATCAATGAAAGACTCCTATCCATGGGCATTTAGAATATTCCCTGTAATTTATAAAAAAATTAGACTATGGGTTACGTTTCATATTTAGTACAAACTCCTGATTTGGGGGAGGGGGCAGCTGTTTGGCATGCTGCATGCAGAGGGTTCCTCTCAAAATGGTTCATTCTGCTTCTGACTTGTTCCCATTTACTTACCTCCCTGTTCTGCTTGTATATTGCAAGCAGAGGATGCTGTTTTGTCACTTCTTGAATACTTAGGGTGTAGATGACTTGGCAGGAAATCTGAGACCAAGACAAGGAGCAAAAGGAGAAAGGGGACCCTGGTCAGTATCCAACAATGCCTATTTCTATTACTGGGTTTTCTCATGTATCAATAGCCACAGAAACATTTATAGATATTAGAAGAGAGAGTCTCATTGGTTTTTATCTATATGAAACAGCTTTGGTTTTCCATGGCATTCCCAGCTGTAGCACCCCAGTAGGGTACATAATAAACATTCATTACCTTGAAAGAAATTAAAAGAGAAAAAAAAGAAACAAAAATAATACTTACAGCATTTTTAATTATAAATCTCTGAAGTCTACTAAGCTGCATAATAGCGAGTTATCATTTTATACGAATGAGATCAACTTCTTTACACACCCCAAATTATAATAGTGGCCTGGGTAGATTAGCTACACTGTATTTACTGTTATATTTGGGAAAATAAACAGCATTGACATTTCAGACACAGAAATATGGTATTGTAAACAGATGAAGAAAAATCAAGGAAAAAAGATGCTGAAACATTATTTCCCCATGTTCATCTTCTCCAACTCTTAAGTAAACCAGGCTCCCTGCAACCTAGTATTTTCCAGATGCGTTGGACTACAAATCCTGCCATCCCTGTCCTTCACTGGGAAGGTTGCAATAAACTCCTGACTTCAAGAAATGAAGCGGAGACCAGTGGAATGACTGCTCATTCATATACAAGCTAGATGCAACTAGATGCATTAATGACTTCTCCCATTGATATTGTAATGTTTCTTGTATGCATTGAGATACATTCTCATATTGTGGGTTCCAGAGGCTCTTGATATTCCCTGATTGGGATCATTAGGGATGTTTTTCCATGCTAGCCCATATGCATTGTGACTGTGTTGGTCACATAAACCATTCTCTTTAAATTGAAAGCCACTGATCACTAAAGAGGTTGGACCTTGAGCTTAAGACCTTGGTGACTGATTTGATTAGTCCATTTGAGTGAGAATAGGGCAACACAGGGGCTATGTTAATGGAACTTAAACAATAGGCCATCACTAATCAGAGACCTCAAGGTTGAAGGGAGGTTAATTGTTATGCGGGTGGCATTTGAAAAGAAGTGTTGACTAGTGTAATGCACTGTGGGACTGTAGCATTTGAACATGCAGCCTTAAGGCCAGAGGTTTTGTTTAGTTTCCCAATGAAATTTAAAGCTACATTATGCACTTCTCTAAACAGCAGCCTATACACCATGGTTCTTTGATTCAAGAGAAGAACAATTACTAATTGATAATACAAAGAAGCCCCGGGCTCAACATTCAGATTCCATCTTGGTTCAGAAACTGACTTTTTTAAAAAAAAAGAAACTGAAGAAAATGGTTCAGATGGATCATCACTATAACTTGAGCATTGAAACACAAGTGTCTACTTATCCATTTGTAAGAAATTTCAGGAAACATTTGGGCAGTGGATTTGAGTAGAATTGTAAACAACATCCATATTTATTCCATATATATCATAAAGTAATGGAGTTAATTGCATTAAGACACTAAATCTTTGTCTGACAATATACAATGTTCTTAAAAGAATTAGGATACAATACTATTAATGACAACCACTGGAGTCGATGAAACTCACTCTGAGTACACTACAATAGGCTGTACAAAAAACCACTAAGCATTTAAAACTAATAAGTAATCTCATGTTATTAGCATGTGAATATTCAATATTTATAGAATGAACAGTGTTTAATATACTTTCCACATGTATAACATATACAAGCTTGTGTAATCAATTGCAAGGGCATGTAAGCAATATGTGTTGCAATGTTGAAATTTTAATGTTGCAATTAAAAAGGCTAATGTGATTTTAAGATGCATTCATAGAACAATAATTTCCACATTAATAAAAATTAGTAGTCCCATTTTTTTTCAGTACAGCACTGGACCTCTAGTGTGCAACAGGAGTATTCTCTGTACCAAGCTGCCCAGAGCCACTTGTTGAGATGGGCGGCTATAGAAATCGAAAAAAATAAAAAATAAAAAATAAAATAAAATAAAATAAAATAAAATAAAATAAAATAAAAAATAATAAAATAAAATAAAATAAAATAAAATAAAATAAAATAAAATAATAAAATAAAATAAAATAATAAAATAAAATAATAAAATTATGCATATCACACTATTAAGAAGGAGATAGTCAAGTTTAAATGGCAGAGGGCAGTGAATATGGGCATTGGCACTGAGTAAAAGTTGAAGAATCTTAGTATGTTTAGGCTGTTGTGGAAACAGCCTAAATGTTCAAATGCCTGAACTTCTGTCTAATGGAACAGATCAGCAAAGGCTTGCTCTCTACTGTTCAGATGGCAGAACCTGATATAATGGGTTTCTTTTGGAGAATATGTTTTGACTGAATATTAGGAGAAACACCTTGACCATAAGAACAGTTTGGCAATGGAACCAACTATCTGGATAACTGAGAGTGCAAGTTACTACAATTAGCCAATCTTAGCTGATCTCAAAAAGCTATATAGGATCAGACCTCATTACCACTTGATGAAAGATGCCCAGGAAATCTCAGGGTTGTGAGTTAGACTGGAAGCTGGAAAACTATCCAGAAGAAGGCAATGGCAAAATACTTCCATATTGTTGTCAAGCAAAACACATGGACAAGTCAGCTTGAGAGAGTTTTTGTTTTTAAATTTGATGAAAGATGACTAATTCTAGAGATTTTGTCTCATTCTGGAGTTTAGAGCAGATGGCTTATATGTTCAATGACTTTATGATTCTATGTGAATATTAGTATGGATCCTAGGAAAGGCCTTTGCAAAGATATTATCTATCTTTGTGTCAAATTAACTTACACCCCCAATTTGAATGCATTACACAAATGCAAGGCCCATTACCCAGAAACTGCCTTCTCTATAAATTATGACTCTATGCTTTCACTAAAGTAGTATAACAAATCAGCACCCCATGGCTGAATATAAACCTAGCCCTAACTTTTGGGTATTTCCTATCAAGACTAAATAAGAAAATGTTACATCTCACCTTTCTTCTGGAATTCAAGAGGATGTATTCCCTCATTTTATCGCCAAAAAACTCTCTTAGGTAGACTGGGCTGAGAGAGTAACTGTCCCAAAGTCACAATAACTTTCATGAGCAAATGGGACTCGAATCTGGGTCTCCCCATTCTAGACCAACACCTTGGCCATCGCACCACGCTATTTTCAGTGCTTCCTGAGTATTCAGCAAGATCCAGATGACATAGTTCCATTTACAACCTTATGTTTTACTACCACTTCTGCCTCCCCACCCCACCCCAAATAAGTTGAGAAAAAAATTAGTAACTGCATAATAGCTTTTGATGGATAGTGTTAAGAACTATCCATAGATACTATGGACCTCAGGATGTTGACTCCAAGAGTCTATTACCAGTATGTGATATTCATGCATGCTTAGGCTGTATACAGAAGTATACAGAAATAAGAATGGATGTAAACCTTTTGCTGCAGAAGAAACTCCACTTTCCCCCATGTTTGCCCCTCAAAGACCTTATCTATCCAGACAGAGACCCAATGGTAATTGCTACTTACCTCATCCATGTTTATGCAGAGAATGAGCCAAACAGCAATTTTCATATCCCTGCTGTGAAGAACCTGGAAGGAGGGGAGAAGTAGTTTTACGATTGACACAAGGGCCCTGTGCAAGTTCAGCTTCTGCTACTAATGTCAATGGAAGAAAAATCACCCTCTGAACTAAGTTCAAGGGAAATGGCTCATATGTCCAAAATACTACCTTGCAAACTTCCATAGTAGACTAATATTATAATATAACCATATTATAGTTTGTTCTGTTTGAGCTTAGTGTGTTGTGAGTGCCTAAACACTGAGGCTGAAAACTAAAATGCTGTAATTCATGGTTTAGTATGCTGAGTGAATCCAACCAATTGTGGTTTATTTAGTAAGTCTCAGTTAAATATAGCATGACTAATGTGACATGTGAATCAGACTGTGTGTGTGTGTGTGAGAGAGAGAGAGAGAGAGAGAGAGAAAGAGAGAGAAAGAGAAAGAGAAAGAGAAAGAGAAAGAGAAAGAAAAGGAGAAAGAATTGTTGACAATTCATAGCATACAGGTCTATCAATCTAATCGGCATGGTAACTCAATGGAACTCCCTTACTGAGAGACAATGTCCTACTGAATTGGAGATGCTGTGGGCAAACAATAGGGCAGTGTTTCTCAACCTCAGCTATTTTAAGATGTGTGGACTTCAACTCCCAGAATTTCCCAGCCAGCAATTTCTGAGGTTGAGAAACACTGCAATAGGAGAACGAATTTGCTCTCATGCCTAGCTTGCAAGTAAATCTGTTTACTATTGGAAACTGAATGCAGGATTAGATAAAAATTCAGCATGATTGTGCAAGACTCTTCTTTTGTTGGATCTGCAACAACAGTTAGAGAATGAAGTGCTTCCCTTCAGGATTCCAGAACCATCCAGAACCAACCACTCTGACCCCTCAAACAGTTAGTATTCCATGGCTACTGAGCACTGTCATTTCTCATTAAGATGTTTGGGGAATATTTTTCCTGAAGACTTTTTGTACTTGAACAAAACAAAACAGTTTTATCAGACCTACTGATCTGTCTCTCTTATATGTAGGAGTTATCATTTTGGCTGCAAAAGCAACACACATTTAGTCTAAAAGATCAGAAAGTGAATTATGTCTCTAGCCCTATGACCACATCCTATGATTTAAATATAATCAGACTAATGAGATTTCCATAATATTGGACTGTTTTTTTTAAAAAAATGAAAATTGTGTTCCCATGCTGTCAGATTAACAGTGCTGGACTGGGTTTACTAATTTATGAGTTTACATTTTACTTTTTTTTGGCAAAAGAATAAATTCAGAGCATGTCAAATGATAATGAGCATGCCTAAAACTTAAAAATGCATCCAATATAGAAGTATATTAGACTCTGCAAAACCTTAATACACTCCTTTCTTTCTTTTAAACAACATAGAAGTAGGCTGACCATATTTCCTTGAGGCAAAAATGGGACATTGGGATGGCAAAAACGGGACAGGGTCTTATGTAATATTCCCCCCGCCCCGCGCGATTGGCTCCCGCCTGCAAACCCCGCCCCTTGGTCCACGTGATTGGCTCCCACCTGCAAATCCCGCCCCCGTTCCGCCTGATTGGCTTCCAATTGCAAACCCCGCCCCCGGTCTGTGCAATTGGCTCCTGCCTGCAAACCCCACCCCCCGGTCCACACGATTGGCTCCCACCTAGCCAATCACCCTCCTCTCCACCTCTCCGCCCTCCTTTGCTGCGTGCTGACAGGCAGGACGGCTTCCTCTTCTGGGCTGCCTCCAATCGGCAGCTCCGGCTCAGATCCTCCTTCTGCGCCATTCCCGCTGGGTTTAAAAAATGGGACAAAATTTAGATTTTTATCAAAACGACGGGATGGTTGAAAAATGCTAAAAAAAGCGACTGTCCCGTTCAAAATGGGACATATGGTCAGCCTACTTTGTGCCTAAGGCAGGACTAGAACTGACGGCCTCACGATTTCTAGCCTGTTGCTTTAACCACTACACCAAACTGGCTCTCAATATCCCACACACTGTATAACTAATCTATAGTTATATCTATATCTTTATAGAGAAAGGGACACCACTAGCTAAAACAGGATAAGCCAACCAGGGTTTATGGCCTTCTGTAAATTGCAGGCCCTTTTTTCAAGCCCCACCAAGGTCCCATGGCCAAAATTGCACAGCAAACGAAAGAAATTCAGGGGCACATTTGTGCAGGTGTGTGCTTGTTTTCAATGCCCTTCCTCAAAGTGGAATAGGTGCATTAAGAGACCTTATATCCCCTGGAAACTGGAAAAAAAATAGAATTAAAACCATAGCAGCAAAGAAATTGTCTAGCTTTGCGAGAAGGAATTAATGAAAAAGAGGGATGTTTATTTCCCACTCTAGGGTTAAAATAGTTTTTTCCCCCTCCCTTATTAGGACAAGAGGAATATGGAACGATTGCTAGAGACAAGCGGGAAGTTTGCTCAGCTTTTTGTTTTTGTTTTGTGAGGCTGGCACACTTCCTACCCAGATCATTCGACGGGGCACTAGCGTTTCTCCTAATCTTTTGCACTTGGTGTCCCACCAAGGATTGCAACTGAAGGATTGCACTAACCCTCGAACGGTGCGCTGGGAGGGACACGCTCCAAAAGGAGGGGATGGGGCCTTGTGGAAAGCTCAGATTGCTTTGATGTACAGTACATTTAATGGGTGCCATAGATAATATTACTGCCCAGTCCTGAAGATAATGATTTCCCCCTTCCGTCATGTTGAAAAGGATAATTGGCTAACCCTTTCTGGAGGTCTTTGCAGGGGACCACCAAGGAGGTTGCATGTTATAAACCATGGATCAGTTGCTCTTTGGATTTAAAGGCAAAAAGATACTTCTAAGAGCAGGTTTAGAAGCTTCCTCGTACCTCGTGATCCAAAGAGCTACACAGCCATAGTGTACTGCTCTCATATCCTTCCTTCCTCCCTCCCTCCTTTCCTCCCTTCCTTCTTTCCCCTCTTCCTCCTTCCCTTCTCCCTCTTCTTCCTTCCTTCCTTCTCTCCCCTTCTTCCTTCCTTCCTCCCGTTTCCTCCCCCTTCCTTCCTTCTGTCCTTCCTTCTCCTCTTCCTCCTTCCCTCCTCCCCCTCTTCTTCCTTCCTTCTCTCCCTTTCCTTCCTTCCTTCCTTCCTTCCTTCCTTCCTTCCTTCCTTCCTTCCTTCCTTCCCTCCTTCTCCTCTTCCTCCTCCCCTCCCCCCTTCCTTCCTCCCTCCCTCCCTCCCTCCCTCCCTGTATCTACAGCACACTGTTCCTGATCTATAGCGGCTTCCCAAGCCTCCCTCCTTGGGAGTTAAAGCCAATTCTTTCTCCTCGCCTGACATTTCTGCAAGGGATTAAAGACAGGGAAGCCGGCGGAGGCTGCAAGCAGAAGGCAGCCCAAGCAGCAGTGAGAATAAGTGGGGGATAAAAGCGACGTTTGTACTCCCGCAGCTAATCTCGGCTCCTATACAACTTCCCCAGTCACGTGGTCGGATGCAAACCCCGGATGGCACCGGCATGAAAAGCCCCGCTTGGATAGGCTGACCACATTTCTTTGAGGTAAAAAACGACCCTGGAGAAAGTGGGCGCACATTTGCGAGCGCTTCGCCACAGGAACTTTCAATAATGGGACAAAATGGGTATTTTTCTTGAAATGACGGGAAGCTCCAGAATTGTTTAAAAAATGGGACTGTCCCGTTCAAAACGGGACGTATGGTCAGCCTAGTGTGTGTGTGTGTGCGCGATTACGCTGAGCAAGTAATCTGCGCGCGCACACACACACACACACCCTCTTCCCACAACCTTCCCATGCCTGCTTTCCCTGGCCTCACCACTGCTGGGCAGACAATCTCAGGATCAGGTAAGGAGGCAGGAACCTGGACTGTGGTGCTGCTTCTGCTGCTGGGATCGCACGTGGCAACTGGGATTCCAGTTGCCGCGCTGATAGGGCCTCTTCCGGGCTGCCTCCAATGGCAAGTCCAGCTCCAGTCCTCCTTCCTGTCTTCCTGTCCTCCTTCCCGCCGGGTTTAAAAAAGGGACAAAATGGAGATTTTGATCAAAACGACGGGACGGTTGAAAAATGCTAAAATAACGGGACTGTCCCGTTCAAAACGGGACGTATGGTCACCCTACATAGAAGCATTTGACTTGAAACAACATTTTTAGTCAGCGATTTTATACACATATTTTTCCCCCTTTGGCAATCAGTAGAGATTTATAATGATAAAATATAACATATGTTATACATATATTTTCTTTACAAATCTTGTTATAAATAGTTTTAGTTATTAATCAGACCTCCCCAACCTGGCTAGAAGATGGAGGTTGTAGTATGTATATATGGAACATGTTGGGGAAATCTGTTAGAGGAAGATGAAACTCTAAGGTGGGGGGAGGACTTTGAACTTTGGGGGAATGAGATGTTACTGTCAGAGAATGATTTTTGTATTTTCTGAAGATTATATAAGTTAAAAACTAGCCTTATGTTAGTCCAATGTGGTGATCAGGTGGTGGAAGGATCAAAGATGACAGTCTTTCTGATTATTATTTTTTCCAGTAAAGCACAAAATGAATGAAATCACATGGAACAAGCTTAATCTTGATTACTAATTCAATAATGTTGATATATTTAAAATTCTGTAGGTAGAGCAAGAAATAACCTAAATAAATAAATATAAATTAGCTGAGCAAAATAATTTGATGTTTGTTTCCTTTTTTTATGCTTCTAGTGCTTGGTTGCAAATACCTAGCTTAAAAAGATGGCATTTTGATAAAAGAAGGCAAACATATGTATGAAAATCAATCCTTGTAGCAGAGCAACATAAATTCACCCCTGGTTTGTAAGCAAACATTTCATTCAATGGGTTTGATAATGATTACATGTTGGCAAGATGGACAAGGGTATCATAATTGACCACTAATCATACACTTGATGGCTTTAAAAAGGATTTAGACAAATTCATGGAGGATAAGTCTCTCCATAACTATTAATCAAGATGGTTATACAGGCAATATGGTTATGAGTACCAGTTTCTGGGGAGCAATGAGAATGCTATTGCATGCATGTTCTGCCTGTAGTCTTCCCAGTAGCATCTGGTCACTCAGTATGGGGAAAAAAAAGATGCCTCACTAGATAAAGCTTTGGCCTGACCTAATAGTGCTCTTATGCTTTAAGAACTACTGGTTAATATTCCTTTTAGGTTTTGCACAAGTAGAGAAAAAAATAACCTAAATAAATTAGTGAATGTCACCACTGATGGAAAAAGAGTGTCTGTGTTTAGCCCTAGCAATTATACCCTCATAGTACATGATTTGATTGTTGCATAGTTACAATCAATAATACAAGGCTAAATGAAAAAAGATGGTGTAGAATATGGAGCTGAAAGGTCAGTCTTGGAGTTCTAAAAGATAATATGCCTTTATATAAATTGGTATAATAAGTTTTGTACTATGGATATAGATTTATTTGTTTATTCAAAAACTTTGCATATTGCTTTCTATTAAAAAAAACTCAAAGGAGATTACAATAAACATCACTTCACACCATCAATTACTGTAGACATACATTATGACATTTTACACTCGCTTTGCACTTTTGTACATATTTTTATGATGTTTCCACAAATTAATACTATGCATCCATAATTTTTAACTTCAGGAACCCAAACTTACAAGGTACAAAATTTAATCTTAAATCTCTTCCTTTAAATACAGCTTATGTAAAACAAAAACCTGGAAAAATGGGGTAGAGTGCAGTTATACTTCACAATGCAACACACAAAATAATCCAGTAAATTTTTCACCTGAAGTTGTAAAAATCTAAAATCAGAAAGACAATTCAAAAAGACAAATCCAAGTACAGATAGAAATGAGTTTCAACCATGAATAATAGTAAACAAATTGAAGCCAGTTTTTGTTCCAATAGACTCATTCATATGAGAACCAAGTGTAAGGACTGGTGTAGAATCTGTATGTCTATTATGATTATGTTTATTGCTACTATTATCATTTTTCATATGTATATTAGCTTTCTTTTATGGCATTGAGTGCATTACATTTCCTTATTTGGATAAGGAGGATTGTCTTGTCCTAGGAAAACAGCACAACATACGTATTCTACTGGCATATACTGCAGCATCAGTCTCAAATAAGCGATTGGAAAATAGAAAAATATGGATAATTCTAAATCAGCTTCACTGCAGTTTTGCCTGTACTCAGCCCTAAGTTAATTCTGTCAAATTCATTCTCCAAATTCTATTTTTTAAAACTGCAACAAAATTACAGTTCATTTTTGTACCAATCTTTGCCTATACACATGCACATACTGTACATACATGCACATATATATACATACATACACATACATACATACATACATAAAGGTGAAGGTTCCCCCCGCACATTTGTGCAGTCGTGTCCAACTCTAGGGGCCAGTGCTCATCTCTGTTTGCTAGCCGAAGAGCCAGCGTTGTCCAAAGATGCTTCCACGGTCATGTGGCCGGCATGACGCATGCGGAACGCTGTTACCTACCTACTGAAGTGGTACCTATTCGTCTACTTGCATTTGCATTTGCATGCTTTCAAATTGCTAGGTTGACAAGAGCTGGGGCTAGTGCGGGAGCTCACTCCGTCACGCGGGGCTAGGGATTCGAGCCTCCAAACTTGCAATCTTCCAATCGACAAGCCTGGCGAATCTGGAGAAGCAAGGTAAAAGCAAGTAAAATACAACACAAAAAACACAGAAACAAAGTAATGAAAACAAAACAAGGTTCCAAGAGACAACTAAGGGCCAAAAGCCTGCTCAAAAAAGATGGTTTTAATTTGTTTGTGAAATGCAAACAGAGCTGATGCCACCCATACTACTGGGTGGAGATTATTGCAGAAAGGAGGGGGGATTCTAAAGAATTTACAAGAAGTGATCACGAATTCATATCTCATTATCTGAAAAGAAGGGTGTATTTGTCATTTTGCCATGATGAGGGAAATAAATTGTGGACAGGAAAGAAGTTTTTAAAAGTTTAATGTTCTTTAATGTACTGCATTTAGTTGCAGGCCTTTTTTTGGTTAAAGGTAAAGGTTCCCCACGCACATTTGTGCAGCCATGTCCAACTCTAGGGGCTGGTGCTTATCTCCGTTTGTTAGCTGAAGAGCCAGCGTTGTCCGAAAACGCTTCCACGGACATGTGGCCGGCATGACGCACACGGAACGCTGTTACCTACCCACCGAAGTGGTACCTATTAATCTACTTGCATTTGCATGCTTTCGAATTGCTAGGTTGGCAAGAGCTGGAGCTAGTGCCCTTTTTTTGGAAGGGGGTGTTAAAATGATATCCTCTTATATTTGTTTCTCTAGATGATATATTGTATGTCATCCTTCTTTTGATAATATGGAAACATTGCAGCTTAATACCTAACACACCAAATGCCATATATACATTTTATTTATTGATATATATATATATATATATATATATATACATACACACATATATATATATATACACACACACACACACACACACTGTATGTATGTATGTATGTATGTGTGTGTATGTATGTATGTATGTGTATATATATATATATATATATATATATATATATATATATAAATTAAATGTATATATGGCATTTGGTGTGTTAGGTATTAAGCTGCAATGTTTCCATATTATCAAAAGAAGGATGACATGTTTCCTTATTATCAAAAGAAGGATGACAAGGAGCTGCAATTAATATATATATATTAATTGCAGCTCCCAAAGGATAAAAGGGCTATGGAGTAGCAAGATACTGAACCTTTGCATTTAATTCTTGAGAATAGCATACAGTACTTTAATTGTGCCTTCTCTGCGATAGCGCCCGCCTTGTGGAATATTCTGCCCCCAGAGGTGAGACTGGCCCCCTCCCTCCTGGCCTTTCAGAAGGCCCTTAAGACCTGGCTCTGCCACCTGGCCTGGGACGACGGAGGTGGTAGTGCCTCCTGGGGTTGGCTGGCCCCATAGCTCCACTATCTATTCTGCGGGTCCAAGCCCATCCTGGATTTTATTTTATTATGTTTTGTTTGTGTTTTTAGATATTTTGTATAGTTTTTAAATTTTTATTTATTGTAACCCGCCCAGAGTCCCTTGTATGGGAGATGGGCGGGGAATAAATTTGAATAATAAAATAAATAAATTTGCCCTGTGAATAAATAGACTTTGTAAGTTGAAACCAAATCTTTATTTCCATATACTGAAGACTATATGGAGTGTAATATTTTAGAATTTAGAATTCTTCTAAATACATGCATGTATATTTTTCCCCACAAGATGTATAAGAACTTCCCATTATATCAACAGCACAAAGATATGCAACCTATTCTAGTCCATATTTATCTTCTTGAAAAGAATGCACAAGTTTAACTCCAACTGCTTGTTTTAATGTTGGATGTTTCCCCCCTTTGGCTGTTGCTGATTATATTTGTTTTTCACTGTGGCTTCTAAGTTAATAAAGCACTTCAAAGAGGTTCTTGACATCCAGCTTGTGAACAGTCCTTTTAAAATCAACAGAACTATTCACTGCTTTACAAATGTGTTTAAATATTTCTTCTGATGACTTTATCTGTGTAAGCAGTATCTAAATCTCTTCAGTGCCATGAAAGATCAGGTATTTTAGTAACCAGTACAGAACCACATTCATTATGCCATATTACTAGATTTTTTTAGATTCACGATTTGGGATTATGGATGGGCATTATTAGTCAAATATAGGAGATTTATGAACTTTAACAACTGTTTTTCATTATCTTCACAAGTCATACAGGAATCCAATTCTGTGAAATAAAACAGTATATAAAGGCCAATGGAACAGCAATGCCATAATGCCAGTTTTAATAAGTTTATTGTTTAATAATAATTTATACTAAGCTAAGAAGGGTTGATCTCTAGAACCACCAGCTAATAGGTAGTGGGGCAACAAATGTATGAGGGTGTTCTAGAACAAATGGTAGGCTATGGAGATTGCAGATCACCAACTATCATCCAAGAGGTCTTCCACAAAAGTTGGATGACTATGAACAATAATTAGGACTCTGCAGATCATTGAATCAGTGCTTTACTTTGATGAAGGTTGGAGAGAAGCATAACCTTAAGCTGCTTCATGAAACCATGTTGCATCTTCACTTCTAAGAGTGAAGAGAATTGACTGTATTGTTCTTTTTGCTGTGCTTTGGCCTTTGAAGGAGGTTGTGGCATTGTTCTCCTTCCCTATATAATACCCCTCAGGATTCCATCCTGTCCTTCATGTAATCTTAGATTCTCTGAGGCAAGGTAGCATATAAATCTTAGAAATAAACAAATATATATGTAGTAGCTAGTATATAAAGATAACTAAGAAGGTTACCTGAATAGACATCAACCATCATTCTCGTCTTCCAACTGATGTATAATAGGTTATGCAGATTAAACCTACCTTGAAGTGGAAGAGCTAATCCTGGTGAAATTGGTGACCTACGTGGTCTTTCTATTTCATTCTGCTAGGTGGTAAGGACAATATACATAGATATGAACATGAGATTATATGTACAGTAAAATTGATTACATAAGAAGTGACTTCTGACTTTCAACAGCAAGAATATATAACAATTCCCATAATTAATCCCTTTTTTTCTTTTTTGTAGTTTTTTCTTTTTTATTGTAGTTTTTATCTATGCTCTAAACTTAATATAATTCTTTAAGATAAAGATATATTATATGTAGAGTAATATTGATGCTTGTCTCCATGCATTGTCAAAATAGAATGCATGCAAATAAGGAAAGTGTTTTTACAAATGTCTACTGATGCTACAGCATTTCTGAACAATTTGGAACTAAGTCATATACCTGCACTGGTATGACTGGTAAAAGTGATTCTCAGGTCCATTCTCAACTCTGAGATCCACTCAACTCTGCACATGTGCAAAAACAACATATTAGAGAAAGCAAACGAAGTGTGCTTTGGAAGACTTAGGATGAGATTGATTTTGCTCAACTTCTTTTAGCCTCTGCTGTGGCTTTGAGAAACAACATTAGAAATTCTTGTCACAGATGTTTCTTTCATGACACTGTACAAAAAATGGTTTACTGCTCTGCTTTCATCTCTTGGGAAAACAAAGGCAGCTTCACCAAATGTGCTGAGGGACCCCTCTTCATTGAGGCCACAATAGCATGAACAATCATGACATTTTCATAGCTGATTTTAGAGACCCTCTTCGTGAATATACAGTGGCATTTATCCAAACTGTGTGCCTTGAAGGCCCCATACCATTGTTTAGTTCAGTGGGTTAAAACTAACCAGTTGTATGTTGCAGAATGAAGAAGATAAAAGGCCAGGCTCACATACCATGCACTGAATAAATGGTTCACAGTGGATTTGAGTAATTAATCACTTCTAACAACAATAACAAAACAGCCATACTATTTAACTCTGAGTTTCTACTCTGGGATTTTTCTCTCCAAGCAACGAGACTACAAATACTTGCAATTGGAAATTTGAAATATGTTTGATATTGCAGTAATTCTTCCATTTGGATTATTTACAAATCAAAGAAGGAAGTTAAATGTAAACGTAAATGTAAATGTAAAAACACCTGCAAGTGTAGAGTTTTGCTTGGATTTTTTTTTAAAAATATTTATTGTTATACGTGGATGCAAGTAACCAAAATTATGAAAAGTAATAAACATGTGATGATGTTACAATGCAATCCCCATCCTTTCACAATTGTGTCTCAACTTTGGATGCAAGTATATAAGTCACTGTGTCCTCAGCGAATCCAAGAGTCTAGGATTCAGGCTACCTCATATTCAGGCTCCCCGTGAACATTGACAGGTGGAGGTGGAGGTGCCACAGACTGATGCGGGCTGGCAGGAGCTGCTGGAAACAGGAGAGATTGATGGAATACAGGATGGACATGAATGCGGGGTGGCAGTGTAATCCGAAAGGTTACCAGGTTGATGACAGCTTCTACAGGAAAGGGTCCCAAGAAGCTGAGATCCAGCTTTTTCGATGGGCACAATGTAGAAAGATGTTTCATGGATAGCCATACTAAATCTCCAATGGCTAGAGAAGGACCCGTTTGACGATGTCGATCAGCAAACTGTTTGTAGTCCTCTTTGGCCTTCTCCAGTTGTTCATGAAGAACCTGATGGAGCGCTTGTAATTCCTGTAGAAACTGGTCAGCAGCAGGGACTGAGGAATCTGGGGAGGACAATGGAAGGAACCAAGGATAAAAGCTATAGTTGGCCCAGAAGGGGGACATCTGAGTGGAAGTATGCTGCGCATTGTTATATGCAAATTCTGCTAAGGCCAAAAGGTCTGCCCAGTTGTCCTGCTGGAAATTCACATAGCAGCGCAAGTACTGCTCCAGGATGGCATTAACCCATTCAGTTCCTCCGTCCAAGTCCGGGTGGTGCGCCAATGATAGGTGAACTTGGACCGCCAGAACCGGGCAGTGAATTGCGGGTCGCAATATGAAACTGCACTCTCGGCCAATCCATGAAATCTAAAGATGTGGCATATAAACAGCTGTGCAGTCTCTTGAGCTGTGGGCACTCCGGAACAGGCAATGAAACATGCCATTTTGGTTAGCATGTCAACCACTACGAGGATTGTTGATGTCCCTTTGGATGTGGGTAGATCTGTGATAAAGTCCATGGAGATGGCTGTCCATGGACACCTTGGTGTAGGAAGTGGGAGCAAGAGACCGGAAGGTTTTCCGGTGGAGTTCTTGGCTTGCCAGCAATTGGGGCAGGATGCCACATATTGACTTACATCGCTTTGAATGCGCTGCCACCAAAAATCCCTAGACATTAAATGCAAAGTCTTAAAAAATCTGAAATGGCTGGCCACAGGACTGTCATGACATAATTGCAGGATTATGCCATGCAACGAGCCCACTGGCACTTAGTAGTGGCCCCGGAAAAACAGGAGATCATCTTTCCAAGACCATGGGGTAGGCTGATCCCCAGGTATCTGCGAGAGTTCCTGTCTTTGAGCTCTGATGTAAGGATCCTGAGCTGTTGCTCCTGAATTTGCTGGAGAAGGTCTATCTTAGTCTGGGCAGCAGCAAACTTTTCTAGAGGGATGACAGGTCGGGATGGTGATTGGTTCTCCAAGCAGCTGTACTCCAGTTAACGGGAGAGGGCATCTGCTTGCTGATTCTGCCCCCTAGGAATATACGTCACCTTGAAGTTGAACTGGGGGAAAAAAGTGACCACTGGAGCTGCCGTTGGTTTAGTTTTCTGGAAGTCTTTAGGTGTTTCAGATTCCGGTGGTTGGTCCGCACTTCAACAGTATGTTGAGCCCCTTCCAGATGGTGCTGCCAAACCTCAAAAGCCACCTTAATGGCCAGGGGCTCCTTGTCCCAAATGGTATAGTTCCGTTCTGAGGGCACAAGCTTCTGAGTAATAAACACATGGGAACAGGGTATCAGTCTGCTGATTTGCTTGAAGCAATACTGCCCCGATGGCCACATCTGAAGTGTTGATTTCTATTATGAAAGGACGTGAGGGGTTGGGATGCCAGAGGATGGGTTCAGAGGTAACTGCCTCCTTCAGGATTTCAAAAGATCGCTGCTCAGTCTCGCCCCATGCAAACTTAGTTCTTTTCCACAGCAAATTGGTCAAGGGTGCAGTGAGTTCAGCAAATTGGGGTATGAACACATGGTAGTAATTGGCAAACCCCAATAGACATTGTACATCTTTAGCTTGACATGGAGGTTGTCAAGTCTGGAGTGCTTCGACCTTGCCCGGTTCCATGGAGACACCAGTAGGGGAAATGCAATGCCCCCAAAAGTCAATGGTTGTTTGGGCAAACTGGCATTTCTCTAGTTTGGCAAAGGGATAATGTTCTCGTAGGTGCTATAACACAGTTTTTACATGTTGGTTGTGTTCTGCTGGAGAGGAGGAGAAGACCAGTATGTCATCCAGATAAATTATGACGTACCTATCAAGGAGGTCCCAGAACACATCATGCATAAAGTGAATGAAGACCCCTGAAGCATAGGACAACCCGAAAGGCATGACCGTATATCCAAAGTGTCCATAGCAAGTACAAAAAGCAGTTTTTCACTCATCCCCCTCCCAGATTTGTACTAGAGTGTATGCACCATGTAGGTGCAGTTTGGTGAAGACCTGAGCATTGTGCAACCATTCCAGGAGCTCTGAGATTAATGGCAAAGGGTACCAATTCTTTATGGTAATCTCATTTAGTTTCCTGTAATCACAGCACATTCTCAGTTCCCCTGATTTTTTCTTTATAAACAGCATGGGTGCAGCTACAGGAGAAGAGGAGGGTCTGATAAATCCCTTCTTCAGGTTTTTGGCAATGAAGTCTCTGAGGGCTGCTAGCTCTGATTCTGACAAAGGGTATATGCGGCCCACTGGGAGCTTGGCGCCAGGGACCAGATAAATGGGACAGTCATAGGGCCTGTGGGGTGGGAGCTGATCTGCCTCTTTCTCACTGAACACATCTGCATAGTCCATAAATTGACAGGGGAGACCCTGAAGAGGTAGGACTGGCTGCCCCGCAGCGAAGGTGTTTAACACATGGACTTCACAGCAAGGGCTGTTAAATGTAATGACCCCCGAGGACCACATGATAAGGGGTCATGGGCCTGAAGCCACTCTAGACCCAACACAATAGGAAAGTGAGGTGTAGATGCCAGGTAAAATTCTACCCATTCTAGGTGACTGTCCGTTTGCATTTGCACAGGGTCTATTGCTGAGGCCATGGGCCCAGAGCATAGCAACCACCAATCGACTGCCTCAACTAGCAGAGGAGGGTCTACTGCATGCCATGGAATATCCCACACTTGAGCAAATTTTTCATCCATAAAGTTTGCAGTAGCCCCCGAATCAATCATGGCTCGGACTGGTAAAGCCAGTCTTCCTGGGATCTGTAGAGAAACAGTCACAACCAGGTGTTTGGCAGGCATAACCCAGGGCATCTGGGACTGGCTAGCTTCCAGCTTGGCCCAGCCTAGCTGCCCTTCTAGACTGGGCCGAGTTCGTTTCCCAACGAGGAAGGTCAGGCCTTCTTGGAGGGGCAAGTGGAGGCCAGGTGGCCCTGGCCCCCACAGTATGGGCACAACCCCTCATGCCTGTGTCTGTCCTTTTCTGCCTGACTAAGACAAGGCTGAGCACCCCCCCACTTGCATGGGCACTTCCACAGGAGGCTTCCTGGGTTCCTGAGATGTTGTGAACAAAGGTGCCATTGGGGGGCACCTCCCTGACCTTCGTTGATGAAGATGGCCATCAATACGGAGACACAGGTACATGAGAGACTGAAGGTTCTGTGGGCACTCAGTCCCGGCCAGCTCATCCAGTAGATAACAGACCTTCCTGGAATTGGTCCACCAAAGGCCTCATTATTCCACTTCAAATCCTGAGCCAAAAGCCTGAAGTCTAATAACTACTAATACTGATACTAATAACTACTAAGAAAAACTACTAATAGACTGTTACAACCACATGGCATCACCATAGCACACAAATCAACCAAACCCCTTCAGAACACCGTAAATAACCCAAAAAGACCCAGTAGCCCAAGAAGAAAAAATAGGAGTTATCTACAACATACAGTGTAAGGACTGTAACAGCCACTACTTTCAACTGGGAAACTGTGAGCATCTTAAACCAAGCCAAATCCAAAAACGCTAGAGAATTCCTGGAAGCTTGGCACTCAGACAAAGCAGCCATCAACAGACACATAGAGGTAAACAACATTTACATACCATTCATAAAAGACAATAGAAAAGCCAGAAGACCAGAACACTTTGCCAGCAATCATCACCCAGATATGCAAAGATTAACACCAAGATTAGCACCAGAGGAACAATCAAACAGCACAATATACTCTAATCAAAGAACTATTAACTCAGTCAATCAACCAAGTAGCAAACAACAGTCCAATCAAGGAACTCCTAAGGAGAGAACAACACCTCCACCAACACAGGCAGGACAAGCCAGGGTATATAAACAGAGAGCAAGTTCCACTCCCTTTTTGCACTGAAGATGTTGCCTAGCCTGGCAATGAAACGTCTGCAAGAAAACAACAAGGCTCAGAGAGCACCAAGGGCTCCACATATATTGGTTGTGTCTAAATTGCTAAGCACTGTAAGATCTAGCTTGTTCCTTAAATGTGGCTAACATTAATTGGATGGGCACTAGCATATTTTGGAGTGGTAAATCTTGTGCCTTCTTTCTCAGGTGTTTCATTCAGGGAAGAAGGAGCCAGCTAGAAGAATTTTGTAGATGGCACAGCACCATCCAAATATACATCTGCCTTGGATTCGACACAGATGGCTGGAAAAGCATAGCAAAAGCCTGTGTTACAAATGAGGCATGATTACAAAAAAGGTTCACTGTGACTGTGAACTATATGGGTGTACCAGTCATTGCTGCCAATGCCATCTGACAGAAGCTGTAGTAAGAGGAACATTTGCCCAGTGGGGGCTGACAGCAGAGTATTCCATTCAGTCTCCATTCAGCAATATGCACCTGGCTTTGCATGCAGGTTGCACTGCTTCCAATGCTATGTTGCCTTTCTGCACTGGTTTGGGATTTTTAATTGTTTTTTTAAACCTTGTTATATTTGTATATGACACAAAATGTTGCATGAAGCTTCCTCCCAAGACACTGAAATGATTTAAAAAAAAATGTTCTACCCTGAAAGGGTGCTGGCATCTGACAACTAACGGAGCATTTAGCTAGCTGGGAGCTGGCAAAAGCCATCTCAACTTGAACAACAGAAGTGACATCCGGCATTAACTGGTGCAAAACAAACAAACAAAGAAGCTGACATATTGCTACTGGCAAACTAGAGAGGAGGTTGAATCATTAAATCAAAATCATTAAAAAAAGGCCACCACTACATTTAATAGACTTCTGTTGCACAGCCTCCTCTTTTCTATGCACTGCTGTTTCTTTTAACAATTTGATGCAGAATCTGTACTAAAAAAAAAAAGGAAGCTGAAATGGATTTGATAGGTATGGTAACCCATAGCAGTGCACAACAAAAGGCTTGCTGTCTCTGACAAGGGGATAGTTCAGTTTTTAAAAAGTCAACAATAATTAAACATTCCCAGTAATAATTCCAGACTGGTCCCCGGTCATTGACTTATCTCACAATTTTACTACTCCTATAGTGGTTACAATTATGCATGCATTTTAAAGATGGATGAAAACGGCCTTCCAAATGTCATCATCTTATTTACAGATACTGGAACAGCCATGTTGAAAACTATCTTTTGGGAAGAAATTTGTCAGTAGTTTCTGAGAGAATAAAAAGGAACATTCTCAGAACATTTTCTGAGAAACTTTGGTCTTCATTAATATGAAAGAAGTGATATCACTAGTTGTTCTGATATATGAAGAAAATAGAAGGAATCTGAAAGCTATAAGGGTGAACCTACTGAGCCTTTCAATACAGTAATATGAATATAACCAGTAAGCAAAATCAAACACAGATCGGTAAGTTCAACTCTTTTTCTGTTCAAGTGCATAATTTCTTTGTAGCATAGTAGGATATAGCTCCTTCCATATTTTTGTTCTGTACACTGACTTAAAGAGCACTTCCATGCAGGGTCTTTGTGCCAGCTCAGAAGTAGCTCAGGATCTATCCAACTCACAGCATCAATTATGCATGGAACTTAGGTGATTTATTGCTGACTCAGTTGTGGTATGTCAGAAACCACAGCAAAGCTGGCCCTTTCACTTGAAGCTGCAGCTCTGCAGAGCTTGTGGGTGGTCTGCTTTCTCATTGATGGGAACCCATGCCTTACCCTACTTCCTGGCTCCTTTCTCTTTCTCCCTCCCCCCCCCCAAGTTTAGCCACTGTAGCATCATTCCTAATGTTTTCAAGTTGACAGAAGTGAGTATCATCATAGATTGGCTTCAATTCTGAGAGACTGGGAAGTGGAAACAGTGGTGGTGTTTAAGTGTCCAAAGCTTGACATTGGAGGTATATAATGACAATGGTCTTGCCTTTGAAATCTAAACATTGAATGGAAGATACGAAGAGGTTTAGTGTTTAAATCCACCCTGGCTGTGAACAGTGATCATGCAGAGTTCCCAATCATATAGAAGTACATGTATCGTGGTTGCAAGATCTGTGACCTCTCCAGACTATTTGCTTGGCCCCCAATTCCTCAGCTGCTGCTGATGTCTGATAAATAAGTTAAAATTGGTTGTATTTAGACTAGCAATTAGAGGGTGGATGGTGGAAGGCACTCAAGTCATGGATGGTTTAAGAAAAAAGTATGTTTTTCCATTCTGAATACTTTTGCTTTCTTTTTTGCCTCCATTCCACATTCTTGATGCTCCATCAAAATGTGGCCTGTGACATGATATACAAGGGTTCCAAAATGGTTTGCATCCATGCATTATATGCTGACTTCGGCCTTTTGTTCATTTTTTTTATATCTGCTTCTCATTGTCCCTCACAGACCCTACTCCTTCTCATGTTTGGACACAGCTCTAAATTAACAGAGAATTCAAGGTACAGATTTTACCCAGCTGGAAATATGGATTCATGTTCATATCTTTTTCAGACTGCCGTTTGGCCCCCATATGTTCTACATTTCATTTTTCAGAAGCGTAACGTAGGTAACATCTTGGTCAAGGAGCCCATTATCCTTGAATTGCTTGCATTTTCTTCTCAACTCGTGCAGACGTTAGATGAAAAAAAGTTCTATCCATGTTTAGCTGTATAGGCAACTAGCAATAATTTATTGGAAGGATGTTCTGCAGATACATTTTCCAATTACTTTTACTTTCCATACTTTCTTTATACTGCCAAGAATGAGTCACACTCAGCTTTCAAAGCATAAATCAGTAGAAGTAAATTGATGACCTTATGAGTGCTTTATAAAATCCAGGCTACAGAACCAACCATTTTAATCTGGTTTTGGACATACAATGCCTCACTTCATAGCTATTACTGGAAAAAAGGGTGGGTGGGAAACATATTAGTCTCCAAACCCTGAAGTCTCCAAATCCTGAAGAAGTTGGTGCTGAGAATATTATGTACTTGGCAATTACCATTATCTGTTGGGATCTTGTCATGAAAGGAAATATTTTTGATGGTAAACCTATTCATCCATGAAAGCCCAAATACCAGTTCACTAGTCTGAATACTCAGAATGTGTATTCCACCCTTCCAATATCATCTTTTGCAAACCAGACTACAATATGTTATTGTAGAAATAATTTTACTTATTCTTTTTCTAATCTACCCAATAAATGCACTTTTACAGTTTAATCCTATTGATAAAAGTATATATCCTTTCTCCTGAAGTCTGAAGCTTTTGTCTTCTCCCACTTCTATAGGCATTAACAATGTATATTTAGTTTAAGGAGTCAAATTGTAACCAAGCTCCTTAATGTAACAGGTACCCTAAAGTAGCTGTTCTGGAGTAACTAAATGGGCTGTATCCTTTAAAAATGACAGCAATTTAAAGGCCAAAGGTGTGTGATTTCTACTTTTTATAGTGGTTTCTTTTTTCTATCTGTTCAATCATGTCTGATTCTCAGAGACTGCCTGGACAAGTTCCTGCAGTTTTCTTGGCAAGGTTTTTCAGAAGTGGTTTGCCATTGCCTCCTTCCTAGGGCTAAGAGAAAGTGGCTGGCCCAAGGTCACCCAGCTGCCTTTGTGCCTAAGGCAGGGCTAGAACTCCTGGTCTCCTGGTTTCTAGCCTGATGCCTTGACCACTACACCAAACTGGCTCTCATAGTGGTTTATAGTGGCTTATATTTTAACTGTTTAGCAAAACAGTTGCTACCTTGAAGCTAAGGCTAGAGGATGAGTTGTAAGTTGAAAAAATAAACATCACTGTTTATTTATGTGTATGTGGGGGTGGGGTGGGTGGTGGGTGGGATGATTGATTGTGTTCCCATGACTGTGTAGGGTAATAATCTAATCTATTCATTTTCAAGCAAAATTTATCTGTAATCAATGAACACATTCTCCTACACAGTGTTTTGTAAATATTTAGGTAACAGCATATAACTGCCTGGGGCCCTGTAATCTTAAACACACACAATGCTTTGTTTTTATTAATAACCTTATAACAAGTGTAAAATATCAGGAGAACAGATTTTCTGTATCTCTTTGCTATTATTTCATTCCAACTAAATAAGAATATTTAGAATGGGAACTGTAGATGAGTTATTTATATGGAAGTCATAAGAAATATCTTGCAGTGTTTTAGGACCCCTGCAGCCTTCCATGGATTTTACCAAAATATTTTTGTAGATGCCTTTTTTTTTAACTTAAAAATATGGCAGATGTGAATGAAATGGATAGGTCTTTTTCAAGAGAAGGAAAAAAAAATCAATTTCATTGCTCAGCATGTAGCATTTTTTTCTGTGTGTTTCAAATCTGCTGTAAAACAAGATCTCTCCATGTCTTTTTAATGGAGAAACTTAGCACTATGAAAAATCACAAGCAAATACTAGAAGATGAGATGATTCAGCTGTCTATTGTTATGATGCTATTATGATTATTCTTACTTTGTTTATCCTGTGATTTCCTCTTTTTAACAAGGTTGCTTCAGCAGTGAAACAACAATAAATTTGTACAACAAAGCTGTATCACCCGTTACAAAAGTAGCAACAGCTGGACTGGATATGCTACAGTTGAAAAAGAGGAAACTCCCACAGTCTTGTGTGATTCTGAATCTTAAACTGATTGAGCTTTTAATAGGCCTTACCTACTAATGGAATAAGGATGCAAACTATCTATAAGAGTATTTCAGCTATGGAATAAAAACAATATAGAAACAGTCTACATCTTTATGGATATATTCAAATAAAGGCTTGATAAACAGTGGTAATTTCCCAACTGAATGCTGGGGAAATGCTAGTACGCAATGAGAGAACACTAGAATTATAAGCCAGTTTAAAATATTCAGTTTCTGGGAAAGGTGATTCAGAAGGTGGTGGTCTCATAATCTCCAAACCCATTGGAATTATAATTATTTTCTGGGACCAATTTATTTGGGCTTTTAATTGGTACATTAGGCTTCAGCAGTATGTGAACCGAGAACTACCAGAAGTGCAAGCTGGGTTTCGAAGAGGCAGAGGAACTAGAGATCAGATTGCCAACATTTACTGGATCATGGAAAAAGCAAGAGAGTTCCAGAAAAACATTCTACTTCTGCTTCATTGACTACGCTAAAGCCTTTGATTGTGTGGATCACAACAAACTGTGGCAAATTCTTAGAGATGGGAGTACCAGACCACCTTACCTGTCTCCTGAGAAACCTGTATGCGGGTCAAGAAGCAACAGTTAGAACCAGACATGGAACAACCGATTGGTTCAAAATTGGGAAAGGAGTACGATAAGGCTGTATATTATCACCCTGCTTATTTAACTTACATGCAGAGTACATCGTGAGAAATGCCGGGCTGGATGAATCACAAGCCGGAGTTAAGATTGCCGGGAAAAATATCAACAAGCTCAGATATGCAGACGATACCACCCTAATGGCAGAAAGTGAAGAGGAACTAAAGAGCCTCTTGATGAGGGTGAAAGAGGAGAGTGCAAAAGCTGGCTTGAAACTCAACATTAAAAAGACTCAGATCATGGCATCTGGTCCCATCACTTCCTGGCAAATAGAAGGGGAAGAAATGGAAGCAGTGACAGATTTTATTTTCTTGGGCTCCAAGATCACCGCAGACGGTGACTGCAGCCATGAAATTAGAAGACACTTGCTCCTTGGGAGGAAAGCTATGGCAAACCTAGACAGCATATTAAAAAGCAGAGACATCACATTGCCAACAAAGGTCCGTATAGTTAAAGCTATGGTTTTCCCAGTATTAATGTATGGCTGTGAGAGTTGTACCATAAGGAAGGCTGAGAGCCGAAGAATTGATGCTTTCGAGCTGTGGTGCCGGAGAAGACTCTTAAGAGTCCCTTGGACTGCAAGGAGATCAAATCAGTCAATCCTAAAGGAAATCAACCCTGACTGCTCATTGGAAGGACAGATACTGAAGCTGAAGCTCAAATACTTTGGCCACCTAATGCCAAGAGAGGACTCACTGGAAAAGACCCTGATGCTGGGAAAGATTGAGGGCAAAAGGAGAAGGGGACAGCAGAGGATGAGATGGTTAGATAGCATCACCGATGTAATGAACATGAATCTGAGTAAAATCTGGGAGACAGTGGAGGACAGGAAGGCCTGGCATGCTATGGTCCATGAGGTCACGACGAGTCGGACAGGACTAAATGATTGAACAACAACAACAAATGGTACTGAAACTGTTTTAATTATGTTGGTAGATGTCCTATGCTGGAAACTGGATGTGGAAAGAACAATTCTGCTAGTTCTACTTGATATTCAGTGTCTTTTGATATTATTAGCATAGATTCTGTAGACAGCCTGGTGAAAGTAGGCCTTGTATGCTGATGGTACTGAATTCCAGTTCTAATAAGTAATTTACTGTTATTTTGCTCATGTCCCTCAGGACCTGTTGACCCTAATGAAATGAACAAGGTCCTTGGTGCTGTGAGCTCAGCCACTTGTCTTTCAGATCCCTCTCCCTCCTAGTTAATTAAGGTCTCCTGGGATTGGTACTTGGGTCTGTATTTGGGCCCAATGCTTCTCTGCGGGAGGAGGTGGTTCCATCTGCCTTGAAGGAGGCAGTTGTCTTCCCCTTCCTTAAAATACTATCACAAGACCCAACAAATCTGGACAATTTTAATCAAGTCCCCAACCTTCTCTTTCTAAGGAGGGTTGTTGAGAAGTTGGTTGACTTACAGCTCCAGATGGCCCTGGGAAAAGCTGATTATCTGTATCCTTTTCACTCAGGATTCAGGCCTGGATATAGTATTGAGATAATATTGATCACACTTGTTGATGACCTCTGGCAGGGCCAGGATGGGGGTGCATACATCCTGGCCCTCCTTGATTCTCTCAGTGGCTTTCAGTACCATTGATCATGGTATCCTTCTGGGTTATCTCAGGGGGTTAGGACTGGAGGCTCTGCGTTATGGTGGTTTTCCTTGTTTTACCAGGGCACATTTCAGTTGGTGTTGGGAGGGAGAGGTCGAGCTGATGCCCCTGCTTTGTGGGGTTCCTCAGGGCTCTACCCTCTATCCACTCCTATTTAACATCTACATGAAGCTGCTGGGTGGGGCCATCTGCTGGCATAGGGTGCAGTATCATTACTACGCAGATGATACCTCGTTGTACATCTCTACCCTGGACCAACCAAACAATGCTGTCAAAGCCCTTTCCCAGTGCCTAGAGGCTGTTAAGGTCTGTATGGAGAAGAACAAGCTCTAGTCAACCCTGGCAAGACTGAGTGGCTGTGGGTTTTAAGCCCCCCTCCCCAAAATCCTCTGGGAATTTTGGATCTTTAACTCTACATGGGAGTACACTTCACCAGTCAGAGTTGGTACACAATTTGGGGGTCCCAAGTAGGCTTCTGGGTGAAATTCAAAGTGCTGGTTATCACTGATAAAGACCTACATAGGGCCAGCCTGCTTGTGGGACTTTCTCTCACTGTTTCTGCTTGCCCCACCAGATCTAGTAGAGAGGGAAAGCTCTGGGTCCCTTCTATTAAAAATGTTCATGAAAGTCAGATATTTATTACAAGGCAGTCAACAAGAAATGATAAATCTCAGCTTCTGACCATGTTGCCACACGGTGATGATTCTGAATTTATATAAGCTGACATTAACAACTTTGTACTGTATGCATTGCTTTTCCTAATGCTTCATTCCCTTGGGCTTTCGGAGCTTTCACAGGCATATACGTATGTTTTTATTAGAAATGTATATCAATGATTTTAATTCTCTTGTAAACCGCCCAGAGTCCCCCTTGGGGGAGTTGGGCGGTGATAAATCCAATAAATAAACAAAATAAATAAATATACAAGCTGTCAGTACACACAGAGATCTTCATGTACAATCCACATGTATGCAAGCATTTCATCATGGCACTTGGCTACAAGTCTTCTGGCTATGAGAGAATTGTCTATGAGAATCAGCTCTCAGTATGTTTAGAACCTGAGGGATGGCAAAAGGGGAAATAATTTATGAAATACCATGAAGAATCAAAAAAAAAAAAACCCCAACCATTATTATGAGATAGACAATTATCATTTTAAAATGACAGAATATTATAGTGTTATTCGTCCCTCCCACTCCAGTGGGTGCCCATTCATATAGGACCCTGAACAGTTAACAGAGATTAAAAACAATGTAACAATTCAAAAACAGGGAAAAAAAATAATACAATTGCAACATCACTTGCCCTGACTGAGCCAGATTTTCAGTGTTCCCTTAAGGGCAAGTATGGTTAGGCTGTGTGGATCTCAGGGGGAATGTGTTCTAGAAGGCAGATGCTGTGAATGAGAGAGTATGCCTCCTAGGTCCTGCAAGAGAACATTGCTTAAAAGATAGGACCAAAACATGCCAGCTCTATCAGATCTTACCAGATAAGGAGACACAATAGGAGACAGGTAATCTTGCAAGTATCCGGGCTGTATGCCATGTAGGACTTTCTGTGCTCAGAAACAACTGGTAACCAGTGCAGCTTGCATATCATCAGCACTACATGGGCATACTGAAGCATGCTCATAACTGCTTTGAATTCCACATAAACTACTAAATGAATGATATAGAACCTGAAAAAACACAATATGAATTAATAATGGAAATATTGCTACAAGATTTACATGTGTCTAGATGAGCCTAAAAGTTTAAATGTTGACATAACTTTGTTTTCAAGTGTCATGGTATCACTAATTTTATTTTCATTTCAGTAAATCTCTGTTCCATCCATCATAAAACCATTTTGAACTAAATCACATAATGACAACTTCTAGAATAACAAAATGCAATAGTCTTACAGTACACGAATGCATGTTTTCTTCATACAATAGGTACTGCTTAACTTTCAACCAATTTTAAGAGGCCAACTGAGAAATTAGATATGTGAACTATCTGTGAGCTGTGCACAATTTTATGATTGTACTAGGTGATCAAATATTTTCCCCACTCTTTTTCTTACATTCATTATCATTTTCTGTTAGCATCACTTGCAATATCTGTCCCTTAGGTTCAGTAGTGGCATGCCTTTTTCTGACAAGTGTCAGTTTCCTTCAGGGCCATGGTTTGGATGGGGATCAAACCAGAAGTTCTCTCTCTGATCTTTCTGATGTTGTCTTCTCTGTCCCCTACCCCCCTCTCTCCCCATACCCTTCACCTCCCTAACAGCACATTCTAAAGGGGTAATTGGCTCTTATGAAAATATTTTGCCCAACTTTTTAAATTAGGCCAAGTCCTCATGAAATTTTCCTGAAGGCCACGCAGGACACTTCTGCTTTAGTTGCATCCTGTGGTCAGCAATGATATGTTAGTACAGTAATGGTCCAGATATAGTAATGGGCCTGATAGATTCATAGAAAGCTGCTTCCTTTATATTGTTTCAGACCATTGATCCATCCAGTTCAGAACAGTTTGTGCTGCCAAGCAGTTCTATAGAATTTCAGGTAGGAATCTTTCCCAGCAGTATCTGGAGATGCCAGTGACTGAATCTTGCTCTTTTGCATGCAAAGCATGGGTCGTCCTACTGAGCTACAATCCCTCCCTCCCCAAAGCTGCCTTACAGTATACGTTTTGTTCCATTCAGTGAGGACTATCAATCATTGTGGGACAGCAGCTTTCTAAGTTGGAGATCTTTCTCTGCCTTGTAACTTTAGATCCTCTTAACTGGAGGTGCCAAGGACTGAATCTCAAATGCTCTATATGCAAAGCATTACTCTGCCCCTCTGCAGTTTTCCCATTTTCCATTCAGCATTAATAGTACAAAAGGGTTCAGGGCATTATCACTATGAAAGCAGGAATAATGCGATTGGGGAAGTGTGGATAAGTATAACTCTGGACTCTTTTATAGTCCACACTGCTTGGCCACTATTCTGATTCATCAGGATTTTTAAATGCATTTTAAAAAGTCCATAAATTTATTTGCATCAGTTTTTTATAATACTGAATTTTAAAACATTTTAACCCTAAAATGTTAATCTTGACTGATCTCAAAAAATGAAACAAGTTTGGAGTTGGTTAGTGTTTGGAGAGGATACCACTAGGCAACCAGGGCTGTAAGTAGACTGGGAGGTTGAAAATAAGAAACCACTTCCATGTTGTTGCTAAGAATACTACAAGATGTGCCCATGAAGTCACCAAAAGTCAGCTTTGATTCAAAATAAACATTTTTTAAAAAAATCCCTTTAATATACTTTTTAATGCATATTTCTCCTGATACTTTTTTTTTTGTTACTAAATTTCCCTGCTGCAGGATTTTAAAATGGAAGTTTCCCTTTTTGTATATAACGTTCAGAAACAAAATATTTTTTTCAGTTGACTCTTTGTTTGTATATGTATGTCAATGCAGGAAACTATTTTCACTTCACCATTGCACATTCTGTTTTGGTAGATATTCATTCATTTATTCAAGTTATACCACTACTCATCATGAACAAGTGATTCTGGGTGGCTAACAACAATTGAAAAATGACCAAAAAACCACACACACACACACACACACACACAAACACAAATACAACATAGACAATCCATAGGCTCCAACAGACACTGTGACTCCCAAGCCTGGGAACACAGCCAAGTCTTTGGGACCTTGAGAAAGGCCAACAGGGTCAGGGCCAATCTGATCTCTGGGTAGATGATATTCCACAGGACAGGTGCAATGACTGAAGAGGCTGTCTTCCTGGGTCCTGCCAGGTGCCACTCTTTAATGGACGGGACCTGTAAAATGCCTCTCCTGATGGATCTGATGGGATGGGTAGACATGACTGGGAGAGGCACTCCTGCAAATAACCTGACCCAATGCCATGGAGAGCTTTATAGGTAACCACCAACACCTTGAATTGAACCTGGAATATATTGGCACTTGGATGGTCCAGGGTGCAGAAATAAAACTGGGCATCATTGGCATATTGTGAATCTGCTCCCATAGAAATCCATGATAGAAATCTTTTACTCCTTTAATGTAGTCTCAACACTCAAAGCAATGTTATTCCTGTCCTTTTGTGACTTGTGTGGCTGTGGTTCCCCCTCACACATTTGTAGTATAGATAAGTAGCAGAACAATTGAGTCTGATATTGTGGAAGAAGATAAAGTGCAAATATGACTCACCAATGATGTTTTATGCGTGGCATGCACAAGCAGTCATACCAAGCAAAAGATTTATTCATTTATTTTGTAGCCCATATGGATTAGGTCTCCAGTGACTGCTTTGCCTAAATGTCTAGTTGTCAGGCCAACATTAGCTCCAGCATTATCATTCAATAGGTACTGATACTGGAGAATAAAGGGAAGTTTTTTGCATGACATCTGTGGATATTAACTTCTCCCAGAGAGAAAAAGATTCCACCTACATTTGGAAATGCATGAAAGGAAGCCTAAGACTGCAGTCCTATAGCAAAGAACAAAACAATATTAATGTATCTATGATAAAAGTGTCTCAGCGGGTAAGACGCCAGGCTTGTCGATCGGAAGATCGCAAGTTCAGAGGTTCGAATCCCTAGCCCCACGTGACGGAGTGAGCTCCCGCACTCGCCCCAGCTCTTGCCAACCTAGCAATTTGAAAGCATGCAAATGCAAGTAGATTAATAGGTACCACTTCAGTGGGTAGGTAACAGCGTTCCGCGCACGTCATGCCGGCCACATGACCGCGGAAGTGTCTTCAGACAACACTGGCTCTTCAGCTAACAAACGGAGATGAGCACCGGCCCCTAGAGTCAGACACGACTGCACAAATGTGCGGGGGGAAACTTTACCTTTATGATAAAAGTAATTATAGTATGAAATGATGAGGCCTTGCATCCTAGTGATTCATGGAACTCCATCCAAGCAAAATCTTGAGGATCAAGGTGCAAAATTATTGCTATGCTATTGCCATTTTGGGTTGTTTGTAGATATCATTGCTGTTTGGATCTGGCAAAGTGGGGTTTGTGAACATGACACAACTCATTCAGCTGGCTATGATAGTGAGCTCACAACATTGTGTTATCTTCCCTGCTAATGAACTGAAAATGGTGCTAGAAAAGATGAGAATAAATACTTGCAATTTCCAATCCATTGAAAAATCTGCTGCATCTACTCAAGAAAATTCCAGACATTACAAAGGGGTCAGGAAGGAAAAAAAATTAAATTTTCCTTTCTGGCTGCCACGTGTCTTTCTGATCCTAAGGTAGCAATCTCAAAAAGGCTTTTAAAAATAGTACCCTGCATTTACCATTTACTGTTTTCCCTTCAGGGATAATCTTGGATGGCTTGCTTTCCAATATGAATCCAAAACTTATACCTGCAAATCAGTGCAGTTTTGAAGTGGAAGTGAGCCAGCTTTCAGAATTCAGAATAGCTTAAAATCTAACGGTTCACCTGCCTCTGCTTATTCACACTGTTAAATAGTAGGAACTGTAAGATCAGCAATGTCATGCAGACTAAGCAGTGAATGAAGAAAATGCCCACTCATCAAACAGCTGGGAAGCAGCCTTCTGAAGTATCACAGAGAAGAGGAGCGGCAGTGTTATCTGGCAGTTGGCTAACTGAAGCAGAGCACCAGGACTATCTTGCATTGACAGCATTTTTTCATGGGAAGGCATTGGGAGGTACAAATTAAAAGTGGGGTTGGTACCACTATTCCCACTTGCTATGGTTGCTGTTGATACCCCTACCCCAGCAATAACATAAACCAAGAGTAGACAAAATTGTCCCTGCAGACACAATCTCAAATGGGAATAAATCTTTAAACCAGAAAATCTTCTTCATGAAAGCCATTTTGTGAGAGTGCCTACAACATGATTTCACATTTCGAAATATGCCCACCTATCCACCAAACCTGTGCTTGATACAAATGTCTGCATTGCTTCCCTCATTCCCCATAAATTGAAGAGGAGCTACGAGAAACAATTCAGATTGAGAAAGTGACATCGAGTTAAAAGCTGATCACCCCAAGTTACTTTCCTGACCAAGTTAGTAACTGCCTTATTTGCAGAGGGAAGGGAAGGGAAGGGGGAAAGGAAAGGAAAGGAAAGGAAAGGAAAGGAAAGGAAAGGAAAGGAAAGGAAAGGAAAGGAAAGGAAAGGAAAGGAAAGGAAGGAAAGGAAAGGAAAGGAAAGGAAAGGAAAGGAAAGGAAAGGAAAGGAAAGGAAAGGAAAGGAAAGGAAAGGAAAGGAAAGGAAAGGAAAGGAAAGGAATAAAATGGCTGTAAATTGTTCTTTAGTGAAAAAATGACTGAGTGATTAATGGGACCTTTGTTGCTTTTAGATACATATTGAGAAGAATATGTATATGAGTGTATGTGTGTGTGAGTATCTGCATATGTGTGTCTGTGTGCTTGTGTGTGTGTGAGTGTGTTCATATACTCCATGGATATGCAATTAGAATCAGACCTTTTTAATTACAATTTATGACACCGTATTGTCTTCTCTTCTATAACAACTTTTCAGTGAATTATATTTGTGTCATATCAACTTCTAAAAAAAAAAATCCAACCCCCAGAACAAACAAACAAAAAGTTAAATCTTTGTAGTAACCAGGAGCTTAATTTTCATTAGAGTAGCTATTTGGTAATTAGTCATGCACCATAAATCAAGTCCCCAAGTCTTCTCCAGGTTTCTTAATTGAAAATTATTGTTTCTTGGCTGATTGTGCAGCAAGTCAGAGCAGTGTTAGATGCTGAATCCAGCACAAACAGTTTGATACAGTCAGAACTTGATAGATCATTGCCCTGGAGCAGCTTGAAATGGTGGAGAGGCAGTGAATTTCGACATTAAGGATTCCTTCATCGAAATGCAATGGAAAAAGGTAGCTGTGGTTCACTAAATAACTCTTGGAGTTTTCCAACTTCTTGAGAATCATGCTTTATTTCTAGAATAAGTTCTGATGAATAGTTGGCGGAAATTTACTTAGTGAAATTTACTTTCACTAATCCACATCTTAATTCAGTTTGAGGACTAGATATAAGCTAATTTAACCATCCTAATGTGTTACAGATAATATTAATACAGTTGTAGATTGGAATTACCTCCTCACCTGAGAGCACTTGCTAATAATATTAGCCAGAAATAGGATTGGAAGGAAATGCCAACCAGAAAATGTACCTGTTCTATTCCAAAATACTGTGTTTTATTTCTCCACCATACAGTACCTGTTTGTTCAGAGCTTTTTAGAAAGGTTTACAATCTCTCATCACTGTGGTGCATTTGTTTCTTTTTCTCTAAGGCTGATCTGGACTGCAAACATTCAGACAACCACAAGATGGCAGTAAAAATGCATGCACTCCTTTTGTTGTTGTTGCCATCTAATGATCATCCAGATGTTTGCATCCAGATCTAGCAATCCTATTTTTCTAAGACTACGGAGGGAAGTAAAGCCAATCTCCCTTCTTTGCTACGTTGAAGATAAATAAATGGTGGCCTTGATTTTCACATTTCTGTTTATACCATATAGTTGATTTAGCACCTAGCATTCAAGAGATTGGAAGAATCCTGCAGAGACAGTTATGAAATTAATGTGATAGATTTTAATACAGAAATCCCAAAAAGGAGTGAGTGCAAAAGGGTAAGCTAATAGTGCAGGAGAGACTTTATCACAAGAGTCTCCCCTGAGAAAGTTGGCTAGGAGGTTCAGTAGGAAAAACCCCAAGAATCAGACACTGCGAGCCAGGTCCCAGGAATGTTGCTGGCCAAACAACCAGACTTATTGTTCTTGCCTTGGAGCCTGCAAACTGTCCTAGAATAGGAGCCTCCACTATCCAATCCTTGAGAGTGCTGGCAACACAGAAAGATGAAGTGGCTACCCTTTCTCAGTGCCTGGAGGCTGTGGGGGTCTGGATGGGGAACAACAGGCTTCAACTGAACCCTGGTAAGACGGAGTGGCTGTGGATTGATGGCTCCTGTGGATCCAGGAAGTTATCATCTTTAGTTCTGGATGGGGTTGCACTACCCCATTCAGACCAAGTGTGGAATCTGGGGGTTCTTCTGGACTCACGGCTCCTGCTCGAAGAGCAGGTGGCAGCCGTGGCCAGAAGGGCTTTTGCACATCTTCGTGTTGTGTGCCAGTTACACCCTTTCCTGGATCAGGATGCCCTCTGTACAGTCACTCATGCCCTGGTCATCTCCCATATAGACTATTGCAATGCGCTCTACATGGGGCTACCCTTGAAGAGTATCCGGAAGCTTCAACTGGTCCAGAATGTGGCTGATGCGCAGTTATTGGTGCGCCAAGATCAGCACATGTGACACCTCTGCTGCAACAGCTGCACTGGGTACCTGTGTGCTTTCGGGTCCAATTCAAGGTGTTGGTTATCACCTTTAAAGCCCTACATAGCATGGGACCAGGTTACCTGAGGGACCGTCTCATCCCCATAACGTCGAACCGTCCCACTCGGTCATTTAGAGAGGGCATGCTGCGGATCCCGTCGGTAAGGGAATTTCACCTGATGGGGTCTAGAAAGCAGGCCTTCTCGATAGTGGCGCCCACCCTTTGGAATATGCTACCCCCGGAGGTGAGGCAGGCCCCATCACTCCCAGCCTTCAGAAAGAACTTAAAGACCTGGTTCTGCCGCCTTGCGTGGGAGGGGGGGAACAGTTCCTCTTGGGGATGGCTGGTGCCATAGAGCCCTTTTAAACATCAATCCATCACATCTTGGATTTTATATTTAAATTATTATTGTATTAGAGAGTATTATATATATGTTGTTTTAATTGTTAAATTTTAATTGCTGATTCTTGTAAACCGCCCAGAGTCCCCTTGTGGGGAGATGGAGCGGTAAATACAAATTGAATCATAAATAAATAAATAAATGAAGTATTGCTTGCCAAGAAACAGCTTGACTTGGCAGTGCTTCTCAAGAATAATCTGCTGGAGGAACCCAAACCTCATTTTGGTTGGTTGTAGTCAAGTAGGGTCAAAAGCTGCATCTACTTAGGGAACAACTCAGGAGCATCTCTGGTCTGTAAAGACCTTTGTGAGTTCCCATTTGCAGAATTTCTAGCTGCCAAACCTTCCTGGACTGATTTGTCTCATCAACTTTTGATGCTGTCCTCCTAGTGAATCTGTTTCTTTTGTACAGAACTTGGACTGAATGTATACCTTTGAATTAAAACTGAAAGATTTACGAGAACCTTAACCCTGATAAGAACTGCTGTTTGTGAGACCAGGACACTATGAAATTAACTAGTGATATTTATTGCTCATTCTGAGAAATTAAGTTATATATGTTTTCAGCCATAGTTAATTATATGCAAGAATACTATGCATGACTACAGTGGTAGGCCAAGCAATTCTAACCATTCTTAGATGGCTGGCAGGATGGGGTTATCGTGCAGTGGAAGTTCTCTTCTACTGGGACCCACATCTGGTTCAGAGATCTCTGTCAGCAAGAAGTTCAAAAGCTTAAAAAACAATACCATCAAAATTTACAGAAAATTACGAATCAAATTAACATAAAGGAAAAAGAATTACAGGAAAAACCATCAGATGGAAATCTAATATACCAAATTAAATTATTACGACAACAAATTGCGCTACTGACAACAAAAGAAATAGAAATGAAATTAAGATATGCAAAACAAAGAAACTTTGAATTTGCTAACAAACCAGGCAAATGGCTAGCTTACAAAATAAGGAAAGATAGAGAGAAGAAAATGATCACTAAAATAAGGGATAATAGTGAAGAATTAGTAGACAATAAAATAATTAAAAAGCATTCTATACTTTTCTTTCAAAACTATACCAAAAACAAGAAATTCCATTAGACAAGATTGAGAAATATTTAAATAACCAAAATCTTCCCAAACTATCACAAATTCAGCAAACAAAAATGAATAGTCCGATAACAAATCAGGAAATAATAGATGCCATAAACAAACTTAAAATAGGAAAAACACCGGGTCCTGATGGTATATCAACAGGATATTACAAATATTTTATGGAACAAATTCTAAATCCACTTAAAGATGTAATGAATTTGATTCTGAATGGCTCCAAAATACCTGAGACATGGTCTGAAGCTAATATAACACTTATTCCAAAAGAAGAACAAGATCCATCTTTAATTAAAAATTATAGGCCAATATTGTTACTAAATAATGATTACAATTTTTTTACCTCAATTTTAGCTAAAAGATTAAAAACAATTTTAGAAGAATTTATAGACCAGGATCAAAGTGGCTTCTTACCAAAAAGACAATTGAAAGACAATATACAAACAGTGGTAGATATTTTGGAATATGCACAATATCATAATGAAACTCAAATAGCTTTAATATTTTTAGATGCAGAAAAAGCCTTTGACAATTTAAATTGGAATTTTATGGTCAAAATCTTAGAGAAAATGGAATCTGGGTATTCATTTGTGAAAGGGATTGAAGCAATCTATTCAGTACAAAGAGCCAAGATAATAGTAAATGAGGAATTTACAGATAATTGTAAAATAGAAAAAGGAAGGGAGACAAGGATGTCCTATATCACCTCTATTATTGATTCTTGTTTTGGAGGTCCTTAATAGAGAGATAAGAGCAGATTACCAAATAAAAGGAGTAAAAATTAAAAAACAAAATTTTAAAATGAAAGCTTTTGCAGATGATTTGGTTTTTATCTTACAAAATCCCTTAGATTCGATAGACCACTTGTTGATGAAAGTAAAAGAATTTGGAGAGGTGGCAGGTTTTAAGATAAACAATCAAAAAACAAAAATACTGTGCAAAAATATGACTCAAAAACAACAATAAATTTTAACAAAAAAAACGGTTTTACAATAGAAAAGAAGATTAGATATTTGGGAGTAATATTAACAACAAAAAACAGGACATTATTTCATAATAATTATGGGAAAATTTGGAATGAAATCAAACTAGATTTGGAAAGATGGAGAAAACTACATTTATCTCTACTAGGAAAGATATCTACAATCAAAATGAATGTATTACCGAAGTTATTATTTTTCTTTCAAACATTACCAATTTTAGTTAATGAAAAAATATTTAAATTATGGCAAAAGGACATTTCAAAATTTATTTGGCAGGGGAAAAAACCAAGAATTAAATTTAAATTATTACAAGATGCCAAAGAGAGAGGATGCCTGGGGTTACCAGATTTTAAATTATACTTTGAAGCCTGCTGTTTCTTGTGGATAAGAGAATGGCTAACATTGGAAAATCAGAAAATTTTACAATACACAAACTTAAATTTGGATGGCACTCATACATTTGGTATGAAAAAGTAAAAATGAACAAAGAATTTAATAATCATATTATTAGAAAAACGTTATTAAGGATTTGGGATAAATATAAAAGGAGATTACTACCAAACATACCAATGTAGTTATCGCCACAAGAAGCCTTCACAAGAAAAGAACGTTCAGGAGACAAGACAAAATGGTTGAGATATAAAGATTTAATAAAATTTGAACAAGATCTACCTATATTAAAAACTAGAGAAGAATTTGAAAGTGAAGGACATCTATGCCATTGGTTCACTTACTTGCAGTTAAATGAGCGATTTAAATTAGACAAAAAGAATTATAAATTTAAAAAAAACAGATTGAAAAACAATTATATATGAGTAATGACTATATTATTACAAAAATGTATAAAATGTTATTACAATTAAATCAAGAAGATGAACAAGTCAAAGACTGCATGATCAATTGGGCAAGGAATTTTGGATATAATATTTTATTAGAAAAATGGGAAAATATGTGGACAAAGGGATTAAAATTTACGTTATGTTATAACTTAAATGAAAATTTTTATAAAATGATGTACAGATGGTACCTAACTCCACAAAAATTAGCAAAAATGTATAAAAACGTCTTGAACATACGTTGGAAATGTCTACAAATGGAAGGAACGTTCTACCACTTATGGTAGAACACTCATATATTTGTGACCAAAAGCAAAAAAAAATTGGTCACAAATATGTGAAATGATTCAGAAAATTATCAAGATAGACATTGAAAAAAAAAAACAGAACTATTTCTATTAGGTATTTTGGAAGATGATCAAGGAGAAAAGTATGTTAACTTGTTATTATACATGATTACTGCAGCCAGGATTGTTTATGCACAATATTGGAAAAAAGAAAACATACCAACAAAGGAGGAATGGATGATGAAATTAATGGAATTAGCACAAATGGCGAAATTAACAATTTTATTAAAAGAAAAAAATATTTCAAAATTTAAAGAAATGTGGCAACCAATATTAGATTACCTGTATACTATTGAGAAAAATGAAGCGATGACAATGGGTTTTGTATTTTAAGGAATTAAACAAATAGAAATAATAGTAATGTAAGTGTAAATAAAGATAAGAGATATATTAAGATACTACCTGTATATCTATAGCTGGGATAGTCGGAAACCATACATACATACATACATACATACATACATACATACATACATATATTACATGTTACACTCCTTTTTGTCTGTGTGTGTTATTAATATATATTGTTATTTATACACCCAAGTTCCTATATATATATATTCTTAATGTTTCCTTAGACCGAATCTCCATCACCAATGGAGATTCCAGATCCTTACGGTCTGCTTTTCTTGCTCATGTGGAAAAATAATGGCAGTCATACTAACAATTCATATCTTGCCATATAAGGACATGAAGAGGGCGGAGACTCGCAGTAACTTCCTGAAGAGAGAACTCTGTGAGGTCACTTCCTTCTTCTTCCTCAGAGACTCTCTCAGACTCTCTCCGACTATGCTTCTGAACTGAAAGGACATTTTGTCTGAGCTCTCCAAGCCCAGACAGAATGCTAAAGCCTATATTTTCTATTCTTGTAACTTAGTATGTTTTAAACCTGCTTTGACTCTATTACTGCAACTGTTGTTTCTGAGAACCAGGTTACAGTATGTGAGTAAACATTACTTTTATTACTCCACAAAACTGTGTGGTTGTTCTTTTTAGAGGGATAAAAAGGGGTAATGCCAGGATAATCCAGTCTGCCAAACAGCATCCTGGATTATTTTCTAGAAGGTTAAACCAACCTTGTCTCAGCTGCCAACTTTTTATGCTGCCGGGGATGATACTCTGCTGATCTCACTCACCTGAGAAAGGAAGGATAATATCCAAACAATATATCCTCTCCTAGTACCTAACCTCATCCCCAACAGCTCATAGATCAGTTAGATCCAATGGCGTCATCAGAAGATAGTCCTATTCCTTCTAAATACAGCAGAGTTCAAATCATTATTACTGGATATGGAATTATTCTGAAAAAGCTAAGTTAGCAATGTAATAACAAATAGGTAGGATTTTAGGATATTAGATCTCGAAAATAATTGAACATGGCTGGGTTCCAAATGTGTTCTTACAAAGGAAAAAACTGCTGAGTTCTTGCAAAATAACCTCTTTATTTCTGCCTGTCCGATCTTTCTGCTTTATCTATAACATGTCCAACCACATTAGAATTTTTTAATCTTCTGGGGTGGCTTTACAGGAACCTGGAAAAGTTGTTTTATGCAAGCATATTTCTTACATTCCTTTCGACCCACACTTATATGTCCATTAACACTGTTACTTTATTTTTGATTTAGCAGATGCTCATGTAAAATCCAGCAAAGGAGATTGTTACCTTGTCGTGGTGCTGGAGCTTGAGCACCTCAATGAAACCATGAGCTAAACCGTGAAGGGACACCCAAGACGGGAAGGTCGTGGCAGAGAGGTCAGACTAAATACGATCCCTGGGGAAGGTAATGGCAACCCACCCCAGTATTCTGGCCGTGAAAACTAAATGGATCAGTACAACCAGAGATATGTCGGTATACCATCAGAAGATGGGACTCCCAGGTCGGAAGATGGTCAAAATGCTACTGGGGAGGAACAGAGGATACGTTCAACTAGCCCCAGATGTGATGACGCAGCTAGCTCAAAGCTGAAAGGACGGCTAGCGGCCGACGGTGCTGGTGGTGAACGACGAATCCGATGTTCTAAAGATCAACACACCATAGGAACCTGGAATGTAAGATCTATGAGCCAGGGCAAATTGGATGTGGTTATTGGTGAGATGTCAAGATTAAATATAGACATTTTAGGTGTCAGTGAACTGAAATGGACTGGAATGGGCCACTTCACATCAGATGACCACCAGATCTACTACTGTGGACAAGAGGACCACAGTAGAAATGGAGTAGCCTTCATAATTAATAATAAAGTGGCTAAAGCAGTGCTTGGATACAATCCAAAAAACAATAGAATGATCTCAATTCGAATTCAGGGTAAGCCATTTAACATCACAGTAATCCAAATATACGCCCCAACCACAGATGCTGAAGAAGCAGAAGTAGATCAGTTCTATGAGGATCTGCAGCACCTACTGGATAATACACCAAAAAGAGATGTTATTTTCATTACAGGAGACTGGAATGCTAAGGTGGGTAGTCAGACGACACCTGGAATTACAGGCAAGCATGGTCTGCGAGAACAAACTGAAGCAGGACATAGGCTGATAGAATTTTGCCAAGACAACTCACTGTGCATAACAAACACTCTCTTCCAACAACCTAAAAGACGACTTTATACATGGACTTCACCAGATGGTCGACACCGAAATCAGATTGACTACATCCTTTGCAGCCAAAGGTGGCGGACATCTATACAGTCGGTAAAAACAAGACCTGGAGCTGACTGTAGTTCAGATCACGAACTTCTTATTGCAAAATTTAGAATCAGACTAAAGAGAATAGGGAAGACCCACAGATCAGTTAGATATGAGCTCACTAATATTCCTAAGGAATATGCAGTGGAGGTGAAGAATAGATTTAAGGGACTAGATTTAGTAGATAGGGTCCCGGAAGAACTATGGACAGAAGTTCGCAACATTGTTCAGGAGGCAGCAACAAAAAACGTCCCAAAGAAAAAGAAAACCAAGAAGGCAAGATGGCTGTCTGCTGAGACACTGGAAATAGCCCAAGAAAGAAGGAAAGCAAAAGGCAACAGTGATAGGGGGAGATATGCCCAATTAAATGCAAAATTCCAGAGGTTAGCCAGAAGAGATAAGGAATTATTTTTAAACAAGCAATGTGCGGAAGTGGAAGAAGAAAATAGAATAGGGAGGACAAGAGACCTCTTCCAGAAAATTAGAAACATCGGAGGTAAATTCCAGGCAAAAATGGGTATGATCAAAAACAAAGATGGTAAGGACCTAAACAGAAGCAGAAGAGATCAAGAAAAGGTGGCAAGAATATACGGAAGATCTGTATAGGAAGGATAATAATATTGGAGATAGCTTTGACGGTGTGGTCAGTGAGTTAGAGCCAGACATCCTGAAGAGTAAGGTTGAATGGGCCTTAAGAAGCATTGCTAATAACAAGGCAGCAGGAGACGACGGTATCCCAGCTGAACTGTTTAAAATCTTGCAAGATGATGCTGTCAAGGTGATGCATGCCATATGCCAGCAAATTTGGAAAACACAAGAATGGCCATCAGATTGGAAAAAATCAACTTATATCCCCATACCAAAAAAGGGAAGCACTAAAGAATGTTCAAACTATCGAACAGTGGCACTTATTTCACATGCCAGTAAGGTAATGCTCAAGATCTTGCAAGGTAGACTCCAGCAATTCATGGAGCGAGAATTGCCAGATGTACAAGCTGGGTTTAGAAAAGGCAGAGGAACTAGAGACCAAATTGCCAATATCCGCTGGATAATGGAGAAAGCCAGGGAGTTTCAGAAAAACATCTATTTTTGTTTTATTGACTATTCTAAAGCCTTTGACTGTGTGGATCATAACAAATTGTGGCAATTTCTTGGTGGTATGCGGATATCTTGTCTGCCTCCTGAGGAATCTGTATAACGACCAAGTAGCAACGGTAAGAACAGAGCACGGAACAACGGACTGGTTTAAGATTGGGAAAGGAGTACGGCAGGGCTGTATACTCTCACCCTACCTATTCAACCTGTATGCAGAACACATCATGCGACGTGCTGGGCTTGAGGAATCCGAGGCTGGAGTTAAAATCGCTGGAAGAAACATTAACAATCTTAGATATGCAGATGATACCACTTTGATGGCTGAAAGCGAGGAGGAGTTGAGGAGCCTTATGACGAAGGTGAAAGAAGAAAGTGCAAAAGCTGGGTTGCAGTTAAACCTCAAAAAAACCAAGATTATGGCAACCAGCTTGATTGATAACTGGCAAATAGAGGGAGAAAAAGTGGAGGCAGTGACAGACTTTGTATTTCTAGGCGCAGAGATTACTGCAGATGCTGACTGCAGCCAGGAAATCAGAAGACGTCTACTTCTTGGGAGGAGAGCAATGGCAAATCTTGATAAAATAGTTAAGAGCAGAGACATCACACTGAGAACAAAGGTCCGCATCGTTAAAGCAATGGTATTCCCTGTAGCAACCTATGGCTGTGAGAGCTGGACCATAAGGAAGGCTGAGCAAAGGAAGATAGATGCTTTTGAACTGTGGTGTTGGAGGAAAATTCTGAGAGTGCCTTGGACTGCAAGAAGATCACACCAGTCCATACTCCAGGAAATAAAGCCAGACTGCTCACTTGAGGGAATGATATTAAAGGCAAAACTGAAGTACATTGGCCACATAATGAGAAGGCAGGATACCCTGGAGAAGATGCTGATGCTAGGGAAAGTGGAAGGCAAAAGGAAGAGGGGCCGACCAAGGGCAAGATGGATGGATGATATTCTGGAGGTGACGGACTCAACCATGGGGGAGCTGGGGATGGTGACGGCCAACAGGAAGCTCTGGCGTGGGCTGGTCCACGAAGTCACGAAGAGTCGGAAGCGACTGAACGAATAAACAACAACAACAAAGTTTTAACAGAAGCTTAATGGAATTTTGACCCATCTATTTACATCCAATTCAATCTTTTCTAAAAGTTTCAGCATATTTATTTCCGCATAGAAATATTGTTGAGTATGTAAAGTGCCCAAATTTTAATATAATCAATGGAGATCACAAAGCCCAATTCTTTATATAACTGAATTGAAAACCCAAGGGAAGTGAGCAAGATTTATCCCAATTAATCTTATAACCAGAATACTTTCCAAAATACTGTACTACCTTTATAAAATTAGGCATAAAGGCAGAATACTGATCCAAAATTGCCAAAATATCACCAGCATATAAAAATAATTTATACTCACACCCTACCAAAGTAATACCCTTAATGTCTAAAGATGGCCAAAGGTTCAAGGATCAAATTAAATAGCAAGGGTGAAAGCAGGCAGCCCTGTCAAGTGCCACATTGTAACTCAAAAATTATTTGATTGTTTAACTCTAGCAAACAATAAATCTCAGTCTATTGAACGAAGCCCCATGGAAAGCCATACCTAATCATCGCTTACTTAGGAATCTCTTCTTACTGACTGGTGCTAATAGATGCAACCATTACTAAAATACAACCAAACTAAAATCTCTTTTATTATTCTTGTCCATTATTTATGTTCACTATAACACAAAACGCAATTGCAAAATATAATCTTTGATTAAAATGATGGGGAAAGGAATATCGTGTTTATGAGAAGAGGATATTTTTTTCCATGAAAAAAATCCCAGGTTCAGTTCCTGGCACTTAAAATAGGTCTGGAAAAACTGTTTTACCTGACATTCCATAGAGTTACTTTTAGATAGCAAATACTGGGCTGAATTGGCTAGTAGTCTGAGACAATATAAGGCATCTTCTTATATTCCTATGCCATTCAGTTCTTGTCCTTAGGAGCATAACTAGATCATAATCTATTTAAATTTAATGTGCATTGCTACATGCATTCTTATGTCATTTAACATTTGCAATTTATGAAGCAAAGTCTCTGTTACACACTTTGTTTTTCATGAATGATGGAAAGCAATTTCAACAAGCAATTTTAATGGGTGGACCAATATTAAACATAAGTCAAGGTCCATCCCCCTGTCCCCCCTGTGTAATCTTTATGGCATATTTCAGTCAAAACTAGGCTCAAGTTATAAAAAGTGTGTTTTTAAAAGCCAGTATCTGTCTGTTGGTCTGTCTGTCTGTCTGTCTGTCTATCCAATCTGCATTAAGATGTGCCTAATTTTTTTTTGTTGCATCCTGTTCTCTTGCTTGATACCCTGACCATCTTTGAACCCTTGGGCTCTGACAGAGAGGAGGGACTTGGAAAGCTTGTCATCTGATCTATGTAAGGCAAAAGAAATAGTTTTCCCTTTAATAGCACTCTTTCTGCTTAACAGTTGGTGGGAGATTAAAATGATCTAGGTGGAGATGGTGGGTTAAAGGTCAAGGGACACCACCATCTTTTTTCCTCCCCTTTACGTCAAAATAGAGACAGATCGTTAAACGTTAGAAATAGTATGTTTTTTCCTTTTCCTATCCTATCACCCCAAAAATATTTAAATCCATTTATGCACTAATTTTATTGTAAATTCCAATTCTTCAGGAGGACTGGACCCCTACCAAGCTACTGCCTGGCCTGTATGGTTGTCAGGTTCTGACATTCTGAGTTTCAGCCATATTAATTGCTGAATAAAGGCTATAATCCTCTCTCTTTGAAGCCTGGGGTTGATTTTAGGCAGTACTTCAAAAACAGCACACAACTGAAATAGACATATTTCCAACCAGCACTGAATCAATATGATTTACCCTCTTTGCATCTGTCCACATACACACACTGGACATATTTGGTTATACACAAGAATGATGTGATTTGACTGTAAAATAATCTAAGGAGAGGTTTTACAATCCTCAGTATTTTACATCAGACACAATGTTGCCCTCAAGAACTTTGCTTTGTGCATTATTCATGAAGTATAAACTCCTTTAGCATACTTGGATTAACAATGAAACTAACATATGTAATTTGGGTTGTTTTCCGCTATACAGTACGTTCACAATAACACTGCAGTCTAGAAAGAGTCTTAATGAGATGAATGAATGCCATGTAAAACAAGTTTGAAGGGCCAATCCTAATATTGTAAATTCTTGAAGCATTTTAATTAAATGTGCCTGTGAGCAAATACTATTTTTATGCAACCAGAAATACCCTCAATTTATTAAATGTATCATTTAACTTAGCTGCAAAGAAGTCCAGTTCCACCCAAACAGCCTTGCCTTAATGTGAAGGAGGGAGCGGGTAGAAAAGAAGAGGAGCAATGAATTGTGTAGCTGATATGAAACTCTTGATTGGCATGCATTTCACCTAACCACTCTCAATTCTGAGGCTTGAATTATATTAGACCTCTCTCTTACAGGATTTGCCAAGTACTCTTAGTGTTATGTTTGAGAAAGATTAACAGTATTTCAGATCAAAGGCGAATCCTGCCCGCACAGTCTTAGGAGATTGCCATTCACTTCCATTATAGCTCATTTGCACAAGATTTTCCTGTAATATGAGCCATTGTTTTGATGGCACTGATTTGACGTCAAGACAGGGGCCAGATGCATGTCAGCGTCCAAATCAGCCAAACACAGGGTTACTTGCTTCAAAACGACTTGATCATCATAAAATGCAACTGTTACTGTTATATTCAAGTCCTTTTTTTTCAGTTTAAAAAGAAAAAAACTTTTAAATGAGCTTTGGTCTGAACAAAAGAAAACAGTGTGTATTATTTGTTCTAGGTAAATGATTTTTTACCTGGCCAAGTCAGTGTTGAAGAAGAGAAAAGGAAAAAAAGAAACTAAGGCACACAGTGAACAGCTATGCTAAATTATGTTCTAACTTTTAAAGAAACAATTTATTAAAAAAAGACTTCAAAATGACATTTCATCTAACAGTCTTATGAAAATGCATACCTCCCAAGATATATCCTTCCTTCCTTCCTTCCTTCCTTCCTTCCTTCCTTCCTTCCTTCCTTCCTTCCTTCCTTCCTTCCTTCCTTCCTTCCTTCCTTCCTTCCTCTTTCTCATTTATTAAGTCACAGTGAAGGATCTCATATAAAGTATATAGAATTCATAGGACGGAGTTGGTCAGATACAGTGGTGAAAGAAACAGGTATTTCACTTTGTGACCAAACATTTTTGTGAGAAAATGAAAAATACTTTTTAAGGAGCAGGCAAGAATGAAACCTCCAACTATAATAATAGCTTAATTTAAACAAAACAGTGAGAAAAAGGGATGACATCCTGAGTTACATTTTGAAACTTGCAAAATGAAGAACAATGTAATGCAATCAATAAATATCTCAGATTTTATTTAGCTTTTTAAAAGGAATATTTCTTGTGTTATAAAATAAGATCTGGAGCTTACTTGTTTTTCAACTATGGAACTTTCTTACACTTCTGACAAAAATGATGAATATTTAACTGTGAGATTGTTTCCAAGTTTTCTTACTTTTATCCTAAGAGTTCTTAGTAGAGACATAAGTCACAACTGAACACAAACAATATTCAGTGCATATGTACTGAGAGGTAAGTTTCATTACAGTACATGGCCTTTCTAACCAAGTGCACATAACTTCACAGCCTTAAGTATTTTTAACTCCACTGGTTTTAATATGCAAATGTATATTGCTCTGTGTTGAATCTGATACTAGGAGAAAAAGTTGAAAAATGTCTCTTGATGCTGTTGAAACAGTGAAAGTTCCATATGTCTGAAGGTGTATCCATGTTTGTGTACTACTGGAATTATTGATCTGAAGATGATTTAGCAGTCCATTAGATCAAAATTTGTATGATATATAATGTGTATGTATGTATGTATGTATGTATGTATGTATGTATGTATGTAATGTAAATTGAAGAACTACAGAGTTTATCAAACTGGATCAATTCATAAAAAACTGGATGGCTAATAATGGGAATTCTAGAAGGAGGTTCTACCCCTTAGAAAGACATCTACGATGCCAATTATGAACTAGCAGGTTCTATTTGTCTGATTTGGAAGTTGACATGCATCATTGCCATCAAAACAATGGCTTCTGTGGGGGGGACACATGTATTAATCAGCAGAGTTAAAGTACTTTCAAGGAGGCTTATTTTAAAGAGAAATATTATATTGCATGATTCAAAAATTTACAGCAGTGAAATCTGCTTATAACATTGGCAATGTAAAATTGGGGTGCCTGAAACTGAATCCTCCAATTTGCTTATAAGCTAAGCAGTAAACTGAAAAGCTAATCTTGCCTAGTATAAATTTGTGCAAAATCATATATTGGTATATAAAAAAACTAAACTTGTTTTTCTTTTTATACTGTATAAGTATGTTTTATGCTATAACTGTCAAAATGAAACCCTTCCCTCTGAAACTTTTGGAATACAAGGTACTAAAAACTGAGTTATCAATCTCTGCCAAGTGAGTTTGATATGAAAACATTGACATTTAACTTTGACATTGATTGTTTGCACCCCAGCAGCACTTTGTGGGGAATAAAAAACCTATTTCCATAATGCCTTCAAATAAGAGAGAATATAAAATGTTCTTGTTGCTCATGAATGGAGAACTTTTAAAATATAAACATCAAGCTATTGAGATTTCATTCCCTTATGTGGACAGAAATGTGAAATAAATGAACAATAGCGCCCTCTAGATTTGGAAAAGCTAAAAAAATTAAACAGACAACACACAATTCAAAGAAAGGTATTTTTAAAATCCATCCCTGTCCATTGAGGGTTTTCTCTTGGGCTCTTGAGATGGTAAAATAGAAAACTAATAGGTATGTGGAATTGTAAAATTATATGTCACCTTTACTTTGCTTTGCTCATGTCTAACAAATTTGTCATACAAGAGACAAACCACCAGATCCTTAACTAACATTGCTAAGTTTAATAATGAAAGTTTTGCTTGTAATTGATTATATATATAAAGTAAAAATTCTGTTCTGCTTTTAGAATTTAGAATATTATTAAATGTTGCTGGTTATTTATTTAAAAGCCTCTTCTTATTTACCCTCCATCAGTTAGATGCATGATTGTAACAATGTACTAATCACTTACAACATAGATGTGTTTCAGGTATATGCTTTATAAAACAAAATAGAGAACAGATGTGAGCAATGCAGGAAAAGTGATGATTCATAAAGATATTTATGATAAAAATATCATTCCTTGTTGCATAAAATTCTTGACTGTTGAATTATAAGAATAAAAAATTGAAGGTTATTTTGTCATTCTCTCTATAGGCAAGCAACTGGACTGAAAGACAGCAGTTTTTCTCAACACTTGTACTATATATTTGTACATATCCCCATTTGTACTATTATGGTATTTGTAATATTATATTTAAAGAACTAAATAATTTATAAAAAAAATTAAAAATCACAGCACTAGGAATATTGTTTTAATATTTGTAAAATAATAGAAGAAATTATTTCATATTTGAGGTATAAACACAGAAACAAAACCTCTAGTAATTTCATTATTAGTTTTACAGAATATACAATTTTTAGGGCTTATTAGCTTTTGGTTACTAGTTTTAATATTTAAATAAAGATGGCAATATTTTAGAGAATTAGAAAGATATGCATTTGTTAATTTCCGTATCACTCAATTTAATGTTTAAATGAGTATCATCCTGTTGCATTCTCTCTCTCTCTCTCTCTCTCTTTTTTTTTTTTAAATTAAAGCAATTACAAAGGTAGATTTCTGTATGTTCTACAGAAATTTAATATATTCTGTATTTAATTAAAGTTGATATCCTATATTCATATCTCAGAATAAACCTTTTCAAAACTGATGGATTAATTTTGTTTAGAAAGTAAGTACTGGTTAGTAAAAATATTTCTTGCATAACAGTACAAGGAAGTTTCTTGTACAACTTAAAAAGATATATTTTGAACCTTCTCGTGTATTAATTCCCAATGGCCTAAAATGCACACATCATAAGGAACCTTAACTTTGCACATTAAAATAGCAATTTCTTTAATATTTTTGGAGAGTAAGAAAGCTTTTAAGAAGAGGAATAAATATTAGTGTACCAAAACTGACTGAGCAAGTATTACAGCAAGATAAGTCACATTGCATAGAAAGCAGTTTCATCTTCTGAAAACAATAATTCTTTGTTGCATTTTCTACTTTGAAGTAATTTAAAATCACCACTGTGAAATGACTACGCCAGGTACAAAATTTGTAAAAGTTCAGCGGCTCTTAGCAGCACTCCATTCACGTTGGGAGCAAATTAAAACATTGAAAGAATGCTGCAAATAATTGTTTCCTGCATTCTCTTTGCTTGTGACTTCTATAATCATACAGGCTGATTTACAAATGTAGACTTCAAGGTTGCTCAGTTTCCTGCAGCGTCGAAGACTGCTACTTTGGCACTCACACTCCAGCCCTTGTAATCACCACTCAGAAACTGTGCCTGGGTACTTCCAATTCCCAGTCTCTTGATTGAACAGCTCATTCTGTGCTAACAAGGTGTCCAAGGTATTTGAACAGGGTCTGCAGTCAGGGGGAAAAATTGTTAATGGTGTCACTCATTAAGGAAGGAGGCACTACTTTTTAGTAATTTGCTAACTGTCCAAATTACTAGTTGATTTCTGCCTTCTCTGCTTCCAGGGACAAATCTGTTGGGATGGGAGAATGCTTTGGAAGAGTTATGGAGGGGGGTTGTATTATATTGTTAGAAGCAAAATATGCTACTGAAAATGAAGAGGCCTGCATTGTATGGGTTTATTTGAATAATTATAATTTTTTTAAATATAATTTGGTTTGGTTTTAATACATATATTTTATTGTATGAAAATAACATTGGGACTGTATTGTTTATTTAAAAATACTGACTGTGTAGGTGTGTAAAACAGACACATAGACACCATGCTTGGGAGAAATATGTTATTAAGATTAACAATAGTATAGATTAGTATAGTATAGTATAGTATAGATTATACAACTTGAAAGCTAACATCTAAAACTCCATGACAACAGTGAAGAAGGAACATTTCTAGGTGGTGAGAAACAAGTTGCCAACCTAAATGAGTAGTTTTCATTTAAACGTTTAATAATAATTTTAAAAAAGAAGTGATAAATTGTCAAAAACGGTTCAGGTTTTATTATCTGTAGCCAAAGTTATAAATCATTAGATTTCTTGGAAGTAAAGCAGCTTCACTGGTATTTAAGAAAAGGGGAGAATATATTAAAGGAAGCTTAACAGTCCCTCAGAAACATAAATTGAAAGGATTATAGTTTCTATTCAATTGGAGGTTGAATCAAGTTTCCTTAAGAAGTTGACTTGTTGACTTGGAAAGATTAATTCAGGGAATGCATATTTAGACTTATTGTCCTACTTCTATGCTGAAGGTGCAAACAGATTTACAGTTAAAACTTTTAGAAAATAAAGATATAAATCACATGTAAGTGGTAGAACTGGGACATTTGAAAATACTATCTAGCAAAAGGTCAGTTTTCAGTAAAGAATTATACCCAAAGTAATCCTGTTATTTCAGAAATGTGACTAGGGATTGTCTTCCAATGATGAGTTCAGTGTCTCCCTCTAAAACTTTTCAGTATATGAGTTTAGTATTGGCTATGTGATAAGAGTTTGGTATTTTCCCCTTCCGCTTTTTTAATTTCAGAGATAAAACAACATCTTTAAAAAGGAGGAAATTTTTTTCTCTCTTCATCATTTTCATGTTTTATTTCCTAACTGTCTGATTCTAAACATTGTACTTTACATAGAATAATTTGTACTATAATAACAGTTATTTAAATGTAATGCCATTAAGATTCCATTTATGAAAAATTTTAAGTTGATCAATAAATTGGATGAATCCAATTCTGCACTAAAACTTGTTCGGGTGCTATCTGTTCCTGAAATGCTCTGCCAATAGTGATTTAGACCTGTTTATGAATTTTTCTCTTTCCAGTATTATGCAAATAATTCACAGCAATATTTCTTTAAGAGATATACAAAAGGTTAGTAAAGGGAACATTTAAAATAAAAGCTTTCAAAATAATTTAACAAACACTGGAAATAAGTCATTTCAAAACTATACATAAATATAAATTCTACTAAACATTTTATTTAATCTAACATTCCCAATAGATGTGAAAACTGGGAGTAATAAAATGCCATTTTAATTGGTTGGTTAAAATTTTTCTTAAGTTCCAAGAGAAAAATGAATTTCAAATTATGAATATTTTGAAACTATCAATCTTGTTTACTGTGGCATATTCATTTTCACTGTTGCACTTTTCTGGGAAGGGGTTGGACAATTTTCCATTTTGCTGGAAAAATCTTACTATTTATTCTATTTTGTCATTAACAGATTTTCAAAAGTTTATGCCAGTGAAAATAATCTAACTTCAACCTCCTATTTCTTTCCAAGTTTATCAAATACAATAAGTGTAGGGCTTTTAATATTACATTTTGATTTTTCAAGATATACATTTGTGCACATGCATAGCTAAATAATACATTGGTTAAGACAAATCTTTGCTTGGTCTGTCAGAGATTGCAGTGATAAATTAATAGCTATATATACATAAATGTGTATATATCTCTTGCATAAATATGCTCTTTAAGGAAATGGCAGAATTGGGACTTCTGCATTATGAAGGTTGTTGGCACCATGATGGTACTGTGATGTAGCTTATTTCCTACTGATGGGATATTTGATCAGGTGAGTTCTATTTGGAATGCTCTCAATGGGAATGAAGTCTGGAAAGATTACCCGATTGTCTTCTTTGGGCCATCTCTTTCACTATTCCTAAGAGTCCCTCACCTCTCAAAGCAGATTTTTGGAAGCATAAGGGGCAACTAGGAAAAGAAGAAATAAATTTATGATTATGATTATGATTATGATTTCCTCTTTAGTGGGAGACAAATTCTGTATTCAACCCACTAAATTCAATGAAATTTGCTTTTTCAGATAAATATTTATAGCATTTCAGTTTAACATCCATGGTGTCAGTTCTGTATATCAATTTGGGAACTTGTGAACCTCCAGATGTTGCTGATATGCAAATGTCGGTGTCCTTCACCACTGGACTGCTGTAATTGATGTCCAGCAAGTTATAGTGGACAATAGGTTACAGATCCTGCTTGGGTGATTTTTTTTTCCTTCCAGCAGATCAATAGCAGGAAGAATGCTAGTAAGAATCAAATCCAACTTGTCTTACTCTCAAGAAAAATCTTACTTTTGAAAATTATAAAGTGGCTGGGGCACTATGTTTTTCCTTAATTTTTTTCTTTTTATAGTAAAAATGTTCTGCGTACTGAGGAAATGGACAGGGCTTTCTAAAGAGCCTGCTTGGTATGTCTATGTGACCACACATTTTTAATCCAGGGGGAAAAAACGTTCCAGGAACCTGCTCTGCATGGCAGGCAGTAAAATGGATCAGATTTACCTGACTATGCACGATATACGTACAGTTAGAGATTAGCTCCATAGAACTAAAAGAGGTTTATTTCTGAGCATACATGTATAGATTTATAGTATAAGAACTTGTTAATAATCTCACATGAATTTGGTGCAAAATATGTGTATTTTTTAAATGTTCAGTTCTTTTGTCAGAGTTAGCTAAAATTGAATGTCTGTATTTCTAAATTATTGTTCTCTACCTCCCTTATTGTTATATACAAAGAAGAATAGAAAGCTAAATATACATGGGAAACATATGGGGCAAAGTATGAGTGTAAATATTACTGTTGCATATAAATCTTTCTCGATGTTCTTCTCTTTTCTATATGCTGCACAGATATATTTGCCTAGAGTTTAAAGACATCATTCAACAATAAAACCTTTTCCTATTCATAAAAAAAGGGTTATAACCTTTTGTATGTTATAGCCCACTAATCATTCTGTCAAAAAACAAAAAGAGCATCCCTCCAAATCCCTCCAGATACAAAAAAAAAAAAAAAGGAAAACAAAGAGGTGGATAATTCACCAGGTTAACTTTCTCCTAACAGACTCTTATGAAATACAAACAAGCAGTGACAGATAGAGTAGATGAAAGGAAAGTTCAACCAGTGCTGTTGCTTTCTCTCCAAGACCTTAAGCAGGTCTCCTAGAAGAAGACAAATCTCCCATGTTGGATTTCTACCTGGCTGGAAGCTGCTGAAGTCACCCAAGAGAGGAGGTTTGTTTGCAATTTGCATTTGTGGGATTTTCCATACTACGCTGTTGAGTGGGAAGGTGTTTGCGTTGCTGTTTATGCTAGGAAATACCTGACTGTGATCAGGGTGAGGGTGGGGTTTCTCTTCTACTAAGCTCACAAAAGGATGGGGCTGTGAAAGGATAGTTGTGCGGCAGTCCTCCTCTTGTGGTGGTAGTTGTAGTTGGGAAGGGGCAGCGTGGGATATGTTTGATTTCTAATCTAGCAATAGCATCTTGTCGCTACCCAAACACACAGCAGCACCATTGTTCTCTGATAGAAAACAGGCAAGTAAGGCTCTTTTTCTGTCTCCCATGAGGTGGAAGAGGAGGAGGAGGAGGAGGAGGAAGAAGAAGAGGAGAAGCAGTGGCTGGTCTAAAGCTTACCTGATCTACGTGAGCCACAGCCAGGCAAAGTGAGATTGGAGAAGTATCTTCTCAGATTAAAATGTGAATGACTTAACCTGCATTCCATCTAGACTACTTCTGCATCTACATGGGATGACATTAAATGAGGAGTAAAGTGACTACTGACGTTGTCTGGTGAAAACTGTCAATATTACTTTTTGGGGGGGCAGAGATCTACAATGAGCCCTGTAGAAAATGGCTGAGGCTAAGACAGTCAGGTTGGCTGCAAGAGCTAAATTTGATTTAATTCAGTTTAATTAAAGGCTGTTAAGGTGATTACTCCTGATGCATTTCATTACTTTCCTTTCTGTCACTTTAAAATTACAATCTGGTGAAACTTTTGGATGAATATCAGGCACTAAGGCTCTGGGGTGCTTGCATGTACCTCTGGGCCACAGCTTTTCATTTCTGACCTAAATAGGAGACAAGAACTGAAAATGCCAAAACACGTTGTTTTATTAAAATATAGAAGCATGCCTCTTTAATTTCATTTTTCAAAACAAAAAACAAACAAACAATTTTCAATCTGCATCAGACCTTGACAGAGCTGTGCCACTTTCATACCCTGTGATATCAGCTGGATATCAGGGGGAAATAAGAAGCAAATCTGCAGGATTGCAGCTTGCATCTTCATTACTTTATGAATTTGTTAATCCCTTTTCTAAGGCCAAGTCTTTAGAGAGTGTTAGACCTATGTGGCCCGAATGTTGATTTAAATTGGGAAAGAAAGCTGGGTTCTGCCAGTTGTGTTCTTTTATCACTGAGTGCATGACAGATTTTCTGCTACTTTTACTGTACCAACAAGGAGTTTCCCATGGTCATGTTTTGCCATTTTTATTATTAAGATGGAAAGTACTATTTTCCCTACTCCATTCTGGCTTCATAGCTGTTCATGGGCTACTTCCAGGTGTTATCGGGCAACATGGACAGAAATAGACTTATTCTCAGCACTGCCTCTCCACCGCAGCACTAACCGAGGACCAAGTTATCTTCTTATCAATGGTTCCCTCTTGCTTCACCCACAACCCTCCTCTATAACTGCAACCTGTCAATGGAGCTTGTTTGGGCACGGGTTTAGTGCTCTTTCAGAAGAGTGCTAGATCTGTGTTCAGACTGTGTGACCAACCATAATAAAACATAAATATACATCTGCCAGCTCAAGAGGATGGCACTTTAACATGACTGTCTGGCTGTGCAAAGCTTTAAAAGGGTGCTCCACTTCAATGAAAGTTTGGGCAAAGAATCCCTGGAAAGCAATGACTTCTGCTCCAAGAAGAAAAGTAGCTTCATTGCTTCCCTTTGCCTCATATCTGAAGCCTTCAAAGTTCCACAAAAGCCTCTTCTAATGAAATCTGCTTACTGGAACTACCAATCAAGGATTTGAAACAAACGTGAAGCTCTTTATTGAAGAGTATCATATCATATCTTTGTGTTTACTGCACAAAGTGTCTCATCAAGGTGGGTCCAGGCTGCCCACACAACCATATTATTTCATACCATAGGTTTTCTGCTATTCTCTTGTCTGGAAAAATATGATTTCCTCTGACGTATATCAAATTGCTACAGAAATTGATGTATTCACCTACATGATTTTGTGTTACTTAGCGTTACTTTTGCCTTAAATAATATACTACTTGGCAGTAGTACTTGCGAGAAGGATCTGGGAGCCTTGGTAGACCACAAATCAGTCATGAGCCAGCAATGTGCTGCAACTGCCAAAAGAGCCAATGCAGTTTTGGGCTACATCAACAGAGGGATCAAGATCATGGGAAATGATAGTACTACTGAACTATGCTGCACAGGTCAGACCACACCTGGAATATTGTGTCCAGTTCTGGTTGCCACAAAAAGTATGCTGAGGAACTGGAAAGAGTACAGAGAAGAGCAACAAGGATGGTAACGGTCTTGAAGGCTAAATCCTACAACAGAGCTTTCCAAACTTTCCATGTTGGTGACACACTTTTTAGAGATGCATCATTTCGTGACACACTCTTACAGCAGGGCACAAGGCAGGCACTAGGACCTGCATGGAATCCTGGCAGGGCTCGGAGGCAGCAGCAGCCGTGACACACCCAGACACTGCAGCTGACACACTAATGTGTCCTGACACACAGTTTGGAAAGCTCTGTCCTACAAAGAGTAGTTCTTGTACATGTAGCGTAAAGGAATGAAACAAGTCTCTTTTTTTTCCTGCAAGAAGTGAATACATTCTGCCTTGGAAGCTTGGCTGGACCATTCTGCGTAGGGTTGCAGTCCAGCCAAACTGAAACCTGCAACATCTTGGTTGTTGTAGATTTTAGCAGGCACAAATCTGGAGAGGCGTTAGTAAGTAGCGCTAGGCTGGTACATCTTGCTCTTCTCTCCCCCCAAATGTTCCACACCTTCCAATGCCTTCCTGCTCTTTCTGTTCCTTTGCCTCTCTTTAGCCACGGGCTGCTGCTCCGAGTTTTCTCAGTCTTCCCCTGCCTTCCTTATCTTTACCTCCCTTTAACCACTGCTGTGCACTGTGCATCACTGCCTCCAACGACCTTCCCTTTCTCCCATTTTCCTCCCTCCAGAATACCTCTGCCTGGAACCACAGTTTTTGTATTTGTGTCTGGACCAAACATGTATGTTTTGGTCTGAGCATGGACCACCCAGAACTGCCTGCTTTGTTCACAGAACAGTTTGTGTGTGAAACGTTTTACGTATTCCTAATGAGGATTATAAAGTATAGCCAGATAGAGCTGGTATTAGTGCTATAAAGGCCTTAGTCTATGGGACTTAACACCATAAACTGAGCAAAAGCATTTGCCAGGCTCCCAGTGGAAAACCTGGACCCCACAGTCACCTTCTTGGCATTGCTGCTGGTAGTTGCCATCATGGCCCTCTTCATGCTACCAATCTTAGCCTTCTAGCTAGGGCTAGGGATATGTAGTGGGAGATGAGCACGATGAGAACCCGATGGGGGCAGGAGATGGTGACAATGCTGTGGGATGGCAGTAGGCGCTAAGTCAAGTGACAGGTGGGAGTGGGGAGGGGAGGTTGCACTGGGTTAGGGTTTGTCTAATATCCTGACTCCAGATATACAAGTAATGCTGCTGAATTTTTGCTTAATAAGTTATATACAACGCCAACTATTGAATTTTCTTAGCAGTTCAAAACTAAGAGCTAGTTTGGAATAGTGGTTACACTGCTGGACTAGAAGTCATGAGTTCTAGTTCTCCCTTAAGCATGGAAGCCAAGTGGATGACCTTGGATCAATCATCCCCTCTCTGCCCAATCCACCTCATGGGATTGTTGTAGAGAAAATAGGAGGAGGGGGCTTATGTATGCCACATTGAGTTGTACAAAATCAAGGTGGGCTATAAATCTAATTAATAACAAAACCAAGTATATTAAGAATGAATTAAAATTACCAACAATTGAGGATGTGTTTTTAAGGCTGGAATAAAGCAAATCAATGCATTGGTCTTTCAGCTTGGCAGGGACTACATTTCAAACACCAGGGAAGGGGGCCAATAGACTTCTCTGGGCTCTACAGCAAACCTTTCAGATGGGGACAACAATGGTGAGAGAGCTCAGGTGCCAAACCTTCCTAAGTCTACAGCAATTGGGGGCAAGCCATAGGAAGGGAAGAGAGGGTCACATGGCTGCTTCTCCCCTGCCTGCCTGCCTGCCTAGCAGCAGAGAGCCTGTGCTCCTAACCTCCTCCATCACTCCAAGAGTCACTTCCTCTCCTCTGTTAGACTACAGCCCTTGGGCTAGTGACAGCCAGCTGAGGAATAGCAGTGGAGGAGGAGGTGGTAGCAGCAGCAACAGTAGCTCCTCCCTGACTAAAGCCCTGGGGGGGGGGAACACCCACCTCCTCAGTTACTGGGGGACATGCTGCCAGTCTGACTAAAAATTGGAGAGAGAGAAGGAGAGAAGAGAAAATGTCCATGCGAAACAGAGTGGCTGGAGAGAAAATTTGGAGAGTGAAGTTACATGAATGTGCAGAGCAGGGCTAATCCTGGTTGGGAAAGGAGAAAAAAGGTCTACGGGTGGCTTCCTTGGAAGAAGGAAGTGAAGACTCAGAGAAACAACAACTTTACGCCAGACCCAAGACAGGAAGGAGGAATTTATCAGTCATTAGCAAAACCCTGGTCTCTGGGGAAGGACTGGGCAGAAGACCCTGAGAGAGGTATTCCCTGAAGCACTTGGTGTTCAGCAGAGCAGGTCTGGGAGAAAGTCAAGCCGTGCTGAGCACACTAGAGTAAACCTGGCCCGTTCCTTTCTTTTCATTCTCTCTCTTGATTAGCCCAGAAATGGGAGAGGAAGACAGAGAGAAAAGGGGAGGAAGTAGGACTGCCAGAGGGGGATAGTCTCTGGGAAGAAAACTTAGGAGGAAACCAGACACCGAGTGAACACCGAGATTGTGTTGTATGTATCTGTTGTATATACTTGTTGTATATAGCTTCACCGTATGTAGTAAAAAGCATAAAAGCCTCCACTGTCTTGTTTTTCTGTGTCAATTACTACCTTTGCAAAGGGTGGTACACCTCCAGTTCAAAAAGTATCCCATCACACTGTGACACTCCCTTACTTGCTTCCTGCTTCCTCCTGTGCCACACTTTGGTTATGGCTGTTCTAGGGGCCTTACAGTTGAGCTATCAGGTCTGGACAGTGAAAATGGGAGGAACAATAGAAAACTAATTCTGTTGCTATTTAGCAGCCATTCAGGATTGTGTAGTCCTGCCCCACCCAATCAGGTTTGTTAAAGGCATAGAACAAAGAGTGGGGAACAAAGGAAAGCTCATTTGGGGGCTCATATCTGTAGGCCCCAAGGTGGCTGCCTCCCCTGCTTTCATTATATCTTTACCACTGGAACAAGGACCAATAAGAAGAAGCTATTGAACTACTGTATAATATAATAACTAATCATATAACTGAAAATATCCAGTTAGACAGCTGTGTCATCAAAGATTATTATGGTGATCCTACTACACTGCTTGAATCCAGAATACCACACAATGCATGTGCAAGGGGGCTTTGTACTTTTCTTGTTGTCCCAACAAAACCTGTCTAGATAGCCTGGCACTTTACTTTTGAAACTGACACTGAAAAGACATTTGAGGCTTTTTGTCCCCCCAAATATCCTTTGGAAATTTTGAATTCAACAGCTCTGGGGTTGCACTTCCATCAGAGGTAGGTAAACCTTTTCTGCCAAGGATGACATTTAACATTTTTGCAGCAAACTGAGGGCTGAAAAGTGGATGAGACCATACCATATATGTCAACAGAGTTGAAATTTCACAAAGAATTTTAAATATTCTACTCCAATGCCTATTTTAAGGCTTACAGTTTTCCCAAGTTTTCTACATAAAAAGGCATGAAATGATGCTGCCAATTTCTGGCAATTAAGGCCAGAGAAGCTCTGAAAGCTATAAAAAGAGAATGCAGGAGCTGCATGTGAACCTGAGGCCACATGTTGTCTTCCCCTGATTGACATTAAGAAGAGGAGGACAACATCAGTACAAGCAGTTGTCTAACTCATGAACAAGATTAGTCCAAGACTTTATAAATTCAATAAATAATTAAGACATTTTGCTACCTATTTTGGTGATGAAATGGCATCTTCCATCACACTTCAAACTAGTTTCAGGGGCTCAAAACAGACTACATCTGATTAGGGACATCCATGGGTGTGTTTGTGTGAGTCAATGATGTCCAATTGGTAGGCACAGCCAGGTGATCAAAGCCCCACCCTACATGTGATACAGGTTAAAAAGCAACAGTGCTTCGATTATCCACTTGTGACTGCCAATGCTCCTCCCCCACCCTCCATTGGATGCCTCTGCCTCCAATGCAGAATGACACAAGAATATTCAGAGGGAACACTCCATGCTTTGTTACTGCTGGTCTGCAGCAGCTTCTGCCTGAAGCTGTTGCCTCACTCTATTTAATAGTAGAGATAGTTCTGCTCATTGTGAGCACAGTGATGGCCATCTAAACCAATTCAGATTTGAGCTAGGATTTACAGTAAAGTCACAGGTTGAATGCAGTCAGAATGCTGAAGAGACAAGTCTGTTCAATTAAAAGCATCTTGTCTCTTTGGCAGTTAATTGATTCTACAACAAACAAATTTCCCACTGCCTATCTATTGTTAATTAATTTGCTTTCACTGTTTAAACAAAATACATTCTACATAATTAGAACATAAAAATAAGGCCATATAGAATAAATAATTGCAAAATAGTGGTAAGGGATAAAAAAATATAAACTGCATATATACACACACTTATATATATTCCATAGTAATCTAATTCATTTCAGTAGAGGACCATATAATCCATTAATCAAGTGTAAACTGCCAAACATTTCAGCTTTCTTCTGGATATTAAAACCTAATCCCTAAAATATTTTTGTGAGAGTGAGTAGCACTGAATGGACTTAAACTAAAGAAGCATCTGGAGCTTAAAATTCATGCATGATTCAGTAAAATAAAGGGTTAAACCTTTTAAATATGGAACTACAAAATTAATGGAGCAGTTTAATCCATCCCAAGATCTAATGAAATACACCACAATTTAAATTGTAATTAAATTGGGACATGTCCACAGACGTTGTGCCTCTATACAAAATTGGAAAAGCAGCTTTCACAAACTTGCAGTTGTTGAACTTAAAAACAACTCTGTATCATTTTTAAAACAACAGTATCAAATGTTACTGGTTAAATATTTATAAAAAGTCTGCATCTAAGTAATTTTATATCCTCAGTAAAAATGTGTAATGTACTCAGTAGGACCAGAATAGGATGTTAGCACATTACAAATCTTTCTTAATAATTATTTTGATCTATTCTGTTCTTATTTATTATCCTGACCAATATGATTATGAGCATATTCTTGCTGACGTATCTATTTCCCTTGATGACACATCTACATGAAAATGTTTCTTTCATTTTTTTGTTGGAGTTGTGTTTGAAAATTCTGAATATTTAGGGCTAGGTCATCTTAAAAAACTGTTCTCTTCACCCAATGACTGTATATTAATGGCTGTTGTGGGTCTTCCGGGCTGTGTGGCCGTGTTCTGGAAGTTGTGGTTCCTAACGTTTCGCCAGCATCTGTGGCCAGCATCTTCAGAGGGCAGGAGCACAGATAGAAGCAAAATCTCTGTGCCCAGGTAGAGTGGCAATGTTCTATTTATAGAGCTAAATTATAGGAGATTAGGTGGGGTTTTTTGTTGTGTTGAAATGTTAACGAGTGGCTGATGAGCGTGATTAGCATGTTCATTGTGAGAAGTATTCCCATGTCCTGGTGGTTGGACTGAGTTCGTTGACCTTTTGCAGGCTGTGTTTTTCAGGACTGGTAGCCAGGTTTTGCTAATTTTTAAACTTTCTTCTTTTTTATTGTAACTGTGCTGGTGTTTGTGAATTTCAATGGCTTCTCTGTATAATCTGGTGTAGTGGCTTTTGGTGTTGTCCAGTATTTCTGTGTTTTCAAATAGGATTTTGTGTCCCGTTTGCTTGAGAGCATGTTCAGCTACTGAAGATTTTTCTGGTTGCTGTAGTCTGCAGTGTCTTTCATGTTCTTTTATCCTGGTGTGAATGCTTCGTTTTGTGGTTCCGATGTATACTTGTCCACAGCTGCATGGTATGCGGTATACTCCTGCAGCGGTGCGGGGGTCCCTTTTGTCTTTTGCTGATTTTAGCATTTGTTGTAACATTTCAACACAACAAAAAAACCCACCTAATCTCCTATAATTTAGCTCTATAAATAGAACATTGCCACTCTACCTGGGCACAGAGATTTTGCTTCTATCTGTGCTCCTGCCCTCTGAAGATGCTGGCCACAGATGCTGGCGAAACGTTAAGAACCACAACTTCCAGAACACGGCCACACAGCCCGGAAGACCCACAACAGCCATTGAACTCCGGCCGTGAAAGCCTTCGACAATACACTGTATATTACATTGAGCTGTCCCACGCAGTCAGGCAGAGAGGGCATGTTATGGACCCTGTCCATGAGAGATTGTTGATTGGTGGGGTCCAGGAAGAGGGCCTTCTCTGCCCTTTGGAATAACTTACCGCCAGAGGTGAGGCAGGCCCCCACTCTCTTGGCCTTCAGAAAGGGAGTTAAGACTTGGCTATGTCACCTCGCTTGGGGCGAGGGGGGGGGGATAGTCGATCATGGGGGTGGTTGGTGCCTTGATGTGACCCTGAAAATTTTACTAAGACCATCTTGGACTTTATGTTTCGTATTTCATATTCTTATATTTATGTATATTTATATTTTATAATGAATCTTTTATTCTTTTTATTCACTTGTAAACCGCCCAAAGTCTTTGCTATATGAGATGGGTGGTGAAGAAGTATGATAAATAAATAAATAAAGTATATCCATGTTTTAAGATCTTCAGAGTCTCTACTGATTGTCCTACCACTAATAAGGTCAATATGTTTCTCTGTGGAAGAGAGACAGTTGGCTTTACTTTAAACAGTCATAAAGACATACTTGTTCATTTGTAACTATACATGATTAAAAACTGTACTTTATTTTAAACAACTCATTTTAAAGGTTTTAAATTTAAAGCACTAATAGAATTTGATATTACATTTACTGTGCTTATATTATAAGCTGCCATAGGAAAACTATGGCTGTGCAAGAGGACTATACAATTTGTTGTTTATTCGTTCAGTCGCTTCCGACTCTTTGTGACTTCATGGACCAGCCCACGCCAGAGCTTCCTGTCGGCCGTCACCATCCCCAGCTCCCCCATGGTTGAGTCTGTCACCTCCAGAATATCATCCATCTATCTTGCCCTTGGTCGGCCCCTCTTCCTTTTGCCTTCCACTTTCCCTAGCATCAGCTTCTTCTCCAGGGTATACAATAGTTTAAATAAAAAGATTTTTGAAAAGCAGCCAAATTCTAAATAAAGATGAAATGGAATCTCCTATAGTTTATTTTTTGAACTTATCTATTTTCATTGCCATCAGAATTTATTGTATAAGACTGTGTTATTGTATTTAGCCCATTCTGCAACTGAAAACAGATATTAAATAGATATTAAAACCTATAACTAGGTTAGATTAGTTGAACCATTTTAATAACATAATTTTTTCAGATTTTTCCAATTGTTCCATAGCCTATTGCTTCATCCCTTAATAATAATTTCTACATAATACCAATTTTGAAGAACATGGTTGGTATTGTATGGAATGAGGTAACCTAGTGTTAAATGCAGAAATATTAAAAACAATATGTGGATGTGCTACATTTTCAGTTGTGTTCATCAGGATGGGCCTGAACCTTCCATTTGTAAGTTTCTATTTCTGCTCTATGCATATAATCCAAAGAGATTCATCAAGACCATGTACTTGCACTAGTACCTAGTGTATAATATACTATGGAGCAAGACACATCTGAATGATTTCCTATGTGGTTTGGAGCAGTGTCTTACTATTCAGTTGGGGATCTGTTCTAATCCTGGTTAAAAGGGACAAGACCCCTTTCAGCTAATCTTCTTTTTCCAAATATTTCAGTACAATGAAGCAGCAGGGTCAATGGCACAGCATCAATGAAGGAAAACTTCAGAATAATTTAATTGGTCACAAATTAAAGGCCACATTATAAAAACATACAATAAAATAATAAAATTGGAAAGGCCCAGTTGATCAGACTAGCCTCTGCTTCAATACATCCAAAAAAGGGGAACCTATTGCCTCACTAAGTAAACAATTCATTCATATAATCGTACAGTTGGAATGTATTTTGCAGATCATCTAGCCCAGGGGTCGGCAAACTTTTTTATGCCATGAGCCATTTTGACATGCTCCAGGGCATTTTGACATGCTCGAGAGCCAGGGGGCGGGGTTTGCGGGCGGGGGCCAATCACGTGGAAGGGGGCGGGGTTTGTGGGCGGGGGCCAATCACGTGGAAGGGGGCGGGGTTTGCGGGCGGGGGCCAATCGCGTGGAAGGGGGCGGGGTTTGCAGGCGGGAGCCAATCGCGCACACTTAGGGCCTGCTGCCGCCATGCCCACTGCAGTGCCCGCCACCACCATGCCCGCTGCCACGACTGCGCAGGCGGAGCTGCCTGCCTGGCACTCGGCCGCTCCGGCTGGGGTGCAGCGGGACGGGAGCATTGCCGGCGGCCCACGAGGACCGGCCAGGGAAGGCGCGTGGGCGGAGCTCCCGTCCCACTACACCCCAGCTGGAGCGCCCGAGTGCCAGGCAGGCAGCTCCGCCTGCACGCCTTCCACGCGATTGGCCCACGAGGACACCACCGGGATTTCTCGGGGGGGGGGAACAATTTAAAACACGCGTCGATCCAAATGCTTCCCTGAGGTGTTCGCGTTCCTTTTTGAAAATAAAAAAAACCGGCGAACACGACCAGCGCCACCACCCGGCCCCAATTGAGGCCGCCCTCGACTTCCATCTGCGTCGCCACCTGGCCCAGCAAGGCGGCCGCCTCGCCCGGCTCCGGTAAGGCCGCCGCGCTGCAGGCGTTGTGGAAGAAGAGGCGCTTGCAGCTCTCCAGCTCGTCGGCCACCCGCCGCAGCATCTCGGCCGTGCGGCTGGGGGGCAGCGCCGCATCCCCCAGCCGGTGCTGCAGGTAGTCGCCCAGCAGCTGCGCGGTCTCCTCTCGCAGTGCACCCAGCATGGCGACGCTCTCCTGCCTGCCTGGCGAGCGCTTCGGGGGGGCGGCGGCGGTGACCGTTGCAACGCGGGCGGAGGAAGAGGCGGCGGCGGCGACCAACCAACTTCCCCACCCGCCGACCTCAAAGAAGCGCTGCCCGACTCTGGCGAAAGTTGGAAGGCTCCCGAGGGCGGGAGGAGGAAGAATCAATCGCCCTCCTCCAGCGCCGGCCATCAGAGTTTGGAGGCGGGATCCAATCGCGTGGAAGGGGCGGGGTGAGTTCAGTTGCGGAGAGCCACACTCCATAAGTTTTATTAATTTTAAAATACACATTAAAAGCTAATACAAAAGAAAAGAAATAGAAATACAAAGTAAGAAAAGGGAAAAGAAAAAGTGAAGTCAAAAAATAACAAACAAGAAAAAATATAGAAAATAGATGTCCTCCAATTTATCCTTGAACTTTAAGTACAACAATTAACTTTAAATGTTAGTCCTTAATACAATACACAGAAACTTTTCTTTGTCATATACCCTTTGATTTCTATAATCCAATCTTCTGTTCTTCATATAGGTTTCGCCTTTCTTGATATCTTCCAACAATCCATCTCTGGTTTCTACTCCTTAGAATAGTAATCAAATGTTCGTTGTTGCATCAATTAAATGTTTTCCATTTGCTCTTTCCATTTTTACATCTATATTTATATCTTCAATAAAGTCCAATTAGTAAAACAAATAAAGGCCTTATCTACGTCTAATAAAATACAGTATATTCTGTTCATGTTATGACTATATATTCCATTAATACATAATCTAACATATTACATAACATAATACATAATATAGCAAAAATACAAAACCTAACATAACATATAACCTAATACATACAACATATTCTTGTAATAACCTACATTCTAATTCCATCTCATCATCTCATTGTCTTCTCATAAATGTGTCTCCAGAAAGAGTAATATATACTATCAACCTATTTATTTATAATCTTGTATCTTACACTTAAAATATCATGTTTTTATGCATCTGTAAATTTCTCATATCTGTGCTTACTCTGTGTACAATACCAAATCCGCATTTTCATTCACCTTGCATTCCAAATCAATATCAATAAATCTCCTGTTTAGGTTATGCCAATATCACAATATGCAACTTGTTTATTTCTGTAACTCATATGGGATATCAAAATGTTTATTTTGCCATATCTATCAATTTGCATATTAAAATCTTCCTGTCTCAGCTGCCACAATGTATTTATGCCCAAACATTTAATAGACCACTTCCTGTAAGATATCATAATCTTCTTCTGTACCAATACATTCAAAGTCCTCTTTCCCTGTTTCTCTACTGGTTCGAAAAATCTTTCCTCTGTTTCTAAATCTGTCCCTTGTACCTTCTGTTCCTGAGCCACCAAAACTATTAATATACGTTCTATGGATTTCTTAATTTGCAAAAAAATTTTGCTGGTTTCTTCCTTAAAATCCTGAAGTACTGTGAGAAAGGCCATTATTTATTGTTCAAAGCGTAATCAACTGCCGTAGTCAAAACAAAAAAAATTCTCAGGGAGCAAGGAACAGCTGTTCTATTATTTATCAATAATGTCTATTTCTTTAAGTGAGAAAAGCTTTTAAAGTAAGAGATGAAAAAATTCCACAGAGCAGTATTTCAAACAGTTTGTAAAGGGAAAGATGAAAATATATTCCAAATGAAAAATAGTCCTTTCTAAAAAAAAATAGAAAAAGAAAAAAAAAAAGGCAGAGAGGCACACATTCTCTATACTTTATTCTTTATTCTTCTTTATTCTTCAGGCTGCAAGCTGCTTAACCCAAACAAACAATTTCTCAAAAGTCAGTTAGTTTGTCGAGTGAGAAATACCAACAAAGTCTCTTAAGTCCCAATTTCTCTGATACAAAAGAAAGGCAGAAAAATACAAAACTTATTCACTATGTTGCCAAAATAAAATCTATCAAACTTCCACCAAAATTAATTATAGCAAAGAAAACACAAAATTAGCCAACATTTTGAACGAAGTCCAAAGATAAATTTTAGAATAATAAAAATGTACTAATCTGAAAAAGAAAACTAATATAAGGTGATCTAAAAGCTGGCTGTCACTCTTGTGTCTCCCAAGAGACTTACTGTTCTCTGCAGAGCTAGAATCCTCTTTCGGCCATTTCATTGCATTCACTCCCCGTTCTTCTCAGCGGTGGAAACAACAAAGAAAAACGGGAGTGTGCAATTACAATGGCTCTGTGAGCAATCTTCTGGTTCCCCCTTCTCCAGGGGGAAACTTCAGTGGTCCGTAGACCCCTGCAAACAAGATAGAAAGTTAGCCAGGTCTCAGAGCTCAGAGCTCTGAGAAACTCTGACTTGTCGAGCTGCCAGCCAGGCTTCTATTTCTCCTCTAAAGTGTTAGCTACTCCTCCTAGTTTTGTGTGATTTGCAAATTTGATAACCATCCCCTCAACCCTTTGATCCAGATCATTAATACAAATCTTGTACAGCAAAGGACAGAGCCCTGTGATACTTCACTCAGTACCATTATCCAAGTCAAGGTGGAGCCATTTATCAGCACTCTCTGGGTGCAGTCATTTAGCCAATTATGAATTCTACTAGCAGTTGTATCATCTAGCCCCTATGTTACCATTTTATTAATAAGGATATTATGACAGATTTGTTGAATGCTTTCCTGAGGTCAAGGTACACTATGTCCACTGTATTCCCCTGATCTATTAAACTAATAACTCTGTCAAAAAGGTAATAAGATTAGTCTGGCAAGACTTGTTTGTTACAAATGCATACTGGCTTTTGTTAATTATTGCATTCCTATCAGAGTTCTCACAAAAATGGTGCTTAATGATCTTCTTGAGAACCTTTCCCAGTATTGATATCATGCTAATAAGTCTGTAATTTCCCAGTCATCCTCCTCCCCCTTTTTTGAAGATAGGAATAATAGTAATGTAACTCAAGATTACAGTTAGTGGTTCTGTGATCACCTCTAGTAATCTATTTCCTTCAGTACCCTAGATGTAATTCATGTGGCCCTGGAGACCTCAATTCATTTAAATTATTTAGGTATTATTTTACCTTTTTCTGGTTTATCCTGAGCTGCAACAATTTCCTTCAATTGATGGCATATCAGTGGCCAGCTAGAGTTCATGTCCATTCAGAGAGAAGATGGATATAAGATACAAGTTATGTTGTTCTGCCTTCTCACCATCACCTGTTAGTAATTCACTCCTTTCTCCTTGCAGAAGATCTACCTCTTCTTTACCTTTCTTTGATATTTCCCTATCCACACCCCTCGTGGTGGCTCAGCGGGTAAGACGCCAGGCTTATCGATCGGAAGGTCACAAGTTCGGAGGTTCGAATCCCTAGCCCTGCATGACGGAGTGAGCTCCCGCAGTCACCCCAGCTCTTGCCAACCTAGCAATTTGAAAGCATGCAAATGCAAGTAGATTAATAGGTACCACTTCGGTGGGTAGGTAACAGCGTTCCACGCACGTCATGCAGCCACATGACCGTGGAAACGTCTTCGGACAACGCTGGCTCTTCGGCTATCAAACGGAGATGAGCAACGGCCCCTAGAGTCGGACACGACTGCACAAATGTGTGGGGGGAACCTTTACCTTTTTTTTTTATCCCCAACCCGATCATTTTTGTTTTGGGTGCTGGACAGTCTGGTTAGCTGTAACCTCTCAGAAATTAGTATATTAAGGGGGCCTGAGGGCTGCCCACCTTTAGTGCTTGGAATTGCCCATTGTGAAAAGAACTTATAGCCATTAAGCTCCAAGGACTCACATTCCCATATCTGTTGTAGGAGGATGATATCACATTTCCTTTTCTGTTCAAATAGGCAACAAGATTTAATTATACCACCTCCAGGTATCACAAAACCTATGATGGTCTTACTCTCTCCCTTTGAACAGATACCTCAGAAATGACTCCAGGAAAGTAGCTAAATTTTGTTTAATTACCACTGCTGTTCAACAAGAGTTAGTTTAAATCCTGGTGTCCATAATATTATGGTTCTCATTCAGTTAATCTCCAGATTGGTTATTTGAGGATTAACAAATCTAAGAAACAGTCAATGAAAGTAAACCAAGTTACACTTCTCTATTCCCAGGGCCATTCTATTTAGTATATTTATTTATCCATTGGATTATATTTTAGGTACTTTAAAAATTAATTTATTTATAATTTATTTATAATTCAAATTTATCACTGCCCATCTCCCCCAATGGGGGACTCTGGGTGGTTTACAACAGAATCAACAATTTAAAACCTGTAAACATAAGCCACAATCTATAATCATCACTGAACCAAAATTAAGATATTTTAGCATATGTATATTTTAGAAGGCTTAATAATTTAATGGTCCCTGCTTAATAGTCTTTGTAAAATACCATTTTCCGCCTGTTACACCCTGTAATTTATTTCATATATATATAGTGTGTTGCTACAAGCATGGATGTGTGTTCTGAATTGTACACAGTTCTGGTCACTGGCCATAATAAAGATGCGATCTGATCTGATACTTATCCTTTGAGTTATTTTTTCTATACAGATTGTCTGTATCCAGTTTCATGCTGGTATTTTCAGTCTATTTATCTAACATACTGAGATCATTCCAAATGTTTTTCTGTCTTCTAGAGTATTAGCTACTCATGCAGTTGGGTATTATCTGAAATGTTTTTCCTCCACTTAAAATGATTAATAAAAATGTTGAAGGTCGTCAGTACCAGTACTGAACCTTATGGCACCTCACTTGATACCTTACTCCATATTGATGAAGAACCATTGATAAGTATTATCTGAGTACAGTTTTCAAGGCAGCTGTTAGTCCTTCTGACAGATATAGAGATAAAACTGTTCACATCCATTCTAATTTGCAATTGAAGAAGTTCCTAAATATGGGATGTGGGGCATGGGACAGAAAATGGCATTGGTTGCACTTTTGGATGATCTCTGGCAGGAGCGGGACAAGGGTATTGCATCTGTCCTCATTCTCCTTGACCTCTTGGCAGCCTTCAATACCATAGAACATGGTATCCTTCTGGATTGACTCCATGTGATGGGAATGGGCAGCCCAGTATTGGGCTGGTTCTCTTCTTTCCTATGGGGCTGGTACCAATTGGTATTGATTGGGAGTGAGAAGCCCCACTTGTGGCCCCTACTATGTGGGGTGCTGCAGGGTTTGGTACTCTCTCCACTCCTATTTAACATCTACATGAAGCCACTGAGTGAGATCATTCATCGCCATGGGGTGAGGTATCATCAGTATGCTGATGATACTCAATTATACATGTCCGCCCCTAGCGAACTAAGCAATATTGTTGATGTCTTGTCCTGGTGCCTGAAGGCTGTGGAGGTCTTGATGGGGAACAACAGGCTTCAACTGAACCCTGGCAAAACTGAGTGGCTTTGGGTTTTGGGCCTTCTGGATCTGGGACTTTACCATCTTTGGTACTGGATGGGGTGGCACTACCCCAGACAGACCTGGTGCATGATCTGGGGTCCTTCTAGACTCATGACTCCTGCTTGAGGAACAGGCAGCAGTCATGGCTAGGAAGGCCTTTGCACAGTGTTGGTTGTGCGCAAGTTGCGCCCTTTCCAGGACCATGAGGCTCTACTCACAGTCTCTCATGCCCTGATCACCTCCAGAGTGGATTACTGTAATATGCACCACATGGGGCTGCCCTTGAAGAGTATCCAGAAATTTCAACTGGTACAGAATGTGGCTGTGCAGACAGTTATGCATGCCTCTAGGATGGCACATGTCATACTTCTGTTCCGTGAGCTGCGCTGGCTGCCAGTCTGCTTCTGGGTGCAATTCAAGGTGCTGGTTCCCCTACAAGGCATGGGTCCAGGTTATTTGAGGGACCACCTCTTCCCGATCACATCTACCCAACCTATCAGGTCCAGCAGGAGGAGGATGTTGCTAAAGTGTTCCAACTGATGGGACCCAGATATGAGGGAGTGAAGTTGGGAAAGGCAGCAGAAACACTTCTCAACCCATTTCCCTCATACATTTCCCTCAATATTACTCACAAGCATCCAAACTGGCATTCCAGCTGCCTGTGATAATTAAACCACACCCTAGCATTTCAAAGTTGTGCTGACATCCAGAGGTACCACACCCCATCCAGGCTTTTATTTTACAAAAACAAACACTAGGACAGAGTGGGAAGGGTGTGCGTAGGAGGCAAGCTGATAAGCAAATGGCATACAGTGGGAAAAGCAGAGGTGACATCTGAAGATTGGCAGCTATTACAAGCAGGCAAGAGGACTGTCATTCAACTGCCAGGATGACAAGTTATGGTGAGCAGCATATCCTGGTGGGAGTCCTGTCTGATGTGCCTTTTCTGCTCTGGCTCCCGCCTTCTGGAACATCAGAGCCAGTTTGGTCTAGTGTTTAAGGTGCTGGGCTAGAAACCAGGAGTCTGAGAGTTCTAGTCCCGCCTTAGGCATGAAAGCCGGCTGGGTGACCTTGGGCCAGTCACTCTCTCTCAGCCCAGCTCACCTCACAGGGATGCTGTTGTGGGGAAAATAGGAGGAGGAAGGAGTATTAGGTATGTTCCCCACCTTGAATTATTTATAAAAGTAATAAAGGCGGGATAGAAAATAAATAAATAAATAAATCATCCCCCCTCAGATGAGGTTAGTCCCATCCCTGTTAGCCTTTTGGAAGGCCCTGAAAATGTGGTTCTTTCAGCAACCTTGGGGATCCCATGGTATTATGGAGATTGCTGGTGGAGAAGGAGGGGGCCCTTTTCAGGGGGAAAAGCGCAAGCGCAGTGCAGAATCCCTTAGGCTCCTTCCTTCCTTCCTTCCTTCCTTCCTTCCTTCCTTCCTTCCTTCCTTCCTTCCTTCCTTCCTTCCTTCCTTCCTTCCTTCCTTCCTTTCCTGAATGAAACAAATTATCTACATCGATTCCTTCCATGCTATGTCTGGCCATCTATCAAAACCATCTGCTAATCACAACAGTACTGTGATTCTGGATGGTTTTGTATCAGGTGGTGGTGCTCTAAATCAGGACCCTACCATCCAGCAGAAAGCCACTACAAAAGATTAGAGGTATAATAGTGATTGGTAGCAGAGATAACAGTTTTTTTGCTGGTATAATTTTCAAACAACTTGAGGATGGGCGGAGACCACTTTAAGATGACTGTGTAAAAAGTCCCTTGAACTCTTTGTGAAAAAGAAACATGGAAAGTCCCAATTCTGCAACAGCTATTATACCATGAACAACTTTACTCAGGAAAATTATTTGAACACACTTGGTTGTTGTAAAGATAAAGATCTAGCAGATGTATTTATACAACATGCTACTGTAACTCTGGGTAGTGCTAATCTCAGTTAGGGTTTTGTGGTTTAGCACACTGTGCAGAACCGATCCGTTTGGTTAGTTTATGGTTCAATGTGTTGTACAAACCCAGAAAATTGGTTAATTCAGTAATCAAGTTAAAAGCATTCTCTGATCGTAGCTAATCAGTGTCTGAGAACCATGGCTAATTATGCTGAGCTGCATCATTATAAACTGCATCCTGATGGGGCTTCCAAGCTGTGGTTTGCTATGTTTATTAACAATATGCAAATGCTACTCAGTGACAAGATTCTCTGAGTTGCCTACAATAAAAATTATATAATAAAAAACTATTATATATTTCAGAACATTTTATAATACCTTTTAAAACTGAGGTGAACAAATTTCTTCAGGTTGTGGGCCAATTTTGAACTTTGAATGGCATACTGAGGATAGCCCTCCCAAAAAACAGGTGGGATTTGGACAAAATCTGAATTTGATTTAATTAACATAAATTATATTAATTAAGCACAGTCAATATGATTATTCTTCATCTGTTTAATTATTTTCTCCTTCTATGACATTGGAAATTACAATTTGAAGTCAGTTTTTGGAGAAGTTTGGTGGGCTACACTCACAATTTTCAAGGATTATGTTTTTCCCTGGAGTCTCCAGATGCACAACTTACTTAATACTTTAATAAAATACTTTTTAAAAACTTAATAAGTAAGTAACGATCGATCAGTCGATCGATATATAGATAGATAGATAGATGTCCTGACTTCGAGTGAAGGAAAACACGCTGAGACTTGGTGTTGAGGCTCTAGTGCTTTATTGTCCTACTCTGCTAGACAGAATCCAGCTAAACTAAAATGAACTAGTAATGCTCAGAGAAAGGGCCCAAGAAATCAGGGCAGGGCCTTCTTTAGCCTCTTGGGAGGAAAGCAAAGCGATTCAGTACTGTGCATGCGTTTCTCCCCCTGGAGGGAGCCCCCTCCTTCTTCACTAGTTATCTCCCTGACATAGATAGATCATAATGCACAAAAGCAACCAATACTACTTAAAATCTGGTAGGAAGCCCACCCCCAAAGATATGAAGATGATGCTTCCCTTTCTTACAATGCCTTATTCCTGAATCTACCCTAATACTGTACTGAATATCCAATGGGACATAGCTAAAATGACCTATTACTGGGGAGAAAAACATTTAATAAAAGCGAATTTGCTTTATAAATTATTTCAAAGCACAAGAGAATTTTGGAGAAATTATGGGTGAAATAGAGGGGCATGGTGGCTCAGCGGGTAAGATGCCAGGCTTGTTGATCAGAAGATCACAGGTTCGGAGGTTCAAATCCCTAGCCCCACGTGACGGAGTGAGATCCCGCATTTGCCCCAGCTCTTGCCAACCTAGCAATTCGAAAGCATGCAAATGCAAGTAGATAAATAGGTACCACTTCGGTGGGTAGGTAACAGTGTTCTGGGCATGTCATGCCGGCCACATGACCGTGGAATTGTCTTCAGACAGCGCTGGCTCTTCAGCTAAGAAACGGAGATGAGCACCGCCCCCTAGAGTCGGACATGACTGTGCAGGGGGAACCTTTACCTTTACCTTTTTATGGGCGAAATATGCTGGCTTTTCACTTATTTAGTTACAGGTGTTTGTGGACAGAATGACATTACTTTGTTACAGTGGTATCCTCCAGTCACCAAGCTGGCAGAAAAGTATGCTGACATAACATGCTCCTATTGTCAGTTACAATTCTGCCACAGGAATAAAGCTGGTGACTTGCTTTGTTTTTACTGATTTAATGCAGGACAGGTTAAGGACAGCAGTCAGCGGATTACCCCAGCTTCATTTCTGCTTTCACTAACTGATGCTTGTTAATGGGAAAACAACCACCAATCACTCTCTGAAATGGTGGTGGTGGTTGTGGGGGGAATGTCAGGTAAGTGCAGACAAATGATTGGAATGGCATATTTGCCATCTATCAAGTTGCCAAACAAACAGGTTCCAGGTACAGAAATGCTCTGCCCTTATGATCGATCAGTTGTGCTTTTGCTGAACATAGATCTTATACTATTCTGAAAAAGCATTAAAGCTATGTCTAAAAATAGCCAAGCAGACAAGCTGCAGGTGTAGAAGCAGGAACGTGCTCTCTCACTGCTCCTGCCAGGCACATCTCCTCGTCCATGTTTGTGATTCTCAGTCAGGCTGTTTATGAACCTAGATCTCTTCTAGTGCTTCTCAAAATGAGTGCTAAACTGGGGTCCAAATAGCCCAGCTGAAGTAATAGGTCCGTGGGAGGGGCTCAGAGTGAGGTGGTAGGGAACAATCAATAATGAACAAGTTCTGTCAAGGGCGTGGTGGCTCAGCGGGTAAGACGCCAGGCTTGTTGATCGGAAGATTGCAAGTTCGGAGGTTCGAATCCCTAGCCCTGCGTGCAGAGTGAGCTCCTGCACTAGCTCCAGCTCTTGCCAACCTAGCAATTCGAAAGCATGCAAATGCAAGTAGATTAATAGGTACCACTTCGGTGGGTAGGTAACAGCGTTCCACGCGTGTCATGCGGCCACATGACCGTGGAAGCGTCTTCGGACAACGCTGGCTCTTTGGCTAACAAACGGAGATGAGCACCGGCCCCTAGAGTCGGACACGACTGCACAAATGTGCGGGGGGTACCTTTACCTTTTTTTTTTTTTCTGTCAATAGCTACAAGGAAATGATAGTGCTGCACTGAGTAGCTAAGGCATCCTAGCAGCACCCAGAAATAGCTGGTGGATCCCCATGGACAACACATAATTGTGATTGGCTCACATGTGATAACAAGAGCCATCAACATGGTTTCTAGTGCTGCCAAAGCAAATTGAATTTAAAAAAAGTTTCTATTGTCTCTTCTCCAAGCAATAAAAATAATAAAAAGTGTGGCCATTGATATTGCTATGGGAGACTCCTGCCCTTAAGAAATTGTTAGAGAATTTTTCCGTTCCCTGGAGAAATTTGGAAAAATTATCACCCTAGTTTCTTTGACCACAAACCATGTCATAGATCCCCTATCCATAATCATGTAAAACTTTACAGAGATTTTTAATTTGGACTGAATTGGCATTCAAAACTATTTTCCATCAGAAATGAAAGTAAGTGGAACATCACCTTCAATTGGGACATGGCCATGCTATTTGGCCTTTGCAGAACCTCTGCCATATTTCAATATTTGATGAATAATATGGCCCATGACATGCTGGACCAATTCATGATAGTTTACCTGTATGATACTTTATTTTACTCTGAAACCCACAATTTATGTTCATGATCTCTGGCAGTGTCCAACATTTGGGGGACTTGTAACTTCAATAATTGGGTGATCCTCTGCATATCAATATTGAGATACTAGAGAGGACTGAACACATCAGGTTTCTATGGAAACTGAATAACTGCAACACAAAATCCATGAAGTATTGGTATAAATATAGTATGAGAACAATATTGGTTATATAAGATAATCCTGCTTTATTGTTTGTTTCAAGCTAGATACATGTCACTACTATCATGATATATGTATATATCTGGATCTTGTTTCATTAGTTTCTACTTGTTCCTTTCAAGAAATAAGCACTAGTAGCTTATACTACAGTCTAAATTGTTAATTTTTGCCGAGGGAAAATTAATCTTTGCGCCAATGATAACATTTGGCATATGCAGTTTAATTCAATAGACTGTTCTTTATTATTAAATTCAGTTTGAGGTTGGGAATGATTGAAATTATCTCAAGGGTATATTTTGTATAAAAATAACATGAAGTTGAACTACTAAAATATCAGCCATGGTTGAGTGATATTAACCACATGAAAAAAAGATGTAGAGGGCATTCAAATATAACATGAAAATTAAGTATAAAACCACATGCATGCTTTTTTTTTTTACTTTGAAATGCATGTCCATCTTTTATAAAGTCTTATGTTACCAGTCATAAAATGGTATATACTGTATGGTGATCAAGTTTATGCAATTTCTGTGCCTGAAGAGAATATGGAGGTGGGATTTTCAAGATAGATGCTTTTGAACTGTGGTGTTGGAGGAAAATTCAGAGAGTGCCTTGAACTGCAAGAAGATCAAACCAGTCCATACTCCAGGAAATAAAGCCAGACTGCTCACTTGAGGGAATGATATTAAAGGCAAAACTGAAGTACTTTGGTCACATAATAAGAAGACAGGATACCCTGGAGAAGATGCTGATGCTAGGGAAAGTGGAAGGCAAAAGGAAGAGGGGCCGACCAAGGGCAAGATGGATGGATGATATTCTGTAGGTGACGGACTCGACTGTGGGGGAGCTGGGGATGGCGACAGCTGACAGGAAGCTCTGGCGTGGTCTGGTCCATGAAGCCACGAAGAGTCGGAAGTGACTGAACAAATAAACAAAAAAATATATAAAGTGGGGAAAATATGAACAAAACATCCCAGAACATACATACATTACTGTTTTTTTCCTCAAAGCATACTAACAGTCTCTCTCTCTCTCTCTCTCTCTCTCTCTCTCTCTCTCTCTCTCTCTCTCTCTCTCTTTTTTGCATAGTCATGTACTATGGCACAGTCAGAATTTTTGAGCTGAATAAGGCAGCCACCCTCCTGTACTGAGTATATCCCTGAATCACAATATACCTTTCCTCCAATTTTTGCACTGAAACAAGACATCAGAAACTATGATCCATTTACTTTCCTGGAATGTCAGCACCGACTGTCAGCATCATTCCAAGGTTTCAAACATTTTTCCCTATTCATAAATGGGAATAATAGATATTTAATGGGACCACTTACCTGAAATCATGCCCTTTGCTGTGACCTACACCCTTTCTCTGATTTTCTTTCAGCTTCCTTACATTCTATTTATAATGGAAATTTCCTTCTGTCCTGCCCTTCATTCAGATTTACAGAGATGGTTTCCCAGGACTTATGCTCAGAAGCCTGTATTTAGAAAGTCCTGTTTTAAACACTTAAAAAAAGGAGCAAGAACGAGCTGCGAGCTGCCTAGATCAGATAATTGCCATAGAAAAGGGAGAGATTAAAACCCTTGTTATGTTGTTCATATATTATACATTATATAATGTTATTAATATGCATCATAATGGCCCACAAGTTGCTCCTTCCTCACAGAGATATATATGGAGAGAGCATATTTATGTTGTATATATTTCTTTCTGTATCACAAAAAAAACCTACCAACAACTTTGGGAGATGGGTTAATTGGGAAAATGAGATAATAATACCTTTTTCTACCCTTCCTAAAATACTTTATTTGATTTATAATTGACCACTCCAACTATTTCATTAAAGTTACAGCACATGGAGAGGCACACACTAGAGATCTTGAGCTCAGATCTTCTGTATCATATGATCTCCATCAAGTTCTTTTTAGCTCCTGCATTGAGAGAATCTTGGTGGTTATTCCAGTATTCCATTAAGACAAAACCCCTCTTTTGGACATAGCCATTGACATGTTGGGTTAACACGTCGTCACTAACTTCACAGCCAGCAAGCAAGAGCATGCCCTCTGAAATTTACTTTTCCTTTATTTATCTTTTTTTTATATATAATTTTATTAGTTTTCAACAAAGATAAAAACTACAGAAAAACAAAAAAAAAACTACAAAAAGAGAAAAAACTAAAAAAGTGTGAAACAGACACAAAAAAAGAGTTTAAGATTACATACAAAGGTGACTTCCAACTTTCAACAGCAAAAGTATACAGCAAATTTCATAGTCAAACCCTTACTCTTTGTCAAACCAAAATCTCATTATTTCTATAAATCCTTCCATTACCACATACAAATCGCTAATACAATTGCTCCATATATATATATCTGAATTTCTAAATCAATTTCCCTCCCCCTTAAAGCAACATCCATTTAATTACTTCCTTCCTACCACTATTCTATATATTTCTGTCCACTATAATAAAAATCAAATTATAAAAACATGTAAGCTATCTATTTTCATAATCAATAATACTACAACAGATTTAAATCTATTAAATTTAAAAGCCAAATATTATATCTTATCAATACTTTTTAAGTCATACAAATCAGAAATCTTGTAAGTCTTACTCCAAGTCATTAAGAAAATAACTTAATGACTCCCATTGGGGGAGTTGGGTGGTCATATAAATTTAACTAACTAACTAACTAACTAACTAACTAACTAACTAACTAATAAATAAATAAAATAATAATAGCCTCTTTACCATCCATTTACACATTTAGGTTTTTTTTACCCCTCCTCGAAATATACCAGGGCATATCTCCCTATTACACATAAGGCAATTTTTTTTACAGAAGTCAAACAGCCCCGCTGCCACCTTCAAACACTCAGACTTCTCAGCAAAAAAAAACCTCACACACAACATATTTCCTTCTTTCCCATAACACTGATTCAGATAGTCATAACATCGTGCCAACAGAGTAACTCCTTGTACAAGCTTAAATTCAGACTGTTGCTTTAACTCCCTCAGCACCAAACCACAATCCTCCCCCAACATCACTCCAATCCCACCAACACAAAATTCCTCATCTTCTTCAAAATCTTCCATCACAACAATTTCATCCAAATGACACAGTTTGGCAACAATCTCTTCTCCGATGGCCTGAACACTCTGCAGAATATCTTGACAACACTTTGAATAAATCTCTTTTATATGTTGATAAAGTTCTAAGAAGTCTTCTTTAAAATCTTCCATAGTTCAAATAGTAGATTATAGTTCAAACAGTAGATTATGGCGCCCCCTAGTGACTTGACTCACACAAAAAAAAGGAGTTAATGAGTTAATAAAAAAAACTTCTATCTGAAATTGGCAGAGGAAAATATACTAGCAAACAAGTCCAGAAAAAAAAAATGAACAGAAAGCTTAAGATTTAAAACAGCAATCCCAACGTGTAGGAAAATATTCCTTCTTCAAATCCAACACCAAAAATAGTAACTGGAAGGCAATTATATATTCTCAATCCCCATTGCACTTTAAATGGGAAAACAAGCCAAAACCGTAAAAAAATTAAAATATAATCCAGAAATAATGATAAACACCAAGAGATTCCGCTTCTTTTTACTGTAGAAAGCTTCTCTTAGGGTACATAACTTAAAAAATATTTGGTGTTTTAGAAATGAGAGGGCAGGACTTACTGTCCCTTTAAGGCTGCAAACGTGGCACGGAAGAGATGAAATCCCAGGCTCCCGGTGAAGTCTTGCCGGTCGATCGCACATGCCATCCACGGTCTCCTGGCTGCAACTCACCGTCCGGAGGACAAATGGGTCGATTCCTGTGTTTTCCTTGCCTGGAAACACGCTCAGGGCTACAGGAAAAGCCAGCCTGTGCCCCAAAAACCTGCCACGATGCCAGCTCTGCCAACGGAGCTCACAGGCACAGCTGCTCAGTCTGCCATTGCTCACCGGAAGCCACTCTTCCTTCATTTATCTTTACCTCTGGATGTTTGTATGTTGAATGCAGTGTGAACACTGGAAGCCAATGTATGTAGATTCCACAGATGTCCAAGTGATATGTGAAGTCTGAGTCAAAGCCAGAAGGCAGACCAATGTTCTTCTGTGTATTTATGCCTACACAGAGATGGTTCTTGTCTTATGATTAGAGTACATCTTTTAACATTTTTTAGATGAAATGAAGGCTTTCATGGTTGACCATGAGTTGTCTGGAGATAAGTAACTAGACTATTATTATATTATTTAAAATGTGAAATTGTATTTCATGGGTATTTAAAAATGTATCTTGTACTGGGTACTTTATTCTGTTCAGTTTATTGAAACCTAAGTGTTAAGACTTGATTATTAAATACATAATCCACAGGAATCTGGAAAGTTCTGTGGTGCAATTCTCACTGAATAGGAATTCTGTGCTTATTAGTTGGTTAAATATTTGAGTCTGGCTAAAACAGTGTAGGCTCAATGACTGATGGTTATGAATTTTAAACAAACATCAAGTATGAAAGGTTAGAAAAGTTTGTAGCTTGTAATAATATATAGAGAATAACTTAGGGCAACTTAATAAAGGGACAGGACTAGTGAACACATTTAGATTTTGAGAGTTAAAGGGCTGTTATTAGAAGGGTTTCACCTATTAACAAAATGGCTGCCATAATGGGTATAGCCACTCATAAAATACCCATTAGCAGAAGAAAAACCAACAAGATTGCTTTCCATTATTTTTAAAGAGATAAAGCAACACTTTAAACACTATAGCTGACTGATTACTTTCCCTAAAATGTAACATTGGATATATAGTAGTGTGGAGTCCTTGGTGCTCTCTGAGCCTTGTTGTTTTCTTGCAGACGTTTCATTGCCAGGCTAGGCAACATCTTCAGTGTGAAAAGAGAGTGGGACTTGCTCTCTGTTTACATACCCTGGCTTGTCCTGCCTGTGTTGGTGGGGGTGTTGTACTCTCCTTGGTAGTTCCTTGATTGGGCTGTTGTTGTTGAAACTCAGACAAAGCACCCATCAACAGACACATAGAGGTAAACAACATTTACATACCATTCATAAGAGATAATAGAAAAGCCAGAACACCAGAACACATCCTTGCCAGCAATCAACACCTAGATAGGCAAAGATTAACACCAAGATTAGCACCAGAGGAGCAATCAAACAACACAATAGACCCTAATCAAGGAACTATTAACTCAGTCAATCAAACAAACAGCAAACAACAGCCCAATCAAGGAACTACTAAGGAGAGAACAATACCTCCACCAACACAGGCAGGACAAGCCAGGGTATATAAACAGAGAGCAAGTCCCACTCCCTTTTCGCACTGAAGGTGTTGCCTAGCTTGGCAATGAAACGCCTGCAAGAAAACAACAAGGCTCAGAGAGCACCAAGGACTCCACAGTTCAACCCTGAGCTACAAATATTCTCTTTGATTGATATAGTAGTGTTCTAATTCTATAAATGAATTATTTGTTCAATAGCAACTATAGTAGCATATTGTCAAATGAAATCAGTGTTAAGAAAGAGATTTAAAATGATGCTCACCCTGCATTCAGTGAGCATACTGTTCAATAAGTGGCTTAGAATAAGGTAAGTTTCTAAGTTACTTGTCCTGGCTCCTGGCTGGGCTCTAGGGCTGTCCTACTAGGGTGTCTTCCTGGCCTTTTTATTTATTTTATTTTATTTTATTTATTGTTCATATTTCTATCACTGCCCATCTCCCAAGACGGGGGACTCTTTTATCCTGTGGGGATGTTATCTTCCCCACTTTTACAGGTGAGGGCAAGGAGGTGGGCTTGGGGGTTCTTGTCTTATCTGTGGTTTAGCCCCCTCTTTAGGCCATTGGGTGTTTGGGCAGGTATGGTTGGGGGAGAGGGGTTGAGTCCCCTGTGGGTTTTAATGGGTTGTTGGGCCTCTTTGGGTGTATGTGTGCACTGGCCTGGGAAGAGGGAGCGATGAGTTGGAGTGGGGTAGAGAGAGCTTAGAGAGCAGGCAGGAACATCCCAACGGTGATGGGCAGAGGAAGGTATGGCGGGAATCCAGGGGTAAGCCACACTTGGGGACATTTGGTCCACTGTTTGAAAATGATCCCGGTGTCTGGTGCTTGGCTTCCATCCTCAATGCCTGCTTATCAAATCCTCAGTGGTCCTGGGCTTCAGTTACTGCTGCTGAACACCAGGTCAGTGTGTGACAAAGCTGCCCTCATTCATATTCCATATTATCCTGGATGAGGGTACCAAACTGATGTGTCTAACCAAGTCCTGGGTGGGCCTGGAGGGGAACTGCCACTCTCCCTATGGAGGTAGCCCCTATGGAGTTCCAGAGAGAACCTGGAGTTTTTCCTTAGGATCTAGTTGGTGGTTTGGCTGTGGACCTGGTCACCACCTGAAATGGGTGGGTGACTGGGGCCTTGGATTGCAATGCCCCTATGTGGCCTCTTATTGTGCTCCAATCCAGGGATACACCTTGGTTTACTGAGAATCTCTGGGAGATGAAGTGCCAGAAGAGATGCCTGGAGTGCCGTTGGAGGAAGACTCGTAGAGAGTCTGACTGGACACAGGTAAGGGCCCATATTAGGGATTATCAAATGGTGATAAGAGTGGCAAACATTAATATTTCTCCACCCTTATTGCATCTGCTGATAGCTGTCCATTGGCCCTGTTTAGGGTGACCAGGTCCTTATTGGGTAGGAACAGGCCACAGGACTATCTGCAGGGCTACTGTGAGGAATATTCTGGGTATCAGATCTGCTGGGTACTCAGATCTGCTCTGCCTTGGACTTTGCCTTGGACTCTGACTGGGCTGGTCCAGCCAAGGTGCCTAAGGTTCGGTCTTATGGTGAGATCAGGGATGACTTTGAACTCGTGACTCCTGAGGAAGTGGATAGGGTCCTCTGTGCTGTTAGCTTGGCCACCTGTATGCTGGATCTAAATCCCTCCTGGTTCATGAAAGTGGGCAGAGAGGTGACCTATGGCTGCATCCATGCTGTGGTATCTGCCTCTCTGACAGTGGGCATAATGCCTGCAGCTTCAAAAGAGGCTGTCCTTGGATCCAAAAATTTTAGATAACTACTGTTCTGTCACCAACCTTCTCTTCTGGGGGAAGTTTGTTGAGAAAGTGGTTGGACAGCAGCTGCAGAGAGCTCTGAAGACAGCGGAGTATCTAGACCCATTTCAGGCCAGATTTCAGGATCCAGGAAGTGCACTTTCTCTGTTGCACTGCCTGCCCTGTGGAATCCCCTGAGATCCAGATGACTCCCATGCTGTTGGCATTCCAAAGGGCCTGTGATGTAATGTGAGGGTGACTTTGGAAGACAAGGGGAAGAGATGCTACCTAGGGAATGATCAGATAAAACAGAAAGGAGCCTGCAACAGAGTAATGGCCAGAGAAAGAAACTTAGGAAGGACCTTCCCATAAAGACCTAGCTGTTCTCCCAGGCCGTGAGCTAGGGTGGCTTTATTTTGTTGTTTGTTGTTTCCTATTGTACTGTTTTTATATTCTCTGGTGTATTTGTGAGCTGCCCAGAGTTATTTGGAGTCAGGTAGCATCAAATAAAATAAATAAATGTAATAAATTATCATAGGAGAGCAAGTGTAGTATTGTAGTTAAAGTCTACAGACCATTCAGTCCATGGGCATCCATGGAAACTCATTGGGTGACTTTGGGTCAGTAGCTATTTCTCAGCCCAATCTACCTCAAAATGTGGTTATTATAAGAAAACATTTGAAGAGGGAGAGCTATGTACATGGTCTTGAGCACCTGGAGGAAAAGTGTTATACAAATCTAAGTATTGAATTGTCTACATACTGTAGAAAGCAAGAACTCTACCACAGGGCTATGGGCCTGATTGGCTTCCTTGATCACTTTAATTTAATGTAATGGTCTGAATGAATTCTATAGATATGTGCCAGATGATAATGCTGACTGTATTGGATTTTTCTTTTAAAACTTCACTGCAGAAAGGGTTATTGTAGCCCATGCCGAAGAATTCATTATAAATCCCAAATCAAATAAACACGACACATTTACAATCTTCAGTTGCCACAAAAATGTTTCTGAAGTCTAGGAGTGAGTCGCAGCTACATACATGCAGGTCCTTTTCCTCCAGGGAAGCATATCTGTGTGTGGTGCTATATGTTCAAGGCTTCAGTGTACAGATAAACTGCTGTCTTGCATACACTGCCCTACTGTATGTTTGGGCAATTACTCACTTGAGTGGACAGCATGTAATTTTTTGCTTCTCCCAGGGCACTAGTAACTTGTACTTCTCCACTTTTTAATGATTTGTTCAAAGGCTTTTGATGAATATGTGCATTATATACCTCAGAGCTATGCCAGCCTATTTAGCATCTGACTTGGTGCCCTTTTCAGAGCTGTACATCTTGGAAGTGCTTAAAAGTGAAACGTTCACAAAAGTAGGTGCATTGGGGTATGGAAACACATGTTGCAAAGATGTCACACATGAACAACTTATGTAGGAAAAAGCACCAGATACTTCCCCTGGGTAATGATAATGTGAATCTGAGGGCAGGAAGCCAAATATTTCTCTTTGAATGGGACTTTTAGACTCCAGAATTAACATGAGTCAGGCAGTCAAAACAAGGCTTGGAGTGTTCCTAATCGTAATCTCCAAGTACAGACCAGGTGACACCTCACATTTCCTTTGGAGGGCTAACTGATATGTGGTCTGTTGCTATTATATTTTATGGGATTCCATACTGCCTTTTCTCTTTTGTCATTATGAATCAGTTCACATTCCTTGGATTATTTTTTCTTAAAAACAAATAGCAAGCAAGCACATGAAAATAGATTCATGTTCAACCATTTCAATCAAGAGGGCTAAGAGAAGTTTTGAATTATGAGTATGTACTCATTAAATTCAGGCCCCGAGTTGCTATTCTTAAAGATTCTATGGGCAACACATTAAATGACGTGGGTAGTATTAAGAGAAGATGGAAGGAATATATAGAATCACTGTATAAAAAAGAGTTAGTCGATGTTCAGCTATTTCAGGAGGTAGAATATGATCAAGAACCATCGGTACTGAAGGAAGAAGTTCAAGATGCACTGAAGGCACTGGTGAAAAACAAGGCTCCAGGAATTGATGGATTACCAGTTGAGATACTTCAACAATCAGATGCAGCAGTGGAAGCATTTATTCCTCTATGTCAAGAAGTTTGGAAGACAGCGACCTGGCCAACTGACTGGAAGAGATCCATATTCATACCCATTCCAAAGAAAGGAGATCAAACAGAATGTGGAAATTATCGAACCATTTCATTAATTTCACATGCTAGCAAAATTTTGCTGAAAATAATTCAACAACATTTGCAGCCTTACATCAACAGAGAACTACCAGAAGTCCAAGCTGGATTTAGAAGAGGACGCGGCACGAGAGATATCATAGCTGATGTCATATGAATCTTGGCTGAATGTAAAGAATACCAGAAAGATGTTTACCTCTGTTTCATTGATTATGCAAAGGCATTTGACTGTGTGGACCATAACAAGTTATGGTTAATATTACGAAGAATGGGAATTCCAGAGCACTTAATTGTACTCATGCAGAACCTGTACACAGATCAAGAGGCAGTCATTAGAACAGAGAACGGTGATACCGAGTGGTTCAAAATTGGAAAAGGTGTGCGGCAAGGTTGTATACTTTCACCCTACTTATTCAATGTGTATGCTGAACAAATAATTCAAGAAGCAGGAATGTACAAAGAAGAGCAGGGTTTCAGAATTGGTGGAAGACTCATTAACAACCAGCGATATGCAGATGACACAACTTTGCTTGCTGGAAATGAATAAGACTTGTAGTACTTGCTGATGAAGATCAAAGATTGTAGTCAGCAATACGGACTACACTTGAATGTGAAGAAGATGAAGATTCTCACAAATAGACCAATAAGTAATGTCACAATAAATGGAGAAGAAATTGAAGTCATCAACTATTTGACCGCCCAGAGTCTACCATGGTAGAGATGGGCGGTGATAAATCCAAATAATAAACAAATAAATTTCATTCTACTCAGATCAGTGATCAATGCCAAGGGAATTAGTAACCAAGAAATCAAAAAACGTACTGTATCATGCTGGGAAACTCTGCCATCCAAGACCTATCTAAAGTTTTCAGAAGTAAAGAAGTCAGTTTAAAAACAAAGGTGCATCTGACTCACACTATGGTCTTCTCAATTGCCAGATATGCCTGTGAAACTGGGACGATAGAAGAAGAATTGATGCATTCCTTTTTTGGGGGAGATGGGCAGTGATAGAAATTAGAAACATAAATAAATAAATAAATTCGAATTGTGGTGCTGGTGAAGATTACTGAAAATACCATGGACTGCCAGGAGAACAAACAAATCAGTTTTAGAAGAAATACAACCAAAATGTCACTAGAGGCGAGGATAACTAGGCTTAGACTCTCATACTTTGGGCACATTGTCAGGAAAGACCGATTGCTTGAAAATGACTTAATGTTTGACTTTCACCTCCGGGCGTTGATCGGAGTGCAGCGAAGAACCAAGGCTCTTAGCCTTGATTCCACAGTTAGCTGTCTGCGGCGATTTGGAAGAAGAAAAATCGCCGAAAAATCACCCTCGAAGAGAGGGTGATCAGAAGATAAATCACAAGGGTCGCTGAAGTAGCTGCTCTCTCCCGACCCCCGTATTTCCACTGCGGGGGATGGGAGATTGAAGCGGCGAAAGGCGACTGGAAGAGGAACGAAGCTCTACAGCAGCTGTGAATCTGGAAAAGATAAGTAGCTGCCCGATCAACCTTTTAGACACATTTTTTTTTACTTTTAAACATTAATCTTCCTATTAAGTGCTAAGATTTGTCTCTGGACTTGATTTATATTTGCTGGTTTGTTAAATGCCCTTCTTGTTAAAGGACGATTAAATGGTGGGAAAAGAAGGTTAATTGACTTTGCTATAAGTGAAAGTGACTTTTGTTATTATCTTCAGTTTGGTCTGAGTTTCCTACCTATGGACAATTGTTGGTATTTTTCTTTTTGTTTTGTGGAATTATTATACTAGAGTTTGGACATAAATGTCCAAATACTTTGTATACAATACTTTGTTTTTTATGACTTTTATGTTGGGACTGCTGCCTGAAAGAAGAAAACCTTATTTATATATATATATATATATATATATATATATATATATATATATGTTTCTCTTTTTTCTTTGAACTTTGAATTCTGTTTGGATTTGCTTTTTTGGAAGAAGCTAAGCTGTTTAACGTTCAATTTGGATTATTATTTGGAATGTAGAGGGTTTTTTTATATGTTTCTGGTAACATCTTCCCTTTGTGACTTGTGGTTGGCTTGAAGAATTACAAGTGGGAAGGTGAAACCCTGGGAATATTTACTATTCTTATCTTTGATTTTGACTTCAGGAGAACAAAAAGTCCCTACTGGCTTTTTATCTTGGGTGTTTGAAATACTGTCGATTTATATATATAAAGGATTATAAATGAACTAAGAGGAACAAATTTTTAAAGGAGCTTCCTTATTTTTTTACAACTTTTTGGATATTTGCTCTTTTTCCTTTTCCTTTTTCCTTTTATTGTTTTTTTATTTTTTTCACTTTTTTAAACAATTATTGTTGTACTGTGTTTTCTTCCCTTTTTCTTCCCTTTTTCTTATTTTTTGCAGGGCTATGGTGTCATTGGGAATGAGACAGATGGAGAAAGAGAAGAAGAAGGAGACTGGAGGACCACCTATTGATTCTGCCACATCTGCCTCAGAAACATTATTACCAGAAATGAAAAAGATACTTGAAGCTGTTGCAGCACTAAATAAGAAAATGGATGACTCCACAAAGCAGATGGAAGATCAAATTACATCACTAGACAAAAAGATGGATGCTATGAAGAAAGAAATAACCCAAGAGATTAAGCAAGATTTCAAAAAAGAAATTCAAACAGTTAAGGAAGTGGTGAATTCTCTGTCAGGAGAACTTAAAGATACACAAAACCAGATGCAAAAATTAGAAGTTAAATCAGAATATGCCATTAAAGAAATTGAACATAATTTAGATATCACAGCCTTAGCAGAAATGAGAGAGAAAGAGTATATTTTGAGGCTTAGAGCAGTTCCAGAACAAGTAGATGGAGATGTGAGAGAAAGGATGATTTTTGAATTGGCTAAATTCTTGGAGACAAGAGAACACGATTTAGATTTGGAGATAGATAAGATACTTAGAGTAAACTCACGTTATGCTAAAGAAAGAAAAGTTCCTAGAGACATATTGATATATTTTGTAAGAAAAGTGACAAAAGAACAAATTCTGAGGAAACATTATAATACTAGATTAAATATAGAAGGGAAGGAAATAATTGTATTAAAAGAAATTCCCTTGAGAATATTAAGGAAAAGAAAAGACTATTTTTTCCTCATAGATAAACTAAAACCACATGGTATCTCATTTAGATGGGAAAAACTGGAAGGCGTATCGTTTATGTTCAAAGGGCAGAGATTCAGAATAACTTCCATTTTAAAAGCAAAAGCTTTTTTAGAGAAATATAAGAAAGAAATGGGTCTACCAGATGGAGAATTGGCAGAAGGAGGAGAAACATCGAAAAATAAAGAGAAGGCTGAAGACTTATCTGAGAAGGGAGCTACGGGTGTGGACTTGACAAAGGGATTTTAAAGAATAGACATAGACAATTAGGTCTATGGAACATAAATACTTGACATGGAACATTAATGGGGCTAACTCCCCACAGAAGAGACGAAAGATATTTCATTTTTTGAAAAAACTGAAATTGGACATAAGTTGCCTACTCATATTTGTAAAAAAAGACACTAAATATTTGATTCAAAAACAGCTTGGAGAAGAATTTATTTTGGCTGGATATAAAAAAACTAAGGGAGTAGTTCTATATGTACAACCAAAGCTAAATCCAAAACTGATATTAGCTGATGAAGAGGGTCGATATGTTGTAGTCGAAATTAACATACAAGGAATTAAAACATTGATAGTTGGACTTTATGCACCAAATATGGATAAAGGAATATTTTACAAAAAATTGATGGATGAACTTTTGTACTTAGCTTATGACAATTGGTGTTTTATGGGGGATTGGAATGGGGTAATTTACCCTAGGCTGGACAGACAGTCACAAAAAGAAGTGAAACAAACACAGGGAAAATTGCCGCAAACATTTTTTGACCTGAAAGAGATGTTGGATTTACAAGACATTTGGAGATGCATGAATGGGACTTCCAGAGAAAATGGCAGCGAGATATTTCTAAGTTCATTTGGCAAGGAAAAAAACCAAGAGTAAAATATAAAGTTTTGCAAGATTCAAAAGAAAGAGGCGGGCTAGGTCTGCCGGATTTGAAATTATATTATGCTGCTTGTTGCTTGGTATGGATTAAAGAATGGATAGTCTTGAAAAATGAAAAACTATTGAATTTGGAGGGGTATGAATTAAGATATGGATGGCATGGATATTTGTGGTATGATAAAGTAAAAAGTTAATGTGGACTTTAAAAATCACTATATTAGAAGATATTTGTTAAGAATTTGGGATAAATATAAACTAACTTTATGTTATAAAAGACCTTTATGGATTTCAACTCAAGAAGCATTTTATAGAACAGAAGTAAGAACTAAAGACAAATGGTTGACCTATAAAGAATTTTTAAAGAAAGAACAAGGACAATATACAATTAAATCAATAGAAGAATTGGCATCAGAGGGATATACTTTCCAATGGCTTTCATACATGCAACTTGTAGAGAAATTTAAATCAGATAAGAAAGACTTAGAATTTGAACAAACCAAATCAGAATTCGAGATACAATTATGTGAAGCTGATGATCACCTAATTGCTAAAATGTATAAACTATTGTTAAAAGGTGAAATGGTAGAGGAACAAGTTAAAGATTGTATGACTAAATGGGCAAAAAATATTGGTTATAATATTCAAATGCAACAATGGGAAGACATGTGGACTAAAGGACTAAAATTTACTTTGTGCTATAATTTAAAAGAAAACTTTTATAAGATGATGTACAGATGGTATATGACCCCACAAAAACTTTCTAAAATGTATGGGAATGTCTCCAACTTATGTTGGAAATGTAAAAGAAAAGAGGGGTCTTTTTACCATATGTGGTGGACATGTGAGATTGCAAAGAAATTTTGGACTCAAATACATTCATTGATGCAAAATATATTACAAATTCGAGTCCCATTTAAATCGGAACTATTTTTGTTGGGAATAATAGGAGGACAATTTGGGAAGCAATTTACAAGAATTATGCAATATATGATTACAGCAGCAAGACTTATATATGCACAAAATTGGAAAAATCAGACTTTGCCCACGATACAAGATTGGATGTTAAAATTGATGGATATGGCAGAGAATGATAAATTGACATGTTTATTAAAAGAAAATTCAAATTATTATTTCCTTAAAGAGTGGAAACCATTAACTGACTACTTACAAGATGTGGGAGGAGCAAAGCTTATATGGGGATTTGAAGATTTATATATATATATATTGATATAATAGACAAGAAATGTTTTTTTAATGTTTTATATAGACCTAGCATGTAAGATAAAATTGTTAAATTACTATGACCAGAGACAAATCGGAAGTTGACTAATTGCTATGTTTCATTTCTATCTTTTTTCTTTTTGCTTTACTACACTTTTTACTCTCTTTCTTTACTTGATTTGTATTTCTATTTTCTTTTCTGTTTCAGACTTTTATCTATGTATATTTAAAACGTAATAAAAACTAATAAAATTTACAAAGTGAAAATGACTTAATGTTTGGTAAAGTCAAGGGCCAGCGGAACAGAGGAAGACCTTCAATGCGATGGATTGATACAATTACTGCAACAATGGATGCAAACATTGGAACAGTCAGGCAATTGGTGCAAGACCGTTTAGCATTTTGTTCTATTATACATAGGGTCGCCATGAGTCGTAAATGACTCGACGGCAACTAACAACAACAACAACTCATTAAATATATTCTAATAAGACTCATATATGTGTAGAGTGGGGCTAGGAACACTATGGAAAAGATACAAAAACTAAACAGTGAAGAACAACAAATCCAAAATATTCCTTTGGATTATTTTGCCTTTTATTACTTGAAGGACAACCTGTTTCTTGGCGTTGCCTATATTCAGTGGTAGAAGGGCAGGGCTGATGTGAGGGATGGGTAATGCCAGAGACAAAAGTGGGTGGGGACACTTTTCTTTCTCTAGCCTGCCCTTCATCTTTTCCTGACTCCGTACTCAGAGGCTGTTCATGTCTGAATGGTAAATAACAGGCTCAGGGTCAATCCTGGCAAGATTGAGTGATTATGGATACAAGAGATTTTCCAACCCTATTTCTTGACAGGTTCCCACATGGAACTTGTGTGTAATTTGGGGATCCTCCTGGATTCTCAGTTCGTGCTTGGAGAGCAAAGGGCAGCTGTTGTAAGGACAGCTTTCACACAGCTATATCTAGTGTGCCAATTATGCCTGTCCCCAAATTCTATCGATGGAACTCCAATATTAAATAAAAATCATTTTAGCCAATCTCACAAAATTCTGAATTTCTGTGGAAAACCATGCAAGATCTCAGTCAAGAACGTCAAAATCTCACAAGATTTCAAGTGAAAAATGCCAAAACATCATGAGATTTGGCAAACTTGTGAGATTTTGGCATAGATATTGTAAGTTTCAGACCTTGTGTTAGGATAACATCTTTCTGCTATTCATTAAAAGCAGACTCACTTCAGATTTCAGGTGCAGAAGCCTGAAAAAAAGTCAGAGTGCTTTAATGAATAGTAGAAAGGAAATGTGCCAACAGTTTCATGAGGTCCAAAGCTCTTCTTCCAAATAATTTTCTCTTTGCCCAGTGTGGTTAAGATATTAGTAGACTAAGTCTAGGGAGACCTAGGTTCATGTCTACCCTCAGCCACATAGTTCACTGGGTGAGTTTGGGCTTTATCACATGGTTGTTGCAGGAAAGAATGGAGGAAATAATGCTTCAAACTCACAGTCACTCATGATGTCAACACCTCTTGCCCAGATTACTGCAACATGCTCTACGTGGGGCTGCCCTTGAAGACCACTCAGAGGCTACAGTTGTCCAAAATACAGTCGTTCTAGGAGCACATTGGTGTGCCTATGTAACACCACTACTTTGTGAGCTGCGTTGTTTGCCAGTGGGTTCTGGGTGCAATTCAAGCACAGGGCCTGATTGTTTGTGGTAACGCCTCTTTCTGATAACCTCTGCCCACCTGTTAAGTCTGTGTGGGTGTGTATGTGTGTGTACAGATCAGGAACAAACAGTACTACCCTCTACAGACTAGCAGTAATTTGTAGTTCATAGATTAGGACCATTGTTTTATTTATTTATTTATTTATTTCTCCAACTTATATCACCGCCCATCTCCCCCCACAGAGGGGACTCTAGGCGGTTTGTTCTACTGACAGTTTTCAAAATACTGAGTTGATGGACAAATAGTATACAGTACAGAAGCTCCCTGTCCATATCTGAATTTGAGCTGAATGTGTATTGGTCCTATTGCTGAAATTTAAAATATGTTCATATACAATGAGTAAATCTTAAAATGTGGCAAGCTAGTGTGGTCCAATATAACATGTTCAATGTTATTTTATCACTCCCATTTAGCCTTATAGAAAATAAATTCCTTTCAGAATTTTTTTTCAAAAGGGAAGCAATTTTGGGCAAAATTCTCCTGTGTGAGATGCAGTGTTCTTGCATTAACTTAACTGCATTGCATTAACTTCAATGTAGCATAAGTATATGTGTTGAATGGCCTGTCTTTTGCCTTATAATCATCTTTCCATAATATTTTGGGTGAAATTTTCAGTGGTGAAGTGCAGGATTCCGACAGCTACCTTCATTACAAGGTAGTCAGGCATGAGTATGAGTGTCTTGGCTTTCACTCTCTGCAGCTTTCCAAGCTTCCATTAAATCCCAATGGAAGACATTTATTTATTTATTTATTTATTATTTGGATTTATCACCACCCATCTCTACCATGGTAGTCTCTGGACAGTTTACAATCATATTATAAAAAGTTAAAAACCTATACATCTAAAACCTACTATAAAATAAATAAAAAATCCAAGAGATGGTGTGTTCTTAAAAGGAGGATAAAAAGGTAAAGGTTCCCCCAGCACATTTGTGCAGTCATGTCCGACTCTAGGGGCCGGTGCTCATATCCGTTTGTTAGCCGAAGAGCCAGCGTTGTCCGAAGACGCTTCCACGGTCAGGTGGCTGCATGACGCGCAGAACGCTGTTACCTACCCACCAAAGTGGTACCTATTAATCTACTTGCATTTGCATGCTTTCGAATTGCTAGGTTGGCAAGAGCTGGAGCTAGAGCGGGAGCTCACTCCGCACACAGGGTTAGGGATTCGAACCTCTGAACATGCGATCTTCCGATCGACAAGCCTGGCATCTTACCCACTGAGTCACCATACCCCTTCAAAAGGTGGATATTACTAATTCACGCTCCTTCAAAAGGAGGATATTACTAAGCTAACCACTCCCAGGAGGAACTATTATTTCCTTCGTTCCAGGCAAGGCGGCAGAACCAGGTCTTTAAAGACCTCCGGAAGGCCAGGAGCGAGGGCGCCCGCCTCACCTCCGGGAACAAGACATTCCATAGGGCGGGTGCTATCGCAGAGAAGGCATGCCTCCTGGACCCCGATAGATGGAATTCTTTTGTTGATGGGGTCCGAAGCATGCCCTCCCTGCATGACCGGGTGGGGCAGGTAGATGTAATCAGGATGAGACAGTCCCTCAGGTACCCAGGTCCCATGCCATGTAGGGCTTTAAAGGTGATAACCAACACCTTGAATTGGACCCGGAAGCAAACTGCTACCCAATGCAGCTCACGGAGCAGCAGTGTCACATGTGCCGATCTTGGGGCACCAAGAACTGCCCGCGCAGCTGCATTCTGGACCAGCTGAAGCTTCCGGATACTCTTCAAAGGTAGCCCCATGTAGAGCATGTTGCAATAATCTATATGGGAGATGACAAGGGCATGAGTGACTGTTCAGATTCCATTCAGGCATCATGAAGAAACTCATCCTAGAGGCTTTTCTTAGATCAGGAAGCATGGCCAGCCAGCAAGATAATGTGGAGTGATGGACAGACATGTGTGATATAGAAGCAATGGGCCATCTTGCAATAATATAACTCAAAACACTGGCAAAAGGAAGTTCACAGCACCCTGAAACTGAGGCAGAAAAACTGAAGCATCCTTTGCAGGAGAAGAAACCTTTTATAGAACCAAAATATGTTGTGGCAAAATATGATTAAATACTCAAAGGAAGAATTTCAACAGGTTCCTTGAAGTTTAATAGCTTCATTTCAAAATTAAAACATTCCTCAGAGCTATGAAGCAGCTGCATATCTGGTATCCTAGTCCTAAACATACTGCTGCACAAACTTATGCAGAATAACTATTAGCATCCAACAGAGATTTCTTTTGAAATATTTAGAGTACTTTCATCATATTGAGATTTACAGTGTGGAAAAATTGGATCCAGAGAGATATCCTGGCTTCAGTGCATACTTGGAATACAATGCAGGAGCAATTCCGCATAGTGGGAAGTCCTTGTAAACACAAGAAGTTCCCATACATTTGCAGAAATTGAATTTGTCTCAGTGGGCACAATTTAGAGAAAGTTTTACAAACATTCATGTTGGCTGGAACAAAGGCAAGACCCATAAGTTCACTTCACTAGATCTACTTGGAATTCCAGTGACAGCTCTGAATGGAATCCTGGTGGCATGACTTCTAAATTCTGTGAAGGATATAGACCTTCCAAAGAGGTAGTGCCTAAAGTTATATTGAGTTCTATGTGGCTGATGGAGACTGTGGAATGCTGTTGAAGATACAGTTTCTTACAGTATCTTCAACAGCAAGTGTGTTGTGTTTGTGTGGTACATCTTTAATCTTCAATGGGGTGAGGTCCACTGTATTAGTTGTCCACCATTGTGCTTGGAGAAACTGCAAAATAATGAGCCCAGAGAATTTCTTGCAGGATTAATGAAGCTTTACCACAGGCACAGTTTAGTAGCAGAAGCAAGTTTGTTGCTTCTTCAGAATCAGAGATGTAGAAGTACCACAGGGCCTTTTTAACATCAACTGACCTGAGCGCTGAGTATTCCCTGGCTACCTATGTAATGTGAATTATTAGCAGATTGGAAGTGACATCAATTAGTTATGTGGAGCTGACATTCTGATGGAAAATAAAAATGAGGTGCTGTATATACAAATCTCAAATTCATCTCTACATTGCCTAGGGATTTTCTTTCCCCTTTCCTTCCCACAATATCAATTATCAGTTTATAATATAGTATTGTTGACTTAACAATGATATATTTCCAGCTGAAGGCAGAAATGCATTTTGCATTAATAAATTGTTTTGAAATGTGTTTAAGGACTATTTCATTATAGACAGACAAAAAGGCAGCTACAAACTAAATTCAGTGGTCTCTCAATCACTCCTACCTGTGGCCTGTTGGTGGGAGTGAGCATTTATCAGTGTGGCAGGAAATATTATAGATGTGATAGACAGCTATTACTTCTCAGACAGAAGTCCCTGTACCTTATATTCCCAATGCCATGGGAAAAATTCACTTGGTATTTTCTTTCTGGCAACTGTGCGGCTGTTTATAATTTGATGGAAAATTGATTAATCACACATTTAACTCAATGCAAGATCTTCTGCACTGTAATAAATTATGGCCATTAATCAATAAGTACAAAGTAATTCCAGCAGTCTGGAGACATGCTGGTTTCTAATAGAAAAGCTTGCGCTCTGGCCTTCCTGCCAGTGACCACTTCATCTGAGGTATTTTGCACCTGCCTCAATCCAATTAGATGACATAATTAATGAATCTCAATGCACTTGATAATTTGTTATACAAAAGGAAGAATGTTTTGGCATATCCATTAAGTTCTGATGTACAGCTCTTTACACAGAGAGAAAAAGGGAGAGAGATGATTCAGACCAGGCCTGAGAATGCAGTTGAAGTCTTATTGCTCAGCTGTGTATGGTGCATGTAACTGGTGAGTAAATAGTAAGATCAGAACTGAAGGAAAAGCCAAAAATAAATAGGTCTCCTCCTTGGTTAGCAAATGAGTGGAAGCTGTAGATACACACAGTCACACACTGAGACATTCAGGCCATCTTGCTCCTTTTATGATAAATTAACTGGTATGATTAGAATAAGTAGCCAGGAAGTATTCTTTTCCAGCCAGCCTAATCGATGTGTCCTTGGTTAGTATCAGTTACAGCTTTGCATATCATAGTACTTTTGCACCTGTTCTGTGGAACCAACAAATAGACACCCTATCAATTTTATAGCAAGCAAAAAGCAGACACGGATTACAAGAAAAGAAAGGAATGGGCAATTATATCACTAAGAGACAAGGGGAGAAGGTTTTGTTTAAGGACCCTGAAAAACAATTACCTGAGGATTAGAGGACTAAAAGGCCTTTCCAAACTGTACCTGGAAAATACCTCACCCACTTAATGCCTTCTAAGCTGTCATTGTGCTTGAACTTCAGTCCCAGTGATTAATGGAAAGCTGGAGGGCACAGCTAGCAGCTAAAGTCTCAATTATGAAAAAGCAGTAACTAGTTTAATGTGCTGATGCCTTTATACTTAAAGTGACAGCTGTGAAAAATGGCAATATTTCCAATCATGCTTTAATAATTTATCATTCATTTATTGGCATCCTCATCACATCTTATTCCTGCTTCTGGGTTTTTTGTTTTTTGTTTTTTTGTCCTTTGAGGTCCATGGTGGCTCAACAGAGGGAGAAGAAAATTGGTTTCAAGTCTAGGAGGTTCAACTTCCTTTTGAAAACATCTAAATCTACTTCAGCAGCAGGATCTTGTTTAGACTCTGATTACTACCTGTACTATATCTGATGTTGCCACAAGAAAAGCTACTACTTCTGCTGAACCACCATGACTAGGCAGATACTTCATAGTATCTTCATAATACTGCATCCATCGGTAAAGATTATCCTCAGCTTGCACAGATGTCGAACTATAAAAGGTAGCCTGTGGCTACCTGCACTATCATTATGACATTTTAGGCCTAAGGCCAAGTCATCCCAAAGACTACATTTTCCAGAAATTAAATTATTTTTTATTCTTTACTGTTGCTTGTTTGTTTTGGTTTTTTTTTTTTAAAGTAGGGGTTAATTTTTATTTTTATTTTCCTTTTTATTTTTCATTAATGATTAATTTTCTTTAAGACATTTAATTGTGCAAAAGTAGTCAAAAATTGGAAAAGATCCTACCAGGGTCCTGATTTTCATTTACCATAGAGCATAGCTTTCCAAACTGTGTGTCGGGACACGTTAGTGTGTCAGCTGCAGTGTCTGGGTGTGTCGCAGCTGCTACTGCCTCCGAGTCCTGCCAGGATTCTGCACAGGTCCTAGTGCCTGCCTTGTGCCTTGCACCTCCAAACCTGCCCTGCCAGGATTCCACGCAGGTCCTAGTGCCTGCCTTGTGCCCTGCTGTAAGAGTGTGTCACGAAGTGATGCATGTCTAAAAAGTGTGTCACCAACATGAAAAGTTTGGAAAGCTCTGCCATAGACTAACGCAGCTCTCATCCCACGATCTCTATAGTGCAAAACTAGTGTAATCCATTTTAAAATAACTACATAAATATATATGCTAATATTACTCCATCATGTACCAGGTATATAGAACGCAAAGCAGAGAAGCTGAGGAGTGCATGTGTGTGTCTGTGTGTTGCAAGAATGTGGTTCCAATCTATATTAAACAAAGCAAAAGTCTGATTCAAATATCTATGTACTCTATTTGGCCTTGTGGATTAGACTTAGAAACCATTTCTAATTCTTATATTCAAAACTTGAAACTTTCAATTTAATTGACTCCCCACCTAAGCTATATATGATAGAAATCGTTACCCTTTCAGAGGTGTATTCAGAGAAAAAATGGTCATGTATGAGAAATTATATGAGAAAAAGGTTTTGGACAAAATCTGTAGATATTTACATTTGTTCTTGAAAATCATATGTGAGCAGAGTATATGGCAAAGGTAGGGGTCCTGGTAACTATAGTGCCCAGAATTTCTGATATTAATCCTGCTACTTGATGCATCTGGGAATTGTGGACCAAAACACTTAGAAACATCAGGTTGCATCAGGACAGTACCTAACAATCCTAATGACATTTTCAGTGAATGTCGAGTATCCAACACATCCAACAGCACCTTGTAAAAGGAAAGTCTTTGAACTGTAAAAGAAGAACAGCAATGCATATATGCAGCTTTTACCCCAACAACATGCTGGTATATTTTGTTTATGTTCAGATAAACAGATTTTGTTCAGACTCACATTCCATCACATTTAAAAGCTTACATAGAGTGGCATAAAATCCATAGAACTGAGAATTTAAGAGCACTAATGAGAAGAGTGTTATTTCAAGTTTCACACTACAGGAAATAATGCAAGATTTAAATTACGAATGCATGGAACTGCCTGCCTTGTTCTTTTGAGAAGTCTATTATTTCTTAAAACTATTCATATGAGAGCCAGTTTGGTGTAGTGGTTAAAGCATCAGGCTAGAAACCAGGACACCGTGAGTTCTAGACCCACCTTAGGCACAAAGGCAGCTGGGGGACCTTGGGCCAGTCCCTCTCTCTCAGCCCTAAGAAGAAGGCAATGGCAAACCACTTCTGAAAAAAACCTTGCCAAGAGGACTGTAGGGAGTTGTCCAAGCAGCCTCCGAGAATCAGACATGAGTGAAAGGTTTAAAAAAAAAGCTATTCATAGAAAAACATGGTTTCTTGATTGTATATATTCTAGAAGAAGAGCAGAAAAACCAAAACCAAGAAAAAATATTCCCAATAGGACTACCATTATTCTCTATCTTCACTTCTGTTCAGGATGTGTAGTTGTATAGCTTGTGTTATACCAATGATGTTATACCATGGATGATACAACCCTCGTCTCAGAAACCCAGGAAGGCCTAAAGCACCTAATCATGAGACTCAAAGAAGAAAGCGAGAAGTTTGGCCTCTTTCTGAATATCAAAAAGACCAAACTCATGACAACTGCAAAGAGTTGAAACATCAAAATAGTAATTGATGGAGATGAGGTGGAATGCGTGGAAGAATTCACAATTTTAGGATCAGTGGTCAATCAAAATGGTGAATGTAGCCAAGAAATTAAATGCCGAATCATGCTGGGTCGTACAGCAATGATGAGTATGAATCAAATTTGGAAAAGCAAGGATGTCAGCTTGATGACTAAGTGTAAACTAGTCCAAACTATCGTGTTCCCCATAACTACTTGTGGCTGTGAAAGTTGGACGATGAAAAAGTTGGATAGAAAGAAAATTGATTCTTTTGAACTATGGTGTTGGAGGAAGCTCTTGCGAATCCCTTGGACTGCAAAGATAACAAATAAAGAAGTCTTGAAGCACATAAAACCGGACATGTCACTAGAAGGAAAAATAACAAAACTTAGACATAGTTACTTCGGTCATGTCATGAGATCAACATCGTTGGAGAAAGACGTTATGCTTGGAACGGTCAGTGGCAAAAGACGATAAGGATGCCAAAGAACGCACTGGTTGGATGTAATCAAAGCAGACACAGGCCAAAATTTAAAGCAACTGAAAGAAGCTGTACAAGATCGGAAATCATGGAGAGAGCTGGCTTATGGAATCGCCAAGGGTTGGATACGACTGAATGGAGAATTCGATTTGACTATTCTATACATTCCTGTCTACTATAATAAAGATCAAACTAAAAAACATATAAATTGTCTGCCATTATACTTGATAATACAACAATTTTAATAATCGTAACCATATTAAACCCAAAACCAGACATTTATTATTTTTTTATTATACCTTAAAGATAAATGAAATCAGCCAAACCCTAAAAGCAATCCAGATAAATATTTTTAAACCATTATCCCACTTCAAAATAAACCAGAGCATTTACATATCCCCACAATGCGCACAGAGCTTTTTTCTTAAAAAAAACCAAACAGCCCAACTGCCCCCCTCAAAAATTCTGATTTCTCTTCAGAAAACCTCCCATACATAATAACCCATTCTTTTCCATGGTGTTCCACCTGAGGATAAATTTCACTTGTGGCTTGCAACTCAATCTCTCCCTTTAATTTCTTCAACTCGACTGTCCGATCTTCATCCAACATTTCAACAGAAGTCCCAATCTCACTCTTAGAAGAGACCTTTCTATCACTGTTAAATTCCTCAGTTTCATCTACGAAATCCCCAACCAGATGACACATCTTAGACCTCATATTTTCCACAATGTCCTGAATGCCTTGCATAAAAACTTGTTAGGAATCAGAAAGAAACTGTTTAAAATCTTGGTGGAAGTCAGAGAAAGTCTGTTTAAAATCCTCCATGTCTCACGCAGTAGATTATGGCGCCCCCTAGGAGTTTAACCAGCAAAAGTTGAAGATATGAAAGAATTCCGGAATGTGTTTACACAAGCGAAAGTGAGATATGCAGACAGTTCCCCAGGGAAAGTAGAAGCAGAAAACTGAAAGTTCAAACCAGCTGATTCAACGTGTAGGAAAATGCTAATATCTTCAAATTTAGTACAAAAATAGTAACAGGGAGACAATTATTTACTCTCAATCCTCCTTAATATTTGGATGGAAAACAAAGTCCAAAACTTAAAAAGAATTTTTTTAAAAAAATTTAAGTTAAGATGATTACTTTGGAAGTTATTTTCAATTTTTTCACTATCAGGGTTAATATCAACTTGTCTTGGGTGGAATCACAGACAGTGATTCAAAGATCCAGCTCTCAGATAAATAATTTTATCTTTGTGAGTTTTTAAAAAGTGATGGGAAAAGCTGTTAGAATTCCAGTAATTGACAGGTGTTAAATATGAGCCTTATTTATACTAGAGGCCGGTTCAATTATTGTGCCTTTTTCTCCCATTCATCTGGTGAAGCACTTTTGGGGTGGGATGAATGGTTATCACATGTCCCTTGTTATTGTAATGAATAAGGACTAGCTTTCACTGTCTCATTAAATATTAAAGTTTGGCAACACTTTCTGGAGAATCTCTGGGAGCTCAAAACTCAAAGCTTTGCGGAAGGGGTTTCTGCAGCCTGAAGCAACAGGTTGTGCACCCTTTTCAGCTCTGGGGCAACTGCAACATTACAGATTTTTCTCAACCTCGCCACTTAGGATAAAAGACAAAACTTTTAGCCATACTGATAACCTGCCAATGCACTCCCCTTGCAAATGGGTCACCTTGATGGTTCTGAGCAACCCTACTAGTACTGTTAATTCCCAATTTCATACTAACTTTTCTTCCTAAAGATGATTTTATTTCATAGATTTTGGAGCTGTATAAATGAATTTGGTTCTCTTAATGCAAACCAGACTGCAAAACATTGTTTATTTCCAAGAATGATATTAAGCTTCTTTACTCAGAGGTTCCACTGAATTGTTTCGCTTTGGAGCATCATTTGGAGATGGAAAAGGGATTTTCTAAATGAAAAAGTGCTATGGCATTTGACACATCATTTCAAATTATGCATACATCCAGAATTCCTCCCTCCTTTATTTATTTATAAACCGCCTTTTTGCCCAAGGCAATTGGTGCAACATTAAAAAAACAACAATGCAATTTAGTTAAGCAATCAACCCATTAAAATCCAATAAAATTTTATATCATAATCAATTTTAAACATGAAACAAAACATAGAAACTATAAAGGCACTGAGGGAAAAATAGTATGTTTCTCTTCCTTCATATCAAGATTTTTTGTCATAGATAGAATAGGGGTGTATCTTTGAAGGACAGAGCAAGGAAGGCAAATAACATCAGGATGCAAATGAATGACTTATATACCTGTGTAAAGCATAATGATGTAATTACATAATTGCACCATTTGTGTGATGATGAAATGATGCATAAGGCATTTTGACATCATCATTACAGATGCAGGTGGGCACTGAAGAAATAAAATGCTACAACAAAGGTGAAGCCTTTGGTGTAGTGGTGAAGGTGCCTAGCAACCAGGAGACTGAGTTCTAGGCCTCCCTTGGACATGAAAGCTGGCTGGGTGACTTCAGGCCAGTCACTCTCTCTCAGCCCAACCCACCTCAGGAAAATAGAAGGCAGGATATTAGGTATAAAGGTGGAATAAAGGTATAAAAGGTGGGAATAACAACAACAGCAACTTAATAAATCACCCAGCCCATATTACGTTGGGGTAAACAATATATCAGAATGTGCAATTTACATTGTACTTTATTTTATTTATTCTCAGATTTCTGTCCAGCAGAAATTCAAGCTAGTGTACCTAGTATTTATTTGTCCAATTGTTCTCTATACAACAATCCTGTGAAGAAACCCTGACTGCTTCAAAGTCATCCAGTGAGATTACATCCCTGAAAGTGGTCTTGAAGCTGGTATTCCTGATCCTAGTCCAAGATCTTAAATGCTACACCATACTGGCCTAAACCTGTAGATTATTCACAAGTTTAAATAAACATCACAGCTGGTTCTTCTGGAAGCCTCACTGATCACAAGAGACAACAATCAATGTTCATTGTTAATTTAGTGGGGAAAAGCTTGTAGTGTTTGAAAAAAATTTCCTAATATTTTTGATAGTGTCATTCAATTAGATGGAAAAGCAATTGCTTTCATATTTTTTTCAAGAAGAGAAAATATTTTTTATGAAATACTTACTGCACTTAGTTTAATTACAAAGTATTCAAAGATGGATATGAGTATCTTCTCTTTCATTGTCTGTAGCCTTCCCAGGTTCCCTAAGAAGACTTCATGAGAAACACTTCTTAGAAGTTAAACACATACAAACACACACAGAGACAGAAAGAATGGCAACCAGCAAGACTGCAGAGTGATGGATAGATGTATGATAGAAACAACAGAATTAAAACCATCTGCCACTTTTCAATGATAAAACTCATACTGCTGAAAGAAAGTCTTGCAAGGAGAATTTGGAGGAATTGGGTATGTCTGACCTTGAGTAAGGATTACTTTTCTTTAGTGCAGGAGTACCACCACGAGGGGCGTGGTGGCTCAGCGGGTAAGACGCCAGGCTTGTCGATCAGAAGATTGCAAGTTCGGAGGTTCGAATCCCTAGCCCTGCGTGCGGAGTGAGCTCCCGCACTAGCTCCAGCTCTTGCCAACCTAGCAATTCGAAAGCATGCAAATGAAAGTAGATTAATAGGTACCACTTCGGTGGGTAGGTAACAGCGTTCCACGCGCGTCATGCGGCCACATGACCGTGGAAGCGTCTTCGGACAACGCTGGCTCTTCGGCTAACACACGGAGATGAGCACCGGCCCCTAGAGTCGGACACGACTGCACAAATGTGTGGGGGGAACCTTTACCTTTACCTGAAGATACATAACTTACTGATCCTAAGTTACAGGAAAGCAGATTCCAGGAATTTTTTACTAATGTTAACAGACGTTTAGTGATGGGAGTCAATCACCTAACTCCTCTAGATATATTCACAAAGAACCTGGATAGACATTTTTTGGGAATACTTTAAATGGATTCTTGCACTAAATATGTGCTGAGACTTTCAATTCTGAGATTCTGTGTTGGTTGTGGTTTTCCACACATCTTTCTAGCTCTTTAGTTTGATGACCTAGTTGGCTTCTTCCAATTCTATGATTCTATGAGTGTGATCATTATATAGAATACAGATAAGAAAACATAGGCAACATGTGGCCCTTAGCATCCCTGTAGGCCACAGAGTCCAAGGAACAGTCTCATTGTTCTCTTGCTGCCCAGCTGATGGACCATTAGTGAAGAGAAAGGAAAAATAATGCTGTTTCCCTCCTGCTAATAAGAATGGAGAAAGAGCAGTCTGGACAAGGATGCTGGTAGGTAGTGGAATGGACAATTTTAAATGTTGCTCTCATTAGAAATCCTTATCAAGATTGGATGTATCACCAAGTTTCTGTATGTTTTCTTACAGTTTTTCAAATCCTAAAAAGCTGTCCATATCTGATGTAGAAGAAGGAACTTCAAGCACTCACAGCCTGCTATACATGTTAAGTAAACCAGTCAGTAGACACCATGAAATTTCTTTTGCTTCCATATACTTTATGAATAGAGGTATCTATATTCCTTTGACCTGAGCAATGCCAAAATATGCATTTATGTGAATGGCTGTGATTGACACATTTTGGGTTTATATTTATGTAGAATAACAAGGATATGTGAATTATGACATGGCTAATTCCTTAGTATCACTTTTTGTCAGGAATTATTGCATTTTTGGGGGATTAAAGCTGGCCTAACATTGAAAACTTTCAACAATAAATAACTACAAGAAGAAAACCATGGAAACACGTATGGCTGCGGAAAGGAAAAAAATCAGAGGAAAAATATTATCTGATTTGGAGTGAATCTTTATCCGATGGATAAAGAAGAATTTTTCCCCATAATTTTAATATAAATAGGTAAATGCAGTGCAAATAAAAGAATATTAGCTTTGCCAGCCTTTTGAAGCCTAAAATAGAACATATAATTTAGTTCTTTATGTAGATTTATATCCTGCATATGCTCTGGGACGCCTACTTATTTATTTAATTTGTAACGTTATATAGACGATTCAGTTGACAAGACTGGTTGCTAGACATTGTTTCCAGCGCTGGTTGTCTAGGACTGAGAGCTTCAAATGGTTAAAATGTTAGGACCTCACTTGTATTCTAACTGCCAGCTTCCAGAAGACATTCTTCCTTATGAGAAAGATTATATTCCTTAGTAAGTGCCTACTCCTCAGGAAACCTGTTCCTTGAACTTGGACTTTGGTGTATGTTCCTTAGGAACTGTAGGGCTTAATTCAATTTGGGGCCAGAGTTGTTGGTCTCACAGTGAAAGAAATAAACCTGTTTCAGACTGTATCCATGATTCAACTTCATCCTTTCAGGGTTTCCTCATCAGGGAAAGCATGACAAGTATATAGAAAGCCGCTTATTACTTACATTCAATAACAAGCAGCTTTAATCTTTCAGGGGCTATTTTGAAAAGCCATGTCAGTTCCACAGTTCTTTAATATTCATGTGCAGAACCTTTTTAGGAGTGCCATTTGCTTTTCTTCAGAGCAATCCAAGTCTTTCAAGTTCACCCCTTTCTTCTGTTAAGCAAGATAAGAACAATGCTTTATTCTGTGAACAATGTCCAAAAGAGAGATATTTTTGTTTTTTCCTCCTACTGCTTTTACGCAACATTTCTAGGTTTCACTGAATTAATGCTACCTTAATCCAAATGTTATTTGTAGAATGAGCACTAGGTATCTTATTGGTGTCATTAAGTACAGAGAGGTCTGGAGTGGCTGTAAATCCATTCTAATAAGCTCTTTGATAGTGTTAAGAAAGGGCCCTCACCAAATTCCTGCCTATTGAAAAGGAGATGGAAAAAGAGTGTGACATCAGATTTAAGCATCAGGTAATGGCTGGTCTCAGTCTGATTTTGATACTGCCATGGCACGTTGCTGCTGCACATTTCATATGGTTGCTTTGTGCTATAATTTTCACAACAACCTTAAATGGCCTGGAAAGCACTGAGTGGCAACTCTCTGCAAATTTGCACCAGACTGATCTGTCAGTGGTAAAATTATTCAGGAGGACAGAGAACTCATCTATGCCCCATTCTGAAACATCCCTGCGTGCCTAGGTTCTATTCCATATTAGGCATGTGAGGTCTTGCATTCATCTAAACATAGTATCCTAAATATAATTAGAAGTCCTGATAAGGCAGGAGGTTCCTAACTGGGGTCAACTGGGTTGAATTCCTGCTCAACAGGAGGAAATCTTTAGGGAACCTGTGTGCATGAGGACACTGAAGGCAGGATTTCCATGACCCTCTACAGTGGTAGACAGACATATGGTTCTTGCACCATTTGTGGCTGCCAAAAGCCTCTTTTGTGACCCTACACTCTCATAGTCTTCTTTGATACAAAAAATAAAAAATAAAAAAAAATCATCTGCTTAGTTCATGCAATTTTTAGGCAAAAAGATGCAATCCCCTAAAATATGTCTAACACTCCTTAGGAACTAAAGAAAAATGCCCCAAAGAAACAGGAAAATTAATCTGAAAATCCAAGTCCCACCCACAATCTCTACAGGTGAGTTCACATGTCTGTGTGAAATGAGCACTCTCATATTAGGTAGTTACATATAAAAAGAAGAGAGAGGTTTGCATGTGTTTTCTGCTGTTGCCCCCACCCTTTGGAAAATCTTGCCCCCTGAGGTGAGGTTGGCCCCCACTCTTCTGGCCTTCAGGAAGAGTGTATAAATTTAATAATAAATAAATAAATGTGTTAACTGAAATTTATAGGTGCAAATTGTGAAATGATATTATAATAGAAATACAATATTTCTCATCATAATGGGTACGACAGGGATCAGGTGATTTGTGTGTCTGCTTAGTTATTGTTTACCGAGCTAATTATTGATGAGGAATTTAAAGGCCCCTCTAACTCTTTTTTATAAATGAAACGTTGATTGGATAGGACCTCAGGTACAGAACACCTTCAAATAAAGGTGAAATGAAGCAGTTGCTTTGACTGATGGACTGGCTGGCAGAAAATTGTAGCCCATCTGCTACAACTTCCTACTTGCTGCCCAGAGCAATCATATCATTGTGCATGCAGTGTGTGACTTTCTGTGGCAGACTGCCAACCCAACAACTGCTTACGGGTGTTACTCTGAAGGGCTCCTCAGAGCCATACGTTGTGCAGTGCTCAGACGATTCCTTATAGCAACATCTCTTAGGGCAACCAGCTGGTACATAGAGGGTATGCACAGGAAGGAGTAAACAACGAAAGAGAACAACGGGGCAGTGTGGGTAAAAGTGGTAGATCCTCTTCTTGATTCAGGTGGTTCTTCTTGCACTACCTCTGGCTGGTTTTCACTTCTCACATATGTCACCAGGGCTACCTGATTTGGCAGCATCAATATTAATATTTATTTATTATATTTATTTTAATATTTGATATTTAATATGTATTAAGTAATTATATTATTTTATATAATTTATATAAATTTATTTTACACAATGTAATTATATTAATTACATAATTAATTAATGTCAACATTAATATAATATTATTAATATACTCATATTTAATATTAACTATTTTAATATTTAATATTAATATTTAATATTTATAAATAAAAAGTTTGAGAGCCAGTTTGGTTTAGTGGTTAAGGCACAGGGCTAGAAACTAGGAGACTGAGAGTTCTAGTCCTGCCTTAGGCATGAAAGCCAGATGGGTGACTTTGGGCCAGCCACTTCTCTCAGCCCAACTCACCTCACAGGGTTGATGTTGTGGGGAAAATAGGAGGAGGAAGGAGTATTAGGTATGTTTCCCACCTTATTTATAACAATAATAAAGGCAGGATAAAAAAAAATAAAAAAATATTTACAATCAGTAGGTGGCATCACAGAGATGGAGAAAACTCCAACTCCTTGCTGCCATCTGGTGATCATAACCCAGATTTGCAGGCCTGATTTTGGTAGCCCTACCATTAGCTGTTGCTCAGTCTAGCTGCTTTACTGTGCTCCTAATGATATAGATAGTCCATGTTTTCTTAAATTCTTATGAGAGTTCACAAACGTTTGGCCCTATTAGATACCACAAATACAGATAAATGGCAGACATATAGAAAGTTTTTTGTCTGTTGGTCTGAAGACTGGTAGTTCCTGAGGAATATTAAAATGTGAACAGAGTGAAAAACTAAAAATATTGTCTCCTTAGCACTCTGATCCTATGATGATATTCTTATGAAGAATACAGTAAACTACACTGAAATCACCAAGTTTCATTGAAAAGTATGGTTAAGATTTGGCAGCTATGCAAAATCATGTTTCATTCCTTACTGAAATCAGAGAAATTAAACTGATAATTTCCTTTCTATTTCATTCCTGGATCCTGTGAAATGTTTAAATTTTCGCTGATAACAAAATGGTTTCAGATATAGTAATAAAGGGAGTCTTGTAATAACACTACGCTATAATGGCCTGTAAAACAAGACATCCAGATTTAGAGAGCTCTGTTAACAGTTAAGCTCCCACTGACCACCTGCAGAGGATTGCAGGAAAAGCTGCCTTTTGATCTTCTTTGTGAAAGGACCTTAAAGGGTGGGAAAAAATAGAAGGGAAAATAAATGTGGATGAACCTTAAAAGATATTTGGTGGAATATTCTGTTTGGAACCATTTAGCCCTTTGAACAAGAAAAATACCATATACAACATTAAATCTATGGCTAGGGAAAGGGAGGAACATCTGTGTTTAGGTCAAGCAGGATCAACATACATTTCACATAACTGTTAACTTCTCTTACAGGTCATTGCCTGTCTGCTAGACTCATTTGTAAAAAAAATTGTCTATACTGTTAAAGAGGGTCAATAAAGATACATCATTCTGACCTGAATAGAAGAAATTATGGTGAACTTCATTATTCTGCTACGGTTAGAAAAACCAACTTCTGCAGTAGGCTTATGCAATTTAGGCCCATGTGCTAACATCTATCCTATTCACTTTAGAAATTATTGTAAATTCCTTTATGGTTTCACATGGAAGTATAACAGAACCTTAGAAATCATAAAACATTTACAATTTGATATTTTTTACAGAACATCTTTCAATGCTTTCAAACTGTGGTGCTGGAGAAGACTCTTAAGAGTCCCTTGGACTGCAAGGAGGTCAAATCAGTCAATCCTAAAGGAAAACAACCCTGACTGCTCATTGGAAGGGCAGATACTGAAGCTGAAGCTCAAATATTTTGGCCACCTAATGCAAAGAGAGGACTCACTGGAAAAGACCCTGATGCTGGGAAAGACTGAAGGCAAAAGGAGAAGGGGACGGCAGGGGATGAGATGGTTAGACAGCATCACCGATGCAATGAACATGAACTTGAGCAAACTCCAGGAGACAGTGGAGGACAGGAAGGCCTGGCGTGCTATGGTCCATGGGGTCACGAAGAGTTGGACACGACTTAATGACTGAACAACAACAGAACACCTATTTGGGAAAATAAACCTTTCCACAACCACGAAAACTACAGTGGCTGCATCTCTATAGTGTCAGTAAGAGAGGAAGAAAAAAAGATCTCAGAATGTAAAAAAGAAGCGTTAGGATGAATATACAGATAAAATGAAGAAGAAGGAAAAGGAGGAAAGGAAGAAAGGAGATTTTAATAGTATAACTAAAATACAGTACATACAGTACATAGGATAGAAATTGTAATACCATTTTTATTGCAAACAACTTCCAGACTAAAGCATATTTAACTATCATGTCACATCTTATTTACATGTTCAATGTACGGAATACTTTTTGGGGGGTGAAGGGGCATCTAGGACCTTCTTTCTTTCTTTCTTTCTTTCTTTCTTTCTTTCTTTCTTTCTTTCTTTCTTTCTTTCTTTCTTTCTTTCTTTCTTTCTTGTATGCCTTGTGGGAGATGGTGCTTGCTTTCCTTTTGTATATTTCTATACCGATGAAATTCCAGGTCTTCCTGCTGCCAAATACTTAGGGATAGGTCAGAAGGATCATAAGAAGAAGAGCACTGGTCCCTTTAAGTGTGAATAAACTACAGTAGTTTATGAAATGCTGTACAGTTGATTTAGATGGATTAAAATGTGAGCAATTTGGAGCAACAAGTATGTATCTGATTAATAGGTTTTGTCGCTCACCAAATCTTGGAAGCACCAAGATTTGATTTATGGGAATATATTGGATCTTTACAGTTGAGATGACATTAACCTCCTGGCCTTAATTTTCTTCTCCTTCCTGTTTTAACAAAACTTTGCATAATAGTATACTGTTTTCACTTTATAAGGTATATTTTAACATAAAAGATATGAAAGAAAATGCTAGAAAAGCTGAGCAGGTTTCAGAGAACTTTCACCAGAACTTCCACACAACCATTTTTCTTGAGCCTCTTCCAGCCTGTGTGAACTCCAGGTGGATGGTTAGTTTCAGCCTTTCCTACAGACTTGCATACACATTCAACTTTATGTACAAAGCAGAGGTTTGCACTCATGGGAAGAGATAACAACATTTCAGTCATTTACCAGAATATATCTACATACATATTCATTCAAGGAGTGGAGCAAGGATGGATTCACTTCAGACAAAGTCTAAACCTCAAGCGAATGTAGATCCAAGTTGAAGAGAATCCAAATAATTGCATACAAAGTTGGAAGCCAGATGTTTGATATGGATGTAAGAAGTTCTATAGCCACTTTTTCAAGGTAGGAGAATACAGATTGTTGTTTTTTTTGGGGGGGGGGGAAGTGTGGGCTCAAGTGGGAGATGCAAAATGTCATATATGCATGGGTAGGATAAAAATTTTCTGGAATTTTTAAAAAGTTCTTTAGACTTTTTAAAACTTAGTTTAGGGTTTTTTTAAACTAGAGTTTTTGTGGTTTTCCTACCATAACATGGCAGGAAGCTGTGCTGCTGATATTTGGCTGATGGAGTCAGATGGAGCTCCAAGAGCAATAAAAAAGGATCTGCAGCCAGCCTTGGGCGTTTATTTGCCTACTCCAGTCTCACTGTATAAGGCACGGTTATTCAAGTTCCTCTTGTGTGATATCAGGCATTACTAGCTGACCTTGGCTGAGCTCTCAGCTGAGCTCAAAAAGCTAAGCTGAGTCTTGTTAGTGCTTGGATGAGACTCCACCAGGAAATTACTTTTGTAATTTTCCGAGAAAACTACATAAATATGACCATAAGATTACCAGGACTCAAGCTTAATTCAAGGGACACTTTAAAAAGGTAAAGGTTCCCCCACACAGTCATGTTCGACTCTAGGGGCTGGTGCTCATCTCTGTTTGTTATTTATTTATTTATTTATTTAATTTATATGACCGCCCATCTCCCCCAACGGGGAGATTAGTTAGCTGAAGAGCCAGCGCTGTCCAAAGACGCTTCCGCGGTCCTGTGGCCGGCATGACGCGCACGGAACGCTGTTACCTACCCACCAAAGTGGTACCTATTCATCTACTTGCATTTGCATGCTTTCGAATTGCTAGGTTGGCAAGAGCTGGGGCGAGTGTGGGAGCTCACTCCGTCACACAGGGCTAGGGTCTCGAACCTCTGAACTTGCGACCTTCCGATTGACAAGCCTGGCATCTTACCTGCTTAGCCATCCCTAAAACAATTAATAGAGAGAGCAAGAACTCCCACCTACAATAAACAAAGTCATCACTCACCAGTATATAAGGCAAAACAGGATGGCAGTGATATGCTGGTTCTGCTTTTATATATAAGTATTCTTCTGAAGCTGGAAATTCCCCTTGGGCTGATATTTGACTATTGCTGATGGATAAATTTGCACTGAATAATCCAATAAAGGAGTTTGCACTTAGCAATATTCATGGGAATACCTCTCTGGAAAATAAAACCCTTGGAGAAATTGTAATCAGAGATGAAAACAATTCTTACACTCTCTAAAATGCCAAGAAAATTCTATATTCTGGGCTTTAGGAGCTAAGCATTCCAGCTCCTAACTGCAGCATGCTTGGGAACATTCATTTTTGTGGAGCCTGGCTCTGAATGCCTTTTCTACCAAAGGCTGTCAGCCCCTTGGGGATAATCTATTGGAAGGACAGTGGGCAGCATCAGAGATAGTAGAAAGCAGGACAAGAGCAAAGGTATACAGGTCTGGAACTAGTAGATGGCAAGGTTTGCAACTTTTCAGTCTGTCTCCCCCTCTGTGGTATCCCATTCCCCCCAGATCACAGGAAATCAAACTGAGGCTCATATAACCCTAGCTGAACAACCATAGATTCCTCACCTCCCATTTCAAAACCTCAGTTCTCAGTCTCTAGAAAGCCTAGTTGTAGTCCAGAGAGCCTATTTGAAATGGTGTGCTGATAAATGTACAAATGCCAGTTCCATTGCCACTAATTGGTATTCTAGGCATTCTGCTCTCAATCGGCTTGCAAAATTCCAGAAAATTTAACAGTTGGCTCTCCTGAGCTGGCTCCAGCACACCACTGCTGCTTACTCCTAGCTGTTGAACTGAATGAAGGGGAAAGTGATTAAAGACATGGGGGAGTCTTCATAGGAATAGCATTTTCAATTAATTCATTATAATTAAAGTCATATTAAATCAATATTTGTTTTTTTACCTGGCCATCACTGTTATACCACTTGATCAAATGTAGCCCTCACCCTGATAAATTTGTTAGAGACCTTGGCAGGACACCAAAAATGAATGGATGCGCTGCAGGCAACCCTGGCCTACAGCAATCATTGCAAAGTTCTGAAAAGTTCTAATAGGAAGGCAAAGAAGCTGCCTTACACAAGATTAGGCCATTTGTTCTTCTAGCCCAGCATTGTTTATATTGAGTGGAAATGGCTCTTCAGGCGCCCAGGGTAAAGCCTTTCCCATCTTCAACTCTGTGGCCTTTTAAATTGCCTGGTATGGGAGCTGATACTTTCTACTTTGCAAACATATACTCTACCAACTGAGCTAGAATCCAATGCTCTACAAAGTCCACTACATATTTACAACATCATTTCTAAAACCTGGGTTATGCAAAATAAATGGGAAAAAATAAGCATTTTCCATGACTGAAAGCAACTTCCCGGCCTGATTTTCTGCATTGGCCTTGATTTGTGAAACAGGTATGATCAGATTATTCAGATATGGACTGCTTGGGCTGTACAATTGAAACTTGGTTCATTCTTAATTTGGAAAAGTTTGTCTTGAAGTTATACATTATGTTCCCCAACAACAGCTCCCTATTGTATCTACCACTTACTGTATCTCCTGTGTTTTTCTGTGTTTCTTTTGAAATTCTTGTTTTTCTTGTTCTGGGTTTCTTTTTCAAATTCTCTAATTTTATGTATTGTTTATGGTGAATGATGGACACATCTGAACCTAGCAGAGTTGGGCTTCCTCCACCCCAACCGGTTCCATACCCCCTTTTTTCTCCCCTAAATCACAAAATATGTTCTCCTGTTTTTCCCCCCCCTCCAGTGCTATGGATATAATTAAGGGAGAATGCTGCTTATCCTGTTGGATAATTTCTTCTTCCTTTGGAGAAACTCAGAGAAATCATCCATCTCATCTCTCTGCCCACAGATTTGGTAGAGACTTTTGAAAGACCATTTATAGCCAGATATGGAAGGACTTGTTTATCAAAGTGCTTTTCTGTTCTCTTTTCCTATCCTAAGATATCTCTGAAAAGTGAAAAAAAGCAAAATGGCATGGCCACGCACACTTCAGAGCCATAATCCTTTCCTTTTAGATTAAGGTTACTAAGCACTTGAGCAGACTACTATCTGCTTTCTGTTTCCTTCTATCTGCTTAATAAACTGTTTAAATCAAATCAAATCTTTATTATGCTCATAGACCAGCATAAGGAAGCTCATATATCTTGGGAATTCACAGGCCCTCATCAGGTCAACTGACAAGGATATGTATAGATTTTTTTTAATAATTTTTTTTACAGAATTATATGTGCCTGCAAATTCCCTGATGATGATGAAATGTCCAAGCACTCAACCATTTGAATTGGCCATTATAGGGAATTAAGATGCAATCTGACTTTACTGCTGGGGTCCTTTCTATTTCAATTCTAAAGACTCTCATTCCAATAAGTTTCCAGAAATACCACATTAAACTCATGAACACTTGTACTGATTGCCCAGAAGAGCTTGTTCCATGAACTGATCAACTGAATATTGTGTGCTCATGGGTGTGTTTGTGAATATATGTATGTATATGTGTATATATTTACACAGCAATGTGAATGGGAAAATAAATTCTGTAGGGACTAATGTTTGGTTAGTCACAAAACATGTCTGACATTTACTGTGTATGTGTTTGTGTAGCACACTGTTTAAAGATACTGCAATAAAAATGTTTCCACAAGTTCATAGCTACATTTGCCACCTTTAATATTAATAGGAGAGTATCTTTTAAAGTGAGCAAATTGAGGAAGTAGCAGAAAGTATAGTTTATAAAAGAAGATTAGTGGGTTTAATATGCACTGGAGACTCAAGAAAAAATCTTATTACTGTATGGAGAAATTACCTCATAAAGTAGCTAATACAGCAGGCTAGGGAGTCATTTTTAACAAGGTTTTTATGATGCACAAGTGTAGGCAAGCTAATGAACTATCTCTGGTTATTTCCAAATTGGAACAGTGTTGAGGTTTGTTTGTTTTCTTTCTTTTTCTTCTCTCCTTTCTGTTCTTATGTTTTAAAAAGTAAAATATGTTTAATCACTCTCAGTAAAAGAAAACCATTACTGTGATGAATTAAATCTTGCGTTTTGCTGGGGGATGGCAATCATGTTGGAACTAAGATCAGCTGGTAACAGTAAAAAAATCTATGTGAATAATAATTGGGGGGGGGGGAAGGCAGTTGATAGGAGTCCCACGAGTAAATCAGGAGATTGGATATACTTCTACTTAAACAACCAAACAACTCTAAATCTCTCAAAAGTAAGTCCCATTGAATTCAATGGAGTTTGCTCTTAAACTAGTAGGTGTAAGGTTGGAGCCTCAGAAGTGAAGGCCGAGCACAGAACTAGACGAAGCTTTGTTTTAGCTGTGCTGCTGTGTGTGTGAAAGAGCCATGTGGTCTTTAATGTTCATAAAACAGACATCTGAAGAATGTCATCTCCAATAGCAGGAAACCAAGTGGGGGAAGGGGGTTGGTAAATACATAATGTCCATCTGTCAGCACCCCAGCATGTCATGCAGAGGTATTGTTTAGGAAGAGAATGACCACATTTTCTTGCCCAGATGCCAGAGACAAACTGCTGTGCAGTAATAAAAAGTCCTTTTTTATACTGATCTGCAATGGGTGCTTTTGAAATTAATTTACTTGTACTCTGGAGATTATTTTGAGGTTTGGAAGGTGTTTACTGCCTGCTTGTTTTATTTTTAATAGATATGGAACAATACACATTTCATAGTTTTATGACATTTTTAAAACAGAATTATGCAATCTAACATGAACATTTAACTTAACTTTAACTGAAATAGGCTATGGATTAAGGTCACAACCCATTCACACTTACCTGAGAGTAAGCTAAACTAAAATAAATGAGATTCAACGCACTTACTTCAGAGTCAATAATACTGAAATCATTCGGAATTACAAGTTAAGCTGATTAGAATGGAGATGTTAACTTTATCCAATGTTTGCCATTTGGATTTTTAGGTGGATCAAATTTATTTATAAGTCTGCAATAACTACACCCCTCTATAGATGAAATAACTTAAATCACATTTTTATTATTGTGATCTTTCCACTTTTTTAAAAAAGTGAAATCATGGCATAATCTTAGTTCTATATTTCATTCAGTAATATTCTGAGCATTCAGAAGTGCATTTCTTGGTGACAGAATTCTTCTGCAGAGGAGATGAAAATCCCACTACTGTTAATCTTGTATACATCTGTGTCATTGAGTCCTAATTTTGCAATACTAGTCTTTGTTCATCCTTCTAAGACAACTTATTGAACATTGTGATCTTTAAAGCTGTAAAATCTGTCCAAGTTCACTGGGCAGAAAGTCTTATTGGATTTTACAAGCCTTACGTCTCAGTAGATACAGAGTATAATATTCTAAGAATATATTGTAGAAGAAATAACAAAGAACTGGTGAGACTTTAAAGAAATTCAGCTAACTGAATTAAGTTTCCTAATACCTAGCAGAACAGGACTGTTAAACAGGTTTGAGGAAGTGATAAATGTCTCATTTATAAGGAGGAGTAAACTTGGCCGTCTTCAAGGACAGGGTTGTGAGACTTCAAGCATCAGCCTTTTAGCCCAGAGGATACAACAGTGATGAGCTGGTTTCAGATATCACTTTCTTTTAGGCAAGATTATTTAGGCACAATGACTATTGTAAAACCCCATTTGGTCTTGGATAATATACAGCTATATTATTTCTTTTACATACAAAAGCTGACTGTTTTAACTTTGGAAGCAAGTCTGAGAATTCATATATGGATTTGGTTGGAGGACAATAGATTGTTAACACAATTCTTCATAAATAGATGACAATACACATAGAACCTATGGGAAATACTAGGGAAAGATGCATATTAGAGGAAGAGATGAATGTCATAATAACTTTTATTCTGATAATAAAGATTGGTTCAAATGTACAACGTTGAGTATGCCAAATAGAGTAGGGAAGAACTTTAGGACAATAATTTCACTAATATATCAATAGGAATATTGCTATTTAAATCAAATGGTTCTAGATCTGCTGTCAGGACTTTCTGTTGCTGCTTCTTTATGTTCTTGCTACTCCTACTTCTGATTGAATCAAACTGTGACTTTTGAAAAAGAACTTGCTGGTTTCTCTATCTCTGATAAGATTCTTCTTGGTTATTTCAAAAGCATTGAAGAGTGAAAATCTGGCAGAAAGAAGATGGCTCACCTCCTTGTGAATTTTCAGATGGAGACAGTCCTGGAAAAAATATTCATAAATGCATATTATAACATAATCTGTGTTTCAATGTTTGTGAGCTCTTGTAAGGAGCTAGTTATTCCTAATCAGAAATTGCCAGCAGTATTTTTAGAAGAAGGACATGTGGCTTTTTTCCTGACCTGGGATTCAGCCCCCCTTAGCTTCCTTAGGCTATTTAAGCAGAACTAGCTTACATGCCAAGAAGAGATAGCTTGCCAGTAAGACCATGGTCAGTGCTCATCTCTGTACAGAGAGACATCTGCTACCACTGTTCTGCACAGGAAATGATCTTTGAATGAAAATATTTTTTACACACTCCTGTGCATGCGCACACACACACACACACACACACACAGTATGTTGCATCCTGAAGAAAATCCAAAGTATAAGGTGATTACTGATTTTTGCTATATAATTAAACAGATGCAGTGTTTACTCAGTGAATAAATTAATGGGCACTCAGTGCCCCAACCATTTAACATTATATAAACCAAAGGAAAGAGGGTTCTGCAGCCAGCAAGATTGCTGAACTCTCTAAATTATTTTAGATGGGTTGGGAGAAGAAGCTAGCTGTCTTCTACTGTACTTATCTAGAAAGGTACTTCCAAATAGTTGCTCCCTTGAACAGCAAGGGAGTTCCATTTGGATGGAAATCTGCAAAATAAAAGTGAGCTGGAACATTGAAGAAGACTTTAAATAAGAAAGGTCATTGGTTTTCAAATATTGCCTGTGCTAGTCTTAAGGTGTTTTGGACTTCAGCTCCCATCATCATAATGTTGTGTTGTGTTGTATCAAATCTGTAGATCTCCAGTGTGGGGGAGGTTGGTCTATAGTGACACATGGTGGCTTTTCAGGGTTTTAGATGTTTAGTCTTTCTGAGTCTATCCAGGGATGGCATAGATTGACACCAGTACTTTCTATAGGCAAAACACAGGTTGCACAATTGAACTACAGTTCTCATACTGGGATGCAGTTGATTATGTTTTGGACAACAGTTATCTGTGCAGCTTTGTCCTTTAAAGACTAGCAATGATAAGTAATATAAATGTTGTATATCAGGCACACTGATTCTTAATATGTTTGTCAAAATCAGTTCATAGTGCCACAGCATGAAGCAAAAGTATCACATTATAGCTGTATACTCAATCATTTGTTCTCCTGCTCTGGAATAGAAATTTATGGGATAATCCTAAGTTTCTGCATCACTATCTAAATACCACAGTTTGCTTTATTTTTTATAATAATTATTATTAATGATGTTTCATTATATGGTTAATACTGTTTTATGTATGCTGTTTCTCCTATTAATTAGTTTGATAAAATAGAATGTGTTAACAATCACCATCAAAATACAGTATTTTGGAAAGCAAACAAGCAAATCATTAAAATAATGTTCAAGGAAAGCCATAGAAGAAACCTTTTATGTCAACTCTGAGAATTCAAGAGGTACGATACCTTCTTTGATTGGTAATATGAAACTGATGTCGCCTTCTTCTTAGTTTGCATCTCTCAGGTCTGGAAGAAATAAATATGAGGCTAGATTAGCTTTCTCTCTTTTTACTGCCAAACCCTATATCTAGCTTGGAATCAGCAGGGCTACATGCATTTTGCTTCATCATGGTGGCTCGTGTGGCTTTGAACTGTAAGCTTTTAAGAGAGATAGGAGAAAGGGGAGATGGTCTCAGTTACTTGGCCTTCCTTCCTTCCTTCCTTCCTTCCTTCCTAGAAGTCTTAACTTCCACTTTATCTGTCCAAAGACATGTTCATTCAGATACTAAGACAAGCCAAAAAAAGGAAAAAGGGTGCAGAATAGGCCTTTGGTCTCTAAGCTGCACATGTTGAAAGAGGCAGTGGGAACTCCACCTGCTCACAGTCCTGCTCTGTTAAAAGGAACTAATCCTCATAAAACTGACCTTTCTGTTGTTTTTCCATCTCTAATTTCCTGCATTCCTTACAGTCCTATATTCTCACTTCTCCTGATTCAGTTTGCTTTTGAACATTCTGCTTCATAAACAGATGTTATAAATTACCTTTCTTGTTTCTGGTAACTCATCCCACATGGTTTGTGTCATTTCATGAAATAGTTTTCCCTAACCTTTCCATTTGCCTCTGTTTCTCAGTGCTCAGAGTATAGGCATTTTTTTTCTTTCAAGTATTTTTTCTATAAAAGACAATGTCAGGTTTTTTTTTTTAAATGAGAACTTTAATGCAAGCCAGAAGCATGGAAAATGTTGTTATCCTCTTATGTATCAGAGCAGAACTTGTCCTTCATTACACCCTTATGAAACATGAAAATAATCTAAAACCAAAATAAAACATACAATATTTTGCTGAAATTGCTTTTAAACTCTGCAACATTTTACACTGGTTTAAAACACATCTGTAACATAGTTAGGGGTGTGTGTGTGTGTGTGTGTGTGTGTGTGTGTGTAATAATATTCATAGCAAACTAATTTTGCTAGAAGTTTCTAACTTTATCTGAGGTTATACATGATTGATATGGAGAGCTGTATACAGTCATTTTCTCTACAGAAACAATAACTCTCAACAGAGCAGTTCTCAGCATTCTAACTCTTTCTTATCCTTGTATCAGGACACTCACGTGTGATGGAGAACAGAAGTCAGGAACAGGATTTGGAGACTTGGTACTTCTCTCCAAGTCAGGAACAGACTTCAAAATTGGAAATGGATGCAACATTTCTGAGACTCCCATTTTCCAAAAAAAAAAAAAAAAATCTTTGGTGTGATCATAATTAGGACAGACATTGCTGAGACAGTGGCATTCTGAATCCATCTTCCACGTGCTTTGGAATATTGTGGGAAGAAGAAAAGTAGGAAGAAGCAATTGAGGTCCAATAGAGGAGCATAAAGAGACATATCTGTAGCTTGAATCATGTCAACTGGATTTCTATTTTCTCAGTGGAAATAAATAACATCTCAATATAACCATGCCCCCAGGTGTAAGGTCACACAGCTACTAGAAACATATTTAGGATTCCCTTACCAACTTTGCTCAGACTAAAGAAGCTCCTTGGATAAGGAGCGAAACGTTTCCACTGAGAAAATAGAAATCCAGTTGACATGATTCAAGCTACAGACAATTCCACCTGGATGACTGAGAACCTTCATAGACATAAAGAGACATACTTACAGCAGAGGAAGGGACTGAAAATTGAGAGAAAAAAAATAAAGGATGGAGTCAAAGGAACACTCAGGAGTAAATCCAAGCAACAAATATTTTTTTTCCCCTTCTCTTTATCCAAAACCACTCAGCCCTGGTCTGGAAATGACAGCAGGAAAATCTATCAAATTCCACAAAAAAAAAAAAAAAAAAAAGCAAGAAAGAAGTAGAGCAGAGAACTTGAATTAGGGCAGTAGTGCGTGAGAATTAACACTTTCTCTCCATTTTCATGGTTTGATTTTTTTTCCCTCCAAGATCCAAATTGTTATTTGCCTCTTGAGGAAAGTATGCAAATATTATTATCAGTGGTGATATATGAATGTTTCTACTGAAATGCAGATAATAACTTTGGAGATAATGGGAAAGATTGGTGGGGAAAAGGATGAACTCTCTTCCCCTGTGCCAAGGCTCCAGTCCAAATTATCTTTGCAATTCTGCTTTTTAAAATTATTATTTACTTTTGAAGAGTTATCTTTATGTATTGTCTTTCCTCTAGGAGCTCAAGGTATTCACAGCTCCATGATCAAGCATGGAACTGATCATGGATCTCCTTTCATTCCAAATTAAACTACTGAGAATCAGGTCATCTACTGTCTCATCTGGTTTGGTCCTAAGATGATTTGCTTTAACTTACTTACTTACTTACTTGTCAAATTTCTCTGCGCCCATCTCGTATACAACGACTCTGGGTGGCTTACAGATAATAAAATGACAATCAGTAAAAACACTATAATATAATATTGATACAAGTATAAATACACATAAATACAGGCACAAGTATAAAAATACAAAAATATAAAATATAAAATTCAAGATGGCAGTAGGATCTTATCCCTGGCACCATCACGGTGCCAGCCATCCCCATGAATGGCTATCCCCCCTCCCATCCCAAGTGAGGTGGCATAACCATGTCTTCACCCCCTTCCAGAAGACCGGGAGAGTGGGGGCCTGTCTTACCTCTGGGGGTAACTTATTCCAAAGGGCGGGTGCCACTGCAGAGAAGGCCCTCCTCCTGGACCCCGCCAATTGGCAATCCCTCATGGACAGGATCCGCAACATGCCCTCTTTGCCTGATCAGGTGGGACAGGTCAATGTAACGGGGGAGAGGCGGTTCCTCAGGTAACCTGGCCCCATGCCATGTAGGGCTTTAAAGGTGATAACCAACACCTTGAATTGGACCTGGAAGCAAACTGGTACCCAATGCAGCTTGCGCAGCAATGGTGTTATATGTGCCCTCCTTGGGGCTCCTAAGATTGCTCACGCGGCCGCATTCTGGACCAGCTGTAGCTTCCGGATACTCTTCAAGGGTAGCCCCATGTAGAGCCCCATTTATGTTTCTCTTTGCTGCTAAAAATAGGTGGTGAATATTTAAAGTTTAGATTCTAGTATTTATTGAAAATGTTTGAATATGAATACAAAGTAATTAAAATGACCATAACATGAAAAAAATAATTATCAACTTAATGGTCTCAGATATATATATGTATAGATATTTAAATGACAATAAACCCCATTGAACTCCATGGGACTTGTTGCTGAGATACACACAAGCATATTTGTGTGTGTACATATACATACAGTGCATACATACATACACACACACATATACATGTATATAGTTTGAAAGTGCCATTTACTTCAACCAATCTGCTTGGGATTGAATCATTGATCTGATCTACTGCCTGAATTCAGCATGTCTTGTTAACATAGGGTTCTATCCTATTATTTGTTTGTTTGTTTGTTTGTCAAATTTATCACCGCCCATCTCTACAACAGTAGACTCTGGGCAGTTTACAATAATAATATCAAAATTAAAAACCTATAAATCTTAAAATACTATATAATAATAAATAGAAAAAATCCAGAGGATGGATTCTTAAAAGGAGGATATTACTAAGCTAAGCACTCCCAGGAGGAACTATTACTTCCTTTGTCCCAAGCAAGGTGGCAGGACAGCCAGGTCTTTAAAGACCTCTGGAAGGCCAGGAGCGAGGGTGCCCGCCTCACCTCTGGGGGCAAGATATTCCACAGAGCAGGTGCTATCACAGAGAAGGCATGCCTCCTGGACCCCGCTAGATGAAATTCTTTTATTGATGGGGTCCATAGTATGCCCTCCCTGCATGACCGGGTGGGACAGGTAGATGTGATCGGGATGAGATGGTCCCTCAGGTACCCTGGCCCCATGCCATGTAGGGCTTTAAAGGTGATGACCAACACCTTGAATTGGACCCGGAAGCAGACTGGTACCCAATGCAGCTTGCGGAGCAACGGCGTTATATGTGCCCTCCTTGGGGCTCCTAAGACTGCTCGCTTGCTGCTGATCTTATAGCACCTGTAACTGCTCGTGCGGCCGCATTCTGGACCAGCTGAAGCTTCTGGATACTCTTCAAGGGTAGCCCCATGTAGAGCGCATTTCAATAATCTATATGAGAGATGACAAGGGCATGAGTGACTGTTCGGAGGGCCTCTCGATCCAACATGGGGAAACATCAATGGACCTTTTTAAACAAAAATGGATAGAATTTACAGGCAAATTAGGCCTTAGTGACTACATCAATACTTTTCACAATCCTTACTATCATCAACACTGACAGACCTGTATTTTGAGCTGTATTTTGAGTTGTACTCATTTAAAATTTCAAAAAGGTTGCAGAATTTTTATGCAGCTGGAATGGTTTTTCATAAAGCCTAATGGGATCCCTTTCTGAATGTAATGGAGGGTGCTGTCGGTAGTTGAACTTAAATGTAAACATAGGCCTACAAGAATTAGAATATTCAAATGATTTATTTTAACAATGAGCAAACATGTTCTGTTATGTCAAATAGAGAAGATAAAAAGTGAGATAATAAACAAATAATAAATAAATTATTTCACATCCAGGAGGAGAAGGATACAGCAAACTGAAATAGCTAACAGCCAACCTTAGAGAAGAACCACCACTTATGAGAACCTGCTGAGAATGAGCAGAGACTCATGAAGCAAACTGTAATAAAAGAAATCACATCTCTGCTGGAATTAGGCTGTTTTCTGATTGTTAGTAAACTCTGAATTAAAGAGACATCTGCCAATTACTGAATTCCAGTATTCGTCTTCCTTTCTGACGTGTTGTTCTTAAGCTCCAGATGGAGATTGAAATTTTGTGAAGGATAAAAGCTGAAGCTGAATTTAGTTGGCTTTTTTCTGCTGGTTCCAACTGTACAAATTACCATGAATTACCTTATTGTCTCTAAATTTGGGTTTGGACAACTTTGATGCATGCTAATAAGTTACAGTTTATTCATGCAATTTCTGCAATTTATCTGCTGCCTCAATCCTCATGAACTCTAGGTGGTATGTCTACACACACACACACACACACACACACACACTTATGCACTTAAAATCTTATTGTTGTGGTTTCAGCAGTTGGTAAACATAATTAATTTCCATTTAAGTTTATATATTATGGTTTGTTATATCATTTTTAAAAAAATTGTGATTAAGTTTACCCAATCAGGTAACTGACCAATTTTGCAAAAAATACGGAAACTGGATTATTATGCTCTGCAATGTACAACTCCCTTCAATTAAACAGTGTAATAATTATTATGTGAGCAGAAGTATTCTTACGCAGTGAGATTTTCCTGTGTTCTTCTCCCCCAGTATCCTTACTTTTGCCCAAGAGGATTTTCCCATTAGTGGAATTTAGGAAAGTTTTGAATGGGTGGGGAATCTATGTCATCAATTGAGAGACAATATTTGATTCAAACGATTGTTTATAATAAGGTGTTGCAGCCTATCCGAAAGATGGAATAAGATTATACACATTAAATTTCAAGCAGTGTATTATAGCCTAGAACAATATACTTCATGTTAATTACAGTTGCTTGCCTTGCAACGAACACATAAAAGGATCTATTCTGTTTTTAAGTAAATCAGAAACTGATTGCATTCAGGTCTGTTTTGTTTTGTTTTTTCCAGCTCATCTTCAACTGGTGATCCACATGAACATTTCTAGTCCATTTTGCAGGTATTGCTAGCCTATGGTCACCCCGTCTTAAGCTCATGCTTTTAAATCTACATATATGTAGGACTCTGCATCCATCCTTTTTGAAATTCATCTAGCAGGTTTGTGCTCATGATCCAACTTGTCAAGATCCCCCTGAACAGAGCTTTCCAAACTGTGTGTCGCGACACAAAAGTGTGTTGCCACACACAGCGTGGTGTGTCGCCACACCACCCGGAAGCGGCGGCGCGCGCGTGCACGGCGGCCTCCATGCACGCGCGCCCCGCCGCACGCCCCCCCGCGCCACCACACGCCCCCCCCACGCCGGCACCGTGTGCGCGCCCCGCCGCATGCCCCCCCGCGCCGTTGCCATGTGTGCGTGTGCCGCCGCCGCCGCTGCCGTGTTGCCAGCGGCGGCACTTTGGAAAGCCCTGCCCCTGAATATTAGTACAGTTCTCTGTACTATCCCCCTTAATCATTGTGTTTGCAAAGTTGAAAATCATATTTTCTAACACCTCATCCAAGTCTTTTATAAATACGTGGGATATCACAAGGCCATAGAATGGAACACATCCTCCCAGCTTGAATCTCTGTATGATTCATGCTATGTATGCTCTTTCCATCTAATACTAGCATAGTCCAGCTCACATTTTGCCATATTATGTCCTAAAATCTAATACAAGACTTGTTCAATACTTTGCTGAAGTTAAGGTACAGTATATTCTTGTGTATATAATTAGAATTTCCCTTCCATCACATTAAAAATTACAATTTGGCAGCAACTTTTGAAGTCCACTGGACTTCAAAATAAAATATAAAATATTTTAAAATATTTTTCTTTAAAATATTTAAAATAAAAATATTAAAATATTAATTAAAATTAAAATATTTTAAAGGAAAAATACTTTTTTTTCTCTCTATTTATCTATCTGTGGCAGGGGGAAGGAGTGAGGGAGGGCGCTGCAGCAACTAACATCAGATATGGATGCAGGTTTATGCCAGAAATGTTATATGTTATTCTCATTCCACTGCTGTTCTGTGGACATTTGTGGGCTTTTTCTGGACTGAAAGCTCTAGATTATGGCCTTGATATGTAGATTTCATTGCACTATTGCCAATGTCTTACAGGTGGAAAACCATTTCCTTTTTGTGGAATTCCATGCACTTTTCCCACTAAATATTTGTCAAGAACATGTTATTTATAGCTTCATAGCTTAGACTTTCTTAGTCCTTTCTAGGGTAATACATTATTTTATAATATAAATAGTCTCAGCAATCTCTCTCTCTCTCCCTCTCTCTCTCTCTCTCTCTTACATGCACACACACACACACACACACACACAAACACACACCATGCACAAAATATGTCTCAGGTTTTTTTTTTTAAATCATTCCATGTAAGCCAATGTGTTTCCCATTTTTTTAACATTTTTTTTTCAAAATCAAGAGCTTTGATTACAGACAAATAAGAGGAAGCAACTTTAGAAAACCAGAACAACCAACACCATTTGGTGTTCCTATTTCTAGAAAATCAGTTCTCACTGAAGGGAATGCTTTTTGGCAGCTATGTTTATGGCCCAATCTGAAGCTGCACAGATGGGCCTCCAGACATTGGATAAAGGGTCTTGTTCTTCCTCATGCTTGAGGCAAGCCTGAAATTTTGTTGAAGACTTGGTGCTGCTGCAGCACATGAAACCATGACACTGTATGTATGTATGCATTTAATTAATAATTTAACTTAATTTAATTTAATTTAATTTAATAATTTAATTATTTATTAATATAGCCACTCATCTCAACAAGTGACTCTGGGCAGCTTACAATAATAAAAATTATAAAACAGTTGAAATAATTAAAACAATTAAAAATACAAAATAAATATACATGGCCACCAGGTAAGCAATGAATGGATGTTAATATAGCCAAGAAACGGGGCCATTAACCCACTTGGCCTTTTCAAGGTACAGCTGTATCACCATGGTAGTTTTCCCATCATGCCAGGATCAGGCAGGGCAGGAGCTGGAAAAGGATTGCAAAATGCCATTGCATGGGATGTTGATCACCACAGTTAGGGAATGGTGGGGCTTTCCTGTGTTCTTGATTATTAAGAGATCTCTGGATCCTTTGCTAAATCCACCCCTAGGATCAGGCTTGTGGCCTGATCATGCAACATTTCAGACATGACCATGAAAGGCTAGCTGGCATTAAATACAGATGTTGTTAGCATTGTAGTGAGGTACCTATAATCCCATGTTTAGATATCCACATTTTCCCTGCTGACAATCTGAATAATGAATCAAATGGTCTCCACAGTAATTGGATCTTTTTCTGTGTAATTAGCCATTTCCCACCCGGCATTATAATTTTAAATAGTATGGCTGAATTGAGCAACTCATGAAATGAGTCATTATGTGAAAGCTTTTAGGGAAGTTATTTCTGGAGGTCTTGCTACAGAGGTTAAAATATGTCTAAATTAAAAGAACTGACAGGCAGCAATCAAGGCAGCAAAATAGAGGTGCTTGGGAATCAACCTTGTTATAAGAAGAAAGAAGAAAGAGGAAGCAGATCCCCATCTCGCACATGGGAGCACAGGGAATGATGAATAACTTAGGTAACTCACTCTGTGCAAAATCAATCTTTCACCGTCAATTTTAAATGAACTAATTTGTCCAGAAATCTGTTCAGTCAGTTTGGAAGCATTTCTCAGTTCATCCGTATTAGCAAATCCTTTAATCTTGACTAGACTGCTGAGTAAGAAATCTAGAAATGTGTTAATATGACTGGACATATGTAGTAGGATAAGAATTGATTCTTTTAATTAGTGTCTCCTCAAGTTATAGTGCCTTCTTTCCCTGAACTATTGACCGATTAATACATGAAAAAGATTACTGTTTTGACTAATATGCCTTGTGCAGACTAGCTTAACACTATCTCAACTGGTCATCACAAGACTCCTCCTTCTCCTCACTTTATAGTAGTGATCAAAATTGATAATATTTCTCTGTTTTCCTAAAGGTTATCATTTCTATTCATTTCTATTCATTTTTTAATGATCCTTTTTCTCCAACAAGTTCAGGTCAATGTATGAATCTTCCCCTCCATATTTATTCTCCTAAGTATCCTATGATGAAAGCATGGGAATAAGATAGAACTAAGCTCTTGGCTGAGTGTGGATTTAAACGGAGGTGTCTCAATGTATCAGGTTTCAAAATCACATAATCGCCAGCCAAAAAAGTCCAGGAATCATGGGATTTATAAGATAACAATCCTTACTGTGTTATTCCATGATCATTGGTCTCACCTTTACAAGGGAGAGGAACCCCAAACAATGGGAAAGCAAAGATCTTTATAGAGGTTGAGGGTTACAAGGACAGAAATCCTAGGGATCTGATTAGTTGGCAACCTTGGAAGCCAGGCAGTTCCATGTACCTGGGTTATTTGTATCGTTAGGCAAAACTACCCTTCCAGGAGTGGCAGCAGAGCTGGAATAGTCCATTGTTAAGGAGATGGAATGTTGGAGTGTCCCTGACTAAGGATGGAACATTGCAGTTTCTCACCTTGTTACTTTTTGCATTTCCCTGGTTAGGACTGTATTTCGGCTGTACTGTGACTGGGTGAGCGAAGCTTCTATTCTTTGGTTTAGATGGGATTGCAGGGGGCTTTGTCTGGGGGCAGGGAGGGTCAGTTTGGATCTGATAGGTTGAGGTGAGGAGAGGAGCTGGGTTTGACCCTGGTCATGTCTGAAAGACAGGGAGGAAGGGGGTGCAGCCTCCATTTTGTTTATTACATCTATTTTCTCCACCACAGGTGATATACATATCCAAAAGACAGACTTAAGATGTTGCACCACACATCAGATAGAGACTAATTCCTGAAGCAAAATAAGTGTTTATCCTCTCTGTGGAGTGGTGAGCCATTTGAACTGGTGGATACAGAGTATGATAGAATTGGGAATCTTGTCACTACTGAAAATTTTGATATATCTTTTGGAATATTCAGTTCTCTTGTAGGAAATCAACTTTGATTTTCAAAAATGCAGTTAATAGTTTAGCATCCAATAAAGTCTGCTACAAGTACTATTTTGTAGTACTCACCCATGTTCTCAGCCAGCTCCCTGCAGCGTCTTCCCAAGCATCCTAAAACCAATTTCCAGTATGGCACCATTACCACCACAACATTTTCTTTCTTTCTTTCTTTTATTTATTTATTTTCTATCCCGCCTTTATTATTTTTATAAATAACTCAAGGCGGCGAACATACCTAATACTCCTTCCTCCTCCTCTTTTCCCCACAACAACAACCCTGTGAGGTGAGTTGGGCTGAGAGAGAGTGACTGGCCCAAGGTCACCCAGCCGGCTTTCATGTCTAAGGCGGGACTAGAACTCTCAGTCTTCTTGTTTCCCATTGGCTCCTTCCTAGGGCTTAGAGAGAGTGACTGGCCCAAGGTCACCCAGCCGGCTTTCATGCCTAAGGCGGGACTGGAACTCTCAGTCTGCTGGTTTCTAGCCCGTTGCCTTAACCACTAGACCAACCTGGCTCAAAACATGTTTTGAACTGAGATTGGCAAGAAGTAGGAACTTTTCAAAATGCATCTGCTTAGTCTGTCTATGTTTGCTTGATGGGGCTTGTCAGGAAACATTGGTTGTGTTCAGTCATGCTGAAGATTTCCTTCTGACTGGGACCAAGTCATTTGCCAGGCTCTCCTTGTCAGGGAGAGTTAAACCAGTTACTGATCCTAATTTTAAAACTGTTTGTTGCAGCATTCCAATTTTTAATCACTACATGACTTGTCAGGTTGAATATAATCCACATCAATTTTTTTTTAAAAAAAATCTAATACTGAGAGTGTTCAAGATTGCGATTTTAAAATGTGGTTACATCTTCACTGATAAAGATAATAAATCAAAGCCAGGCCCTCTTTCTTTGTTTTACCTGCCAAAGAACCTAAGATTTTTTGATTAAATATTTGAAGTAGTCCACAAACCTAATTAAACTGTTGGCTTCCTCTTGAATACATACATATAGTCAGCTATTGAGTAAAAACTTGGGTTACTACACTACCTCTAAAATACTTCTGTATGATAAAATAATCCCCACCTCCAGACATTTTTAGTAGTGCTGTAGAGCAATTTAAGTCAACTCCCATCCATGGAAACTTATTAGATCAGTCTAGGCCAGTCACTCATTCTTAGACCAGCTATCTCACAGGATTGAAGATGGAGTATTACATCCTTGAGCTCTTGGTGTAAAGATAGGGTGACCATATGTCCCGTTTTGAACGGGACAGCCCCGGTTTTTAAACATTTCTGAACCGTACCGTCATTTTGATATAAATCTCAATATTGTCCCATTTTTGGAGGCAGCCTGGAAGAGGAAGCCCTCCTGCCTGGAATCCGCTGGGCTCTCTGCTTTTCTTATGCCATCCTTAACTGTCTTTTCTCCCTTCCCCTCATGAGGTGCAAATGGATCAGCCATGGTGCGGCAGATGCTTTCCTTCCATAAAGGGGAGCGTTTGAGAGCAGAGCAGTTACCTTTCTGAGGGGTAGCGTGCTCACGAGGGGGTGAACGAGCAAGATAAGCAGAAAAGCACCTTAGTCATCATAAAATAATAAGGAACAAGAGAAGCACTCCACTTTCTCTTCTCCTTCCCTCTTTTTTCAGAGGAGCTAGCACTGTGAGAAGCAGGGAGGCAAAGAATGCTGGACTGCTTTTTCCCTTCCACCAACAGGGGTCGAAGTTGTAGCTTGAAGCTGGCCAAACGCCTTGCCTGTATAATCACAGCGCCCAGGCTTCCAACCCCAGCCCAGCTTTAGATTTGTCTGCGATCAGGTTTTCTCCCCTACTGGGAGAGCAACCAGTTTGAGTTACAGGAAAGGGAGGTTGCTGTGCATGCCTTGTCATCTCTTTAAAAAGTGCCTCCCCTCCCACCCCGGGCTGTACACGTCACTCCTTTTTTGAAGAGCTGGTCAAACTCACCCCACCCCCGGTCCCCAGCCACCCTCTTGTACCTAGCACTCCTCTGGGAAGGGGCGGTTTGTCTTGCTCAATCTGCCCCTGCAACGCCCGTCTCTTCCTCCTGAGCAAGCAGCATGAGCATGGCAAATGAAACGTACCTCTTAATCATAAAAGACATAAAGCCGGGACTTAAAAATGTAAATGTTGTCTTTATTGTGCTGGAGATCGGTAAGCAGGGTCCCTTGGAACTGTCACACCCATTGTTTTCCTCCCTCAATCTCTTCTCTCCTCCCCACCCCCTCCCTCCTCTCTCTCCTTCTCCCCCTTCTCACTCAGCAGCTAGGTGTGTGTTGGAGTTTGGGACACATGGTCACTTTTCAGGAAAGGGTTGGCAGTCCGATTGGTGGTGTGCTCCACCCTTTAAAAAAAATCCTATTCTTAAATAGACCCCGTCACCATTCTTGTAGGGAACTTGTGATGCGGGCAAGGGATGGCGAGGGAATTCTGGGAGTTGAAGTCCACCCATCTTAGAGTTGCCAAGGTTGAGAAACACTGGTCTGGAGAGATGCAGCCTTGGAGAAAGCGAAGTCCCAGCTACCCAGCATGGAATGATCCTTCAAAGGCTAGGAGACACAGCACTCTCTGGTCAAGCCTAGCTCCTGGCGACTCCAAGGGCACATCCATGTTCAGGGGGGCCTGCAGGCTGTGGTCAAAAAAGTCAAAATGGCGGCCACAAGGGGACGATGGAAGTTCTGCCCATTTTTATTACATAAGTTTAACCCTGTCCCGTTTTGCCATCCCAATGTCCCGTTTTTGTCTCAAGGAAATATGGTCAGCCTATGTAAAGGTGAAATATAAATCTATCTAATCAATCAATCAATGAAAATTGTATTAATTTCAACTGATCTGTTCTGTATATGCTTATATTTAGATCCAACCCACTGCAATCTAAAAGAGTCCCCCTGCTCCCTCCCCCATGTAAGCTGGATTTGCAAGCAGGTTTTGTGAACACAGAAATATGGTCCCAAGTAGTTCAAAACAACCCAAGTTAATTTATGTTTCTTACTTTGATCCAGCTAGTTCATTTCATACAAACCTGGAAAAGAGGTAACATAGCTGTCTGCAAGGAGATTAAAGTATTGTGGCTTCACTAGGCACTCTGCGTCTTTGGTCATTTTTGTTTCACATACATACAAATGCATGCACACACCTATGTTGAGGTTCATACAACTCTACTTTATTGAGTTCACATAGTGTCTAGTCTTAATTTTCCAGTCAATCCTTCATATAAATGGCTCAGTACTTTCAGTTAAACAGCCTTTCAGTTTGGCAAGTATCTACTCTTTTCCTTCTCTTTGGAAAGATATCCTGGGCTCGTTTATGACCATAACTCTTTATCTTGTGATTTGTTTCTCTGGAGAGCAATAATAGAAAAGCAGAGGCCCATAAGCCATTTGTCTTCTTGTTATTTATATACACCAGGAAAGCCAGGTTCTTACCTTACCTGTTTCCAGGTATCTGTTTATTTTACCATTAGAGATGGTTGTCAGAAGGGAAGAGATTTGTCTTATTCAAAACCATCAACTTGATGCAGATGCATAGATGTTTCAGACTGTGGATAGATAGAACCCAAACAAGTTATAAGTAATGAACAAAACTTAGAGTCAGATACAGATTTGGAGAGCCAGTTTGGTGCAGTGGTTATGGTGCTGGCCTAGAAACCAGGAGACTGTGAGTTCTGAGCCTCCTTGAGCTGAGTGACTTTGGGCCAGTCACTCTCTGTCACTAAAGAGTTGTTGCTGTGGGGAAAATAGGAGGCAGGAGTATTAGGTATGTTCACCGCCTTGAGTTCTCTCTCTCTCTCTCTCTCGGATAGTAAAGGTAAAGGTTCTCCCCGCACAGTTGTGCAGTCGTGTTCGACTCTAGGGGCCGGTGCTCATCTCTGTTTGTTAGCCGAAGAGCCAGCGTTGTCTGAAGACGCTTCCATGGTCATGTGGCCGCATGATGCACGCGGAACGCTGTTACCTACCCACCGAAGTGGTACCTATTAATCTACTTGTATTTGGATGCTTTCGAATTGCTAGATTGGCAAGAGCTGGGGTTAGTGCGGGAGCTCACTCCGCACGCAGGGCTAGGGATTCGAACCTCCGAACTTGTGATCTTCCGATCGACAAGCCTGGCGTCTTACCCGCTGAGCCACCATGCCCCCTATAATAATAATAATAATAATAATAATAATAATAATAATTAATAATAATAATAATATATAAATGCTATTAGATTATCTGGGATTCAGTATCCCTGATCCATTCTAATTATGCGCCAATCTTGGCAGCATATTTATTCTGCTGCTTTATTTTTAAACACTAATTCTATGTGTTCTGTGAATTAGGAACATGAGTATATAGTTATACTAAATACTTTTGTAAACGAAAGCTTTTAAAATACAGTACTGACTTTGCCTTGTTGGACTTGGACAAGGCTAGTGACCATGTAAATGGAATGCCTGCTAGCCCATGTTTCAGAGTTTGGCTGTTCCTGGATTTGGAGCAACTTGTAGGAAAGCTGCATAAAAAGTCTCTTACAACGTGGGTGTGCATACTTACAAACATGCATGAATGTAAAAAGACATAGGACTACTGTATCTAATATTTAGATACAAGTTTAACCCTGTCCCGTTTTGCCATCCCAATGTCCCGTTTTTGTCTCAAGGAAATATGGTCAGCCTATGTAAAGGTGAAATATAAATCTATCTAATCAATCAATCAATGAAAATTGTATTAATTTCAACTGATCTGTTCTATATATGCTTATATTTAGATCCAACCCACTGCAATCTAAAAGAGTCCCCCTGCTCCCTCCCCCATGTAAGCTGGATTTGCAAGCAGGTTTTGTGAACACAGAAATATGGTCCCAAGTAGTTCAAATCAACCCAAGTTAATTTATGTTTCTTACTTTAATCCAGCTAGTTCATTTCATACAAACCTGGAAAAGAGGTAACATAGCTGTCTGCAAGGAGATTAAAGTATTGTGGCTTCACTAGGCACTCTGCGTCTTTGGTCATTTTTGTTTCACATACATACAAATGCATGCACACACCTATGTTGAGGTTCATACAACTCTACTTTATTGAGTTCACATAGTGTCTAGTCTTAATTTTCCAGTCAATCCTTCATATAAATGGCTCAGTACTTTCAGTTAAACAGCCTTTCAGTTTGGCAAGTATCTACTCTTTTCCTTCTCTTTGGAAAGATATCCTGGGCTCATTTATGACCATAACTCTTTATCTTGTGATTTGTTTCTCTGGAGAGCAATAATAGAAAAGCAGAGGCCCATAAGCCATTTGTCTTCTTGTTATTTATATACACCTGGAAAGCCAGGTTCTTACCTTACCTGTTTCCAGGTATCTGTTTATTTTACCATTAGAGATGGTTGTCAGAAGGGAAGAGATTTGTCTTATTCAAAACCATCAACTTGATGCAGATGCATAGATGTTTCAGACTGTGGATAGATAGAACCCAAACAAGTTATAAGTAATGAACAAAACTTAGAGTCAGATACAGATTTGGAGAGCCAGTTTGGTGCAGTGGTTATGGTGCTGGCCTAGAAACCAGGAGACTGTGAGTTCTGAGCCTCCTTGAGCTGAGTGACTTTGGGCCAGTCACTCTCTGTCACTAAAGAGTTGTTGCTGTGGGGAAAATAGGAGGCAGGAGTATTAGGTATGTTCACCGCCTTGAGTCGTCTCTCTCTCTCTCTCGGATAGTAAAGGTAAAGGTTCTCCCCGCACAGTTGTGCAGTCGTGTTCGACTCTAGGGGCCGGTGCTCATCTCCGTTTGTTAGCCGAAGAGCCAGCATTGTCCGAAGACACTTCCATGGTCATGTGGCTGGCATGACGCATGCGTAACACTGTTACCTTCCCACCTAAGTGGTACCTATTAATCTACTTGTATTTGGATGCTTTCGAATTGCTGGGTTGGCAAGAGCTGGGGTTAGTGGGGGAGCTCACTCCGCACGCAGGGCTAGGGATTCGAACCTCCGAACTTGTGATCTTCCGATCGACAAGCCTGGCGTCTTACCTGCTGAGCCACCACGCCCCCTATAATAATAATAATAATAATAATAATAATAATAATAATAATAATAGTAATAATAATAATAATAATAGTAATAATAATAATAATAATAATAATAATAATAATAATAATAATAATATAAATGCTGTTAGATTATCTGGGATTCAGTATCCCTGATCCATTCTAATTATGCGCCAATCTTGGCAGCATATTTATTCTGCTGCTTTATTTTTAAACACTAATTCTATGTGTTCTGTGAATTAGGAACATGAGTATATAGTTATACTAAATATTTTTCTAAACGAAAGCTTTTAAAATACAGTACTGACTTTGCCTTGTTGGACTTGGACAAGGCTAGTGACCGTGTAAATGGAATGCCTGCTAGCCCATGTTTCAGAGTTTGGCTGTTCCTGGATTTGGAGCAACTTGTAGGAAAGCTGCATAAAAAGTCTCTTACAACGTGGGTGTGCATACTTACAAACATGCATGAATGTAAAAAGACATAGGACTACTGTATCTAATATTTTGTTGTGGGGGGGGTTTCCTTCCTCAACAAAAACATTAGTAGAAATGGAATGTCATAAATAATGTTGCTAATATAGTTATGCTCTGTAGAAATGTTATTTTATTGTCAAATCGAAACCCCTTTGTGTATCTGGAAATTATCCATCAAGAGACAGAAATGTCATATGACTTAGGTGACTAATCACACAGTATGAACTCCTAATTAGAAGAACTTTAGTCTCAAAGTAGCAGTCACTATGAACAGCTTCCAAGCAATCGATATGCTAAAATATGTTTGCATAAACCAACTTATCAAAAACCTTCAGAGTACTTATTTTAAAAAAAACATGCACTATAAAAGTACTTCATAAGAAAAGGGAAAGAGGATTTTCATTTCAGTCAATCTAGAAGCTCTTAATAGTTTAATAGTATAGGTGGCTCAGCGGGTAAGACGCTAGGCTTGTCGATCGGGAGATTGCAAGTTCGGAGGTTCGAATTCCTAGCCCTGCGTGCGAAGTGAGCTCCCACACTAGGTCCAGCTCTTGCCAACCTAGCAATTCGAAAGCATGCAAATGCAAGTAGATTAATAGGTACCACTTCGGTGGGTAGGTAACAGCGTTCCGCGCGCGTCATGCGGCCACATGACCGTGGAAGCGTCTTCAGACAACGGTGGCTCTTCGGCTAACAAACGGAGATGAGCACCGGCCCCTATAGTTGGACACGAGTGCACAAATGTGCGGAGGGAACCTTTACCTTTACCTTTTTACATTTTTTCATCACTGTACAAAATTATTCTTTATTGCAACATCACTTTAAAAATGATACTGCCCTCCTTAATATCTCCTTTCTCTTTCCAAAAGGGCAATAAAATCAGACAGGTAATCATCCAACTGAACAGCTCATACATACATTAAGAATTATTTTATCTTCCCCTTTCTAGTTGTATTTTGTAAGCTGATTCACTTGATTATGTTATTATAACTAAGTGGGCAAAAGCCAGACCTCTTCAGAATTGCTCTCATTGTGATAAACATTTTCTGCCAATTGCTATGTACTGTAGCTTTTCAATTACTGAGTCTAGTTTAGAAGTATTTGGATAAACTATAAAGAGAACAAACATCTGTTGGGAAGTTTTCATTTTCATTTCTTTCCTGAGAAAGTTGGACTTAGTGACCTAAATGGGCCCTCTTAATCCTACGGCTGTGTTAACGCAACATGTTTAACCTGGTTACTGAACTCATTTTCTGAATTCACACAATACAGTGAATCAAAAACTAACTAAATGCACCGAATTTGCACAACAAACTAAGCAAACAAAGCCTAGCCAAGGTTAATACTAAGTTTAAGTTGTGCAGCTGCTGAATCTGTAACTGACCTGGATGGAGTTCTGTTGTCTTCCCTTGGCATGTGATTGGACCATGGAAGCCAATAATGGACTTCTGTAGATATGACTGTATGATAAAAGACAGGACCCTCACACATATCTCCGTAGTCGTCCAGTAGAAACTGCAGTGATTAAAAAATAAGGCAAGTACGTAAGTTGGGGGGTTGTGTCATCATTCCCCAACACGTTTCATCATTTGTCTCCCTTGCCCCCTCTCCACATGCATATCTCTCAATCACCTTATGTCTAAGGCAGAGGCAAAAGCCTTTGCTTTACCCTCAATAATTTCTCTTTTTTGTTGTCTCTCTCTCTCTTGAAAATAAAAATCTTCAAATGGAATTGTATATCAAATGGAATGAGAATGACAGAAATAACGCAGAAGAAATGTTAAGCACAATACTATACAAAAGTCAGCATAAACTGTATGTTCCACACAGGTTCAGTTGCACACAGCCCTTCCTGGACAGTCATATGAAAAAGGTTTCTGAGTATAAAATGGAATAAGCCAGCATGCTCAGGAAGCCTTAAGGAAAGAATAAAAACAATCACAGTAGCTCCTATTGTTTCTGACAATTCTATGGAAAATGAGTAATTTTTCAGGGCATTGTTATGAACCCAACTTCATTTCTTTGAGTTGAGCTCAATTCCTGGTGATGTCATAGACATATCCATCGGTTTTCTTTTCATATCCATAGACATGTGGAAGTGATTTGCCATTATCTTCTTCTGAGTTTTTTTTTTACTTCCCAGTTTACTCTTGGTGATCTCCTACTACTTAGTACTACTTAGGTTGAAATTTCTTAACTTTTTGAGATCAGCCAAATCAGCTAAATGCTGCCGTGTAACTGGAGTCTCTAGTCCTAGGTCTAATTATTATCTATTTGAAAGAAAGGTTTTCAAGAAATACAAAAGTGGCCTAAAATGGAAAATAAGTTACTAATCATAATAGTTCTATATTGCCTCCAGCATCAGAGTTAGTATGACATTCAAAACCTATAATTTAATTTAATTTAATTTAATTTAATTTAATTTAATTTAATTTAATTTAATTTAATTTAATTTAATTTAATTTAATTTAATTTAATTTAATTTAATTAATTTTTATCCCGCCTTTATTATTTTTATAAATAACTCAAAGTGGCAAACATACCTAATACTCCTTCCTCCTCCTATTTTCCCCACAACAACAACCCTGTGAGGTGAGTTGGGCTGAGAGAAAGTGATTGGCCCAAGGACACCCAGCCGGCTTTCATGCCTCAGGCAGGACTAGAACTCACAGTCTCCTGGTTTCTAGCCCAGCACCTTAACCACTAGACCAAACTGGCAATTGTTGGGGGTCATGAGAAAGACAATATTATGTTTATGTCTTATTTATGGGCTTTGGTCAGGGACTGGTGAACAGAAAGGAGGATTAAATAAAGTTTAGGTTCCCTTGCTCCTGAGGTGGTGATTACCATGGGCAGAGGTTGATACTGGCAAGATTTTGCTCACTGTTAATCAATTAAGAAATGCAGAGTAATGGAGGAGGAACCTTTGGTAGGGATGCAGCTGAGGAAGGCAACTCTCCCAAGACCTCTTTGGACCTGAAGACAGCACTACTCACCCCTTCCTCCTGTATGTGTTTTATACTTAGAGTATAAACTGTTGATGTTCCAAAGAGACTAAATTCTGGCTAAAATACCAAACGGTAACGTTATTATTCCATAAAGAATTAAGATTACAATTCTTAATCATAATTGGGGCTCCATCTGCATTCCAGGAAAGATTGCAGTTTCCAGAAACAGAGTCTACCTCTTCTCAGTTTTGGGAGTGTTTCTTCATCTCCAGCTTGTGTGAATAAAATAGTCCACATTGACAGGTATAGCAGAATGACTTTTAGAACCATGAGTAGTCTTATCTAAGTCTTATGTACATGAAGTAATAATCATGTTTTAATTTGTTCCTGCTGTTTTAGTTTTGTTTTTACTGATGAGTTGCTGTATTGTTTGAATTGTTGTTAAGTGAATAAGAATATATTTCTCTTGAAATTAAATGTCCCTATTGTACAAATACATAAATGATGCATAGAATTCTGGAAAGGGCACATTAAATTACATTGTAATGATTTTTTGTCATTTGCAAAGTAGGTGGGTGGGATCTTCATTTCAATTTTACAAATGACTTCACTATTTGAATTACAGTTGTTGAGTGTTCCAAGTGGTCACAGTAATTGAATCTGGAAAGAAAAGTCCAAAGAATATGGAAAGAAAGAGCCAAAGAAGTGAGGAAATGCTTATTTGAAGACTCACTGTTGCCAATCTCAACAAAACTCGTAAGTACCTGAACTTTCTTTAGCTATTTTAGCTCATCTCTTTAACTGTAAAAATATCCAAGATTAAATGTTCATACTCAGCAGGGGTTGGGATGGTTTGATGAGAAAAATATTTATTTTATACACCATGGTTTTGATCTTCTCTTGAGAAAAAGAAACTGATCTCACCCATGTACCAGAATAGTTCCCAGTGTTTCTTTACTGCCATCTCCATATTTGCAAAAGCCATACATTTATATTAACAGTTTGCTAGGCTGTTTTATTAGCTCTTGTGAAAATTAATGCATTAAAATGCTAAGATGATTTCAAATCTTTAGCTTTAACTTCCTTTTTTGTAAACATGGGAATAAAATCCAGCTGGAAATTAACTCAAAGCATTTATGTCTATTTAGCGGAGAGCCAGTTTGGTCTAGCGGTTAGGGCTCTGGGCTAGAAACCAGGAGACTGTGAGTTCTAGTCCCACCTTAGGCATAAAAGCTGGCTGGGTGACTTTGGGCCAGTCACTCTCTCTTAACCCAAGATGTCAGGCTTGGGTGACAAGCCATTTAGTCAATTCCTGTTGCAACCAATAGATCAACATTCGGTTGATCCAAAAAGCGGACCCTGCACCCATGGGAAAACGCTAGGAAGAAAGCAAAATTATGTCTATTTAGCAATATACCCATCTCAAACACTTTTATCCATTTTAAAAATGGTAAGGGTGGAGATTGACTATGCCTTTATAGGAGGAGAGGGCATGCCTGGTAAAACAGCTTAATCTTTACTTGCCTAGAGCAGTTACAAGAAGTGAAGCAAGCAGCCTCCTGTGACTGATGTCTGCTCATTTAAGGCACTTCATTCTTGAAACAGAGAATACTTGTTCCTTTTTTCTTTTCATGCACTAAGAAAAAGAAATCTTTAATATATCAAGAACAAGGCTGATCACCTCCAAACCACACATACATGGCCATATGCTGCCTTTAGGTACAGAATCTCCATCTGTTGGGAGCTAGATGTACAAGTCAAAGGGCCTTCTCTATTTCCAGAAAAAATTATTAAAATGTAGCTTGCTACGCCAGTTGTGGAACAGAACATTCAGGACACCAAAAGGGAAGGGGAAGAAGAAGGAGGAAGGGAAGGAAGTCCTTTTCTGAAACATAAAGTTAATGTTATAAAGAATCCATATCATAGCAGCAAACTCTGTCCTTGGTTATATGCTTTTAATTCAATATCCAAAGTGCATAAAATATACACACCCAAAAATGTACATTTGTGGAAATATTTTGGTGACAAGAAAATCTTCTCTCCAGATTGCAGAGTGATTTTTATACACATAAAATTGTATAACCTCACTTCTGACCTTAAAATTGGGATAGAATTAATCCTGATAATGGGGTTCTATACTTCTTTCAGTTTTAGTTACTTTAATTTGATTGATTATGTCCTATCAAGTCAAAATCAACCTGTAGCAACTATATACATAGCTAGACCTTCTCCAGGATGATCTATCTTCCAACAGTGTGTTGCATATATATTTTTTATGTCTTGAAATATGGAAGGCTAGTTTTAAAAGCCAAGCCTCAAACTTTTTTCCTAGAGCACATGTTCACCCCCCTTTCTCAGGAATGTTAATTTACTTGGAGCCTGGTAGTCTGGCTTGCTTGAGCCAATCAGAATTACCTGTTTAAGCTTTGCCCATATTGGGAATCAGTTGCCTAGGTGTTTGGTCACATGCCAAATCCTGTCCACTCAGGTATGGCCAAGTTGCAATTGTAAAAAGCTTTAAAAGTGTTATCTCTGCTTTTGTTCTGGTCTCTCTGCTGCTGCTATCTCTTTGTCTTTAAAATGTAAGTACTGAAGCCATGTGCTTCTCTCCTGCTGAAGAAAAGCAAGATTCAATTTTGTTCTTTTGTTTTAAATAAAGCAACTTTTTTTTTTACTGCAAGCTTGTCTCTCAATATTTTCCATAACTCTGATCACAATTTTTTTATAAAACAACAAAAGGTTCTGTGCCCAGCAAATGCTTTCTGGATCAGAGATGAAACTTATGGAAAGAGGACAGCTGAATTTGAAGAGCCTTTTTGAAACTTGCTGGCAGTTAAAAGCAGTTTCAGTTGGAGGCAGAGTCAAGCCTCGTGTTTTCTAGCCTCGTGGATTACTCCATCAGGGGAGAGAAGAAGCAATGGTGGCTGCTGGATCTTCAAGTTTTCAAGGTATGCCCCTGGAAAAGCTTTCTAATACTAATTATTTGAACTGGTCTTTGAAAATGGAGAGTTTCTTGAGGAGAGAAAATTTGTGGTCTGCTATTTCTGACCAAATCCCTCAGAATCCAGATCAAGCCTGGATGAGGAAAGATGAGAAATGCAAAGCCTCCATTATTTTGGCTGTTGAGGATTCTCAGCTTATACATGTAAGAGGCAAAGAAACTTCCAAAGACTTATGGGACTATTTGCGTGATTTATATGTGAAAACTACTCCTGGCAGCAAGGTTATTTTAACCAAAATGCTGTACAAAGCCCACTTGCCAGAGAATGGAAATTTACCAGAGCATCTGCATAAACTGCAAAACTATTTTGTAGAGCTTCAAGAGCGTGGGATGGAATTTACTCCTCTCATGAAAGCCTATATAATGCTGTCTTTGTTGAATGAGTCCTGGGACACTTTAATTTGCTCCATGGAGGGAATCCCAGAAGCTGATTTAACTCCATCATTTGTGTCTACCCGGCTTCTTGCTGAGTGGGAGAAAAGGCAAGAAAAAGCTGCCTTCAATAAAGTCTTCTCGTGGCCAGCAGAGGGAGCAGAAGAGCTTTGAATTCCAAGCTTCTGCATTTTCCAGCCGGCGATGCTTTACATGTGGATCTTCTGAACATCTTTTGAAGAACTGTGTCCAGTTTAAAAATAAGAAGATTTCTCAGAAGAAAGAAGCAACTTCTAGAAAGAAGATTCTTCATGCAAAAGTTGTTGAAAGCTGTGATGATAAAGACTTGTGGATTCTTGACAGCGGGGCAAATTCTCATATCTGTAACAATAAAAATGCTTTTCTGTCTCTGTCTAAAACTAACAAACAAAGTGTTTCCTTAGCAGATGGATCTGTATCCAAGATCATGGGTGAAGGTGAGATTAATCTTCCATGTTTGGGGGAAACTGTTCAAAATGTTTTGTTTGTGCCTAATTTTCAAAGTAATCTCTTGTCTGTAGGTCAATTAGTAGCCTCTGGGTACGTTATAACTTTTAAGAAAGAAGGCTGTGAGATTAGGAAGGATGGTTGCAAAATGTTTGCAGAAAGATACTCTTTACATTGTACAGAAAGCTGAGCAGCAAACTGCTAAAGCTGTGTTTGGAAATAATCCCATACACAATCAATGTATCCATTTAATGCATAGGAGATATGATCATGCTAATTTTAAGTACATATCTCAAATCCCTAGTTATTCTGCTGATTTAAAATTGAAACCCTGTGATAAGTATTTGGATTGTGCAGTTTGCAAGGAGAATAAAACCACAAGGGCTCCTGTGAAGAAGTTTTCTGATAGGTCCACCTCTAGGCCTCTAGAGATTATTCATTCTGATGTAATAGGCCCCTTTTCTCCTAGTCTTGGGGGAGCAAGGTACATTTTGACCTTCATAGATTATTTTTCCAGGTACACATTCATTTATTTGTTGAAACACAAAGATGAGGTCTTTGACAAATTTAAGGGTTTTGTGGCTTGGGCAAATGGAAAGTTCCCAAGGCCAATGTCTGCCTTGCAATCAGACAGAGGTGGAGAGTATCTATCCTCAAAGTTTAAAAGCTTCTTGTTAGAAAAAGGGATAGAACACATTTTAGCTAACCCTTACACGCCAGAACAGAATTCTGTTGCAGAACGAAAAGGGCGAACACTGCAGGAAGCAATTATGTGTTTGCTGAAGGATGCCAATTTACCTTTTAGGTTTTGGGGAGAAGCTGTTTCTACAGCGTGTTATGTTCAGAACAGGCTGTTTAACAGTGCAATTCAAGATGTGCCATTTCATTTGTTCTATGGTGTGAAGCCTGAAGTAAATCACCTCAGAGTTTTTGGTAGCACAGCCTGGGTCCACATTCCAAAGCAGCTGAGACGTAAGGGGGCTTCCAGAACAAAGAAAACCATCTTTGTAGGGTATGAACAAAGTCAGAGGAGCTACAGGTTCATACTGGATAATCAATTGATAATTAGTAAAAGTGCTTCTTTTGCTGAGCAGAATTGGGATAAAATAAACTCTAGTTCTTCAGTTGATTTATCCATGAGGGAGCAGCAAAGTCTTGCTGATGGTGATTTGCAGGAATCACCTAGTGAAGTCAGTGTGCAGGAAGTTGAATTGTCTGAAAAGTCAGAGGTTTCTGAAGGCAATGGTGGAATTCAGAGTGTAAGTCCTGTCCTTCCTGGCAGGTCTGAAAGGATTAATAAGGGGGTTCCACCTGATCGTTATCAAGTAGATGTTGTGAAGGTTTTCCACATTCACACAGAGCCTCAGTCTCTTGAGGAAATTAATGAGATGCCACCTGAAATAGCTAAGTGCTGGCATGAAGCCATGCAGCAGGAGTTGGATTCCTTAAAGGAAAATAAAACTTGGAAATTAGTGAGTTTGCCTCCCAATCAGAAGTGTTTGGGTTGTAGGTGGGTGTTTAAACTGAAAAAAGATTCAGATGGTAAAATTCAAAAGTATAAAGCAAGATTGGTAGCAAAAGGTTTTGCTCAAAGAAAAAATGTGGATTATGACAAAACTTTTGCTCCAGTAAAAAGTTCTTTTTGTTCTTTTGTTTTAAATAAAGCAACTTTTTTTTACTGCAAGCTTGTCTCTCAATATTTTCCATAACTCTGATCACAAATTTTTTATAAAACAACAAAACAGTGCAGCCATTGCTGCCATAATCGAGTCTATCCACCTTGATGTTTGGTGTCCTTTTATCTTTTCTTCTACCTTTCTTAGCATTATGGACTTATCCAATTTTAAAACCACACTCATCTTCTCCAATCTGGCCTCCCTCAATATATATTCTGCATATAGTTTGAATAGCTAAGGAGATAGTATACAGCTTGTCCTACTCTTTTGCCAACCTGGAACCAGTCTGTTTCACTATGTTCTGTCTGGACTGTGGCTTCCTGTTCTGTGTATAGGTTTTGCATGAGGCCAAAGAGATGTTCTGGGATTCCCATTTTCCTAAGGACATTCCACAGCTTGATATGGTTGACACAATCAAAAGCTTATCTGTCATCAATGAAGCACATATTGACTTGTTTTTTATATTCTTTGGGTTTCTTAATTATCCAGTATGCATCTGCAATAATGCCTTCTGTTCCTCTTTTCACGTTCTTCATTAACAACTTCTTTGATTTTATTCCTCTGGCCTTGGTGCTTCTGACATGGAAAAAAATTGCTCTGGTTCTCTATCAGTGAGGTTCAGAAACAATTCCTGATTTCTGTTTGAAAATGGTGGGTATATGCTCAAGATCATATGGTAGAAACTGGTGGGTTTTGTTCTTTCACTTTAGCTTGACTTGGAATTTTCACATAAGCAGTTCATGATCTGTTCCACAGTCAGACCCTGCCATGTCTTTGCCATTATAACTGAACTCTTTCACTTCCTTACACCAATAATATAAACAATTTAACTTCTGTGTACTCCATCTGGTAGTATCCATGTATATAGGTGTCATTATGGTTGCTGGAAGACTGTTTTAAAAAATGAAGAAAACATTGGATTGGCAGAAACTGATAAGTCATTATCTTGTTTCATTGTGGTTTCTTAGGCCATACAGTTCAACTACATTTTCCTCCTTAATATTTCCAACTTTGGCATTTCAGCCTCCAAACACAAGGAGCACATATTGCTTGCATGTTCTGTTGATTTCAGATTGGACTTGACCATAATACTCTCCTCTTCTTCTACATTAGTGGTTGGAGCATAAATTTGGATAATCATAATACTAAAGGGTTGTCCACAAAGTCTAATAGATATTATTTGTTTATTGACTAGATTGAATCTAAATGTTGCCCTTGCTACATCCTTCCTGTTTATGAAAGTAGTGCTTCTTTGTTTTTCATGTCCTGAGTAGTTAGAAGTATTATTTTCTGACTGAAATTGTCCAAATCCCATCCATTTCAATTCACTGATGCCTAAAATGTCACCTTTCACCGTGTTGAGCTTTCCCATGTTTACCCTTCTTACATTTCATATTCCTACTCCAGCTCTTTTGTGTGCAACAATACTTGCCTGGTGTTTTGTGTTTATCAGCTTGTTGGGTTACATATTTTACAGGTCTGATTATAAGGTCTGCTTTTGTTTCATTAAAATGAAGAAAACATTGGTCTGTACTGCTCAGAAGCTAATGAAGGAGTCTGGAATGAATAAAAGAAATGTTGCACAAGGATTGATAAAACCAGGTCCATTTAATCTAATAGCCTGTTTTATATTTAAAGTGGAAAGAGAGCAGGTATAATAGTCTCCAAGTAGATTTATCTAACCCTTATGTCATTTGGAGGACTTTGAATAGGTTGAGGGTTGGAGTGCCTAAGTGCAGAACTAATATGGGGATTGTTGACGGATAATAATATGCAGTGTGAGTGTGAAGAGATACAGAATTTGGCCCACCTGCTGACCTGCCGATCATTACCAATAGCAGGCACTGAAAATGATTTGTTTCTGGCCAATGATAAAGCTAAGAAGGTGGCGTCATATTGGCAGCTTAAGGTTTGATCTGGGTACGAAAGAAGAAGTAGATTTATACTTCTTACAGAATTTGCTGTTATGAATGCATTTCCAATCCAGACAAGATAAAACCCTGTTGTTCAATGGATAGACCAATCTAGGGGTCAGAAAAATAATCTGGTCTAGTGAGAGGCACCCCCTGAGGAATCAGGTCAGCTGCACGGAGATATTCCTGGATCTAACACTGCTCCTAAAAAACAAGTGGAGAAATTCTGAGGGGAAAAATGCAATGTTTTGGGAGATGATGATACCAATAGTTGTAGTCTGCTTTTGGCACTGGAGAGGATTTTAAGAGAGAGAATAGAAGTAGAAAGTCTTTGAATACTTACCCACTTAGCCTCCTAAACCAGCCAATTGATATGAAGTCATGCAGCAAAATTTAGTGACAAATACCAACTGCTGGAAGGAGTAAATTGGATGTGGGGGGCCTGCATGTAGCCTGTAAGCCATGGGCTGCCCGCCTCTGTCCTAACATGGCCTCAAGAGTGTTTGCTTAATTCTGCTTGATGGTCTTCTCTATCCCCTCCTGGAGAAAACACATCTGGCCATAATCCTAATAATCTCATATTTAGATTGTGGTAATGCATTCTGTGGGCAACCCTTGAATATGGTTTAAAAAGTATAGTTAACACTAGATACAACAATACATATACAGCAATCAGATGTGGCACATTTCTGTTTTTACAAACCATAAAATATCACTTTTAACACAGAGGCATTTACTTCTGGGTTTTTTGAAAAGTTGTAAATAGCTTTGAGCTAGGCTGTAAGAGTACTTTCTTAGGTGTTCTTCAGATGGTTGATGAAAGTATTATTGTTCTCTTAATAGTTTTTTATTTCATTATTAATTTTTAAAAGTTTTTTTATACTTGTGTCTTTTTATTGTACATTGAATTGTTTTTATTTCAAATATATTTTATTTGTTAATTCCTTCAAATTCTCATTCAAAAAAATTTCTGTAAATAGACACATAATAAAGTTTATCTTTTTAGCAGCATACCTGTAAAATCAAATGTATTTGTTAGAACAAAAATCTAAGTCATTTCTGAGTTACAAGAACTCATTAGATATTATAGTACTTAATCTTAGATTTAAATGAAGATTATCAAACAAATTTTTATTTGTTGGCAAAACATTAGGAACCAAAACTGCCAGAATACGGCCACACAGCCCGGAAAACCCACAACAACCAAATTTTTATTTCACTTGGCAAACAATTTTACCAAGAATGGGTTTGAATCCACGTAATTACATAATAACTTAACTAAGGGTTACAATGAATATAGACTTTGTAGTAAATTTTATTAAGTTTCAAGAGAAGAATAAAAACTACAGAAAAACAAAACACTACAAAGAAAGAAATAAAAAACTAAAAAGGTGCAGAAAAACAAGGTAGTTTTTTTTTCAAATTTACAAAAAGATATGGCTTCCGACAACAAGGATATACAAAAATTGCCATAATCAATCTCTTACTCTATATTAAACCAAAATACCACATTATTTCTATAAATCATTCCATTTTAACACATAATAAAAATCACTAAGTACAGTTACTCCTCCCCCTTACATTAAAATAAAGAAAAAAAAGTTCATATAAACCTCCTAAACATCTTTCTCACCTCCAAAAGATAACACCTATTTATTCATTCATTCCCTTCCTACCACTATTCTATACATTTCTGTCTACTATAATGAGAATCAAATTAAAAAGCACATAAGTTATCTGCTATTATACTTAATAAAAAAAATTACAACAAATACAACAACAAAGTATGTGCTAGGAATAACATCATCCGACGACTGACAAACTATGCATGGGGAGCCCAGCCAGCTGCGTTACGAGTATCAGCTCTGGCCTTGAGTGTCTCTACTGTCGAATATGCGGCACCAGTATGGAACACATCGGCACATGCAAAGCAAGTAGATATTACTGTGAATGAGGCAATGCGCATAGTGACGGGATGCCTCAAACCTACGCCCGTTAATAAACTATACCCCCTTGTTGGCATTGCTCCACCTAAGATTAGAAGGGAAGTAGAAGCAGACACCGAAAGAACCAAGCAAGAGACTGACTCTCGTCATCCTCTGAGCGGATATGCTCATCCAATTCATTGACTTAAATCTAGAAAGAGCTTTATGGCAAGAACTAATACCCTAGAGGGGTCCAAAGAACAGAATCGAATAAGTAAATGGAGGAATGAGCTCACCGATTTGAGTATTTTACCGAAGGAAGAAATGGCTGCTGAAAACACTCTCCTTTATACAGTTTGGAGGACAATGAATAGGATGAGGGTGGGGGTACCAAGGTGCCAGACGAATTTATTTAAGTTGGGGTTGTTGGCTGATGACAATACATTATGTGAATGTGGAGAAATCCAAGACCCGGAGCATCTGATGGTGTGTCCATTACTGTCGGAACCTTGTACTGTCGATGACCTATAGCAAGCTAATGACAAAGCTGTGGTGGTGGCTACAATTTGGCAGAGTAAAGTTTGATCTGGACATGAAATAAATAAATAAAATACAACAATTTTAATAATCCCAATCTTAGTAAACCCAAAAAAACCAAAGACAATTCAAAACAGTAATTCCATATCTTTAAAAGTGAATAACATCAATCAAATCCTTAAAGCAAACCAGATAAACATTCTTTAACCATAATACAACAGTTTTAATAATTTTAATCTTAATAAACCCAAAAAACAAAGACAATTCAAAACAGTAAATCCAAATCTTTAAAAGTAAATAGCATCAATCAAATCCTTAAAGCAAACCAGATGAACATTCTTCAACCCTTATCCCACTTCAAAATAAACCAGAGCAGTTACATATCCCCACAATGTGCACAGAGCTTTTCTCTTGAAATAATCAAACAGCCCAACTGCCCCCCTCAAAGATTCCAGGTTCTTTTCATGGCATTCCACCAGAAGATCAATTCTCCATGTCTCATGCAGTAGATTATGGCGCCCCCTAGGCACTTAACCAGCGAAAGTCGAAGATATGGAAGAGTTCTGAAGTGTGTTTACATAAAAGGAAAGTGAGATAGCAGACAGTTCTCAAGGGAAAATGAAAACAGAAAGCTGAAGGTTCAAATCAGCTGATTCAACAAGTAGGAAAATGCTAATATCTTCAAATTTAATACAAAAATAATAACAGGGAGACAATTGTTTACTCTCAATCGTCCTTTATATTTGGAAGGAAAACTAAATCCAAAACTTAATTTTTTTTTTAAAAAAAGTAATCCCAAAAATAATGTTAAGCACCAAGAGAACCAGCTTCTCCTCGCTGTAGAAAGCCTTTCTTGGGGTACATATACTTAAAAAAAAACAAATTGGTGATTTAGAAATGGGGTGGCCAGACTTAGTGTCCCTTTAAGGCTACAGTGCGGCTTGGAAAGTGATGAAGTCCCCACCTCCCAGCTGGCTCTTACCAGTCAAACGTGAATTGCGATCTTCTGGCTGCAAGCAGCCATCTGGAGGACAGATGAGATGATTCTACGTATTCTCCTTTATCCGGAGAATGTTTCTGGGCTTCAAGAAAACCTGCTTAAGCCCGTAAAAAGTTACCACGTTGTCAGCTCCACCTGCTGAACCCACGGGCACAGCCATTCAGTCCGCCATTCCCACTGGAAGCCACAATGAATATAGAATTTGTGATGTGTTTTTGATATCTGATGGACATCACAGACTCATAAAGTTGGAAGGGGCCACTTAGACTGCCGAGTTCAACCTCCTGTTCAGTGCAGGAACCCAAATTAAGGCATCCTAGCCAGCTGACCATCTAGCCTATCCAAACACATCCAAAGAGTGGGAGACAACCCTCTCTCTGGATAACTGGTTCCATTGTCAAACTACTTTTACTGATTGGACATTTTTCTACCATTCAAGAACAAATATTGTCCTTCTTTTAATATAATACCCTTATATTTGAAGAGTGCTATTGTTTCTCCCTCAGTTCCTTCAATCTCTCTAGAATCATTGCAAGTATTGATGTCAAGCTAAGTGATTTGTAGTTTCCTGGATCTTCATTTCCCCCCTTTTAAAATTAAGTGCAACATTTACTCTCTTCCCATTATATGGTACTTCACTACTTTCCAGGATTTTTCATAAGGGTTTAGACCACAGCTTTCCAAACTGTGTGTCGGGACACGTTAGTGTGTCGGCTGCAGTGTCTGGGTGTGTCGCGGCTGCTGCTGCCTCCAGAACTCCGCACAGGTCCTAGTGCCTGCCTTGTGCCCTGCTGTAAGAGTGTGTCGTGAAATGATGCCCTGCTGTAAGAGTGTGTCACAAAATGATGCCCTGCTGTAAGAGTGTGTCGCGAAATGATGCCCTGCTGTAAGAGTGTGTCATGAAATGATGCATGTCTAAAAAGTGTGTCACCAACATGAAAACTTTGGAAAGCTCTGGTTTAGACAGATTATTACCTACATCCTTCACTACCTAGGTTGCAATTCACCTCATCCTAGAGCTTGAACTCGGGAGTCTAAGTGGCCCCTTCCAACTTTATGAGTCTGTGATGTCCATCGGACATCAAAAACACATCACAAATTCTATATTCATTGTGGCTTCCAGTGGGAATGGCGGACTGAATGGCTGTGCCCGTGGGTTCAGCAGGTGGAGCTGACAACATGGTAAATTTTTTCGGGCTTAAGCAGGTTTTCCTGAAGCCCAGAAACATTCTCCGGATAAAGGAGAATACGTAGAATCGTATTAGACAGATTATCACCTACATCCTTCACTACCTAGGTTGCAATTCACCTCATCCTAGAGCTTTAAAATAAAGAGGTATTCCTTGATCATGTTTCTTTTTGTCTCAAGCTTCAGTCCTGCCCATTCCACCTGCCTTTCATAACTATGGTGGAGCACATAGTTCTTTTTTTTAAAACCACTTATTACAATTAAAACAATTTTTTGAAATATTTAACTACATTTATTTTATTATTTTTATTAAATTTAGATGCTGCCCATCTCACCATAAAAGTGACTCTGGGTGGCTTACAAATTTAGTTCCCTTTAAAATCAAGAATTCTAGCATTACATCCTCCAATGTTCCATTTCTTCCATTTCTTCAACTATATTTTCCTTTTGATTAGTATCAATATATCGTAACAAATAATGTAGATAGGATAGCAACAAGAAAGACAGCAACATTATGACATTCTAAGGAAGAAATACCCCAAATCTCCCTTGAGCTTTTGCCAAATGTCTCTTGCAAATTTCCATAGGTCTGGTGTGTGGAACAAATCTCAACTATAAGTTTGCTTCATATTTGCCATTTCCATGTATTTAGCATTCTTTCTTTTGGTTAGCTGTTCATTCAACAAATTCTCTTGTATGGAAAGAAAAGCAATGCTTGGGGAAATGTGTCTCCTATTCAATATTTCTATTTAATACTGTATATCCTTTAATGGATGGTGAATAAATAGTTACCGTTATCAAAATAATAATATTAGTATTAGTATTGTTCTTGTTGTTGTAATTTTCTCATCAATTTTCAAGTAAGATAACTTACAGTATTACAGGACAAAATGGGGTGGTTGTTTGAATATCTCTATTTAGCATTGAGAAACATAAAAAATAAAAACATAAGAAAATGGATCATCATTAAATACTTAAGAGTGGAATAAAAAAGCAAGAGACAAGGTGCAGACAGCTCTATTATTTTAGTGATCCTTGAAAATGAAAATGCTCAACCACAGTATGGAGAGAAATAGAAAATCAGTAAAGTGACATCTAAGTTTAAGAGGTGGCATTATGCCACTATATGGTTCTATGATGGAAATTTAGTAAAGAAGTATATGATAATTGAATACATAGAGTATTTGTGAATGTGTCTGCCTAGCTGACTTTGAAGAATAAATGTGGAAATCAAATCTAGTTTAAGACTTTGGGATGGTGGTTATTTGGGAAGTCTTCTGTGTGAGAAAGGGATTCATGAATAAATCAGTAAAAAGGCACACATGTGAAAAGAGATTCAAATGGCACCCACCCTACTGGTATTTCAAAGGGCCCTGAAGACATGGCTCTTCACCCAGACCTTTGGCGAGGACGATTGATTCCCCTTTCTTCCCTTCCTTTTCCTTGTTCCCATCTGGGTTTTCTCTGCCATCGTTTTCATTTTCGTTTTGTGTTATGTTGTGCTGTTTTTGTGTTTTTGTATTGTTCTTTGTTTTTAAATGGTTTTAACAATTTGTAAGCCACTGAGAGTCGCTGAAAGTCATGTGGCTTATTATTATTATTATTATTATTATTATTATTATTATTATTTCTTATTAGCAAGGATTTAAAAAAGCACATAAGAACAAAGATATAGAAATATGAGCTTCTGTATGCCTGTGACCAAGCTGTTAGCTGATCCAAGACTATCCTGTGATGGTCATATGAGGGTCTAAGAATGTAAGAACAGCCTTGCTGAATCAGGCTGAAGGTCGAACTAATACAGCATCCTGTTTACACAGTGGCCCACCAGATCCTTCAATCTAGAAGCCCACAGATGAAGGCATATCCACTTTCTACCTGTTACTCCTCTGCAACTTATATTTAGGTACATCTTGCCTCGGAACCTTTTCTCTCACACTCTCTTTCTCTAAGCAAGAATTCTAACTTCCATTTCATTTCTTCAGTGAAATTTTTGACAGTTTTAGTTCTATAATTGTCTTCTTCATCAGCCAATTATTCATATTTTGTCAGAGTTTAGGCAAAGAAACCATTCTGCGCTCGAGATGAAGCTCTAGTTCTTTGTTGTTTCCAGCACATACAGAAAATCTTGCCAAACTGAGCTAAGCCAACAGGCTCTAAGGGAAAACCTCTTGAAACTTCTAAGGCGGTTCCTGCCTGACTCTCTTGGCTGGGCGCCCAAGGTCCTCCACTCTGAGAACGCGCTTTTCCCCCGGAAGGCGCCCCCTCCTTCCTCACCTGCGATCTCCATAACATATTTTTACGACGGGACATACTCTAGATCAGCAGTCCTGAAACTTTTCTGCTCATGGATCCCTTCATGAAGTTTCAGATTGTTCATCGACACCCAAACATTTATTATATGAAAATAATGTAATAAATACTACTTTAATAATACTACAAATAATAATAATAAAAACAACAACAACAACAACACTGACCCTTTGGATAGTCCCATCGACCCTTGGGGATTGATATTGACCACTTTGGGGAATCCTGCTCTAGATTGATTATACTTGAGTTTCCCAAACTTGAACTATAGATACATTTCTGTGTGTAAAGCTAATAAATACTTGGACTAAGCAAAATGATTGTTTTTGTTTGTTTGTTTGATTTGTTTTGTACAGATTCCTGAAGTTTCTTCCCATGGCTTCTGTGACTTCTGTATATTGCTCAAACAGATGACATCATCACAACAGTTATTTCACGCATTTCTTAAAGTTCTTTAATTTGTAACCCTTAGTTACACACTCCATTCACTATTTCCCTCCCTTGCTTCTTAGTCTTATTTTTGCTAGCTCAATGTGCCTCTGTTTACTTTGCTTTTTAAATGATAACAGCAACACAACAGAATTGTTTAAAGTAGCACAGGAATATTACCTATAAGAGCATTTGTACTGTTGGTAAGGATGTTAAGAAATGCAGAATTAAAAGAAGCTAAAAATTAGAACACATCCAACAATCAGATTCAATTCATTCAAATGATACTAAAATAGGGTACAATAATACAGATCAATAAAACCATACAAAGTTACAAAATTAAAAACAAAATAGAGTAAAAAATAACAAAGCATTTAAACAGCATAGAATTATACATTCAACCCAAACTAAATGAATTGTCTCCAGTTGATGATGAAAGCTAATATAACTTGATGACACTCATATGTAAACAGGAGGGAATTCCACAATCAGGGTTACTGAGAATGTCGTTTCTTAGGTTGCTACATAGTAAATTTCTGTGCAAAGAAGAATGGCTTAGAGGGTATCCCTGCTCAGTCTTAGACAGGTACAGTAACTCCAAAGATTCTAAAAACTCAGATGAGGAAACATGACAATAAGAAACTCACTGATAAAATTAAAAGGGTCTCATCTGAACCCAACCAGATGTTGGAGCAACACATCTCTACTGATGATGAAGAAGCACAATGTGTGCATAAGTTGCCTTGATAATCAAGTGATGCAAGTCAGTAGTTATTTTCTATATGTAAAACAATTGTCCCTTGCTTCAGAAAAGAAAAATATTGGTCTAATATTGTTTTTATCCCTACACAGCAGAGCTGAATCAGTATTGCCACAGTTCTCAACTTTCAAGAGCCTTCGAAATTTGACCTTAGACTTTGAGATTCAGTTTCAGAATAAAAACTGATAAATAGATATTTTTATCTATTTACATATATTCCATAATGAGTAAAGCTAATACATCTAAAAATTAAAATGTAAATTGTTAATCCAGTGCATGATACATGTCAAGGAATGTTAAAAGATTTCTACTTTTCAGATACTGTTAATTGTGAGATAAAAATTAATTACTACATGCGCAGTAGTATCGAACACTGATTGTTACTGCTTACCATAGGTGCTATAAGTTGCAGCAAAATTGGATGCCACCAAACATTCAAAAAAAATGGCAGGATTAAATAACAATTGCAATCAAAAGATAAAACTCAGAGAAAAATTAATTTTATTCTACTGTATTGTAGATTGGTGAGAAGTGGATGAGCGACAGCATCTGATTGGTAAATAAGTAGCACTGTCCACCTTAGTTTTAAACAGATATTGAATGTTCCTTTTATATTTAATAAACAATTACAAATGCACACAAATCAGGTTAGCCTTTCTTAATTCCTTATCAGTGGAACAATCCAATGGGCCTCAGATTCCAAATGTTCATTTAACCTTACTATTTAAACATCACTGAAATGGTTGAAACATCACCGTATTATTCCCAAATATTGAGAAGTATCAGGCAGAAATTAGTTGTTGCCCTGATGTTCTTTTAAATCTCAAAATCTTTCCCTGGATTCCAAGGAATAAAGTAGCAGCAGTTTACAGAACTTTCTAGTAGCATTTATTCAAAACTATGTTATTGGTCAATGAAGCTTATACTTTACTTTCATGGCCAGTTCTGTCATGCTTGACATGTCATGTCAGCTGCTTAAAAAAGAAAAAGAAAAATGCTGTTGATACAGCTGTGATGCAGACTTTCCCATTTTTACCCATTCTAAACAGATACTTAACTATACAGAAACTGCACAACTTGAATAAAATTATTGCTTAGCAAACATTCTGAAATACACCAATGTTTCAAGTTTATGACTGGTAAAGGCTGTTTTCTCAATGCTGTTAATTTTCTCCCATTTTCTGTTATATAGCTTTGGCTTTTTTCCCTGGTCGTTTAACCCTGAAAGGGCCTGATTCAGGTATCTTTTCAGGAGTATACTGTATTTACAAGTGGAGGGTCCTGCTTACATCCAAATCCTGATTCTACCTTAATAATTTGAATCCCTTCCCTGGTGTTGTTATTGAATATTATGGTTGTGCATATTTTATTTATTTATTTATTTAAAAGATTTATATGTAACCCAGAAGCTTAATTATGTAACCCAAATTTTAAGATTTTCTTTATTTTTACATGTGTAAAACCTTAAGGTACATTTCAAAAAAGTGCAGATAGTGCAACATGACTTTTTCATGCCCTTCTACCAGTTTCATGAACCCCACATCAGCTTGGTGGAGTCTCTATGGAGATTCTAACCATCTAAAGCAGGGGTTCCATCACGCCTCCCTTTAGAACATTAGATCTTAATGTACACACCTTCCATAAACACTAAAATGAACACAAATGAACAATGAAAACAATACAATGAAACTTTGGGGTTTATTGTAACAATGTAAGTAAAAGGTTCTTCACACCTCCCCTGGACTCTGCCTGCAACTCCTCAGGGGAGGTACACCTCACAGTTGGCCCTGACATGGCTGGCATTTTGTGAAACCACCCAGAGTCTTTGCAGCAAGATGGACGGCTATATAAATAACATCACAAGTATTCCTTATATGTTTTTTTTCATAACTACATTAAACAAGCAAGGGGACATCACACACCCTTGATAATAGTTTGAGAATTCTTTTTTCAAATATATTCTTTCTCACAAGACTTCTCCTCTTGTTGCTTATCAAATTGAACCTAAAGTTCATGAGTGCAGATATAGAACTTCCAATCAATGCAATCAAATAGGCAAGGAAGTTTTAGCTTGTATGGTTGCCTCAATGGTCCACATGGATGAATGGGAGGAGATAAATAGCTACCACAAGCTGTTCCTTCCCATAGTTCACTCATGCATTCAATACTCATGAATATTACCTATAGATTATGGCATCAGTGAAAGTCAGTCCAAAACTAATAGATAAAATATTGACATAATCACTGGTGTGCTGATAAATGTTTAAGAACCATCTCTACTGGCTCCATTACTGCTGCTGTGCCACACCACAAGGCATGGTACAGCTGATCAGCACAGAAGACATAGTAGTTAAGCTCCGTTCTCAACTGGCTCCAATGTGAACTGAAATAGTATTGGAGATACCCAATTATACATCTTCATCCCGGGTGAGGTAAGTGATGCGGTGACTGCCCTTGCTCAGTGCCTGGGGGCTGTGGGGGTCTGGATGGGGAACAACAGGCTTCAGCTGAACCCAGGTAAGATGGAGTGGCTGTGGGTTAATGGCTCCTCTGTATCCAGGAAATTGTCATCTTTAGTTCTAGATGGGGTTGCACTGCCCCAGACAGACCCAATGAGGAATCTGGAGGTTCTTCTGGACTCATGACTCCTGCTCAAAGAGCAGGTGGCAGTCGTGGCCAGAAGGGCCTTTGCTCAACTTCATGTTGTGTGCCAGTTATGCCCTTTCCTGGATCAAGAAGCCCTCCGAACAGTCACTCATGCCCTGGTCATCTCCCATATAGACTATTGCAATGCGCTCTACATGGAGCTACCCTTGAAGAGTATCCAGAAGCTTCAGCTGGTCCAGAGTGCGGCTGCGTGGGCGATTCTTGGTGCCCCTAGATCGGCACATGTGACATTGCTACGTGAGCTGCACTGGGTGCCAGTTTCCTTCCGGGTCCAATTCAAGGTGTTGGTTATCACCTTTAAAGCCCTACATGGCATGGGGCCAGGTTACCTGAGGGACCGTCTCATCCCCATGACATCGGCTCGTCCCACCCAATCATGCAGAGAGGGCATGTTACGGACTCCGTCTGTAAGAGAATTTCATCTGGCAGGGTCCAGAAAGCAGGCCTTCTCTGCAGTGGCTCCCATCCTTTGGAACATCCTACTCCTGGAGGTGAGGCAGACCCCTTCACTCCTGACCTTCCGGAAGAACCTGAAGACTTGGCTCTGCCGTCTCGCTTGGGGCGGGAAGAGGAATAGTCATTCTTGGGGGTGGCTGGCGCCTTAGAGTTCCTCTCACCGTATTAGATTTTGCTGGCCACTTTGACTCTATATTTATTTTTATTTTATATTTATATTTGTAAATTGTTTTTAATTTTTAGATGATTTTTATGTTTATTGTTATAATGTCAATTTTATTGTAAACCGCCCAGAGTCCCTCTTTTGGGGGAGATGGGCAGTAGCAAAATTTGAATAAATAAAAAAAAAAAGAAAAAAATTCAGTTCAGTTCTGCTGTATCATTCCCATGCAAATCTCTAAAATACTCCTTCCAGCATTTCCTCATTTTATTGTCTTTATTGTCCCAAATCTTCTCATCGCTTTTTATTCTTAACTCTACTCACTCTAGTAGAATTACTTTGTATAGCTCTTTCACCCATTTCCAAAATATTTTTCCATCAAAAGTACTCTGCATTTTCTTTGCCTCCTCTAAACTTAACCATGATGTCTTTGAATTTGCAATTCCATTTATCCCTCTATACACATCATACAATATATTTCTCTGATTCTTTTTTCTTGCAGCATTCATTCTCTCATACTCATTTTTCATCCAAAGCCTTTTTCACTTCTTTCTCCCACCAAGCATCTTTTTCATACTTCCCATTAGTGTAACTCCACACACTTATAATATAATTCTTTTTGCTCTCTTACTAGCAGCTTCCACATTCTCTTTCCTTACTTCTACTTTCCATTCTTTCTGCAGTTAGTATACTTTTACTCTCATTTTTTCCATTTCTTTACTTTTGTTCAAAGTCTATTGTTCCCAAGATCCACTTTTAACACTACTAAAAATGGCCTATCCCACACCAAGGTCTCATCACTCTAATATTTTTCACTAATTTTCTCAATCTTTCATAATAAACAATCAATTTCTGCTTTTACATTTATATTCATTATTTGCCATGTGCCCATCCAGGTTTTGAGTACAATATTAGCTGCAACCCCAGGATAGGATGGGGGAGTGGCTATGGTTTTCTGAGAGACTTTTGGAGGTTGTCAGGAGTCTGCTCTGCAGGCAGTGTGAGACCCAGTTCTGATCTTGTGTGAGAGAGATCAGTTGGGATTGTTGTTACTGTACTTGCTTCCCTGCCTGCCCTGTTCAATTCTGTTCTGGGTTGGTGCTGGAGCTCCTCGGGTCCTGGAGGACTTCAACTTTCCTTAGGCACAGACTCAAAGGCAGCTCAGGATTTCATGGCCATCAGAGCAACCATGGAACTGACCCAATTTATTGAGGACCCAGCTCACTGTGGGGGTCATATGCTGGTTTTTTTCTTGGGGAAGCGGTGATGTGATCTGGAATTAAAGTATATTAAACTCAGTCCTTTGTTATGGATGGATCACTCCCTGTTAACCCTGGAATTTACTGTGACTATCCCCCACTGCAGGAAGAAAGGACCTATTCAAATGGTCCACCCCAAGGCCTGATGAACTGATTGGGTTTCAGAGGGAACTTGGAATTGTCCCTGTGGTTCAACAGAGGTCTTGGTTGCTGCTTGACATGAGAGGATGATAATGGCTTGGACCAGATCATGACTAGGTGTAGAGAAGTATATATGTGGCCTTGAAGAAGATATTCAACATTTTTTAGGTAAACACTAGCTAGGCCCTGAAATGGAGAAGTGAGTGAGGAAGAAATTCAATATTGCCCTGCCATGATTCTCTTGGTACAAGAGGGGGAAGAGAGAATCTCTTTCAGGCTTTCAAGATTCAGTTATTATACCCTACAACACTAAAGTAGAATTACACTAGTTCTTGTGGAGACTCTTCCCTGGTTTAGTCTATCTCAAAGAGCTGATGCTGTGTGGACTCTCTCTGCATGCAGAACCTGGTGTACCGTCTGGTTTACAGAGGGTCTCCAGAGGATGAAGCAGCAGATGAGGTACCTAAAATCACTGGAAGAAGACAAAAAACCACTCTGAGCACAGGTAAAGGTCTTTCTTAAGGTCTACCTTACGGGCAATAAAAATGACATAACATGTTTATTTTTCCACTTTTACTGCATCTTTCAAGTTCCTGCTGGAAGCCCCATTCTGTCTCAGTGTCTGCAGACTCCAAGGGTCCGGATGGGGAAGAACAGGCTTTGGCTCAACCTTAGCAATGCCAAGTGGTTGTAGGTTTTGGCTCCTGAGTCTGGAATTGGACATTTCCCTTTTTTTGGCTCTAGGAAGGGTTGTATACCCCCAGTCAGATCTAGAAAAGGAGGTATGCCTTTTCAGTTGCAGCGCCTGTTCTCTGGAATGCTTTCCCTTCAACATACAGTTGGCCCGGATCCTGGCTTTTAGCAAATCACTAAAAACTTGTTTCTTCCCCAGGCACTGGGGCCAGGATGATAAGAGATCTCACCTTATAAGGTATAATGCATAGTAAGTCTTCCTGATTGTCTATTAATTGTTCTTGTTGTAATTTGAAATTTTATTTTATGCTAATATATGCCACCCAGAGTCACATGTGCATGAGTTGGGTGGCCATATAAGTTGCTCTCTCATCTCATTCCTAACAGGATACATTTTTTTCCACTTCAGGTCAAATTCATTCAAAATGGTGCACATTTTTTCTGAAAACTCAGCTGTGGTTGTCCATTATCACTTTTCATTGGAGAATAACATTCGGCTATGATCAGTCTGTAAATTCGTAGTTCCATATGTACCCACAACAACCTAGGTGACATCAATTTATTCTTTCTGACATACATTTTAATTTATAATTAAATCTATACCTTCACATTCCTGCAGGTGTCCATCAACTCATTTCCATAAGATCAGACAACTGTTCTCCAGTTTATTTATTTATTTATAGTGATATTTATACCCCGCCTATCCCCTCCCTAGTGGAGGACTCTAGGCGGTTTACAATCATATATACAGTTCAATTATACAATACACTAAATTTCAGATATACAGTTCACCGCACGTGAAGGGAGGGGGGAGAGGGAACCGACTCTACTAGGCTCCGGACTACAATTCCCAGGATACCTTGAGCCGGCTGCTGATGTCCTGTAGCTGTCACATCCGGGTCCGTCATCACCACCGCATTTTTGATCTTCCTCCGATCCTCTCCTCCAGTGGAGCCGACTTCCCGACAGGACGCCAGCAAATTAGCCCACTTAAGGTGGTACACATTTATCTACTTGCAAGGCTTTCGAAGTGCTGGGTTGAAAGGAGCTAGGACTAGCGACGAGAGCTCACCTCGTCGCGCGGGGTTCGAACTGCCGACCTTCTGATCGGCAGCCTACAGCTCAGCTGTTTAACCTGCTGAGCTACCGCGTCCCTTGCAGATATCCCAGTTCTGATACATCTTTCCCCTTTCAGTTAGTGTCACTGATGCACAACATTATGAGTGTGGTAGTATCTTTTCAGGCCATGCATTTGATGAAGTAAGCTTTAGTTCACAAAAGTATATGCCTTTTTAGTAAAATGTGTTAGTCTACCATAGATTAACACAGTTCTCTTCCTATAGGAAGAAAATATACATATATATATATATTTCATTCATTCATTCATTCATTCATTCATTCATTCATTCATTCATTCATTCATTTCACTTGTTAATTCATATTCTTTACAATTTACTCCTCTTATATTCCAAGCCACAATCTTCCATATGCCCTGGTCATCACCCAATGGGCCCCTAGATATTGACCTCTGCTGCTTGCTTGCTTGCTTGCTTGCTTGCTTGCTTGCTTGCTTGCTTGCTTGCTTGCTTGCTTGCTTGCTTATCTATCTATCTATCTATCTATCTATCTATCTATCTATCTATCATCTATCATATTTATATCCCACCCATCTCCCTGACAAGTTGGGACCCTGGGCGGTTATCAAAACATGCTTATCAGGTTTTCAGGTAATGCCTTATAGTAAAATAAAGTACATTAGATTACCATTCATAGTTGTATCCATATAATTTGCAGCATTCCATCTTAATATTAATTGGCACATTTTGCTACAGTTGGCTAGTAGGCCACAAGTGTAACTACAGCCTAATTTTACCCCAGGCTTACTCATACTTTTCTACGTAAATTAGGTTCTATAATCTAGAGACTACCTTGGAATGCAGCTGTTGCCTCATCCTACAAACTAGAAGTTATATGCAGTGTACTGTACTGACAAATTCAGGATTCTATATTCTGGTTAAATCCATTTATTGCTGAAAATAGCCATAATGAGGATCAGCTTTCAAATCAAATTTCAGTCCATTGTTTTCTTTTTTTTCTTTGCTCAAAACTTAATTAATTGTTCAATTAATTTAAATGCATCCAGTGACTTTGTAAACCCTATCTACCAACAACATTATTCCAGAGAAATAGTATGCTTACTATGCTTTCTGTTACATGTACTGACTGTACATTAGCTGATATATCAACTCTGTTATATTTGGACTTAAATAGCCTTAAATCCAAATACTTTAATTTTCCTTGGGTGCAGAACATCATGTTGACAGTTTAACCATAAAGGTGGAACTAGTCAATTATTATAAACCTTTTCTTCTAAGTAGGAAAAATGAGCATCCTGTAACCTCCTGCCAGGAAAATGGAGTTTTTTATTATTCTGATCATGATAACCCCACAAGTTTCTCAGCTATTTTGAGAATAATAACAAAATAACAACAAATACATGTGGTTGTCTCTGAGGTGCTTTTAACCTTAATAAGAGCTCCATTAATTTTTCATATTATTGATAAAGCAAATTAAGAAAAGTCTATTTTAATGCAAACCAAACATAAAAAGTCAGCAGATATCAAATTGAAGTAATTTAATCTTGTTTCTGGAGAATGCAATTAAAACAATGCAAATGAGGTTCATGTATAAGTAGATATGATCAACACAAACATCAACATCTGTATTGATATTAATATTGACATGCATTTTAATAACCTCTTAGGGGGTTAATTTAATGCCACTATAAAAATATTGGTGTTTAATAACATAAATGCAGACAACATTACTTCTGGGGAGATACCTCATTCATGAAATCACAAAGCCATTTTCAGAGTGGTAAAGAAATGCAAACCTTTCTTGCTCTGTTGTTCAGAAGCATCAGTGTCAAAGCAGATGATAAGTTAAGGAAAGAAAAAGGAACACTGTGCAGATATGAAGCTATTAAGATATCAAAACAATATGTCTATCTTCTCTTTCTTCTCCAAATAGCCACATAGCAGCCTCTGTATGTCCATACTGTTTTAACATGTCATTGTGGTTGTTGTATGTTTGCCAAACTCTCACTCTTGTTGTTTTCTAGACTTTTAAATTGTTTTGACTATAGAATATGGAGAACTGGCTGGCAGACTTTATAAAGCTGTCCAGTTTGGGAGGATCACTTTGCTTTTATATTCTAGCCTAACTTCTTCAGCATGGTTCCCAGTTCTAGGCATAGCATTTTAACAGGGGCCTAGAAGGTTTCCATGGAAAGGAGAAGGCAACAGAATCCATCCACAGGCAAACTTGGAGAAGAAAAGTCGAATATAGTTACTATTTATAAAAGAAATAGCAGCTTAAAAGAAGCAGATGTTATACTGAGAGAAATATTTGAAAGTAGTAATATTTAATGCATTCCTAGAATAGAGTACTGTAGGTATGCAGGTGTGGAATCCAGAAGGTGAGCTGTGATGTTCCAGATGTTGGAGTATTCCAACGCCCAGCATTCCTAGGAGATGGGTGAAGGATGCTAGTAGTTGTAGTCCAACAGCATTTGGAGACTATAGGTTGCTGATGCCTATTGATTATTCCACTGAAGGAGGTGGATACAATTGAAATACTTTGGGCCAATAATTCTGTTCCTGATTAACAGCCTTCTTGGAATCTGTATATGCACTTCTATACTTTCCATTTTCCTATTTTCAGTCATTTGCCATCTTTTCTAGCCATTTGGTTATATATATATGGATATATACTGTATACACACACACACATGCACACGCACATACACATACACATGCACACACATATATCCCCCCCACACACACATGTATGTATACATGCTTGTGGTTAAATTTCTTTTTCTTTTTACATTACATGTATACATTATATTGGATCAGACTTCTAAGTCTTTTGGTTGGCACTTATGAAATGGACTCACATTCTAGACCTTTTGGTGGGTTTGTTTGTTGTGATTCTTTGATATGATAATACATATGGACATGTTTTGGAAAGCCAGGCAAAGCCTTGTTGATGCCATATTCTACTGCAAAGTAATGATAAGAACGAGCAAAGTTAATTACGTTTTCAATAAATATAAAAATTAAATTTGCTTATTATTTACATTTGAAGAATGTAAATTTGCTTCAAACTGTATGCACTTTCAAAGCACACTACTAGTAAGTAAAGCAATACCTTAAAGCTGTTCACCTATATACTGTGATCTGGCAAAACAGTTGGCACTAGAAATAAAACTGAGCTTTGTATGTTTCCGGCAATCCCTTGGTAGCACATCTGGTAAATATGACATAGCTCATTAGGAGAGAATTTTTTTATCTAATAACAAGCCAGAACCATGACAAAAATACTAATACTTTGTGTCAATCATTTTTCTCTGCCAGTGTAGAATATATTCTTCTGGGAATAATTCTGATTCATTTACAAATATAAAATCTAATGAACCAAGAGAAATTTCTGTGTGTACACGAAGTTCCACAATTGTCTTAGTAGAAATGAAAAGGATGTCTTTATATACTTCAGTAATTGGAAAGTTATGAAATAGATTATGATTGAGGTTACATCAGATATACTAACCCTCTAATTCCTACTCTTTACCTTCTAATTGCCTAGTTAACAGATATTAGACAGATAATGTAGCTGAAGAAGACAATATGTGACTCTCATGTAAAGAATACATCTTCTGCTGGTGTTTTATAAACATATCTGGAGAATGAATAGAGATATTTATTTGATGGGGAAACAAGATGTCTCCTGTTTTTATACAAGCCAGTAGTAATTCTTATTGTAATTACTAAATACACATTTTAATATAAAGTACTGTATAATTGATACACACCACCAGCTCTTCCATGTGAACTCAAAATCTCATTTTTGCTTGCACCAGTGTTGTACCAAAAGGGATCTGCTGAATACAGTAGATATTTATGCATCTATTTCAAACATGGCTTATAAATAATTCATTTTCAGTCATACCAAAAATGCACATTATAGCATGGATATTGTCTTACCAATTTACTGTAACAAGTATGTATTTTGACGCTTGAGAAAAAAATGGGGACTGGTTTTTTTTTTCTTGACAGACAATAATGGAACTTTTCAAGCGAGTGTTAATGCAGCTGCCATGTCCCCAAAAGCCATGTGAAACATTGAGCATAAAGAAAAAATGTATATTCAGTATAATATGATAGTAGGTTCAAATGTTCTTTAAATAAACAAAGACACAGTCCATATTACTCAGTAATGGCCAGAAACATTCCAAATTAGAAATGGAAGCAAGTGCCAACCAGCAGATGTGAAGCTAGCTGTCCATACCTGAAGATGGGAATTGCTCAAGTACGTTTGCCGGTAAGGAATTAACTAACAGAGAATTAACACATTTTTAGGGAAAGACTATTTCCTAAACAAAAAGAAAACAGGCAATACCCTTAGAACCTGTCTCTCACAATAGAGTCTCGAAAATAATAGTTCATACCATGATCAGACTCTATTTCCACATATCAGTTTCTGAATCGATAACTGTATTTTTTAAATGAAGTACACCCATAAATGTGAAAGAGGCCGCTGTTTCACATAGTTTGGAGGAAAAATAAATAATGCTATAATACATTCAACATTTCCAATTCATTTAAGATGTGTACATTATTAAATGTCCATTTAAAATGTGTGTAAAATTAATTTTAAACTGGGTTTAAATAAAGCATAGATCTGACCAAACAGTGAGATTACATGTGGAGATGTCATAAATTCCAGATAGTTACATCTACCTACCCGTTATAGTTAGTTTCTTATTCTTTTTGAGTAGAAGATCTACAAATGTAAAGCAGTTGATAGGACGTTTAACTATTTCCCACCCACTTATCCCCCACCAGTGTCAGTTGGGTTTCCAGGCATATATTTCAGATGTTTTTGCATTTTCCTTCCATTACAATTTCTTTTACAATTATCATACAATGAAAACCACAAAGATATACTTTTGGGGAAATCCTCTTGTCTGATAATTTTATTTTTATTATTTTATTTTATTATTTAAATTGATATGACCGCCCATCTCCCCCAACGGGGGACTCTGGGCGGTTTACAATAAAATTAAGTTTAAAATACAAATATAAAATTACAATTTATTAACATGATATAAATAAATATAAAATCCAATCTGGCGAATTGATCTTGAATAAAAGGGAGGACATTTGCATAAAATATCCCAACTTCTGTGCATGATTGGACTGTTGGTTCTAATAATAGTTAACCTTGAAGACATTATTGTTTCTTACTCTAATTTTGAACAATACCTTGAGTTTCAGGTGGCAGCCGCTGAATGTATCTTTAATATTGTTTCATGACATTATATATTATGTACAGTATGATTTATTATGGGTCATCAAGTTTGTGTCCACTCTTAGCAACCACATAGATATATTTTCTCCATGATGATCTGTCCCTAAGTTGGTCCTTCAGGTCTTCCAATGGTGCACCTATTGCCACTGTAACTTAGACCATCCACCTTGCTAGTGGTCTTTCTCTTCTTCTCTTTCCTTCTACCTTTTTCAGCTTTAGAGCTTTTTCCAGGGAGCTAGGTCTTCACATAATGTGTCTGAAGTAGATTAATTTGAGCCTGGTCATTTGTGCCTTGAGTGAAAACTCTGGCTTGATTTGTTCAATGATCCAGTTGTATTTTTGGCTGTCCATGGTATTGTCAGAAGTCTTTTCCAACACCAAAGTTCAAAGGTGTCAATACTCTCCCTATCCTGCTTGTTCATAGTACAACTTTCAGTTCTATGGTGTGTAACAGGGAGCACCATTGTCTGCACTATTCTGAACTTTGTAGGTATAGACACATCACGGCAACAAAATATCTATTCCAAGACCTTCATAACTGATCTACCAAGTGCTAGTCTGCAGTGTATTTCTCGACTGCTTGTTCCTTTACTGTTGATGGTTGATCCTAAAAGGTATAAGCCATCTACCACTTCAATTATCTTCATTATCAATTCTAAGGCCAGCTATTGTACATGTTGTCATTAGTTTGGTCTCCTTTATATTTAATTTTAGTCCCGTTTCTTCACTGTGCTCCTTGACTTTTATTTCTAGAGCTTGCAGATCCTTTTCATTTTTGGCTATTAGAATAATGTCATAAACATAGCACAGATTATTGACATTTCTTCCTCTAATTTATTACCATGCTTATCTTCTTCCCTTAATATATATAATCAGCATATACAGTAGGTTGAATAAATAAGGGGAATGGAGTCAGTTTGTTTCACCATGTTCTGTTTGTACTGTGGCTCCCTGACTTGTCTATGGGTTTTGCATGAGAACAATGAGATGTTCTGGGATTCCCATTTTTTCTGAGCATGTTCCACAGCCTGATGTAATTGACAAAATCTAAAGCCTTTCTATGATCAATGAAGCACATACTGACTTCTTTTGGGCATTCTTTGGCTTTCTCAATTATACAGTGTGCATTCTGTGTTGTTCTCCAGATTTGCTGGCATAGCATAGTTCAGAATTTTACTGATGCTTCTTCTGCTGCTTGCCATATTTATGTGGGTATTTCATCAGTTCCTGTAGCCTGTAGACACCTATTTTCTAAGGTGTCTTGGATGTTGACATATCTGCTGTACATTATTTCAGTATACTCTTTCCATCTTTCTTCAGCCTTCTTTGAATCAGCAACTGTTTGCCAATTAATGTCCTTTAGCATACTGTTTCAAGGTTGGAACCTTCCCTATGTACAGTACACACAATTTCAAATTACCCAATGAACTTAACCAATCAAACATGGGATCTCAGCTAGATTGGTTGGTTCTATTCAACTTTTTTCCAAAGAGTTACACTCTTCATATATAGTATCCATTTTCTGTCTTTTTTTTTTGTAAAGTTGCATATTGTCACAATAGATTAACATAAAGTGTACACTGAAAGATACCAAAGACCTGCTTGGAAGATCATATTTGTTGGCATGTAATGCTGAAGTATCTGAAGAATGAATGATTATATCCTTGTCAAATTTTAAGTATCATGCTGTTAAAAATATTAGTCACACAGAGTGCTATTTAAATGCAGCAGAGCAGTAAAATACCCTTGTTAATATAAACGAGGATAACCTGATAACATGATACTTAATGCTCTGTATCAGTTGGGGAATGACAGCCTGTGGAAAGCTCTGATATATGTAAGTGCAGTAAAAGATACTGCAGAGGTTGTCAATACCCTGCCAATAGATATGCTATGCTTGTCACTTAAGCCAGCTGAGGGAAACTTGCCTCTCTCCCTCCCTCCCATTTTAACATTCCCCAAGGGCTGGGGATGGCTTTGGAGAACAAACCCTTTAAGTCAAAGACATAACGCTGAGCATGAAGGAAGGTGTGAGGGAGCATCGAAAGGGAAGTGAGTTAAGATCTGCATCATGAGGTTCAGAAAGTTAAAGCTCCTGAACCAAACATATTCTAAAGAAGCACTTTTTTCACTTTAGGGGAAAAAGATTAGACGCTGCCATGTATGAGCCCAACTCTGATTTTTTTTTTTAAAAAAAAAATAAGCCTTTTATAATTAAGGCAAGTTTTTTTTCCTCTCCTCTCTTTTTGTTCTTTGATTTTTTCCTCACAGAAAAAGAGATCACCACTTAATCAGCAAAAGAAAAGAAAAGAAAAGAAAAGAAAAGAAAAGAAAAGAAAAGAAAAGAAAAGAAAAGAAAAGAAAAGAAAAGAAAAGAAAACTGCAGTAACATCATGTGGGTGAAGGTCAGCTAATTTTCACTCACATGGTGCTGCTTTATCACTAGGCAAACAAAGATTAAGGGTTTTTTTTCATCCTTTTGTGCTTTCCCCACCACGACTTTAACAGATCTGAACAAACTCCAGATATTTCATCAAAAAGTCCCTTTTTGCTACATTATCTTCAAATGCACTGGATTCCACACTTCAAATGCACTGGATTGTACTGGCACAAGAAGAACAAGAACTCTTATGGGGAGGGGTAGAAACTTTTTACTCATAATGGGATGACAACATTTCCATTCTGAATAAGCTATTCAGATGCTGGAATCTGAAATATCACTATACGGTATTACAGTAACCCTGCTGGATCAAGCCAGAGCCCATCTTAGTCCAACATTTTGTTACTCCCAGTGGCCAACTTTGGGGATGCTCACAAACAGGAGATAAACATCACTCTTGTGGTCATTCTCAAATGCAACTGGCATTTGGAGACATGTTGCCCTCAACTCAGAGGTAAATTTGAGCCCCTGATAGAACTGCCCTCCTTATCCAATCCCCTTTCAAAGAAATCCAAGTTAATGGCTACCACTACAGAGTCAAGGCAAGATGTATAATATAAAACATTAGCAATATTTTCCTGTCTTGGAATCATAAAAATAACTTTCCCAAAGTGATTTTAAAGTGCCTTGAGAATAAGATAGAAAAGCAGAAGCCTCTCTTACATTAGGAAAAAAAAACAACTTTCAGAAAATTGGATGACAGAATCCTATACATAATTGAGTAAAACAGCTTCTGTTATGTATGTGATCCAGTTCTCCTAGTATCAGGAAAAGGAACAGAGTATAATGTCACTGGATCTTTGTACTTGATCCCATAATCTATCAGTTATAGCACAGTAGCTAATCAAGCAGCTCTTTTTCTTTTTTTGCACTGTTGGTTTTTCTCAATATAGTATCAACTGCTTCATTGCTCCAAGAGTCTGGAATTTCTCTTCGGAATTTTGAGATGACTATGTTCCATTAGTTGTCCTTGCTTGTGTTTTTCTTACCTAGTGAAGGAATACAAATGTGAGTAAATCCCCTGTGACAGCACGGCTGTTAAGGAATGCAATCATTTTACTTATGGGGGAAGATCAATTAGTAATGACTTAAAGCCAATCCTTTATAGCCCATCTAGGTTTGCCCTTCATTAAGAAACAAGACATGACAGGCAATGCATTTCTGGGCAATTTGGCACACTTCTTAATGACTTAAAGGCAAGAGGCTGAAGATCAAGCAATTTTCAAACTTTCCAGGAAGGGAACTTTCTGGAGTGACCAAATTCTGTTAATAGTGAAATTATTATTCTAAAAAGAAGCTGCTCTTTTAAGAAGATTCTGGACCCAAACTTTTTATGGCTCACAACAATCCATAAAAACATGGTTAAAAACAAGAGTACCCTTCCCCCCAGGCGCCAGACAATAACATTATACAAGCTAATATCACAGAAGGTAAAATATAAGTCAACAAATTAACAGTAATAAAAATGAGAGAAGTACAATAATATTAAGAAGTGTCAAAGAAAAATTGGGAGTCTGGGAGCATTTTCAAGACTAACTAGTGAAAACCTGTGCCCTAATAAACTTGATTAATCTGGAAGATGCTGCCAGTCTCTGTGTCTATAGAGTAACACCACTCTTCCCCTTATCTCCACCATCAAAGAAAAGATAAATGAATTTTCCAAGAATAGTAGTATAGGGGCATGGTGGCTCAGTGGGTAAGATGCTAGGCTTGTTGATCGGAAGATTGCAAGTTCGGAGGTTCGAATCCCTAGCCCTGCGTGCGGAGTGAGCTCCCGCACTAGCTCCAGCTCTTGCCAACCTAGCAATTTGAAAGCATGCAAATGCAAGTAGATGAATAGGTACCACTTCGGTGGGATGGTAACAGCGTTCCACACGCGTCATGTGGCCACATGATCGTGGAAGCGTCTTCGGACAACGCTGGCTCTTCGGCTAACAAACGGAGATGAGCACCGGCCCCTAGAGTCAGACACGACTGCACAAATGTGCGGGGGGAACCTTTACCTTTACTATAGTTTTATGAACCTACTTAAAGTAGGCAAGAAGGGGGACTGCCTACATTCTCTGGGGAGAGAAATCTACTACTTGGGAGAGGCCCTTTTACTTATGTCAATCAATCAAATCTCATAGGACAGTGAGAATTTCAGTGGCTGAAATAAAGTTAAACACAAAAGGATAAGAACAACTCTGCTGGATCCAACTGAAAGCCTGCAGTGTCCAAGTTAATGTTCATCAGGAATCCACAAGTAAGAAACAAGAACATCTGTCCTCTCCCATCATTCCTTCAGACATATTATAATGTCCTTCAACAGGATCATGTGGGAAGCTAATTATTCATGTAAATTTTGAATTAAATTCAGAAACAAATTAGAAACCAATACCAGTGACATAGAAATAACAGAATGTAATCCATTTTCTTATCCTCCACACACCAACGTGGTAGCAGTATTATGAACCAATCTGAAGCTTCTGGACAATTGTCCAGGAAATCCCATTTAGTGGTCTCAGATTACATGGCAATTATCATGTGTAACATCTATATGAAGTCACTGGAAGAAGTCATCTGTTAGGCCATCATAATCAATCTGCAGATGATATTCATTTATACACATCCACCCTGGACTGAACAACAGATGTGGTTAAAGTTCTGAACCAGAGTCAGGAAGCTGCCAGGCTCTAAATGAGGAGAAACATGCTCAGACTCAATCCAAGCAAGACAGAGTGGATATGAATTCATAAGCCTGCTTATTCTTAGACCATACCAACTTCGGCTCTTTGTGCTCCCCCATGGAGGGCAGGCTAACAAGTTGAGGTCCTCTTGTACTCACAGATCCTGCTGGAAATGTAAATGGAGGCCATGGCCAGGAGGGTTCATATTTTGCTATTGTGCCAGTGGTAGCCTTACTTAGAACAGGACGTGTTGAAAATAGTTACTCATGCCCTTGACATATCTTGTTTAGATTACTGTAATTTGCTTTATATAGGACTGCTCTTGAAGACCATGTGGAGATCTCATCTGGTGCAAAATGCAGCAGCTTCTTTGCTTATGGGACAGTCTCATTATTGTTATATACACCACCGCTACAGGAGCTGTATTGGCCACTAATATGTTTCTGAGTAGAGTTCAAGATGCTGGTTACTTACTAAACCCCATATGACTCAGGACCTGGGAATCAATGAGCCAGCACTCCTAGATAGATTCTGCTTGACAGTCTTTGCAGAAAAAGAATGCCTGCTTAAGCTCCCTACATCATCAGGGGTAACATGATGAGCACAAGTAGGCATTCTCTGTGGAGGCTTCCATCCTTCGGAACAATTTGCTACTGCCCTCCCCCAGGCAAGAGTGGCCCCTACTTTCACAACCTTCTGAATATTTATGAAAATTTAGTTTTTTGGAAGGTTCTCAGAGACTGATTATTTATGGTTTTCTTGGCACAATCAGATGAATGGTTAAATACTTATATTGCAATTTGGTAATGTTTTTGTGATTGCATTGATATTGTATTACTTTTGCTATATGCATACCTCTGAGAGTATTTTTAGACTGAAGTGGTCTGTAAATTTAATTAATTAATCAATCAATCAATCAATTAATTAATCAATCAATAATATGTAACAGAGGAGTTTAATTTAGTTGCTCAGAGGTTCTTAACTGGGCATATAGATTATGTAAAATTATTATTTTTTATTTATTTTTATTTAATTAAATTTATATAACCGCCCATCTCCCCCAACGGGAAACTCTGGGCGGTTTACAATAAAATAGTTAAAACAGAATATAAAACATCAATATACAATATATAAAAATAATAAATAATTAAAAATCCAGATGGACGATGGAATTAAAACGAAGGACATTATAAAGTTAAGGAATTAGCCACCCCCATGAGGAACTATCTTTTCCTCCTTCCCATGCCAGGTGGCAAAACCAGGTCTTCAGCTCTTTCCTAAAGGTCGGGAGGGAGGAGATCTGCCTCAACTCTGGGGGCAAGATGTTCCACAGTGTGGGTGCTACCACAGAGAAGGCCCGTCTCCTAGACCCCATCAGATGACATTCTTTGATTGATGGGGTTCGTAGCAGGCCTTCCCTGAATGACCTGGTGGGGCGGGTCGATAAAATGGGGATAAGATGGTCCTTCAGGTATTCTGGCCCCATGCCATGTAGGGCTTTAAAGGTAATAACCAACACCTTGAATTGTACCCAAAAGCAGACCGGCACCCAATGCAGCTCGCGGAGCAAAGGTGTTATATGTGCAGATTTTGGTGCACCCAAAATTGCTCGCGCAGCCGCATTCTGCACCAGCTGAAGCTTCCGGATAGTCTTCAAGGGTAGCCCCATGTAGAGCGCATTGCAATAATCTACATGGGAGATGACGAGAGCATGAGTGACTGTTCGGAGGGCGTCACGATCCAGGAATGGGCATAACTGGCGCACCAAACGAAGTTGTGCGAAAGCCCTCCTAGCCACGACTGCCACCTGCTCTTCGAGCAGGAGTTGTGAGTCTAGAAGGACTCAAAATTATAAATAAAAATATAGGATTGATAAAATCCTATAAAAATATAGGATTTTAGGAATAAAATATTCCTAAAATCAAAGTGGTTTCAAACATTCTACTGTATACATGTCTTTGAGGAAGTACATGCTATCTCTCCATCAAAAGTACCTGCATAACTCCAGAGGTAAAATAATAATAATAATAATAATAATAATAATAATAATGCAACATCTTACCAACCACTGGGGACATCTATATATAAACTTAACAGGACCTGGTGAAGTCTAATTTGAAATTCTGTTTGGCTTCTCCCATTTTGCATCTAAACTATGGCTATACAGACTTCATATTTGAACATCAGATCAGTTTCCTTCTCCTGGTACTTTTTTATTTTTCTTAATATTTTGCTTGGTAAAGAGATTTGAGTATCTTAAAAAGCCTAGGCATAGTCATGTTACTTTTGAGTTAACAATGAATTTCTTAAGAACAGATTTTCAAAGTAATCTTTATATGCTTTAAGAATTTGAACAGGGATAAACCCTCAATGAAGATCTGTGAAGGAATCAATGTGAGCATGGAAGGTAATTGATAAACCAAAAATCAATTAATATGTTTCTATATCAGTAAGCATTTCTAGTGAGATTTCTAATGATTCTGTTTTACATGAAAGTAAATAAAATATGAAAAATCTAGATTCACGTTTTTTTAAAAAATAAGCAAGTATATTTGAGACTTTATTTCATTAAGAATTTCAAAATCCATGCTCCTGAGGTAGTTTACTAACTTAACTTTTACCTAGGAGGTATATAATTTAGACTCTGCATGCTGTGAGTTGAACTCTTTGATGCTAGCTAAAGTTGTTTGTGAAGAGAAAATCCAATATCTTCCAGGAACATTTTAAAAGACATTGTGTTGTTGTTGTTGTTGTTGTTGTTGTTGTTGTTGTTCTGAATTGGTTTGGGGAAGGGGAAAGAGATGATCTTGCTGAATATTTTAAATCAAGACAATATAACCCAAAGCCTATTTTCTATGTGAACAAAAAATGGCTTTTTAAAAAAACTTATTCAAAGAAATAGTATTTGAATTAGAAAAAACAATAGATGGATGTATACTTTCATCTCATAACTGATTGCTTTAAATATAGCAGATTTCAATCATGTGGAATCTAAGGAAAAGGAAAGAGAAACCTATTTTCTCACTGAGCAGATAAAGAATTTTAAAGGTACCATTATGGTTGTTTTACCATTATACAGTATGTTTTTAAATCTCTTTGCTTGAGTTTATACATATTGTTTGGGTTTGGGTTTAGCTCAGTGTGTTGTGTGAACACAGCCACTGTGGTTAATGACCAAAGATTATAACACAGTGATATATTGAACTAGCCATTGTGACTAATAGTTTAATAAACATGATCTAATACAATTTTTGTATTCAGTCATTAAAAGATGAAAGATCAATGATCATGTGAGTCATTAAAGTTTTGCTGTCAACGATGGAAAGTTTAAGGCAATCTTTTAACCTGGAAGTATCTCTATCTCTATCTCTATCTATCTCTATCTCTATCTCTATCTCTATCTCTATCTCTATCTCTATCTCTATCTCTATCTCTATCTCTATCTCTATCTCTATCTCTCTCTCTCTCTCTATCTCTCTCTCTCTCTCTCTCTCTCTCTCTCTATCTCTATCTCTATCTCTATCTCTATCTCTATCTCTATCTCTATCTCTATCTCTATCCTCCTCCTCCTCCTCCTCCTCCTCCTCCTCCTCCTTCTCCTCCTCCTCCTCCTCCTCTTCCTCCTCCTCCTCCTCCTCCTCCTCTTCCTCCTCCAAATCAATTCACTGTAGGATGAAGGCCTCTTTAACTGTTTCCAAAAATGTTGACGTGCTGCAAATTATTTCCAGTTAATTCCTTTGAACTGTTCCTTTGAACATCATCTGCTCAGCGTTTCTTTGGGCATTTTCTAGGTCTTCTGAGGTCAAGTATCCAAATGAAGTATTGTTGGTGCTCAGCTCTGATCTGTTTGTCATGCAATATAGTCAGCCCATTGGTATTTATATGAGGCACTATGCAACATACTCCTCACTGTTGGCCAATCCATATATACAGTATATATATATATATGTTGTAATTGTGTTGGGTTATGCTAAGTATTTGTCATTACATGCTTCTTTGTATAACTTTCAACTTCTGTACTGCTTTTGTATTTAACATTCAGATTTTACAAACACATGTCAGCACACATAATACATCCTGATTAAGCAATTTCTTACCAACTTTAAGCAGGTTGGTATGTTGCTTTTGAATATAGCACAAAATTGTCCAAATGCTCTCTAACCAAGTTTAGTCCAGTTCAGAATTTCTTCTGTGATATCATCATCCATGGTAATCTTTTGATTGAGGTAGGTATAGCTGTTGACCTTCTGCATTATTTTCGATTTTTATTAGTAAAAATATGTTGAACATGACTTGTGTCTTCCTTAAGTTCATTTTTGAGCATGGTAACTTGCTGCTGTATATTGTATATTGATGGTGGCAGTCTTTTTATTTATGAGGCTGGTAGCTGTATTTCTGTATATTGTTTGCAGGAGGTTGATGTAAGCTCTTCTGTACCTTGTCTCTATAGGACTCTAAATACAGCATACAATTTAAGTCAAAGGCTTTTTCAAAGTCAATAAAGGCTAAGCAAAATGAAAGGATGAAGAGTGAATTTGACCAAATGCAGGTAAGAGCCTTTCTTAAGGATTACCCTTGTAGGGATAAAAATGGCAAATTAGTTATTTTTCCACTGTTATCACAACTGCAGATTGCCATCTGACAGCCCTATTTAGGGTAACCTGATCCCTCCTGGTTAGGGAGGGTCCAGAGGAACTTTAACAGGACTACTTGTGGCATCTGCTGGATCAAAACACTTTGATTTGCCCTGAATTGGACTTGATTAAGGCATGGTCTGCCTTGGTTTCTGGAAGGAATTTGAGCCTGTTGATCTAGAAGAAATGGCTAGGGATGTTGGAAGTGCGGTCACCTGTGTATTAAATCAATGTTCCTCCTTGCTGGTCAAGGATTCCCAGGAAATGAGGTCTGGTGGGCTGAGGTGTGTGTGGTGAATGCACCCTTGTAGGAGGGGTTGATCCTGCCTGCACTTAAGGAATTGGTGATCCACCCCTCTTCAAGAAGCCATAGCTGGAATCAGGAGAATTTAACAATTTTCATTCTCCTTCCAAACTTTCCTTTTTGGGGAAGATATTTGAGAAGGTGGTCCATCTACAGTGGATTATTTGGATTCCTTTCAGTTGAGTTTCAGATCTGAGACAGCATTGATCATACTTGTAGATGACTGCTGGCAGGACTGGAATGAAGGTGAAGGATGAAAGATCCATCCTTGATCTTTCAGTGGCTTTTGATACCATTGAACACGATGTCCTTCTGGACTGTTTGATTAGTGCAACGTGCTCTACATAGGTTGCCTTTGACTACCACTTGCAAGCTGCAGCTGGTCCAGAATGTGGCAGCATGGGTAGTTATAGGCACACCCGGGTATGCTCATGTAACAGCATTACTTTGTGAGCTGCTCTGGGTCCCAGTAGATTTCCAGATGAAATTCAAGATGCTTGTTTTCACCAATAAAGCCCTTGATGGCACAGAGTTGGGATAGCTGTGAGACCACCTATCTCCAATTATTTCTGCCTGTCTGACAGGATCCAACAAGCCAGGCATTCTCCAGGTCCCCTTGATTAAATAGTACCATTTAATGGATCTAGAAATGTTTCTCTGTCATTGTGTCTGCCCTGAAGAACAGCATAGGCCCCAAGATTCAGATGACCCCAACTTTTGTGGCTTTCTGTAATGCATTAAAATCCTGGCTTTTTCCCTGTGCATTGGACCAGGCTGTTTAATGAGCCCATTTTTAAGGGGTGGTTGGATGTGATATGTATTGTCCCTGCAGTAACGTGTTTGGGGTTTTTTGTTTATATTTTTATTGTTCATTTTAATTCTTGTTTGAGTTGTTATGTCAGGTGGGCAACCATATCAAAATAAATATTCTGGTTTTTTACAGAATGATTGCAGAGAGATATGAGGTGTTGTGTCTGGTGTTAAGGATGGAAAAGGAATAAAGCAGGGAATCCCTCTACTACAGGGCTTTACAAAGTTTTCCCACGGCGACACACCAACCGCCGTTGGTGTGTCGCCACGGGAAAACCCAGAAGCGCCGCCATTGCGGCAGCGCGCAAAAACCCGGAAGCGCTGCTGCCACTTTCATTTTTTGCGCGCCGCCGTGGTTGCGGCGCTTTCAGATTTTCCCGCACCGCCATTGGTGTGTCGCCGTGGGAAAACCCGGAAGCGCTGATGGCGTGCCATCAGCGCTTCCGGGTTTTGACGCGACACATCTGGGCCTCGCAGGCGACACACTTTTGTGTCGCGACACACAGTTTGGAAAGCTCTGCTCTACTATTAGTTCTTCCCCCATCCCACTTTGTAGGGAGAGAAAGAATCTCACCCCTATTCTTAACCTGCCCCAGGAATAAAAAACATTTTTATTTTATAAAACGAAGTACTCACTGTTACATATTTTTGTTCAGGGAGGGGAAAAAACCCTCAAAATGTTATCATAAAAAAGTTAAATAGTATATTATTGTTACAATAGGCTAAGAGCATTTCTACACCACAGGGTTTCCACTGCACAATCCCTCACAGAGCAATTTGAAATACACCCCAAATCACCTTCACTTTTGTCAATCTTTAAATGGTTTTCAAATGTTCTTTAAATGTGGAGAACACCATGAATTAATCAATGTTCACCCTTTTTCCTTCCAGTTGACCAACAGGATAGTGCAAACAATGCCCAACCCCTCAGTTGCTGCTGGTAGCAGAGAAATAAAATCCCCTCAGCTTTCTTTATTTTATTTTCTTTATTTTCCTTATATTTATTTATTTTCTTTATTTTATTCCAAAGGGAATAAAATTAATTGCTAGTAACTTCTACTCCAAGTTTTTCACTATATCTTGTGTGCATTTATGTAGTGATCTGCAAAAAATAGTAAAGTATCAAATCAGATTAAATTATTAAATCAAAGCAAATCAAACTGTTGTTGTTTCCAGGTTTCAAAGCCACCATTCCTCTCTTTTATTTAAAAGACTTTGTGAGAACAATAGTATGTTGGCAATTTTGAATCAGGCATTTTTATCAATTGTGTTAATCAAGATTACATGATGTTGCAGTGGTGGTTTTGGGGGTGGGGAGAGACCAATATGCTGAATAGATAGAGGAGAAAGATGAATGGCTGGCTTCAGCCCATCTCAGGAAGCAGAATGAGGCAAGCATTCCCACTAATGGGAAAATGTAGTGCCTTCAAGCTCCACAGAACCACAGAGATTCAAACAGTTTCAAATATACTATAGCTAAGTCAAAAATAAATTGACTCAGTTCCCCCAAATTACCAAGGTTGTGAGATCAGAGAAACACAAAGTCAGTCCTAAAATTGTGCAAATCCCTCACGTGGCAGTATCCTAAATGGGATTGCTAGAGTGAATGAAAAAGAGAAAGAATTTATTGCAAAAATGTCAATACCTTTTGAAGCTGTAGGCCGACTACTCTCCCTGACCAACTGTATCCTTCCAATCTAAAGGTTGCCAACCTGAAATCTGAGAATGTCCCCCTATTACTCAGTTTGTCTTCAAAGTAGCTTTCAAATGATTGGTGGTACAGCCTTAGGCTCAGTTTTTTAATTGACTTTTATTGCCAGTTATTTCACCATCCACACATAGATAATTCCTCACAAAATCTTAAAGCACTTTTGCATGGTAGCACTAAAATATATTATCCACCACAGAAGCCAGCATTAAGTGAAAGCTTGGGCCACAATGGAGACAAAGAATAGGGGTTCTGTTCTCACTGAAAGCCTAGGGGAAGAAAAAGGTGAGGTAAGGAATACCTCCTTCAGGGCCATGGTTGGGACCAGAGAATTGGCACCTAAGGAGCTATTTTTCACCACTTCTCTCCCCTGCTTCTCCTGCTACCCATGGCAATAGAAAAAGGGGGACAGAAGAGACCCAATTCCCTTCTCTTCCTCCCCAACCCAGCCTCATGTCTCTTTTGCCATGGTAGCTGGCAAAGCAGTAGAAAGAAGGAAGGCAGAGGGTCTTCTCACCCTTTCTTGAAGAAATGCACGCTGCAGAGCTGCTGCTTCCAGTTTAAAAGCCCATCCAAAGACTCACAGAGGGGGACATTTTTGACACGTGTCCGCCAGTAACATGCTGGGCATGTTTCTCCCTGCAGCTTCATGAATGAAGAGTGGGGGAAAGAAGGGGGAGAGAAAGAGCTCCTTTACTTCCATGGAGAATGGAAAACTGAAATGGGAGCATCTGCTTCCCCTCTCCTTTCCCTTCTGTGAAGCAAAATGGGTCTGGTACCCAAAAGACCTGTCTCCCCTCCTTGCCTCCCCACTTTTTGTGCCAGCCATGGGTTAACAAGAGAAGTGGGAGAGGTGGCTTTTGGGACAAGAGGAGAGTCCTAACTCTCCCAGTGTCCAAAGGCAAATGGTCGTGAAAATCAGAGCCAAGGACCCTTTCATTTATGTATGATTTGCTAAAGATTTATGCTGGCAGAAGTAGAAAAGGACCACTTCTGAAGCACAGCAAGGGAAGATGAATGGAGGCAGCTTTCCTGATGGGCCTGAGATGGGTTGGGGACATCATAGTGCATTCATGTCCTCAAAATGTCTTAAACAAATGGTTAGCCAGGTCAAGGAGGGAAAAGGGTATTTCAGTTTTGTAGCACATTTTTCTCTTTGGATGAAAAACCCAGCTTTTTTTTAATTGCATTTCTCACATAAGCATAGTATTTTATTGTAGTCTATAACATAAGCTGTAGCACCAATAATGTCGACCCAAGCAGTTCGAAAGCTTGCGAGTAGATAAATTGGGTACCACCTTAAGTGGGAAAATATGCTGGCGTCCTGTCGGGGGTTGGTATCCACCAGACGGAAGATCTCTTCGAATGGCGGTGGTTACGACAGATCCCGGAAGCAACAACATCTACAGGACATCAGCAGCCAGCTCTGATGCAAGGCACCCTGGGACTTGTAGTCCGGAAGCCAGGAAGAGTCGGTTCCCTTACCCCCTCCCCTTGCGCGCGGATTAGAAAAAACATTGTATAACTGAAATGTATAAATGTATGTAGATGTATGTAAGCCGCCCAGAGTCCTCCGCTAGGGAGGAAATGGGCGGGGTATAAATACAAGTATAAATAAATAAATAAATAAATAAATAAATAAGTAAATAATAGAATGTATGTATGTATGTATGTATGTGTGCAAGGAGGGTGGATTTGAGAAAGTCTAATGACTGTTTTAAAAATAAATTCTTTGTTATGTTGTATTCTGCCTATAAATATTAATAGTATTATCTAACAATGTTTGTTTGACTTATCTTTCTGTAAGTGAAGTGCCATTCCAATCTCCTATGACTTTATAAAAAAATCTATGGATCACTGAATGTGTGAAGGACATCATTATTTCTGAATTCTCTGAGATGTTAACATTATCTCTAGATGATACCATAGTAGTATTGCTTGCAAGTCATCACAAATTACTAACATTTGTGTGTTAGTTAGCTTCGGCAGTCGCTTGAGGCCTGGAGGGTTTGGCGGCGTGGGGGTTGAATGCATGGTCCTCAGAGACGTGGTTGGTAGTGTAGCAGCCCTTTGGAGTGGCCCCTCGATATGGTGGACTGGCTCGGAGGACCATCGACACAACGAGCCCAGACGCAGCAGACGAACCCCAGCGCGATAGACAGTCAAAGCAACGAGCCCCAGGTACAGCGGAGCCCCAGACATGGCAAGTTTGGAGAAGGGGCGAGCTGGGGGGGTGTGACGGCATGGCAACGAGTTCCAACATGGACTGGCGGGGCAACGAGCCCTAGTTTCACTGAGCCTAGATACGGCAGGCCGTTGTAATGGGACGGCAGGACGATGGGCCTTGGCTATAGTGATTCAGCACAACGGCCCAGCAGAGTAATAAACTCCAACACGAGGAATCAGTGCAGAAGATTAGAGGGCGATGAGTCCCAAACGGAGCAGACCAGCACGGAGGACCAGTGGGAAGACGAGCCCACAGTGGGGCAGAGTGATATAGGGGACCAACGGGACGGCGAGCCCCCGAAGTGGCGGGCAGGCAAAGAGGACCAGCTGGACGTGAGCCCGGGTGCAACAGACCAACGAGCACAGACGTGGGACTTGCAATTAAGACTTGGCTATCTGCTCTCAACCCCTCTAATTTGCTGATTACAGCAGAGTTTTAGGTTCCCTCCAAAGTGAATGATTGGCTCCCTCCCAAGTGTGAGAGACGAGGGAGAGTGCCTGGGTTTGTATGGTGTTTGATAGAGCACTCGCCCTCTGAGTGAGAGACAGGGGGTGAGAGGTAGTGAGTGTTATGCCCCCCTACTGTCCAGTGAGAGAGGCTGAGGGGGGCATGGTAAGTATGTAGGTGATGGTTGATCTTACCAGCGCCGAGAGCGAGAGCTGGTGCACTGGTGGTCTTCCATCTCCGTGTGGTTGTGTGGTTGTATGTAGAGTGGGATGAGAGGATGGAGGGATTCCTATTCCAAACCAGGGATTCAAAAGGTCCAGGACTGGGGGCGAATGGGCCGGGAGACCCTGGGGGATATAGGGCGGGGCATTTTATTGAGGTGATGACGGGCAGGGATGTTATGCCAGAAGCCGGAGGGTGAGTCATCGTTGAGGAAGACGCCCCAGATGTCTTTTATCTGTGGCGTGTTCCGACCCTCCAGACTTGAACCTAGGCCCTGGACAGCAGACTCATGGGAGTCCTGGCCTCCGGCTGCTGCTGCTTAATGCCAGGTCAGTTAACAATAAGGCCCCCCTCATAAGTGACTTGATCACGGAAGAGGGGGCTGACCTGGCATGCATTACCGAAACTTGGCTGGGCCCGGAGGGAGCAGTGGCTTTGTCAGAGATCTGCCCGGCTGGGTTTCGAGTGTGGCACCAGCCGAGATGTCAGGGCAGGGGAGGAGGGGTGGCAGTTGTCATCCGAGAGTCTCTTGTGGCCTTCAGGGGCACTGCTCCACAAGTAGCCGGTTGTGAGACCCTATTTTTCAAGTTGGGTACCCGAGAGCAGTTTGGAGTGTTGCTGCTGTACCAGCCTCCCTGCTGCGTAGCAACCTCCCTGCCTGAGCTGCAGGAGGCTGTCTCAGGGCTGACAGTGGAATTCCCCAGACTTATGGTTCTGGGGGATTTCAATCTGCCATCCCTGGAACGGTCTTCGGAGGCGGCTCGGGAGTTCATGGCCACCATGGCGGCCATGGGCCTGACTCAGATTATTCGGGACCCGACTAGAGATAGTGGTCTCACACCGGATTTAGTTTTCTTGTCGGAGCAGCGGCAATGTGCTCTGAGGGGAGAGTTACATCTTTCCCCTTTGTCATGGTCAGATCAAGCCCTGGTGGCCTTGAGCTTCTCTTATGCCGCCCCACTCCGCAGGGAGGCAGGACCTATTCGATCGGTCCGCCCCCGGCGACTGATGGACCCAATTCTGTTTCAGAGGGAGCTGGGGGTTGTTCCCGGAGATCTGCTGCACGGTCCAGCAGAGGTCCTGGCTGCCACCTGGAATAGGGAGGCGGCTGGGGCCTTGGACAGGATCGCGCCTGTGCAGCCTCTCTTGTCCCATCGAACCCGATACTCCCCGTGGTTCACGGAGGAGTTAAGGGTCCTGAAGAGGATTAAGAGACGCCTAGAGCGCCGCTGGAGGAAGACAAAGACTGAACCCGACCGAACACAAGCTAGAGCCGCGATTAAGGCCTACCTTGTGGCGGTAAGAGCGGTGAAACGTCAGTATTTCTCTGCTCTTATTGCGTCCGCAGAATGCCACCCAGCAGTCCTGTTCAGGATCACCCGATCCCTTTTGGGGAAAGGTGATTCGGAAAATCACCTGCAGGGACGTGCTGAGGAATTTTCCAGGCACATGCAGGATAAAATCGCTTGGATTCGCTCTAAGTTAGACTCTAAGTGTGGAACATCATCTGGGGAGATGCCTGAGGAACGTACTTACCTTGTTATCTGGGAACAGTTTGATCCTGTTGGTCCCGAGGAAGTGGATAGGATCCTCCGGACTGTAAATGCCACCACGTGCGATTTAGATCCATGTCCCTCCTGGCTGGTGCAATCAGCTCGGGAGGTGACCTGTGGCTGGGCCCAGTCGATGATAAATGCATCCTTGCAGGAGGGGGTGTTTCTGACTGTCTTCAAGGAGGTATTGGTGCGCCCCCTCCTCAAGAAACCATCGCTGGACCCTGTTGTACTGGACAATTTTTGTCCAGTCTCCCACCTTCCCTTTATGGGGAAGGTGGTTGAGAAAGTGGTGGCGTTGCAGCTCCAGAGGATTCTTGATGAAACGGATTATCTAGACCCCTTTCAGTCAGGTTTCAGGCCAGGATATGGGACGGAAACAGCATTGGTCGCGCTTATGGATGATCTTTGGCGGGAGCGGGATGGAGGCAGTGCATCCATCCTGGCTCTCCTTGACCTCTCATCGGCTTTCGATACCATCGACCATGGTATCCTTCTGGAGCGGCTCAGGGAGTTAGGGGTGGGCAGCGTGTTTTTGTGCTGGTTCGCCTCCTTCCTCCAGGGCCGCTTCCAATCGGTGTTGATAGGGGAGGAGAGATCGGGTCCACGGCCTCTCCTTTGAGGAGTGCCGCAGGGCTCAGTGCTCTCTCCTCTCCTATTTAACATCTACATGAAACCACTGGGCGAGATCATCCGTCTCCATGGGATGAGATATCATCAATATGCTGATGATACACAGTTATACATCTCCATCCCGGGAGAAGTAAGTGATGCTGTGACTACTGTGTCCAAGTGCCTGGGGGCTGTAGGGGTCTGGATGGGGAACAACAGGCTTCAGCTGAACCCTGGTAAGATGGAGTGGCTGTGGATTAATGGCCCCTCAATATCTAGGAATTTATCATCTCTAGTTCTGGATGGGGTTGCACTACCTCAGACAGACCCGGTGCGTAATTTGGGGGTCCTCCTGGACTCACGACTCCTGCTCGAAGAGCAGGTGGCAGTCGTGGCCAGAAGGGCCTTTGCACAACTTCGTGTGGTGCGCCAATTACGCCCTTTCCCGGAACGAGAGGCCCTTCGAACAGTCACTCATGCCCTGGTCATCTCCCAGATAGACTATTGTAATGCGCTCTACATGGGGCTACCCTTGAGGAGCGTCTGGAAGCTTCAGCTGGTTCAAAATGCGGCCGCGCGAGCCTTTTTAGGTGCCTCAAGATCGGCACATATAACACCTTTGCTCCGTGAGCTGCATTGGGTCCCAGTTTGCTTCCGGATTCAATTCAAGGTGTTGGTTATTACCTTTAAAGCCCTACATGGCATGGGTCCAGGTTACCTGAAGGACCGGCTCATCCCCGTTCAATCGACCCGTCCCACCCGGTCCTGCAGAGAGGGCACGCTACGAACCCCGTCTGCAAGAGAGTTCCACCTGACGGGGTCTAGGAGGTGTGCCTTCTCTGCAGTAGCCCCTGCCCTTTGGAATATTCTCCCCCGGGAAATAAGATCGGCCCCCTCTCTCCTGGACTTTAGAAAAAACCTGAAAACCTGGCTATGTCATCAGGCGTGGGGAGGGGAGAGGAATAGCCAGTCTTGGGGTTAGCTGGCCCCTTAGATCTGTTTCGACCAGCCTTGTTGATCAGTGGAATAAGATCTACCACCTTTGGATCAAATTATATGGTGCTGTAGGTGTGTGTGTGTGTGTGTGTGTGTGTGTGTGTGTGTGTATATATATATATATATATATATATGTGTGTAATTTTATATTGTTATTATTGATATTTATTCTTTTAATTCTTTTAAATTGTTGTGAACCGCCCAGGGTCCCTCCTTGTGGGGGAGATGGGCGGGATATAAATGTAATAATAATAATAATAATAATAATAATAATAATAATAATAATAATAATAATTTGGATCCTTGTAAGGTTTTTCTCATTGCCATTATCCAGATTGACAGGCAGTTTAACCATTTTCATACCCTCAGCATTATTTCTTTTAATTGCATGGAATTATATTAGCAGCATATTAATACAGAAATAAGAAATTTAAACTGTGAGGTAATTATTTAAATATTTTAATTTTTAACATGTCCTATAAGATCTATTTATGATTGCTCTATATCTTAGCCTGGAGATGAAGCAGGTCCAAGTTTGCTAGCTGAAATCACTGAAATGTGTGTCTTGCCATCTTGCAACCTCTGATATTGTATATTTGTATATGGGCACCTGAGCCACAGCATTTCCCTAATGGGCTTTCCATATGATCAAAATAACTGTGCTGACATCTGTATTTAGTGTATTGGCATTGTGAAGACACAGGGATATGAAGTATACTGTATCGCTTCCTCTGTGCCTACACATTTAGGGCCTAATTCATTGAGACCTGTAAGTTCCTAAAGAATAGTTTATGTAAAGTGCAAGAAGGAATAGAAATTCCAACATATTTTAATGATTCATCTAACTCTGGAGAGAAGAGTAGAAGGATGTGCTGCTCTTTATATTCTAATTCCATAAACTAGCTGACATTCAGGAAGCCGACCTATCAGTCTGCCAAGTACCACTGAAGCAAATAATCAAAAGGCAAATAAATATTCAGGTTACTTTTATAACCATCCCTGTTTATTTTTTAGAAACATAAGCTGCAGGGGTCATAGATCCCCATTTCTGTAGCAGAGGAAGGTCCAAAGTCAGTCATAGGGCTCCTCTTCTATGAAGGCCAGCCCTGTTTACTTGGAATCACCAGCAAGAACACTGGTAGGGGTGGCTGTGTGCAAGTGCAAAGCAAGAAAACTGTTTGCTTCCCATACTACCAGCATATTACTGTATATTACAGCATATTACTACCAGCATATTCAGTGGAACTGTAATCTCCACTTACTCTCTGAGATATTTTAGAGACAGAGAAACTGTACATTTACAGCTAGTATTTAAAATTTGATTCCTCTCGCTTTTATTATTATTTGTATAGGAATCTTCCATATTCTATAGGGAAAGTGTTTTATTCCATCAGCTCTAAGTGTGTAACACAGAGCTTTCCAAACTGTGTGTCGCGACACAAAAGTGTGTCGCCACACACAGCGTGGTGTGTCGCCACACCACCCGGAAGCGGCGGCTGCACGCCCCCTGCGCCGCCGCACGCCCCCCCACGCCGTCGCCGTGCGCGCGCGCTGCCGCACCCCCCCGCGCCGTCGCCGTGCGCGTGCGCGCCGCCGCTGCCGCTGGTGTGTCGCCAGCGGCAGCACTTTGGAAAGCCCTGGTGTAACAGGACTGTGATGGGAGCATTATTGTTACTGTTATAAAAAAGAAAAAAATGGGGATGAATTGTAATGATATTTTACACTGGAATTTGTTATGTCTCTTTTGGACGGATCTTCAAGCTATAATCTATCCAATCGAAGAGAATATTTGTAGCTCAGGGTTGAACTGGGGAGTCTTATAATCTATCCGTTTACAATGATGAAAACACTTGTATTTAACACAACATGATTCTTTGCAAAGATATTGCTCTATTATTCTAGGATCCCAATATGAAAAAGAAGAAGTCAACAAACAACTGGGCTAAAACACACACTTACAGACCCACAAGAAAAGTAGTATCAAAGTAAATATTCTCAGAGAATGCAAAATAAATGCTCTCAGAGAATGATAAGCTAGCCAAGTTGTCTTCCAAATATTTTGAACCATGACACTAGTTAGCTTAGCCAATATGGCCAGTTGTCCGGAATGATCAGAATTATAGTTCAACTCTGGAGGATAGTTTGTAGGCAAAATTCAGAAGATACGGTGAAGACTACAGTCTTATATACAGCAATCTGGAGATGGCCCAGTCAAAAACAGTAAGAACTACTTCAGAGTAAATATGGCTAAGATTATGTTGTAAAAATATTCCCCAAATTGAACTTGACTCCTGCTGGCTACAGGGACAAGTCCATGTACAGTATTGAAACCTTTCCCAATGGAATAATTGGTGCTTAAATAATAACTTGATTTTGGCTATAGCATGTGCTTTATAAAGAACTGTACTAATAAATATTTGTTACTCTGAAACTTGTAATTCAGGTTTTTATGTATTACAGCATATAAAGTACAACAATTGGTTGGCCTCTGGCGCACATTTGCAATTGAAAGTTAATACATTTCATAAGTGATATCATATTGCCTGTGGCATCATTTATCAAATCTCCCATGGAAAAATAATGGCTTGATAACCACAGCCTAATTATTATAGAAACAATTTGCGCCAATACATTATGTATAGATGTGTCCAGGCCTGGCTATAATAATATCAGCTTCTAAGAGCTATTGCCTTCTCATAAAGATTTTCCATGGGCTTAAAATTGGTTATTGGCTGTGTTGTAAAGTAACTATGTATTTAATCAAGTGAATGATATAGTTTTGGATGCATATTTACATGAATAACTTACAAAGTACTTGGTCTGTTTCCTTTTAAATACAAATATTGACTTAGCTACAATGTGGAGAAGAATTTTGTCCACATAATTGTGTTTTCCCAACATGACCATCTCTGAAATGATGGGCTACATGGATTTGGAAAAGAAGAAAATTATATTTTGTGCACTAAGCATCCTTTACATGCTTTATATTATTCAGACTACTGAATGCTATTTACAGTACACATCTGAATTTAATGTTGAAGAGGAAAATTATAAATTACAGTAAGGACAAATCTTGGAAGAAGAGGATACACAAGCACTCTAAACATTTCAAAGAAAATAGTACCCTTTGGACATTGCCTTTTATGCTTTAAATCTGTCACTTCTCTCTCTTTAAGGATTTTATTAATCCCACTCAACCATGATTCCCTTCCTCACTCATTTTTCATTCAGATACAGTATTTGTTTTGAGGTCTTCATTCATTCTTTCTAGATGATGACAATGAACCTCTTTCATACTGTTCACTCACTTTTGTATTCAACCTACATTCATTCAACATCTATTCATACTACTTGACCCTATTTCTTCTTAAGTACCCATTTTTACAACATCCAACTTACTTTTCTGTTTGTCCTGACATACACAACTCCCACTTCCAAATAACACATTTTTCATGCTTTTCCTTAGCAATACCCACTTCTGTGCCGTGCTGTATCATAATTTTTTAAAAATTCTGTTCCAAGCACCTTCCACATTCACTTTCATTCTGTTGGGATATTAATCTATAATCTATTTTTTTTCTTACTCATACTTTCTCTTCCTGGAGCTGTTCTACTATCATTCCAGTTTCTTTCACTTTCTTCCTTTTCTTCTGTGCCCACTTTTTCTCAAGTTCCTTTCTTTACACTAACACAACAGTGGTCTCTTCCATATTCAAAACTTCTTATCACTCTTGGATCCTTCACTAAGTATCTCAATCTTTCATCATAATATCATAATAACCATGATTTTCAATTCATTATTTTTCTATGTATATGCATGAATAGACTTACACTTAAACCATAAGACCTTTTTTAACACAGAAATTTACCAGATAATCATCATTCTTTTTCATTCTTGGGATTCTGAATGGCCAGATAATTTATTTATTTATTTATTATTTCAATTTATTCCCCACCCATCTCCCGTGCAAGGGACTCTGGGCGGGTTACAACAATTGAAAGTTTAAAAACTATACAAATACAATATCTAAAAATACATCCAATAATAAAATACATGAAATCCAAGATGGATTGGGGACCGTAGGATAGATCGTATTACTACGGGGCCAGCCAACCCCAGGAGGCACTACTGCCTCTGTCGTCCCAGGCCCGGTGGCAGAGCCAGGTCTTAAGGGCCTTCCGAAAGGCCAGGAGTGAAGGGGCCAGTCTCACCTCCAGGGGCAAGATATTCCATAAGGCGGGCACTATCGCAGAGAAGGCACGTCTTCTGGACCCCACTAGATGGAATTCTCTTGTTGAGGGGGTCCGAAGCATGCCCTCTCTGCATGCACGGGTGGGGCGGGCTGACGTTATCGGGACGAGACGGTCCCTCAGGTACCCTGGCCCTATGCCATATAGGGCTTTAAAGGTAATCACCAACACCTTGAATTGGACCTGGAAGCAAACTGGTAGCCAATGCAGCTCGCGTAGCAGAGGTGTTACATGTGACGATCTCATGGCACCCATAACTGCTCGCGCCACAGCATTCTGCACCAGCTGAAGCTTCCGGATACTCTTCAGGGGTAGCCCCATGTAGAGCACGTTGCGATAAACTATATGGGAGATGACAAGGGCGTGAGTGACTGTTCGGAGGGCCTCCCGATCCAGGAAAGGGCGTAACTGGCGCACAACACGAAGCTGTGCAAAGGCCCTCCTGGCCACGACTGCCACCTGCTCTTCGAGCAGGAGTCGCGAGTCCAGGAGGTGGGGCCACTCCGTCTTACCAGGCACGTACAACCACTCCGTCTTACCAGGGTTCAATTGAAGCCTGTTGTTCCCCATCCAGACCCCCACAGCCTCCAGACACTGAGATAAGGCATCGACCGCATCACCTACTTCACCCGGGATGGAGATGTATAACTGGATATCATCAGCATATTGGTGATACCTCATCCCGTGGTGACGGATGATCTCACCCAGCAGCTTCATGTAGATGTTGAACAGGAGAGGAGAGAGAACCGACCCCTGTGGCACCCCACAAGTCAGGGGCCGCGGGTCAGCCCTCTCCTCCCCTATCAACACCGACTGGGAACGGCCCCGGATGAAGGAGGTGAACCAGCGCAAAACTACGCCACCCACCCCCAACTCCCTGAGCCGTCCCAAAAGTATACCGTGGTCGACGGTATCGAAAGCCGCTGAGAGATCTAAGAGAGCTAGGATGGACACACTCCCTCCATCCCGCTCTCGCCAGAGATCATCCATAAGCGCGACCAATGCGGTCTCCATCCCATATCCCGGCCTGAAACCTGACTGGAAGGGGTCTAGATAATCCATTTCCTCCAGAATCCTCTGGAGTTGCCATGCCACCACCTTCTCAACCACCTTTCCTAAAAAGGGAAGTTGGGGGACTGGGCGAAAATTGCCCAGGATGGTAGGGTCCAGGGACGGCTTCTTGAGGAGGGGGTACACCAGCACCTCCTTAAAGGCCGCCGGGAACACCCCCTCACTCAAGGACAAATCAATCATCACCTGGACCCATCCACATGTCACCTCACTGGCCAATTTCACCAGCCAGGAGGGACAAGGGTCAAGCTGGCATGTGGTGGCGTTCACAGTCCAGAGGATCCTGTCTACCTCCTCAGGCACAACAGGATCAAACTGTTCCCAGATAACATGGTAAGTACGAGCCCCTGGCATCTCCACAGATCCTGTCTCTTGTTTGGAGTCCAACTTGGAATGAATCTGAGCGATTTTATCCTGCAGATGCTCAGAAAACTCTTCCGATCGGCCCTGTAAGTGGGTCTCCCCCTGCTCCCGACCCAACAGTGATCTTGTAATTTTAAAAAGGGCCATTGGGCGGCATTCTGCGGACACAATAAGAGTGGAGAAATATTCACGTTTCGCCGCTCTTACCGCCACAAGGTAGGCCTTAACTGCGGCTCTAGATTGTGTTCGGTCAGATTCAGTCTTCGTCTTTCTCCAGCGGCGCTCTAGACGTCTCTTAACCCTCTTCAAGGCCCTTAACTCTTCAGTAAACCATGGAGAGCGGCAGGCTGAGCAGGGCCGGAGAGGTCACATAGGCGCGATCTTGTCCAGGGCTCCGGCCGCGGCCTTATTCCAGGCCGCGGCCAGGACCTCCACTGGAGCGTGAAGCAAGTCCTCGGGAATAACCCCCAGCTCCTTCTGAAACCTCACTGGGTCCATCAGTCACCGGGGGCGGACCAGTCGAATAGGTCCCGCCTCCCTGCGGAGTGGGGCAGCACAAGAGAGTCTAAAGGTCACCAGGGCATGGTCTGACCATGACAATGGGGAAAGATGTAACTCTCCCCTCAGATCACATTGCCACTGCTCAGACAAGAAAACTAAGTCCGGGGTGAGACCACTGTCCCAAGTCAGGTCACGAATATTCTGAGACAGGCCCATAGCTGCCATGGTAGCCATGAACTCCCGAGCCGCCTCCGAGTCCTGTCCCAGAGATGGCAGATTGAAGTCCCCCAGAACCATAAGTCTGGGGAACTCCACTGCCAACCCCGAGACGGCCTCGAGCAGCTCAGGCAGAGAGGTTGCTACACAGCAGGGAGGCTGGTACAGCAGCAACACTCCCAACTGTTCTTGTGAACCCAACTTGAAAAACAGGGTCTCACACCCGAGAGTAAAGTTTTTCTTTACTCTCTTATCTCATTTCCACCCATCCATTCATGTCATTTAACACAATATTTTCCCCTTGGGATTGCTTTCATTCAGAAAGTTGTAAAATTTCCCCACAAATTCATTCTTGGTACTGCCATTATCCCCATTCACTGGAGAGTTATATGCAGCTACCACCAACCTGTGGAGTCCAACTTTCATACACATCCAATACAACCCAGATGACATCAATTAATACTTTCTGACATGTATATTAACTCTTTCATTCCTAAGTAAGCCTACATCTTTTCACATACATCATCAACTTCACTTTACTAGGATCAGAGCCATTCATTCAGATTTATTACATCCTTCTCTTTTCTCTTAATTCACAATCTTCCATATGCTAACTTTATTACCAAATGGCCCATAGATACTCACTTCTACCACCCATTACGGCTTTGATCAATCAATCAATCAATTTTTAGTAAGATAGAGAAATTGTAAAACTTCCAGCTTTAGTTGCACACACACCACATCCACCATTATGTTCTAACAGTAATACCAGTACTGGTCAGTTTGGGCACATTTTGGCCAGTGCACAACAAGTGCAACCAACCCAGTTTTATCCCAAGCATGTTCATACTATTCTATGCAAGCTAGCTCCTAAAGACTACCTTGGAAGCCAATATACTGCTGCCTGCATCCCATGAACGTGGATGTATATGCAATCAACTGACACGCATGATGAAATCTGAGATGAAAGACAGACAGACAGAAATTTGCATTCTCATGCATCTCCTAGCTATTTGGAATCTTTAAAATTCATATTCCAGATGAAATCTATATGTATCTCACCATTAATGAAAGCAGATTTGGCTGTCAAAAGGGGGGGGGGGATTTCATCTACCCCACCCATATGTCCTTCAATATATTCTTTAAATTCAGTCAGTCCACAGTGTTTCTCAATATTCTAAAGTATATTTTCAAGGTATGCATCAGTATGCATATGTAGCATGGGAGAAGAAGAGAAAGTTGATCAAGTTAGTAGAAGTCCATTAGCACAGTGGGTAAGAGTCCAGTCCTAAAACTAAAATGTTTATACTGTGAGAAACTTTAACTTCTACTAGATGGATAGCTGAATTAATGTTGGGGAATGAAGCTTGTTTCTGAAAAACAGATTGCTTTCTTCAAAGATGTTTCAAGATTCCAAAATTCAGAATCCACATTTCAGTGGTTTCAAAAGTTTAACCTGTTCTCTTACATACATACTGTATGTAGAACTCTGTAGGCTAAAACATGGCTTCATTCTCAAGTCCTCCATGATTGCTGTAGGAAGCAGGCTCAGTGTTATCTAGGATCCTTAAACAGCTACTCAGTATATACCCAACCTAACCTAAAAGTATCCTCTTTCTACAATAGCTTGGGTTCTATCGGTATAAAGAACATCTCTGAAAATCACTGCCTGTAACTGTAGGGTCAAAGGCCTATTGTGTGACCTAAAGCTAGTGTGGTCAGCTAGCAAAGAGCAGTGAACGTGGTTGTTGGCCTTATCATACTTTCTGTTCTTGTTTTAAATTTATCTTTGGTGCTTCAGATAAATTTAGCTGATACCTTTAGATGTTTTGGTGTGAAGCTTATACTTAACAGCACCTCCAAATGATTAAATGCACATTTATGTTTCTCTCTCTCTCTCTCCTTAGATGCAAGCAGGATATTCACATTGACAAGGCTGTTTCTTTCTAGAAGAGTAGAGTATTTAAATATCCTGTTTATAATCATCTACAGATTTAGTGGGTGTGAGCCACATGTATGTGAGATGCTTGCATCTCTGCCTAGGAGCTAAAACAAAAGTTGACTTTTAAAACACAAGGTCTGAGACAATCCCATGAGAATGGTTTACTTTGTTTCTTTGACATATTTTATTCTGCTAAGTGTCCAATTCAATATTCCAGCATTACATATAAAATGAAAATGAGTCACAATCTAAATAGGATTCTTGTCTTTGATACCAATGCTCATATTCTGCTTCTTTTTAATCTCTTAAAGCACACATATCTGAAGAGGAAAATGTCTTTTCTTTCTGGAAAAAGATCAAAAGTAATTAAAGAAAGTGAAAGTCATTAAAGAATGTGGAAAAGCAAAGTGTCAGATGCTGTATGGGGGGAAGGTCTCTCCAGTTCTTGAATTTCATCAGCTCAATCTCACTTCTGCTCTTGTCAGTAGCATAACTCCCACTGACTCCAGTGTGGGCATGATCTGACCTTGAGGTTTTAAACATTATTAGGAAGTTTTCAGAAGGTGCTCATCTTAAGAGACTCCAGACGATTAAAAATAGGAATATAGACAGAGCCCTTAAAAAAGACAAAGACCTTGTGGTCTCTTGCTTTTGAAAGAAAAAAAAAGATGAATGTCTCTTAAAATTGTATAAATTATACAAATGGGATGATAACTATGGGATTCAGCAATAGATACTGTATGTATGGGATATTGCTTTATTTTTTTTAACTTCTTTTAAAAAGATTAATGCCAGATATTATTTATGACCTTGAAGAAGGAACTTCCCTGAACTGGCACCCTCCAAATGTATTAGAACTAAAGCTACCAGAATTCTAAAGGCTGGGAGGTGCTAGCCCTACTCATCTGGAGATTGCCCAGCTACAAAAAGATGGATTAGTACATGTTTGTCCCCTGCAGCCATGAAAGAACAGGCAAGAATCAATAGAGCTCTCTTCCCTAGACAGGTATCGTTCCATTCACTATAACTAATTTTAAAATAATAAGATGCATTGGGTCAGTACACTCATGGGACACCACTGCTAAATGAGTTGTATTGGCTCCCAGTAGGCTTCTGGGTGCAATTCAAGGTGCCAGTTGTCCCCTTTAATGCCCTACATGGCATAGGACCAGGGTACTTGTGGGACTGCCTTTCCCCAGTGGTTTCTGCCCACCTACCAGATCTGGCAGTGGTCATACTCCAGTTACCATTGACAAAACAATGGCATCTAGCAGGTCTGTGGAGGCATGCCTTCTCTGTTATGGTGCCAGCTCCCCCCCACCCAAACCAGGTGAAATACAGACAGCCCCTACTGTATTGGCCTTTAGCAAGGCCATGAAAACCTTGTTTTTCCCTCAGGCATTGGTGGTGGGACATTAGTTGGGAACTCCAGCATGGGTGCATATCATTATTGGTTTGTGTTTTATTGAGCCTCTATGCCAGTCTTTCTCAACCTTGGCAGCTAGAAGATGTGTGGACTTCAACAACCAGAATTCCCCAGCCAGCCAATTCTGGGAGTTGCAGTCCACACATCTTCAAGTTGCCAAGGTTGAGAAACACTGCTCTATGAAGTTTTACTTGGTTTTTGTTTTAACGTAATCCTTGTTTTTGTTTGTTTGCTGCCCAGAGTTTCATGGATAGATGAGTGTCCCTACAAATTGAATAAATAAATAAATAAACCTTGCCCGATTTTCCCTTGTCTTCAGTATATTGCAATTTTTTTTCTGTAGAACATTTGAAGATCGCTTCCATCCACACAGTTATATACTGTATGTATGGAGTTTTTTTATGGACTGAAATTAATCCAGAAGATTAATTGCTGCAAGGATGCTAATTCCTTCAGAGCACCCCAAATATGAATCAGCAGAAAGTAATTTGTAGAAAACTAAAGCAATAATCTGATATACATATAATACTTAATTAAAAATCTCATTATGCAGGTCACATATAACCTGGATTCAGGCTACTGGAAGACATATGTATACTTAGACCCTTCCCACTCTACCCTAACCATCTCAGGCACATTTGTTGGGAACATGAGAAAGAGTCTTATTGGTAGCTGCTCCATTCTATGTACTGTCTACCAAAGGACATCAGGACACTTTTCTCTTTATTATTATTCCATAGGGAGGTTTAAGAAAAAAAATGTTCTCTCCAAACAGGCTTTTGGTGCATAAGCTGGTTTGCTGGATAGGTGCCATTTGTTTTTGTTTTTTACTAATGGGATTTCATGACTTTTTAATGCGGTTGTACAAACCTTCTTGGGGTGACTGGATTTGAAGGAGATTTGACTGAATCACTCAGTTGAAACAGATATATGAAGTGGTACAGCATTCTGACTTACTGGATTGGATCAGCTGCACCACTTCTTTTCGAATGTATCTTTGCCCATCAGCTTTCTTCTGTGCATGTGCAGTGCATTAGCAGAAGCTAGAGCAAAGTAGCTAACTGAGGCAGAGGGATACTAAGGCAGGCATACTGCTTCACTTTGAGTTCATGCCAAAGCAAATTCACTTCCAATGCTCAAAGTTAAGTGCTGAGACAATTCACCCCTGACTTGCATATGCCTAGTTTTGAACTGTGGCTTGTTAGTTGTCTGGGACTGCGTTTAAAAATTACTTTTATTATCGTCAGTCACTTTAAATACCATTAGATGGATTATATGTTAACAAATAAACAAAATAAAATCCCATCTGAATTAAATAAATTGTTCCATCTTCCTACTATTAATACTAATGTTAGATGATCTGAACATCCTTGCCCTACAGATGGGTAAGATTTTTTGCTTAGTTTTTGATTTCCATGTTGGGATAAATGTTACTTGTTGCACCTAGCAAATGTGGAAGAGAAGGAGTCAGTTTTGGTACCGGACTCATTTCTTTGTAAACAAATGGAGATTATTTTAAAAATTCAAATGTGGGAGATCTCATTCCTTGGCCTCCACAGAGTAAACAGTCTAAATAGGTCTGAACAACATGTTACAATCAGATTCTGCCTTTTTGTGGTCCTTTTGTTGAACAGTGGTTACTAAAACTGAATGCAAAACTCCATATAACCACTGGTTACAATTTGTTGTAGTTTTTTTATTGCCATGTAATGACCATCCAGAATTTTGCAGTTCAGATCTGGTAGGGGGCAGTAGAGGTGATCCTGCTTATCTCAACAATATTTTGGAAGTGTGAACAGGCCTACTGGGTCCCATCCACTACTTTGTTAACTGAGAATGAATTTTAAGATTCCCCTCCCTCCCTTAAAAGAAGTGCTTATCAGCTACTTGGTTATCAACTGATTTTCAAGTAAGATGAAAAAATATACACAACTCCTTAATTCAGAGCTTTCCAAACTGTGTGTCGCGACACAAAAGTGTGTCGCCACACACAGCGTGGTGTGTCGCCACACCACCCGGAAGCGGCGGCGTGCGCGTGCACGGCGGCAGCGGCAGCAGCGCGGGATCAGTGCTTCCGCGTTTTAGCGGAGGCTGCCGCCGCCGTGCACGCATGCGCTGCCGCACGCCCCCCCACGTCGCCGCCGTGTGCGTATGCCGCCACACGCCCCCCCGCACTGCCGCCATGCGCGCCCGCGCCACCGCACACCCCCCGCGCCACCGCTGTGTGCGCGCGCACTGCCGCACGCCTCCCCACGCTGCTGCCGTGTGCGCGCGCGTCGCCGCACGCCTCCCCATGCTGCTGACGTGCGCCCGCCGCCGCCGCGCCGCCGCCGCGACCGCCACTAGTGTGTCACCGGCGGCGGCACTTTGGAAAGCCCTGCCTTAATTAAAATCTATTAAATTTGATGCCCCCATCTAATTTTTGCCATGAAAATATGGTCAAATAGAATTCTCTGTGTTTGATATTTTAATCTTCTGGTTTTAATATCTGTGAACTTTCCCTTGCCCTGCAATTTTGAGATATGATTTGTTGTTGTTTTTATGGAGACAAAACTGGTATAGAAAATATCACTAAGTGCTCTGGCTTTAAACCAAGCCTGTCATCTAGTGGAGTTCTATGCTATTTCCAACTTTAATCTACGGGGCTGGCGTACATTAAAATAAGGCAGCACAAATGCAATGCAGCTGTGACTGATCTTGCAGCATTAAAATGCTTAGCTGTATTTTATGCCTGTAATACAATTCTCCTAACTAATGGGGAAATCCTATGGGCATAAATAAAGCATGACAATCAGATTGTGTTTGATAGGATTGGTTATAAAAATGCCATAAATTTAGATGTTCACAGTCCCTCCAGGTTGTAATAAAATGCTTCCATTGTTATTAGTAGAGCCAATGTTAAAAACACAATTGAGTTTTGAATCTCACTTAACTAATATCTTGCTTGACACAAGTGTAACACGCAATGCTCACAGCTGGGAATAGGTTCAGAGTTTACTGCCATCCTAATTATGAAACTTTCACATCATGGTGTGTTGTTGTAAAATCTAAATGCCTTCTGAATGATATACTTTATGCCCACTGTGTATTGTTGAGTCTGTATTAAGCTTCTCAAAGCAAGAGGTAGCAATGTAAAATAAATAAATGGTATGTAATTCATATGCCTTTGTCAATAACACATTGATTATAATGCTTCACAGCATACTTAGGAATCTAATAAATAAATTTTTAAAAAGCTAGCTGGATAACTGGGAATAACGTTAGGTTAACATGGGGAAGAGCGGAGGGCAATTCCGAGTAGCTCCAGAAAGAGTGAAGCGGCTGGGCCAAAGCCAAAAGGACGCTCAATTGTGGATGTGTCTGGAAGTGGAAGGAAAGTCCGATGCTGTAAAGAACAATATTGCATAGGAACCTGGAATGTAAGATCTATGAATCAAGGTAAGCTGGATGTGGTCAAACATGAGATGACAAGATTGAACATCGACATCTTGGGAATCAGCGAACTAAAATGGACAGGTATGGGTGAATTTAATTCAGGAGACCATTATATATACTACTGTGGGAAAGAATCCCTTAGAAGAAATGGAGTAGCTCTCATAGTCAATAAAAGAGTGGGAAAGGCAGTACTGGGGTACAACCTCAAAAACGACAGAATGCTTTCAGTTCGAATCCAAGGCAAAGCATTCAACATCACAGTGATCCAAGTCTATGCCCCAACCACTGATGCCGAAGAAGCTGAAGTTGACCGGTTCTATGAAGACCTACAACACCTTCTAGAACTAACACCAAAAAAAGATGTCCCTTTCATCATAGGGGACTGGAATGCTATAGTAGGAAGTCAAAAAATAACCGGAATAACAGGCAAGTTCGGCCTCGGAGTACAAAATGAAGCAGGGCAAAGGCTAATAGAGTTTTGTCAAGAGAACACGCTGGTCATAGCAAACACTCTTTTCCAACAACACAAGAGACGACTCTACACATGGACATCACCAGATGGTCAATACCGAAATCAGATTGATTATATACTTTGCAGCCAAAGGTGGAGAAGCTCTATACAATCAGCAAAAACAAGACCTGGAGCTGACTGTGGCTCAGATCATGAGCTTCTTATCACAAAATTTAGGCTTAAATTGAAGAACGTAGAGAAAACCACTAGACCAATCAGGTATGACCTAAATCATATCCCTTATGAATATACAGTGGAGGTGAGGAATAGATTTAAAGGATTAGATCTGGTAGACAGAGTGCCTGAAGAACTATGGATGGAGGTTCGTAACATTTTACAGGAGGCAGCAACTAAAACCATCCCAAAGAAAAAGAAATGCAAGAAAGCAAAGTGGCTGACTGATGAGGCTTTACAAATAGCTGAGGAAAGAAGGGAAGCAAAAGGCAAGGGAGAAAGGGAAAGATATAAACAACTGAATGCAGAATTCCAGAGAATAGCAAGGAGAGATAAGAAGGCCTTCTTAAATGAACAATGCAAAGCAATCGAGGAAAACAATACAATGGAGAAGACTAGAGATCTCTTCAAGAAAATCGGAGATATCAAGGGAACGTTTTGTGCAAAGATGGGCATGATAAAGGACAAAAAAGGCAGGGACCTAACAGAAGCAGAAGAGATTAAGAAGAGGTGGCAAGAATACACAGAAGAACTATACAAGAAAGATCTTAATATCCCTGATAAATACGATGGTGTGGTCGCTGACCTTGAGCCAGACATCCTAGAGAGTGAAGTCAAGTGGGCCTTAGGAAGCATTACTAACAACAAAGCTAGCGGAGAAGACAGTATCCCAGCTGAGCTATTTAAAATCCTAAAAGATGATGCTGTTAAAGTGCTGCACACAATATGCCAAAAAATTTGGAAAACTCAACAGTGGCCACAGGATTGGAAAAGGTCAGTTTAAGTTCCAATTCCAAAGAAAGGCAATGCCAAAGAATGTTCAAACTACCGTACAATTGCGCTCATTTCACATGCTAGCAAGGTTATGCTCAAAATCCTACAAGCTAGGCTTCAGCAGTATGTGAACCGAGAACTACCAGAAGTGCAAGCTGGGTTTCGAAGAGGCAGAGGAACTAGAGATCAGATTGCCAACATTCGCTGGATCATGGAAAAAGCAAGAGAGTTCCAGAAAAACATCTACTTCTGCTTCATTGACTACGCTAAAGCCTTTGATTGTGTGGATCACAACAAACTGTGGCAAAGTCTTAAAGAGATGGGAGTACCAGACCACCTTACCTGTCTCCTGAGAAACCTGTATGTGGGTCAAGAAGCAACAGTTAGAACCGGACATGGAACAACCGACTGGTTCAAAATTGGGAAAGGAGTACGACAAGGCTGTATATTATCACCCTGCTTATTTAACTTATATGCAGAGTACATCATGAGAAATGCCGGGCTGGATGAATCACAAGCTGGAGTTAAAATTGCCGGGAGAAATATCAACAACCTCAGATATGCAGACGATACCACCCTAATGGCAGAAAGTGAAGAGGAACTAAAGAGCCTCTTGATGAAGGTGAAAGAGGAGAGTGCAAAAGCTGGCTTGAAACTCAACATTAAAAAAACCCAGATCATGGCATCTGGTCCCATCACTTCCTGGCAAATAGAAGGGGAAGAAATGGAAGCAGTGACAGATTTTATTTTCTTGGGCTCCAAGATCACCGCAGACGGTGACTGCAGCCACGAAATTAAGACGCTTGCTCCTTGGGAGGAAAGCTATGGCAAACCTAGACAGCATATTAAAAAGCAGAGACATCACCTTGCCGACAAAGGTCCGTATAGTTAAAGCTATGGTTTTTCCAGTAGTAATGTATGGCTGTGAGAGTTGGACCATAAGGAAGGCTGAGCGCCGAAGAATTGATGCTTTCGAACTGTGGTGCTGGAGAAGACTTTTGAGAGTCCCTTGGACTGCAAGGAGGTCAAACCAGTCAATCCTAAAGGAAATCAACCCTGACTGCTCATTGGAAGGACAGATGCTGAAGCTGAAGCTCAAATACTTTGGCCACCTAATGCGAAGAGAGGACTCACTGGAAAAGACCGTGATGCTGGGAAAGACTGAAGGCAAAAGGAGAAGGGGACGGCAGAGGATGAGATGGTTAAATAGCATCACCGATGTAACGAACATGAATTTGAGTAAACTCCGAGAGACAGTGGAGGACAGGAAGGCCTGGCGTGCTATGGTCCATGAGGTCACGAAGAGTCGGACACGACTAAACGACTGAACAACAACAACAACATGTGGATACTTGAAACTAATAGATTTAGAAAACAATCCTCTGCAAGGCTGTTCAGAAGTAAGTTCCACTGAGTTTGGTGATACTTACTCTCAGGTAGGTAAGAATAGAATTGCAACTGTAACCTTATTTATACTGTTGGATTCAGAATGCCTTTTCCTGTGAGGGGGAACCATATACATTATTTTTCCAACAATGACATCTGTATTCATTTCAAGTAAGAAGTCAGCTTTGAATACCAATTGAGAATGAAGACATAAAAATATCACATTAGGACCTATTTAAACAACATTTTCTGCAATGTGGTATTTTTAGGCAAGTTCTCTATAGCAAAGATTCACTTATCTGGTACAGACTTTTGGAAAAATTTACTGTCCTAGGTAACTTTTATTACTTAATTGCCATGAATCAGGCAGCCACTAGGTCACATTGTCATAGAGCATTAAGAATTGTTTTCATAAGGGTGCCTTTTCTAGGCACAAAACTGCCTCCTCTCTATCAATGGAGTAACTTAAGCAATTGCATTTTTTTTATAAGGTGGATTCTAAAATGGTCAGTCCCTAGGGAAAGATCCTTATTAATCAAGAAAGCTCTGATTAGTTTAAATACTTTGATTTTTATTAAGTTTTAATTTATAAATGTGATTATAGAATTATAGAACTGGAAGGAGTCATTTATGCAGTAATTCCAATTAAAGCATCCATGACAGTTGGTTATCCATACTGCTAATGGTTTTATAATGTATATAAAATTGCACTGAGATTGGTTTCACAAAAAAAGTGTGCTGTTATTTCGGTCTTCCAGATCCGTAGTATAAAATATTGCTGGTATCTGTTGGCCGCTGCATGTTGTATGTTTGGAGAAAAGAACAGTAAATAGCAACATGGATGGGAAAAAGACTTTCATTCAGGTGTCCTGCTTATCAGGCCTTGGCAGTTGACTCAACCAAAAATAATTATTCAAGCAAGAATCTTACAGTCTTCTTTAACAGGATTTATTGAAATAAAAGAGATAGACCTACAAGAACTAATTTATCATCCAATAATTAGGGCAGAGACTCTTTCAGATTCTTTCTAGTGACTTTCTTATGAATAGTGGAGGAGGTGGTTATTTTCACTGATAACCAAGGAACATGCAGATGGCTATTTGGAAAATTGTCTCCTGAATCTTCAACAGGCTGTGAAGTGACCATTATATCATCTGGTCCTACAACAGAGTGGAGAAGATAGTTTAGCATGCAATGAATGACATCATCATTTGCCAAATATTATGTTCATGGTGATGTGGCACATGGTCACTTAATCTTTACTGCAGTACAGCACCAGGGAACCTTGGCTAATTGATGGAAACAAAAATGTACAGCAAATAGAAAGGCCAAGATCAACCTTGGTAAGTATTTTTTTTTAAAGAGGTTATAATGGATAATGACTGGCCCTTTTAAAACATTACCTATCCATATGGAAACTACCATGTATGTATAATTTCAGGTATTGTTTGGCTTCTAGTTTAGGCTGGTACCCCAAGCATTTAAATAATTACAGGGGGGGGGAATAGAATTAGAATAGATAAATTAAGTCATAATGAAGTGGAATACATTTTTCCTGACAGCTGGTAAATCCCACTCTGTGATTACTCAAACCCCAAATAGGAATTCTGATGACAGTATACAATAAGGCTATCATGTACATGATGTATCTTAATGCTCAAGAGGAACAGTGTGCAAATGACACCTCACTGAAAGCAAATGTGTTTCATTTAGATACTGTTAATTATTGTAATACATACAATCATTATAGGCATCTGTTTTCTCTTTATCTTTGTCCATCCCATCCTCTGTTCATAGCCAATCAAAAATTAATGTTACAGAACAACCATACAGTTGTCTTTTGCATGATAATTCTGAAATACAAATGATCCACCTACTTATTAGAAGGGATGATTCTCAGTACACAGTTAGTAAGGTAAAGTTTGAACAAACTATGCTAGCTCAGCACTATTTTTCCAAGAGCAGTTAAGTTTTTTAACAGTTAAAAAAAGCTATTGATCAAAATATACAGTATTTTTTCTGTAAGGATCATTAGCAATGGCATGTGCATGCAATCAATATATTATGGGAAATGATACTTCAGATATGTTGATATAAACCTACAAAGTTCATTGGATCAGAACCACCAGTGATATGCTGTCTCATAGATGGAGATAGACATAGATAGATGTACTGTGTGAATCTGAAAACTATGCAGTTTTCTTCAAATTAGTTCTGTGCGGCAAAGTGGGGCAGAAGTAATTGGAGATGCTGGCTCTTTTGGTCCACAGAGTAAACATGAAGACAACATGTTGGGGGAAGATTAGCAAAGGAGTACATTCAAACTAAGAGAATGTTGTGCCAAATCACTGCCATCCTTTTTACAGAAAGGCCCACTGTTTATTTATGTTAATTAAACATCTCATGAGAAGTAAAAGATGAAACTGTCCAAGTTGAAGTTGTTTATCCTTCAACTTGTCCCAAAAGAACTAGTGTAGTTTCATTTAAGTAGCACATGCTACTTGTATGAAACTACACTACTTCTTATATGGTGAGAAGTCAAGAATGAAGTTAAACATTCATAAGTAAATTGTCAAGAACAACCTACCTAACTTAAAATAAAGTCAAATATAACTTAGGAGCCAAGTAAATTGTAGCTTAGCATACTAGGGAAATTTGCTGAAATACTTTGTACCTATTATGTTTGAGAAATCTGCTCATTAGGTAAGAGGTTCTCAGGTCAGGAGGTAGAAAATACTTTTTAAAATATGGCAAAAAGGAAATCCAAGAAACTACAGACAAGTAATTTGATCAATTTTCATATAATATATCTCTTGCCATTGTATAGTCAACAGTTTCATAGAAACAGCCCAGTGATATTTACTTCTTGTAAACTGACATGATGAACTCATCAATATATGTTTATCATTTAAAAATTGATGGAAATATGAAGATATTATTTTTCATTTCTGAAGTATATATCATCCATCAATTACTACACATGGAGCTGTTCTTAAATTAGGTGGTTTTATGTCAAAACTGTAGCTGATCAAGCAGTGAGACAAGACTGCATATCATTCAGTGTCCTATTCATAATCTCATATGCTCACATAAAAATCTGAAGTGATGCCACATATGTAAAATGTAGCTTCATAATCTCTAAAGTGTGGTTATGGTATTAATCATGCAAAGAGAACATATGTAGGTGGTGTGATTTCTACTGTCGACACCAGGGTTTCTCAACCAGGGTTCCGTGGAACCCTGGAGTTCTGCAAGAGGTCACTAGGGGTTCCCTGGAAGATCATGATTTATTTAAAAATTTATTTCAAATTCGGGCAACTTCACATTAAAGAGGTAAGTTTCATTCTTTATTTTTAGCTTAAGAACACTGTTAATGCATATATTTTATTTATTTATTTATTTATTTATTTATTTATTTATTTATTTATTTATTTATCCAACTTATATCACCGCCCATCTCCCCCCGCAGAGGGGACTCTGGACGGTTTACACAAAGTTAGCAATTAAAACATATAGAAACATATAAAATACAATACACAGTATAAATTAATTAAATATATAAAACCCAAGAAGCTCTGATATTATGTTTAAAAGAACACTATGGCACAAGCCATCCCCAAGAGGAGCTATTACTCCTCCCATCCCATATATACAGGCCTACCCATGAAACGAATATAATAATTTTGTAACTTCTGACCTATATTTGAACCTGAATGTGCAGGGGTTCCCCAAGGCCTGAAAAATATTTCAAGGGTTCCTCCAGGGTCAAGAGGTTGAGAAAGGCTGGTCTACACTGTTTATTTCTACCACAGTTTGACTGAATGTGTGAACAAAGACAGTAAGTCTGCTCTCTCCATATTTTCACCGAACATCTTTACAGAGCTACAGTGATGGCTTATCAAATGATATACAGTATCTCCATTTATGAATCAGTCTCATAGAGGGAGGTTTTTTCAACTTTTTCAAAATGAACTAGAGTTTTTTTCCTTGAATACTTCTATCAACAGTATAATTCAAGTATTCTGTTGTTAGTCCATATAAGGGAGAATTTGAAATGATTCCAAATCACCTATATGTTAGTAATGCCCAGGCAGGAATATAAGAACCAAAGGAAATATATGTATTTTAACTAAATATTCATGCTGGGCCCAACTATGGCATTTCAACTAATTTTGTGCTAATCTGTGGCATGCAGTATCAAGAGGTTAGGATTTTTTTCCCCACTGGAAAAATTTTTCCTAACCTCTTGATACTGCATGCCACAGATTAGCACAAAATTCTTGCTGTATTGAAATGAATAAAATAAACTTACAGCTAATTTATGGAACTACAAAGCTTGCCCCATTCAAATCTAAGGAATTGTACTAGAAAAAAATGTTGAGCCAAGTTTATCCAGGTTTCTTACCAATGCACCAACACAAACTAAAGATAAAGGTTCCCCCACACAGCTGTGTCTGACTCTAGGGGGTGGTGCTTATCTCTGTTTGTTAGCCGAAGAGCCAGCATTGTCCGAAGATGCTTCCGTGGTCATGTGGCCGGCATGACATGCACAGAATGCTCTTACCTTACCACAGAAGTGTACCTATTTATCTACTTGCATTTGCATGCTTTTGAATTGCTAGGTTGGCAAGAGCTGGGGCGAGTGCGGGAGCTCACTCTGTCACGCGGGGCTAGGGTCTTGAACCTCCAAACTTGTGACCTTCCGACTGACAAGCCTAGCGTCTTAACCGCTGAGCCACTGCACCCCTATCAACACAAACTATACGTCTTTAAATCCTGCACAGTTTGGAGGAAAGTCAACAGAATTCTGCCAGTGTAAGTGGAAACAACATTTATTCCTTCAACCCTAAACTTTGCACAAGCTCATATACAATTTTGCACATGCCTTAAAATGTCAGGATTAAAATATGATATCTTCAATTGTTTTGTCTTGGTCAGAAAATATTTGTGCCTTTAAAAACCGATGTTTTTCTCACCACCTGATTTAACCTTTTACTTCTCAGCTTGTTTCTCATTATCCAGGTATCCTCTTATGGATCCAAAAGAGGCCATGCCTAATTCTAAGCGCAAAATAAATCCTGTTGCTTCTATCTCTGAGAGTGAATGAGCACAAGATTAGTTCAGATAAAACACACTTGAGATAAAGTGCACAAGGTGGATTATACAAGAAAAGAGGATTTACTGAAGAACACATCCACAACTTTTTGTTAACATTAAGAATGGTGGCTTTTGTAAGCAACATTTATGGAAACTCAACTGAAGCTTTAAAAGCAGTGCCTTTTGTTGTACATTTCTCTGCATATATTTGCTTTCTAGTCAGTAGCTTTAACTTTAGAAGCCATGCTGGGCCTTGACTCCTGTTCATTTTGTTTAATGAAAAGCTAGTGATGTACTCTTACACCCATATTCCTGTTTCCTTTTCTTTGAAGTTTATTAAGCTATCCAGTAAGATGTGAAGCTCATTAGGCTTTTATTATCATGGGCCCAAATTAAGCATCTGTTCCCCGGGGAGTGATAAACAGCAAGGGGATATCAGGGCTACATCCCTGATTACAATATTTATTCAATTAGTAATTTACAATTTCTTATCAAGAGAAATCCCATCCATATAGATCAAGCCAGCCACAAGGTATGATTTTTCTGACAGTTGATACCCAGACTACACTCCACTACTTGGATCTCTTTTTTTAATGGTTGTTTAATTTGATCTGACAAATTAAAAATTAGGCATTTTTGGTGACAGTTTGACAAATATGTGGAAAACACATTGTAAAAGAAGATTCAAGGCAATGTGAAATTTAAATCATGTTAAATGACCTTCATTCTGAAGTGCCACTTGATATTATCAAAGTCTTTGGTTTTCTTTTATCTCCAAACATGTGTACTTGCCAATTTCAAGTAAGATTTTATAAAGTCTGAAGGGTATGCCTGAAATTGTTCTGAAGGTCAGGAAATAAACACATTCTCATAATTCATCTGAGACGAAACAGCTCCAGTTGAATCTCTTTCTTTAAAGTGTACTTCTGTGAGAAGTCAAGTTTATAGACTGATTATTCTTTTCAAGTTATAGTACTGTCTGTATTTTAAACAGCATGTAGTTTTATATCGCCTCTGACTTATAAAATTAACAGATACTGTATGTTACTTTATGATATCATACAAAGCCACAGAATACCATTATTTCCTATGTTCCTATAATATGGCAACATAAATTAACTGATATTTTAACCTATAACATTTAATGGGGAAAATGTGGCATGATACCAACCCATTAGTCCTCTAACTAAGAAGGAACAGCCAACATCTGAGCTGTTATGGTAATCAGTGTATCTGACTTCATTTGTATGGAATTGAATTTTCTGTAAAAAGTTGGTAACCTTGCAATTATGTTCAGAGCCTCCTCAATCTGATGACCTTCAGATGTGAAAAAGAATCTCCTAGAATTCAGCTTCTACAATGCTCTGGTCAATATTACTCAGAACACCAAACTGGAAAAGACTGATTTACAGCCTTTCTGCCTATGATGCAAGATCCCATTAAATTCATATACACGTAGGCTTTGTGCAGAAGTGCTAAGTGTTGAAATTTACCAGTCACATGATGCCACCGCCTTCTCGTCTTTCACCATATACTGTTCAGTTGAATGAAGGCAGCTGTTGGGAGCTTTCCTAATGTTATTTTAATTTCAGGATTTGCTTGATGGGAGGAATTCTCGTAACATAGTGACAACATATCATGCTTTATAGGGGAGAGGGGCACTTTACTAAATGTTACCAGAGAGGAGAAAATGAAACAAAGATATACAGTATATAGCAGAAGTTTGATTTTGGAGCCTTGCCAGACCCGCAAGATGCATCCATCTATTTTGGGTAGGAAGTAAAATAGTTTTCCCCATCTGACACCCATTGCTAGTGTGCAATGAAGAGCCCCACTTGGGGGAGATGGGCGGTGATAAATCTGATAGATAGATAGATAGATAGATAGATAGATAGATAGATAGATAGATAGATAGATAGATGGATGATAGATAAAATTTATGATTCTGAAAGTTGATGTCCAATATACCTAGAAGGCAGCAGTTTGGGGGAGGCTGAAGTAGAAGGAGAAATATTCTGGTGAAAGCTTGGAGTATACCATATAGAGTATAACCTCAGGATAGTACATACTGTACTTAGCTTAAGCAATCTGATGCACAGCATAGAAAAAAATAAGGAGTAAGCAGAAGAAATTAGAGGCAGGATATAAGAGAGAAGAAAATCTAACAAAATTTAGTATATACGATGCCACTGACATGGCTCTCATTTCTTGTACCAAGATTGGCTTTAGAAGATTATTGGCCAGATAAGCTGATCATTGTGAAAGGGAAAAACTGAGGATAAATTATGATATAACCAGGTAGTGGTCTTTTGTAGAAGCAATGTTAATCATAGGTGGACAGTCAATGCCCAACAAATAGAGCAATTCCCCTCTTTAAATACCCAGGCTTCACCTTTCTTAAGTCCCTTGTATGGAAAACACATGTAACCATAATTTTAGCAACTGCCCGATGGATGATGGGAGCTATTCTGAAGCTTCTTTATTTCAAAGGAGGGCAGCTGTTAGGCCCTGCACTTAAAATATTCCAGAGCAAGATGGTAGCCCAGATGCTATATGGGGCTGAGATCTAGGGGTGGGATGAGAAGGTTATTGCTCAGTTGGAAGTAATCCAAACCAAATTCTTAAGGAAGTTCTTGGGACTCCCCCAGGGCACCCCTGCTGCTTATTTAAGGATGAAGGTAGGGTTATCTTCTATCCACCATCAGAATATATCTTGCATTGCTGGAACATTATAAGAAAGTAGAAAGCCTTCAAGAATCCCACTTTGCCAAATTTTGTTTTCTCTATTTCACAGCTGGGAATTGATGGACCAAACTTTTGTACCTATCCTACAAATCTATTACTCTGAGGAACATAGAGAAAATATTCAAAATAGACTTTTTGAAAGGGATACCAATAAAGATGCAATTACAGTTCAGACATCCAAAGTTTTATCTTGGTTTCTTCACTATAAAATAAAGTCCAAATACTAGTACTAGCCTCTCGTAATATCTGGTTAATATTATTAGTGCTCTACTAAGAAAGGGTTTTACATCCTTAGCTTGGAGACATGCCTTTGGCATATCTTGAAAGGAGATTTTGTAAGCACCTGTTGAACAGCATCTCTGTCCCTGTGGTGCCAGTCAAGTGGATGTCATTATTTACAATGAGATCAGGGCCAGACTACTGATGATTGATGAATCCATCCAGAGTCATATATATGAGATGGGCAGCTATATAAGGCTGAATAATAAATAAATATATAAATAAATTACATGCTATAATACATTGTTTTGACTCATGGCTACAACAATAAAATTTCTTTACTTATTAGTTTATACCAATACCAATACCAATACCAATACCAATACCAATACCATTTTTTAATTTTTATTTATTAGTCACATTTCTATCACTGCCCATCTCCCCCGAACTTCCATTTACTATATCTCTCCATTATCTTTCTGCCCTCACAATCAATCTTAGTTTCAATCATCTCTACCCACCCACTCATACATTGCTTTTTGTGTTTTAAATCTCTCTCATTTTGAGGATCTCATCAGCTCCATCCAACCATGACTTTCTTAGACTTTTCCTTCCTCTCAAGCTATTCCTCTTCCTTTATATGTTTGTTTTGCAATCAGTTCTCATTCATTTTTTTTCCATATGACAAAACCACCTCTTTTATCCTGGTCACTTACTTTTGTATTCAAACTGCATTCATTCAGCACCCATTCATTCTTAACCCAATCACTACTTGTTTTACCACCACATACACATTTCTTCAATTACCTGTTCCCACTGGCGGCTTTTATATTTCTCCTGGGATAACCAATTTTCACTTCCATATAAAAAGGGGCAGCAGTACAATGTTATACAAAACCATTTTCACTTATTCCAACATTCAGTAGTTGCAAAATGCCAAACACCACACAAAACCTTTCTACCACCATTTCCACTCTTAAAATTTTTCTTTTCCCATCTTTAGTAGACTTTCTATCAAGATACATAAGTTCATTTGCTTGTTCTATTTTTTCACCATTTATGTATAACTAGCAATTGTTCATCCTAATTTCCCTGTCAAGCACAAGTATCTTCATCTTTTATATATTGATTTTCAAATCTGTAATCCTCATTGCATCATAAAATCTAACATTTGATACAAATCATTTGGCTTTTCAGCCAACAACATGATATTGTCCGCATAAGTAAAGGTAAAGGTTTCCCCCGCACATTTGTGCAGTCGTGTCCGACTCTAGGGGCCGGTGCTCATCTCCGTTTGTTAGCCAAAGAGATAGCGTTGTCCGAAGACACTTCCGCGGTCATGTGGCCAGCATGATGCGCACGGAACACTGTTACCTTCCCACCTAAGTGGTACCTATTCATCTACTTGCATTTGCATGCTTTCGAATTGCTAGGTTGGCAAGAGCTGGGGCTAGTGCGGGAGCTCACTCTGTCACGCGAGGCTAGGGATTCGAACCTCCGAACTTGCGATCTTCCGATCGACAAGCCTGCCGTCTTACCCGCTGAGCCACCACGCCCCATATACCAAAGGACATATATGTTCACATCCCCAATCAACACACCATTAACACCACCGGCATTCCTTAAACAGTTATCCACAAATACATTAATATTAAATAAATATTATCACCTGTAATAAATAAGTAATTATCCTTGTCTTACTCCCTGCTTAGTTTTTAGCCATCCTCTAAATATTCCATTTATTCCCATGTATGTTTTATCTCTATTATATACCATTCTTACCACATTCATAGAAAGAATTTTTTGACCATGGAGGTCAAAAAAGTGAATATCAATATCACATGGAGCTTCAAGGGCCCAGTCATAATCAACCTCTTGATTTTTTTAGACCCCACCTGTAACACCACTGCACATTAAGTGACATGCCAATACTCCCCATTTTTCTTATTGTTACCTCATATTCCCTTTTGATCAGAATTCTACCAAATATTTTCCCAGGAACACTTAACTAATCCCCAGATAGTCTATGAAGGTTCTCAGTCATCCAGGTGGAATTGTCTGTAGCTTGAATCATGTCAACTGGATTTCTATTTTCTTAGTGGAAACGTTTCGCTCCTTATCCAAGGAGCTTCTTCAGTCTGAGCAAAGTTGGTAAGGGAATCCTAAATATGTTCCTAGGTAGCTGTGTGACCTTACACCTGGGGCTAGGTCATGGTTATATTGAGATGTAATTTTTAAGTCCTTTTATCATCTAATGGAGGGTCGTTAAAATCACCATGCTGCTGTTGAGCTTCTGAAATGGTCTTAATCTTCCTAGGCACAGAAGACAACACGGGGAGGAAGATGGGGGAGAGTTTGTGCCTGAGGCCCCCACCTCTATTCAAGGAAGGATTTTCCAAGTTGGCATAAATGGATTCCTTGACCCCTCTCTCAACAGAGAGATATAATAAGACAGATATAATAAGATATAATAAGACAGAGAAGATAGGTGGTTTGAGAGAGGGGTCAAGGAATCCATTTATGCCAACTTGGAAAATCCTTCCTTGAATAGAGGTGGGGGCCTCAGGCACAAACTCTCCCCCATCTTCCTCCCCGTGTTGTCTTCTGTGCCTAGGAAGATTAAGACCATTTCAGAAGCTCAACAGCAGCATGGTGATTTTAACGACCCTCCATTAGATGATAAAAGGACTTAAAAATTACATCTCAATATAACCATGACCTAGCCCCAGGTGTAAGGTCACACAGCTACCTAGGAACATATTTAGGATTCCCTTACCAACTTTGCTCAGACTGAAGAAGCTCCTTGGATAAGGAGCGAAACGTTTCCACTAAGAAAATAGAAATCCTGTTGACATGATTCAAGCTACAGATAATCCCCAGATACTTTTTGAATTTGATCTTGTTACCTTTTACTTTATATACAGGAACAATAATGGCATTCTTCCAATTGTCAGGCACAGATGAAATCTACAGACACACAATAAACAAGCTGCACAGCCATTACGTGAGTAAACCTCATCCTTATGTTGAAATTTCTCCAGTCACACTGTATACAGTATATCTGCAGCTTTATTATTTTGCAACATTCTCACAGATTTTATGAGTTTCTTTTCATCATTTCTTTTCTTGGAGAGTAGCAGTTACAGGATTCTTTTAAATTCACCTCTTCAACATATCACTATTATTCCTATACAAATCTTCCAGATTCCCTCACTCCACATTCATCCAAATAATTTTGTCATTTTTAATCTTAAATTCCATTCACTCTCTTGCAGGCTCTGGTTTAGCCCTTTCTACCCATTTCTAAAAGAACTTTTTCCCCATTGCACTGCATTTTGTCTGCCTCTTTTAATCTTAACAATTCTTTGCTCACTTTGACCACTCTTTGTATTGCAATTTTTTTACAAAATGTATTTTACTTTTCATTGCTATAAATTGCCAGGAATCCAAGTAGATTATGTTGGTTGTGGTGGTGTATGTGTATGTGTATGTGTATGTGTATGTGTATGTGTATGTGTATGTGTATGTTTATCTCTATCATCTCTATCTCTATCATCTATCTTTCCTCATCTATCACCATTTTCATTTCATTATTCTACCAAGCATCCTTTTTCATACTTCTCATTACATGACTCAACACATCTGTTACACTTTTGGTAGCATAATTCTTTTTGCTCTATTTCAAGAAACTTTCACATAATATCTCCTTACTTCCATTCATTCTGCTGAGAAATTATTCCACTTGCTAATACTTTTTTGAACTAGACACATATTTTCTTTTCCTGCAGTTGTTCTTCTTTCACTATGGTTTCTTTCACTTCTTTCCCTTTTTTCCATGCCCATCTTTCCCAAGAGCCATTGTTGAAATTTTCAAAAAATGGTTTGTTCTATTTCCCACGGTTTCAAAACAAAGATATCTGTTTCTAAACATATACTCATGAATCATCATTCTCTTTCATTCTTGGGTCTCCAAATAACTGAATAATTCTTCTTTATTCTCTTGACTCATTTCCACCCATCCCTTCATTTCACATAATCAAATAACCTTTTCTTGCCAATTGCATTCATTCAGAATGTTGCACAGCCTTTCCTGAATCTCCTCATTCTTTTATTATGACTATTCACTAATGCATGTGAAACAACCATCAATCCATGAATTTCCATAGTAATCTAGATTCACACAGTAATCTAGATTATACTAGTTCATACTTCTCACATACATTTAAGCCCTTTCATTCATAATTAAATGTACACCTTCAATTCCCTGCATGTATTCATCCACTCCACAAGATCAGGCTGCATTCATACAGATCTATTATACTTTTTGTCCTTATTTTTTTACACAAATATGCAACTTCTCTAAGTTTCTTTACTTTATTTCATACAATAAGTTATGTTTTTCACCATTTACTCCTCTTACATTCCAAGTTATAATCTTACATACACCATGATAATTGACAGATGGCCCAATGAATTTTGATCCTCACCACTCATGGTTACAGTAAACCAAGGCTTTCACCTAACACATTTTAATAATATAAAAATATAGTAGACTAGGTTACTTTGCTGACAGTAATGACAGTACCGATCAGTTTGGACACATTTTGCCAGCCTGACACAAGTGTATCTACAGCTCCTTTTTACTTCAAGAATTTCCACACTATTCAATTCAACCATGAGCTGTAACCTGAAGACTATCTTACAAGCAAATATACTGTTCCTAAATCCCACCAGCTAGGAGGTATATGCACTATAGTGACAAATATAGGCTAATTCTTCAGTGGATTCTAAAGGTAGTGATCAACAAAATATAGTGTTTTAAAAGTTGCTTTTCAACCTCTATATGTAGTCTACTATTTTTCAAGATGACAACTGTTTTACCAACATCATTCTCTTTGATAATGCTTTTTCTTAAGACTATGTGTGACATCATGATATCTGCAACTGAAATAATATGGCAGCAATGGTTATCGATCTCTGCTTAGACACAATTTTAAAGGAGTACATGCACAAAATCAATCTCATCTTGTGTCCTTCAGAAAGGTATCTTACCAAAGGTATCTTACCATATTCTTTCTATAATACCAAAGGAAGGTGGTTATATTCTCAGTGTATAGTAGCATACTGAAAGGTAGACATTTTTCTTGAATTATAGTTTCTGGGCATAAAACCCTACATTACTGTAGAATGTTGCATACAGATATGATTCAGGCAAAAGGAAATTGGGGCAGACTTTTTCCCTCCTAAAAATATAAATGGACAGATTATATCATTTGGTATATTGAAGGAGTTACAAAAATGTAAAAATCTATGTAATCTATTTTCTATCCTAGCATGACAGGACAGGGTGGTTTTAAGAATAGGGAATTGTTTAATTTTATTTAAACCGCCCAGAGTTCCTCATTGGGGGAGATGGGCGGTTATATACAGTAAATTGAATTAAATAAATTAAATAAATAAAGAACTGGCAAAATGAGATGATACAGCAGAGATACTGGTGTCAACTTTCTATTCTATAATTTAAAGATACGTACAAATCCATGCATGCATATACAGTAAATAAAACAATAGATTTGAATGGCTTGTTGGAAAGAGTTTGAAAACATGCTGTCAATGCATATCTACAAACATATTTCAGCAATTTATCATAGTTAAAGAAAATATCTGCCTACCTTCCATGAAAATATACAGTAGAAAACGTGTTGTTTGTAAACTACATGTTCCAAAGCTAATCTTGACCTATAACCAAGAGGAATTGTCTGTCTAGTTGATCTCATCTAAATGCACAGCAGGTAGGAAAAAAAATAAACCTATTTAGATTGTGGCCTGTTACTACAGAAACTTTCTAACTAACTATGCTTCCCTACAGGGAATACTTAACATGCTTGTAGCCCATGATTCTGTTTATCCAATGACAAAAATAAAATAATCAGAACTATGCTCACCATAGTGGAACCTCTGTGATGTCAAGTAGCTTTTAAAAGTTGCCAGTAAAAACTGTTACACTGAAAGAGAAAACAAATAGTCCACCCTGCTATATTGCTTGTAAAGACATAAGAGGAATTAAACAATTGGCAACAACCACCTTAAAATATTTGCAACAATTCCAAATGTCAAAAGTGATTAAAGGCAGCTGGCATGCAGCATAACAGTATGGGAATTTTAGAAGTCCTTAAAATATATATATATGAAGGTTTTAAGTCAATTACAATGTTGTTTCAAACAATGGTCAAATTTTCCTTTTTGTTGATGGTCATGGGTCACAAATGTGGGATTTTACAATCCCTGAATGCAGTAGATCTGAAAAGAGGGAGGGAGGGAAGCCTGTCTACATATTGATACTTCTTTCTAATGATAGTTTCATTTATTCATTTATTATGATTTGTAGGACAGGTAGCAAATAAGAAATGAGGACAGGAATCTCACTGTAAATGAGTTGATGAAAACTGACTTTCTGTGAACAGATATCCTTCCACTCGAACAATAGGCAGAAATTAAACCAAGACTCCCTGATGGAGAAATGATGTGGGGGGGGGCATTGTAATTCAGTCACTCTGTGGTCTTCCAAGCTGCCTTCCGGCTGCTCTGGAGGAATACGCCCTCCAACCCTTCAAAGCAGATTTTTAAGGGGAACAGAGAGAAGGAAGATAGACAAAAATCATCTTTCTCATCTCATCTCAACTGATCTCACAGAATTAGCAAAGCTCCAGCAATTGCAAATGTGAATTCATTTATCTGCAAGTAGCACACAGAGTCTCAGAGACACCATAAAATTACAAAGCTTTTACATCTGAGACATTGTCACCAGAGGAAATCTGTATTAAGTTTCTAGGTTCAACCTTTCTTTTAACAAAGATAAATGTATTCACACCAATTTGTTATGCAGAGATTTTTCTGAGAAAATATGACAAGAGTGGTTACATCAACAGCTTTCCTGACATCAGTTTGTACAATGCCCAAGTTGCAAGATGTTAACCTTAAAAATCATAAAATCCTAACAGTCTTTTTGTAGCAACACTTCTAAGTTTTTCCCCTAGTATTTGAGAAGGAAAAAATCATTACTTTCCAGTGCTCAGAGCTATACATTTTTCCCCCTGATCTGGTTGTAGTCCCTTGTTACTTTTAGCTATGACAGAGGTAAGGCAATAAGTCCACTCCAAGCGTCAAGTTATCTCCTCCACACATATACATCTGTACACTGAGGGCCAAATGACATCAGGAACCCCCACTTCTCCTAAGACCCATCCTATGACATCCTGTAACTTCTGTTTTGAAGGAGGAAGGTGGCAGTGACTTCCCAAACCTCAGCAGAAAAAAAGACTGCTTTCCACCATACTAAAGTTGCTGGAAGCAGTCATTCTGAATCTATTTCAATGGGAAGGGAGAGAGTCTTTCCTTTGAACAGACTTTCCTTTCCTTTGCCTTTCTTTATACAGAGAGAAAGTATTTTCTTTGTCATAGGAGAAGAGACAGAAAAATATTCACTGCTAGTCTTCCTTGCAAAGGGGTAAGGGTAGAGAGTTGAAGATGGATTTCAAGAATGGGGCATGTTAGGCCATGAGACAAAATTAGGAAGACTTCCATGGCAAATTGGGCTCATGGACTAGAACAGGGCTTTCCAAAGTGCCGCCGTTGGCGACACACCAACAGCGGCAGCGGTGGTGGCGCGGGGCGCATGCGGGGGCAGGGGCGTGCACAGCAGAGGTGCAGGGGGTGCGCAGGGGCAGGGGCGTGCACGGTGGTGGCGGCAGCGGTGGCGGCCTCCAGTAAAATGTGGAAGCGCTGATGGCGCGGCGCTGCCACCGCCGCCATCCACACCCCTGCTGCCGCTTCCGGGTTGTGTGGCGACACACCAGACTGTGTCTTGTGACACACTAAAGTGTCGCGACACACAGTTTGGAAAGCTGTGGACTAAAAGTTCTCTATGTCTAAGCAGTGCATGTAGAGTGTAGATTGTGAATTGACCCCTTCTAGTTAGGGGCTAACTTTGCTTGTTTGCTTGCTCTACCTTGCATGCTGTTCCAATCATAAGGAATTGGAACAACTTAGAAACCACACAGCCTAACCACACATCCTACAGTAATTTATACTCTCCCTTAACCAATACACTACCACCCTGGGGTAATATGGTCCTCATTTGTTCTCAAAAGCCCTCCTAAGAGTCACATTTTTATGCCTCTTTGAAAATATTAGGGTATTAAAGGGTAGTTTCATGTAGAGCACATTGCAAAAAACAGTCCTGGCACAAGTGATAAGAGCACAAATGACCAAAAGCAAGGTCTCCAGCTCCAGAAATGGCCACAACTGGTACACAAGACATAATTGTGGAAAAAAACTCTTCTGACCATGGTCTCTACCTAGTGTTCAAGCAGAAGCTGAGTCCAGAAAATCCCCAGCTTTGTCTAGGAGAGTGCAACTAGATGTCTGGGGTAATGCAACTAAAACCCTCTAAAGCCCTCTAGAGCTAAACATGAGCTATTTGTTTGAGTCAGTTGGTTTTCAAATCCACAGCCATTCCAGGGATTAAGTGTGAGCCTGTTTTTGCCATCAAGATTCTAATAGACTCCAGACACTGAATCAGGACTTCTACCACTTCTTCTGCCTATCTGGGGCAGAGATGTGCAACTGAGTATCATCTGCATATTGATAATACATTATCCTGTGCCAGCAGATGACCTCTTCCAATGCGTCATGTAGATGTTAAACAACAGAGACTTGTAGTTTTCCATAAGGGAGTGCCAAGTGCTTGACCTTTATCTCCTTCCCCACTGACTGGAACCAGCCACTCAGGAAGGGGAACTACTACAAAGTGGTGTCCCTGCTCCTAAGCCTCTCAGTTGTCTCAGAAGGATACTATGGCTGATAGTAGTGAAGGCATTTGAGAGATCTAGCAGGATCAGAATAGTTGCATTCCTCCTATCCTGGTCCCACCAAAGGTCATCAATAAGAGTGTCCGATGTGGTATCAAATTTATATCCAGGTCTGAATTCTGACTGGAAAGGCTCAGATTATCTGTTTTTCCCATAGTAATTTGTAACTGCATCCCCACCACCTTCTCAACCATCTTCCCTATAAAAGAAAGGTTAGAGACAGGGCAATAATTGTCTAAGATAGCTGTATCAAGTTTTGGGAAGGGAGCAATTAACTGTTTGGGTGTCACCAGATCAGTGTTTTTTATGCTCAGTTCTTATTCTCCACAGCCACCAGTAGACCACAGTCACAAGCAGCCCGTAGGTCCTCCATACCAAGTTTGCTGTGAACCACTATCTTTCTGGGGCATCAACCATCAAGGTAATCCATGGCTCTCCTAACTTCTGTTCTTGGCTACTATTTTCAGTCTTCTTCTGCTTCTCTTTTGTCTGCTCCTTGCCTTTCTTATTCTCATGGTGTTCCAACTTTCTGAATCCCATCCAGATAACTCCAACAAATTTAACTACTCTCTTTCTCTAAACCATTTTCTTCATCCCTTTCTGTACACTTTTCTCAAATAATTTTCTACCACCAATCAAGTTGGAGTTAGCTACCAAATAGACAGACCCCCCAGGATGATATGTCCCCAACCTCACCCTTCAGGTTTTCAATCACACGGTGCACCCATTGCTGCTTTAATCAAGTCCATCCATCTTGCTGCTGGTCATTATCCTCTTCTTATTCCTTCCACATTCCCCAGCATTCTAGACTACTCAGTGAAGCTGGATCTTCATATAATATGTTCAAAATATTATAGTTTGGGCCTGGTCATTTGTGCCTTACTATGAATTGAAATTATGCCTTGGCTGTTGTGATTTTCTGCTTCTCCCTATATTGATGCTGCCTGATATGGATGCCTGCTTGCTTTATCTGGAAGCTGGGATGACCTTCATAACTTGGGTGACCCTGCTGACAATATGTGATCTTGGCATACACTCCTGGCATTCTCTGTTCATCCCTCCTTCCCAGAAACACTCTCCCCACCATGATGAGGCAACATAGTAGGACTTGGAAGGAGGGATTGGTCACCCTAGTGATCTAGAAAACACAGATTTTTACCATATTTTAATTTTAAAATCTTCTTTAAATTATTACAGTAACTAGTCACAAATAGCTTCCTATTTATGCAATATACTCCTGGTAGTGTCATCTAAATTGAACAGATGAATGGCTTCTAATAATGTATGTTTACTTCATGAATGTTTGAGCAATTACACTGTAATTATGTCTTTGTAGGTGCTTTTCTGCTGACATATAGAGTACCAATGCCTTTTTAAGTGTAATTGCTATTCTTTGTACCATTTAGCAAAGCTCAACCATTGTTATTGGCTGGCAAATTACTTACACTTAGACCATAGGTAACTGGCTAAGTAAGGTGATGCTGTCAATAACGTTACAACATAAAGTGATACTGAGTGGAAATTCAAGGCATATTTTTTCCCTTAAACTGTAATAGTTTTCTATGTTTTAAAAGAACAAAGAACAAAACACCAGTTTCTAAACTATATCTGCCACCTGATGCAGCCTCATGTCTTCTCCCAAACACACAGCCTATAAACAGGGAAGCTTTGCACTTCTGTCTTTGTTTATGCATTGTTTGAGACTCTGACTTATGTTCCTTATTTCTCCTACTCTCAGTCCAACTTTAGCTATGTGCCACATGTGATGTGTACCAATGGTAAAAGTATGTATATTGCCACCTATGTCTCTCCTTCCCTAGATGTATCAAATAATGTCAGTAGATTTTAAATAAACAGTGCAAAGGCTGATTTACAACCCTATATAGTCCAAATCTTGATTGTTGCCTCAAAGCTATTAAGTCTCTGTGAGTATTTGACCTCAAAAAAGTAACTCTAATTCACTTCAAGATGCTTTGTGTCACTCTGACTTCCTTCCTTCCCTGGCACATTTAATAACCAGAAGAGCCCTATGCATAGAAACTTTTTCCAGCTGCTGAACATGCCACAGAAAAAAATGAAGCAAGGTTAAATGAAGCAATGTGGCACTGTCACTTTATTCTTTAGAACCAGGGGGCCATGTTGCTCTGCAATGGGGTGCTTCTATGTGCACCCCTTTGAAGATCTGAAGAATCCTAATAGCTTTGCTTCACCTTGTATGTGGATCTCTCATGCCATTTATCTTGCATAATATTTAATAAATAAAATTTGAATAGACTCATTACAAGTGGGTTTGCATTGCATTTTATTTTCTAGTAGGAGAACTGTTGTATAATCCATATTTTCACTTCCACAATGAAATAAACCAGATCTTCTCATCCTGGTATCTCCAGATATTGTTAGATAGTTTCTTGAATTCTCAAACTTCATGGCCATCAGCAGCTGTACTCAGTTCAGTTTCAACAGTTATGAAAGAAACTTGATTGGAGGAGCCTACTATAAATAACCTGAGGCTCAAGGACAACATTCTGCCATCACCACCACCCTTGTTTTCCAAAGGCAACTAGGTATTCTTAGAAGTCAGTTAGGTTTCACTTTCTTTCCTAACACGCTGGTTGGGGAATTCTGGAAGCCCACATACAGTATCTTCAAACTGCCAAGGTTGAGAAACACTACTCTAGACCAGTTACTCATTAATGGAGACTTGCTAGTTTGAGGTTAAAACAGCTCAACTAGGCAAGCAGTATCTGCTGCATGGGAATATATAGCTCAGATTGGCAATTCACAATTCTAGGTGCTATCCTGGAAACTTGGCACATATCATTTTCCCTTGGAATGCAAGTAGCATTTGGTACATTGTAACCTTCTAATTTATGTCAGAAAAGAATATGATTGGTTTTGGTTGGGCTGTAATTATATCAGGTTATATAAATTAAAAATTGTGAAGTGGAAGCAATTGGAGTTACACCAGTAGAAATATAGAATATTTTAAATTTTATCAAAGCTACAGTAGCATGTATTGGTATCTTAATAGCATTATTTTATCAGTTGAAATTCAATGGGAAGTGCAATCTCATTGTAATGATGAAAGAAAAACTTATGCAAAAACTCACAATGCACAATTAATTGGATCTGATAATATAACCATCTAATTCTTTGGAATAATATTTCATAATCTCCCCAGCTAATAGTAAATGTACTTACTATCTAAATAATTCGTAATGTTTCTGTTTTAATCTAGTGGGCATAGATCCTTTTTTTCAGGTAATCTATTTCTGTAATATACCATTAAACCAGAATTTTGTTTAAACTACATATTTAAATAAAGTAATTGAATTTGTACTTCCTGGACTAAGATAATACAGTAGTGCTACCAATTATTTATTTCTCCAAATTTTGAAATACAGTTCTCAAATTAAAAAGTATTTTGGGACGCACTGCACTTAATTTGTATGCTTTTGAATGAAATACATACAAACCTTTGTATAAAGTTTGTTTAATTAAAAGTTTCATTTGATATAGAAATGGAATATTAATAGATTTATCATGTGAAGCCTATAAGAAATAGAATTAGAGAGATCTATATATAATTATATGTGATTTTGGGGAAAAAAATAGGTATGAATTTGCATATTCAAATGCATGAAAAATAATCCAACCCCCCAACTCACCAAGGGTCTATGATAATTGTTTATGTGTTGAGATTTTATTTTATTTAAGATGATGAACATTCATACATATAAACTGACTATATTTCCCTAGTGTAATTTTAACTCTCTCCTTGAGCCATAATAATAATAATAATAATAATAATAATAATAATAATTTTCACTAATTAAAAAAAATCAATTTCAGTAGAGATCAATAAATTCTTCCAGGCTTAATCCACAACGTGAACTGATCACATTTAATTTAAACTTGGGTCTCATTGCCAACTGCTTTGTTTTCAGCCAGTCCCTTATCTTTCTAAAATTCTTTCTCTACTTTTACCTCATCATAGCAGAACTTTGCCCTGGCAGAATCTTTTTTCCTGTCATGTCCACATGATTTTCACTTCATCTCATCCTCAGGCCAGGAGTGAGACAGCCCTAAATTATCCTTATCTGTCCTGGTATTAAAGTAGCACATTCATTCCCAATTATGGAGTCCTTAGTGCTCTCTGAGCTTGTTTGTTTGCTTGAAGACATTTCATTACCTGACTAGGTAACATCATCAGTGCTCACTGATGATGTTACCTAGTCGGGTAATGAAATGTCTGCAAGCAAATAACCAAGTTCAGAGAGCATCAAGGACTCCACAGTTTAACCCTGAGTTACATATATTCTCTTCATTCCCAATTATTCTGACACTGTCCGAGGGCAGCCTCAGGGTTTATAAAATCTGCTAGGCTTTGTTACCCTGCAGAGACATCAAATTACTAACAAGACTGGGAATTCAGGTAACAGAGGCAAGATAGGGATTTGCACAGCAAATTTTATGCTAGCATTTATTCAAAGATGAGTGGATACACAGTTACTCTTTAGTGGGGAAAGGCCCTACAATTTAGCCTCTCAAGGAGAGGAAGGCTCAGGGTTAATGAGATGTTCCCTGCTTCTCAGCTGTAATGGTTCCCCTGAATATGTTTATCAAAACATGCAGGACTTAAGCCTGAAGTCTCCATAATTACTAAGGTTCCTTCCTGTCACCCTGGTTTCCATATTCAGTTAGGGGAAGGCAGTGCCAGCAAGAAAAATGAACAAAAGGATTGAAGGCACTGATCTCAGTAACTTCCAAACACACCTTGGAAAGGTATTTCAGAAAGGGAGAAAGATCTACTTTTTCGTTATTGCTTGCTTTATAATTTATTTATACTTTCCTTTATCAAGAGCATCTCAAGGTGGTGCACAACATAGTTTCAATTTAAAAAGAACATTAGAATATAAAGAAAATGGTATAAGAATATCAGCCTCCAAAACATTAGATAGTAAAGCATTAAAGTGTGGGGACACTATGAGTCCAAATTAAAAAACACATCCAACAAGCAGCTTAAAAACTTCACTGTTGTCATTGTTCATTAAATACCAGGAGGTAGAGGGTTCCAAAAAGGGGAAAGGGCTGCTTTTGAGTGATTAGCAAAGGCAGTGTAGAGATCAAGATCTCACCAGCAAGGCTTTGTCTTATGATCTCAAGGAGGTTATCCACTAGATAACCTAGTTCTGAGATAGTTGAGTTTTTGTATGAGAATAGCAAAACTTTCAACCAGCCAGTACAGCTGCTTATATACTGATGAGATATGCAAAACCAGGACTTTCTCAGACATGCTCAGTCAGCTGCAGCTTCCAGCAGAGCCAACATGAAGTATGCCGGAGTAGTCTAAATGTGAGGCCAGTGAGTCATGTGCTATAGTGATCAAGTTATTTTGATATGGAAAAGACATAGTTTACACGAGGACTGCTCATAGCAGTGATTTCAGTGTACCTCTATCAATCAGAGGGGCAATGGACTGATTCAATGTCAGGAATTTTCAAAAGTTTATAAAATATTTTGAGTGCAACGCCCACATTTATTATCCTTTGAATGATTTGAGATGGAAATCTGATGAATCAAGTATGAATTATGTTTTAAGAACCTTTAAAAAAATCTCATATAATTTTATTTTCTAAATCTGAGCATGAACAGATAGTTAGAGGTCCAAATGGACAGTGTGCATATTTTTGGAAAAGTTGTTCTATCTTAGGTACTCTCTGCTGCAATATCTTTCCTAACTAATGTCCTTTGCATTTTTCTTTTGTTGTACGTACAGCTGTAATTTACTGTATAGTCTATTGAAGAAACATAGTATATCCATTTAAAGGGCCAGTTGTTGTTTTTTCTCCCCAGTCTGACATTTGTCACACACACTGCACTGGCTGATGCTAAAAGCCTTTTCTTTCCTGCTGTAAAAACATACTTAGCAGTTTTCACCCTTTGTGGACTGAACACAGAAGACTTTTCAGGAAACGTCAAGCATGCAAACTGTTATGCCTTTAAATGGATTATATTCAATTACTGCAATTATGCAGTTACTGTAAAAAATGTAATTTTTAGTCTGAAGGGAGAGTACAGAAAGAACATTTATGAACTTTAATTGCTGCATAACATTAACCTCTTACTCTTGAATTCTCCAGCTCTTTGAAATGGACTTGGAAGGGAATAACAACCCAGAAGAATCCTAAATGTTGGGTCATTTCAAAGATTGCTCCAAAACTGAGAATACATCAACTGCATAATTAACTTAGAAGCTTCGAATAATTGCTCAAAAATATGAACAAAAAAAACAAAAGGAAAGAAAAGATAGCTGGGTTGTTCTAGGAGAACATCCAGCTTCTATAGCAGGACAATACCTTTAGTAGGAACAACCAAAATGGCAGGAAAAAGCGTAAGATTTAAAATTATCAAGGGCTCTTTATCAGGCAAGATGTTACAAAACCCGTGAAGTGAAGAAGAGGTAAGAAAGTCTAGAAAATTAGGCCAAGTATCTCAATAGGCTTGCAATTTATAGTTCTCTCAAGATGGAGACTGTAAATGGAATGCATTAATCTGAGATTTCCAGCAGTGGACTAATGCTGACACCCATCCTCTGTATGAAGATACAAAGTGTTAGTCCTCAGTCTGTCTAATCATACTGGGAAAGATATCTTCTCCTGGCTTGGGTGAAACAATAATAAAGAAATACTATGGAATTTATATTAGGAAACCATGGTGATCCACAGGGGGGAAAGGGAGAGGAGGTAACATCATGGGTGTCATGATATTATTGATGCAAATTACCTAATTTGTGTCATTTCTATAATGACATCATGTCATACATACTGTCATAGTGACTTCTACCAGATGCCCATGTTAGAACATAAGGTAAAAAGTCAATTAAGCCAAATTGTATAGTTTGCCTAGTAGCCAGAAGGGACTGAACCTTCTGTTTTTAAAAGCTTCATAATAAAAATAGTTCTGAGAAAACAAATATGGGCAAATAATATGGGGAGGTGATTGAGTCAAACTTGAGCAAATAATTTAAAAAACGACAACTTATCTTAAAATAAATCTTTAAAGTGAGTAATCTGGCCAGATCATGCCTTTTCTCTTTAAAAAATGATTACTGTGGTCTTTATTTTTTAAAGCTCCCTCCACTAATCTCATGCCTTTCAAATGCTCTTCAGGTTTCACTTCCTATATTCCTAGCAATTTGTTTAAGGATTATAGGAACACTGATTTATGTTAGGGTTACCAAGCTGAGGAACACTGTTCTATTCATTCCTATATTATAAATCTTACCTATTGGATCCAGACAAAGTTAACAGCAAGATTTTGATGCATCAGTAGGACAAGTTAAGGACAATTAAATCCTATTATTATAAATGATAATTGTCATTAATTTGTCCTACTGATTTTGATGGATCTTAAAATCAATTAATTTATGTCTAGGACCAATTCTGTGGATACAAACCAATCAAAATCAAGAATGGTTAGGGTCATAGTTCACTCTTAATCAAGAACAATCCACATTAATGAAAAGTATAACAACATTCTAAAACAGAACGATAGAAAGATTCTGTTGTGAGAATACAACCAATTTTCTCTTACTATAACTCTGCCTCTTAATCAGGGTTCCTTGATTATTATTTTTTAACTAATAGGTTCTACAGCCTGAAAAGTTTGAAATCTCCTGTTGTAAAGGAACAAAAGAGCTCTTTCCTATTTGTCTCCATTGTAAACAAAGTTTTCTTTCTCAATGAGATGCATGAAAAAATAAACAAACAAAAAATCCTCCTTGATCCTCCCTCCCAATTTAGATTTTTGACAGTACATAAGAGTTCAGTGATGTCAGCCTCATGGGGCAAATCAGATAGGAATCACAACCAGATGAGCTAATTCTACTTTATTGTAAAGCTACATTGACAGAATCTTGCAAGCCTCAAAGTACAGTACAAATCTCCCCCTATCTCCTTTACAGCCCAAGAAACTAGGGAGGGTCTTTTCTGAGCCTCTTGCTGCTCCCACTATCCAGTTGTGGGCTATGCTGTCTCTTATCTGACTGTTCCCTTGGCAGCATCTCTTGGCCCAGTCTCCCAAGGTCTTTCCCACATACCATCATAAGTGGTATGCCTCAAGAGTGAATTTTCATCCAGCTGCGATTAAGTAAAAATGCCGAATGACTGCCAGATAGATTTTATGGTCAACACGCTTGCTCTGTCTCTTGTGTACATGGCTCTATAGTGGGGTGGGTATGTCAAAAATCCCTCTAATGTGTTTTTTCATGCCTCTATTAATTTTAGTGTAGTGTGATCTAGTCCTTCAGAGGCTGAAATGAGCAACTGTTTGTCAGAGAATAGTCCCATTAATGTCATTGCAGCTAGTCTATGGTCTATGACTTGGCAATAGTAGCAGAGTTTGAGCGGAACCTTTCAAAACATTTCATTTGCTGGACTTCATTCTGATGTTTGTGTCTGGTTGATCACTGGCCCTATTTTAACCCTGTTCAGGCATTATAAAACAGAATGGATCACAGTGACAGGGGACTCACATGTAACCCTTCCCCACATACAGTATCTGTTTATCTTGGCCTCTATGTTGTCAATAAAGTTCTAAATATGCTTCAAAAACAATCCAACACTGTAACTGTGGAAATGATATGGGCATGTGCTCTGGCCTAATATCTTCCATCTATGACCTGCCTAACCTTACAGTATAGACTAATGGAACACCCTACACCCACTCATTTCTCAGTCACCTTACCAGATTTCCATCTGGCAGATTTGTCATCTGATGTTTATATTAAATTGGTCAAGTTGGATTTGGAAGTGGTCATGTGACCATAAAACATTAAATTCAGAGGACTTGGTTTTTAAATATAGTAATTGTAGTAGTAGAAGAAAAAGAAGATAGAAAGTCGTCAAGACTACAGAGTAGTTTAGTTTTTTCAACTCTTCATCCAACTTCCCCATGAATTTATTCTGGCTAGAGTTTGTCCTGCATGGATCCACTGAAAATGAAATACGCAAGTTCACTTTAACTAGCATTCCATGTGGCTTTCCTTTTAAGCCCTATTTGGTAGTTTTAAAGTAGAAAAGATGACTACATTCAGCTGAATATAAAGGCCTCCATGCAGCTCCCTGCATAAAATTCTGTAATTATGTATAGCAGAATGGGGCTATATTTTCACTTTAGACTTTCTAACTAAACATAGTAATGTAACAGCTAAAAGTGGCAGGTTTCAGTAGACAACCTTTCCATTAAAGCAAAAAAGGTATGAAATTCAGTTGCAACTGAGGGCTGCACTTTAATTTTGTTGGTTTCCCAGGGATTGTAAGTGGTGTCACCAGCAACACCATGGCTGGGTGGGATCAAGCACACCTTATGGAGGATCCATTTTGCCATTGTATATTCAGAAAACCAGGAAAACCCACCTAACTAGGGATAGGGTCTTCTGAGGAATAAAATGCCTCTTAACTCCCCCTCCCCCAGCAAATGTATATTAGGGTATGATAAGTACCAAATAAATAAATATGTATTAGAGGAATATCACATAATAGCTGTAGAGAATGAGAGAGATGACAGAAAAATGTAAGAACCATTACATAAGCAAAGAGGGCTGGGAAGCACAATAGTATTCAGAAGTGACTCAGGCAGCTTCCTCCCTGATTCACCGAGGTACAGTATAAGAAGAGGGCACAGGGGGGGAAGTTACAGCACAATCAGACGTCTGTTTCTGTTTCTGTTACTACAGCCAATCTCAATAAAAGTAGTTCTAGTCTTCCTGTGGAGTTGAATTTCTGGTCTGGTCTACCTGATGGGGCTGCCAATAACAGGTACCATTTTTGCTTGTCTCTTAAAATGTTTTAAAAATAAAGAAGGTTGAATGGTATCAACTAGTATGGATGCAGACCATGCCAATAGGAACTTGATTTAAACTGAAACACAGCTGTATCTAGAATAGTGAACTTGTTTTTAATTACTGTGTATATATTTTAATATTTTGAGAGCTAGTTTCCAGTCTTACAGAAAATCGTAATGTGTATTCCAACATGATTTCAAAAGGAAAATGTAATATCACAATTAATATTGGAAGTATGCAGCATTTCCTGCATATAATAAATGTATGTGATAAAACTATTATGACATGGGACATTATAATACATACGTTCAATTTGTTATTTTGGGAAGTAAAATCTCTTTCAAGTCAAGCTTGTCTTATGGTGACTTCATGGACACAACCATGTAGTTTGGCTGGCAACAATATGGAAGTGGTTTGCCATTGCCTTCTTCCAGGATATTTTTCCATCTTCCAGTCCTGGTATTCCTAGGTAATCTATCATTCAAGTACTAACCTGATTAACTAGCTTTTGAGCCTAGATGGATAAGTGAGTCAAGATTTGCTTCTATGAGTTATTATTTGACAAGCTCGTAGATAGGTAACATGTAATAATTTCCATATACTAGAATTTGAATTTCTAAACAGCATACATTTGAAGTTTTCAGCCTGTGCATAGAATGTATGCTTTCCATGCAAAAAAGTCCTAAACTTAAGAAAACACATTTTACTACTGTGTGACAGACCATCTCTTTTCTCAACTTAAAAACTTAACAACTCAGATCTTCTAGTATTTTTGCAGCATTCAGACCCTGAATATAATAAAATATTAGATGTTTTCACCATACACATTTTATTTCATAGCATTTATAGAAATGCTATATTAACATTCAAACGGTAGGATGACATATTTCATATTATTAGTCAGATCCAGTCTCCTTGAACGCATGTAAATTAAATGCAGCAGCTTAAAAATAATGGTGTATGTGAGCTGCCTAATCCACAAATCTGTCAAACATCACATATTTAATTAAGCATCTACTGCAATTATGTATCTGACAATATCTGATCACTTTTTAATCCTTACAGCAGGGAAATGTGTTTGAAGTCTCATACATGGTGCAGCTCTTTTCTTTTTTTAACTTTTTAAAAATGTTTTACATGTTCAAAAGATCTTTATTATGAATACCAAGAAAGTGGAAAATACTATTTTAAAAATGATTGGGTGTTCTTTACTGCTGATTCTTCTGCATCCGTGCAATACTTTTCTTTGACATGCATCTTCATGAAACCAAATTTTTAAAACATTTGCAAATACTTTCAGCTAGCAATGAAGGAAAGGATGCTAAAATTCTGAATGAAGGGAATGATTCATAAAACTGTGTCACATTAAATCTGATATAGCACAAAGGCTTTTGGTTCTTTCCTGATGCAAGTAATTTATCAAAGTATGTCATGCTGGAAAACTAGATGGCACAGGGGAATATTATTGGTGTATAAAACCTTTCACCTTTAGGTCACAGGTTTGTTTCTAAACAGGTCCCTGTTGAGTTAAAGAGCTGGACCTCTGATGGATTTCTAATGACCTTTGTGCAAAATGTTGGTGGGCTCCCTATAATTTTGCTAACCTAGTACCTCAATCATAAAATTATAGTTGTATACCAACATCCCTGGCAATCAAGGAAGTCAAATGGACAGGACTAGGATCGATATTTCATTTTTGGTTTTTTTTAAAAGGTGAATTGCCACAGGTTTAATGGTGGGATAGAATATGACTATAAATGAATCAGAATGAGAATTTAATTTGGATTATGGGGCTTATTTACATATTATGTTTCTCTTTCTTAAACTCCTAAGTTGAAGGAGGGAAACTTATAAAACTTATAGCTTCTGGGCTGTATGTGTCTCCACAGATTTTAGGATCTTAACAAAAGTTGCATCAACACCACTGTACAGTATCTGACATTTTTTATGCAGCAGCTCTTAGTGCATCTTATTAAAAAGTCCTAAATTCACCTACAATCTAAATGCATCATATTTATTCCTCATTCTGATTGTAACTATTTTGCTCCCGGCTCCAAAACCCAGAAGTGCATGTATTTTCCTTTTCCTTTTTGCTTTCTATGTCCTTTCTTTAAAAGTTTGATTTCTTCAGGATGAAAATTTATTATTAAGGCACTTACTGACAGGAGAGCAAGATGTTACAGCTTTTCCATTTTTATCATATGGTGATTTACACTTATACTGTCATATCATAGTTCCTTACCTATTACTTGGGTTCTTTCTAGATTTTCAGTTTTTTTTTAAAATGCTGAGGAAATTACTTCCTACCTGTGACTAGTAGGAGTAATTGAAAATGCATTTAATCTCTTTCTACTATGCTAAATGCAAACCAAAAATCTGAAACTACTCTTTTCCAAGCAGTTTTTTTTTTCAAATTTAAATTTAAAAAAAATTAATGCCCTAGGCATAGACTAGATGTGGCTTCATTTTTCTAATAAAAAAAATGGTTTGTAACTCATCAAACAAGCTCTCCAACACCTGTAGTGGCTTTAAAAGTTTGGATTTAATCCCTTCATTTTCCAGTTTTGCAACATGCTTGTCCTGCCCTTAAATAAAACTTTCATTTAAAAAATGGTTAGTACAGCTGGACAAAAAATGTGCTCAAAGTTTAGAATCACATATCATTGTTTATACAGATGACTATTTGGGAGAGACTTCAATAGAGACTGATTTTACTAGCAAAGGAGTCAGCTTTGACAATAACATTAGGTGATCAGCAACAGCGACTCATATTTTCCAACTGTGATCAATGTGGACTCTAATCCATTAAACGCAGACCTGAATATCACCCGGCAGATATGAATAAATGGCAGTGGAAATGGAAGGAACGAAAAAGTATGGAGTTGTTTCATAATGCATTCCATTTGAGAACTCAACAGGAATTCAGCCTGATTCCAGATTTTCAATTAACAGACCTTAGATATGGACTGAAAATAGTTCTTTTCTTACAAACAGAAATGCTTTTCGTTCAGCTGTGCTTTGCCTTTGTTCATAGATTTGTTTTCATTTGTCCCTCCTTAACAGAGCCTTTGCAAACATGTTAGCAAAGTATATTTTTGAAATGTCATGGAATGAATTTGTTAGATGTTGAAAGTGGCCAACAATCATTTGACTCATTCAGATAACAAATTAAATATCTAAATACTAATGCCAGTGGGGATAAAGCGGGCAAGGGGAGAGAAAACAAAGCACAAGGTGGACTTAGCATGTGTTAAGTCAAGCTAGGAATCATGATAAGATCTCTGGAAGCGAATTCGGTGGTCAGAAACCAATGATAACCTCTACTTTCAAAACCACATTTAGTGTTTTAAGGGCATGGCTTTTGTTTATTGCAATAAATGAGTGGAGCATTCCTCTTTCTAGGGATTTCTATAGCTTGGTATCAGTAATATTGTGCCATGCTATACTCTGTAGCTGAGTGACGCAAATTATAGGCCTATTAGTTTATTAAACACAGTAAGTAAACTTTATGCCAGATTTTTATATCTAAAATTAGTGGATTGGGTACAAAATGAAAATATCATTGCTGAAGAACAGGCTGGATTTAGAGGGGAATGATCATCATTAAATCATTGTATGGTTCTCCATCATTTGGCAAAAAGATATTCTGTGTCCCCTTGAGGTTCCCTTTTTGCAACTTTTGTTGACTTTAAGTTAGCTTTTGACCTAATATCAAGGGAGAGACTGTGTGACAGTCTGAGACAGTCTACTATTGATAAAAGGCTGCTCCTACTTATTCAGTCACTTTACTCAAATACCTCCCTGAGAATTAGATATACTCCTTGGGGACATTTATCTAAAGCAGTCCCAATTTATAGTGTAAGACAAGGTGGCATATTAGTTCCACTACTTTTTAATCAATATTTAAATCCAATAATCCAAGTGCTTGCTGTTTCAGCCTATCACCCACCTATTTTAGCTAATTGTGCAATTCCAGCATTATTGTATGCCGACGATGTAGTTGTTATGTCTATTTCACAGGTGGGAATGAGAAAAGCACTTAGGACACTAGCTTTATTCTGTACAGAACAAAAGCTATCAATAAACTATCAGAAAACCAAAGTTTTAGTGTTTGCCCGACGTTATCATAAAATTCACAAATGGCAAGTAAATGGGACTCAAATTGAGCAGGTGCGCACCTATAAATATATTGGAGTGCAGTTCCATGCTTCTCTGTCCTGAAATGCTCATTTTTTTTACTGGGAAAGTATCGCACAGCGTACCTCTATAGCTATTTTAAGATTTTACCACTCAAAAGGAGCTCATTACATCCCTGCAGCTTGCAAGGTTTTCCAAGCTAAGATAGTCCCTCAGCTTCTTTATGGTTCCCAAATTTGCTGTTTTGCAAAGCTTAACATTCTTGAAACTATACAAAATAAGTTTATTTGAGCCATACTGACGGTTCCAAAAAGAATCCAAAATGCCATCTTAAGTGTAGAGACAGGTATAATCTAGTTGGACTCTAGAGCATGGTTTCTTCTTATTACCTTTTCGCTAAAGTTAATCCTACTTCCTATAGGTTTGGCCCCATTAGTACTTAGAGATCGTTTTCAATCATTGTGGCTTAAAAAAGCCCTAGATAAAATTCATTTACTGGGCTTCTGTATGGAAAGTTTGTGCTCATTAGGTTTTGATAATGCTAGAATTGCCCTCAAACAACCAGGGCCACAACTAGGGGGGGCAAGCAGGGCATGTGCCCCGGGCACCGCACTGAGGGGGGTGCCAAAATGACAAAATAGGCTCAACAGCTATGCGTGCCTGGTGCAGCAGACCATCCTTGGGCACCAGGTGAGCCAGGTGGGCGTTGGCCACATCCCTGGTCCTGCCACAGCGAGCGGGTGGGCAGACTTTGTCGGGCCCTCCTGGAAGCCAGCTTCCCTCCGTCCCCGCTGCCTTGCAGCCTTTCGGGCACACCAAGTGAGACTTTTCAGCTCTGTGGCGGCCTGGCACCACGCAGCCTCCGATCCCCGGCCTCGAAAGTGCTGCATGGGAACACTCCGAGCACTCTGGGCGGTGGCGAGCCCGAAGCGGATGCTGCTCCTGCACCCCTCGTCCCCAGCTGCTTGGACAGGGGCTGTGCAGACTGGGCTGATGGGTGCTGGAGTCCTGCAGGGCCAGAGGAGGCTCTTGCTCGCTCCGGGGCTCGGGGCACAGAGGGAGGACGTGGCGGCGCAGCCGGTGTCTGGGAGCCCCGTCTCTCTGATGGAGCAGATCTGGGACCTGGGAGTCTGGAGGGCAGCATGGTGAACACCTGGCCCTCGGCTCCCCCCGATGCATCCTGCAAAGGGGGCCCTCCACCCGGTGCCACTTTTGTTTTTAGTCTTAAGACATACTGGTGCAATCTTTTTGTTGCTTCCTCTTAATGCCCATCCCTGTTTAGCTTCTGGCCAGGGGTCTTTGTTTCTTACTGGGAGGTTCTAATTGTGCCATAGTTGGACTTTGTTCACTGCCAGGTGGTTATGGTGGTTTCTTAAATCTGATAGAGAGACAGCTGAAATGAAGAATCGTGGGAAGGATACCCAGCCAGGGGTCTCTTCAAGAGGGTCTCCTTTCCTCAGTGCTCTCCACTCCCTTCCCATGGGGAAGAGGGGCCAGAGACTGTTCTGATCTCATGAATGGGCAGAACGGAAGGAGGCCAGAGGTTCCAGGCTTCCCTGCTCCCCAGAGTGCAAGGGAAGGGAGGCTGGCAGGGCATTCCCAGAAGAGATGCCAAGGGGCTGTTTACAGCCAGGACGTTCAGGCACAGCAAGTGGCTGAGCCAGACTCCAACCCTGGGAGGGGAGGAAGAAAACAAGGATCTCAGCCAAGTGTTTTCAGCCATGGGTCAGTTGGCCAGGACTCCTGCAGGTAGGCCAGAGATGCCTGCCACACAAAGGTCTGGGAAGTCCGGTGTAATGGTCATTTGCAAGCTGGCCCTGTTCACAGATGGCGCAGTCCCCTGAAAGTGTGAAAGCATTTGAAAGGGTGGGGTTACTCTGAGCAAGCTCTAGGGGTCCAGAATCTCTCCGCCCCCTCCATTTGCTTGTGGCTCTCTAGGTATCAGCCAGGAGCAGCTTCTGTGTCTGCCTCTGCTTGGGTGGTCCTGAGGAGGCTTGTTTACTCAGCTCTGTCAGGAGAATCCTGGTGGCCCCCTTGGTCTGCAGGGCGGAAATCAAGGGTACCTTCTGGGCACCTGTGATCTGCCTTTGGTGATCTGAAGCCTGCGTGCTTACCAAGTGCTGCTGTGGATCAGACCACGGCCATGGATCACAACAACCCAGCCACCCGTAGGAGGTGGAGTGTCAGAAACTGGTCGGCACGCTATAATTGCCACTACTTGTGCCACTCTTCATCCACCCAAGACTTTCTTTTAAAGCCACAGTGTCTCTCCCCCCACCCACCCCGGAATCCCATTACAGGGTTGCTTCACCAGATTGTGAGGCAGGTGTACGCTGGCCATCTTGTCTAAGCAAAAAAAATAATAATAATTAAAAATCACTTTAAAAAAAATCTTCTCTTTATGCTTTCTGGCTATTTTCTTGTGCAAGATAACCTTCTCAGCATTAAAATCAGTTTTATTAATTTAATGTATAAAGGTACTGTAAAGTTTCCCCCACACACACACATTTGTGCAGTCGTGTCCCACTCTAGGGGTCGGTGCTCATCTCCGTTTGTTACCAGAAGGGCCAGCATTGTCCGAAGATGCTTCCACGGTCATGTGGCTGGCATGACGCATGCGGAACGCTGTTACCTACCCACTGAAATGGTACCTATTAATCTACTTGCATTTGTATGCTTTCAAATTGCTAGGTTGGCAAGAGCTGGGGCTAGTGCGGGAGCTCACTCCATCACGTGGGACTAGGGATTCGAATCTCCGAACTTGCAAACTTCCGATTGATAAGCCTGGCATCTTACCCGCTGAGCCACCACACCCCATAATAGAATAATAAAACTTGCTAACACCTCCTTCACCAACCCATGGTGGGGGCGCAGAATCCCTGTTTGCCCCGGGTGACACAGACCCTAGTTGCGGGCCTGCAAGCAACAATTTTGGGATATAGACTCCAAACAAATTTAAGCAATGTATCACACCCCAATATTTATCATATTCTTCCAAAAGAGTTTGCTTCAGCCTCCTACTTATCATCCATTACGATTATGAGATTTCATAAGGCCTTCACTTAAGACAGGCTGGATGCATTGCCCTCAGGAGTCCTTTTTGATATTTTAAGGATACTCCTATGTATCTTCGCTTATGTCCATGTGGTGATGGCTCAATAGAAACTCTAAGCCACATGCTACTATGCTGCTCCCTATATAAGGACTCTAGGTAAAAGGTAAAGGTTCCCCACACACATTTCTGCAGTCGTGTCCGACTCTAGGGGCCGGTGCTCATCTCCGTTTGTTAGCCGAAGAGCCAGCGCTGTCCGAAGACGCTTCCACGGTCATGTGGCCGCATGATGAGCGTGACAGACCTTCATTTATCTGATTTTGAAGAAATTTCCAGGTAGAAAGTGTGATTTCTACTTAATGTTACTTCTTTCAGACAAGGACTCAAAAATATCTTCCCAAGTCCCCCAGTTTTGTGCTACCATCTGTACAGTACACCGCACCATTAGTTAAGTTTGGAACTTCTTATAATTCTATTTTTATTCTGTTTTATTATATCTGTTCTTAATTGTTTTTTTAGATCCTATTATACTTATTGTTTTTCTGAGATAGATGATAGATGGATGGATGGATGGATGGATGGATGGATGGATAGATATAGATAGATAGATAGATAGATAGATAGATAGATAGATAGATAGATAGATAGTGTGAGGGTCTGCTCATGCAAGCCGCATGCGTTTCTTCCCAAGAACGACTTCAGCTCTTAACATGGATAAGTAAACGGTTTATTGGTTTACATGGGTGACTTCGTTAAAGGCACGGATGGTTCTTGAGGTGTTGTCTCGGCTTTATATATCCTCCTGCAAGAGCGCCCGCCCCCTCCCGTCAGAGCGCCTGCCCCCTCCCTGCTGAAGGCTTCCCTCTGGTCCGCTGCTGGTGACCTGGAGTACCCTCTGGGAGGTGTGATTTGATTGTTCTTCCTGTGGTCTTTGATTCAGCCAATGGCCTCTTAATGGCAGGGCTCTGAGTGCGTGCCAGAGTCCTGACATGCCGCCCGCCCAAGATATTCCTCCCCCTCCCTCTCTTTCGCCTATGTGGATGTGGTCGCTTTTCTTGGTGTTCATCATGGTATCTGTGAAAATACAAAGAAAATGTTAGTGTGTTGTCTCATTGGGGTCTCTCGGGGAATTTGCGGTGGAACCGTCTAATTAGGTCAGGGGCTTGCATGTGTCGCGCCGCCACCCATTCTTTGAATCCGACGGGTAGGTGTTGCCATTTGACCAAATATTGAAGTTGTCCCCTGTGCCATCGTGAGTCGAAGATGTCATCAATTTCGAAGTGCGGTTCCCCATTTACAACGGTAGGTGCTGGTTCTGGGGTTACTGGGTGCCACTGATCCGCCGGTTGGTACTGTTTCAGTAAACTAATGTGGAATACCGGGTGTATCTTTTTTAGCATCTTCAGAAGTTGGAGTTTTGCTGTTACTGGATTAATTACTTTCGTTATAGGGAACGGTCCGATGAACCTCGGGGCCAGTTTCCGCGACGCTTGTGTTGATCTGAGGTTTTTCGTTGAAAGGTAGACCTTGTTCCCTTCTCTGAGTTCCCATTCGATTGTTCTTTTCTTGTCTGCGTACTTTTTGTACTCGGCCTTTGCTTCTTGTAGTGTTTGCAACATCACTGGCCAGTTGCTGGTTATTTTGGCAATCCACGCCTCTGCTTGTAATGGACTGTGCGTTTTGTCTCTGTTGATCATGGCCACCTCTGGTATGGTGGCAAAGTCTTGTCCGGTTGCTATTTTAAAAGGTGTAAATCCGGTGCTTTGGTGTATGGCGTTATTATATGCCACTTCTGCGAATGGTAGTAAGTCTACCCAGTCATCTTGCTGATAACTTATATAGCACCGGAGGTATTGTTCTAGTACGGATATCAACCGTTCTGATGCCCCGTCCGTGCATGGGTGGAATGCACTGCTTAGCCCTTGTTCCGATCCAATAAGCTTGAGGAATTCCTTCCAGAATTTCTTCCACGATCACTGATGATGCGTTCAGGTGTACCGTGTATTCGGTAGATGTTTTGTATGAACAGCTTTGCCATCTTTGGTGCAGTCGGTATGCCGTGGCATGCGATGAAGTGGGCTTGTTTGGAGAAAAGATCTGTTATCACCCAGATCGCTGTTTTGTTTTTGCTCACGGGGAGGTCCACCACGAAGTCCATGGCGATTTGTTTCCATGGCTGGGTGGGGCTCGCGACAGTCTGTAGTAATCCCGTGGGTTTTCCTATTGTACGTTTCGCTGTGGCGCAAACCGGGCAGGACTTTACGTACTCTTTTACGTCTCTGCGTGACGTGGGCCACCAGAACTTCCATCTTACGAGGTGGATGGTCTTGACAAACCCGAAGTGCCCCGCTGCTTTGTGGTCATGGCAATTCTCGAGCACTCGTTTCCGGACTTTGTCGGGTATGTACAACTTGTCGTCTTTCCACCACTCCCCCTCGTGTTCTTGTAACATTTCTTTGTTTTCGCCCCACCACGTGTCATCTAAAATTGCTGATTGTATGTCTCTTTGTAGTACTGACTTTTCCGTTTGTCTCTCGTCTTGCTTCTGCGTGACTGCCATGTTCCCCTCTTGTACTGTTGTAATGGGTGTCGGGTTGCCAGGTAAGAGTGCTTCTGTGACTCCTTCAGGCTTTTCTTCGTGTTGCGGTAGTCGTGACAGTGCATCCGCTAAGTGGTTTTTCCCCCCTGGGAGGTACTTCAGTGAAAAGTTGAATCTGCTGAAGAACTCTGCCCAGCGCAGTTGTTTGGGGTTCAGTTTTCTAGGCGTTTTGAGTGCCTCCAGGTTTTTATGGTCGGTCCATACCTCAAACGGTGCAGATGATCCCTCTAACAGGTGTCTCCAAGTAGCTAGTGCATGTCGTACCGCGAACGCCTCCTTCTCCCATACATGCCAGCGTCTTTCCGTGTCGCTGAACTTTTTGGAGATGTAAGCGCAGGGTCTCAGTTTGTTTTCTCCGTCTGCCTGTAGGAGGATCGACCCTACCGCATAATCGGAGGCATCCGTGTGTATTATAAACGGTTTGTCGACTTTGGGGTGCTTTAATATGGGCTCCGCTGTGAACAGGGCCTTGAGTTTGTCGAAGGCTTCCTGGCATTCGGGTGTCCACTTAATTTTCGCGCTCGCTTGTCGCGTTGTCGGTTTGGCCCCCTTTGTTTTTGTTTTCAATAAGTCTGTTAATGGCAGAGCGATCTGCGCAAAATTCTTTATAAATTCCCTGTAGAAGTTAGCGAACCCTATGAAGGCCTGCAGTTGTCTCCTGGTTCGCGGTGGTTCCCACCCTAGAACTGCCTGTACCTTGGCAGGGTCCATTTCAATGCCCTTTTGTGATATGCGAAAGCCAAGGAAGTCTAGTTTGTCTTTATTGAATTCACATTTGCTCAGTTTGACGTATAGTTTGGCTTCTAGTAATTTTTTGAGCACTGCCAATACTAAGTGTTCGTGTTCCTCTTTGTTTTCTGAAAATATGAGGATGTCGTCTAAGTAGACGATGACGCCCTTGTATAGGAAATCGTACAGGACCTCGTTGATCAACTTCATAAAAATGCCTGGTCCTCCCGCAATGCCGAATGGGAGAACGTGATATTGGAATGACCCCAGCGGGCAGTTGAACGCTGTTTTCCATTCGTCCCCCTCCCGTATCCTTACTCGATAATATGCTTCCCTAAGGTCCAATTTGGTAAAGATTTTGGTAAAGCCGAGACAACACCTCAAGAACCATCCGTGCCTTTCTGTGAGGGTCCGCTCATGCAAGCCGCATGCGTTTCTTCCCAAGAACGACTTCAGCTCTTAACATGGATAAGTAAACAGTTTATTGGTTTACATGGGTGACTTCGTTAAAGGCACGGATGGTTCTTGAGGTGTTGTCTCGGCTTTATATATCCTCCTGCCAGAGCGCCCGCCCCCTCCCGTCAGAGCGCCTGCCCCCTCCCTGCTGAAGGCTTCCCTCTGGTCCGCTGCTGGTGACCTGGAGTACCCTCTGGGAGGTGTGATTTGATTGTTCTTCCTGTGGTCTTTGATTCAGCCAATGGCCTCTTAATGGCAGGGCTCTGAGTGCGTGCCAGAGTCCTGACAGACAGACAGACAGACAGACAGACAGACAGATATCAGTTCTACTATTAACTATTTTATTGTATCAGGCCTTAGGGCTGTAATAAACTAATTGATTCATTGACTGATTGATTACCCTGCATTACCTTGCATGATCCACCAAATGAGCAACCCATTGTATGAGGAGAAGAAGTCCACTTGAGCAATGTTAGATGTTGCCTTAATAGTGCAGTCCTAAGCTTGCTTAGAGAGCCAGTTTGATGTAGTGGTTAAGGCACTGGGCTAAAAACCGGGAGACCCTGAGTTCTAATTCCGCCTTAGGCACAAAGCCAGCTGGAGATCTTGGGCCAGTCACTCTCTATCAGTCGTAGGAAGAAGGCAATGTCAAACCACTTCTGAAAATCTTGCCAAGATAGATACTTTATTGATTTAGTCTTTTGACCATATCAAGTATGAATGAAGATAAAATAAAATAAAAAGCCATTATAAACATACAAGTAAATACGGGTAGATACAAATAAAACTGTAATACAAATTCATATCAAACCATCACCCCTACAGTCAACTCCAATCTGGTCTATGTAATCTGTTCTCTTTAGGATTGCCTTTGATATGAAGAGTGCAGTCTTGCTAGTAATGAGCTGGTTCTTACCCTGTAAAAAATAAGAACGTTTCTGCTGGCTGCTCCAGTATTTTTTGTTTTTTAAATATAAATCTAAGTGGTCAGTCATTTCTACAGAATATAATTTGCAATCAAATAAAATATGTGTGGTATCTTCAACAGCTGGGGCACCACAAATACATAATCTGTCTTCATATGGAACTACTTGGAACCTCCCATATCTTAACATAGAGTCTAATTGATCAAAACGAGCTGTAGTAAAAGCTCTTCTGAGATATTGGGGCAAGAAAGTTGTTAATTACTTTTCTAGTTGAAAGACAGATTTGTGTTGGGCCAGCCACTTCAAGGACTTAACATGTTTAAGGGATGCTATATCCTCTTGTGCAGCCAAATCCAAAACCCTTTGTTTGAAGCTTTTCTTGGCCTTCAAATCTAATTGGGCTGGAAAATGAGTTGAAAATCCATATTGCGAGATGGTATTGGTAAGTTGGGCCACCCAAGCACGAGAAGGCATATTATGCATCTGCTCTTCAAGACAAACCTTGGGTAATCTGTCTGAGTCCATGGATAGGATCTTCAGCCAGTAATTAAATACTTTAGTTACTGAGTGGCTTTGTATGGGGGCTATTATTAGTTGATGGTGACCTTTGGGGTTTTTCAGGCTTGAAGTAATCCAAACAATGTGTTGTAAGGCTAACAATATCTTTATTGATAGCATAAGGCAATAATGGATGTATAGTGCATTATTGCAAAAAGGAAAAATCAAAGCATAAGCAGAGTTCCATCACCAGAAGTGAGGAAAGAAAAACATCATGGTCTGTGCAAAGACCAGGCATAGTTACAGTTCAGATACAAGTACATGTAGATAGCAGTCTACATAAAGAAAGCATAGGAAGAACATAAGTGAGAACATAAGTGAGAATGAATACCCATGGTTCATAGCTGAAATATACCCATGGTACACAGAATTCTGATTGGTTCATATGGGCACTTCTTTCAGCCTAGCATTTTTGGTAGCAATTGTACTTACTATAAAGCGTCACACAATGGCAGTGTGGTGCATTGGCTTTCCCTTGAGATACTTTTCAGTTCCCCTGGGAAAAACACTGATAAGATGTTGTTTAGACTAGATAGAAGGACATCTGTTGTTTACGAATAGAATGTTTTGGGAACCTGCTTTTCAGCAGAGTAACTTGTAAATTTCCACTTTCAGGCCAGATTCAGTGAAGGAAATGCCATGCGTTTAATTCTGCATAGAATACTTTAACCAAATAACTTTAACACCCCTTCCGCATGGATTTTCGAAACGCTGTGGGGGAAAACTGTCATTTCAAAGGCACACAGAGACACAAATGATTTTATTTCAGACACATTTGTTCTAGTCCCAAGCTGGTTACCATGGTTGCATGTTTTTCAAGAGGAAGTGCTTTCGTGAAAATGTCTGCAATGTTAAGTTCAGACGGACAATATTCTAATTGAATAAATCCTTCTTGAATTGCATGTCTTACATTTTTGTATTTCACATCAATATATTTGGTACGACCTTTGACATTTTCAGAGACAGCAAGAGAAAGACAGGATTGGGAGTCTTCATACACTGTCATTGGTGAGGCTATATCTATAGACAAATCTACAAACAATTGCTTTAACCAGTATATTTCATTGATTGCCTCACTGAGCGAGGCAAATTCGGCCTCACACGTGGAAACAGCTATTGCATTTTGTTTTCTTGCTCTCCAGGCGATGGGTGCATTTGCAAACAAACAAACAAAGCCACTCACAGACTTTCTGTCTCCCTCTTCTGCAAAAGAGCTGTCAGCATAAATCACAGGCATTTCGCTTTAGTAGTTGACACTTTAAGGCAAAAATCAGCTGTGCCTTTAAGGTAACGTAGGACCCTCTTTAACCCTTGCCAATCTCGCATGGATGGTTTGGCAACCTTATGACTGAGTACTCCAACTGAGTAAGCTAAGTCAGGGCGTGTCCATTGTGTTAAGTGTAGCAAACTTCCTACAGCTGAGTGATATAATTCAAGCTGAGGACAAATTTCCTCACATGCATCACCCTTTAGGAAATCAAGAGTCATTGGTGTTTTGGTAGGTTTTGCATTTGACATTTCAAGTTGACTCAACAATTGGTCAATTTTTCTCTTCTGACTCAGATAGAAGTCACCACTCTGAACTCTAGTGACTTCAACACCTAGATAGTATTTCAGCTCACCTAGGTCTTTCAATTGAAAGTACTGTCTTAATTGTGTTGCAAACTCTTGTACAAGGTGCAAAGAACCAGTTGCTAGGCAAAAATCGTCAACATACGTTAGCAACACCGTGTAATCACTTCCAGAACCTCTTACATACACACAAGGATCAGCAATTGATTTCTTAAAGTTCAACTCTGATAACGCTTTATCTAAACATTGATGCCAACAACATCCAGCCTGCTTCAATCCATACAGCGCCTTGCGCAGCCTGTACACCTTCTGAGAATTGTCACAAGCATAGCCAGGGGCCTGCTTCATGTACACAGTTTCAGGGAGATCTGCATTCAGATATGCTGTGTCAACATCAAAATGATGGACAACAAGTCCACACTGTGCAGCCAGAGAAAGTACCATACGTAAAGACTCTGGTCTAGCTGTGGGTGCATATGTGAGATCATAGTTCAAAAACCTCTCTTGTGCAAATCCCTGAGCAACAAGCCTGGCTTTGTACTGCACTGTATTATCAGGAAGAAGCTTCTTTCTGAAAACCCATCTGGAACCAACAGCTTTCTGGGATGGGGGCAAATCAGTGACTTCAAACACCTTTTGATTCACTAATGCCTCAAACTCCTTATCCATTGCTGTATTCCACTTCTCCTGCTCTTCAACAGGCAGAAGCAACACCTCCTGGAAAGACTGAGGTTCACAGGTGATTTGACACACTCTCACCTGCTGAATCACAAACCTGTCAGGTTTCACACCCTTTGTGGAACGTGCAGACCTACGAGGAATTACCACTGCCTCTACCTCATCACTGTCCTCTGCCTTTTCACTACCTGATTCCCCCTTCAGGTCCTGAACCTGCTCAGGTGAAATTTCCTCTTCCTTCACCTGAGGGGACCCTCTCACCACACTAGGAGACTGGGAACCAGAAGGCAGCTGAACTGGTTGTTGTTCAGCCACAGGAGCATGGACAGTTGGCTGTACACTAGATTGCAACAATATCTCTGAACTAGCATTCAACCTATCCCAACCAATAAGGTGCTCAAAATTAGCACTTCTGGAGACTACCACATGACCATAGCCTGCAGAAAAACGGTAACCCTTAGATCTAGATGAGTAACCAACAAACCTTAAGTGTTGTGCTTTTGGCTGGTTCTTCCTTCGCTGAGACTTAGGAATATGCACATATGCAAATGTTCCAAAAACACGCAGGTGCTTCAGTGAAGGGCGCTTGCCAAACAAAAGGAAGTAGGGAACTTCATTTACAGATGAATTCCACACCGTTAGTCAGATACACTGCAGTCATGGTAGCCTCACCCCAAAAACGGGCTGGCACCTGGGCATCTAACATCAGGCTATTTCTAATGGTATTAACAACACCAATCTTCCTTTCAGCTATTCCATTCTCAGCAGGAACACCAACATTGGCAAGTCTATGGGAGATTCCTTTCCTACGAAGCCAATTCTGGAACTCATGGCCTAGAAATTCTCCTCCACAATCCGATTGAAATTGACCTACTTGATAGCCATAGTTTCTCTCCACCATTGCAACAAACTCCTTAAAGCGAGCAAAAGCCTCCGCTTTAGATTTGAGCAAATAACAAAACGTATAGCGAGTATGGTCATCCACCAAAAGGAACATGAAACGTGCCCCCCCTTCACTAGGAGAATTGGGGCCGGCTAAGTCTCCATGAACCAACTGAAAAGGCCTAGTTGACACCCTGCCACTTTTCCTAGCAACAGGAGCAGCCTTAATTTTGGATTGTTTGCACACAGTACAATCAAGAAAGTCATCACACTTTTTAGATCCTAGTTCAGGATACACCTTAGCCATTTGGGACAAACTTCCCCACCCGGGATGTCCCAAAACTCTGTGATAATAGTGAATGCATTTGTTATGTGGGGGAACATTGGAAATACAATTTCCTGACACAATCCCCTGCTTAGGAAGCATTTCATATAACTGATTCACTAACTTCCCTCTAGCACATTCTATCCCATCTTTTTCAATAGAACATCCAGTACCCTTGAACACAACAGTATAACCAGACTTTACCAGGGCTGGAACGCTAAGGAGGGAAAAGTCAAGTGTAGGAACACACAACACATTTTGCACATTTATCCCCAAACAAGGAATGTATACTTCACCCTGAAAGGATACATCAGCCATGGATCCATCAGCCAGAGCAACCTGTTGGATTTTAGGCTTGCTTTTTGATAACAACAACTGTTCATTGTTCACAATGATTTGGCTACAGGCTGAGTCCAAAAGCCAAGTGTCTGAAGACCGTCTGCTCACAGCCGTGAGCAAAGCAGACACCTGGGTACATTGTCTAGGCGCTTGCTTCCCCTTCTTTCGCACGAACCTCTTTCCACTGGCTCCACCAGCTGGGCGAGGTGGCTGGGGACAGTCTCTCATGAAGTGTTGGGTCGAGTTGCACCGAAAACATCTCCTTACAGCACACGCAGCCTCTGTTCCAACTGGAAAACGCTGTGCAGAAGCCTCAGGAACAGCAACAGACGGCTTACCCTGCATCTTCTCCAGATCACGAGCTTGCTGGATTTCTTGCAGCCGATTTGTAAGATAATCCACAGTTAGGTCTTGGGGCCTCAATGTCTGAGTTGCCTCGATGAGCATGTCAAAGCTCTTGTCCAAGCTTGACAGGATAACACAAGCTCTCTGGGTATCAGGGATCACAACATCCCGCTCCTCAAGTTCAAGAAACAAAGTCTTGATTTTATGGAGGTGGGTCATCACGTTTCCACCGGGCTGCAGCTTCAAATTGTAAAGCTGACGTGATAGACCAACAATGGCAGCAGAGGTTTGCTTGGAATAAAGGGCTTTAAGAGCTTCCCAACATCCATGTGCAGTGTCCAGATTGCTGATATGCAGTAACTGTGATGATTCCAATCCCAGAATCAAGTTGCCATACGCACGATCCAAACACAACTGTACTTCATCAGTAATGGGACCAGCTGGAGGTGCGTCTTTCACATACTTCCACAAACCTTCTTTTAGGAAGAAAGACTTGATCTTCACACACCAGGTCCGATAGTTTGTGCCATTCAAACGCTCAAAGGGCAGACTGGTTAGCCCTGCAGCAGCAGCCATGCTGACCACTCAAAGAAAAACACGTTTACTCCAAGATCCAGCGCAGCAAACAGCGATCCATCCAGCCTGGGCCCGTAACCTATTAGGTGATGGTGACCTTTGGGGTTTTTCAGGCTTGAAGTAATCCAAACAACGTGTTGTAAGGCTAACAATATCTTTATTGATAGCATAAGGCAATAATGGATGTATAGTGCATTATTGCAAAAAGGAAAAATCAAAGCATAAGCAGAGTTCCATCACCAGAAGTGAGGAAAGAAAAACATCATGGTCTGTGCAAAGACCAGGCATAGTTACAGTTCAGATACAAGTACATGTAGATAGCAGTCTACATAAAGAAAGCATAGGAAGAACATAAGTGAGAACATAAGTGAGAATGAATACCCATGGTTCATAGCTGAAATATACCCATGGTACACAGAATTCTGATTGGTTCATATGGGCACTTCTTTCAGCCTAGCATTTTTGGTAGCAATTGTACTTACTATAAAGCGTCACACGATGGCAGTGTGGTGCATTGGCTTTCCCTTGAGATACTTTTCAGTTCCCCTGGGAAAAACACTGATAAGATGTTGTTTAGACTAGATAGAAGGACATCTGTTGTTTACGAATAGAATGTTTTGGGAACCTGCTTTTCAGCAGAGTAACTTGTAAATTTCCACTTTCAGGCCAGATTCAGTGAAGGAAATGCCATGCGTTTAATTCTGCATAGAATACTTTAACCAAATAACTTTAACAGGTATACCTAACTCTGCTCTTACTGCTCGAGTTGGAGTTGACTTGTCCACCCCCAAGATGCATTTCAGAAAAGAGGACTGTATCTGTTCAAACAAAGGGACATTTAGGTGTCCCCACAATTCTGCACCATATGTGATCATTGGGACTATTTTACAGTTATATACCTTTATTATTGGGGTTAATGATCCTGGGTAGCCATGGTTGATAAGCTGCCTTAAGGTGTTGGCACAGGCTGTAGCCTTTAGGGAAATCCTCTAGAAATGAGGGAGCCATGATCCTGTTTCAGTAAAAAAAATCTCAAGAAATAAATAGGACTTAACCTGGTCTATATGTTCCCTGTCCAGGGTCCAGTTATACCTGATCCTCCTCTTCCCAAAAACAACTACCTTAGTCTTAGATTTATTGATGGACAGGTAGTTAAATGTACAATACATACTAATCCTGCGTAGAAGTCTTCTAATTCCTACTTGGGTATGTGACATCAATACCATGTCATCTGCGTAAAGGAGATAAAGTATGTCTATGTCAGTGCTTTCCAAACTGCCGCCGTTGGCGACACACCAACAGCGGCAGCAGCGGCAGTGCGGGGGCGTGTGCAGCAGTGGGGGTGTGCACAGCGGCGGCGGGGGGTGCGCCATGGCGGCCTCATGTTTTTCGTTAAAATGCGGAAGCGCTAATGGTGCGCCAGTGCCGTCGTCGCTGCCACCGCCACCGTACACCGCCGCCATGTGCGCCCCCGCGCTGCCGCCATGCACACCCCCGCTGCCGCTTCTGGGTTGTGTTGCAACACACTAAACTGTGTGTTGCGACACACTAAAGTGTTGTGACACAGTTTGGAAAGCTATGGTCTATGTGTTTAAAATTTTTAATTTTAGGCATGTGTGTGTCAACTGAATATAAAAACTTCGGGGTGTCACTTATATATAAATTAAACAAAATAGGGGCCAATATGCATCCTTGTCTGACCCCTTTGTGGGTATTAATAGTTCCTGTTAATGAACCATTTGCTCCAGTACGTACCCTTAGGTAGGAATTTGAATATGATGCCTTGATTATAGAGAGTCTGAGTTCCATATTCATATCTGTTAGTTTCTTCCAAAGGAGTTCCCTGTTTATTGAGTCGAATGCTGCACTAAGGTCAATGAAAGTTGTATACAGTTGGTTCCCATTAGCTGTGTATTTGTCTATTAAGTAGCATAAGATAAAACAGTTATCAATGGTAGAGTGTCCAGGTCTGGAACCAGATTGCTCTCTGGATAGCAGGTCATTTTCGTACACCCAATCCTCAATCTTATATAAAAGATATTTAACATACAGTTTAGCTTCAATATCAATTAGACTGATTGGTTGATAATTAGAGGGGTCACCCTTATCCCCCTTTTTATAAATGGGAATCACAATAGAGAGCTCCCAACCAGCTGGAATTTGGCAGGAGTTATTTATGTGGGTAAATAAGCCTGCAAGTAGGGGAACCCACCAGTTAATGTGTCCTTTAAATAATTCAGGGGGAAGAAGATCTTCGCCGGGAGCCTTGTTAGGCTTCAGAGTCTGTATGAGACCTCTAATCTCCCGTTCGGTCACTGGGGGCCAGAATGGAAAAGGGCTGCAAGACTTCTGTGATACATTTTGTAGATCTGCCATTACATTACCACTTGGGGCTATGAAAAGTTGGCTATAATATTCCTCCCAGGTGGAGGCGGGTATTGGAATATCCAAGGAAAACCTACGTTCCTTCAGTATTCCTGCAACCGAATGCCAGAAAAAGACTGGATTTGTATTTTTGGCAGCTAACTCTAGGTTGAGCCAGAGTGGGGATAAATAGAGAGATTTCTTGCTCTTAATGGTTTCCTTGTACTTTTGTCTGAGCACTAGCATGGCAGTATGATTATTATTTGAAGGCTGAGTCCCTGCTACCCGCATAGCTAGCCTTAATCTTTTTCTCTGTACATAACACTCAGAGTCAAACCAATGAGGGCCTTTTCTAGGGGGCCTTTCGGGGTGGGCCTTATCAGTCAAGAATGTTCTTACACCTTCACTTAAATTTTGGTAGGCTGTAAAAATGGAGACTGCCTCAGAATCAGATGCAACAACTGTGTCTACTAAAGACTGAGCTTGGGTAGAATTCATATAGTCAGTCAGGGCCTTTGCGTCCACTCGGGCCCATTTTATTCTTCTGTCTTGATGGACCTCTAGATGGTGTAAAACCCAGCTGTCTTTTGCAGTGTGGGAAGAAAACTGCAGGGACTTGTCCAGGCAGTCTCCAAGAATCGGACATGATTGAATGGATTTAAAAAGAAAAAAGCTTGTTTACTCAGTTGAAACAAAACAAAACAGTTCAATAACAGTTTGTAGTAAGTATGATTAGGATAATAAATGTGGTCTGCAGTCTTGTGTGCACATTTATCTGGCAGTAGGATTTACAACTGTAGTGGAACATATAAAATATTGCACTATTATTTTATTTAATTGAGATTTCTAATCCCTTCTATACAATAGGGCATATTGTAAGACATTAGAAATATTATAAATAGTTTGCCTTAATAAATAATATAGCATAACCACATATTGCAAAAGAGATAATCATGTTGCAAGAGAAAGCAACAACATATCTTTGGCATTTTTAAAGGAGGATGTTTTCAAACAAAAAAAAGAGACATTTTTTTGCAAAGTTATAGAATTAAAAATAAATAACTTTTAAATAGTAAATAAGAACTTGCCTTAAGTACATCAGTTAAAATTATCCTCAAACTCTCAGGAACAAAACTTGTGCTTTATAAACACAAAAGTCTTTGTTTTGTAAATGTAAAAAGAGAAAGTCCAAAATTTATACATTAGGAATATTATGTCCACAAATACATTTATTAGGAAAAAAATTGTTCACATAAATAGCAACTTATATTAGAGGGAAGTGTTCATAAAAAATAGCATAAAAGCCCCCACTTGCATAGAGAGATGGGATTATTAAGAGAAATATACATATCAAAGTCTTTGTGTTTTGGATAATTTTTTTTTCAAAAAATAGAAACTTAAGCAGACATAGAACAGATTAAAGGAAAAATTTAAAAATGTGAATGAGTAAAACTCTAAATCTGATATTGTCTGTTCCCAACCATCTAAGTTTCACTTAACTGCTATTCAATTATAAAGAAGCAAAACCTATTCAATACGTGGAAGTAACCCAAAATCTCTGAGAGCTGTTCTTTTAAGGTTTTATCTAAAACATGACCTATATTGATATTTTACTGTATATTAAATATATGCCCCAGGTATTTTAGATAGATGTTAAGGAATTTTAACAGTATCAGAATGTTTTGGTTGCTTTCTTTAGAAAATCATTAGCCTATCTGTCACATTTCTGAAAAGATAGCACAAGTTGTGATCTGTAATAAAGCATTTTATTGGTCCATATCATGCTTTGGGATTGTTTAAGATAATGTATACTTTTACTAAACATAGTTAGCTATTTCCCCTGTGCTAGAGTCGGACACGACTAAACGACTGAACAACAACAACAATAAATAGGACATTTCTTTGTCTGACAATTATAAATATATTAATAAGAAGCAAAAAGTCATCAACAGGATAATTCCATTCCCTCCCATTGTGTCCCATGAACACAAAATTGCACTAATGGCTGATAAACCAACTGCAGATATTATGAGACTATAAATATTATCATCCACGTCTATTGGCAATGCAGGCTGAAGATGATGAAGAACATCTGAAGGGCCACAGGATTTTCTTCCCTACAGGATAGGTTAGCTAATATGGATAAACTATTAAGTCTTAACACTTTGTTAAGTCAAATAATGACACCTTGTAAATAAATTTTATCCTAAAAAAATATTTTAAATGTTACACAGATTATACAAGTAATTTATTATGGATGCAAACATCTCTGGTTCTTCTACTGTATGAAGGTCACACTTAAACCACATATGACATTTATTTATTTATTTATATTTATCAATCACATTTATATCACTGCCCATGTCCCCCATAAGGAGGGACCCTGGGCGGTTCACAATAAAATTCAATAAAAGTCATAATTAAATACTGTTTTGTTCAGACTTTGACCACCAGAACTTTTTAATAAAATAGTTTTATTAATGAAAACTATTTACAAATTGTAGTCCAATAATACAATTGGAGAATACTGGATCAATTGCTGCACTTGAATATAGGCAGCTATGCGATAGCACAACTAAGTTCAGCAGCCAGTGCCAATAGTTCTGGATAAGTTGGCTAGGAGACTTGAGGTAGACTTGGCTTCTGCTTGAAGCTGACAAGGCTAGGCTGGTTCTCTGGAAACACTAGACTGGAACAGCAGGTAAGCTGGACTGGTTCCTCTGGGACTCTGAGCTGGAACCTCAAGGCAGACTGGACTGGAACTGTTTCTTCTGGGACACTGGACTGGAGCCTCAAGGCAGACTGGGCTGGAAGCCCTGGAACACTGGACTGGAACTGCAACACGGACTGGGCTGGTTCCTCTGGAACACTGGTCTGGAACTGCAACTCAGACTGGACTGGTTCCTCTGGGATACTGGACTGAAATCTCAAGGCAGACTGGACTGGAACTGCTACAAATGGGATGGAAGCTGCAAGGCAAACAAAATCACCCCCACTAGGTAACACTGCCTGCATGCCAGGCAGGACTTGGTACAGTGGGCTAGGCAGCCCTCCAAGGACAGAATGGGGTGACCCGAAATCGACGCGATGAACTGCACAAGGCTGAGCAAGGTACTTAGCTGTATTGGCCAGGCAATGCCCCAGCAAGACTAGCCAACACTGCGAAGCTGAAGACGCCAGCTGACAATCGCCCAAAGGGACTGAAGCCTTCCTGCTAGGATTCTCCAAGAAGCTGCTTGCTAACATCCTGGACCCTCTCGACGATGAAGCAAGCTGAGCTTCTTTTGCAGCTGGGGTAGATTCAGAAATGAGAAGAGGCTCTGGCTCTGATTCCACAGAAAGAGGCTTCTCCGACGATTCCGGCTGAGCTTCCTCTGAAGTTGCTGTATGGTGAGTAGAACGGTTGTCCCCAGCAACTTTGTGCTTGCTCTTGCGCTCTTTTATCCTGCTCTTGGCCCGCCTTCTTTCTTCAGGAGCCAATTGGAACTCCTGCTGCTGGGTGCGCTTTTCTGCCCGCCTTTGTCTTGCGCTGATTGGTGCTGAACAAGGAGGTGAGTCTGGAGCACCAATCAGCTGCTCAGGATTTAGGAGGCACCTAAATTCGCCCGTGCGGCCGCATTCTGGACCAGTTGAAGCTTCCAGACACATTGAATCCGGAAGCAAACTGGCACCCAATGCAGCTCACGGAGCAAAGGAGTTATATGTGCTGATCTTGAGGCACTTAAAATCGCCCGTACGGCCGCATTCTGGACCAGTTGAAGCTTCCAGACACTCTTCAAGGGTAGCTCCACATAGAGCACATTACAATGGTCTATATGGGAGATGACCAGGGCATGAGTGACCATTCGAATGGCCTCTCACTCCAGGAAAGGGCGTAACTGGTGCACAACATGAAGTTGTGCAAAGGCCCTTCTGGCCACGACTGCCACCTGCTCTTTGAGCAGGAGTCAGGAGTCCAAGAGGACCCCCAAGTTACGCACCGGGTCTGTCTGGGGCAGTGAAACCCCATCCAGAACTAAAGGTGGCAAATGCTGTCAGGTCATCTCCAGGTTCATTACTCCGCACCTGCTTCTTTGGCGTCCATGAGTCTGGCATCTGCCCATCATGAGATCGATCATGGGTGTTGCACTTTTGACCCTGCACCTGTTCATCACAAGATTCGGATTGTTACAGCCTAGGGTAAGTTTAGTTTCTTCGTTGGATTTCGTTTTCTTCTTCCTCAGTGTCAGAGTCACACTGGACTCTGACAAATACCAATAATCAATAAGAATATAAAATACAGTCAAATCCAAGTAATGGCAGTTCTACTTCATCCCATGAGCAGGTAAGGCCGGTCCAAGGCAAGTCTAAGGAACCAGCCAACCCCAAGAATGGCTATTCCCCTCCCCACTCCAAGCATGATGGCAGAACCAGGTCTTCAGTTTTTTTTCTGAAGTCCAGGAGAGAGGGGGCCAACCTTTACCCTTTTGTGAGCTCCGATGTTTTCCTTTCTCCGATAAGGGAGAAAATCGAACACTGTATCCCTCTCACTATCTTACACAGTTTTCAGTGTGGCTTTCCCATATTTTGGAAAGCTCTCAAAAAGTTTGTGATTAGAGGTGGGTGAAGGTCATTGGAGTTTTGAATCCAAAATGGTAAAGGTCCTGCTATCTCAACCCCACTCCCAATCTGGAGAGAAATCTAGGCTAGTTTTTTGGCTGCTTGAAATGTGTTCCTTTGAGAGTAGACCAACATCTTGAAGATTCTTAATTCTATCCTGGCAAGGGGTGGCCAACAGGTTGGGACTTATTGAGGCATTCCAAATTCAGAACATTCTGGTGAACTGCTAGGATTTCTCCATTCAGTAACTCCAGCTGAAATAAAACTATAGGAAATCAGACTTCCATTGTACTACCATTAATATTGACATAATTTTCTGCTGCAAGTAAATGGTCAGCTTATTAGTATTAGATATGTAGCCAGGTACAGTATGACATGATTAATTTATTTGGCTGTTTTCAGTTGGGTTCATTGATAACTAATCTGATCAGTGTTTGTGTTTACTAAAGCACTGATAATATTTAAACTTTCTCATTTTGTTCTTGAAACCACTTCGACAAGTTGAGGTCTTTAAATATCAGATCCTGAATGTAATGTCATTTTTATAAATAAAATATATTTACATATATAAAATACTACCTCCTAAAAGGAGCCAAATATTCCCCTCATTATTTGTTAATGTCACACTTCACAAGGAATGACATAGTTTTAATTCCATACATAGAATTTTGCATGTGGAATATTCTTCAGTTAATTTCCATGGAAATTTCTTGAAATTGTTTTCTTAGAAATGACTTGAATTACTTGATTTTTTAAATTTTTCTTTATTCATTAATTATTCATTTTCTCCTTACTTTTCCCAGGGGCAGCAATACATCATTCTTTCTTTCTCCCTTTTTATTCTCATACAATTAGGGATAGTGTTGAAAGCTATTCTTCATTTAGCTTTCCATTTAATGAACTAACGATCAACTGTTTTCTTATGGCACAAATTTCTCTAAACTGCATGAAACACACCTCTTCACCTTCTTTTTAAAAAGTCTTTGCTGGATACTTTAGTGGGTTCTAGTTTTCATCAAGCCTTCTCTTTAGTTTTCATCTAAGTTTATTGACTGAGTTTTTCTCTCACCATTTTTTCCTTATTATCAGTAAAAGATATCACTGACCCATTTCAATCATGTTTTTATATAAGTCAGTCTACCAGTCTGGCCCTGGCTTGGGTTGGCAATGATTTCTGGTAGCTGAAGCAAGCCATTAATCAACAGTGTTGGTGCTTCTGCACTTCTCCACAACATCTTATATCATCAATCATCAAATTCTACCGTTTTGTTTGAGCTCATTAGGTGATGACAATATGGTCTTTTGTTGGTTTCAGTCCTATATTTCTCATCAGACTTTTCCAGTTATATGAAAGGGTCTTTGCTCTCAGACCTTCTCTTTATCCATTGGTGTTATACAGAGTTTGGTTCCACTTTTATTCATTTTGCATATCTTGTTTCTAAAACCTCTCTCTTTTTTTCTTTTCAACTCAACTATCATATTTAAACCAGTTAACCTGAATGTTATAGGGAGGAATGGCAGCTTACAGTGGAAGCTAACTTCCATTCTGTCAAACTTGTCTGTTCTTCTATTACATTCAAGTATTCTAGAGAAGCATTAGTACCAGCACAGGTAGTATGGCAAAATAGTTTCCCCTTCAAAGAATTGCTACACGAGGGCCCAAACAAATGGTCAGATCCCCAAAAAGTCAGAAAGAAGTGTCATCCTGTCCATTAGGGAAGATGCTAATCAGGTGACCATATCAGTTCCATCAATCGATCAGTCAGTCAGTCACTTCCAGATGGTACAATGTAACTAACTTTTATTTTGGGGGAAAGCAAATCTGTACTTCCTAAGTAATCTGACAAATTTATTTATCTATTTATTTATTCTTTCAATTTTTATTACCACTCCATCTCCCCCAAAGTGGACTCTGGATTGATCCCCTGCAGAGCTTTACCCGAAAAGCTTCTACTTTATTTATATAATGGCACATTTGGTGAAATGTATGTCCCTTTATCATTCCACAGATAGTAATTACAAAATGGCTTTAGCCACTAATTTCTGATTTGATGACCCAGGATTTTAGAGACTGAGCATTTTCTTTGACCAGGCAAAGTAACAGTCAGTGTTCCCAAAGAGATGGCTTTCAGTTACCTCCCACATTATATAAAACTGTATAAAATGGTTGTTTGGAGAAAGGTGGCATCAAATTGAATAAACCAAAAAATAAACGGAGGATAGTGAGGAAGGGAGGGAGGGAGGGAGGGAGGGGGTATGCCTATCAATATTCAGGTAGGAGATCCAGATGATCTTTCTCCCATCATGCTTTCTCCAATGATCTGAAAACCAAGAGCTTATTCCAGCACAGATTGTGCTGGAACTCAAGAGTTTATTTAACAAAAAAGTTCAAAAATTTTATCTATGCTGGCTATATTGTTTATTTGGAATTCTGTGCATGTGACTCTTGCCTTCCTTGTTTTTCCTATATTTCCTTTTCCCCAATAAACTCCCTTTTATTACTAGAGAGTTGGGTTTATTGCTTTAATAAAATAATTTCTCATTAAATTCCCCCCTCCGGAATTGCAGGTGCACAGCTATTTCTTTTGTTTCAGGATTGGCACAAGTTTATTATATTCTGTATTTCTGCACTTCTTTCCTGTTTTCCGTGTGCAAGGCTGAAGGGATTGATACAGGTAGAAGAATTAGAAACTCTTCAGCTGAATAGACTTGAGTGTAGCAGGAAGTTCAAACTTGCTAGTGGCAGCCTACCATAATTATTGTTTAATGGGAACACTTGGAAAAAGTCTGTCAGTGAGATTTTAAACTATCTCCTCTCCCAGTTTTCAATAAACAGCAAAGGTAGAGATTGCTTTTATTCCATAAGTGGAAAAGAATGGCAAAACCTGAAAATTGCAAATGTATATGTTCCAATTCCAAAATTAAATGTAAAAATTATCTAATTTAAACTGGCAAACAGGAGAGAAGAATGCTGGTCAAAAACAATAGTTAAGAAATGGAATAAGGACATCTGCTCATCTCCAGTTGTTTCCCAAATCCTGCCATTTTGTGGCAATGCAATCCTTTTCTCTTTCTCTTTCTCTTTCTCTTTCTCTTTCTCTTTCTCTTTCTCTTTCTCTTTCTCTTTCTCTTTCTCTTTCTCTTTCTCTTTCTCTTTCTCTTTCTCTTTCTCTTTCTCTTTCTCTTTCTCTTTCTCTTTCTCTTTCTCCTGGAAGAAGGGAATGGCAAAATGTTTCTCTGTTGTGGTCAAGAAAACAGCATGGTGTTCAGTGTAGTCAGCAGGAGCTGAGCTAAAATTGAGGAAGACTTCTATAATATGAATATATGTGGGGCTAGTTGAATAGTCAATGGATAATGAATGCTCATCTAAATGCTATCTTTTTCTGTTTTGCAAACAATTAAATAACAAACAAACAAACAAACCATACTATAGCTTAACATGATGGCCGAGGTCATACAACATTGTAGCAAGATTGTTGGATTCCTACAACATGCTGAACCACTAACTACCCAGCTCCATTTTATTCTGGACCAAAGTATACTGTAACCTCTCTTCCCCCAGACTGTCCAAAGAATTAATAAACCTTATTTGATATCAAAATCTACCACATTTCAGAAGTATGATCTGGAGGGCTTTGATGATTGCAGAAAAGGGATTTGGGTGTTATATGCAGCCCACTCCTACAGTGGTTTATTTCTACTGCCACTGGCTTTTACCTGATCCTTAAAACAAAGCAAACATTACAAAACTAAAAATCAAAACTGGAGATGCCAGGGATTGGCCCTGGGTTCCCCTGAAAGCAAAATATAGCATAAAAGCTACTATATACTGTATGATAGTATGTATCCGATCAAACTTTACTGAGATGTTTAATGAATATTGGCATGATCAACCCAGAATTAGCTACTTCTTATTTCCATTGATATTAGTAGAACAGAAAATAAACTTTGAAATGCCTAAATAAATCTCACCAACTGAGATGGTGTACATAGCAAGAAAAGGCTGAACATTGCCGAAGAGACCAGAAAACAAGTAGCAGAATCAATCTCCATCCAGTTGCTGAAGTAGCTGGCCAATTTCATTATAGATACAACTGTCCACCAGACCTCTCTTGCTTCTAGGCTAGTAACTTGGAGAGTGAGATGGCATTATTCAGGAAGCCAAATTGATTCTGGGACTTTTTAGCTGGTATTTAGAAACATCCAGGGCCATATAACACATAAATACTAGTGTCATTCTCATATCAGTTAACTGCAGCTTCTGATTACTCAGTCATCCATTGTGTTTATTCAAGATGTTGCTTATAGAAATATTCTAACATTCCCAGGTTCATTTAAATAAATATACATTGGTCATCAATATTAAGCCAAGCAAACCAAATTAAAGATGTGCGTAGAGGTATACTGCTGCTTCTTATCCCTGTCTGATCTCTTTCCCACCCATTACTCATCAGTTTAATGCTTGCTTCCTTCCCCTTGAAAGATTTCCTCTCAATAAGGTGGGCGGGACTCTTTCCAGTGGTCCCTGCTGTGTGTCAGTTGTTCCAGACTAGACTGTCACTTTAGGCTTCTCAGTGATTCAACACCTTGTGATGCAAAAAAAAAATTGCTCTCATTGGTAGGTCAGCCCAAGTTCCAACAGATATCTCATCACTTAACCTTTGGGTGACAAAAAAAAAATCCACTTCTGACAAATCAGATATTTAACATCAGATCTTTAGCACCACTTTACATAGTCAAATCTTTTCCCCTACAAGTCCTGTTTCTGTTGTTTCTAAACAACACACATTGTTTCTGATAATACCTACTTGTCCTGTTCTGACTAAGGCCGACACGGAAGCGTTACTGGAAAACAACTTTATTTACAGTGATACACAGGCAGCCCAATCTATACTGTCCCCCTCTTCCTCTGTAGGCAGAATAGCAACAAGTCTGGTTGGTCCTGTAGGCCCAGCAGTGGAGACCACAGGGGACACAAGCACAGCTGGCACCGGCTTCGGGGACAAGGTAACACAAGGCAGCAGTCCAGATGTGGCAGGTAAGGCAGCAGTGGATGTTGAGCAAGCCTGGCTGGTTGGAACTAGTGCGGCCCAGGCTCCGACGAAGGCAGCTCAATTGGGACCGGTGTCGGGTTGGCATGGCTGTGGGATGGTACACCCTCGGTGGATGGGCCCCAGGAGGTGACGCTGGAAGGTAGTGGCACAGCTGGGAGCGGCTCGGATTCAGAGATAGGCTGGGGATCCAGGGCGCGTGCAGTCGCGAGGCGGGTCGGCAAGGCAGTGGCGCTTACCCCGGTCGTGGTCTCTTCCACGCAGGTTAGGCTCCAGGCAGCATTGATGGTCGGGAGGTTCACGGGCCCCAGGAGACGAAGATGCAGCAGCAGGAGTCGACTCAGAACTCGGTGGCAGAAGGTAAGCAGGGTGACTCCCTGGTTCAGATTCCTCGGTGGTGGCAGGGTCTGGCATGGAGGCTGGTTCAGCAGAAGCAGCTCAGCTAGGCCCAGCTTTGGTGGTCCACGTGGCGGGAGGGTCACTGGTTCCGAGGCGTGCAGGTCGTGGGTAGGATCGGTTGTCTCTGGCAACTGGGGCTTGTCGTGCCAGCTTTTTAAGCCGAATTTCGTGCCATTGGGGAGCAGGGGCCAATCGAGCCTCACATTGCTCGGCCTGCCTTTCTGCTCTCCTTTGGCACGTGCTGATTGGTGGAGGTGTCCCTCCTTCCGGGTCTCCTCCAATCAGCACCTCCGGGACTTCAGTCGGTTCCACGCCAAGCCTGCTGCTTCTGGTGACTGGCTCCTCTTCTGACTCAGAGTCCAGCATGTTGGCCGGCAGCAAGGTAAGCGGCACAAACTCGACACTACTGATAATTGCCATGGTTCCAGAAACTGTTGTTATCTTCATTCCACAATTATAAATTGAGCAGGTGGCAGTCGTGGCCAGAAGGGCATTTGTGCAACTTCGAGTTGTATGCCAGCTACGCCCTTTCCTGGACCGAGATGCCCTCCGTACAGTCACTCATGCCCTGGTCATCTCCCATATAGACTATTGCAATGCACTCTACATGGGGCTACCCTTGAAGAGTATCCGGAAGCTTCAACTGGTCCAGAATGCAGCTGCGCGTGCAGTTATGGGTGCCCCAAGACCGGCACATGTGACACCTCTGCTGTGTGAGCTGCACTGGTTGCCAGTTTGCTTCTGGGTCCAATTCAAGGTGTTGGTTGTTACCTTTAAAGCCCTACATAGCATGGGACCAGGTTACCTTAGGGACCGCCTCATCCCCAGAGTATCAGCCTGCCCCACCCGGTAATGCAGAGAGGGCTTGCTATGGACCCCATCTATAAAAGAATTCCATCTGGTGGGGTCCAGGCAGGCCTTCTCTGCAGTGGCACCTGCCCTCTGGAACATTCTGCCCCTGGAGGTGAGGCTAGCCCCCACACTCCTGACCTTCCGAAAGCAATTGGACCTGGCTCTGCCACCTCGCTTGGGATGGGAAGAGTAATAGCTCTTCTTGGGGATGGCTTGCGCCGTAGAGTTCTTGCAAACATTACATAACAGCCTCTTGGATTTTATATATTTAATATTTAATTTATTATTGATATTGTATAATGTATTTTATATGCCTTTAATCACTAACTTGATTGTAAACTGCCCAGAGTCCCCTTGGTGGGGGGAGATGGGCGGTGATATAAGTTGGAAAAATAAATAAATAAATAAATAAATAAATAAATAAATAAATGAAGAAGAAGAAGAAGAAGAACAAGCAGATGGGTCCCCAGATACAACAGTCTTTGAAATAAGTAAATTAATAATAGTACTGTGAGAGTCTCAGTATCAGTATCCCAAAACCAAGAAACCTTTCAGTCAGTTCATGCTAAAAAGATTCATTTATTAAGGACCAGAATACATGAGGCAAAGGCAAAGCTTTGAATGGCCAAATTGGAGCTAAAGTGGAGGGAGACTGACAAGTACCAATATTTTCTTTGGTCTGGGGCCCTCAGTATAAATTGGACTTTAACTTTCATAATTCCAGATGAACATTCTTTTGTCCATGGTATATACCTTTATGACATCTTCATTTTTGTTTGTTTCCCAAATGAAATTTATAGTGCTATGTACAAATACTTTGGGGCAAACCCACTAAACATAATGCGGTTTACCTCTGAGTAAATTTGTAGTGATTCAAAAGACACAATTTTAACTCAGGATGTTGGTTTGTTTGCACCTAAATTCCATATATTCGTTTTTTTCATGGAAATGTGAACTGCACACACTTTGATTAAAATGTAAGGTTGGGACAAGGTAGAATTACAAAACATCCTTAACCATCAGCATTCTTCAGATCACCCAAGTATAAATATTATTTTTACTAAAAATCATTGTTAAAAATATTATCTGATTTTATTGCACCAATGAATTGAATATGACTCAGGAATGTGTCATTACTCTCATAATCCTGCAAACAGCATTAAGCTGTTATTTTATTTTAAATTAATAATGAAACATGAAGATTTTAAAAGGGAAGACAAAACTGATTTCAAACATTCTAATCATTCCTAACTATTCTTGGCTGGCTTGCTGGCCATCTAGCTTTTTGAGTCCAGACATAAATTATTTTGACTTATAACTGAGAACAACAATGTTGATAGAAAATTGCTCCCTTAAAAAAGTTTCTTAATGAAAACCAGGGGAGCATTTTTCATCTGGTATCAAATCTTGCCATTTAAGCTTCAGTTTCTTTCATCAAGCTCCATCTGAGTAAAGCTGGCTCATATAAGAAAGCGCTTAAAGGCTCAAGGTGTAAAAAACAGTCCATTAGTAATATGGCTGTGCTTCTGAAAATGTTTTCATGATTATAAATGAAGCTGGTAATCTGATTTAAATTAGGCAAGGTTGTTCACATATTGGGAATTGGCAGCCTGTGCTGACATATCTATTTTAAAGACAGCACCTCTTTGGGCTCCTGAGATAAAGGAATATAAACTGCCCATTCTCCACTTGATGTAACTCCACTATGCAGCGATTTCCATCAATGTATAATTAAAAGTGGATTTCCTTTTTTCCCTTCTCTTTAGTCAAGGACTGAAGGGGGGCTGCTTAAACCTGGCTGATGTGAAAGGAACAAAGGCAACTTTCATGGGTTCTCATGCAAACAGTCTATCAGTTACAATTCTCAGTTGTTCACGCCTCTGTACTGTTCAAAAGGGGCTCTAGGAAAAAAAAAGTCAAGCAGGGGGTCCAAAAAAGAAAAAGAAAGAAAGAAAAAATTCAGCCTACATGCCAAGTAAGAGAAAGAAAGAGAAGGCAGAGGAAAGGATGGGGGGTTGGGGGGGGGGGGGAGAAAAGCAAACCCTCTGGCTTTTGTTGTAAAAAGAACTAATGACACTGCTGTTAGAACTGTCCTTAGTGACACAAGTCGTCGCACCCACACAGTTTGTGAGAATGCAAGTCACCCCAGTAATGAGAGAAGGAAACAAGGCCAAGCAGAGGGAAAAATGGGGGATTGCCTTTAATGATTTAACTGTAGGAAAATGCTAGCCTGGCACACAAGAATAACTTGGGCCAACTGCCCATCTGTCTAGCAATCATTTTATATCTGCTTTCTTGCAAACAAGATGGATGCCTGGGGGAGGCAGGGGGAGAGAAATCCTATTATCATTATAAATTGCTAATTAAATAATTATCAGTTAGGATGGGCAGGCAGGTTCTCCCCATTAAACTCCTTAGAGGCTTGGATAAAAAAAGCCAATATACTTTAATACCATATGTCATAAGCAGAAACAGAAAAAATGCTTCTAAATATGCTCTTATATGCCTCTTGGCATCAATCACGTATGCACAGAAAATCAGAGTTCATTTAATGTGCTGTGTGCTTAATGTATGTGTTTGAATATATGTATATAACAATGAAGGCCTGCATGAAATAGCATGGAGAGTATTGGACCAGGGCTGGGGAATTTAGATTCACACTTAGTCATGAAGTTCACTAGATAACATTAGACATTTTGCAGACTAATCTACCTTACACTATGCAACTTCAATTTGAGGAGATGTGAGATAGTAAAATGTATTTAATAAAATAACAAAAAAGGAAGGAAGGAAGGAAGGAAGGAAGGAAGGAAGGAAGGAAGGAAGGAAGGAAGGAAGGAAGGAAGGAAGGAAGGAAGGAAGGAAGGCTATATATCTACAAAACTAAGAGAAAGGAGAAGAATGTAATAGATCTGAATGAAGGTGGTCTGATCTTGCGGAGTGGAGTTAATGAACACAAACAGAGAAGTGAAGATGTAGGTTTAATTATGATTGAAATAGTTAAAATATAAATATTATATAAATATAAATATAAAATTTCATTCTATTGTGCACTTGTATAGTGGGATGACAATAAAGTTATTATTCTATTATTATTCTATATAAAATATATAAAATAACAGCGTTCCACGCACGTTATGCCGGCCACCTGACCACGGAAGCGTCTTCAGACAGTGCTGGCTCATCGGCTAACAAACGCAGATGAGCACTGACCCCTAGAGTCAGACACGACTGTGCAGGGGAAACCGTTACCTTTACCTAGTTAAAATATGTATGTCAGAATGTACAAATTGGTGTGATCTAGGTTGTTGTAGCTGTATACGAAAGTAGGAATCCATATATTTATAACAACTGCATGTTACACTTGATAATGAAAGAACCAGAGACGAATTTCGGGAAAATTTCTGCCAGTTACTATCATGTGCAAGTAACTATTGTTTCTAAATCATGAGGTTCTGTTATTCATGCCTTTGTCACCTCACATTTGGACTGCTCTAATTCACTCTATGTGGGACTGCCTTTATAGATCATCTGAAAACTTCAGCTGGTCCAGAATGCAACAGCCCACATAGTAATAGACTTAATTTATTTTGCTCATGTATATCTCCCCTATGGGAGCTGCAGTGGTTACAGTTTGACATCCAAGTGCAATTCATGGTGCTGGATGTTACCTTTAGAGATTGTAGGGCTTAGGATCTGGACTGTTATGAAATCTCCTATTCTGCAAAGAATATATCCATCTGGTGAGTTCCAAGAGGAAGGGCTTACTGTGTGTCCCTATGCTAGAGGAATATCAACATCAGGAGTCCTGGGTTTGAATCTTCTTAATAATTGCCCCCTCTTCTGGAATAGCTTACCTCACAGATGAAAGGACAGCCATGTCCCATGTGAAGGCATGGTTCTACAGACAGGCCTATGGAGATGGAATGGAATGCTGGTTGCTGATTCTGAGGAACTGTCATTATATGTTCAGAGTGGATAAGATGGTACAGTGATTGTTTTTTGTTATTATTGGATGTTTTAAACGATCATACCATATTGAGGTTTTGTAAACCACTCATAGTTGACCTATTGGATTGGCACTGAAGTAATAAATAAATATATAAATAAATTAGTTACATTACAGAAGAATTTTTTATTGCAGAATTACACCACAGAAGTTTGTGCGGCTACACTAATAGGAATTATGAAAAAGTATGCTTGGTGGGATGATGAAGTGAAAGAGGCTGTGAATGAGGAAAAATATGCATGTAACAGAATAATGGCTGCAAAAACAAAAGGCTGAGAAAGGTATTGTAGGGCATGAGTGGGTGGATCTGGGAAATACTCCGCACTTCTCTGAAGGAGGGAGTGATAATACCTGCTTTGAAGGAGGGACTAGTGACCTCTTTCTTGAAGAAGCCATCCCTGGATCCATTGTGTTGCCTAGTCTTTAACCTTCCTTTTTTTAGAGATGGTTGCTAAGAAGGTGGTGGGAATTCAACTACACAGATCCTAGCAGAAACAGATTAACTGGATCCTTTCTAGTCAGGACTCAGTTCTGGAAATAGCACAGAAATGGCACTGGTCATTTTGGTAGATGACTGTCAGGATTTAGATTGATTCAGTTCAGTTCTTTATTAACAGTCACTGATCAAAATACAACAATCAACAACAGATGAAACACAATAAAACCATATAGTTTATGACTTGATCACAGATGCAATCAAACTGTGTCTTGTTTTACAAACAGTATAATACAATGTGTGGGGGCGTGGGGGCTCAGCGGTTAAGACATCAGGCTTGTCGATTGGAAGGTTGCACATTCAGAGGTTTGAAACCCGAGTGCTGCGTGATGGAGTGAGCTCCCGCACTCACCCCAGCTCTTGCCAACCAAGCAATTTGAAAGCATGCAAATGCAAGTAGATAAATAGGTACCACTTTGGTGGGATGGTAACAGCATTCCACGTATGTCATGCCAGCCAAATGACCACGGAAGTGTCTTCGGATAATGCTGGCTCTTCAGCTAACAAACGGAGATGAGCACCGGCCCCTAGAGTCGGACACGACTGTGTGGGGGAACCTTTACCTTTATAACACAATGTGATCACATTCATAGAAACTGAATCATTCATAGAAATTGATAATAACATATGTACATAGAATAAATCAGAATTGCCTGGGCACTTTTTAAAATAAGGAGTGATAAAATGGACCCTTGCATCTTTATAAAACATGCAATATAGCAGGACTATGGTTTCAATAGACTCTTTTCCATAAGGGTACAATCTTAGCTCATATGGGATTTTTTTATATCTGCCCTGAAGAACTGCCATTGGAAGGACATTAAAGTATGCTAAGATTAGTGCTCTCTGGAGTTTAGGGACAGTTGAATGGAGTAGGTCTTTTGCTGGACTAATGAAAGGGACCTGGCTACTCAGGAAAACATTCCTAGGTAGGGAAGTTTGAGCTAATTGGGCTTCCAGGTCTCAGGGATATTGCTTAAGTGCAATGAGCACTCGGCCAGAGCCCATCATTAAAAAGGCCTTCCTATGTATATTTAAAATTCAATAAAATATATTTAAAAAAAGGCCTTCCTAGAAAAGCCATAGCACTGCGATTTTTGCAGAGTTGACTTGTTCCATATTGATTCATAACTGTCTGCAAAGGGAAAAGAGACCAGACCTTCTGAAAAGAACAATAAATTCAACCAGTGTGAAATAATACAAATTTCAAGCCCGTTTCAACTTTAATCAACTCTGCTTCCTTCCTTAATCCTACATTAGGAATGTCTGGGGCCACTTGGAATATAGCATTTAGAAATTTGGATTTGGATTGGAAATTTGGGTTCCAGTGAGACAAAAGGGTAAGTAAAGGTAAAGGTTCCCCCCGCACATTTGTACAGTCGTGTCCGACTCTAGGGGCCGGTGCTCATCTCCGTTTGTTAGCCGAACAGCCAGTGTTGTCTGAAGACGCTTCCACAGTCATGTGGCTGCAAACACAAGATAAAAGAATTTTGAAAGATTACAAGGGTGACTTCCAACTTTCAATAGCAAGAATATACAACAGTTGCTATAATCAAACCCTTTCTCTATATCAAACCAAGATCACATCATTTCTATAAATCCTTCCCTTAACACATATACAAATCACTAATACAATTGCTCCTTCCCCTTATATAAAAGAATGTGTGTGTGTGTGTGTGTGTGTGTGTGTATTCAGCTTCCCTCCTCCATAAAACATCATCCATTTAATTATTTCCTTCCTACCACTATTTTGTATGTTTCTGTCTACTATAATAAACATCAAATTATAAAAACAAATAAATTGTCTGCCTTTATAATTAATAAAACTACAACAATCTTAACCCTATTAAACCTGAAGAACAATATAAAATATTATTATATCTTATCCATAACTTTTAAATTTTACAAATCAAAAATCCTGTAAATCTTAATCCAAATCATTAAAAAAAGACATCATGATAGCCTCATTATCAGTCCAGTTACATATTCTTAATTTTTTACCCCTCCTCAAAATATACTAGAGCATTTACATATTTCCCCATTACACAAAAGGCATTTTAATATAAAAATACCATAGCCCAACTGCCTGTATCTGAGATACAGATTTCCCAGCAGTAAAAAAACTCCTACACATCATATTTTCTTATTTCCCATAACACTGATTCAGATAGTCATAACATTTCCCCAGCATAGTAACTCCTTGTGCAGTTTTAAACTCAGACTGTCATTTTAACCCCTTTAACACCAAACCATGATCTTCAGCTGGCATTACTTCAATCTCAGTAACAGCAACAAAGTCCCCATCTTTACCAAAAACTTCATCTTCCATCATAGCATTTCCAATCAGATGACACATTTTAGCAACAATCTCTTCTCCAATGTCCCAAACACTCTGCAAAACAGCTTGACAACACTCTGAAAGGATTTCGTTAAAAGTCTGTTTACGTTCAGAACGGAATTCTAAGAAATCTTCTTTAAAATCTTCCATACTTCAGGCAGCAAAAAAGGCGCCCCCTAATAGTTAACTCACAAACATAAAACTCACAGAAATAAAAGTTAATGACTTAATGAAAAACTTCCATCTGTAATTGACAAAAGAAAGTATACTAGCAAACAAGTCCCAGAGAAAGTGAAGAGAAAGCTAAAAATTTAGAACATTTAAACATTTAAGACATCAATCCATCCTTCAAATTTAATACAAAAAATAGTAATGGAAAGGCAATTATGTTTTTTCAGCCCTTGTTACACGTTAGATGGGAAAACAAGCCAAAACTTAAGAAAATTAAAAATATAATCCAAAAATAACAATAATCACCAAGAGATTTCGCTTCTTACTGTAAAAAGCTTCTCTTAGGGTACAAAAATTAAAAGCTAAATTGGGTGCTTTAGAAATGGGAAGGCAGAACTTACGCTGCCCCTTTAAGAGGTTGCAACGTGGCTTGGAAAAAGATGAAATCCCAGAATCTTACCATTCGATCACACATGCTGTCCATGCTCTCCTGGCTACAACTCACCGTCTGGAGGACAAATGGGTCCTTACTCTGGAAAATTCTTTTGGCTACAGGAAAAGCCTGCCTGTGCCCTAAAAAAAAATGCCACAATGCCAACTCTGCCCACAGAGCTCACAGGCAAGGTTGTTCAGTTTGCTATTTTCCCACCGGAAGTCAAAAAATGTTATAATTCTTCAGACATAAGGTTATTATTATATATCACCTTAAAAAATGATTTTCAAGTTCCAAGTTCAGTTCCCCTAACTTCTCCTCATAGGTCTTAGTTTCCATGTTCTTCATTATATTCATCACTTTCTCTTGGACACATTCCAGTTTGTTGATATACATTTTAAACTGTGCTGCCCAGAAGAACTCATTATACTCCAAGTGAGTCTGTAGCTTGAATCATGTCAACTGGATTTCTATTTTCTCAGTGGAAACGTTTCGCTCCTTATCCAAGGAGCTTCTTCAGTCTGAGCAAAGTTGGTAAGGGATTCCCTTACCAACTTTGCTCAGACTGAAGAAGCTCCTTGGATAAGGAGCGAAACGTTTCCACTGAGAAAATAGAAATCCAGTTGACATGATTCAAGCTACAGACAATTCCACCTGGATGACTGAGAACCTTCATAGACATACTCCAAGTGAGGTTTGGCCAAAACAGAGTAGAGTGCTACCATTGTTTCTTGTAATTCTAAACTATTGTTCATAGCTACTAACATTGTGTTAATCACTCTGATGACTCATGTTCATGCTTCTCCAGCTTTTGTTCTTCAGAATTCCCAACCTACATGGCCATCTCTCTTAAATGAACTATCAAGCATGCATCAATGTTAGCCCTTTGAGGTAGAAGAAGCACAACAATGAATACTAGCTTTATTTTTATTGTAAGATTACATTAAGAATCTTGTAAGTCTGAAAGTATTTCTTCCCTTCTTTCCTTTTTACTTTCTGGAAAACTAGAGAAGGTCCCTTCTGAAATGTTTCCCATGCTCCCTCTGCTTCTGTGGACTGAGATATCTTTTGCATGATGACTGTATAGTCTGAGGCTCTTTCTTCTGTCTCCCAAGGTCATTCCCACATACCAGTACAATCACTAACTTTGAAATTCTCTTGTTCTTTATGTTTTTAATTTATTTTGGTTGTATTTTTAATGGTTTTTATGTATTTGGATTATTTTATTATTTACACAGCCCAGAGTCACTATGTGTGATTGGCGGCTATATCAACATAATAAATGAATGAATGAATGAATGCTGCAAAGAAGGCAAATGCAATTCTAGGCTGCATCAATAGAAGTATAATTTCAAAACCATGGGAAGTAATCATTTTATCTTATTTTGGTTTGGTCAGAGCCCACATCAAGTACTGTAAACGGTTCTGGGTACCATCACCATAAGGATTCAGAGAACTTAGAACAGGTTCAGAAAATTGCAACAAACATGATCAAGGATTAAAAACTAAGTCCTATGAAGAGAGATTGATGAAGCTGCAAATGCTATAATGTAATCTATATGGTTGGTCCTTATACTTGGTCCAAAAGTTGCAAACCATGGTGCCCAGTTTTCTGAAAGGGGTGCCATGTTGAGCACCTTTACACCATTACTAAAGCAACTGCATTTTTACTAATTAGATACCAAGCCAAGCTCAAGGTTTTTCTCTTTACATATAAGACCCTAAACAGCTTGGAACTGAGATACTGTACATGACAGATTACCTTTGACAGGATAGTCCACATCAAATTCTAAGACTGAGGTCCTCCTGCATTTAGTAGATATCTACTGGCAGGTGTCCTGCCAAGTGTCCAAGCAGTGATCAGATGCTCAGGCAATTGGTTCTTTTAGATCCAGAGATAATAGGCACGCCAGTGGATAAAGAAACTTTAGCTTTATTATAAACTTAAGCAAAAAACACAGTTCAAACAGGAACACAGTTTAGGCAGATTAAACAAAAGCATAAAAAGCATATCTGTAGCTTGAATCATGTCAACTGGATTTCTATTTTCTCAGTGGAAACGTTTTGCTCCTTCCTAGACTGTGAAGTCCTCATTGGGACCGGTGGCAAGCTAGAAATAGGGATCTACAGGAAACCCACACACACAGATCAATATCTGATGTTTGACTCCCACCATCCACCACTGCAGCACAAACTAGGAGTCATCAGGACATTGTCACACAGAGCAGAAACCATCCCCACCTCCATGGATTCCAAAAAGAATGAAAATCAGCACCTGAGAACAGCTCTGAAGGCCTGTGGATATCCAAATTGGGCCTTCACCAAATCTAAATCTACCAGACCCAAAACAGCGACAGATAGGGCTGAGACTCAGAATAAACGAAAGAACCTGGTCATTCCCTACATGGCTGGTGTGTCTGAAAAGATAAAACGGATATTTGGCAAACACCACATACCTGTATATTTCAAACCCACCAACACACTGAGACAGAGGCTTGTACACCCCAAAGATCAAACTCAAAAACACAAGAAAAGCAATGTAGTTTATGCAATCCAGTGCAGTGAGGAGTGCTCTGAACTATACATTGGAGAAACCAAACAACTTTTGTACAGGAGGATGGCCCAGCACAGGAGAAGTAACACCACAGGACCAGAGTCAGCAGTTTATCTTCATTTAAAGGAAAAAGGACACTCATTTGAGGACATTAATGTTCACATTTTAGACAGAGAAGATAGGTGGTTTGAGAGAGGGGTCAAGGAATCCATTTATGCCAACTTGGAAAATCCTTCCTTGAATAGAGGTGGGGGCCTCAGGCACAATCTATCTCCCATCTATCTCCCGGCTTTGTCTTCTGTGCCTAGGAAGATTAAGACCATTTCACAAGCTCAACAGCAGCATGGTGATCTTAACGATTCTCCTTTAGATGGTAAAAGGACTTAAAAATAACATCTCAATATAACCATGACCCCAGGTGTAAGGTCACACAGCTACCTAGAAACATATTTAGGATTCCCTTACCAACTTTGCTCAGACTGAAGAAGCTCCTTGGATAAGGAGCGAAACGTTTCCACTGAGAAAATAGAAATCCAGTTGACATGATTCAAGCTACAGACAATTCCACCTGGATGACTGAGAACCTTCATAGACATAAAAAGCATAGCATACAGAAAGAAATCATACATACCCAAGCAAGGTGATACCTTTATTCCCTTTTTGCTACCAGGAACCTCCTGACCAAGATAGCAGGGACCCCCAAAAGGATGGCATATTGTTCTACAGCGCCCAGTGCACTGGACCTGTACAGAAGTTCCCAAACTCAAAAGACAATCCTAAGGTTTATATCAAAGGCTGGCTCCCAAACCCAGTGACCAAGTTTCCATGGTACTGAAGCTCCATAGCCTGACCATGACTGGGATTCTTTCTGGGGTCCAGCACCTGTCTATGACATCATTCCCAGAGCCTGGGAAGCTTTACAGATAAGCCAGTGCCTAAGCATAAAAAAATTCTTATCATCCCACCCCCACCCCCATTCCAAGCCGCTAGAGGGGTGGCTGGAGGAGTGAACTTAAGCTTAAACTTAACAAGCTGGGGGTTTTCTCTCCCCCCACTTCCAACAAAGATATGTTCTGGAGGGCTGTTGGAGGAGTGGGTATATTCTTCTTCTCTTCCCCCCCATTCATGCCAAATATAAATAAAAACAAGCCAGTTAAACATCAGTATAACTCAAAATAAACTCTAATCTCCTAGGTGTGAGGGAGAAAATCAAAACATGTCACTTAACTCCTCGAGATACAAAGGTCTTCCACATGTTGCCACTACAGCAGGTCTTCTCAGTGGTTGGACTTTCAGTCTGGAATGTGCTCCTTCCTGGAATTGACCAGGTGCCAACAACTCCATCATTTAAGCACTTCATAAAGTCCTAAATCTTCATTTAGGCCTGTAAGCGAAGGTTATAACTGATTGTAATAAAGCTTGGGCTTTGTAAGAATGAGAAGCATACAAATCTATTAATTAAATCCACAAACAAAACTGAACATTTAAAAAGTCATATTTTGCCATGATTATATTCCCGAAATAACATACAGTTCTTAATAAGATAAATAATAGGCTGTGCAGAGCTTCAGTTCAAAGGCAATGATTCGGGGAAAGATGCAGCTGCATTAAGGACTTGTAGACAGGGGTTACATTTGTGTGCCTACATGCTGCAAAGTAGAACATTGCCTTCAAATCTGAGGGACTGTACAGTCCTATTAAAGAGTTCAAGGCCTCTCTTACAACTCTATCATTTTCAAGACCACATGACATTTTTCCTACATGGGGTATACAGAAAAGAGAGAAAGACAGACAGACAAAGCATGATGTGAGAAATTTGCACAACTGCTTCTTTGACGCAATAGATTCCAAACATAAATACATAGTGCCTATAATAGATACGTACAGGATTTTCACACTTTCAGTGTTCATAGATAAAAATGTATTTCCTATATCTGTAAAGGAAGAAATTGGTTTGTTGGATCATTGCTGCTGTCAAGAGCTAACCAGCAGTTGAGCCATTTATTTTCTGTTAAAACAGACTTAGAGGCAATCTATGCAGCCAACAGATTGATAGATAATTCTTTTCATCTCATACAGCAGATATTGTTCAGGTACACACAGTTTCCAGATGGGAAGGAAGAAATCATATGAATTTGTTGCAGCTAGATCATACAAAACAAATACCAACAAAAACAGAACTGACAAGATAACACAAAAGATGGAAATTTAATTTAAAGTTTAAGCAAACTTCATTTAAATATGAATGGTGGCTCTTTTCTCTATGTAGATCAGCTATCTTTTGTCTAGAAATATGAAGCACTCTGGAGGTCCTTTCACTGTTAACTATATGAGACTGAAAGAAATTGCAAGGCTTGTTTCAACTTCAAAAAACATCACAGTGTGGCTAGTGAGTAATAAATGCTGATAAATGCATGAAATGCTGATCAGAGTGGGAAAGAAGGGGGGGAAAATTTGGCCAGTTCATCTGCTTCTAGATGAGCTAGCAGTGATTATCTGTCATGGAGGGTTGGAAACAACAGATCTCTGTTCCTCTTTTCATATCCAACCTCCAGTTTACAATAGAGGAAGTTAGAGAACCAGAATGTATTAATTCTCTGTTATATCTGTGTATAATATAAAATACTTGGTAACCTATATACAATCTCTCAGTATTCTTCTTCTTCTCCCATTCATTTGTAACATGGGATATCATAAACCCATGGGAAAAATTAACCTTTCCAAGCTTTTCTTGGAGGAATTTCTTTTCTTTTATCTACTTTCTAACTTTGAATATTGTCAGAGTGGGTTCACACATGACATTAAATATGAAGTTTTTTGGTGTTGATTTTGTCTAAGTATGTTGAGTGAACTGAGCTACTGTAGTATGTAATCCATGGTTTATTAGTTAGATTGTTGAGAGAAAGAGACCATGCCTAAGGGCTAATGTGAATTCACATGGCCTTTTGCTAGTAAACTAGCAAACCCCTTTTACTAGTAAACCCAGCTAGGTGGCACCACCTAGTCATATTTGACTGATCTACAAAGCTAAGCAGGATAGCCTACAATGCACCACGCTGGTCCGCCATCCATATATCAAGTCCTCCTATTAGCGCAACTCTGAATATCCATTAATCTAAACCCTTATAGCAGTTTATACACAGACACAAGCACAAGTTTTCTTTCATATCATTGCTTATTCATGATTTATTCAAACTTTTCTTTATAAGAATGATCAAACATGTATCTTTGCATTATTACTGATATACTTTTCTCTTTCCTCTAATTTTCTCTTGAAATGTACTGTATATTTTAAATGTAAAAATAAAAAATGATTTTTTGTGCAATTGTGAAGGAAGCAGTAGAATGGTCGTTTAAGAATGATATATAAAAACCTGGACAAATATACATAACTGTCAAATATCACAAAGAATAATTGTGTTATCATTAATGTTCTCAGACCAGATATATCCTTCCCAAACTGAAATAAAAAAGTGAAGAAGAACTAAGGTAAAGGTATGCATGATCTTCTCTTGAAAACACTGCAAAAAACTTCAGTTAGAAGCCCTTCATATATCTGCCTTTCACAGTAAGAACACAGAACTAACTTTTTCACAATCCAGATTGATTTTGTTGATATATTGGGGCACGGGGGAGTAGGATGAATATAATATATAACGTAGGGAAAATATATACTCTGTCTGGAAGTAAAACACTTAGGATTAATGCTAGCCATTTTGATTGATAATTTATAATGTGCCATCAAGTTATTGTGTCAACTCTTAACAGCCACATAGATAGATTTTCTCCATGACGATCTGTCCCTAATCCGGTTGTTCAGGTCTTCCAATGGTGCATCCATGTCCACTGTAACGGAGTCTATCCACCTTGCTGCCGGTGGTTCTCTTCTCTTTCTTTCCACATTTTCCAGCATTAAAACCTTCTCCAGAGAGCTAGGTATTCTCAGCCTGGTTATTTCCACCTCAAGTAAGAACACTGTCAGAGTTCAGTCTGATTCTGACTCTGAGCTTGAGGAAAATGAAACTTACCTCAGAAATGAAACCGATACTGAGCAGCAACCGGCGCAGGGTCAAAAGTGCGATACTCGTGATCCAACTCGTGATGAACAGGTGCAGGAGTCTGGACCTGGAGATGACCCAGCAGCGCGGGAGAATCCTGGAGAGCTGATTGGTCAGGAACCTGGAACTAAGTATAGGGCACAAATCATGGCACGAGAAAGAAGGGCAGAGAAGCACGCCAAGCAGAAGGAAGCCCAATTGGCTCCTGAGGAGAACAGGTGTTCGGAGAACAGGATAAAAGGGCGCCAGCGCAAGCAACAGGTCGCTGGTGACAAATGTTCCACTGAGCTAACAGCTTCTTCGGGAGAAGTCCAGCCAGAACCGTCCTTGGAATCCTGCCCTATAGCCACTGCGGAATCAGAGGAAGAGCCTTTCCACATTTTGGAATTGACCCCAGCTGCATTAGAAGCAAGTTTTCTGCAGCATCAAGGAGACGAAACCTTGTCTCGTAGTTTTTCAGCAAGCCCAGCTAAGAAGGCTTCGGTCACTTCAGGCATTTGCCAGCTTGCGTTGATAGCTTCACAGCGTTCAGCAGCCTTGGCAAAGCAGCATTTCGACGCTTCAGTTAAGTACTCCGTTCGTCCTCATATGTTTTGTCATGCTCATTCAGTGCAGCCACGTTCTACTGTTGGGGGGTCTTCTAGTATGGAGCGCCCTGTTCTGCCTGGTTTTTCAGGCAGTGTTGCCTAGTGGAACCAGTCCTGTCTGCCTTGCAGTTCCAGTCTAGTTGCCTAGTGGTTCCAGTCCTGTCTGCCCTGCAGTTCCAGTCCTGTCTGCCCTGCAGTTCCAGTCCAGTCGCCTAGTGGGTCCAGTCCAGTTGTCTATGGGAACCAGTCCAGTCTGCCTTCTAGTTTGCCAGTGAATCCAGTCCAGAGTGATTGCAGATCCAGTTCAGTGTAGTCCTGGGAATCCAGAGGAACCCTGTCCAGTCCTGTCTTGCAGATCCAGTCCAGCAGTATCCTAAGAATCCAGATGAAATTTGCCAAGAATCCAGTCCAGTCCTGCCCTGCAATTCCAGTCCAGTATTGTCCTGTGGATCAGAAGAACCTTGTCCAGCCTGCCTTGTAGTCTTCTTGTTCCAGTCTCCAGTCAGCCATGCCAAGTAACCAGTTTAGCCCTGTTTCCCAGTATTTCAGAAGAAACCAACCAACCTGGCATCTTGATCCAGAACTGTTGTTCTACTTGTTCTTGTGAACTCTAGTTGTGCCCCTGCATAGCTGCCTACCTCCAAGTGCAACCCGTTGTGAATCTCCAATTGATCAAAGCAATCTTCAGTTGAGTTTATGGACTTAACTTTGTAAATAGTTTTTTATAGTAATAAAAACTATTTTCTTAAAGTTCTGGTGGTCTCATACTCCGAACAGAACAAACACTGAGTTGATTTGTTCGATGATCTATTTGTTTGTTTTATTGGCTGTCCATGGTATTCTCAGGAGTTTTCTCCAACACCAAATGCTAGTCATTTATGATTAACCTTAATGAACTATTGCAAAATTGCTCTTTGCTCTTTTTTTTTTGCTTGAATGGTAATATTATTTTCTGTTATGCCTGTTCTGTTATGCAACAAGAGGAACAAGATTCAGAAGAGTAGTGGTGTGTGGAAGAATAGCAGCATTCTTGCCTGATGACTGAATATGGGGGGGGGGAGGGAAGAGGGGAAAGAAAGAAAGAAAGAAAGAAAGAAAGAAAGAAAGAAAGAAAGAAAGAAAGAAAGAAAGAAAGAAAGAAAGAAAGAAAGAAAGAAAGAAAGAAGCCAGATTAAAAAAATACTCTGGAAGGGTCTCTCTTAATTGAGTTGCAATCAGTTAGTATTGATCATTAAGGCTTTCTTTTATGAGCCTGCTGATGGTAATGATGATTATGATGGCAGTGGGTGATAATAGCATTGACTCAATGTGTAGCATTTGGGTCATAAAGAAAAGATGAAGATTTGTTACAATACATTCTGATGATAATTACTTGCTTCAGACTATAGTCTGAGCTCTAAAGAAAAGTACCATAGGTATTCTTTTTCCACCATCACTGTCATGGACAGGGTTATATCTCTATTGAAATCTACATAACTAGCAGTTGTATACTATACATACATACATACATACACACACACACACACACACACACACACACGCAAATATATGTGTGAATAAACATATATATGAAAGATAAAACAGTTTACCATAAATGTTCAAGTGTATTTAATATTAACTTGATAAATGTAAATGCTTATCTATAAATGTTCCCTCCCTCCCCAACCAAATCAGTTGACCAAAGACAAGCTTTTCCATATATACTTGTTTATTTGCTGATAATCCTATTGGGGTTATAAACATTCTTGGAAGTTTCGGAACCAGTTTCCCAAATTTTGGATTCTGGTTTGTGAATGAGATTAATCATTTCATTTCAGAAATTCACTGGTTGTAAATGTACTGGGGAAGGAAAAGGGAACAGAAAAGGAGGCCTTTGCCTCCATACATTTGCTCCTAAAGAATCCATCTAATTATTTTTTAAAAAAACTTTGAAATAGTTAATAAATGTCTTTCAATAGAAAGTACCTATTGTTTCCATCTACAGCATCTACACACACAAAAGCTTTAAAATCATGTCGTTTGGGATGCATGTGGTGACTGCGTATAAAAATTGAAGGCAAGAGCATTACATAGGAAAAACAATTTAAAGGGTACCTATTTCTCAAGCAAGAGAGGGTTGGGTATGTCAGAGCTCCATGTTGTCTTGCACATGACAGCTCAACTTATTTGATAGGCCACAATGTTAATTTGAAGGCTTACTTTAATTTGCAAACATTGGTTTGCTTTTTTGTTTCCCTCCCTAAAAAAGGAGAAACCAGAGGAACTTTTTGACCAGTTTATTATTGAAAAATGTTTTCACTTCTCCAATGAGGAACATGACTGTTTTTATTTCCAGGAGTAGATAATAATGCTGAAGCAATAATAAAATGAAAAAAAAGGGAGGGGGGAGTTCAAGGCAGCTAGCTCAGCACAGGAAGTTCACAGCCAGAGACTTAATTTCCCACACAATGTAATGTGCAATGGGCCCATTAACATAGATGAATAGGCTCTTTAAAGGTTTTTCCCCTCTTTGCAGATATGCAGCTGCCACTGAATGGCTATATGTTAATAAGGCACTCACATGCCTATTCTTCAGGTACAGCTCTGCATTCTCTACCTAGGTAATCTCCATCTAGCAAAAGCTATTAGGGGTTGTATCTGCTACCACACCTTCAATTATATTAACACCTGCACAGATAATCCCACAAGGTAAACTGGTAGGGGGTCAGTGGCCTAAGTACATCCCCTCCATTCTTTGTATCTCTGAGGAAAGGGGGGTAAAGTGGAGGTATAGGGTTTTTTTTTTTTAAGTAAAGTCACTTCTATTTCACATTAGTTGGAACATTCTGGAGGGGAAAAAGCTTAGGAAATTGTCATTTCTTCAAATCGCTGACAGCCTGTAGTGGCAAGTGTAATGGAAAGCCAGTGTCTACATTGTTATGCATGGCTCTCATGTAGATTCACGCGGGTGGATTAAGTTTGTTTCCAAAGGACCCATTGTGCTGGCTGTTAATTTGCAGGACTCTTGACAGTTGAGGCTGAAGGGTTTACAACCTTTCTGTTTACTTAGATGCAGTGTGCCCTAGCTTTGTTTATTTCCCTCTGCTGCCCCTTAAGGCCTGGTAAAAGTTACATTTATCTTTATTAATGACAATGGTATTGCCCAAAGTGGTAGAGAAATAATGACAAAACACTTACAGCATTATTTATTGTTACATTTTGTTCTTTTTCTTTTCCTTCATGGTCACATATATTGTCCTGTAAACAGCCTTATAACTCTGCTTCAGAGATCCTTTTTTTTTTAAAAAATGAGCTGCTAAAAATATTAATTAACTTTATTTATTTACACTGGCTTTGGTGCATTCCCATCAACTAGATTCTGAATGGCTTGCAAAATAATGAAATGCAACCTTTTAAATTAAAACAATGTGTGAAAGGAAGTATTGTCAATATATTAATTCCATTCTTAAAGCAATTTGGGGAAACAATGCAATTTATTACTAGTTTTGGTTGTTTCCAATAACAGTAAGACTTCAATACAAACCTAAATAGGCACTAGAGTACGAGACTTACTCTTGAGTAAGCCAGTATATTAATGTTCTTTGTGAGCTCACTGTTTCCTGTAGTTACCTTTCTTTTCCCTATTTCATTTTTTTAAAATATTTCATCCAATGTTTTATAGCAAACACAAAAATGCCTTTTGCCAAATAATAATTTTGCCATGATCTTCTGGCATTATGTTGTTGATTTCCAGTAGGAATGAAATGTACCACAACAATAGGCATTTACATAAAACTCTACTTCCTACTGAGATCTAAGCCTAGGAGGGTCTAATGGCTTTTTATTTTAACTTGTCAAAGATGTCGAGAAATGTTAGTTTTTCAACCCTGAACTAAGAGCTCAGAGTAAGCACATACTATAGAGAAGTCATGATTCTAATCTGAAGCAAAGGGCTTGATTGAATTAAAAAAAAAACTGAAAACTTATGCTTGAGTTGCTTGAGTTATTTGCTCCAAATCTCCCTTTACAAGTAAGTCAGCCAACTGTATGCTTTGTACTATAATAGCCCAAAAGAAAAATAATAAAGCATCAGATTTACTGTAAAGGGGATTATATTGTTTATAACCTGAACAATTGGCTGAGAAGTATATTTGTTATGAATGTGCTGGAGATGAACTGGCATAGCCATAGGAAACTGGCATAGCCACAGGAAATGTTGGGGAAAGTATTAGTGGCACTTATTTTTTTAATATTATCTTCTTTTGCGATCACTAAGAAAATGGTAGAAATCAAATGGTATTTGCAACATCAGGGAATACTGTTGTATCTCCTGGAAAAGGTGAGAACCATTTTCAGTATATAACATTGTCTGAAAAAAAGATGTATTCCTGATGAAACAGATATACAATTTATACAGCAAGTTAGAATGCATTGCCTGGAAAGAAGTCTCGCTGAATGCAGTAGGACTTATTTCTGAGAAAACATACATAAGATTACACTCTGAGGTTTAAGGTCAGGTAGATTTTTTGGAAAAAATGTTTCATTGAATTTACTCATACTTGATTTGAGGTACCCTGAAAGGACTATTTAATTAATTAGCAAATAGTTTGCATTCTGTATTGTTTTGTATTCTTCCCATCTCTGTGAGTTAAGCCCATTTTATCCTCATGTACTTACAGATGGAGAGGTCCGTGATTGAGAAATCTGTTAAAAGATGAAATCACATATGCATTCACAGAAGAAAATATTGGGTCTTGAAATCCACTTCTGCCATTGAAATTATATACCCTCTAACTTGTATTTAAAACTTCTATTAATATTTATGCATTCAATTTTTATACACTCTAACTGGAATTATCTGGACAATTTCAGCATGTTTTAAAAGAGAAATATTAAAATAATAAAAATGTTAAATCAGTAACATGCAGGAATCTTCACAGGACAGAATGTGTACATACACATTTGTAACAGTCACTATCTCAATATATTGCTGGCACTTAAGATCAATATTAATTACAAAATTCCTAGGAGAAGAAAGTCTTAGTCTGGTTCTGAAAATACTTCAAGGTGGGCAGCATAATTACCTTTCTTGGTAAACAGGGGCCCACAAGAAAGAATGTTCCTTCTCTTATGACTATCCTCCCAACTTAATTTGTTTGTCTGGTTTCTCCAGAACTGAAGGAGTTTACATGGCATTCTTTTACTGCATTTTTATACTGCTGGACTTATGACTCCAAGTGGTGTACCATGTATAAAACATAAAACAATAATCAAGATAAGATGATGAAATAAAATTCAGTTAGTACAAATAAGCAATAAGCCAAATACGGACTGCTTTCAGAGTCTGAATGTCCTCTAGAACAGTTCAACCCTCAACAGCTCCCAGAAAGCCAATAATGAGTGTGCCAGGCCAACCATTCTACTGTAAGCGAATGGTTGTGGAACATTGTTTGTGGACCTCTGCCCCCTTTATTGCACAAACCTGGGAGAAAATCTATAGATGTTGATGGGGTGTACAAACTGGACTGATCAGATAGGCTGCTTCCGTATGGAGGAGTATTCTTAATGCTAAGATACCAAGCCATACAGGGTTTTATAGGTTAAAATTATCATTTTGAATAGCACCTGTAAACTTTTGATAACTAATACAATGCCTTAAATCCAAATGTTATATGACAATGGTGAGTGGGTTGCCGATATGTATGTCATTAAATTTTAGACCATTGAAGCAGCCCCTTATAGAGCTATTGCAGTAACTGAGCTGACTAAGTGTGTGAATTACCATAGCCAGGTCTTCCAGCTTCAGGTAGGGCCATGACTGGTGCATCAGCTGGAGCTGGGCCAAGGTTCCCTTGGCTATGGCATCCACCTGCCTATCCATAAGTAGACATGAGTCCAGTAGCCCCAAGTTACAGACCTGCTCTTTTAGGAAGAGAGCCATCCCATCCAATGTGTTCAGTGATCCCATTTGCACAAACTGAAGAACCCTCTTGGGGTTCAACTTTAACCTATTTCAGCTTTTAATAATTATATCCTCACAGTAGCAACTCTGGACTGAAAGACAGAGACTGGCCCACAGTCAAGCAGTGAGCTTCCATGGTTGAAGTGGCCATGCACATAAGTCCAACTCTTTAGTGAGGGCACCTGAAGGAAAGCTACTAAGAATAATCATCATAATCCATTTTGGGCTTTAAGAATCAGCATAAACACTTTGCCTCCAGCCAAGGTAATCACATTCTAGTGCACCCTCAGAATTAAAACCTTGTCTGCCTATCACATATCAGTAAAAAGAAAAGAAAACCCACCTTCTATGCAACCTGCTTTATTCTGCCTTCTCCATCTATCATATGGATGGGAAAAAAACTTGCATAAATTGGAGAAGATGCCAGTATCCAAATATGATTGAATATGGACCAAATTACACCTGTAATTCCATCCACTTTGCTCTCTGTCCATGCCTATTGCTGAATACAGATTCTGACAAGTTTTGAATAATGTAATGCTGGCCTAAGCAGGAAAAAATATTCTGAGCTGCTGGAAGTATTAAGTCAACATCACCGTTAAATACCATCGCCTACAAATTAATACAGATAATAGCTGTAAAGAATAACATCTGAGTCACTTCATGGAATGCTACCATACAAGAAGTTTTCAACATGTCTACTCCTAGACATTCCACTCTCCATTATATGATACTACCTACTGAAAGGGTAGTACATTACAAACAGTGAAAATTTGCTATTTGTCCATTCTTGGGAAAGAAATATACCTTCAGCAATTCCTATAAAAGTGTTTATCCAGCAAATATTGAGCACAGGAAGTACAGGTGGCCCTCATTATCTGTGAGGTTCCTTTCCAGCTGGATGCTGTTGTGATAAAGAGGGAGAATTAGAGAATTAACCCAAACTGCTTTAATCATGAAAAATTAGAACAATATAATTTGTCAGTTACTCAGGACAGATGAAAAAAAAAGCAGAGTAGGAATTGGCAATGGGAACAACGTATTTCTTGCTGGTATTGTTTTCTGCCAGTTCAAGGATGGGTGGAGAGCATTTAAACTCAGCACTGAGGAAAGGTCCAAGGTTACGCTAATGAACTTTTCACCATCTTCTGAAATACTGTCAAGGAGGGGGTGAGACAATTTTTTATTGAAAGGCAGTTCTAAAAACTGCCCACACTTTTCCAAGCTGTGAATGAGAAGATCCATTCAATTAACACCTTGAGCTGAGGCTTAGAATCACACTGATAAATGAATATGAATAATATCACTGTGATAGTCTCATCTCCACTCCCATCTAGACAAGGTAGAGTAATTAGTGTTCTATATAGTCTGAAGCTTCTGAGTCATCTTCAAGGACAATCTTTCATAGAGTGCATTCCAATAATCTATCCTTAAGGTTAAGTCAGCATCACCAGATCCTTATTCATTCAATAAGAGTTTTAATGTAGCTTCTATTGTTTGTGCTGCTCCAGTTTCTTACTGAATTTTCAAAGAGATGTACTAATCATAAAACTATCCTTGTTTTCTTCAGTTGCCTTTGTCTTCATTCTAGGAATAGTAAAGAGAGCAAAGTCTGTCAGTTAAAAGAAACAAAGTTTACAAGATTTTTGCTTCCTTTTTTATTTTTGCAACTGTGAAAACATGTTTTTTATCATCGATCTCATCCCTAGACAGGTTGATAGAATTTTACTAGTCTGCTAACAACAAAGTTTTCACAGATGCACAAATCTGCCTGCTGTCTGTATATTTTTCCAGCATTAACATATACCATATATGTATATATTTCTTTAGCTTGGGAGTATTTATGTATTGGATGAGTTATGAACTCACCATGTCTTAAATTCCACTATATAAAGATTTCTTGGCTAAGAACTATCAAGTTCCTGCAGCCCACCTCACAGGAAGATAAAGATAAGGAGAAATAAAATAAGCAAAGGAATAACTAAAATGCTTTTTACATTAATGTTTTCTTAATCACATTTTGTATATGTTAGGCTGACCATACGTCCCATTTTGAATGGGACAGTCCCGTTTTTTTAACATTTCCGGACCGTCCCATCCCGTCGTTTTAATATAAAAGTCAATTTTGTCCTGTTTTTTAAAAAACCTGTTAGGAACGCTGGTTTTTTTACAGGTCGGAAGTCACTGTCAGGAACTAGCCTGTCCCTGCCGCCAGCCGGAACCGAGAGCCGGAAGTAGCTGGAGCGGCGCAAAAGAGCCAGAGCGTCTGATTGGTGGGAACCCGGAAGAGGAATCGCCTCCGCCTATCAGCGCATGGCAAAGGAAGTGGGAGTTGGAGGGAACCCGGAAGAGGAATCGCCTCCGCCTATCAGCGTACGGCAAAGGAGGTGGGAGAGGTGGGCCGAGCAGCGTGATAGGCGGAGGCAATTCCTCTTCCGGGTTCCCTCCAATCAGCTGCTCTGGCTCTTTCGCACCGCTCCAGCTACTTCCAGCTTTCGGTTCCTCTTGTCCCATTTTTGTCTTAAGGAAATATGGTCATCCTAGTATATGTGCATGTTTATGTGTGTATGTATTTATGAATTATAGCAAAAATTAAGTTCACCATCAGGGCCCTGGCCTCTTCCCTGTTACCCAGTCTTCTTCTTACAAGCTTTAATTTGACAACTGTGGTGATCATCTCCTCCTCCTCCTCTATTTCCTGTTTCTTCCTTCTGCTGAGCCTTGTTACCCAGCTGGTTGGCGGTATGAAGGCCCCATTGTACTGAACATGAAGTAATTTCTCAAAATTATATTGTGATTGGCAGTTAAACCAATAAAACATTGCTTTTGGAGTTCACTTTTAGTAAGGAAGACCCATTTAAGAAACATCCAGAATATCAGTATCCACATCCACAATAACAGACCCATTTAAGACACATCCACAATATCGGTATCTGATTGGTTCAGCTGCCTACCACGTAGTTTTAAAGATTAAATCTAAACTGCTATAGTCTTAATCAACTGATCAGCATGATCAACCTCTAACAACAAGCCAGGATCACCACAGTACAACCTACTGGATCTTTGAGTAGAAACATGTTTGGACTGGGGTCCTGATTCACAAAAATATACTATGCAGTTATTTTAGAAATCTCTCTATTATCAGAGCTGTGTGCATGTTTTTTTATGATTGAGGTCTCATCGGGCAGTTGATGTGCAAGCAAAATGTTTGAGAATGAATTGCATCTAAGAGATTCCTTTCATCTTTTTCAGCATTATTTATCCTTGTAGAAGAATATATCATTGTCTGGGGGAAGTAAAAGAACATTCTTCACATGATTGAGCCATGATAGCATAATTCAACAATACTGTATATACTAGCTCATCTTTTACTGAAGTTGAGTTCCTCAAGATTAGAGCTTGGCTAAATGTCCAAAAGTCCTCCTATAATTTATCTGGAGGGGATCAGATTAGGAAACACCCCAATAGCATTAAAACATACTGTAGGTGGTTCACTGGATTCTGTTTGGGTGATGTATGAGATAGCCTGACAAGTTCTCTATATCTAAACTTTCTTCAAGTTCAGAGTTATCTTAATCCCTCTTTCCTTTGTGCTAGGTTAAAGGAAGGCCACCCCAACCCATATGTACCCCAGTCCCATTTTGTATTTCTTTCTTAGGATCATGCCACTGTTTCAGTGGCAAATTGTTAAGGTTCAGTAGCATATACCCCACCCACTCATACTAGATACTTTTAATTAACCTTTTATTGTTTTAGGCTTTTATTGTTTTTGTTTTTTAATTACTTAAAATTTGCATCTGTTTTTATTTTATTTTGAATGTGTGTTCAAAAATAGAAAGGCAAGATATATATCATTATTGAATAGTTCTCCTTACTTTAGGGAAGGAGAAGGATTTTTTCCTTCTAGATGACAGAAAATAGATTTTATCTGTTCTGCAGTGACATCTGAGTCTATATTTGCCATCAGCAACACTTTATTTTTTTTTATGTCCTCATAATAGAAAGGCCTACAGACCAGAAGAACACACAAACAATTGTCTGAAGGGCTCTGAAAGCAGAGAGACATTCACCAGACATTCCCAAAGCTTGTATAGCCCTGAGTCACTTCCTCAGCTTTCAGGAGTTTGAGGTAAACAAGTTGACATTAAACTTTGCAGCTTTAAGTCTGGAAGGTGAAAGGAAAAAGAAAAAAAACTTATGAAAAAAAGTGGAAAAGCTTAGGAAAACAGGGTTAGGGTTATGCACCCAATTTTTGTCCTAACTATGTCCATTTGCTCTGTACCCCAAACTACATGCCCCCAAACATATTCCACAGGACACACATTAGATCCTTAGTCTTTCTCCTCCAAAGAAAAATGATGAGTAACTATATTATAAAGTTTGGTTCATGAAAAGTGGGTGACTACTTGTATATTTCTTTGTTACTTAACTTAAAAGACTCCCAGTCATTAAATAAATGAAAAAGTCCTCCCTACCCCAGATTATACCTCTGAAATGAAGAATGCTTGTATGTGTGTGTACAGTTGGGGATGGGGAATGGGTAACATGGGTGCATTTGTTGGATGAAAGTTTTAAGAATAGAATTCTGAATTTCTGGGGGGCAGGAAATCCTGGGTTACAAGCCATTCATTTGCATTTGCATAAAGCTGGGATTCTGAAGTAGTAGAAGATAATCTTGAAGTCTGCCACTTTTCCAGTAAGGAATATTTGGGACTCAATAGCACATGGCATATCTCTAATATAGGGTTTCTCAACCTGGGGTGCTTTAAGATGTGTGGACTTCAACTCTCAGAATTCCCCAGCCAGCAATGCCATGCTTATACTGGCTGGGGAATTCTGGGAGTTGAAGTCCACACATCTTAAAGCACCCCAGGTTGAGAAACCCTGCTCTAATAACTGAAGACTGCTTGCCTTATGTTCTCTCTCTGCTGCTCCTGCTGGCAGCAAGTAAGCACGATTTTTTCCTGCAGTGCATTTGAGAGACAGCCAACGTTCTTGGGAAGAGCTGGTTTCTGCAGCATCCACAAATAAATGAAGCAGTGGCAGTGCTGACTTTAAGCAAAGGTAATCATATATACATGTGTGTGTCTCTGTGTGTGTTGTTATAAGTACAATATATTGTAGAGTAAGATGAAGGCATGTTATTTTTTAGAAAAAAGGTGGACCACTGCAATGTTACAGAGACAGACTAAGAATCAAATGACCAGATAAAAAAGAAGTTAGGAAATACATTTAAAATTTATATATTTTTTCTAAGATAAAAGGGCTGAAATAGAAAGAATAGGACAAATAAAGCTAGATTAAAATTTGGGGACAAAACGGTATTCATTTTCATGCTGATTTTTGTTGTTGTTTCTTTTTTAATACCAGATGCAAAAGTGTTGGAGAGAATCCGTTCAAAATGATGAGAAAAGATGGCTTTTTCCCCTCCCCCGCCCCCCATGATAATTATTATGTATTCCCCCTGCCTATTTTTAAAGCCCTCTTGTATTTTCCAACAGGATCAAATCTTTGTGTTCTGGGGGAAAATGGCTTATTTAATTCCTAATTGCCTAGAGTCTTGATAGGGCAGGATATAAATTCATGTAATAAATAAATCATAAATAAATAAATAAATAAATAAATAAATAAATAAATAATAGCTCCTTGTTTCATTTTTTAAATTTGAAATTGTATTGCACCTGCATGCCACTTTCTTTTTATTTTTCATCTATGTTGTCAAGTGATGGATGTAAAAGATGGTAATGCTGAAGCATTTATCTGTTCCTGAGATAAAAAGACATGCTACTTGTCAAAGATGGAACTGTTCTATGTGTGTGCAATTTCTGCTTACAAACGCATGATGCTTTGCATGCCACACTCTTAGCTATCAACAGGCAGGTTTGCTGCCGCAAAATCTGACAGGTCACTTCATGAACTTCTAGGCTCTGAAGCCAATGCAAGGTTTTAAAGATAATATTCTGAATACATGGACATTGGCTACATTTACATCCATCCATCCATTGTTAAATACCCAACAAAGTGTTTAATTACCATCAAACAAATGTGTTAAATGTGCTTTAGAAACTGACTGCCATAACTTCCCCAAGAGTGATGCAGTCAGTCAATTGCTGGCTGGAGATTGTTGATTCCTGTGACTCAGGCATTTCACTAGCATCCTTTATAAGTATGCGACTGACTGACAGGTTTGCTACTATAAATGATGGAAAGTCTCACAAAAGAAGCTCATTACAGAGATGATTTGTGTAGTCAAGTGGAGTGAGGATCTACATAACAAACAAAACTATTAGAATAAAATACAGCATTGGAAATAAGGATTCTTCCGCTCCCCCCTTTTTGTTCAGTCCCTTCTCCGTCACTTATTTGCCACATAGTACAGAAAAAGAATCTCACCAGGTGGCAGCACACGACTTACCCTGATGGGTTCTGAAGCTAAGAAGGAACAGGTCTGGTTCATACTTTAATGGGAGATTCAGGGCTGTAGACTAGTGCATCCTAGAAGAAGGCAGTATCAAACCACTTCTGTTTTCAGGAAAATTGTATGGATCATGTGTCCTTGAGTTCACTGAGTTCCACTTGAAGAAGACTACCTCAGAAAGGAAGAGATATGGTAGATTTTAAATGGTAAAATAAAACTATTCCAAAAAAAAGCAGAGCATGCATATGCAAAATAGGAGGCAGTTCTGGGAGCAAAGTTATAGTGTAGTCAACATTTGTTAGTTTTTGATAAAGGAAAACTGTAAACTATTTTCAAGTGTACCAATTATAAGGTAGTTCTGCATTTTCTCAGAGAATGTATGAAAGCAGAGAGTATTGTCTTTCAGTGCAATACTGTATGTATTTAGTCAAAATAAACTCCAAACAGGGATTTACTTATTTATTTATCAATTTTTATGTTACCAATTTCATTATGACCCATGGTAACATACAGCAATTAAAATGTCCACAGTACTCTTACAGTAAAGCATCCACAGTAAATATAAACATTAAAACATCCACAGTAGAAGAAAGTAAAAACAACACAATTACAATGATAACACCAGAATTCTACTGTTATAATAATCACCCCTGTAAAGCTTAAATAGCAATAGACAGAAACGTAAAGTTTAACATTCTAACATAGCTCTTTTGGCTAGACTGGTTTACCTATTCCTATTCTGGTAGCAAAAGTCTTCTGCTTGCTTTCTTGGAATTTTACAGCTTTTTGCAGATTCCAACCTTTAATTAGGAGCTTATGAGGAGAGTATGCCTTCTCTTGTTTACCTCCATTTGTTTTTAAAAGATACTTTTTCTCTCAAGCACAAAAGGGAGGGGGTGGGGTAATTTCCCTACATACAGGAACCCTTGTAAAGACATAGATGCCATGTCTGAGATGCATGAATGTGGATTCTGTGTCAGACATGAAGGCCTGAGGAGTCTGGAGTATTGATGAATGCCAGGTGGCCAAGCTTGATGCCAGAATGACAAAACATGCACTGTTACATCATGACACAAACTTTGCCCTTTAGTACTTGCATTGCAATGTCACACACAAGTACATTGGTGGAGGTGGAGTTTGTGTCACAATGTTGCAACACAGACTTTATCACTTGCAATGATCTCTCCCCCTCTCCCCAACACTTATGTAATTAACTGAGTTCCTTGAGACTTACACCTAGGTAAGTGTACTTTGGTTGAAAGCCCCAAGCACTTCAGATGAACTTCATGATTCTCCCTCACTATTTTCTTTCAGCATTCTATTAAGAGGAGCCATATACGTAGTACCGCCACATATCATTTAGAGTGGTCAAGAAGCAAGCTTTTTCCCATGCTTTTTTTTCACCAACTTCTGCCCCATGGGAGGGACACTTCTAAGTCTGCTCCTTATGGTTCATCCTCACATATCCTTAATCACAGCACAAATATGCCTGGTTTAAACCTTTAAAAAAAAAAAGCTATGTCCTTACAAAGTTGCCTTGTCGATCTTCAAGGTTTAAAGTAATGTTTTCCATCTTCTCTTGACAGTCTTGGCTCCGGATCTGATCCAGCATGTTTCATGAATTAACAACTGAAATTGTTGCGTGGGGAGGGAACTACACAGCTTCTATTCACCACTTTAGGTTGTTGGAGCACACCTCCCCCTCAGTTACTAGGAATAGTCTTCCATGGCCATGTTGACTTGGGCTGCAGGACAGATTAGACACCTTGCTTCTATGGAGGCATCTATCCATGTAATGTCTGACTAGTGCTTTCCAATGTGCTTATCAGGGCTTATGCAGGTTCCTTATGAACACAGTTTTAGCTAGACCTCTGTTGTTGTTGTTTAAAAAAGACTGGGATAGTCCTTATTAGTTCAGTTTAAATGGGAAAAGAGGCTGGGGTCTCCCAGATATATTTTGCTGGTCCTGTCACCACTGGTTGCATTATAGGCTTTCCACTGTTTTTTACAATCAAGGATTTTGCATGCTTTTATTATTTGAAAGGATACCATGCTGCCTACTCTGTTTAGGTCCATGGCCATCTAGGGCTACTTCAGGGTGCTGCAGGCCACAAGACAGAAATAACCTCACTGCCTGCCTTACCATTCCTTGCAATGCTAGTCAAGGATGAATCTCCTTTCTTATCAATCACCTCCTGCTGTTTTACTCCATGGGTCTCCTCCATGCTTGTGGAGTACTTACAAAAAGAGCATTACACCCATGTTCAGAAATAGTCCTACTGATAGGTCATGGGCTCAGAGCATCTCCATGCCTTTGACCAGTTAGTTGGCCAACCTGACAAGTAGCTAAGCATGGCATTTGAAGCAATTATCTATGTTTACCCAGTCCTGCCCCAACCCACATCAGGAAGCATGAGTGATGGATATTTTCCTGTTGACTGGTGATGCTTGGAGAGAGGGAAAATGAAGCTGGGAGATTCCACCCATTATTTTCCTTAACTTGTCTCACATTAAAAGAATAAGGAAAACACTGGTCACTAGCCTTATTACTGGGGTATACTCAAGGGGTTCAAAAAAACCAAAATGGTGGCTTGATTTTGAGGCCCTACCCCTTTTTTATGTGGGTCACTTATGTGACTCATATAAAAAGTACTGAGGCTTTGATCATACAATCATGGGCACCACCTTCAATTTTATACCCCCCTCCCCTCTGTGGATGCCCATTTTCATTACTGTGGCAGAAAAGGACTCAGTAATCAGGGCAGCAGATTCCATTCCAGCACAATTTTCAACTCAACGATTGGTAAGTAGCACTTTAACAAGACTGTATGGCTGTGCCCACAGTTCTCAATACCTATTTCTTAGCCAGTCATCTGAAAAGGGGTGACTACATGCTCCTATCTATGCATACATAAGAGTTGCACATAACTATGAAGCCCAGTTTATGTCTGTTCATAGATTTCTCTTTTCAAATGTCCATACTATGTGTTGCTTTCATACATCTTCATGTGGGAGGAACAAATGAAAAGGAAGTCTTAGCTATCTAAAATACAGATCATTCAATATATTTATCATACTGTATGCCTACTGTGAGAGCCAGTTTGGTGTAGTAGCTCTCAGATTGGTCTCACCAAAAAAACTCAGACATTTTCAACCAGATCACTGCATCCTGTCTACATCAATTATGGTAGTAAAATAAGGCTGCAAGTTCATGTGTACTTATTTGTGTGTCAACATTAATGGAACTTGATGGGGTTTACTTCTGAATAAATAGGAACCAAATTGGTCAATAGTGCAATTTTTACCACAGCCATCCTTATCTGAATTTTAAGCATTAGAATAATTATGAAAGCTTCCATCACCAGTGAGTAATTTCTTAAACCTTCCCCCACTCACAATGCCAGGAAATATTTTATTTTATTTTATTTTATTTTAATTTTATTTTATTATTTTATTTTATTATTTTATTATTTTATTTTATTTTATTATTTTATTATATATTATATATTATATTATATTTATATTATATTTATTATATTATATTATATTATATTATATTATATTTATTATATTATATTATATTATATTATATTATATTATATTTATTATATTATATTATATTATATTATATTATATTATATTATATTTATTATATTATTATATTATATTATATTATATTATATTATATTATATTATATTATATTATATTATATTAATTATATTATAATATTATATTATTATTTGCCTTTCATAGGAAAGCAGATTAGTTATTTTGCAGTATAAAACTTTCAGCTGCACAAGGTAAGTTATCTTTAAAGCTATACATCCAGAAGTTTTCATCCAATCAAGCTGACTAATTGGTTGAACGTTTACAAACATCTGATAATTAAATTTGTATTTGGCTATGTAAAAAGGATTGATGTTCCACTTCACCCATATTGCTTTCTCTTTCATTTTGCAGGAGTGAAATTTTGTCTGACTGATGCATCATTCAGGTGGTTAGATGCATCACATTATGTCAGTAATGTTACATTAGTAGTTCATTCGACTATAATGGACTTGACACATCATTGAAAAAGCATATCAGACCTTCTAAATGTCAGTCAACCATGTTCTCTTCATGCCAAAGGAGTGGATTTTAATCAGATCCAACATTTTTGCTGTTTATATGTGTTTAATAAAGCTCATGGATTTTTTAAAAAAAAATATTAAATTTTTACTGTATGCATTCATTTGAAAATTGAAATAGTGGAATTCAGCAATTCATTAGCAGATATCAATTCATGTGACTCATCCTTTCTTCTTGCGGGCCCTCCACATACCCTTAAAATATGTTCCAGAGCCTTTGGGAATTTTCAGGGTACATGGAGGCTGTAGGGGCAGTAAAATAGAGGAGAGAGGGTAGGAAACATTGTTTCAATTCATAGAAGCATATACTTAGATTCTTACCCAGTTAGGCAGTAGCACTTAACTCTGATCTTGAAAAGCCAAGTAATGTCAGGCATGGTTAGTACTTAGATGGGAGGCAACCACAAAAGCCCAGCAGTGGGAACTGGAGGAAAAAAATACCTACTGGAAGAAGGCAATGGTGCATCACTTCCATAATGCTGCCAAAAAAACTAGCAAGGTTGTCCATGAAGTCACCAGCATCGCCCAGAGTCCCTTATTCCGGGAGATGGGCGGGGATAAATTTAAATAATAAATAAAATAAATAAATAAATAAATAACAGCCTTCTTGGGGGGAAAACCAAACCTACTGAAAAAAATGCAGTTTGTGCCACATTCTGGAGCTATAATATCTTGAGGTAGTACAGATTTTTAGTAAAATTTTAAAATAAAAATGGTGCTAATTCCACTATTTTGCCGGAAGTGGCTTGAGTTACAACCATGAGTTCACCCTCTTCATACATCCAGGTGAACCAAACAGTAGTCCCATTCAGGCATTTAACTGAATGCACAAAAGGCTTCAAAGTAGGCACAGAATAGGCCTTCATCTTCCCCGCTCAAACTCCATGCAAGTAGTTGGAGGCACAAAGGAGAACTATACTTGCACTGGCTTAAATGCAACTACACGTCTCTCACTCTGGTCCCAGATCACAGGGTTAGCTGTACTCATGTTTCTGCAAATATGAGTAAAGCTTTCTTTAGACCAGAGCTTTCCAAACTGTGTGTGGCGACACAAAAGTGTGTCGCCACACACAGCGTGGTGTGTCGCCACACCACCCGGAAGCGGCGCGCGCGTGCACGGTGCGCGCGTGCACGGCGGCCGCCATGCACGCGCGCGCCGCCGCACGCCCCCCGCGCCGTCGTCGTGCGCGTGCGCACCGCCGCTGCTGCTGGTGTGTCGCCAGCGGCAGCACTTTGGAAAGCCCTGCTTTAGACCCTCCAGCTGAACACATGGAGATTGGGAAGAGAAGAAGGCTGCATATACAATCCCCTTCTCTACCGGGTTTGAAGCCCTGCATGCATTCAACTAACTCCCTCAACATGGCTATTGTAGTCCAGTCATTTCAGCCAAATTTTAGTAGAAAATATATCCTTTGAAGGCTGAAGATCTTAACCTGAATCTGTAACCTGACAACCTGGACAACCAATGCCTGTCAATGCAAAGTCATGGACCAATGGGTTAACTTGGCACACAATTGGTTTTTCTTTTTCTTGCACAAAATTATGGGCCAGATCCAGTTCATTAAGCACATTTAAATGATAATGATTTTGATTGGGAAGAATTAAGCCCATTCTTAACTTTCACGAGAGCCAGTTTGGTGTAGTGGTTAAGGCACCAGGCTAGAAACCGGGAGACCGTGAATTCTAGTCCCACCTTAGGCACAAAGCCAGCTGGGTGACCTTGGACCAGTCACTTTCTCTCATCTCTAAGGAGGCAATGGCAAACCACTTCCCCCCCCCAAAAAAAAAAAAATCTTGCCAAGAAAACTGCAGGGACTGTCCAGGTATAGCCAGGAGTCAAGACTCACTTGAACGCACAAAAATAATAATAACTTTCACATAGGAAACAATGGGAATTGCTGGATCAATTAGCTGGATCAATTAAGTTCTGAACAAAATGCTTGCTGAGGTAGCTTCATGAGTTTCTCTGGAGGTGCTTACAAAAGATCCAGAGTGACTTCTACATCCATATATTCTGTACTTCTGATTAAATTGTGAAAATAAAGTCACATATCTCACCTACATTAGAATGGATGTGCTATACCCATATAAGAAGCATATAACTTTTCACATGAAAGACAGATAGGATTTTCCTTTTTGCACATTTACTGGAATGTGTGAAAGGGAATGAGTTACCTGTACATCTTTTCTTGGCACTTCTGAAATAAAGTGTAAAGTAGCCTTGAATGATAGTATTTTAAGTCAAGAAAAGTATTGTGTACTGTGGCTTCCTGACCTGTGTATAGTGTGTGTGTGTGTGTGTGTGTGTTTGTCTGTGTGTACATATATATACACACACATACCCTATACACAGGTCAGGAAGCCACAGTATGGACAGAACATGGTGAAACAGACTGGCTCCAGTTTGGCAAAGAAATGAGACAAGACTGTATACTCCTCCTGTTTATTCAATCTATACAGTATGCTCAATATATATTGAGTAAAGTTTTATTCGAAGAAGATGAGCATGATTTTAAAATTTGAAGAAGAAACATCAATAACCTGTGCTATGCTGATGACACTACGCTGATAGCTGAAAATGCAAATAATTGGCAAACTCTAGGTAATGAAAGTCAAAGTGCACAATGAAAAAAAATGGGACTAAAATTAAATATAAAGAAGAAACTAGTGACAACAGATACAGCAATCACCTTTAGAAATGACAATGAAAATATTGAAGTGGTGGATAGTTTTTGCATTTTAGAATGGACTATCAACATTAAAGGAACCAGCAGCCAAGAAATATATTGCATACTAGCAGTTGGAAATGCTATGATGCATCCATATCTACAAAGATCAGAATCATGCAGGCACTGTATAGAATCCATCTAACACTGTATGGAAGCAACTGTATTGGATACAGGCTAGAAAGAGCATTCACATTTTGAAGTTTCGTGTTGGAAAAGATTTCTGGGAACACCATGAATAGCCAATAAAACATACAAATGGATCATCAAATAAATAATCCCAGAGATCTCATTTGAGGCACAAATGACCAGGCTCAAAGTATCATACTTTGGACACATCATGCAAAGACCTAGCTCTCTGGAGAACTCTATAATGCTGGAAAAGATGGAAGAAATAGAAGGGGAATGACCAGCAGCTAGGTATATGGACTCAGTTATAGCACCAATGGGGGCATTGTTGGAAAACCTGAAGGATCGGGTTGAGGACAGATCATCCTGGAGAAAATCTATCTATGTACAGTAGTTGCTAAGACATTGACTTGATGACACATAATCAAATCATAAATACACGCACACTCATGCACACACATCAGAGTTGGTTTGCAAACGTAGCTCCCTTGGACACAATAGGCATTTCTTCTGAGTCTATTTGCATTTCATGACATTGGAACACACCTCCAAATATTTTCTGTATACAATTAGTGAATGCATTGAGGAGAAAGCAGGGCCATGCTCCTTCATCTCCATTCTGAGTATAAATGTCCCCTCTGCTTTGGTAAAACTTTTACATATTTCATTAGGCTGCTAGATTTGATATAAGGGGAATACAACAAACATCATCATGCACTGAAAGCACATTTTAAAGAGACTGTGTAAACAGTCCATGTCCCCTGTTGTTATGCCTGTGGCTGCTATATTAGAGTATACTCAAAATAAAAAAAAAGTTTTCTTCTGAGCTTGTAACAAAATAGCCCCATGCCGCATTCTGTTGGAGTATTTCAAGTGAGCTGTGTTCCAATGGAAAAGAATGCCAAATATTTTGAAGTCTCTCATTTTTCATCCCAAGGCCATAAAAGTGTTGGAAAATTACTGTAGGTAACATTTCCAGTTTAGTTTGCACCCAGCACACTCCCTGTCAATCCCTATATTCAAATCGGGATAAGCGCACACACCATCCAGTTCATTTAGCAAAAATATAATTTGATTTTTTTTTAATTAACCATCAACAAACTAAAAAAAAATAGGACAAACGGTAGGCAAAAATAGGGGGAGAGAGAGAGAGATGAACAATAAGCAAGAGATAAAAGGGCAAATGACTTAGCATCAATAATCTACATTATCTTTTATTTATTTATTTAATTTATCCCCGCCCATCTCCCCGAACAGGGGACTATATATCAATCTAGTATATCAAAAACCATAGAACCTTATTTTATTATTTTTATTTATTTTATATTATTTATACCCCGCCTATCCCCTCCCTAATGGAGGGCTCTAGGCAGCTTACAATCATGTAAATACATATATTATACAATCATATATCATTACAATTTTTACCACACAATAGGGAGGAGGAGAGGGAACTGGCTCTTCAGCTGCAGGCATCGGACTACATGCCCCAGAATGCCTCACCGGCTACTGACGTCCAGGAAGTTGTTGTTCTGGATCTGTCATCCTCCGCCGCCATTATCGGGATTCTCCAGGTCTTCTTGGTTCGAGGACGACCCTCTGATGGACGCCAGCAAATTGACCCACGTGAGTGGTACCCAATTTATCTACTCGCTTTCAGCTTTCGACCTGTTGGGTGGACAGAAGCCAGGGTGAATGGCGAGAGCTCACCTCGCCACGCAGTTTCGAACTGCCAACCTTGTGGTCAGCAGTCTAACGGCTCAGCGGTTTAACCCGCTGAGCCACCGCGGCACTTTCCAAAGCCACTGGAAACAATACTCTGGGAATAGCATGGAGAGGGAGTGGACTTTAGTTATTCCAGCTCTAACTCTTTTATGGACACAACAATAGCACAATAGAGATGGAAAGAAGGACACCCGGGGATCTGCACCATGAAGAAAACAATTTGGTGATTTGGGATGATGTATCAAACAAAAAGTAGGTGGGATAGCAGTCTATAGATAATGCTATCTAACTTTTCACCTATAGAAAAAATTCCCAAGAGGTTAATTCATATAGCTCAGCGGGTAAGACGCCAGGCTTGTCGATCGCAAGTTCGGAGGTTCGAATCCCTAGCCCCGCGTGCGTAGTGAGCTCCCGCACTCGCCCCAGCTCTTGCCAACCTAGCAATTCGAAAGCATGCAAATGCAAGTAGATTAATAGGTACCACTTCGGTGGGTATGTAACAGCGTTCCGCGTGCGTCATGCCGGCTACATGACCGTGGAACGTCTTCGGACAACGCTGGCTCTTTGTCTAACAAACGGAGATGAGCACCGCCCCCTAGAGTCGGACACGACTGTGCAGGGGAAACCTTTACCTTTACCTTACTCATAGTAAACACTTAGCAGTCTCCAATGATTGTTTCTTCTCCTATTTGCTAGAGGTTTTTTCTAAGAAGAAATATTTTTTGAAGGCTGGGTAGGAGGTGGCACTCAGCATGGACTACTGCCCTTTTAGTTTTGCGACTCCAGGATGAAAAATGAGGGTACAAACAAATTCTGTTGTTTCCTATGATGGAATTTTCAGAACCACGTGAAATAAAGCATACTCACTTGGTCCAAGCTCATGAAAAAAAAAAAAACCTTAGGTATGGTTCTGTGCCAAGCCCAGAAGACTTCAAATGACTTTTTTAGAGCTGAAAACATTTCAGGTTCAGAACATTTTGCAGACGTGTAGGTCACAGGCCATATAGGGCACCCAGTTTGATAGACACTCAGCAGTCATACGTGATTCCACGACCCACTCATGAAGGCATTCAATGCATAAATAAGTTATTTGATCTCCAGCGATTCCCCAAAGACATAATGTCACATATTAATCAGTATTTACCAAATTTAAAGGATCCTGGAAAGGAATGCAATTGCTTTAATGCATAACTATCAATTGCTGCAATCATGCTTCCATGTGTTCTGAAGCACCCCTACTGAACTGAAACACTGCACAGCCCTAAAAGGAATAATGCAGCCAATATAAATCTTTAAAAGCAAGAGTAAAAACATGAAGTACAAATGACTAAATGTTGGTACAGATTGATGTCTGAATTTGGCACCTAATGTATGCAATGAGGGTTCAAGGAAGACCTCTTTAGGAAACGTATTTGTAGATGGGAGCATTACAGAGAAGGTTCTTTCTGCAGGTATGACACATGGAGAATGAGCTTCTGAAGATAAACTTAACAACTGAGCAGGAGCATCTGAATTTGTAGTCCTTCTGAAAGCCAGCAAATGAATTTCTGTTCAAATTACACCTACATCACAATTATAAAATGCCCAGCTCTCTTCAGTTAGATGGAGTGGACGTTCCTTTTCTTTTTTTGCTGAAAAGTATTGATCATATAAGAATGTAGAAATTTCCCTTTAGGAAACTGCTATCTAGGGATAATTGTTGTTCGCTGGAATAGAAGTAGGTATCTCTTCCTAAATTCTTGTATTCTTAACAACTTATCATTAATTCTTAAGGTCATTAACCACTTACCAGGCCCATGTGAGGCATCAGCATTTGTCTTATCAAAGTGTGAAATCAGTACTATTCACTTCATTGCTTTGCCTTGTGCCCTTCCAACTACCTCTTTTGGCACATCCAGTAGCCAGACAGGGCTTCTGTGCTTGTGCTTTACATGCACAAAAGCCTCTTCTGCTGCTTCTAGTGAGCAGAGTTAGCATGAAGTGAAGCAGCACAGCAGCTATGCTTCACTCCTCAGAAGCAGAAGTTGCATTGCTATGAAACACTGAAAATACCCTTCTGCAGCTTTACCTAGTACCAACATTTACATGTGGGAAAGATTGTCACACATTTGCAATTGGAACTCCAATAAAATGAAGAGCAAACTGACACACACATGCATGGAAAAAATAAAAACCTAGCACACTGTATTTACATCTCAATGACAAAATGTTCTGACATTAACTACTGATATTCTGCACAGTAGTGTCTTCATTGTTTTTATTCCAGTGTAAAATATTTGCAAATAGTGTAAATTTAGAAGGTGTAATTATTATGTCTCCATCAAAAGAGTGAGTCAGTCAAAAGCCATATTTAAGGGTGGATGAAGATTTCATTTGACTTTCCTTTTTGTTAAAACTTCACAAATTCAAACTCCATAAAACAATATGCAAGTAAGAGTTCAGTTATTATTTAACATTCTCTTATCACTCAGGATTTTGTGATGTGGTGTTTGGTAAATATACGATGCCTATTTTAATTAAAACAATGTATAATATGCATTATAGTAAGGAAATTTACTTGCACAAAATATGTATTTTACTCAAGCTGCATACAAAGAATATATATGAGAAAATGTTTATGAAAGTGCAAATTGATATGGAAGTAGTTTGGAACAGGTTTAGGACTAGAAAAATAGAATCAGTGTAATATTGAATTAGGAACTGGGAGATGCAGGTTCTAAGCCACCCTCAGGCATAGAAACTCATTCAGTTAAAGTAGTAGTAAAGTAGTAGTAAAGTAGTTAAAGGAAGAATCAAAAGGAAAGGAAAGGGAAAGGAATAGATAGAGAGAGAATAGGTTAGAAGAGATTGAAAGATAAAGGAGAGAAAAGATTAGAGACAAAAAAAGAAGGATACATTGTATTAAATATAATAAAAATAATTATATAAAATCAAATGTAAATATATATACATAAATGTAACCATTGTTATGTGTTATATATGATCATTGTTATGAGTTATATGTTTTGTTTATGTTTTATGTTGAATGTAATAATAAAAAATTATATCTGCAAAAAAAAAAAAAGAAAGAAACTCATTCAGTGACTGATGCTCTCAGTCCAATCTACAGTGTCTCACAAGGATGGGCGTGTGTGGGGGGGGGAGAAGATTCCTATATAAGCTGCTTTGGGCCCATGGAGAAAAGCTAAAATATAAATCAGTTGGCTTTTATTGTTGTAAACCACCCAGAGTCTACTGTTGTAGAGATGGGCGGTGATAAATCCGAATAATAAATAAATAAAATAAATAAATCAAACAAAGAAAACAATGCAACTGATATAATATAAAATCAACTGATTCAGCTATCCATAGATAAAACACAAAGGGATAGATTTGCAGATACCTTAGCAATGAAAGTGAAGTAGTCACTTTGTGTGTGTTTCTTTAGCATGTGGAACAGAAATGGAGGAAAACCTTCAAAAAGGTTGCATTTCCACGGAGTTTTTATGAAATGCTATGGTGAACATCAAAGGTTAAAGTTTCTGCAAATCTCATGAGATGTCAGTGTAAGCTTACCACCCAAATGGAATGGTGTAACTGAAACATTCTCACCAAAATGAAATGTAGAACTTAATGCATAATTTCATTTTACATTTGTGATATAGTTCTGAAGCATAATAGAAACCAGAACTTAACAAATCAGAAAGCTGAATGCCAGAAGTTTTTTGTTTTTGTTTTTTTAAAAGCAGCTTTCATGTTGACCTCTACTCTCCAGAAACTTAAAATCTGTTTCACATCAGAAGCTGTGGGGACAAAACCATACATGGGAAATAAATAGGCATCACCAGTTTACAGAGGACCAGTTAGATTTTTTAAAAATCCAGTGGGATTCATGACATAACCAAAGAGCAACAAACAGCAGGTGATAGGAAGGATTTATATAAAAACAAGACTACTTTGAACTCAAGATGCTTTTATTTATTGTCTCCACATTTTCCATCCAAAGGGTGCTTAAAAAAACATAAATAACCCATCAAACATTATACAGATAGAGAAATGAGAAACGAGACCAAGTAAAAGAAAACGTTAATTCTTATTCATAGTTGTTTTATATATTTCTTTCAGTTATATTCAAAGACTCTGAATTCAGCATCTCAGTTCAGCATTTGGGATGTATACAAAAAGCATTATCTAAACAAATTAGTATTACTGATTTCAGTAAAAATCACAGTTTACCCCAGTTTTAATTCATGTCTATCAAATATTGTTTACACTAAGATCCATAACTTTATTTCAGTATTGCCGAATCTTGCAACTCAAGGCAGTTTACCATAATAAAATTAAAAAGAAAAATACAGTTGAAACCAGCAACAAATTCTAACATAACAAAAGTTGGGGGGGGGGGGGAAATAAGAGTAATCATAACAAACATCCAATAGTGCCACTTCAGCAATGAGCAACATTGTGGAAACGCCCTGCAGAACAACTCTGTTTTGACAGCTTTGTGCAAAAATGTCAGAGTTGGTACCAATCTGACCTCTTGGGGGGGAGGGTATTCCAGAAAGTGGGGGCCACCACAGAAAAACACTATGGGGAAACTCAACATCCCCTTTTGGAACAAGCATACTGTATCCATTCTATCTGAAAGAAGCAGTCCTACAGATATGTAGGAGCCAAGACATGTAGGACTTCAAGATTAAAAGGTTAAATCAGCCATAAAACAGTTCAGTCAGCAGGAATTTAAACCAACAAAAAACACTCTTCTTAAGATGGAGAAAGGTGAAAATCAGAAATCTAGTGTGTCTATATACTGTATAATCCCTTTTTCTGGAGTACTGGTGTGAAGCTGTCCAGCTGAGCTGTAATAGAGGGATAAAACTTTTTAGAATATAAGGTAGTAGTGTGCCCATGTGCCCTACTTGATAAAAGCCCTTGAGAAAATCCCTCATCATCTCAAAGTTAGACTATGAAACATAATCTACCTGTAACAGACTCTGTGGAACTGCTTTTCAAGCTTTGAATTTAAAAGATTCAAAGTGTGATGGCCCATCTGCTAATCGGTAGTATAACTCCTATGCTTTAGTCACTGCATTGGTTACTGATTTGTTTCCAAGTCCAGTTCTAAGTAGGCTTATTGCTTTGAAATATTCACAGAGCTCAGCTGCCTTGTATTTACAGGACCATCTCTTCTTTTTTTTACGTAAGTTTTATTAGATTTTAAAATACATATTAAAAGTTCGAAATAGAAAAAGAAATAGAAATAGAAAATAGAAAAAGAAATAGAAATAGAAAAAGAAAATGTGAAGTAAGAAACAGAAAAGAATATAGAAAATAGATGACTTCCAATCTATCTCTGGTCATTAGTACATATTATTCTGCTTTAAATGTTAGTCTTTCATACAATATACAAAAAAATTTCTTTGTCTAATACATTCTAGTTTCTATATTCTAATCTTCTGACCTTCATATAAATTTCGCCCTTCTTGCAGTTCTCCAATAGTCCATCTGTGGTTTCCGCTCCTTGAAGTGATAGCAATTTAAGTTTTCTTTTCATTTAAACATATCAATTTAAAAAAATTTTCCTTAATCAGTTTTTCCATTTTTACATCTATATTTATATCCTAGATAAAATCCAATTTTCTTGAATTATGCATTAAAAAAAAAGAAATATCTTATTGCTATAACCATATATTATTAATTTCTAATATAATATATTTCTATTTATATATATCCATAGAAATAATTCTAGTTTAAACATAATCTGTATTTGTACTATATTTGTACTATATTCTACATTTACATACACATTTAACTAATTGACAGGTACATTTATGTTTTATAATACATTTCACATTAAAGTATATATTTAAATCCCTATTTTCTTTACATCCTTATACATCCAATTCTACTAGAATATCTTTCCATTTATATATCTCCATAAAATTCTGATTTCAATTTAATTTATGACATCAACATGCATTTATATATCTGATTTTAAAACCTTACAGTATATCCTTCATTTAAAATATCAAAGTTTTTTACATATCTTCATTACATTTTCTCCTGCCAAATTTTTAATGTTTAATATTCCCAACAATTAAAATAATCTGTTTCCAGTTAGAGTCCATGGTTCGTTATAGCCTATTTCCCTTCATGTATCTTCTTTTAAAATCTTCTGTTTCAAGTTATACCAAAGTTGTAATATATAATCTGTTTTATTATCTGTCTCATGTTGACACTACATTTATTCTGAACCTTTCTTTGTCTGGCACTAAGTAAATCAATTCTAAAATATTTATCAGTTTCTAAATTCGGATCTCTTTCTCTTTCTCTCAACTGTAACAGAGTATTTAAAATCTTTCTCCCTTTTCTCCTCTATCATTTCAGTAGCATCCCCTTTTCGTTGAATGTATGTCACAACCTCTCTTGATTCAAATTATGTCTTTTGTATCTGACCCTGCATGTTTTCAATATCAGACAAGAGACTTTTCAGTGTTTCTCTAATTTCTTGAAATATTTCTTTAATCTCCTGTTTAAAATACTGTTTAAAATCCTGAATCAACTCTCCTATTGAGTTTGCCATTTTTTTCCTTCCTCTTTTTTTTCTCCTCTTATTTCCCCCCCCTACTCCTTCTCTAACTCAGTACTGTAAATTTCCGTGACATCTCTTCTATATTCCAGTACGTACAGTAAACTCTATAAAAAAAGGGAAAGAGAAAAACAAAAACAAAAAACAAAGAACAAAGAACAAAGAAAAAGGGGGAGCAGGTGGAGGAAGGATTGTAGACACAACAAAAAAGATTCCCAGAGGGAAAATAAACAACTGCTCCACTCAAATAGAAAATTGCCAACAGGATCTAATAAGTACCAAATATTAAAAAAAGAGGTTATACCTAAATACAAAAGTTTCTTAGAAGAAAAAGAAAAAAAACAAGATGTAAATATACAAAAATAGGAAAGAGAGAAGTATTTCGAACAGTCTATATTCAATAAAAAATTCAGCCACTACAAAAAGAGGAAAAAAAGAAAAACAGGTTCATTACTCATTAATCCAATAAAATATATTTAATAAAACCCAGTCACTGTATATAAAAAATTTCCAAGTCACTAATCATTAATCTGATGAAATTTTAAACAAAGTTTATACTTCCAAGTGAGAGGAAACTCACTCTAGTAAAAATAGAAGGGTGAAGACGTTTCACTGTATTTCAAAAGCAAAGTCCATCTCAGTCTTCCACCACAAATAAACCAGCAAAGAAAGCAAAGACTTTACCAACATTTTCAGCATTGTCCAAGGATAGACCTTAGATAATAATAAGGCACTATAAACTAAAAAGAAAAATAAAATAAAGTGATCTAAGAGTCGGTTTCTTGCGCTTTTGTCTCTATTAGGAGACTTACGGTTCCCTGTAGAGCCGGCTGACTTCTCGTGCTGTTTTCGCCGCTTCTAACCCCCCCCCCCTCCATGGTGGAAAACAGCCAAAAGAGCAGAGAGGAGCAGTTTAACAGCTTAGTGAGGAATCTTCTGGCCCCCTCCTCTTCGGAGGGAGACTCCGGTGGTCTTTCACCTTCTGGGGACCACCACAAACAGGGAAATGTTAGCCGGGTTTTCAGCACTCTGAAAACTTCCGACTTATCACGCTTCCATTCTGACCGGAAGCCACAGGACCATCTCTTCTGACAAGATCAAAGCTGCCCCATGCATTCTGCAAGAGAGAATTTGCTGAGGGTCCCCACCCTGCATGAGATGAGAAGGATGGGGATCTGACAGTGAGCCTTCTCTGTTCCTGCCTCCCTGCTTCGGAACACTTTGCCATTCAAGGTATGGAATGCTCTCAACCTCCTGGACTTTAGGAAGACCCTTAAGACCTGGCTGTTTTGCAGAGTGTTTGGGAGCTAATGGTGGGATAAATTATTTGATTGTTTTGTTTGACCTTATGGTATTATGTACTTTTGTTGGAATTAAGTATGGTTTATTACAAACCACCGTAAGACCTGGTACCTTTTGCATCTTTGTAGATATCCTTGGATCTTTTGTAGATATATACATCATTTATTGAATGGTCACCCAGAAGGATGACCAGCAGCAAATCTTGGGAGAAATTGTGGTGAGACCTTGCCTTCCTTTCCCTACACTCTGTATTAAATGCTTAAGACTCATTAGTCATTATCCTTTCTACTATCTATATAAAAGGTGGTTCTCTGGTACTAAAACCCTGAGATACTATTTATATCAATGACACTAGTCTAATCACATTGTCTATAATTACAGGCAGCAGCTATGAGCTGAAAGAGATCAGTGGAAACCACAGAATGTACCTATTTCTGGCTTGTGACATTAGAAGTTTCTAGGGTGTATATATGGAAGGATAGGAATTGGGCATTTGAGTGCCCTGCCATAACATACTCCATGTACATATAACATTGGCATATAATTATTGAATTAAATTAAATAACATTTAAAACCCAATTAAAAATCATAAATAACATAGTAATTTCTCAATGTCCAAGTCAAAAGATAATTGACTCCTTTCCTAAAGTCAAAACGTTGGGACTATGTACATCTTTTGAGGGAAGGTCTTCCACAGCTCAGGAGCAATATGCAACTAGTCTTGAGCAAGGTTGGTGACTTATTTTTAATCATTTTCTGGGGAGAAGCTTCAGACAGGACTCTACCTGATGAGAAAATGTTTAAGTCCTTTCTCATTCCTGAGTGCAGCGCTGCAAATTTTCCTCAATTGTTCTGGTGCTGTGTAAGTATCAAAATGATGACATACAGAAAATCAATGAGATTCCTGCTTCTTTCTTAGAGTAATGCAAAGGTCAATTCAATTCAATTTAATTCAAGTCAATTTAACAAATACAGAAACAAGAAAAGACCAAAACAAAAATAAATCAATATATAAGCACACAGTGTATAACATTCAGTATATAGCATTCATTTACTATACCTTGTCCTTGAAGCTAAGTAGCAAAACTTTGCAACATTATAAGTTACATAAAGGACTTTGTCTGCAACAAAGCAGTCAACAGAGAAGTCATCTGGATGGCCAGAGACTGCTTGGTGTATCAGTGTATAAAGAAGCCATATCTCTCACCTTAAATATTCTTGGTGTCTTGCAGAACCTGGAAAATTGTTTCGTATTATATTGTAACTCTTTTTCCAGGAATCTTTGGGCAATCATGTTTCTTGCCTGGAACCAGTCAAGGCTACATAAAGCAGTCTGGGAAAGGCCACATGAAATCAATTTGTCCTTGAGGGACTTCTTCCAGGTAGATTGGAAGGTACCATTTAAAACAAAACAGAGCAGCTCAGTGGGCTGATAAATGAGTTTGAGCCAATAATAAAATATAATTATTCAGACTCTTATTTCTCCCCTAATCAGCCCAGATTCTAGCCTCAGGACTGCATAGGAAACATATTTTAAGAATGCTGAATATAGAACAAAGATATCTAGATTGTGTAGCTTCAAGCTGTCTTAGAGTATGGGCCAAGAGTCACCCCAAATAATAACCGTGCTAAGGCTTTTGCCTGGAAAAGTCCAATAGCTGTAGGCAAATATGATTATCATTTAAATAATGATATAATTGAAATAGCTTATTGGGCCAAACTAGAGACATAAGCAGCATAAGCATCCTTTCTTCTTTTGGTATAGAATATAACCCCAAAATATTTGAACATTTAAGTTCTGGGCTGTGACCATTAACAGTCCATGTGTTTAGGTTTGTTGGGGGGAAAAATTGGGGAACAAAAATATCTATAGATTGTAAGTGCTGGATGAGGGACTTAATGTAAATATTAAATAAAGAGGGTGCTAATATGCAGTAATGGCAGACAGCCCTGAATACCAAAATAGATTTGGATAGAAGACTTGCATACTATATCAGACTCACAAAGAAGTCCCTTTGTGTAGCTTACAAAGCAAAAGGCGTTTATCAGCTGAGATGCTGCCCAGTTTGGACCTTTATAAATCTCATTAGATAGAATCAAATGCTGCTTTAAAATCCACAAAAGTTGCAAACAGTTGGCTTTTAGTGTAAGAGCATATTTTTCAAGAAGACACTGCAAGACCAAGTAATGAGTTATGATAGATCCACCCAATTTAAATCTAGCCTGCTCCTACTCCAAAAATCTCTCTTGGATAATGCAGTCCTTCAGCGTGTATAGTACACATTTTACTGATGATGTTGAGAAGACTAATGTGTCTAAAATTAACAGGGACATCTCTGTTACATTTCTTATGTATTAGAATAATGACAGTCACCCCATTCATTGTGGCTGAATACTGTTTCATAAACATAAGTAAAAAGAAAGGTGGAAGGACTGATGTCCATCAGGATAAATTTGTCTTTGAAAAATATGGGAGAATACAGTCAGTCCCCAATTTCTTCTCTGAGCTCAGGCATTCTACAATTCTTTTCATGTCATTTGTTGAGACTAGTGGCCGTTGCTGCAATGCATCAATTGGCACATTTAGTGAAGAAGGACAAATGTCCTGGACTCCATAAAGAGAAATAAAATAAGTCTTCTGCACCTCTAAAGGGATAAGCGACCCATCTGGGGTTCCGCCAGTTTTGACTGGCTGGAGTAATATGCCAGAGAAGAGAATTGCTATCCCAATAGGAATTTGGTTTGATGACAGTATTTCCTATTAAATGCAAAGGCTAAAATCTGGTGTATTCATTCTTCTCTTATCTAGTACAATAGTTTTAGGGTTAAATACATTTTCTCAAAGAATGAAGAGTATAGAATGGTATAGATTTTTTTAAAAACCCTCATGGATAAGAGGATTTCGTTCAGAAAGAGGTAGAAATCTGATGACCACAGTGAGCAGTAAGATCCATGTATTTATGTTAATTGTATTACCACTCCTGCCTGCTAAACATGTGCAAAATATTGAGAAGTATAAAAAGGATATGTTGCTATGCTTACAAAGTTTAGCATTTAATAGACTGACTCTTTTTTTACCATATTGTTAACATCTGTATAATGGTGTATTTAAATGTCTGATGGAAAAACAGGTCAGATCTATACTATATAAAAGGATAATGGATCTATTATAATTTTCTTCTGGATTCCTGTTCCCATCTTTCTAATATATGACTTTCTTACTGAGCTACTCCAAAACATCTATCTTCACCAGAATTGATTCAACACATCATCATCATCTGCAATGAGGTGATAACGCTTTTATTTATATCTGCCAAGGGACTGACTATGGCAGATGAAAACAGCCATCTTCCAAAAATATCATTCTTTGCAATGGGGTATAATATCATCATTTTTCTTAATTACTTGACAGTTTATCTATTGCACCATGAGCTTTTACAAGATACAAAAATGAAATATTTTATAAAAGCCATAGCCAGTAAAAATACTTTTTCTATTAAATATTCCCTTTAAAAATCTCGAGATACTTTATAGGGACAAGAAAGATACATGGTAATATAAGATTACATAGAGCTTTGCAGGTGCACTAATTATCTTCACCCTAAAAATAATACTAGGTGCAGAAAAGAAGCCAGCCTAACAATGCTTATGAAGGAAAGTCATGGGATAGAAATTCAAGCAGTTCCAAAAAATATTGGAATTAATTCTGAAGAATTTTCCCTCTTCTTAAAATGCACCATAACTGGGTCATGCAGTACTCTCTAAATGTACCAAGACAGCCAGTTTGGTCTAGTGGTTAAGGCAACGGGCTAGAAACCAGGAGACTGAGAGTTCTAGTCCCGCCTTAGGCATGAAAGCTGGCTGGGTGACCTTGGGCCAGTCCCTGTCTCTTAGCCCTAGGAAGGAGCCAATGGGAAACCAGGAGACTGAGAGTTCTAGTCCTGCCTTAGGCATGAAAGCCGGCTGGGTGACCTTGGGCCAGTCCCTGTCTCTTAGCCCTAGGAAGGAGCCAATGGGAAACCAGGAGACTGAGAGTTCTAGTCCCGCCTTAGACATGAAAGCCGGCTGGGTGACCTTGGGCCAGTCACTCTCTCTCAGCCCAACTCACCTCACAGGGTTGTTGTAGGGAAAATAGGAGGAGGTAGTAGTCTATTATAATACTGGCTATCTGTATTCATTATATATTTTGATTTCTATCCCTCCTTTTCTTTGAAACCTCAGTGAGGATTACCTTCATTTTACCCTCACAGCAACAATCTTGTGAGATAAAAATTAGGCTGAGAGAAAACAACTGCCCCCCCCCCCCCCATCACTCAGCAACCTCCATGGTCAAGTGGGATCTTGAATCTGGGTCTCGCTATCCCGAATACAACACCTTTACCATTATACTTTCTCCTGAGAGAGAAGGGCAGGTGGGATAAAATACTAGAATAGGTTTATTAAGCAAGTTCTTTCTCAACATATAAAATAGCTAAGTTTGTTTTTGCAGGCCTTGTTTTTCTTTGATGGCATTTAATACAGAGAAGTGAAGGTCATTTTTCCCCCACCTTATTTTTTCCCCCCTCTACATGTTCATGCCAGGAAAAAAAAATCAGTTGCTTATTTTTGTAGGCTTATGTTTGGACATGCCCATAAACTATTGATATAGACTCATTCAAACTTTCCCTCCTTTCTTTTCTTTTGGTGGAACTGGGAGGAATTACAAAGCTTTTGTTTATATTTTATAATAACCACAGTCCAGTATTATGTAGATATGTTTTGAAATTGGCTTGTTTTAATTTGTCATAATTCAGACTAACCACAGTTTATGTTTCAGATGTAAGCCTAAACTGTGCTTAGTTTAAAAGGGAAACAACAGCTTCTGATTTCAACTGATGCACATAGGATTCAAACATAGGTTAGCATCAGATCAGCAAGTAAACAGCAAGGTGCTTGAACCAAAATAGCATGTTCTTATATGGACTTGGTTGTGTGTTTGCATAACCCACTTCGCTAGAAAGCTTGGTTCATGAGCATGAAAGCCGGCTGGGTGACCTGGGGCCAGTCACTCTCTCTCAGCCCAACTCACCTCACAGGATTGTTGTTGTGGGGAAAATAGGAGGAGGAAGGAGTATTAGGTATGTTCGCCGCCTTGAGTTATTTATAAAAATAATAAAGTCGGGATAAAAATTAATTAAATAAAATAAATAAATAAATAAATAAATAAATAAATAAAGAGGGTACCAAGTTGGAGAACACAGATGTTTCTGTCTGTACCAATAATTGGTATCAGATCTGAGAGAAAAAAATATTAAGTCCAAGTGTACCAAAGTATGTCTTGGAGAAATTCCATGAACGATCTCATAGAGAAGCACTCAGCATGCAATTCACTTGTGGCAGGCTCTACTCTGGATTCTGCGGATCAGTTTTGCAAATTGCTAATTGTTGACCTACTCGAGTGGTCTGGCGTACTTTTTATGCCCTTACAGCTTTACAGGCATTGTGAAAAGTAACATCATAACAAAAAGTCCTGCAACATCATAGCAAACAGCTTGACATGGACTGAAAGGTACAATGTTCTTTGATTCCTTGGTTTATTTGCAGAATTTAATCTCATGCACACTATGGCTTCAGTCAAGCAGATTGTGAGGTTGTTTTTTCTCCATGTCATGTTTCCTGAGAGTATTTAAAGTTGTATTTGAGCAAAGATGTCCTCATATGAAGAAGAATCTGAATAGATACCACTGTACTTAGTTTGCATCATTTTCTTAATCACACCATTTGTAGCCGAGGAATTATTGCTGAGAACTAGAGGCTGCATCTGTTCAAAACTCAGTTAATATCAAACATTCTGTGCATGTTGCATCTTTGGAAAGCGTGGAGGAGGAAGAAATGACCACATGGTCTTGCCTGGAATCAATTATTTGGTTTGATATAAATTTCCTTTTAAACATATTGTGGAAATCTTGGGAGATGTAGGAATTAATAGCAGCAATTTTAATCTTTCTGTCTCATATGAACACACAGCAATTTTGTAATATTTTCCAAATTAATATTGCCAGAAACAATCTAATGGCCCTGACCTTATGTTCTCAAGGCAACCCAAAACAAATCAGATTGGTATAACAAATATTATCATATGTTCCTCTTTTGAAGAAATGTAGAGTGTGCAACTTTTTTTCTTTTTATAAATCAAGTGTGCTTGTAACTAAAAAAAAACAGGGACGGAGAGAAGAATAAAGGGGGGCGATTCTAAGAAAGAAATGAAAGGGCTTCATAGCTTAGATAAAGGGAAGAAAATGTGAATATGAAAACTATGAAAGTGTCAGAGTGTCAGTTATTCTCTCAATAGCAACTTCTAAGTGAGAAATTATGTGTTTTAATCACTCAGTGTGTATAAGATTCACATCCATGAAACATCCATGCTCAGAAATCTCTTCTACAGAGATTTCATGTTTTATTTTCATTCCTCCAAAACCAAAAGGCAGCATTTTAACTGCCCCATTTTATTTTTCCAAGTAGGTTAGGCTGAAGGATCAAGGTTATCCAGTGAATTTACAGCTGAATGGAAATTTCAGCTTTCCTTTAATTTGACATTTTAAACACTACATGACACTAGATCTCATGTCATCTCAGTTCATGTCCCCATGTACAGTATGTCCTCACATTTCCTTAAACAATGAAGCATTTCACATCAACTGAGAGTAATGAGGAATAATGTTATCCACCTATGAGCTTTCAAGTGAAGTTCATGCAGGTGGTAATCAATTACGTAATTCTCAAATATTATTATGGTCTTTACATAATAAGGCTAAGGCTGATTTTTTTATGTTGTATCTCAAAATATATTCAAAAATTAATGTTCTGCATCAGAAAGACCAATTTTCAAGTGGAAAACCTATATAGTGTGGTTTTCTAAAATAGTATGTGGTCCATGAGGTCACAAAGAGTCGGACACGACTAAACAACTGAACAACAAAAAAACTAGAAACCCAGTGAATACTTGGAAGTTCCTCTGCAATATTATTAATAGTGGACTTACTTGCCCAGAAAACTGCCCTATCCTATGTACTGGTCAACACTGAATGTGATTAAATTATGGATTTCAAATCCTCTGAAATCATGACTTAGTTGAACTAAAGAAACAAAAAAGTCAGAAATCCCATTTTGATAAAGATTATAATACTAGAACCTCTGTGTGTGTGTGTGTGTGTGTGTGTGTGTGTGTGTGTGTGTTGGGGGAGGGGTAATATTTCTTAATTCCTCATCTCATCTCCACTAGACCTGGCCTGAATATTCCACATATTTATCTCCAACCTCCTAGTTCAACACTGTATTTGTTCCTTATCATAAATCTTTTGTACTCTACACTCAGGGGAAATGTATACTAAGAATCAACAATGCAATAGAGATGGGTTTTAGGTCTACAATATCACCCTAGTAGGCATTCAAGAAACACCCCCATCTCTTTGCAATCTCACTTGATATCTTGGGCTCTCACTGAAATATTACAAGATTTTATGAGTATGTGTATAAATGTGTGAGTAAATGTGTGTGTGCATCCCCTTACTATCATGCAAGATGACACAATAGGATTCCATGTCTGAAAAGACTGATGATCCTTGACAGTGTTCACCCCCAAAATGTGGATTTTACTTTTTCCACAGAAAATTCACACTGGATTGACATTAGGTTACAAGGCTAGAGGAATAATCGTGTTCCCTAATCCAAGTTTAGTATGAATATAGAACAAGATCCAAATGGGGTTTAGCGTACATGTTTTGGAAGTTCATGGCTAGTTTCTGACGACATTTCCCAGACAAATTGGAAAAATGTTCTTCCCATACCCTTGAGAAATATTCTTAATAAAATAATATTATTTCAGAATTCCAGCATAAATGACTTTTTTTTCCTGTACTGTTCCACTTAAAAATTATACAGCCTGAGGTCAAGAAGAGGAGTGTGTAAAAAACTCCCCAATATCCAGTGAAAGAATCTATTAATCCAAACTATGTTTAAACCTAATTATTTTATATAAATTTGAATAGATCTTTTAAAAATAACCTCGTCTTTATATTTTGTATGGTACAGCTAAGACTAAGATGAAATGCATTCACTTCCTGGGGTTATCAGTGTTCCTCTCAAATGCCCATAAGTATCATAGCAAAAATAATCACTAAAAGCATTAAAACATTTGTTGAAATGTGTAGAAATGTAGATTCCTTCCCAAGAACAGTGTAGACTTTGGGGGTGGGGTTAGGAGGGGAGAGAATGTGTGTGTCTTGCAGACACAACAAGCAAACCATGAAATATGCAGTTGAAAAGTTTGGGATGACTGTGAAAAGTTTCCATGTTCTCTTGTTAAATAATGTTCCAAGGCAGTCTAAAGCATATGAATAGCTCTTTCACAGGTCACAGATTCTATTCACTTCTTGGACATTGTTATTATCCAACAGAAATAGACAGTCCTAATTAATATTCTACACATACCTGGGAGAACATTCTTAAAGAATTTATCCTCTAGTGGCTTAGATTTTTTCTTAAAAAAAAAAAAAGAACAAATGGCAGGCATTAAAAATTGTGACTAGTTAATGTACTGTAAACACAGTGATACTATTAAAAGTTTAATTTAATAAAGAAACTACCACTAAATAGATTTGTTTATCTAGTTTTCTTTGCCTTTTACTATCCCACAGTTCTACTGTGTATATTAAAGTTGAACTGTGAAGTCACTTTGCAAGTAATTATATTCTTGGCACTTTTCTGAACATAATATAACAATTACCACAGCAACCACCACACTTTTATTAGGCTTCTCTAAAGAATGAACAGATTACTACACAGGACAGAAGGCATTTCTGTGCAGTGCTAATATTTGCTCTTATATCAGCATACAACAAACGGATACAAATTTGGTTGTTTGTTGGTAAGGCAAACCATGATTCTAAGTTGTGTTTCCTGAAATATATTAATACAGTCTTCCTCTTTTTATCTTTGATAATCCAAAGCTTTTTTTAATTGAAGCTAACTTTAAAGATTTTCATAACATCTCTATTGCCCCTACTAACCTGTATTTGTATACTACTCATACTACTCTTGTATCAGACTGTGTGTTATTGCTTTGAAATTTGTTTTATTTGTTTTGTTATACATATATCTTGCTTTTCGTCCAGTAGTTCAAGACCACACCAAGCATTCCCTTCTCCATTTTCTTCCTCAACAACAAACAAACAAACAAAAGGAAGTTGACTTGAGTGAGAGTGACTGTCCTAAAAGCACCCCAAAAGCTTCTATAACAGAATAGACCACCCAGTCCATCCAGTGCTTTAACCACTACATCATGATGGCTCACAATGTAGTTGGAACTGAATTTCAATGTATAGCAAGCTAAATTGCTTTTGCAAAAACTAAAATTCACGTTTTCTTGGAAATTAAGTGTGCGAGAATGAACTAAAATAGGGAAGGGAACACTAATATCATATGCTTTCAAGTAAGTTCTTCAGCCCTGATTCTTTACTCTGAATATCTGGGGATTTAAATGGCAGATTCACTTAAAGCAGTGTTTCTCAACTTTGGTAACATTAAGATGTGTGGACTTCAACTCCCAGAATTCCCCAGCCAGACATGCTGGCTGGGGAATTCTGGGAGTTGAAGTCCACACATCTTAACATTGCCAGGATTGAGAAACATTGTCTTAAAGTATTCCAACTGCAAGAGCTTCTCCCCAGTGAACAAAAACACCAGGGGCGGTGTCTTCTTCTGCCCAATTGCTACACATCCTGCAGTGGGAAAACCTTCTGAAATCGTACCTGCTTCTGGATACAGGTGAATCTGTAAGTTTTATTCTTTAGTTTCTCATTTTTGGAATTGGCCAGTTTCATTTCCCTGTTTTTCTATGCATAAGATCAGTTCATCCCTTTCTTGTATTAGTTTAGTTCACACTAATATTTATATTAAAATATTTTTGAAATGTCTCCCATTATATGCTCCCTCCCCCCCAAAAAATATTTCCCTAATATGCATTTTTGTTACCAAAAAAAATCCTCTCCTTTATGTATTTATTTATTTGATTTATATAGCCACCCATCTCATATAGCAATTTTACAGCAGATAAAAACAATACAGAACATAGTGTAAAACACAGCAACACATGCAGCAGCTCCATAGAGACCGCATAAGTATTGCATATAAGTATTTTTGGGAAAAAATAAAAGCAGAGATGTGAATTTTGAGTTTCAGTTCATGTTATAGTTTGCAAATATGAAATATATATATCTGCTTCTCATGTCTTCTTCAATGTTCTCTCTACATGCTAAAACAAACACACACAGAGGAAAAGGCAAGGACTGTCTTATTTATTATTCCAGCCACAGCTTCTTGATATCATCAGTGATAAAGGGAGAACCCAGAATTCATTTTTCTTATGTGTGTGTGTGTCTCTGTGTGTGTGTACACATTAATTTAATCAAAACTGTATTAGTATCAGCATTGCAGGAATTATTTATAACATTGTAACTAAACACAGAAAGGGAACAGGTTTCTTACTCATCCACAATGAGCATCTGGATTGGAATCTGAGCAGGCATATAGGTGGCCTGTTCACAAACTTCCCTAGTATGAGACAAGTTGTATTTTTATCTAAATAATGCAGTAATTAGCATGTAGAAGGTATATTAAAAATGTGTCTTTGTCATGTTTCATTTTATTGCTACATTTCTTCATTTTTTTTGGTGAGTGACAACTCTTTCCTTGAAGGAGGTCTAACCTCAAGGGCTATCTAATCAAACTGAATAAGATGAGTAATGTGTGCGTACATTGCATTCATTTATGCCACATGAATTTTACTTGCCTCCAAGGTCAGCTCACCAAGTTGAAGGGACCAACCGCTGGGTGATCATTCCAGACTAGGAAATATCTTGGGGCTGCCATTAGCTACCTTGAGCAAGCTCATGGAAAGATGGGATATATATTTCATAGATACAGTATGGATACATGATCTAGGATCTGACTGCCCAGTCTATGAACATGTAACCATACAGACTGACTTTATCAGTGTTAACTTGTTTTTCTTTTCTTTTTTTAAAAGGAAAATAATATACTTATAAATTGAGATTGTTACTTTGGAGCTCTGGAAAAAGACAGATTAAATGTATAAAACAAGTCAATACAGTCATCTTGAAAAAAATCAGGAGCAAAATTTGGCCACAGCATGGTTAATAATCACTTTTCCTCTCCCACTGTTTGAGAACATTTAGAATTCAGGGCACTATTGCATTGCAATGCCTTACTGTTGTTCTCATCTTACATTTCTATATTGCATGCATAAATGAATGACAGTGTATGACTAATTACCACATCTATTCTCCATGCATGCATGGAGACAGTATTGTGGATACTCCCACACATAAATCTCCATTGTCAGTGGCAGGCTAGACATTATTTTAATCTACAGTATGAAGCTATTTTATTAGAGTAATAAGCCCACAACTGAGAGAAGTACCTCTTAATGAAAGGGAAACATCAAAGTATCTGCCCACTAACATATTTCAGTCTATGGCAGTTTAGCAGAACGATTACAGTCTGAAAATGGTGGTCAGGCATTTAGTATTTACACCATAATATGGGGAAATGCATTAAAATACCCCATCAAATTAAATAGGCCCATTTATTTCCAAGATACAGAGAAAGTCTAAGTTTCTTTGTCCTGTCATTTTAGGGTCCCCTGATAGCATTTTTTCCTTTTTGAAATTGTCTTTTAGATATAGATCTTCCATTGTGTAAGTATCAGAAAAACTTCTGGTAACAAACATCTAAATATACAGCAGATGTATAAGTGCAACTTGGGATAAATACATTGAAGACAATTTACAACCATCATATTGTCAATTACTATTTCACCCGCTTCTTTAGTGTACACCTGTGCCTGGTTAGTGATGCAGTGTGTATTTTAAAGCAACGTGCAGGTTCAAAGGTGATTGTTCAAAATCTGTTTCCTGGGCTGTTTATATATTCCTTGCATACTTGTTCATTCTGAAGTTACAAACATACCAATGAGTTTTAGCTTGTCATTTCAAAGTAACTCCTATGATATGAATGCATCAATAAGGCTAGAAGATTGATTATTTATTTATTTATTTATTTATGTATGTATGTATGTATGTATTTATTTATTTATTTATTTATTTATCACATTTCTTCACCGCCCATCTCGACAAACGATTACCAGTATGGTGGTGGCTGAATTAACAGTCAAGGTTACAAGAGGAGTCTCTGGCATAAAGGCAGGCATGTGTTTTTGCTGATCATTGCTGCTGTTTGGTCTCCACTTCAGTGGGCTAAAGACAAAACCACATCAGAATATATATGTGAAGTAATATTGTCTGTGAATGACTGTAAATTGTGATGCTCATGTTCTGAGAATGACTTCTCAGTTATCACTCACTTGAGTGATAATTAATTAGAAAGACAGAAGCTTAATTTTGTTACTCTGCAGTAGGTATAGGACAGCATAGGTACCTTGGCTGTGGTTGCTATGGAAGAGAAGCTTTCAATGGATGATTTAAAATGAACTGGATATAAGGAAGTACAATTTCCATTTGTCAAGGGGTCAACAAATTGGCAGGTAGAAGGAGCAAATAATATGATTAATTACACATACTGGCCAGGATTTTCAATCAAGGAAAGATCAGTCTGGCGGCTAAAGAGAATAAGATGGAAAAGGGTAGTTAAGATCAAAGGATCAGTTCAGGCACTGATGAACTTGTTTGTACCTCATAGAGAAAGAACAAGGAGGTGCAAACTTTCCAGGTTGAAGGAAACTAGCTAGAAAACACTAAAGGCCAGAATGAGTGGCTGAAGTGGCCGGAATTTGTGCTGTAAGGTGGCAATAAATCTTCAAGTAAGTGATACACACAAAATACCTGAAAGTTTCTGGGAAAGATCTGACAAGAGGATGGTTCAGCAACAGAGCTGGAAATTGAATTGTCTTGGAACCCAAAGGCAATGGGAAGGACTGAAAGAGAAAGAAACTGCTGCTGTGATAGTTGTGTGGGACAAAGGTAGGGAAGTATGAATTTAAGAAAAACCCACCAAAAGCTTAATGACTAGAACAGTGCTTTCCAAACTGCTGCCATTGGCGACACACCAACGGAAGCAGTGGCGGCAGCACGGGGGCACGTGCGGCGGTGCGGGGGGGTGCACGGCGGCAGCGTGTATGGTGGCGGCGGCGGCAGTGGCGGCATCCTCGCTAAAACGTGGAAGCGCTGATGGTGCGTTGCCACCGCCGCCATGCATGCCGCCACTGCCGTGCACACCACCACGCCACACGCGCCCCCACTGTGCCCGCCGCTGCCTCGGGACACACTAAACTGTGTGTTGCGACACACTAATGTGTTGCAACACACAGTTTGGAAAGCTGTGGACTAGAGTAAACCCTATTAAGTAATAGGGATGGTAACAAAGCATATAAAATCTAACCACATTTTAGCTATTTCAAATTATGACCTGAAAAGTAATCCTTTAGATTCATTTCTAAATCACAAATAAATATTGCAACACTGTTCATTTCCAAAAGTCTCTACTAGTGGTATCAATCTCATATCTTTCCTGTACTGTCAGGCTTTTGACATTTTCTGGGATAGCCTGGCTTCCTTCCTTCCCTCCTTCCTTGGAATTGTAGCATGGATCTTCTCAACTGAAGTCTCCATGATTTGAAAAGAGGAACACAGGTTGTTGGTGGGACAAGCTAAAAATGGAAGTGCCAATACATGTAAAAAAGAATAAATTTATAGACTTGAATCCTTGACAAAGCTCAGGGAGCCCCAAGAATTCCTTGGGAGTTTTTTCATTGTGTCCAGAAGTTTATTTTTGGACAAAATACAGGAATAGGCTTCTTCTTAGATCAGAGCTTTCCAAACTTTTCGTGTTGGTGACACACTTTTTAGAAATGCATCATTTTGTGACACACTCTTACAGCAGGGCATCATTTTGCGACACACTCTTACAGCAGAGCATCATTTTGCGACACACTCTTACAGCAGGGCATCATTTTGCGACACACTCTTACAGCAGGGCACAAGGCAGGCACTAGGACCTGCGTGGAATCCTGGCAGGGCTCGGAGGCAGCAGCAGCTGCAACACATCCAGACACTGCAGCCGACACACTAATGTGTCGCAACACACAGTTTGGAAAGCTCTGTCTTAGATTAATTGTGGCACTAATCATGGCTTAGCATGGTGATCTCCCGTCTGAATACTAACCACATCTGAAACTGCTTATCTTTGGGAGAACAGCTAAGATCTGTTAGGTGCTGCCATCTACAGGGTAGGATGTTCCTAAATACTAGTTCCCGGAAAGCAAAATAAAGATGGTTTTGCAGTTCCTGCTTGTGGGATTCCCATAGGCAGTTGTTTACCCGCTGTGTGAAGACAATGCTGAACAAGACCAACCAGCACTCTTCTCATAATACCCATTCTCCCTGATGGTTGCTGTTATTTTGTTTCATTATTTCAATGATTGTTGTTCTTTTATTTAAAGAACAACAATATTGGACAGCCTCCAGAATGGCAGCATTAAGTTTATATAGTCATCAATTTCTACTTCTCAAAAAGCAGAAGCAAATAAAGCAGAGCCTCCTAAGAATTTCAGGCTCATTTGGAAGAAAGTAGTTCAGCAACTATCCTGCTGTCCTACAAGCATCTAGAGCTAACCAAAAAAAGTCAAGTATGATTTAGCCCTTGCTTAAAGTTGCCAGATTTTTAGATAAAGAGCAGCTTTTATAAACATAAAGATATTGCAAGTGAAAATGCAAAGAATATATATAGTTTTCTTATAGAATCTGCTAAAGTTCAATGCATGGATGAAACAATCACATGGAACAGAAGAAATAGCATTTAAAAGATGTGAACATGACTTGATAGAATCTGTTATGTTATATTGAAGAAAGTGAACAGACAACTGTATAGTGTTAATACCACTGGTATATTAACCAGCAAGGAAAAAATGCCATGCAAGATTTGTTTTATTTGGAAATAGATACTGGACCATTGGTCCAATGTTTTTATTTGTCTTAGTGAAAAAAGGCAATTGCATATTTAATAAAGAATAATCCTTCCAGGAACCACTATGGTTTTAAGAGTGATTGTCATCATCATTGGCGATCACTCGTAGCCGAGTAATAGCATAGCTCGATAATAGTTCCTTAAACTTATATAAATATTCATTTCATAATGCAGAGGCTTAATTGCACTTTTTTAGAAACCTATGCAGCTTTTAGTTAGTCTTGAAATGAATTCCCAAAGTTGGGATTTTTTTTAAAAAATGAAGCATTACAAAGCTCTGTTCAAATATCATTTATATTTATATATAATTTATAACTCCTGAGTTATCCTGACAATTTTCAAGTAAATGGCATTCAAAATTATGATTTCCTGTGGATTATGTGGATTCAGATTATGATAATCAGTGCTGATTTTTATTCTGTTCTTGTTCTAATATGTATGAAATAGTAAAATATAACTCTTTTTCCATTACTTCTGTATGACTTTTCTTAAAGAGGTGCACATTCTTCCTCTATAACAGTGTTTCTCAAACTTGGCAACTTTAAGATGTGTGGACTTCAGCTCCCAGAATTCCCCAGCCAGCCATGCTGGCTGGGGAATTCTGGAACTTGAAGTCCACACATCTTAAAGTTACCAAGTTTGAGAGACACTGCTCTATAACATAAGCAGAGCCAGGGCTGAACACCTGCAATATTTCGAGGCTACGGAATGTACTCCCTTAGGAGTTGCATTTGGGCCCCATGGTCTCAGCGTTTAGTAAGTCTGTATAGATTCTTTTTCCCAGATTTATTTTACTTATAATATGATTTTTAAATCTTACATTCTACTACTGTTTAGAAATTTTGTTCGCCATATACTCACCAAAAATAGAAAGGTGGAGCACACATACAGTAAATTAAATTGTTCCTATATTTAGCAATCATTTAACCCTGTGAAACCCACAACAAGATATGAGTTCCAAAGCATCCTCTTATTCATATTTCCTAGTATCCAGTCTCTAACAATTAAGCTCCTGTGGATGAATCTGAACTGTAAGATTATGAAAAAAGAGGAAAAACGTCTGTGAATAAACCTTTCCTGTGCCACACCTAATCATAATTTTATAACTCTAAATCTGCATCCTATCTATCTTTCCAGACTCAGTTGTTGCAACCTTTTTGTCATTGGATTAATTTTGGTTTTATATTTACACCCATCATCCATTCCTATTATTCTGATTTTTCTTTGATTTTGATATTGATTGAACAGAAAAACCAAAATGTCTGAAAGAATTTTTCATTTGTCATAAGGTATTGCCCCTAGCTGATGCTAGGGAAGGTGGAAGGCAAAAGGAAGAGGGGCCGACCAAGGGCAAGATGGATGGATGATATTCTGGAGGTGACAGACTCAACCTTGGGGGAGCTGGGGGTGACAACGGCCGACAGGAAGCTCTGGCATGGGCTGGTCCATGAAGTCACGAAGAGTCGGAAGCGACTGAACGAATAAACAACAACAACATTGCCCCCTGCATTTATCCTTCTAATTTATTTCCTCAAGTTTCTTCTATAGACATGCAACCATACATACAATAGATAATCTACATATTTCATCCAATCATACCACACTTTTTAAAAATTATTTTCATTTTCTTCTTTAAAAAATCAAGACATATGCAAAATCTCTGATACTTACGGGTTCCTGTTATACTCACATGGTGTATAGGCTCTGACTGGTAGGATGGAAACAAATTAAACATAACTCAGCTGCCTCCCAAGGTCATCCAGGCACCAGTCAAGTATCTGTTAACTCAGCAGGACATCTGGAAAAAGTCTAGTGTTTAAATCCTGGACTAGGGATATATAAAGCATTTGATTTCTTTCCATTGCAATGGGCAATAAACTGTTGTATTTAAAGCTTCATTCTTGTCTGCAATAAAGATTCTAATATAGCACAGACATGCTTGTGAGCCTTATGCCAAGTCAAGCCAAATGTTGAAAAAGCTCTCCTAAGTCCTGGAGAGCTGTAATTTACTGCCAAGACCTGAAGTGAAGCCTGGTGCAGAGAAGAGTATTATTCCCGAGGTTTCTTCCAATTTTAACCTGTCTGAGATGGCTGCTGTTGCTTTAATGACATCTGCTGCTGCAATAACTCATACATTAAGTGTGAATGTCCACAGTAGCAAAGCCTTCATACATATGACCCTACATGTATTGATGTCCACATGAACTAGAAGCAGTCTGCTAGCTTCTTGGAAACCACTCTGACTTCATTGCTACAGACATTTGGCACACATACAGTATATGAGGGTCTGCAGCAACTGATTCAAGCTGAGTAACAGAAGGTCTTATCTGGATTCCTCAAATGTTGAGCATTCTACATAAGGAATATCTCAACATTAATGGGAAAGAGACAGGAACAAATATTTTTGCAAATCAGGCAAAAATTCAAATTTTGTGATCTATGGACCTACTTACTTGATAGTATGAAAGTTAGTTCACACACAGTCAAAAGTAAACAATGTGATACTATATCAGGCTGAATCAAAACAAGAAACAGATGCAAACTGCATTTCCTGCCCAAAGCAAAACCACTGCTAGCCCTTTATATAGTATGGGTGGGAGAAAAAGATATAAGATCAAGTATGTTTAAGAATTTTAGATATTGATTTTCATAACTAGAATTTATTCTACTATAAATTACTTCTCAGAGCTTCCTAGATTATTGTGAGCCTGGTTAATTTTTTTTCCAGCTCAGCTCACCAAAGAGGAGCCTGTGTGAAACAATTCTGCCCTGCCTCAAGGGGTCACACCTTTGCAAAGCAGAATCTTGATAGCTCAGTCTCAGCCATCACTCTCTGAAAGAAGAGAGGCCATTTGAAAGCACATAACCAGAATTAGCAAACTTGAAGGCAAATGGGAACAGGGTTGTAAGATAGCTGTTGAGGTGATGATTAGCTGTATTTAAAGGCTGTTGTTTGTCCTGTAGACTCTTTAGAAAGATGGTGCTGAAGGAAGAACCCTGAGTGGGCAAGACAGTGCCCCTGGTCCGCCTTCCCCCAGACCAACTGATCAAAGCTGGCAGTGCTGAGGGAGACTTCTGGCTGGGTATCTATTAGGCTTCACACCATAGGCAGAAATGAAACACTTAGGGAAGCTCATAAGAAATCCAGGAACTACAGGTAAGTAATCTTTATTGCACAAAGTAGGAAGCCATAATCAAAAAATTTCAGCAAATGATGTGAGATATACACCCACCCACACATACACCCACACACACTTACATACATATATTGTTCAAATCCTCTTGTATTTTGTTTTCCTTCCCATCCTACATGGCCCCAACTTTGGTCGGTTTGGGCATGCTACAAACACAGCTAAAGCCTAGTTTTACACAAGCATTCTATGTAACCCAGCCTAGATATCCAGCCTAGTGACTACCTTACAAGCCACCATACTGTTGCACACATTCCATCAATTAGGAGGTATATACCATGCACTAACACACTCACAAGACGAAAAGTCTGTGAAAAGGCATATAACAAACTCTAAAAATATATAGTGTAGATGTGTCTTTGAGCCAAAATAGTGAAATTGAGAGTACTTGCTTATGAGGGAAAATATAGATATAGTGGTAAAACAGAAACTTGGTGGAATGAAGAAACTCAGTGGGATACAGTCTTCCAGGAAACATACTTTAAAAAACAGACAAGGAAGGGTGCACTGGGGAAGATGTTTTTCTTTACACAAAGAGGGTATAAAATCAAATATCGAAAATTTTAGAAGATATTCCTACACAGAATCCCCATGGAATGAAATATCTGGCCACAAATGTAAATTAGATCTAGAGATATGCTATTGCTCACTTTATCAAAATTATCAGGGTGTTTTTGAGTTGGTAAAATAAAAGGGGCATGGTGGCTCAGCGGGTAAGACACCAGGCTTGTCGATCAGAAGATCGCAAGTTCAGAGGTTCGAATCCCTAGCCCTGCGTGACAGAATGAGCTCCTGCACTCGCCCCAGTTCTTGCCAACCTAGCAATTCGAAAGCATGCAAGTAGATGAATAGGTACCACTTTGGTGGGTAGGTAACAGCGTTCCGTGCGCGTCATGCCAGCCACATGACCACAGAAACGTCTTCGGACAACGCTGGCTGTTTGGCTAACAAACGGAGATGAGCACCGGCCCCTGGAGTCAGACACAACTGCACAAATGTGCAGGGGGAACCTTTACCTTTTTTAAAAAATAAATCAGGGAGGCATGCAAAGGATAATTTTGCATGCTGTAATAATACTGAAAAATGAGAAACTTCTAGTACTGGGTAGAGTCATGCTCAGGCATAACAGAGAAACCAGATTTCTAGGTATCCTAAATGGCTGTGCCTTAGAACAACTGGTCCTAGAACTGCCTAAGTGGAGATTATGATTTGATGTGAGACATACATGTTATGGAACCAATAGGAAACAGTGACCATAATGCACTTTAGCATGAATAAGAAACTACGAGCATGATTCAATGCAAGTATATATTTGGGTATAAAAGAAGAAACTTCTAACAAACGAGGGAACTGTTGGAAAAGAGACTGAAAAGAAAAGACAGAAGGACCAAATATTTTCATTTATACCTGGAGTTTATTTAAATCCATAGTAATTGAGGCTCAACTGGAATGTTTTCCACAGTTTAAGATGGAGTCAACCAACTCCAAGTATGGTTAGTACTGTCTAAGGTAAAGGTAAAGGTACCCCCCGCACATTTGTGCAGTCGTGTCCGACTCTAGGGGCCGGTGCTCATCTCCGTTTGTTAGCCGAAGAGCCAGCATTGTCCAAAGACGCTTCCACGGTCATGTGGCTGCATGACGCACACGGAACGCTGTTACCTACCCACCGAAGTGGTACCTATTAATCTACTTGCATTTGCATGCTTTCAAATTGCTAGGTTGGCAAGAGCTGGAGCTAGTGCGGGAGCTCACTCCGTCACATGGGACTAGGGATTCGAACCTCCGAACTTGCAACCTTACGATCGACAAGCCTCTCTCTCTCTCTCTCTCTCTCTCTCTCTCTCTCTCTATATATATATATATATATATATATATATATATATATTATATACAGTGTGTGTGTGTGTGTGTGTGTGTGTGTGTGTATATATATACTGTATATATATACTGTATATACAGTATGTATGTATGTATGTGTATATATATATATATATATATACACACACACACACACACACACACACACACACAGTATATAGTACTGTCTAGAAAGCTGTAAAAGTTAAGAGGGCTTCTTCTAGGAAATGGAAGGTTTGTTTTATGAGAGGGGAAAAAAAGGAGCACAAGCTCAGGCAACAAAAGTATAAGGTGATAAGGAAGAATGCAGAAAAGAAAAAAAGAAAGGGAAAGGATTTTTAAAAAGGGACTTGGGGAAGTACAGAAAACTACAGTCGAGAAAACTGGTTGAAACGGTAATGAAAGAAAAAGTAACTAAAGACATAGAGGAAAAAGTTTTGCTGAAATAAAATCAGCATGGATTCTTCACCATATTTCTGGCTTTTTTGAGAGTGTGAATGGGCACATGGATATACAAAGAGTTCCAGAAAGATCTCTTTAAACTGGGTGCATTGCCACTCAGATAAGGTGGTGGTACAGTTTAAGTTAATATAAAATTATGAAGATTGGTGCAACCCCCCTAAATACACATATAAACTGATGAGGTATGCGCTGTTTGTAATTAACCAGGTGAAATATCTTGCGATCATAGCTCAATAAAGATGTTGACTCAGTTTGTGACAGCTGTGAAAAAAGCAAGCTTCATTAGAAATAAGGATTGAAAATAAAACTGCCAACACAGTACAAATTTATGATACGTCCACATCTGGAATACCATGTACTCTTCCAGTTGCCACAGTTGAGAAAATGTAATTGGCTGGGAAAGGTGCAGAAGAGAACAATCAAAATTATTAGGGGTCTGGAATACCTTCCTTATGAGAAAAGGAAATAACATTTGGGAAGTTAGCTTTTAAAAAAAGGTAACAGGGGCCATGACTGAAGTATTTAAAATCATATATGGTATGGAGAAATTAGACAGGGATAGAATTTTCTCACTCTCAAAACATAGGACCATAGGCCATCAATGAAACTGACTGCAGGGAGATTTAGAAAAGACAAAAATATATACTTTTATACACAACACATAATTTACCTGTGGAATTTCTTACTGGAAGACATGATGATGGATGCTATCTTGCATACTTTAAAATTGTATGAATTCTTGGAGGCAAGATCTACCAAAGTCCTTTAGTCTTGAAGACTCAGTGTTACCTCCTTGTTGTGGCAACATGCCTCCAAATTCCAGTTGCAGAAGAACAGCGATGGGAGACATATATGTCTTTCTTCATCTTCTTGTATCTCAGGAGCATCTGGTTGACCTCTGTAAGAAAGAAAATGCTCTACCTTACATGGGCATTGGCTTGATCAAGCCAGGATAGTTGTATGTTTTTATAACTGGAAAATCAACTTGCTCTGCCTCAAAATTCTAACCTAAAGCATTAAAACCATTGTATTTCATTTTGTGGGCTCCTTTGCTCCTGTGGAAATTTGTACATATGTACTATGACAGCACAGAAGGCCCTTTCAGTACCTGAATCACCGTGGGTAGCTGCTCTGATTTGCCACCTCAAAAGGAAGTTCTGTTTTGATTTGGTGCTTTGCTTCAAAGGGGCATTTAGATTGAAGCTTTGTCAAATCAAGCTTCCTTTGGGGTTTTGCAATATCCTACCACCTTATTAAGTCATACCTTTAAAAATATTGTTAACTATGTTCATCTGGAAAAAATATGATTAACAGTGGTATAACTGCCATGCGAAATGTTATGCAATTAGGTAACCACATTTCTACTGTATAAGATTAAGGAGAATTTGGGAGAAGCAACAGTTGAAGGTCTGGTTGATTTTTTTTTAAGGAAGCATATTTGGAACTTGGGAGCTTTACTGAAAACTATGGAAGAGGATCTTAAAGGCCCAACCTTAGAGTCTGAATTGAAAGAAAACTGTTGATTAATTTATGGTGGCCTGCAGCTCTAAAGACCTATTATTCTCCAACAATGCCCCAAATTCTTCCCAAATTCATTACTGGAATGAACCATTGGGATTTTGGAAGCAGAAGACCATCCATCTTATAATTCACTCTTCCTTGTCTACTTCTATTGGTAACACTTATTATTATTTCCAAAATTGTTCCATCTGCCAGATTTACTTAAAATGTTTTGACAGGAAAATTCCATATCCAACTCTTTGAGATATTATTATAATTATAATTATATACTGTACAAAACAATGTGAAATCACATTGATAATAATGTATCAGTGTAGTATACAGTATGTGCGGATTGAAACAGTGTGGCCTTTTGCAATTGACAGATGGAAATTTTGTCAATGCACAGATTTTCTAAGTGCCATCCAAGGTTTTTTGGTATAGCACCCAGTGTGCTGATAACCACTAGGACCACCACGGCTGGTTTATGCCATAATCTTTCAACTTCGATTTTCAGAACTTGATACTTTGTGATCTTCTCCATTTCTTCGTCTTCTATTCTACTGTCCCCTGGTATTGCCACATCAACTATCCACACTTTCTTCTTTTCAACCACAGTTAAATTTGGTGTGTCATGTGCCAAAACTTTATCAGTTTGTATTCGGAAATCCCGCAGTATTTTAACTTGCTCATTTTCGACTACTTTTTCAACTACTGTATATGTTCCCACCAATTTTTCACTACTGGCACATGATAATTTTTACAAATGCTCCAGTGAATCACTTTGGCGACTATGTTATGTCGATGTTTATAATCAGTTTGTATGATCTTCTTGCATGAGCTGAGTATACGATCTACTGTTTCTTCTGCTGCTTTGCACAATCTGCACTTTGAATCATTCAATGATTTTTCAATTCTGGCCTTGATTGCATTAGTTCAAATAGCTTGCTCTTGTGCAGCCAAAATCAAGCCTTCGGTTTCTTTTTTTAATGTTTTGGTTGTAAGCCATTGCCAGGTCATCATCAAAATGGTTCCATCTGCCAGATTTATTTAAAATGTTTTGACAGGAAAGTTTCAAATCCAACTCTTCATAATTTTTCATCAAACTGCTGTAAGCATCTTAGTGTGCTTTGGGATAATAGTTCCTGAATGAGGATTAACAACCATCGTATGGGTGCCTATTGTTTCAGCAATTCTATGGAGGGGTTGAGTAAATTAACATCACTGGCATTTACATATTCCTTCCCCTCCTCCCCCTCCAAAAAAGTAGCAGCAGCAGCCTGGTTTAAAATCTCATAATAAACTCACAGTATATTTGCTGTTTGTATTTCCTGTTCTGCAATTGAGGTGGTCCCTAAAGACAAAGGAGGCTCAAGATTGGTCGGACAACTCTATAAGAGAACTCTCAAGACTCTTGTCAACCTCGCTGTCTAAATTACTTAAAGAGGACTCAGAGGGATTTAAAGGGGACAAACGACATGACAAACAATTATATTCTAACACACTATTTATAACAATGCCCTTTCAGATGATTGTTCCACCAAGACTGACACATCAGTATAATCCAAGGAATGAATCTAGGGACTTACAAGTTATATTGTGCACAGCTTGTAGGCATCTTTTTAAAAAAATAGAAATAAAGACCTGACATTCAGGAAATATAGAGCTTCTCAAGGATAAATTCTGCTGGGATGAGCTTAATTTATCAATGTCAATAACAACGGTGAACACTTCGCAAGAATGCATGCATATTAATTGAAAATAATTCAGATTAAATCACTGCAGTTTGACATTTTGAGATAGGCACTTTATCTTTTCAAGAAAGAGAGCACTATAAAATCTTTAATCTGAAAACACATCTTAATTGCATGTTATCACCTCCTAATTGCTTCTATATTATATTAAACATTTTGCTAATTACTAGCCTGATCATGGTGTAAATAGCTCTAGGCTAGGGTTTTACATCCAGCTGCAGACAACTGGGCACAATGAGACCCAAAATAAGACTTGATGATTTGGCATTGAATCATGGGCTTTCAACCATTATCAGAAGCTATCATGTTCTCTCTCAGCTCCCCTTGTGAGATAAAGAGGGAAGCAGAAATTTGGTAGCTTTGTATATATATTTTTTAAAAATCTTCTAGCAATCCCAGGATGTTTTTGGGGTATTTTTCCTACTCAGTAATTTTCTCCTATAAGACCTAGACCCAAAGTTACATGATTACTAATAAAGTATTGTAAAATGGGCAGGTGTAAAGTCATCTACAGAGGAACCAAAGGATAACAGTAAGTTCAAAAGCAGTATACCTTTGAATACTAGAGGCAGAGTGTAACAAAAGATAACCTGGTTCTAAACTCTGGAATTCTTTTGAGGCTACTGGTTCTTTCTAAAAAGAAGCAAGATTGCCAAAAGCAAGATTTAACCAATGGAATAAATTTAGCCTGACAAATGCTGTGTTTTGCAGCCTTCCCCAAACTGGTGTCTTCCAATATACTGGAGCTATAGCTGTCAGAATTCCCAACCTAAATGACTGTTGACTATACTGGCTGGTAATTCTGGGAATTAGCCCTAATATCTTGGGTGAATCAGGTTGGGAAAGGTCAATCAAATAGTTCCAATTAAGTAGCTAATAGCTAGAGTAATGCTTCTTTTCCATCTTCCTGCAATTTCACCATATAAATGCAAACTATATTGGTAATTACAATTGCAAAAAATTTGGAGACAATTGGGGTAGTGGTGAAATAGTACATCTTTTGTTCTGGAAGCATTCTTAGGATGTAAAAAAAACACAACAAATCATATGGAGGAGCAATAGTTGTTGGAGTGCTATCACCTAAATCACCATCTCTGTGCAACCTTTATTTATTTGTTTGTTTGTTTGTTTGTTTGTTTGATTAATTTGATTGATTTGATTTATATAGCCGCCCATCTCATGTAGCAATTCTGGACAGCTTACAGCAGGTCAGAACAATACAAAACATAATAGATAACACAACAGTACACACAGAAGCCAAGCATTCTTTCGTAACTAGTTTGGAAACTTCAATTGGTACAGAACTCAGCAGCTAGATTAGTCTCTGGAGGTACTCAAAATGATCACACTGCATTGTTATTAAAGTACTGTATTGCCTGCCAATAAAAAGTTTGATTTGTAGCATAACTTTAAAGCCCAGTAGAGCTTGAATCCAGACTCCTTGAGAAAAAGCCTCTTGCCAACTTCACTGAGCTCATCTGAGAAGGCTTCCCAGTAGATGTCATAGGCTCAGGTTGCAGTGACCTGGGGACTTCTTTCCCTATAGCTGCCCTGATCTTTGAAATGAACTCTTTGCTGAGATGAGTGGAATAATCTCTTTGTTAGCTTTTAAATATCATTTTAATTGTTTTCAATATTTCTATATAATATCTCAGAAATTGATGGATTATTTAGAGGTTTTGTTGTGTTTTGTGTTTTGTGTTTTGTGTTTTGTTTTTATTCCTTCAAGTCAATCTTGATCCCTGGTGACTGCCTGGACAAGTCCCTGCAGTCTTCTTGGCAAGATTTTCGGAAATGGTTTGCCATTGCCTTCTTCCTAGGGCTGAGAGAGAGTGACTGGCCCAAAGTCACCCAGATGGCTTCGTGCCTAAGGCGGGACTAGAACTCACGGTCTCCTGGTTTCTAGCCCGGTGATTTAATGGTGTATGTGCATAAGATTAAAGCTAATCACCACAATTCAGGTGCAAAGTAATAACCATTTAATATAAATTATTTTCTTTTAAAAATCCTAACTTTAAAGTAGGATTTAGAATAACATTAGTTGTGTAACTTTAAAGAATTAATTCTTGGCATGTCAGTGACAACAAGGGAAAAGGAAGGAAGGAAGGAAGGAAGGAAGGAAGGAAGGAAGGAAGGAAGGAAGGAAGGAAGGAAGGAAGGAAGGAAGGAAGGAAGGAAGGAATAATATGAGATGATATCTATGATCAAGTATACTTGCATTTTTCTAAAGGCCAGCAGAGTTGGAGCCCATTGGGTATCAATGCTTCTATATGACAACTGAGAATGTCCTATGATAGTATTTTTGCTGTATAAACACACCTAATGTTGAAGCCTTCTTCTGTAAACTTGTCATATTTGAATATATGCTTTTGTACACAAAAAAATAAGACATGGGGCTCTATTCAAATGTGTAGACACAGCAGCTGCATCAGTGCAATTATGCTTTCTGCATCCAGTGAAGTATCACAAACCCCATGCTGCAGTTCATACCTGGTTCACAACATACAAAGACATTTTAAAATGTAGGGATTCAATAATAGACCTGAGGAGTTCTGATTCAGCCTAAAAAGTTATTTTCTTAAGTCCAGGGAAACAAAAAGGTGAAAATATTAGTTATTAATAGTCTAAGCACTTACTTCGCTTGGCTCTAAAAGATGCTTTATTTCCATATTATTTACAATTTGGGAGTTATAAACCCTGGAAGTATTGGGAACCCTGTTTGTGTCAGGATCTATTCCAATGCCTGTACTTAATGCTGCAAAATATATGTGCAAAATATATATGGAAAAGGTGTTAATAAAACTCCCCCTAAACTGTACATCACTGGATGATATGGGTTTTTAAAAAGCACCACAGTCTGTGTTCTGGGTAAACTAGACCCCTCTCAATATTAGTACTTTGGATCAGCTCACACAATTGCTGTGTGTTAATGCATATGTTCTTCTTGGTTACATCTCCATGTATTTGAGATTTATCAGGAGCTATGGGCATTGACTAAATGAATTGTCATACAACATTGGAAGGAGAAATTGATATTGGCTGTCATTTTAATTAGTCTTATTTTGACAAACGGGTAAGGAAGAAGATTTCCAGAGTTTTTGAAGTTGTTCTGATTATAATTGCCAGACGTCCTTTTTTCTTTTTAAACTATTATTATTTTTAAGGGGCGTGGTGGCTCAATGGGTAAGACGCCAGGCTTGTCAATTGGAAGATCGCAAGTTCGGAGGTTTGAATCCCTAGCCCCGTGTCACAGAGTGAGCTCCCGCACCAGCACCAGCTCTTGCCAACCTAGCAATTCGAAAGTATGCAAATGCAAGTAGATAAATAGGTACCACTTCGGTGGGTAGGTAACAGCGTTCCGCATGCCTCATGCCAGCCACATGACCGTGGAAGCATCTTCGGACAACGCTGGCTCTTCGGCTAACAAATGGAGATGAGCACCGGCCCCTAGAGTCAGACATGACTGCACAAATGTGCGGGGGGAACCTTTACCTTTTTATTATTATTTTGAATTTATTATATCTGATCAATTCTGTTATATGCATCTATATGACACATTTATATGATTGATGATTGATAGACGATAGACGATAGACGATAGATGATGGATGGATAGATGATGGATGATGGATGATGGATGATGGATGATAGATATGGAAGACCTACCTGGGCAGAAACCACATTGGTTCTTTTTCAGCAAGGCTTCCAGACCTCCAGACCAAATATTGATTTCAAATTTGCAAGCACTGCAGTGCTTTCTGATGCAATGAAGTATGCAAACTGCACATAATTAATTAAAGAACTGATTTAGTATGGGTACAAGAGTTGCTGAAGAATAAGCCCAGTAATCCATTGATAGTAGGTATCTCTGTATATGTATAATAATAATTTTGAAAAAGCTGCTTTATTTCAGGCCAGACTTTTTATTCATTGAGCCTAGTACCATGTTTTTAAATGGTGGCTGCTCTCAAACTATAGCATTTCACATCATCTGTTATCTCAAGATTCCAAGATTGAGCTTCTGCATGTAAAACAATCTGGATTATTTGAACATGATTGCCTAGAACAGAGCTTTCCAAACTGTGTGTCGCGACACAAAAGTGTGTCGCCACACACAGTCTGGTGTGTCGTCACACAACCCGGAAGCGCTGATTATCATCAGCGCCTCCGGGTTTTCCCGCGGCAACACACCAACGGCGGCGTGCAAAAATGTGAAAGCGGCAGCAGCGCTTCCGGTGTTTTGCACGCTGCCGCAACGGCAGCACTTCCGGGTTTTCCCGTGGCAACACACCAACGTCGGTTGGTGTGTTGCCGTGGGAAAACTTTGGAAAGCCCTGGCCTAGAAAATAAATGTGGCCGACAAAAATCTGTGGCTTTATTCCACACCAACAGCACTGAGAAGGGTGGGTGGGGCGTCAACAGCATTAAAATGGTGGGCATGACCAGATCAAAGCACATGTTCCCAAATCCAGCTATAGACTTTGTATAGCATCAAGTAAGCCAATTATAAAAATTTTACAGTTCTCTGAACAGCCTAAATGTATAAAACAATATACACTCAGGCTTCCCTTCCAGATGTGCTTAATATACAGATGCTGGGTAATGGAGCTCAAAGGCATTTCCCAGTGCCTCTTTGAGCATTGGATTCATTCAAAGGAGGAATAAGTAAATATTTCCTCTTAGCCTAATGTAGCTCATAGATTATTGCAAAATTATCATGGTATAGTTCTGTCATAGATAAGAATACAGATATGTGTGAAAATTAAATAATTAGCTTTACATAGGGCTTGAGCAATGAGCAAGCTGACATCTAGAAGATAACCAGTGCAGCACAGATACATGCTAAGTAACAAAAGAGCATGCATCATCTTGCCCTATCTTCCTCCTCACTTCATTGTGTTTGACAACCTAAGCAATTCTGTATTTTTTTCCTCTAATCATGCATGAGGAGTAGAAGTTGCTACTGACCAGTCTACAGTCACACCTGGGTCTTTCAAAGGCTTCACTAGCCAGCCAATTATTCTTCCTAACATGAGTTTCCTTTGCAAATGTGCCATTGATTTGAGTGAAAAGGACAAACATTTTGCTTACTCATGCCTGCATTGAGTTTCCAAGCAACCCTTCTTTTCAATTCTAAAGGCAGATTCCAAACTTAATGTCCATTAGCTCACAAGTTCCTAAAACAATCATAAACTGCTTCATAACTAAGAGAGAGAGAGGGAAAAAACAAAACAAAAAACACAACAACTGTGTATAATGAAAGCTTCATTAGTAAAAATGAACTAATCATAGCTCTCCAAGGAAAAATTTGTTTTGTTCAGCAGGCATTATGCCCCATTGCTGCACACACTTAATGTAATTTATATTAATGTTTAAGTACTACATAAATTGTAGATACTTTTCAAACGAATTAATGGGCCATACTTTGTTTTAGTAGCATTTGGATTATAAATTACTATGTACTAGGATAGCATTCTTTAATCTGAATGAGTTAGCATGAATAAGAAAATATGTATACAGCATGTCTTTTAATATTCCTTCACTAAAGACTCTTTACATTTGTTTTATTTTAGTGGATATTCATTCTGAACTTATCTTAATTGCATTGTATATCTAACAGAAATAATGCTCCATATGAGTATTTTTTTTTAAATGTGAGCATATATTAAAGAAAAGGACACAATCCTACAGTCCTTCTAGAAACAAAAATAACTTCCAGGATGTCTTTTCACAATTTTTTTCTTACACGTTTTCCATATTTTTAAAAAACACGACAGTCTAGCTTTTATAATCACTTGTTAGAATTTCTGGGCTGGAAGAATAACTTTTGAACCAATTGTTCTTGTTTATGTTGGAAATTCAGCAAATCAACATGCCTCATTTGCATGTAGATGAGTTCATCCCAGGATGCAATTCTCTGTGTCTTTGAGGAAGTTGTTTTGTTGCCACTCCCACTTCCTCCTTCTCCCTTCGTAGTCAGCTCTCTCTGACTCCGTTCCCCATCGAAGAAGGAGCACGCGACTGCTGCTCCATATCGAGAGGCCATGCCTAGGCCTCAAGCCCCTTTTCTCCATGCAGCCCTGGCAGCAACATAGGGCCAGGGGTCTAGGGAACCAAAGAAGAATCATTTATCAACAAAATGGATGTAACTGGACCAATAAACGTAAGAACTCTTTTGTACTTACCTTTTGAACCTACTTGTCCTGACTAAGAGTGAAGAACCATGCTGAGACGAAGTGTAGAAGCTCTAGTGTTTATTGTTCTACTCTGCTAGACAGAATACAGCTAAACTGAAATGAATTAGCAAACGCTAAGGGAAAAAGTCCATTAAACTAAGGCGGTGCTTTCTTGACTCTCTTGGGAGGGAACCAAAGAGACTCCGTACTGTGCATGCATTTGTCTCCCTGGAGAGGGCCCCCTCCTTCTCCACCAGCTATCTCCCTGACACTACTATGTCTAAGCATGTGATTATTTATGCTTGGGTGAGCTAAGTGTGTAAGATTAAGAACCCGGGTCTCTCTAACATGCTCACTGGCTCCATTTTTAAACAATATTCTTTTTCTGTGCACGAGCTTATACTACGTTAAGCTCTGCTCCATTCACTGGTTCTAACAGGCCACTGAATGATCTTGAGTTTAAGTCCCACATAGGTACTCTACCAGCCATCAGTATTCTTATACAATATAACACAGCTTTGGGTGGCTGCAAGCTACTGCTTTAGTTAAAAAAGTACCCATCATTCAGAAAAAATGGAAAGGCAGCCTGGGGCAGTTGAGGGCATTCTGGGAGCTAAAGTTTATTTTTTTCAAAAAGTAGTGTTTTGTGTCTAATACAACAATCCCAGCCTTTTTATGAGTAGCCATAGCATGCTTTCAAAAATTCAAATGTGCCCACATTATTCTATGATAAAGTACCTGTAAGTGTTACAGTATATAGGTGAGTGAGAGAGCATAGATTTCTCCTGCAAATGATATCCATTTGATGTTTTGACTTATCCAGTTAAAAGGAAGTAACAGATGAGTTGGAAGTCCTCTGCTATATTGGTGTTATTTATTTATTTGTTTGTTTATTCCTTTTTTTCTACTGTAGTTGAGAGATTCTTGGTGCATTACAGTCATGCCACTAAAACATTCATGGTACAAGTACATATTAAATAAACAATTGCAAAAAAGTTAAAAACCATTTTGAAAAATCACAAAATCCTGTGGTGACACTACTCAGTTAAACAGACAAATAAACTGATTTGATAAAATGTTGATTCCTATCTTCCTGAAAACTCCTGAAGTTTATTTGTAGGTAAAATTACTCAGCCATGCAGTGTAGATGAGCTACTATTCTGGTACCATAAAGAACTGCTGGCCATAGAGGGCACTTGTTTACCACTACAATTTCTATTCCCAAATCTCTCAAAAAGTCGCAAAATGCCAATCCATAATTATCTTAACTGCTGCTGACCTTGAAACACAGAGACCAATGTTACAGTGAGAGAAGGGAGACAGGAGGTGATATGAAGTAGAATGAGATCACACCAATACAGGCAGGGCAAGGCAAGGCAAGGCAAAACTATAGAAAGAGGCAGGGCAATCTGCCCAGAAGCTCTGCAGAGCTGTAGGGCTTCAATAGAAAATATTAGTTCTGTTGCAGTTTTACATGGATCAGAGTAGATCTAGTAACAAATCAATTCAACTGCTAAATTCTAAGTTGAACATTCCTCAAACAGGAGACTGAACAATCTATTTGTTGCTGACTACACTTCAGTGAAAAGATCTTTTAAAGTAGCTCTTGGTTATAAATGCTCAAAACCATGTTTCAAACTCCCAAATTAAATTAACAAGGTCCTTTGAGGCTTGTGGGCGGCAGAAGTAGAGCTGAAGGGCTTTAGTTTTCTACCAAACTTTTCAGAAGAAGACTAAGATTACTAAAATAATACACATGTGGAAAAGGTTTAATATTCAGCAATCTTGCTGAGAAGCATGTCCTCTCCATCTCATACAACAGCAAAAGAGCACTTCCCAGTATTTTTCAGCTCACTGTTCAATAGGGAACTGCTGAAGCAACTTAGTGAGTGAATACATGCATACATACATATCAGCATAGAGGAAGATCATCTGTTTTACAGAAACAAAACAAGCATGTACACTTTTTTTTTATTTATTTTCTATCCCGACTTTATTATTTTTATAAATAACTCAAGGCGGCAAACATACCTAATATTCCTTCCTCCTCCTATTTTCCCCACAACCCTGTGAGGTGAGTTGGGCTGAGAGAGAGGGACTGGCCCAAAGTCACCCAGCCGGCTTTCATGCCTAAGGCAGGACTAGAACTCTCAGTCTCCTGGTTTCTAGCCCGTTGCCTTAACCACTAGGCCAAACTCCACACTGGCTGACAAACTAATTCTAAATATAGCAACTGGATAGGTGCAAAGAGGGAAAACGAGGTCTCGCAAATATAGATGGGAAGATGGTGCTAGGGTAATATAAATTCAGAACAAATAAAGCTCACTTACTGATGAAGATGGAGAAGATGAGGTGAAATTGGTAGATTTGGAGGAAAAAAAGGACTTGAATTTAAAATTGCATACTGTAATATATAGAAGGAAAGGTAAAAAAAATATCAGAGGTTTCTCTTAAACATCTGAGAAGAGTAGCTGTGTACAAGCTACCATCTAGAGTCCCTGTTTTAGAGACAATTTATATGAGGCCAGATAGCTCAAGCCAAAGGCAATTCTCTTCTAGAACTGGCTGTGTTAATGTGCTTAACCAGGTCAGGTTGCAAGATTCAGTCACACCACATGCTAAGATTGCTATGTCAACTTAGTTCCTTTGTTTAGTTTATGGTTCAGTGGATTCAAAATGGGTTAATTTAGTACCCAGGTTAAGCATGTTGTGAAAATGCAGCCAGGGCAAATTATAAAAGTAAGTGGAGGCTAAGCTATAAACATGTGATTAAAAATAAATGAATATAACAGCCAATGGCCAAAATTTAATGTGGGACCTTAAATAGCAGTCTGGGATTACATTTGAGCCAAATCAAGGTATAGAGATTTGATAGTGAGCAGGCTACAAGGCAAAAACTAAGACAAGAGCTGGAGACCTAAAACCCAAATTCAGAAAAAGTTACATTATTTTGGACAATAAAACAAAGAAAAATAATAAGCACACAGAGAAACAAACCTTTCTTATGAAAAACAGCATGGTTTTTCTGCAGAGGTAAATCCTTTTTTTTTTTTTTTTTTATTTTGAGTATCAACAGGTATCTTGTGGAGGTGTTCCTGTGAACACTGTATACCTGGATTTCCAAAAAGAAATTTCCCATCAAAGGATCTTGAATAAACTTAGTAATCATGCAATAGGAAGACCTGTACTTTTAAGGATGGCTAAGTGGTTAAACAAGCAAAAGCAAGAAGTAGGAATAAATGGGGAAGCTAAAAGGATCTGAGTTGGGACCCATACTTTTTAAATTATTAATCTGGGGCAAACAGCTGTCCAACTTTGCAAATGATACCAAACTACTCAAGTTTGTGAAAACCAAAAGTGATTGTGAAGAGGTCTCTTTAACTGGCTGGATGGTCTACAAAATGGCAAATGTGGACTAATTTCAGTAAGTGTAAACTGATGCACTTTGAAGTAAAAAGACCTTACTTCATTTCTATATTGATCAGGTCTGCACCTAACCAGGAATCATAGTGGATAGCAGTGGACATGCCAACTCAGTATGCAGCAGGTATGAAAAAAGCAAATTCCATGCTAGAGAACATTAGAAAAAGGCCTGAAAATAAAATTGCCAACACTCTAATGCCCTTATCTATATCTAAATCTAAATCCATAACACCATCTGGAACACTGTGTACAGTTTTGGTTGCTACATTTGAAAATGGATATGATAGGATTGGTAAAGTGCAGAAGAAAGCAACCACAATTATCAGGAGACTACAACACATGCTTTATGAGAAAAGGCTACAGAATTTAGCACTGTTTAGCTTACAAAAATGGTTACTGGAGGAAAGCAGGGTCTATGTGTATCAAATCATGCATGACATGGTTAAAGTAGACAGGGAGAACTTTTTCTGTCTTTTAAAATGCTAGGACAAGGGGTGACTGGAAGGAGATTTAGAACAGACAAAACAGTACTTCTTCACACAGCACATGATTAACTTGTGAAATGTGCTGTGATGTGATGATGGCCACTGATTTGGATTGCTTTAAAACAGGATTATATACCTCCATGGAGGATAGCTCTATCAAGAATCCTTTGTCTTGGAGACTCAATGTTATCTCCAGCTTCGGGCAGCATGCCTCCAAATGCTAGTTGCAGAGTAATGGTGGAAGGAGAGGTATATATCTCTGCCTTCTGCTTGTGAGTACCCAGAGTCATCTGGTTGGTCACTGTGAGAAACAAAATGCTGGACTAAGACAGGACTTGGCCAGATTCAGCAGGGCTGTTTCTATGTTTGCATATTCATGATTAGATTATTTTACCCAGCAGGTTTGTAGATCAGTCAGTTCAAGGTTTACCTTTTGGGTTTATCAGCAGAATGGCAATTCAGAATTAAAATTCTATGTCTCTTGGGGAAATGCCTGGCAATGTAATTAACCGTGGAATGTATGGACCTCTGTTTAATTCAATCAAATGGCTGTGTTACATGGACAATAGCAATTAAAGCCTTCCACAATTCTTTCCCAGCTGGGCCTGCTTATCCAGAAGAAAAATGCAAACAAAATGAAAATTCTGAGCCAAGGTTTTGGGGCTAATCTCTAGCAAGCAGAAGACATCAACATACTTGTTTGAATTTCTCTGTAACAGAGTGCGGTACTTCAAGAGCTGTTTTACTCTTATGCATCTATCATTTATTTCAAAAGGATGCCCACAGAAACAATCTGGTACAGTTTTGCACTTTTAGTGCCAAATCTATGGGAACCACAAAAGAGAGAGCTGAAATTCGACCACTCCAAAGCCATTGCTGTATGCTAATAACTAATCTGAGAGCCAAACATTGCCTTTGTATGCCGCCTTGTTGCAAGCCACCTGTTTCCATTTCATTCACCTATTGTCCTATCCATAATTTACATGGTAGCATTAAATTACATTCAAAGCAGAGGTTTAAATTCTGTACAGTTTGTGGCTTATTATCTCCCAAGCAAGCATGTGGAAGGATTAACTTAATTCCAAAGAGAGCCCAATGCTAATGTTTACAAGGAAGAATTTCCGGATAGCAAGTTTGTTAATGCAACCAGCATGTCTCTATGCATTTTACTTAGCCATGTGCTGGTGCTTAGGCAATCTGGAGCACCTCACTTCACACAGTATAGAATACCCAACTAATTTTGAAAATCCATGCTTAAAAAAACCTAATTGAAGGGAAAACCCTCTCAACCAAACAAAAGACATTATTGCCGGAGATTAAACGGCTTGATGCTATGTATTGTTCTAGCAGTACTCAGGAGGGAATATTAATTGAGATGTTCCATGGATTACAGTGCATATTCCATGCTGGTTCACATGTTTCCTGGTGGTCTTTCCAACAGGAACAGCACAAATGAGGGAAATAAGATGGATCATTTGAAACCTTCCTTGTTAAGTCATTGTTCTGCTTTTCACAAAAAGGTAATGCTTGGTTGATTTGCTTTATTTCTCCGTTGTTCTGGGTTGGCTTCCCCCCCTCCCCTGTTCACCCTAATCTCTGCCATTTCCTCTGTGAGTCAGCAGCAGCTGGACCCAGTAAGACCACAGGAATTGACTCTTGGTAAAGAGCTCTAATGGAGCTGTTACTCAAGTTCAAATCTTTGTAAACCAAATCATGTTCCTGAGTCACACAGATGTAGAGCAGATAAGAGTTTTCATCTGCATGATTTCTGTGAAAGTTATATGTATATCTTGCATATACATTCAATATATCTGTACCGTTTTCTGCTATGTAGTTGCATGTAGAAAAGATATGTAGATGTTGGTAGATGTTAGATAGACAGAAAGTCACAAATGACATGTAAGCTTGTGCCTGAAATTTGATCCATGTTTAGTCCTGATTCCCAAATTACAAGAAATACCTGCACACTGGAACTTTTATAAGTGAAAGACAGGGGGAAGTGGATTAAACTGCTTTCAAATCACCCACAAGGCTGACTATTGTTAAATATGAAACCTATGACAAGATGTGCTAAAAATAGATATCTTAAAACTTTTTTTAAGTTTATCTTTATAGTAGCCCTCTTCAGACATTATAAAATAATCCCTGTGGAAAGGAGACAATATTCTACCTTATCAGTTACAGACTTTCACAACTTCTATGTAAATATTTCTTATCAAGTTGGGGATATTAAAACTGGTGGAATAAGAAAGATAGAAGAAAGTTCAAGAATAACATAGATAAATTTCTGTAATGAGAGGACTCACATGGAGCAAATGGTAAGAAAATATTAGGAGGATCTGTTCATCCCCAAGATCTCTTTATGAATTTAAAAGTTCAAAGATCGTACAATTGATACCATTATATGATGATGGTTTTGATATTCTTACCAGTAGGATAAGAGTAAATAATTGGCAGAAGATAGGAAGGGTCTAACCATGAGGAGACACAGTGTTGTGGGATCTGGAAGTCATAAATCCAGCCCACAGGCTCTAAATTTACATAGCCATTGTCAGTTTTATATTCTATCCCCAAACAATGCTATATGAAGGAATTGTGAAAAATTGGTAGTGATTGGTGGTTCACCATTATCCACTTAAGATTATGTTGATGCCAGCCACTGCCATTGAATCTTCAGTGGGAGGTGCTGATTGTGGAAAAAAAGCACCCTGTGTATTTGGCCTAAATACAAGTCATAAACATCCTTGTGTTAACTAGCCCCAATTCCAAATATAGAAACATTCTTTTTTATCAATTTTGCTTAAATTTCAGACAAGACAGGCAGTGCTCAATGAATGGAATCCATTCTAATGCCCCTGAAGAACAGAAAAAAGCGATAACTAATCTATGCTGTTACTCTTGTCTGTCTTGTAGTCTAAGGTCACCTTCTATTTGCAGGGCACTGAAAGTATTTTGATGGATATTTACGATGGCATCAAAAACAGAGCAGCTGCAAATTGTTCCAAACATTGTTTAAGAACAAGAAAAACATTTCTGCTGTAATACAAATAAATCTCTTTGAACTGGGAGGGAACTGGAAACCCTCCTGGTTGAACTCGGCATCCTCTGATTTTGAAAGCTGGAAAACTGTCAGATGTCTTCTACTTTTATGAAAGTAATAAAATGATGCATAGAGGGTTTTTTAAAAAAAGCATATACAGTATGAGCTAAATGCCCCAATTTATCATTTGAACAGTTGATATAGTCACTACAAACAATTGTTTGCAAGTGCAAAGTACCATTTCAATACCTTATATCTCCAAGAATCCAAGAATTGCAAGCTGCTCATATATGATAATTGAACTAGATGGGCTCACAGGATAATGTGGAACATGGCATTGCTCAAGAACTCTGTGCTCTTACTATGTCATAGCTGGACTATCTTGCCCACATCAGTGCTAATTGGCTTTAAAATTTTGGGTCTCATCTGATCATAATTATTTGAATAAGTTTTGTTCCCAAGTAAATTCTATAAAGGCCCAGATTTAGGATTTCTGTGAGGTGGCCTTTTGATATACCATCCATACAGGGAAAGCCTGTCAGTTAGCTCTAAGGACCTTCAAAGGACCATCCTTCCTCTCAGCTCAGTAACTCAGGGAGTTACGATTTAACTAGGCTGTGAGCTGCCTCTGTTTTGAAACTAAAATCTAAAATGTAAAAATGCAGCATGAAAAACCATTCTTCCTTTCCTAATTTGGAAATTGATGAAATCTAAATGCTTCTTTGTTGTTGTTGTTTTCCCTCCCTTGACTTTGGCTGTGGCAGGCAATTTCAGTTTAATAAACAGATGTTCCACTAAGCTATTTCTCCTTTATTTTCCTAATGAAACATGCACTTACATCCATGTGCAAAACCATAAGATCGCTGTGGACTATTATGACCTGTATGTACAGGTTTTGAACCAATCACTACATTAACACCCCATTCTCATAAGATTTTTACATAATTTGTGAAGTGGCCAAATTAACACTCCCAAGAAGAACAGAAAGGATCTGAGTAAGTGATGAATGTAGGAGCTTCATAGAAATTATTTTATATCAATAACTACGAAACCCATCATTGTGTTGTTGACAAATAGCCCAACTGTAATGTTAATTAATAACAGATTTTAAGAACTTCCTGTTGTCTGTTTCAAGGACTTGAAATCCCCCCAGTTCACTTCAATTTCATAGCTAACTAATACGAGTAATAATTTGCAGCATGGGGTAAGGAAAGTCAAATGGAAAAAATAAAAATAAAATTATATTCTGCCAAATGAGGCAAAATGTGGTTTTGGAAATTAAGCTAAATAATCATTTTATGGGATGCCGTTAAATCAAAGGAAAATGCAACTACATTTCATAATTAGTATATGTTTTTTCATCAGGAGCTATTATTTCTAGATGGAAAGAGATGCACTTCCCTAGAAAATCATGTTCATAAGTAACTCTATGTTACACTTATACAGAAGAGTATCAACTAAAACTACTTTATAATATAGTAGCCTAATTTACAATAAATCTACCTTCTAACAGAGTTCTGCAAGGGTTCTCCAATCTCATCATTTGGATTGGATTTTTACCTATAAATGTCTTCTGATTGATTGATCAGAAGACATTTACAGATCATCTAAATTATCTGTAATTTTGGTTTTTGATTTGATTGACCATCAAACCTATGTAGATTCTTTGCAGCCCCATAGATATCTTATACATGCCACAAATAAATAAACAAATTAACAAATTCTTCATCAATATCTACTAATTATAGCTAAAGACGATAAGAAAAACATAAGCACTTTTTTGCTTCCGTGGAAAAAATAAATCCGAACTGAAAGAAGCTTACTTCTAAAATCTGAGCTCCTATTCTTAAATTGACAAATGTCTTCCTCAAGGGCATAGATATCGCCCATTTTCTTCTTCTTCTTCTTCTTCTTCTTCTTCTTCTTCTTCTTCTTCTTCTTCTTCTTCTTCTTCTTCTTCTTCTTCTTCTTCTTCTTCTTCTTCTTCTTCTTCTTCTTCCTAGCGTTTTCCTGCTATTTTTGCAAGGTCTGCTTATCGGATCCTGAAACACCACTGCCCATATTTACCATACAAAATTTGTAGAAATATCCTTTGCCTTAAAAACAGAACAACCCACTATCCTATACTTTTCTGTCTGAAATTTAACATGGTTTCTCTCCACAGAAGGGGTGACTACAATTGTCACTTAAAGGAAGCTATGCATAATTACCTGAAGTTATAAGCAGTTTTCTTGGAAAAACAATAAGGGTTTAAAGGAATCTGCCTTAAAATCCATGGATTTATTTCTTTGAAATGTACAGATTTCACTCTTCCTGATCAGTCTACTGTCCCTGCAGATTTCAAACAGTATTATTAAATTATTTTTAAGACAAGAAACAAAAAAAATCTGTTTATTACATGTTTGCCATGAGAAGCACAAAGCTTTAGATTTCCATATCTCATTTCTGCCTTTAGATTTCTAAATCTTGTTTCTGCCTTGGGGATCAAGTCAAACTATACAGCTTGTGATTCAGCCCAAGTTGAAACAGGCTGTTTTCTGAGTCCTGGATTCAGACTTAATCAAATCATGTGTTTGGTACACATTCTTAAGACCTAAACTATTGAGCTTTAAAGAATAGCATCATTTTACTGAACATTTCTATCCTGTCTTTCTAGTACCTATACACTGCTCAGAGTGACGTATGACTCCAATTTTAAATCATATTTGTATGCAATGATCAATTCCATATATATGAAATCAAGAACTGAAAAAAAGAAGGTGGATAGCTGTTGCTGCTGCTGTGATTATTGTTATTATTCCTCTACCTGTGCAGTGGACAAACACTAAGGAGAAAGTGTTGTTTGGCTTACTAATTGTATTCAAATCTTTGTTGATTCCATCAGAATGTCCTTTGGCAGATCTTAAGGGCTATTTTTTAAGCCAGTATCTTGTGATACATGACCGCGGAAGCGTCTTCGGACAACGCTGGCTCTTCGGCTAACAAACGGAGATGAGCACCGGCCCCTAGAGTCGGACACAACTGCACAAATGTGCGGGGGGAACCTTTACCTTTTTATCTTGTGATACTTTTACTGAAGTGAAAGCAGAAGCTTACATGAAAATAGTAAAGGATCCTATTAGAAGAGAAAATACATCTCTAATTGATCTCTGAAAATAAACCTTTGGAGTTGCATTGTTAATTTGCCTCAGCTGGGCCTCATATGTTCCTGGCAACTGAATCCTGTAAAAATGAAATGCTTTCGACCTTTTAAAAACAAGACCACATTTCCAAAACAGAAAAAGAAGCACTGTCAATTACCTCACTTCTCCTTGTATGTTCGGGCATGAACCATTTTAGGATGTATTTGAAATCTATCTCCTCGTAACACTTTCTTCCAAAGAAAGCAAATATTAAATACCTGATTTTAATATTGCTAACTAACCAAGTGCAAAAACTGTACTAAGTCATCACGTAAAAGTCTACAAAATGTGCTTAGAGAAGGTTTATTTTTTTCCATCTGAAGCAGTTGGTGCAAAGCAATACCACTGAACTGCTAAAGGCATGGTTGTTTTAATGATAACACATACTGAGACACAGTTCCCCAGAGTTGTTTTAAGTTACGCAGTTATTATCAAACTATGAAACATGCTGATATTCCATCTAGATAAAACAATAGGGCATTTAAAAGAACAAATAACAACAACAATAACTTCTTACAATCCAGAAGTAGTTGTGAGTGGGCAAAAGTATGATACAGTCAAAATAATGATTGCTTTCCCTTTTCTTTTTTCATTGAGGATAAAATGGTTAACGTTTTAAGGGAAATTAATGTGATATCATTAGCAGGATGGAAAAGAAAGTGAGATAGTGGTAATTCATGGAATAGAACTTTACCAACTTTACACATTGGTGGAGTTATTGTACCATAAAAATACCTGCTTATTAACTTACAGACATAGGTGTCTGCAGTTAACAATGATGGTGAAGAAATAAGGACATCACAATGCAAATCCCATCCTTTTGCATTTGTGATGTGATGTTGGTTGGCCTACATAAGGCATGGAGTTTGCCCTGTAACATCACAATGCATGTAGCATCCCTTGTCCTCCCACTGTATGGATGCCTATGCTTAGAGAAGACTGAAATGCTAGCCCTTCCCTTCTTATACTGCTACCAATTTGCATTCCCTGGAAAAGGCATCTTCCATTATTTGGGCTATTTTGTTGTATTGTTTTCATGTTTTTAACTTCGTATACCACCCAGGGTCACATATGTGAAATGGGCAGCCAAATAAATTTACCAAATAAATAAATAATGTACATAAATGAGCTGGGTTAGTTTTTATTGTTATCAAATTTGAAATAGTTTTAATTTTTTGCTGTGGCCCCATAAATACTGAAAATAAGCAAGTAAATAAATAAACAAATGCCAATACACCCGTTTAAACTGAGGGAGAAAAAGTCAACCACATTGCCCTGACAACAGGAATGCCATTCACCAGAAGACCTGGCTTCAGTCTCTCCTTTTTGCATAGAACACTGAAAAATGGCTGGAATGGAATGTGACTCCCTCTTTACACACCTTAAAAAACAATGACCATGAAATACACCCCACATTTAAGTTCACTACTAAAGCAAACATTTTTTTCCCTTGATATGAAGCAACAACATGTGAGATCCTCCCCATCAGACCTTACCTAAACAATATAAAGTCAAATATTTAAAGCCAATCAAACTATTTGGGCAACAAAAGCCACCAGTTTATCCCCCTCTTAAAAATTAGAATAAATTAGCAGTTTGCTGCTATTTCATGACAGTGCAAAAAAGCTGCCTGACAGTTGCCTCATCCTACTTCTAATTTTAAAAATCTGACTTTTGAATAAACAGATGCTCAGATGCACCAAAAAGGTGGATTTTAAAAAAAATAATATCCACAAAAAGAAGTATGACAAATTATCTACAAAACGTTTTTTTTTTCATTTGAAAGATCCTCATTTCATGTTCTCCACTGACCCAAGACTTTTTATGAGATTCAGAGGTCTATATTATTGGTTATGATCTACAGTTTATATCCCAATATTTCTCATGCTGAAATATCAGAACTAAATCCAAAGTGTTGAAATATTCACTTTAGAAAAGGAGAAGGATATGATAGTGACCATGTCACAATTTTGGCTTCACTTCTGTTTGTCATTCTAACATCTCTTGTCGTAGAGCTGAATTATATAAAGTAGTCTGAGTATCAATACAAAGAGTGAGAAAACATTTCTTCTGAAACACTTTTATTTTGCTGATTCTTTTAAAATCGAAGCAAACTAAGTTCAGGAACAAAAACAAACGGAGAAGAGAAGAAGAAAAGGAAACATGCTAGCAGGGATGGAACTAGTGTCTGTGTCACCCGGGGCAAACATGGATTCTGCGGGGGGGGGGGGGCATGGTTTATTTTGTCATTTTGGCACCGCCGGGCATCATTTTGGTGCATCCCCAAGTGCGGCACCTGAGGCACATGCCCCACTTGCCCCCCCTAGTTGCGGCCCTGCATGCTAGTCTCCTATTCCATTTAATGCATTGAAGAGCATTGAGAAGGAAATTGACCTCCATTGTGGCTGAATTCATACTGAAAATAAAATTTAATAGCCATTGTGGTTCTTTGTTAACATAAGCAATCCTTATCAGCTAGAGGGGTGAATTTCCAGATCTACATTTCAGAGTACTACAGCTCTGAATGCAAAATCATGTGTCACATTTCAAATCTGCTACTGAAAATGGTCTCCCTGTTGAGAAATTTAGAAATTCAGTTAACTATGCAAATGACTTTATCTATAGCTATTATGAAGTCCTTAAATTGTGAATTAAAAGAACTGATGCTTGGTGGGATTATAAACAGGTGGATTTATTTTTTGCAGGTGGATGAAAACCCGTTCATCAATGAGTTTTATGAAATTATGGTCACTGACAGACCAGAAGAGGCACTAGATTGGGAAATATATTCCCCCCATTGTTTTTTAAAGATATTTCATGGATGATTGTTACAATGTGGATGCAGATGTCAATACAGATGGGCAGTTGTATCCATAAAGATTTGTCCTGAGTCAAATTTGTATTCCCATCTCTATGTCACCTAGAATATAATTCTTAAATAACAACAACAATAATAGATATAATAATTACAACAACTACAAGATAAGTGGCACAAGAACCTTCAACTGACAGAAATCTATTTTCTAGTCAATGCTGTTTAGATGGAAAAGGGAGACATAAGAATTTCTCAGACTGTATTGCTTGCAGATTTTTTTCCAATATGGAAAGTTAAGGTTAGGATTCAAGACCGTCAGATTTATTTATTACTTACATCTGAAACTGCCTTTTAAGCTTCAAAATTCCACTTATATCTACAAAATAATTCAACATTAATTAGAATTACCTTTCTAGACTTGGTTCCATGTATTCTACTCATTTAATAATATAGTTAAGAGCAATGGCAGAAGAGCATATAAGAATATAGCCAAGAGCAATGGCACTTTCTAAAAATGAATCCTAGTTTTGGTAAAAGGGTTAGATCAGGGTACCCTGGCTTTCCTGCTATTTTATTTTTCCCTTTGCTCACATTACATATTTGAGCATTTTCCTTCCTGTTAAGACCTGTCAAACGTTTTTACTAATTTATTTAATTATTTATGGACCTCCTGTTTTCAGAGACTCAAGGCAGTTTACAGTAGAACAGAAGCAACAATAAAGTAAACGGAACAATAATGCAACCTAATACATGGTAGCCTTTTTACCATCAGCACTGAAACACCTGTGAAAATGGGATCATCAATGTCCCTTTAAAGGCTTAGGGGCATTCCTTAGTGCAGGAAGAAAAGTATTCCGAAGATTGTGAACAGCCACTGGGAAGGCACATCATCAGTCTCCTATCCCCTTCATTTTACATGGAGTGGGGACTCTCAGCATATCCTTTCTGAGGTACTGCATAGGGGGGTGCTGAATCTAGATGGGAAAGATGTTCTTGTAGGTACATGGATGTCAATCATGTAGGGCTTTAAACCTGAACATGAGCACTTTGAATTGGGCCTGGAAGCATACTGGTAACCATTGCCATGACCATAGCAGAGGTGTAACATTACTATATCTGGTATCTCCTGCTGCATTTTGACCTAGTTGGAATTTCCAAGTTGACTTTAAAGGCAACCAAAAGGCAAATCCCCACCCCCATCCCATAGCGACTACCTCCACATTGTGCTCTAGTAGGAACTATGACTCCAGGAGGATCCCCAGATTGTGCAACCCCCTCCAGAGTCAAAGTTGGAACTGAAACAAAGTCAGATCAATAATTGGCAAACAGGAGCTCTGTCTTTCAGATATTTAATTTGACCCATTCATGCCATCACAGCCTGCAAGCAGTGGAATAAGATTTTCATGGCACCTGGTCCAGCCTGGGATGGCGATGTACAACTGAGTATCATCAGCATACTGATAATACCTTATCCCACACTACCATAATACATTATCCCACACTTGTCCTAGCAGTTTCCTGTAGATATTAAATAACATGGGTGAGAGGCCAAGCTCCTTGATAAAATGTGTGATGTCCTGATCCATTGACTATTAAATCAGAGTCCTGACACAAGCCACTTAGGGATATGACCCTTGGGGGAGATGAAGCAGTGATATAAATCAAATTATAAATAAATAAATAAAAATATGAAGGAATCTTTATTAAAGCCAGTGATCCATTGCTCATTAAAGACTCGAGTGAATCAAGCTCCTGCAACCAACAGTTTAAAAGTCTTCAACTCCCCCCCCCCCAAATTGGGATTCGCGGCTTGCCTGCCCTTCCTTTCATCTCTCAGTTTTCAGGTCTTTCTAGGTTCGAATCAACTAATGCGGCAATATCGCCCTTTGATCTGTCCTGGGTGCTGAATCGCTTGGAGCGATACTTTGATCAACATAGTTTGCAGTTCTGTGAATACCCCAAGCCCTCAATTCACACGTCTGGCAGTTTCCTGCAAAGCACCCCCCCCCCCCCCGCCACAACCCTGTGAGTTTTAAGAGACTGGTGGGATGTTCCTTCCTGGCGCCATGGCATCCTGACAAAATGTCTACAGGGAAGGATCTATATAAATCATCCTTCAGAAATATGTTACTGCCATACAGATACAATCCATGAGCTGTTCTTCTGAATAGGTTATGATTTACATAGTATTCCTTCCTACTGTTTTTCACTGTATCTTTTTTACTTCTAGGGTTTTACAGGGATGGAAAATTGAGTACTGGGAATTTTCTAAAGGTAACACTGTCCATCCTAGGCCAGAGGATGGAACTGTATATTCCAGCCTTTCTCTTTTGCAAACATTTTTGTATTCCTGGAATTACAGCATTAAAGGCAAACAAGATGTTGAGAATAAACAAGACATTTGATGAATTAAGTTTTTATAACCAGCATGCTTAATACCAAGCTGAAACCAGCTTGGTGTGTCCTGGCAACGCAGAGTTATTCCTTTGTTGTTACTTTTCATCTCCTTAACTGTTTTTTTTTTTGGGGGGGATACTGTGCTTATGCTGACAAACAAGAAGGTATAAACATCTAACATAAGTATCTACCATCCGTTTTGCTTTAATTTTTATTTGCCCTGTATATATCAGCCCCTGACAAGATTAAAAAAAAACTGCTTTGATTTGAACACTTTCAAGATCCATGCCTAGACTACGATGTGGAAAGATAAACTGCTTAACTTTTGGAAGCATGTGAGAGAAAAAAGTAGGGATTGTCCATTAGAGGACATGAATCTTGCCAGGTTTCTGGTGGATATCTTCAAGGTTTTATCCCAATTTTATTTATATTTATATTTAATTTATATTTATATTTACAGTATGTGTGTATACAGTATGTACGTATGTATGTATGTATGTGTATGTGTGTGTGTGTGTGTGTATATATATATATATATATATATATACACACACACACACACACACACACACACATACATTCCCACTTCTTTTTTATATAATTTTTATTATATATTATATATAAATAAAAGATAAACATGAAAACATATAAAGAAAAGTTAGAAAGAGAAAAAAGATAAAAGAAAAAGTACAGAAAATAAATCAAGTAGAAAAAGCAAAAGGCAAAAGATAATTAAAGAGATGACTTCTGATCTTCTTTACAGCAGTTACAAACAAACTGTTTGAAAATACATTACAAGGTTCCCTTCTGTCCCATATTTAACACTTTTTACAATCAGCATATTCAGAAATTACCATTTCATTTTTTTCCATTTTCAGCAAAAAGTCCATAAAAGGTTTCCAGTGTTTTATAAAAGTACTTACTGTTTTATCCCTGATCAAACAGGTCAATTTTGCCATTTCTGCAAATTCTGCCATCTTCACAATCCATTCCTCCATTGTTGATGTTTCAATATTTCTCCATTGTTGTGCATATAGGAATCACGCTGCAGTTACCATATACAAAACCAATCTTCCATGAGTCTTTTCTAATTGACTATCCATAAGTCCCAATAAAAAAACATTCTGCTTTCATCTCAGTAGTAAGCTTCAAAATTCTTTCTATCATTATATGTATTTGCATCCATTTTTTTTCCTTTTTCACAAGTCCACTATGCATGGTAAAATGACCCTTCATGTTTTTCATATTTCCAACATTGACTAGAAGTACGTTTATACATCTTAGATAATTTCTGTGGTGTCATATACCAACAGTACATCATTTTATAAAAATTCTTTCTTAAATTATAACACAATGCGAATTTCAGTCCTTTTACCCACATTCTCCCCCATTGATCCATCTCTATATTATGACCAAAATTCTTAGCCCATTTTATCATGCAATCTTTAACTTGTTCTTCTGTTTCAAATCTCAACAAATATTATACATTTTTGCAATCACATGTTCATCATTTATTCATAATTAAGTTTCAAATTCTTCCTTATGTTGTTCAATTCCAATAACCTTTTTATCTATATTAAATCTTTCTCTTAATTGTGCATATGAAAACCATTGAAAATGAAATCCCTCTGCAGTCAATTGTTCCCTTGTCTTCATCTTAAGTTGTCTGTGTTCCTGTACTAACAAACCTTTATATGTTAACCATTTTTTCTTTGCCCGCTGTTTCTTTTCTATAAAACGGTTCTTGTGTTGAAACCAATAAAGATATTTTCTGGCACAGCCCAGGTTTGTATTTATTCCATATTCTTAATATGGCATTTCTCACATAGTGATTTTTAAAATCTACATTAACTTTAATTTTATCATACCATAAAAAGCCATGCCACCCAAATCTCAGGTTATGCTCTTCTAATTCTAACATTCTCTTAGTTCTCAACAGCACACTCTCTTTCATCCAAACCAAACAGCAGGCTACAAAATACAGTTTAAAATCCAGCAATCCTAGTCCTCCTCTTTCCTTTGCATCTTGGAGAATTTTATATTTAACCCTTGGTTTCTTCCCCTGCCATATAAATCTGGATATATCTTTTTGCCATTGCTTAAAAGGTTTGTCATTTTTCAAAACAGGTATTGTTTAAAATAAAAACATCATTCTAGGTATTACATTCATTTTTACCACTGAAATGTTGGTGCATTATTCAAAAAGTGGAAGTCACAAGATATCACATGCTCTCAGGTTAAAAGGAAGAAAGATAAGGCATCACGTTAAATAAAGTATAAAAGAAGCTGCCTATCATTATGTGAACTTCTGCTGTTCCTGTTCCTGCCTTCTTCTTCTCTTTTTCTGGTGTGTGGATTTGTAACACTTCCAGGGATCTGGAAGAGAACTGTAAATATTATCTGTATGTATTTATTTATTTATTTATTTATTTATTTATTTATTTATTTTTGTATGAATATCTAATACAACTGCAACTAAGTTACTGCAATGCCTGGCGTCATTATTGGTCTCTAATGTCAATGCTTTCTAATACTCTGCACATGCAATAAAACCCACACACTAACATGAAATTCTTCCAAACAATGATAATTGTAACGTTCGCCATCTTAATAAATCTTTCTTAATTTCATGCCATACCTTGACATAATTATTCTGAAATAACGTACAATTCATACTAGTCATAGTAATGCCAAGGTACTTTACTTTTTTTTCTCAATCTGAAAACCAGTTTTTACAATCAATTCTTTTCTATCTTCCATCCTCATATTTTTGTTAACAACTTCGTTTTCTCATTGTTAATTTTAAATCCATCTAATGCACAAAGTTCCTTTAATTTTTCCATTAATATGTCTATTCCTTCCATAGGATTTTCCAAAATTAAAACCAAATCATCCACAAATGCCCTTAGTTTATATACTTCTCTTTTAGCCTTCATGCTGGCTATTCTCTCATCCTGACTTATATCTCTATTCAAAACTTCATTGGTTAGAAATGTATGTCCCTTCTTTGGAAGCTTGTGGCTTGAAATGGAAGGAAGAATTCAGACAAATTTAACAAATTCATGTTCAGGCAATTGCCTCAGTGGATGAGAATTTATAAATAAGTAGAAAAATGGAGCTGTACATGCTGGCTATGTGACTACATCCCTGAATCCCACCTTTCTTCTCCTTCCTTTGCCACATCTGCAATACAGTATGGTTCTCTGCTTCATTTGTGACCTAATAAAGCTGGGTCCAGAGTGTGCATTTAAGTTATTGCAAGTAGGCCTTCAATGTGAGCAACACTGACAATAACAAGGGGCAGGGAAGGTGGGATGCAAGGACATAGCCGTTGGGAGCAGTGTCCATGGCTTATCACCTATACACTTAAAAGTCTTCATGTAGTCAGATGTAAATACCTAAACAGCTTTGTGTATACTAATCAGGGCAGCAATATATTACATCATATATTAGAGACAGGAACAGTTGCTCGGAAACAGAAGAGCACGCCTTAGGAGTCCCCATATCATCTCATCACCACTGTGGGTGCAGAATGCTGAACTGATTGAACACAGCTCTGCTTATATTGATATGATAGCTCTGGTTTGAAAGATGACAGAGAAGAAAGATTGAAAACTATCATATTTTTGTTCCATTTAGCACAGTATTGAGTACCTGATGTGAAGTAGATCTCCAAGACTTTAGACAGGAATCTTTCCCAGCCCTACTTAAAGATGCTAGTGATTGAAGCATGCTCCTTTGGTATGCAAACCATAGGATTTTCCACTGAGTTACAATCTTTTCTTAGCTTGATGATGCCATTGTTTATAGTTAATCATTATCTTATTCTGTCCCTTTTCTGAACAGCACTGCAAAGTGATATCCATAATTCCCCATAATAATCTTGTGAAGTTGTTTAGGCTGATGTGCAGTGAACAGCCCAAGTTCAGTTAGTGAGCCTCATGGCTTAGTGAAGATTACTTTACTCCCTGATCTTAAGATGGACTTTCTGCGGGAGCAGGGGCATTAATGGAGCTCTCTGGCCACAAGGCAAATTTCTCAGAGGTGCCTCCCAACATGGCATTAGCCATTAGTGAGTGTAAGAGCTAATTGCTATATTTGAGGAAGCAGACTTGCTCCGGTGCCCAGTGCTTGCATCCACAAGCTGGTCTCAGGGAGAAATGGCAGCAACAGTGGCTCAGGGCCTTGATTTAGGGGCAGAGGGACACCAACAGTTTGTATCAGTACTAAGGCCTGGATTATAAGCATCCAGATGGAAGGATTTAATTAAACTTTCTCCATGTCAGCCTTTTTACCTTGAAGGAACCCTTGAAACAATATTCAGGTCTCAGGGAATCCTTGAAAAAAAATATTTCTACAGGTAACATAGAGGGGGCATGTAAAGTTCAAAAACGGTCTTTTTTCCCCCAATCCCAATCTCTCACAGAACCCCTAGCAACCTCTCAGCCTCTAATGTTACAAGGATGCACAATTTTCTTCTATCTGGTACAGATCAGGTATGTTTGGGTCTCAGGGCAACTGTTTTCTTCTCCAGTCAGCAGTAGATGGCAATGGTTGGATTGACTTCGGAGAATGTGCTTGTATTCCAACCCATCTGGAAAGCACCAGATGGAAAAATGGAGAAAACGTGCTATAGGTTCCACTGGAATTACTTATTTTATTTAGAAACGTATATGTCCACCTGATAATCCTAGGCCACTCACAATAATATTCAATAAAAACAGAATGAATAAAACCAACCAAGCCCCATGACAATACCATAGATCCCTACCACAGCACCACAACATTCCATGAACCCTACATTTACATTTACATTTACATTTGCTGGGCTCACTTCTGTCCTAGTCCTATGTCTGGTGGAAGATCCAGGTCCACACAGCAATTCAGAAAACTAATAGGGTGGGAGCCTTCTGACTTTCAAGGGGGAGAGCATTCCAAAGTGTCAGAGAAGCCATGGAAAAGGCATCTCCTACATCCCGTCAGATGGCAACATTAAAGGGAAGGGACCTGGAGGGTGCCCACCCTGCCTAACCAGGTAGGATGGGCAGATACCCTGAAGAAGAGGCAGACCCATGAATAATCGCAAATAATTTACACAAACTGCTGCAAGGAAGGAAGGAAGGAAGGAAGGAAGGAAGGAAGGAAGGAAGGAAGGAAGGAAGGAAGGAAGGAAGGAAGGAAGGGGAAAGAGAGATAGAGATACAGTAGATAGATTAGTTGTGATAATCAGAGCAGTAAATACTATGTAGTAATACCATGAATAGTAGTCAAGCTGCGAGTAATATTAGCAGTGGCAGTCCAAAATTGCAAGCTGCCTAATTATGTTTTGTATGGGGTTAAAGTATCTACTACTTTCTAAAAGCCGTTTGGTTCCTTCCACTCATACCCTGCCAAGATCATTAATGTTTTTTACATTCCTGAAGGTGTGCAAATGTTCTAAGCTTTAAATAATAATAAGGTTACTCATTATCTAATTTCCAGCCAATCTTTGTGTTAAAATCAAGATGACTGAGCCACATTGTTTAATTAATATTAAATCTGAGAGAGGAAGGAAGGAAGGAAGGAAGGAAGGAAGGAAGGAAGGAAGGAAGGAAGGAAGGAAGGAAGGAAGGAAGGATTCTGATAAAAACACCTCCATACCACATGCACACAAAATCAACGAGCATAAATAAGAGGGGGAAAAAGCTCGGAAAAGAAAGGCCATGGCTTGCATTTTGCACTGGATAGGTTCTGGTTGAATGAGATCTGGGATGTGTGCCAAATTAATAGGGAAAAAAGTCCCTTTCTTCCTCTTCAATAGCCACAATGTTCATTATTAAGGAAAGCATATGAACTGCAGGATTTGATTTTAATAACAGCATCGTCTTCATTAATCTGTACTTTCCATTTAGCCTCATTATGGAGAAAATGCTGAGTTAATGCAGCACCTATTATTGTTGGATTTCCTGAGGGGGGTGGGATGAGGGAAGTAGTATAAAAATAAAGAACCCCCCTTGTTTTCCTTCTTTTCTTTTGTCATGCATTCAAGGACTATCAGGTGTGTGTGTCATATTTTTAAACAAGCAGGTTGTTTGTCAAAGGCTGTTTTCTTACCTTGGGTCTACTTAGAAGTGTGCTCTCTCCAAGCTGCGGGTGGGGGGGGGGAAGGATCAAAGGGAAACGTTCAGGCTTTTGCTAAACATCCTATTTCTTTGGGGTATTTATGTGTTTTGGATGTTTGTCATGTCAAGCATCCGCTTGCCATCACCTGCAAGTGAGCTGATCTTTCCACCGACGCCTCAGCTCCTTCTAAATCAAGAGCCCCCGATAGCCGCCGCCTCTTTGTATCTGCCCGGCAAATAGTGGCCTTTTGTCCTGCACAAGTTCCTAAACAAACTTAATCTCTCTAACACAGTGACAGATGACATTTAGATGTCCTTGTTTCCCTTAAAATGAGTTTTATTGACAATTGGAGAACAAAAAGAGGGCCCAGAGAAAGACCAATGTTTTATAGGCCCTGCTAAACAACGTCTTCGCTCTCGGTGCAGAGGGTGCAGAAAAAGCCTGAAGTTGACCCCCCTTTCCCCATTTTCTCTCGCTTTGCAATATCACCATGACAACAGATATAGAAATCACTTAGTGACTCCTAGAAAGAAAACACAGTGACACAGTCCCCCTTGTATGGCGAATCAAACTAAAGCCTTCATTCAAATGGTTATTGAGCTGGGGCATTCATGTAGAGGATGGGGTGGATTTTACACAGGTAGCTACAACAGAAAGGCCAGCCTCGGCTTCAGCCACAGCATATGGTAAAGTCTCTCCTTAATTAATGCATCCTCAATAGAATTTCTCCATTTAAAATTTGTTTTCTTTTGACGGAAACATCATTAAGGTAAAGGCAACATTAATCAACAACTTGCAACTTAAAGGGCATTAAAGAAGGCTTTCTTTTCCCCCTCTGTTCTTCCTCTCTTTCTTTCCCTGCCTTATGCAACAGAATATTTTAAGAGTTAAGCAAACAACGTATGATTTTCAGGCACCTTCATCATCAGGCACATCTGAAGAGGCCTCTACTGGCCAGACTCATGAGCTGCAGCAAAGCTCTTCTTTTAATTGATTTGGGCTGCAAATGCAATCAGGATTGCAAATTTGTATTGCAAAGCTCTTCACAGAGCAGATTCCTGTTTGTAACCTTGGTGCAAAATGTTTTATTTCTTGCTTGCTTGCTTAAAAAAGAGGCTATTGCGTCTGTTAGGATTTTACTTTCAAAATGCAGGAGAGGAAATGAATTAACTAAAACATGTTTATTTGCTTGTTAGCTCTATTGTAATTTTAAATAATTAAAGTTAATAAAAAGAGTTAGTTGTGTTAATGTTTGTATTGGTGGTGTGTGAGAAAGTGTGTGTGTCACAGGACCTCCTTGTAACTTTCCACTTAACATTAAATTATTCAATTTTGTTTTATTGGTATGACATTTTGTTTATGTTATGTCTCACCAACATTTTTTAAAATCAGAAATAACCTATGTAATCTAATTTACCAAAATGAAAACAGCCTTTCTTAATTGTATCAGAAGCCTATTTTTCCAGGAAAAAAAAGTCCACTTCATAATCATGCCTTATTTTCCTATACTGTACCCAACTTTAATAACTTTAACCGGGTATGTGAAATAATATGTTTTTCTTTAACTTTGTTTAGCTTCCTTTTCTGAAACGGAATTTAAATTTGACTTAAAACTGTATTTCCTTTTTAAAAATTTTTTAAAGTATAATAAAATATGATCTTGCATACTATGAAGTCAACATAAATATAGGGAACCTTCAGAATTGCTAGTAGGGTTACAATGGTGTAAAAATCGAGGGAGAAATCTGTTTTACCATGCATGTTTACTTCAGCATTCTGCAATCAAGTATCATAGACAGTTTTCATTTAAATAGTACATGAAGAATGAATGTTGATGACTGGCCAAAGTTTAAGAAACAATCCCAAAAACTGCAGTTACAAAATAGATAGATAGATAGATAGATAGATAGATAGATAGATAGATAGATAGTAAAACAAATCAGAAAAAAATTAGGTAAATCATAATCATTGGGTGCTAGAATCTAACTTTCCCAAATCTGTCTCCAACTGTCATTCCCTTCCAAAGAATTATATAAAATGGAATAATATCTGACTATTCCATTTGACGTTCAGATTTTGCATTGTTCTATACATTGTCATTCCATTTTATCCTTGATTACCATAATGATTTTCATCTTTTTCAAAGTGCATAGATATGCATAAGGGTGGAGAATGGGTGTAGTTGAGGAATAACTCTAGTTTACTATTTAAGTGCTAGTACACCCTTAAAAATTATGCACTATAGAGTATAAAATTGCCACTTGCAGTCGCAACAGTGACACCTACTGGGGAGAACAGGAAATAGGAAAAAAAGGTTTTCAAGGATTATGGAACCCTGTTTCTCTAGCTTGCTTTTCTTTTTTAAAAAATAACTAAACAGCCCAGATATTTCAGAGTAGATTTTCCCCTGAAGCTATGAAGTAATGCATATACTTAGGTAAAATCTTCCAAATTCTTGGAGAATTTGCCATTCTGTGCTAAAGCAATTTTAATGCCAAGATAAGAGAGAAATGTATAAAACATTATTTGATAAATTTCAAGTTGAAACTATTACTCTTAAGAATGGACAAAAACTCTAGTATTGCCTATTGTAAACAAAAACATCAGAGAAAATTCTGAATGAATAAAGTATATTTTATATGTGCATGTTTGTGTGCATATTCATATGTCTGTATGTATATAAGCAATGCCATTTATCAAAATTTTTCATTGTCAACATAGTTTTCATTTTGCTGAAATATTATGTTCTGATATTTGATGAATTAATGAATTAGATTATAATTAGTTCATGATTAGTAATTTTGGTCCAAATAAACAGAGGCAAAGAGGTCACTTTCTCTCAGTATGTTTTTAGACTTTCCATATATAGTTTAGAAATTCACAATTCTGCCATGATCACTTGCATTAAGACAGGAAAAGCCTAATCAGGGAAAGAACAGGAGCATCTATATTCCCAAATTAGTGCAATTTAATAAAAAGGCCAAGGCTGTGAAATAGAAAAATTAGAAGCAAAGAAATTGAAACACCCCCCCCACCACCAAAGCTCCTGGATTGTATAATATTAACCTTATCTGAGTTTTGACCGTTATTGAAGACTGATACTTTAGCATCATATTAACCTTTCTTTTCTTTTATGTAGTTTTCTGTGGCCAGTGGAATATTTGAAAAATTTTGGCAGCAAAACCAACATAGACTCTCTTTCGCAAACATGAAATTGAGTGATAAATAATGCCTGGCAAATATATCATTACAATTTCCACAACATAGAAATGATATATTTTGTAGCAGAAAGGGGATTTATTAGTTGGGTGGGAAAGGAGAAAGATAACATGCATGGTTATACATACGTGTTTCAATGTAACCATAATTTTACCATTTTTTAAAGAAAAAGGTAAATCATTTAAAATCATTTTTGCATATTATATTGTACATATCAATTGCCAATTGCTTTCATTTAAATGCTTAGGAAATATTTTGCACAATGTCAAAAACACAATGTTATTAATGTTAAAGGAATCTTACAAGTGATCACAGACGTTTCTAATGTCTGTAGGGCTTGAAATTCTGTACAGTGTCCCATGAGAGATTGTCCTGAAATAAATAGATGCTGATGATGATGTGGTCTATATTTCTGTAATGGTAGCACCTACGTTATTTGTTTACTGTCTTAAAAAACATTAATTAGAGAATGAAACTTCCAACCACAAAACGTCCATAATTATTGTTTGGGGTATCTGAAAACGTGCAAGATACATTTTATACAACATCACTGGAAATTATGTAGATTACATTGGCTCCATGAAGTAAAACTCTGTGAAGAATATGAAAAAAAGATAAATTAAATTAAAATAATGACATTGAAAACAACCTGGGGAAAATGGGAAAATAAATTACTATCATTTTGTTTCATTTTCTTTTATTTTGCTTTTCTAAATGGAAAATTATTTTAACTAAAAATATTTCATTTGCAAGAGAAGTGGAGCACAATCAAAAGGTGCAATTTAGTAAAAGCAAACCAACCAACCCTAAAACTTTCGCTGCTAAATTGTGTGAACAACTGATTGTCCCACTGGAAAAAAAATTAAAAACAGCTGATAGGTGGAAAGAGAAATATAATGTGTTAAAAATAGCTACTATTATGCTTAATTTTAAATTATTATGCAATACAAAACAAACTATTTTAGAGAATAGAACATCTGTATCAACTTACAAACTTAAGAGGAAAAAAATGGTTTCTGTCTCCATTATATTGTTTCAGAAAAAGCTAAACAAAGTTGTTAAACTGATTAATATTTTCGTGTGTGTGAGACGGAGTGTGAGATTACCAGACTGTTCACTTTACATGCTCTGCATATCTTGGCAGATTGATAAATCTACTGTGAGTTGCAGTTAGGCTTGAAATATGTGTGGTCATATCTTTTGTATTCAGTGGCTCTGGCATTCATGAATCCTTTCGGTTGACAATGACAGGCAAAAGTGAGTTTAATACAGTTAATTGAGACAATTAGAAAAACAAAGGGGTTTCAGACTAATATAATCCATAATATAATACATTATAATATAGTATACATTTATTTAATCATAAACAAAAGTAAAATATGATTGGCAAAAGGCAGTGCTTATGAATGACTAATGTGGAACAGTTTTGAAAATCTCCCTAAAAGACAAGGAAAAAAGTCAGGGTACTATTGATTTTTTGTGTGCCTGTGCTCCAATTTCTTGTGTAACATAAAATAAGTCTCAAGAGCTAACAGAAACTTACTGGCTGAGCTAATAAACCTGAGTCTAGACTTTCTCTCAACTTTGTATCACTAAAAGTGGAGTTTATGGACCTGAATGCTTCTTCACACAAGGAATTCGCTCTGGTCAGAAAATTAGATAACAAAATGATTTTTTTCTAGCATGTTTTCTCTCACATGTGGTTTTCTAAAAGGAATCCTCCCCATCCTCCCCCACCTTTCTTTTTGTATACAAAGGAATTGTTTTAGGTGCTGTAACTAGCTGCAGTTCAAGTGGGATAAACAGTCCCTCAGAATGGTAGCAAGAGTACAGTAGCTCTCCAATTTTGTTCATAGAACATTCCGTATATCCAGGAGGTGCCTATGCAACTAACTTCCACATACCTGTTGCCTATCAAGATGCCACAAGAGTTATCCCAAACAGGCTGATTGGCAGTGTGATGTAGTCTTTTAATTTTGGTTCTCACCCTGACAGTTATAAGATTCTTTCTTTATTCTTATTTTAAAATTCTCTACGCCACTTCCCATTAAAATAAATCTCAAAGCAGTTTATATTTAAATTACAATTTCAGTTTACAACAATAGATTAAAAGCATTAAGGAAAAACATATCCAATAAAATCAACCCGGGAAATATTGAAAGAGCAATGGAAAGCAAGAAGAATTTGGAAAGTTAAAATCAGGGCAACATTCCTGCATTATGGAAAAGCCTCAGAAAAGGAAAATGTCTCTGCCTAGCACCAGAGACACAATAAGGAACTGCCAGGCATTGTTTACAATGGTGGGCCATTGCAGAGGCTATTGCAGAGGTGTTGCGGGGGGGAGGGGGGCTACCACTGGAAAGGCCTGCTCCTGGTAGCCACTTATTATACCTCACAATGGGAGGGCCCTCAGAGCAGGTTCTCCATCTATAACCAGAGGTGGTCCTTCAGTAGTAGTAGTTTATTAATTGATTAGTCCTGTGACCTTATCAATAAAATAAAATAAAATAAAATAAAATAAAATAAAATAAAATAAAATAAAATAAAATAAAATAAAATAAAATAAAATAAAATAAAATAAAATAAAATAAAATAAATACAATACAATACAATACAATACAATACAATACAATACAAAGATAAAATACAATAATAAAATACATATGTGATAATACATAGAGTCAGAAATCAGATATATGAATCTCCCTTACAGGATACCCCAATTTGTTCAATGTATTGAGTTCTAATGACCGTTGCCTTAGGTGGTCCTTCAGATACTATAGAAGTTTTCATTTTACATACATTCTTCACATTAATTTGCATATGGCATTGAAGATGTGCACGGCTCTCCATTGTTGTTGTTGTTGTTCAGTCGTTTAGTCGTGTCCAACTCTTCGTGACCCCATGGACCCCCCCATGCACGCCAGGCCTTCCTGTCCTCCATTGTCTCTCAGAGTTTACTCAAATTCATGTTCGTTACATCGGTGATGCTATCTAACCATCTCATCCTCTGCCGTCCCCTTCTCCTTTTGCCTTCAGTCTTTCCCAGCATCAGGGTCTTTTCCAGTGAGTCCTATCTTCACATTAGGTGGCCAAAGTATTTGAGCTTCAGCTTCAGTATCTGGAATGGTAAAAAAAAAAAACCCAGTATAGGAATGGTAAAAAACATCAATATAGGCAACCATGACAGTGCAATCAAAGCTCCTTCCATTTTTTATATGCAATGCAGGCAAAGCTTCGATTTCACCATTGTGACTGCCATTTTGACTTTTTTTACCAGATCCTGCAGCACCCCTGAAGTTCTACAGGCTGTACAGAATAGGACTGTCTATTATTAGCAATGCATGGATCAGTTATATTAAGTTCATATTAGTGTTGCAAGGGTTATCAGGCTATCCTTTTCTGAGACATTTTTACTGTACAGTTGAAAAGAAAACCTGCTGGACACTGTACAGTCTGTTTCTTCCCAACTTTTTTGTGTACAACTTTCCTTAATGTATGTATGTGATCAGTCAATCCAGTTGAAATCTACAGTAGATGTCTTTTACATACCTAATCTGTACTAGGTTGTTTTAAAAAAATATTGATATAGGATAATAAACAGATAAACAAGCTCAACTTTTCACATGGTTTAATGGGAAAAGGAAACTGTTGCAACCATTCCCGTGTTACAAATTACATGCATCCTTCTGTATTATAATAGACCTGCATATATTAAAACTTGACATAAGAAACAAGATTTACTGTCATTGATTTGTGATCCATGATATTAAAGAAATCTTTATGTTAGTAAAGGCCAGCTTGAAGATTTCTAATGTGGGAGATGGAGAGAATGAAATTCATAAACCATTTAAGCCTGTTATTTGCTGATGTTTAAAATATTGTAATGGTTTCCCACTTTTCTTTGCTGTTGATTAATGATGTGAATTTAAGGCATATGATTTGGTATATTAGATCATATTTATTTAGTATATTATTTAGTATATAAACAATACCTATGTTCTCATCAGCCCAGCAACAATCAGGAATACTAAAAATTCATATGTGTGTTTGTGTGTTTATTAAAAGGCCCTCTTTTAGTAAAGCTACCAGGGCAACAAATAGCTAGGGTAATAAAATACCAATGTAAAATATATAAAATCACAGCACAGAGATCACAGCGGAATATATTCCATGCACAGTTTTATAAAGCTTCCCATTGGCATTAAAGGTTTAGAGCTGAGTGTGTTTGTGCAAAAATAATTTTGCAATTGATGCCATGTTGGCCTTTCAAAAATAGGGGCCACAACTAATGTAGGAACTTGCCTTACCATAAGCCTTTTTCTACACTTTCTGGCAACAACTCTGCATATTTTAGAAGGAATTGTTTCCATTCGATTTAGAGATACTAGAAACTGGTACCTTCTTTTTTTTTGCACCATGCAGAATATGTACCACAATATTGAATTATTGTCATGGCCAAGTTAAAGGCCTTCTTTCCCATGAAAAGATCTTCCTTCCAGTCACCATCCTTTATCTTCAGAAGTTTGATAGGGAAGGCATCAGGAAATGAACGCAGTGATTGGGCTTCCAATCTGTCTGTCTATAAGGACTGTAAATCCTTTGTGCAGAGATATCTTTGCTGAGCTTTCTTGAGGGGACAATATTTATTGATGTATGCATGTGAATTTGCTAGTTACCCTAACAGAGGTAAACTGGATAGTTCTTGTATACAGAAAATGATAAACAAACTGCATTATATTAAAGAGAAAAGAGTGAAAGCCTGCAGTTGTTTGCATCAGTTCTCTGAACATTATTAGCCAATTGTAATCAAGAAAATCTAGAAATGTCCCGCTCCATGATTGTGAGCTCCCCTGTGATGAAGAATGTATTTCTTAATGAAAACTTTTTAAAAAGCAGAACCTAGAACAAAACATTGAAGTGGGGAGTATTTCTGATTGTTGTGTCACAAACATTCCTCTTTCCACCCCTCTGTTTCCCCCCCCACACACACAGTTTTCCATTCTCTAACACTCAGCCAATATTCCAAGATTTCTTACACATCCGTTTGTTTTGTTTATCCCTTTTCTTTCTTTCTTTTTCAAACTTTTTTTATTCTCTGCGTTAAAGACTGTGCCACATTTGATCACTCTGAAGACTGAGTTTGCTTTTTTTTATATACAATAATTTATGTACTATAATTTAGTAATAATGAAAGTGGCATAATCAGTTTATAGATTGATGAGACAAAATATCAAGAGATGCTTCCATTTGAACCGCATGCATGAGGATCATACACTTAGAGGAAATCCTCTGAAATCAATGGGGCAAGTTAGCCACTGCTAAGTTGTTAAATAGTGTCTTAGTGTGCACATAATTAGGGAAAACTTTCCTGTGTTATTTACAGTATTTATATAGCATTATTATGTACATAGCAGTGTATAAACTTTGCAAAGCAAAGCAAAACAAAACAAAAACAGCTAGCTGGTCATAAATAGCAGACAAACTAAAAATTTTGCTCATCAAGAACAGGAAGCAAAAAAGAACTAAGGAAGTTATGACCATCCAGATGCTACTGAACTACAACTCTAAGTAAGCATGACCAGCGAAGAGAGATGCTGGGACATAAAGTATGGCTGTGAATTGGTTTGGATTCAAAGGCAGAAAAGTGCTTTGGAGCACATGGGGTCACTCAAGGAGCACCTGTCTACAGCTCCTCAAACCGGATACATCTTTTTCCAGAATCACGAAGCAGCTCAGGAGGGCAGCCATGAGATTCCAGGAAAAGACACAGCTACTTTAAGAAGCTGAAGACAGCTGCTACATGAGTGCCCCTGAAGGACTTTGCTGCCTTCAAATCCAACACTTTACTACCCCAATGTGTACTTCAGCAATATCTGGAAGGCCACCAATTTCCCTCTCCTGGATTACAGTGAGCAAAACTGTAGTTTTGTTTTCTCCGAATCAACTTTAATTAAGAGAAGGTAATCAAAATTTCTCCCAATAATTATAACAATATCTCTTAGCAGAGTTTAGTTCACTCTGAAAAATCTGTGAGAAGAACCTGTGTGGCATCCAAAAAGAATGTTTGAATGGAAGGAATTTTTTTCTTTTGAAAAAGTTTCTTTTTGCTCAAGAAAGGCAATCCCCTTTCAAAAGCATTTTTAAGCACAGAATTTTTTTTTCTGAATCCATCATTTAGACTGGAGTAAGGTAGTAGTTTTTCATGCTTATGTATTTTTAAGGAAATGTAACCTGTGAAATACACATTCACCACAATTCTGTGCATAACAAATATTTAGTAACTGGGAAGCCTCAATGTCTTCCAAAAAAGTAAACATGCTAGTTCTTCTTTTTCACCCTTGTAAAATAATTTTATACCACTGAGGAATAAGGAGCTTTTGGTAATTTAAGCAATACTGATAGGCATCTGTGGTCAGTATAATGGTCACAGCTAAGAGTATAACCAAAAAGAAAATATCCAAGAGAGGCTAACCAATAACATAAGAGAAACTGCATACTGAACTTCCTGGATAATAAACCAAGCAGTAGAGATCTGGAACTACATGCTGTTTTTCTTTCATTTATTAAAAAAAATGCTCACTAACAGAAGTGACTTTGATTTCACTGATGGGCTTCAGTGTTGGAAAGGGAATTTCATAATGATTATTATTTCTGATCCTACATCAACAAATTCATTCCAAATGGACTTTAAATATATAGTTGAATTTATGCCAATGACAACAGGAATGGAAACATGTTTCAGTTCTTTTGCTTTATGTAAGATGGAGTCAAAATGTAAAGATAGCATGTTTCTAAATCCCACACGGTTTTGTTCTTTGGAAAAGTGACAGCAATTGTCAAATTTATAGAAGAAGATTATGTGTCAAAGAAAAGAAAAAAGTATTTAGCCATTTTTAAAGGAAAATTATTTTCAGAAGCAATATGAATCATTGATTTAATGCAGTTTAATTTTTAGTTCAGTATAATGATGATGATGTTTAGTTTAGCTGGATGTGTGAAAAAAAACCAATTAATGTAACCAAGAATCCCAAGTGATAATACTGTATGTAGGACTTTGTTTTCCACTAAACTGTAAAGCAGTCATATAAAATGAGCTGAAAAGATGAAAGATCAAAATAGACCAATAGACAGTATATAGGAAAGCTGTATTGCATATTACAGTTTCAGAACATCTTTTTATCTTTCAGAAAGTGTTGCAATATCATTTTATATTTCTATAGGTTGTATTTGCCCTTTTTAAAAATGGATTTATTTGCCGTAATGCCTTGACATAAACTTTTTAACTTTTCTGTTGCCCTACCTATTTGAAATTTCAGTTTGAAAAATCTGTATTCCAAACTTCGATTTGCTTTTCTTTTATTAGTTTTTCTTCTTTTTAAATGAGAAATTATTTTTAACAATAAAGGGTTATTTAAAAATAAAATAAAATAAAATTGGAAGACTCACAATTGTTTGCTATGAGAAACATTGCCTAAATGTTAAATTGCAAGCCATGGTTTCTTTATAAAGAATGAACTTCATAAATATATTAATATATATTAATAAGGCTAATGAATTTTAATCTTGCAAGTCAATTTATCGATATAGAAAGATCAATGTGCATCCTTTTGCCTTTAAAACAGGCTACTTGAAGTGTACAGAAGTCTAGTTAGCTGAAGACCCTGTATTCCCTATATTATATATTTGACTTGTCGAAAATATATTGGGATTTGCTTATAATGATGTTATATGATATTGTGGTTGTTATATCTACATATGCAGAGAATTTAATATTGATTTACTGTACCTGCTTGCCGATCTTTGAGCACATAGATGGCCATTACAGCTGCTGCTGGTATCTATTTTGTCTTTTCATAATTGTCATTTCTGGCTCTACTTAATATTAAAATATGAAAATTGTGTCACGTGCCCCCAAACATCGCATTAGCCAGGTTATCGGCAATTTTGTGGCACAGCCATCAGGTTTATTCTCTTTCATTCCCATTTTATTTATGGAACCTGCATACTATATTAGAAAGTGTCTTTTTTACTTAAATCATAATATTAAATAAGCTCCATTTACAGCAAGCTCTTCTACATGAATAATTGTTTTCCATCCAGCTTGTATGTGTACAATCTTATTCCAAAGGAAGAGTTTGTCATCTTCAAGGACACTGTGCTTGCTTTACAGAAGTCAATATTGGCTTGTTTCAGTGCAGTCCCAAGTAGATCTATGTTGAATTAACTGACTTCAGTGGGGCTTATTCCCAGGTAAGTGTGTATAGGACTGATAGTGTGGCAAGTGTGTGTAGCAGGTACTTTTCTGATATTCACATAAGGGATTAAATTATGTTCAGACAGTTTGGATGTGTTCAGCAATTACTAAAGGGATATGGCTCTGAAAGGAGTCAAACTATTTGATCTGAAATCATCTGGATACATTATGCAAATACTTCTGGCATATGCTGAAAAAAGTAATGCATATGTTTTCCCACTGTTCTGATGTTGTCTATTCATTTATTGCTACCAAAGAGTCTGTGAGGAGGCAAGGGGGGGGGCAAGGAGAAAGTCTCTGTCAGGGGTCAGTATTCCAGTTCTCTTCTGACAAGGCTATTCATGAACAAGTTACAGCTGAGAAAACAAAGAATAAATATTGCACGAGAAAATTATCCTTAACACCATCTTCCTTATCTATCAGTTTTTCCAAGAGGCACTTCTCCCCTCCTCATAATTTCAATGAAATTAATTTTTAAAAAATAAATTTTCTTAAAATATATACTGGAGTGGATAGTAAAATGTTGAAGACAGCATTGTGTTCTTCAGCTGCTTATAAACTATATTTGAATAAGTTATGAATTATTTACCATTTAGTAATATTCTTCATGAATGATTACCATCTAGTCCAATGGACCCAAAGAACGTGCTTTCTTTATTAAAGTTGAGGGTGGTATTTATTGTTGTTGTTTTGCCATCTAGCTCAAAAAGGCCACTCTCTCTCTCTCACTCCCTCCCTCTCTCTTTTTATACAACAGGATTTTTGACAGGGTTGACTTCAGACAGCTTTCCAGCTGGGGTCGGGGGCCTGGGTGAACCTTCAAAATTTTCCCATTTGAGCCTCATCAAAGTGAAGGAAATTCAAGGATCACTAACGTCTCAGATGGTAGCACTTGCCCTAACAACCAAAGTTCAGGAATTCTTTGGAGCAGGCTGAGGTCATTTTTTCTCCTAATGCTTTTCTCTATTAATCAGAGCTCATAGCTCAGATTGGTCTTCAACTTCCTTCCAATCCTTGCTAAGCCTGTCATTTCTAGCTATTATTTACTTTAATGGACTTTGGCTGATCCCTTATGAAGCTTTGGATCTGAGAATAATACGGCTGGAGAGGAACGGGCACAGGCCTGGGTGTGGGTTTGCCTGCAGATTAACCATGGCAGATGGGCTTTATCGCAGCTTCCTCTGTGCCGAGGGCTGATTGAGAGGGTATAATGAGAGAGGTGGTGTCAACACAATGGCTGCAGCCACTTCATTGCACCTTGCGTCTAAACAAATTCTTTTTTTCTAAATCTTAGGGTTGTGAAATTTTAGGAAGTCAGAGCACAAGAACAAGCACAAAAACAACTGTAAATAAACATGAATGTTAATCCAATGCTAATTGGTCCCTTCTTTCATTATAGATACATTTTGCTCAGTTTTTTTAGGAAATTAATTATATGGACAGTTATATATAATTGGACTTTTATAGTAGCTTGAATGCTAGTGCAACCAAGTAGCAAACTTAATTATTATTATCTCATTAATTTGCAGAACAAATGTTTCCAATAAAAGCATAATCTTGATGCAGTCTGCATGTTTTTGATACATAGGGGATACATTCTTAAGTGGGGGAGATCAATTATCTATTATGTAGAGAATATTAAAAAAAAAACAAATGACAGGAGAATTGCAACATATCCCATTAATTTCACTTTGTAAAAAAAAGAAGCCAAGTGCATTTGTTTGCTAATACAATCATTAAATATATTGGTTTGCTAGTCTTAAAAATGCCTTTTTCCACCACCCCCAATTTAAAGATTTCACTTAATTCCTCCTTTTCACTGATGGATTAAAATCAAAACTATTGATTCTTTTATTCCTTCAGGCTTTCCCCATCTGTCTTATCTCTTTCATCACAGCATCCCTTGGTCTGAGAGAGAGAGGTGTTGGACAGATGAATGGAGGAAAATCAGGAGAAGATTCTAGGTCAAGTTTGTGTACAAGAGTTGAAATTTTTAGTGACAGTCTCTTCCCTCTGCCAAGCTGAAGTTTCCACACAGAGTTGCACAAGCTCACCCAATTATCCTCCTCTTTTGAAAACCATTATCAAGTTTTTCAAAACTTCTTTCATTTCACTGTTGTCATTCAATGAAAAGGAAACTAACCACCATGTCAAGACAACTCAGCTGCCTAGCAACCAAGGGCCACATTTTAATTCTGACTTGCTTCTGGTCTTGACTAATGGAAAGTGACTATGTTAAGCCAGTCAGAAAGGTTGTTTGTCACATATGAAATGCAAACAAAACAATATTGTTTTCTAAAGCACCAAGTGTGATGGATGTAAAGATTTACAGTAATATCATTCATTTTCTCTTGTGTTTTAGTGGGATAAATGTCATATATTTTCATGCTTTTTTAAATGCATTATAAGAAACAACAAACATGATGCTTTTCCACCCTGGAAAAAAAACTAAAGGGGGGGAAGGTTGTTAGGGACCTAGAAGTTGTATGGATTTATGGAATGTGCCATTACTGCTTCAATAAATAATGTAATAATAAAAATAAAAGCCCAGTCATGAATATGATAACACAACAAACACATCAAAATGGACAAAACAGATTAAAATGACCAGCAAAGAAGAAAAACCAAAAATATTTTAAGCTGTTATAAGTAAGTTGTGAATTTAGCTCAGACCTTCCCACACTTGGTTGATTGTACACTTCTGAGATTAAAGAATGAGATGGATTGGGAGGGGGGCTGAGAGAGTAAAAGAGAAATATGCTGCCCTCTCAAGAGCTGTAATTAGAAAGCACCATTGAAAGAAATCAAAAGCACCTCGCCTGTTGCAAAGTACTATAACTACTACTACTGGTACTATGATTAGTACTGAATGCAGTAGTATGTGAGATGCTAAAAATATCACCCTAACATAGTTAATAATTGCATTCCAAAATCTAATGGAACCATTTTTAAATAAGCTAGTCAAAGCCATTGTAAAGTCAACTAGTTTTATTTTAAAAAAATGAAACATAGGTTGTTTTTAACAACATCAGATATACAGGTATACATTAAATTCTGCCAAACCTGGAGAGTAAGGAAAAATTGTGTGTGTGTCTGTAGTTAAAAAATGAATTTTCATTTATCAAGGATAGAACTAAAAAAGGAATTCTGGGAGTTGTAACTTCAGCTCATCTAGAGGACATCAGGTTGAGAATAGTTTAATATTGGTTCATTCATTCATTCATTCATTCATTCATTTTATTTCAAACATTCTGCTTCATTTTTCCAATCGATATTCCAAGCTAACCCCATGAATTACATAAGAAAAATACATATCTAAACCAAAAGAGAGCAACTCTTAAAGGCTGCCTTCACCTGAACCTAACAGCTAACAGACCAAGCATCAGTTGGACTCTCTGAGAAAGACTGTTCAACAGAGTTCTCTGACTGACTTGTCTGTAGAGTGGCCACTTCTGGTGACACCAGCTTAAAAACAAACAAACGAAAAAGCAATACTTTGTGCAAACACAATAAATAATTTCACAAAGATTTGAATAAAATCTACATATGCTAAATTATAGATACAGATGAACATTCAAATAAAAGTACCATGCATCTCACCTTAGTGGGAAAAATTGTGTCCAAGTGTCCTGTGTGCATGTTCGGGTCGTATTGATAAGCAACTTCAAGATCTCTTATGTTTTCCTTATGTTTCTTTAGGTATAAACTGAACTTAAATCCCCAATAGTGGATGCCTCATTATATAGCACTGTTAAAGACAAATGGTCACCCTCTGGCTATTATCCATCTAATCTGTAAACATGGGTTCCTTCATAGCAACCACCCTGATGAAGATCTCAGAAGAAGGAAATGGGAATTGTAACAGTCATGAACAGAGATATAAAATTGGCAGAAATTCTGATGCAACAAACTCTCCCTCTCTCTCTCTCGCCCTCTCTCTCACACACACGGGTTTTAAAGGAAAAAATAGAAATATGGAGAAACACTGAAATATATTCAATATCAAGATTGCAGCAGAAGTTAGAGAGATAAAGGCACTGTTGTGGTTTGCCCATAAATTGAAAAGTATAGTTTATTCAGTCATTAATTATGAATGTGTTGATTAAAATTTGCAACTTTTTGCTGCAAATGGAGCTGCAGACTGTTGAAATTTACAGAATGAAACCTCTCTTCATTTTTGCCTCTTTAGGAAGTGAAAACAGAAAAAAAAATAATTTTGAAAACTAAGAAACAACCATAATTTTAGTAAGTCGAAAAGTTATATATTCTGGACTTTGTTCTCCATTAATTAATTAAAGCATTAATTTAGAAAAAAATGGAAAAAGCTTAGAATGCACATTATGTCACATAGAACATGATCTAACCAGTCCTATTTATGAATGCAAAATGCTAGCAGTAGTTTCTACTTCTCCAGATTTTTTTTACTCTTACTTTTTTTTCATGGATTTATGCAAACTGAAGTTTGCCAATATTGAGATAAATTTCTCTATGCTTTCATATTTTACTAAATTTTACTTCTTTTGTTCTGAGTACTTTCAGACGTAGCACAATTTATTTTACATTTTTTAAATTCTGTTCATATACTTTAAAAAGAAAACAAAAACATATTTCATAAGCTATTTTTTCCAACTTCTCCATTTGGGGGAAGAAATTCAGCACCAGAAACAACAAGAAAATATGTGAAAATTTCTACTAAAGTAGAAATGTTGGTTTCAGTTACGAAACCCAGAACTGCTACTTTTTATTTCACAGTATGATTATTAACTGAACTTACATATGATTTATCATATCTTTATGACAGCCTCTTATTTGTAATTCGTATGATAAAAATATATTTGTTCTCAACTATGTAAACTTTAGTGTAATTCCAGATGAGAACTGATTCCTGGAAAAAGACATGATGTTTTCCTTCTGGAACTGTTGTGGGGTATTTTCCATAAAAAATGTCATGAGATTATAACCTTAGAATTTTTTCCCTAATATATTATCTAAATCTGCCATAACATAATGATGTAGTTTGTGCAATTATTATGTCTATGTTCTAGATCTGGATTAAGCCCAAATTCTGGGGCACATCAGGGTAATTGAAGACAAATTGCCATTTGTACAATCTGGAGTGGATGACTCTAATTTGCCCTATCCCAATTCACAACCATCTGCAAACCTCTGGCCCCCAATTATTGTCTTAACTACTCTGTGTTGCACATATCAGCATAGTGCAAAATATAGACATATCTTCTTGCTTGTGTAAATGCCATGGTAGAAAAGGAGATGAAGAAGAATTGAATTCTGTGATTGAGGAATTTGTTTTCAATTCAGAACAATTATTGGTGACCCAATCAGAGTGATACTTATACTCAGAGCATCATTAGTCACTCCAATCACAGCAATTTGAACAGGAAATGAGATGTAGGGATGAGAGAGAAGAGATCAGAGCAGGAGAGATTTATTTATTTATTTATTATTCGAATTTATGACCGCCCATCTCCAGGACAGTGGACTCCTGTCTTATTGTGGATACTGTAATCTACAGGGAGTTTGAGAGGAATACTGTAGAAAATTCTGAACAAATGGTTTGTATGATCTGGATACAAAGAAAAAATAACAGTACAAATTGCTCTGGTAAGTCTTACCAGGCACAGACAAAGATTTGCAGCTTGGCTTGCAAGTCACCAGGATTGCTATTACCAGAAGAAAAGGTTTCTCTTGTCTCCCTCCTTACATACCGAATAAGCCAGTCCCACCCTCCAGAAAGCCAAGACAGTAGGACCTGCATGGTTCTGCGGTTGGAAAATTCATGCAGTCAGACACAGATTAATAACTGTGTAAATAACTGATCATAGAACATGGGGCTACAGAAAGGGAATAATATCTTTTTTTTTAAAAAAAAAAGAGAGAGACCTGGCTACACTGCAGTTATTTCCAGTTGTCATAATAGGAAATGATGGCAATCAGTGGCCAGCTTCAATTTTTCTCAGTTAAAGAATAGAGGGAAAGCCAACAGTTTGGAGTAGTACTGGATTAGAAGCCAGGAGACTGTGAGTTCTAGTCCCACTTTAGGCACGAAGCCAGCTGGGTGACTTTAGGCCAATCACTCTCTATCTCAACCCTAGGAAGAAGGTAATGGCTTCAAAAGGCTCCTCCAAAAATTATGCCAAATAAACTGCAGGGACTTGTACAGGCAGTTGCCAGGAGTCAAGGATGACATGGAGGCAAGAGGGAAGGGAAGGGAAGAATACACATTAGGGGGCTGAGTTATTTTAAACATATACTTTTTATCATTTTCATTCAATTTAATAAAAAAGATAGCCCAAAGACAAAAACAATTCAGTGAAATTGTTATGAGTGGACTGCTGGCTTCTGGCTTTTATGAAGTGGCCATGGGTGTGTGAAAGTAATATATTGTACTATCATCTCTCCAGCAATCTACAAACTTCCTGGCTTCCCAGGTATCACTTAAGGGAAAATATCACGTGGAAACCTTTCCCATGAGACTTTTTTAGGTTAGGAAGTATAGGCAAATACAGAGGCTGCAGAATAGTGGAGATCTGCCAGCTTGACATCTACTGTATACTGGGAAAGTCCTTCAAAAAGATGAAGCAGCATTTTTGTGAGCATTTGAATACCATGCTACAGTCATGAGGTAACAGCATGGATTTATCACAAATAGGGCCAGACTAACCTTATCGTCTTCTTTGATAGAGTTAGTAGTATGCTCGGTCAGATAGATCAGAATACCTCAGAAAATATATCTAGAACCCATAAAGTCTTCACCATAGTGATGATATTCACCATCATGAAGTGGTAAAATATGGGCTAGGCCAGTGTTTCTCAACCTCGGCAACTTTAAGACGTGTGGACTTCAACTCCCAGAATTCCCCAGCCAGCATGGGGAACACTAGGCTAGACAATACTACTGATAGAGGGACTCACACTTGGCTGAATGACCACATCCAAAAGAGTGTTAATTAATGTCTCCACTTCATCTTGGAAAGGAGACTCAAATTGTATATGAAAGGGCATTGTTTTGGATGCAGAGCTGTCCAACAGTTTTGTAAATGACATGGATGAAGGAGTTTGTCCTTTGTAAGGACACTTACAAAGTTTGCAGATGACACAAAAGGGGTGGCTAATACTTAAATGAAAGAGAGAAGATTCAGAAAGATCTAAGCAGGTTTGAGTAGTGACCTGAAATGAATAGGATGGAATGTAAAGTTCTGCATCTCGTTGGGAAAAATAAAAGGCACGAGTACAGGATGTGGAAGACATGGCTTGGCAGTATTACTTGTGAAAGGTATTGGGTGTCTTTGTTGACCATCAGTTAAACATGAGCCAACAATGTAAAGCTGCAGTTAAAAAGGCAAGTCTTATCTTGGAATACATTAACAGAATATATTAAGTAATTGTGCCATTCTACTCCAGAAGAGACCCCATTTGGAGGACAATCCAGGTACAGAAACCAAACTTCCTTTTATCTTTCAAATTTAGAAAATCAGTAAATCAAAAAATGATCTTGGTGCATAACTAGTGCTCCAAATATATTTAACTTTAGCCCCCTTCTGATGCTATTTCTACACAAATGAAGAATAGCAGCAGGGAGCAGACCATAGGATACGGACTCCATATGTAGATGCTCAAAGTCCTTGCTGATTCCACCCTTAGGTTCATTATGCATTTAGCTGAACATGTTTAGAATCATCCCCATGATTAAGACTCCCAGCAATTTCCAATAGTGTTTTTTTTAAAAAAATGCAAGAATTAAAACACTATTAAAATATAAAATTAACAACAGCATTTCTATCCCAATCTCAGTCATAAACATCACATCCCCAATGCTCTCTCAAATAGCACTATTTTCATGCTTTCCTAAATAAGGAAAAACTGGGTGCCAACCAAACCTCCTGAGGATGGTCTGCTCTGCCTCAAAGCATTGCTGTGCTCACTAGCACCTAATCTCTTCTCTATTTCTGACTTAGTAAAAAAAAACACAGCTTGGTTGGTTTATCCCTTGAACTAAGCTGAAATATTTGGGTTTGACTTAGCAAGTTATACTGTATGAACCTAGCCAATTGTGATTTAGTATAGTGAAGCTTAAAATACCATGGTTTTCTACAATGTGTGAACCTACCTAAAACTTAACAAGTGGCTATTGAAACTCTGAATTTCCAAGTATCTACTCAACATGCTCAAGCACAGACCAATGCATGCAGCAGAATATATGGGTTTCAAATCAGAAACCAACCTTTAGAAACCCACAGCTCTCTCTTTCACAGAAGGCAAGCTGGTAAGGTTCAGAATAAAAAAGAAACAGGGTATATGCAAAGCAATGGCAGGGTCTGAGTTATAAATGTTATATTTACTTCCACAAAGCACAGCAAAGACTCATCTTATGAACCTTCATTAAAGGGAAGCACCCCTTTGAAGCTTTGCACAGCACTAACATACACCTGTCAGAACCAGTTCCTCAGGCCAACACTGTACTGTATGCCATTTTACATGCCATTAACACCCATTCATTTTATGTGAACAGAACACCCAGATTTCTACCTTTCTGTCTCCTATCATTTGGCCTCCACCATCAGATTTGTCAGTATTGCTAAGCAGTTGGGGCCAGATTCTACTCCACCTTGTATAGTCAAGTGGCAATAGACATACATTCCCTGAGTTACAGTGGTAATGATCATGCAGGCCAGCACACTAGATACATAGATTTATCCTGTCTTTCCTTAAACCAATATCTATTGGCATATGTGGAACAGGTTTTACAAATGTCAAAATGAGGATCACCTTTGCTGTATCGAAGGTGAATTTCATAAACTCGGTTAAACAATAGCTCATAAAAGATAAAAGACACAGGAGCCTGATAGACCTAAATAATTCTTTGTCTTGACATCTCATATGGCAAGATGTTTTGGTATGTAACATATATAAAGGAACGATTGCTCTTTAGTTTGGGCATTAGCAGTAATGGGAATTATATGTGTTACCAATCGAAGAGAATATTTGTAGCTCAGGGTTGAACTGTGGAGTCCTTGGTGCTCTCTGAGCCTTGTTGTTTTCTTGCAGACGTTTCATTGCCAGGCTAGGCAACATCTTCAGTGCGAAAAGGGAGTGGAACTTGCTCTCTGTTTATATACCCTGGCATGTCCTGCCTGTGTTGGTGGGGGTGTTGTACTCTCCTTGGTAGTACTTTGACTGGGTTGTTGTTTACTGCTTGGTTGATTGACAGAGTTAATAAGAGACAATAGAAAAGCCAGAAGACCAGAACACCTCTTGGCCAGCAATCAACTACAAGATATGCAAAGATTAACAGTACAATTAAGAGTACAACACCCACACCAACACAGGCAGGACATGCCAGGGTATATAAACAGAGAGCAAGTTCCACTCCCTTTTCGCACTGAAGATGTTGCCTAGCCTGGCAATGAAACATCTGCAAGAAAACAACAAGGCTCAGAGAGCACCAAGGACTCCACAATTATATGTGTGCAATAAGGGAACACTGTAGTCCATAATGGCCATTGTGCAATGTTAGTTTTTCTTTACCCACAACTTAAAGCCATGCAAAAACCTTTTTTTATTTACATGGTATGAGCTCAGTTTAAAAGGAGAAATGTCAGCATATGATCCAGAACAAAATCTTTCATTTGAATTCAGTACTCATTGTCTACAGCTTCCCCCCCACCCTTTTATTTTTTTTAAATACAATCTTAAAAATGAAATGGCATTAGGAGTTTAAAATTAGCCAGGAACGACAGTGCCCAAAGACTGTTGACTTATAAAACAAGGAGGCAATTTTACCAAACCCTATTTTGCTGTTACAACCACAAACATCGAGCCTTGCAAAATTCTGAACTTCATTTCACTGTCATTTCACACAAGGAAAGCAATGTAGTGTATGCAATCCAGTGCAGTGAGGAGTGCTCTGAACTCTACATTGGAGAAACCAAACAACCTTTGTACAGGAGGATGGCCCAACACAGGAGAAGTAACACCACAGGACCAGAGTCAGCAGTTTATCTTCATCTAAAGGAAAAAGGACACTCATTTGAGGACATTAATGTTCACATTTTAGACAGAGAAGATAGGTGGTTTGAGAGAGGGGTCAAGGAATCCATTCATGCCAACTTGGAAAATCCTTCCTTGAATAGAGGTGGGGGCCTCAGGCATAACCTTTCCCCTATCTTCCTTCCTGCTTTGTCTTCTGTGCCTAGGAAGATTAAGACCATTTCACAAGCTCAACAGCAGCAGGGTAATCTTAACGATCCTCCTTTAGATGATAAAGGGACTTAGAAACAACATCTCAAAAATAACCATGACCTAGCCCCAGGTGCAAGGTCACACAGCCAGCCTAGAAACATATTTAAGGATTCCCTTACTAACTTTACTCAGACTGAAGAAGCTCCTTGGATAAGGAGTGAAACGTTTCCACTAAGAAAATAGAAATCCAGTTGACATGATTCAAGCCACAGACATTTCACTGTCAGTTTTCTGATTCAGCCAATGAAGTTCATTATCTATTAAATTGAAAACAAACCTCCCACAGAGGAATGCTATCTAAGGATGGATGTATTTGTATGGAGAAGGGTAGCCTTTCTTCACCATTCATCAAAACGACATCCATAGGATCAACCTAGAGCCTTTACCGTAAATCGAAAAATGCAAACAAAACAAGCCGTCATATTTCAGTGCTTCTTTATTTTTTATTTTCCTTGGAAGGGGGGAATCTTCACAACATGACTGGTTAATTTCAGTTTGGTCTAATATATATACGTATATATAACCGCCCAGAGTCCCCTCCGGAATGGGGGGGGATGGGCGGTGATATAAGTTGGAAATATAAATAAATTATATATATATATATATATATATATATATATATATATATATATATAATCTGTAGTAATACTGCTAGCAATATTATTGCCATCTGTTTGTAAGAAATAGTTGGGTCCTGTTTTAAAAAGCTTGTTGTTTTCTTTATGACGTAAGCTATTTCCTCTAAGCTATTTGTGTAATCGCTTGAAGATTTTGCTGCAAAATTAATAACCTTATTTTGAACAATAGAAAAAGGCTGGGCCCAGGAAGAGAAAGGATAAAATAAGGTGAAAAGCAAAATCAGTTTTTCCTTCTACCATAGAAACCTCGTCAAGACTAGCATTATCTGGTAATCCACTTTTAAACTTTAACCTGTGGGGGGCTCTTTGTGTTAGTTAATGTAAGCAGAAAAAGAGCTGGAACACTAATCAGATTAATCATATTTTGTGAGATACAAAGGCTTCATTAAAAGAACCTAGTTTCCAAGCTACACAATTCGCCCTGAAAAAAAGTTTGCTACAAAAGGCCAGTAACAAATAAATATACAAAGAAACAAGTCCAATCCTTAAGAGACCCAAACAAAAGGCAAAATTCTACATAATGGCATCTTAAAATTAGTCAAATAACTAAATATATATATATCAGACAGTTTTCCAAAAGTGCCTTCAATTTGTACATTTAAATGTGTGTTTTTTAGAATCATATAAAATAATTGGTTTCCGCAAAGATAAAAAAAGGGCTGCCATATTTGTGTTACACCAATAAGGTCCCACATTCCTTAAATTAAATTTAAGATTTTTCTGCATTTAAATTCCCTTAAGCTCAATGACAGTAATAGCTGTTATGAATTTATCTACAACAAATATTATTTAAAATACTATTCAGTACTTTTTATACTATTTCAGTGCAAAAGCTATAAACGACTGGCCATTTTTTACTTCTTTAAGTTTCATTTTTAGGTTATAGTACCAGTAGATTTCAACTTTAATCCCAGGAAGAATCAGCCTCGTAATCTGACAAAGTGTTCTTTGTGACATGTTCATATTTTCTTCTAAAGGTTCTAAAATTTTCTTGTAATTCTCATTCTGGATATTTTCCACATTTCTTAAGTCAGTCCCATGTTTGAATATGGAAACTATTTAGGCCTTTTAGAGATTGTCTAATATAGACTTTATTTGTTTGTTTAAGCATTTCTGCACTGCTAAGAACAAAGCTTCCCAGTGGCATCAAGATCAGTAAGTGTTAGGGTTAGGGTCAATAAGGAACCTGCAACTGATTGCCATCTGCAGTCTTAAAATCTGAAAGACTTAACCAAAAAGGTGGCGGGGGGGGGGGGGAAGGGAGATAGAGCTGGAATTGAGAAAGGCAAATCTGGGCAATATTATTATGGTCACAAAGCTCATATATGGATCATTTCAGAATGAAGCAGTTCAGGAACATTTAGAGCCCAATAGACCTGGTGTTTCAACTGACGCAGTTGGAACAGTCCTGCCTATTGTTTATGGAGGCAGGTGGAATGGCAGCTCCCAGGTGAGAGCTGAAGAATAGGAAGGTTCATAGTGGAGTCAATCAAGTGTCTTTGCTTCTGTTCTGGCTGTTCTTCTGAATACCAAATGATTATTTATTTGGTGTATTTTAATGCTACCTGCTTCCTTAATGGCTCAGGAAGTACTATTCAAACAGTAAAAATACAATAAACATCTTTAAACTTTATTAAAGCAATAAAACAGGACGTTTCAAAATAATGAAAGCAAGTAAAATAATTGAAACAATTAAAAGGACTGCGTAAACAAGTATGCTTTGAGCACCCTCCTACACCGTTATATAGAGGAGGCTTGCTTCAACTCCTGTGGCACTTTGTTCCACAACATGGGCTCTGAAGACAGAATTAACCATGAATGTTCAGTGTTGAATTTGCTCAGAAGGCAACCAGCAACCAGTGAATTTTGTTTCTACCAATGTTTATGTGGGGCCTTGGGGAGACATTACCCTGTGCTGTTTTATTTGGGGCCAGCTACAATTTCCAAGCAATCTTCAAGGTCTGCATTCCAAAGAGCTTGTTGAAATAATGAATTATCAGCACATGAAATCACTACAGCCATATTTCTTTCCAGATAGGAATACAGTTAGTTTATTACCTGAAGCTGATAAAAAGGTCCTCCTGATTTTGGCTGTCCAGCATCGAGATCCAGGAGAACCCCCAGACTGTGAGCCTTAAAAAAGAGTCCTTACCAATCCACAACAGGCATTTTCCCAAATCCTAAAATGTTGTGTCTGAACTCCTGCCTGGATGGAGCTTCAGTTTGTTCTCCCACATCCAGTCCTGTCTGAAAATACTGAGAGGACCTTAAGGTGACCAACTGTGAGCTCACAGGAAAGGAGAAATGTGGTGGAGAATCATGAGCCTATTCATGACAGCTATCCCCAAACTTGTTAATTGTCCTTCCTAGTTATTTCATATAGAGATTAACAATATAGGAGACAAGATAAAACTTTGCAGGACCCACAGACATATTTCCACAGACATATAACTTATTAGGAGAAATCATGCTGTGTATGAAACACACTATGAAATAAGAGGCAATATAACACTATGTCTACCCTAGCCTACAGTATATAAAAACATAGCCTAGACAAACAATCCAACTACAGTGATGGAGCAACATCCTCCATCATACTTAAGGACAGCAGGCTGGCGGTGGGCAGGGAATGGTCTAGGATAAGCTGTAGTTGTGCTTGCTGTGTCGTACTTACATTTCTCTTCTGCTCCAGCATCTGCTGGTGAAGATGACTGCTTCACTCTGGCTGCTTTCACACAATACACTTACCCTGATTATTGAATTAATTCATATGATGGGTTTGCACAATATGTTTAAACATAAATTAGCCAACTAATCCATAGTTAAGACTAACCAAGCTTATCATATTGTCTATGTACAACATTAAAGTGACTAGGTTAATGTTACAAAAGTTGAATGTGTACTGAGAGCCAGGCCTCCATGACCACGGAAGTCAGCAGCCCTTGATTACAGTGCAAAAAAGGCATCTTGGGAGAACCTGTTTCCCCTCTTGCTGTGGACAAAAAGGCTGTGGACAATAACTTTCACCACCCATAGGAAGCAAAGCAAGGCTACCATTCAGGCACAAGCCAGAACGCCTTGCCAGCTTTTCTCTACTTTTCATTCATAGCACCATCCGCCACTGAATCAGGAAACTACATTGCTTCTGTTCTCCTCTCTTTCAGCTAAAGGCTTGGAATAATTTTTCTCTAATAAAGAGGTGAATATTGTTTATTCTTTTTCTCCTACTAACTACTGGTAGTTTTTCAGATCCTTCTAAGCATACTCTTCTTAAGAAACTTTCCTTGGATCCTTCCTTGGATCTTCCTACTAGCCCTCCCCCATCCTCTCTATCTTCTTCCATTCCTCCTGTATTTTACTTATTCCAGACTTGGGGATAAATAACAAATTGTTATGGTCTCTGCTTATAATTCTTCCCTGCTGATCCTTTAAGGAGGGAGGGTGGTTGGTATTTGAGTAGGTGGTTAGTGCAGGATTTGGTTTTTCCATCCTACTCTTATTTATCTGACAATTCAATGTTAACTCGTTATATATTCTTATGGATGTATATGCTGCATAGAGTCACTTTATTGTGAGATGGGCAGCTATATAAATATGAGAAATACATACATACACACATACTCTACATACATACAGAAGATCCTGTCTGCGCAGTTTTAAATGTATTGTTATTGTGCTGGTTGCTTTAGTGTTACTATTTGTTTAGTGTGTTGTTGATAAATTCCAAGCTAATTGTATTGTATTGATCTGTAATTGTGGATTTTTTTTGGTACTGCCTCTTGGCAAATGTGTTACAATTATTATTAAAATTATTAATTGTATCAGACTTCCGGTGGGTACATGGCAGATTGAACAGCTGTGCCCACGGGCTCAGCGGGCAGAGCTGACAACACGGCAGTTTTTTCGGGCTCAGGCAGGTTTTTCCTGAAGCCCAGGAGTGCTTTTCTGAAAAAACGAAAACACCTGGAATCACCCCATTTGTCCTCCGGACGGCTGCTTGCAGCCAGAAGATCGCAAACAGCATTCATGTTTGACTAGTAAGAGCTAGCCGGGAGGCTGGGGCATCACCGTTTCCAAGCCGCGCTGTAGCCTTAAAGGGACACTAAGACCGGCTGCCCCATTTCTAAATCACCAAATTTATATTTCTTTTAAGTACGTGTACCCTAAGAGAGGCTTTCTACAGCAAGGAGAAGCGGGTTCTCTTGGTGCTTATCGTTATTTTTGGGATACTTTTCAAAAAATTTTTAACTTTTTTTAATGTTTTGGGCTTTGTTTTCCCTCCAAATATTAAGAAGAATTGAGAGTAAATTATTGTCTCCCTGATATTATTTTTGTACTACTGTAAATTTGAAGATATTAGAATTTTCCTACACATTGAATTGGTTGTTTTGAACTTTCAGTTTTCTGCTTTCCCTGGGGAACTGTCTGCATATCTCACTTTTGCTTATGTAAACACATTCCAGAATTCTTTCATATCTTTGACTTTCGCTGTTTAAGCTCGTAGGGGGCGCCATAATCTACTGTGTGAGACATGGAGGATTTTAAACAGACTTTCTCTGATTTCCACCAAGATTTTAAACAGATTCTTTCTGATTCCTACCAAGCTTTTATGCAAGGCATTCAGGACATTGTGGAAAATATGAGGTCTAAAATGTGTCATCTGTTTGGGGATGTCGTGGATGAAACTGAGGAATTTAACAGCGACAGAAATGTCTTTTCTAAGAGTGAGATTGGGACTTCTGTTGAAATGCTGGATGTAGATTGATCGGATAGTCGAGATGAAGAAATTTAAGGGAGAGATCGAGTTGCAAGCCACAAGTGAAATTGATCTTCTGGTGGAACGCCATGGAAAAGAAGGGGTTATTATGCATGGGAGGTTTCCTGAAGAGAAGTCAGAGTTTTTGAGGAGGGCAGTTGGGCTGTTTGATCTTTTTAAGAAAAAAGCTCTGTGTGCATTGTGGGGATATGTAAATGCTCTGGTTTATTTTGAAGTGGGATAAGGGTTAAAGAATATTTATCTGGATTGTTTTTAAGGCTTTGCTGATTTCAATTATCTTTAATGATTTGGATTAAGATTAATAAGGTATAAAAATGTCTACTTGGAGGTTTTGGGGTTTATTAAGATTAAGATTATTAAAATTGTTGTATTGCTAAGTACAATATAATGACAGACGATTTATGTGCTTTTTAGTTTGATCTTTATTATAGTAGACAGAAATGTACAGAATAGTAGTAGGAAGGAAATAATTAAATAAATGTTATCTTTGGGGGGGAGTTGATTAGGAAGTTTATATAATTTTTTTCCTTTTAATATAAGGGGAGGGAGTAACTGTACTTAGTGATTTTTACAATGTGCCAATGGAATGATTTATAGAAATAATGTGATTTTGGTTTAATATAGAGTAAGAGATTGATTATGAAAATTGTTGTATGTCCTTGCTGTTAAAAGTCGGAAGTCACATCTTTTTGTAACTTTGAAAAAAAATTCTCTTTTGTTTCTACACTTTTAAAGATTTTTTTTCTTCATAGTTTTTTGTTTTTCTGTAGCTTTTATCTTTGTTTGAAACTTAATAAAATTCTTATAAAATTATTAATTGTATGTATAATGGTGGACATTATGAATTGAGAAGCATAGAACCTATTGATAGCAACCAAACAGAAACCAACATTCATTAAAATAGCCTTCTCCCAAGAAATTCCCCTCTAGATGTGTTGAGTTTCAATGTTCTAGATTCCCAAACAAGTTCAGATTGTCTGGGAATTATAGCAATAAATCTTTAGAGAGTTGGTAGATTAAGGAAGGTTGTTTTAATGCGAATAATGAACAATGACAGGGAAATTATTTTTTATTGGCATTCCAGAAACAGAGCAGCTGTGCAATTCATAGGTGATTCAGTGACCATAAATGAATGACAATGAATACATAATAAAAAATTTTCCTCATTTTATATATTATTATTTTAATCAATATTCCTTGTAGGAGAGTTAGCCAATTTATAAAGTATACAGTAGCAGAGCAGTGAACAAAAATCCTTCATGGTTGTAGCTCAGGACATGTTCACTTTCAGATTCATTTTCAGTGATAGATGGGTTTATTATCTGCTCCAAATTTTGAAAGAAATAAATACAACTGACTGAAGGCAGATAAAAGGAAGTACTTGTTCTTGTAATACATGATTAATATATGCAGTTCACTACTACAAGAAAGGCTGGTAATTTAAATGACTTTTGAAAGATTAATCATATTTGAGGATTTTTGTCCATGCATATTATACATCATTATTAACATTATATTACTATTGGGTGGACTCAGTTGCAGCTGAAATTGAGGCACTATTGGAAGATCTGAAGGACCAGGTTGGGGACAGAGTGTCCTGGACAAAATCTATGTGGTCATTAAGTGTCAACACCAACTTGATGGCACATAATCAATCAATCAATTATCCAACATCCTTAGGTAGAAGTCCCTATATTAGAGTACTAGTGTAGAGAATCAGGGAGGTGACCCTGCGATAAATAGGCAAAAAACATTACATAAGCAAAGAGGGCTGAAACATTCCTTAAGTCCTGAGAAGCAAGATTTATTTATTTATTATTAAACAAATTTATATGGCCGCCCAACTCACACACAGTGACTCCGGGTGGCTTACAAAATTAAAATCCACAATATAAAAACCTGTCAACACACACAGAGTGACGGCTACAACACAATCAAGTCAACCACTTGATCGGCTCTGTCTCAGACTGGGGTCCCTAGGCCTGCTGACAGAACCATGTCTTTAGGGCCTTTCAGAAAAGCATCAAGGTGGGGGCCAATCTAATCTCTGGGGGAATGAAGTTCCACAGGGAGGGAGCCACCATGGAGAAGGCCCTTTTTCGTGGTCCCACTAGATGAACTTCCCTCATAGAAGGGACCCATAACACACCCTGCCTCCCTGCTCTGGTGGGCTGGGTAGATGTGACTTGGAAAAGGCGGTCCTTCAAATAACCAGGGCCGAAGCCATGTAGTATTCGAAAGAGACTCAGGCATGCTCCTCCCTAATTCACTAGAATATAAGAACACAATCAAGCTTGCAAGGTTCTGTTATTTTAGCCTATCTCAATATAGTATAATTCAATTCTTCCATTGGAGACTGTTTCCTGATCTAGTGTACCCCTCGGGATACTAGGATACTAGAGTTTCCAGAAGTATATTGTTGGGACATGCCAGGGCTAAATTAAATGTTTTTCCCAACAGTATGATTCCTATGATATTAACTATGTATCTCTCCTTTTACTATTGTTTCCATGTGTGTGATGCCCAGTGTAACTACTATCAACCACTTATCCAGTACATGTTGCTATGAAAATGAGAGTGTTCCTGAAATGAAATGAAAGTGGAACACTCTTCCCCCAGAGGTGAGGCAATCCCCCTCTCTCCTGGCCTTCTGGAAAGGGTTAAAGACCTGGCTCTGCCATCTCGCTTGGGGCGGGAAGAGGGGTAGTCAATCCTGGGGGTGGCTAGCACCTTAAAGTGGTTCCCGTGTACTTATGAATTTAAATCAGAACTTTTAATATTGCCATCCTGGATGCTATTTTATATTTATATTTTTATGTAAAATATCTTGTTTTTATTGTATCTTAATCTCTTTTTAGCTTTACTGTAAACCGCCCAGAGTTCCTCTTTTGAGGGAGATAGGCAGTGACAAAATTTGATAAATAAATAAATTGCTGTTCCTGACACTGATTGAGCTATCTGGAGCCAGATACCTGCAAGGTATTGCTGTTCCTTGTGACTTTTGCTATCCAAGCAATCTATTGTTTGATTCTGCTCATCAGATATATAAATGCCTCTAGGTCAAGCCTTGGTCTTTATCTATGCATCTGCCAGATACAGATTGTCATTCTCGAGTCTGTTTCCATGTCTTCCAAAAAACCTGCCTTTTCTTCTACTACCTGTTTTTCAGCTTGTTAACATCTCTTTGGCTGTGTTCATTCACCAGACCACTAACTAGCCCCATATTTTATAACCTAGCATATTCTGTGGCTCCAATCCATGTAGTTAATTTATGGTTCAATGTGTCATGTAAACCCAGAAAATTGAGTTTCACTATTGGTAAATGTGTCATATGAACACAGGTACAATGATTGCTGATCTGTTGAATATTTTTCTGCATCTTCTTTTAATTTCCCCTTCAGTGAGCTTCCTAGTTCAGATCTTGCATCAATCAACTCTGCTTCTAAATCATGCTGATAATTAGGCTAGTGACATACAGTAACTGAAATTTTGAGAGCATGTTGTGAGTGCTCTCACAAATAACTGTATCCACCAAAGAATGCTCAGGTTATCTTTCCTGGGAAGCCAAGCAAACGTTTATATAAATCATTGGGTTGCAGCCATCCACCATTTTTTAGAAGATGTTTACTTCTTGGGAGGAGAGCAATGGCAAATCTTGATAAAATAGTTAAGAGCAGAGACATCACACTGACAACAAAGGTCTGCATAGTTAAAGCAATGGTATTCCCTGTAGTAACCTATGGCTGCGAGAGCTGGACCATAAGGAAGGCTGAGCGAAGGAAGATAGATGCTTTTGAACTGTGGTGCTGGAGGAAAATTCTGAGAGTGCCTTGGACCGCAAGAAGATCAAACCAGTCCATACTCCAGGAAATAAAGCCAGACTGCTCACTTGAGGGAATGATATTAAAGGCAAAACTGAAGTACTTTGGCCACATAATGAGAAGACAGGATACCCTGGAGAAGATACTGATGCTAGGGAAAGTGGAAGGCAAAAGGAAGAGGGGCCGACCAAGGGCAAGATGGATGGATGATATTCTGGAGGTGATGGACTCGACTGTGGGGGAGCTTGGGGTGGCGATGGCCGACAGGAAGCTCTGGCGTGGGCTGGTCCATGAAGCCACAAAGAGTCGGAAGCGACTGAACAAATAAACAACCAAAGAATGCTCAGGTTATCTTTCCTGGGAAGCCAAGCAAACATTTATATAAATCATTGGGTTGCAGCCATCCACCATTTTTCTATTTAAAAAATATAAATATTATTGAAACATATTGTTTAAATAAAGATGATTCTAAAGGCTGGTGTTTTTCTTGCAATATAACAGTTCCCCATCTACTTTTTAAAATAAAAGTAATATTTTGAATATAATAATCAAGTGAGCTAAAGAATCTAAGGGACATTGTTTACCCCTATTCTAGATCCTGATGTAGATTTGTGTTATTGAGGTCCATTTTGATCCTTATAGGTCTCATTCTCTAAGTCCCCATATTCTCACAACAGCAAACTACTACTACAACTCTAATAAACGGGGGGAAAATAGCAGAGTATTGGCTTCTCTGTACACCTAAGCAAAAAATTCTTACCTCTAGCCACCAAACATTGGGGAAATATATTTACTCTTTTGCCCTGCTTGACATTCCATGTTGAAATCAGAATGCTGACAAGTCTTTGTGGTGTCGGGAACATCTGGTTGATTAGAGTTGGAAAATGAATGTTTCTTGGTTATAGCAAGACTTTGTGTATGTTATTCTCAAAATTATTTCACCCATATTTGCATCTAAGCTTATTGCTGAATTTAATGACTGAACTGTATAAAAGCTGACATGGTAAATAAGACTTAATCTGGACTCTCATGAAACTGTGAAATGTTAAAATTGGATGAGTATAATTAGCTTATTGATGGGGATACTTCATCCAATCTGCATGTTTAGAAACATTACTGAACAAGCCATTTTGTGATATAGCAACATTAAATTGGAACATTATATGCTCTGACAATGACCCTACAGAATTGTTAATCCCATAAAGATAATAGTATAAAAAATAACAAGAAAAAAATCTATAGTATACTTTCATTTCAAGAAATTAAAGGTGACGTAGCCAGAAAGTAAACTGCCATTCTTTTCTATAAGAAATGAAATTACAAGTGAAAAGTGCCAGAAGGATTGTGTTACAAAGGCTTTTATACCAATGTATCTTAGCCATGCAAATTATGCCTGCAATACAATGCACAATTATCCTACAGTAAATCCACAGGATCATGATACAGCTAGCCTGTCAAATAATTTGGACTATAATTCCTGTTAGCTGCAGCCTTAGCTACCAATGACAAGGGATTGTGGGAGTTGTAGCCAAAATAAGTGTAAGAAATTGTGGTGGATGTAATCTAAAAACCTCCACAGGGAAATTTCACTGAGTTTGATGGTTTTTCCTCAGAATTTCTCATATGATTTATCTGGGATCTTCCAAATTCTGCTTTCACTGTGGGAAAAAATCTAGTAAGATAGCAACTTACCCACTGGCAAATACAGTTTGCAAAATAACAGAAAAGGAGACCCAAAAATGCACATATAGCACAGTCTTGAAGTCTGTTTTTGTACTTATACCTCAAATTTTATCCTTTTCTTTTCCTTATGTATGGCTCTGGAATTGTGCTCATGCAGCTAAAGCTACATTTCCCAATACAGATGAGGGTTGAATTAAAAGTAATGCCTCCAATGTTATAAGTTGCCAACAGATGGTAGTAGGTGCTAGAATAGGCTGACCATATTTCCTTGAGACAAAAATGGGACATTGGGATGGCAAAATGGGATGGGGTTTTATGTAATATTCTGTATTCATGAAAAAGACAGGGGTCTCTGCCCACGGTCCACGCAATTGGCTCCCACCTGCGAACCCCACCCCCCAGTCTGTATGATTGGCTCCTGCCTGAAAACACCACCCCCTGGTCTACGCGATTGGCTCCCACCTGCAAACCCCGCCCCGCAGTCCACGCGATTGGCTCCCGCCTGCAAACCCCGCCCCCGGTCTGCACGATTGGCTCCCACCTGGCCAATCGCCCTCCTCTCTGCCTCTCCACCCTCCTTTGCCACACGCTGATAGGCGGGAGGGCTTCCTCTTCCGGGATAACTCCAATCGGCAGCTCTGGCTCGGATCGTCCTTCTGCACCATTCCCACCGGGTTTAGAAAATGGAACAAAATTGAGATTCTTATGAAAATGACAGGATGGTTGAAAAATGCTAAAAAAACGGGACTGTCCCATTCAAAATGGGACGTATGGTCAGCCTATGCTAGAAGCATATGCTGTGCTATATATATAGCGCATATATATATATATATATATATATATATATATATATATATATATCATATATGCATATGCTAGAAGCATATGATGTGCTCTTTAGCATGTGTTGTTTCACTTCAGTTGGTGGGAAGTTGCTCTGAGAAAAGATGTTGCTGTGGTTCAAGAAATGGAAAACCGTGGTGAGTTCTTGCCAATGTGCTTTAAGCACCATGATTGAATGTTGACTGCTGAAGGAGTCCTTCAAATTAAAATTCACTGCTGAATGCAGGTGGTTTATGGTGATGATGTGAATAATGTGAGTCGCTAGGCTGAAAATGTAAAGATGGAGAACTGGGAAGAGCTGACTTGTGTGATCAAGAGCAAAGTTGACAATTTCTGACAGCATCCAACAAATCTCAGATGAGAAAGGTTGATGAACTCATTAAGAACAATCACTGAGTCACTCAAAGGGAAATTGCTGCCAAGCTTGGTATTTCACAGTAACATGTAGGTCACATTATTGATGTTCTTCAGTATTGGAGGGTTTGTGTAAAATGGGTTCCTTGCATGCTGACAGCAGAGATGAAACCTTCAAGAGTGCAAATTTTCCAACAATTGTTGTCATGCTACAAGAATGAAGGTGAGACTTTTTTTTCATGGCATCATGACAGCCAACAAAATGTGGGCTCAGCATTTTGACCCAGAAATGAAATGTCAGTCCACAGAATATCATCACAAAATTCACCTGCAGGAAAATATAATGAAGTTTTGGGAGATGCAGATGGCTATTCAAATGTATTTCCTTTAAGCTGGCACTATTATCAACTCAGAGTGCCACACTGCAACACCCAAAACTTTGAAACAATGATTAAGCAGAGTTCAGAAGCACAAGAAGGACATTTTGCTGCAATATGAGAACACTAAGCCTCAAACTCCACAAGACACCCAAGAGGCAATTGTTAATTTGGATCTTGCCATCTTGCTCCATCTTCCATACAGTACAGACTTGGTGGCATGGGACTTTCACCTTTTCCCAAAATTGAAGGAATATTTTATAGGCATTTGTTTGACTCAAGTGAAGATGTAGAAAGGACGGTCAAAACCTGGATGAAGAGACAAAGTATGAAGTTCTTTTGAGATGGCTTTAAGAAGCTTGCTCACTGTTAGCAGAAGTGTGTCGCAAATGATGGTGATTATGTGAAGTAAATACAGGTAACAAAAGAGCTCATTTCAAGGACTGTTTTCCCATTTCATCTATTAAAATATCCCTATTTAAACTAAAATTCTGGAGATGGAGGTATTACTTATCATTCAATCCTGGTACAATCATTTTTTAAGATAATGTAAGCAGATAGAGGATTACAAGATAGAGAAAGCACAGCTTCTGGAATTCTTTCCAACCCTTACTTACAGCTTTGTTCTGGGTCACATGAGTGGAAAGGAAGAAGGAGGATGACTTAGAATGGTGGGATCAGATTCTGAGCTACTATGTGACTGCTTTTCCCATAGGGTGAACTTTTCTGGATTGTTTTCTACACAGTTCCTAGCCGGATCCAGCCCATTTTTTATTTCAATTTATCTTTGTTGGTTCCTCCCACTGTACCACATTTAGTTCCTTTCCATTTGATTTTTAGAATTACTCTGATAGACAGATGGACAGACAGAATCCCATGCCCCTGTACACAATTTCTGTATAATATTCCATTGGGTTGGAAACAACAGAAAAGGAACCAGCTGGTGCCTGCCTGTGGTGTTTCAAAACTAACATATTTCATGTTAAGGTGGCATTTGATAAATGAGTAGCTGGAGAGGAGGGGAAATGTAAGTTTACCTGTTTTCTATAAGAATTAGACTCCTCATGAATACACTGTCATAAATTAGGGATGTAAAAGAAATCCATGATGAGTTTATTTTTAAGTCAACTAAGATGATCTGCCAAAACAGAATTGATTATGGCACAAACAGGCATGGAATTCATGGAGTCTGCTAGTGTCTGTCTCAAAATGTATTTTGGCTCAAAAAATTCAGACAAAAAATGTGCATTTGGAGAAGATATGAAAAAAAGAAACCATATATCATGAAAAGTTTTATAACATGTACTAGTAAAAGGTGCATATAAAATACAAATGTAGAAAAATGCAAATATCATAGAAAGTTCTATCAATCATGCCCATATCAGAAGATAGATGCATGAAAAGTAATGTTGGGGTTAGTTATGTATAGTTATGGACTACAGTATAGTTATGGACTACAACAAGTGTGTATTTTTAACAAATTGCAGAATATTTGACAGAAGAGATTAAAATTTGAATGCTTACCAACATAGCCCATATTTGAAATCTACACATCCCTACCATAAATAAAAATCAGATATAGTTATATACTCCATATTTAATGTATTCTGCCATTCAGTCCATAATAATGTAGTCTTGCCAACATAACCTCCAAAGCTAAACAAAACTGAAAGGAATAAAAAAGTGCAATTTGAAAAATAAATCAATTTCAGAATATTTCTGGAGTTTAGTTCTTTATGAAGTTTATCCATGTTATCCAGGAATTTTTTTAATTTATTACTTTTTTCTCCTTAAATATAATTCTAACCTTAACCATATCTGATATGTAGAGACTGTTTCCAAACATTTGCTACAGAAATTCAGTAGCATAACATCAGTAAGTCATTCCGCTGAATTTGATTAACAAACGTTGAGTCAAGGACCCCAGATTTACAAACTTATGCCTTAAGTATGTGATGAGGCCTCATAGAGAACAGGTGTTTTTCCTAAATCCTACAGTCCACTTCCTGGAATCAGCAACAATTCCATCTTGTCTGAATTCAGTGTGAGCTTGTTGTCTCACATTTATTTATTATTTATTTAATTAATTTATATGACCGCCCATCTCCCCCCAACGGGGAACTCTGGGTGGTTTACAATAAAAAAGAATTAAAATAGAGCATACAATATAAAACATCAATTCATACAATTAATAATAAATAATTATAAAAATAAAATCCAGATGGACGAAAGAATGATAAAGGGAGGACTTTTTAGGATTAAGGAACAAGCCACCCCCATGAGAAACTATCCCTTCCTCCTTCCCATGCCAGGCAGAAGAACCAGGTCTTCAGATCTTTCCTAAAGGTCGGGAGGGAGGAGATCTGTCTCAACTCCGGGGGCAAGATGTTCCACAGTGTAGGAGCAACTACAGAGAAGGCCCGTCTCCTAGACCCCATCAGGTGACACTCTTTAATTGATGGGGCTCGTAGCAGGCCCTCCCTGAATGATCAATTTTCTGATAGCACCTAGAAGGATATCACTACAAAACTCCCAGGAGGAGACTAAAAGAATCCCCCCTCCCTCCCTGTATCTAGAATATCTAGGTAATCTTGTTCCCTCTAACCACTGCCTTCTCTACCAGTTTAGCTAAATATGGAATACTGGACATCAGCTATAAATTACTGACATCAGTTCCATAGATAGCTTCCAAGCAAATACCTCACTTCTGGGAACTCCACCTGCCAAAGAGAAGTTTTAATAAACCCATGGCAGATATATTACAAAAACTGTTCTTCCCAACAGTGTAAATGTCAAGATGAAAAGGCTTCTTTTTTTTCTTGATGGACTAACACTCAAGGCACATAGGCAGTGGGGGGTGGGGGGAATCCTAACTCCTTGGAGCACCTCCAAACTGGCATGTATGCTTTTTTGAGACAAAGTATGTAACAGCCAGAGTAGGCAGGCAGTGGGAAGTGGATGATTCTTTCAGGTTCTAGAGGAGATTCTGGCAATAAAAGGAATAACCAGACAAGCAGAGGACCAAGAGGATCCATGGCTACAGAGCAGAATATGATTGGGGGAACATCTGCAATAGACTGAAGATTCTAGAAGAACAGCTGGAAGGAGAGGCTGCTGGGCAAAGAAGCATATCAGTACTGAAAAAGAAAACCATATAAGTAGGCAGGCCTGCCTGGAGTAAGAACAATTGCAGAGCAAAAAGGTTGGCTTAAGTACTGGTGGTTTTCCATGGTACATTGGCTTAGAGGGAACCTGTGAGCACGTTCTCTTTCTTTTCTCCTTTGGGTAGTGCAGGGTTTTTCTCTCTTGGAAGAGGAAGCAAAGCTAGCTAAGAAGGGGATTATTTATTTATTATGTTTTTCAAATTTTGCCACCGCCCATCTCCCCCAGAAGGAGGGACTCTGGGGGGTTAGCATTCTGAATCCTGCAGTTAGGTAAGTAACTGTGGGAGAAGGGAGGAAGCAAATGCTGTGTGCATTTTAAGCTTAAGAAACTTTAGGAACTTTTCGAGAGGGGCTTGATAAATTCATGTAAGATATTTTTGTTAGGTTAAGCTTATGCTTAGGTATTCACATGTGCACTCACTTAAAATAAGAACAAGACATTGTATGCAAACACAACCAGCACCAGTTCTTTACTGCAATCCTTTGTGAGTAGTAATAGATTTCACTTTAATTAATATCTCAGTTCCATGTATGTCTGGATTGGTTCCTATTATTGCCCACCCTCTGACAAATCCCCAAATTCATTAGTAGAACAAAAATCCTTGAAGGCCTTGGAGAGAACTAGCAGGCAAGTAGTGGGTGTGAATTGATCCAAGGATCTTATCTACTGTACCTCCTTAAGAAACAAGCAATAACACTGGCTGAGACAGATGCTATTAAAAACTGAATTATACAGATCAGGTATATTACTATTTCAAGTGGCATCATATCTGGTTCAGATCCAAACAAATTTATCCTGAAGAATCATGCAAACTTGGATGGTGCTAGGGTGCACCTGAGGCCACCAAAGACTGCTAGAATTATAACTTTCTCTTTCTTCAGGGGTTTTATGTGACTTACGCTTCACCCCACTTCCAGTTCTTCTCATTACAACCCCATGAGGTAGATTAGACTGAATGACTATCATAATGCAGTGAGATTTCATAACAGAGAGTGAACTTGGAACTATTTCTCCCTAACCATGATTCAACATGTCAACCACTACTCCACACTGGCTCTAACTTTAACATAAAATAGGAACATTGTTGTAGTCTTTTTTGTTTATACAGTTTGACATATCTGCTTTCATCCTACTGAAAGCAAAGGGACGGGCTACTGGTTGTTAACTTGATTTCAATCAAACTAAAGCATGGTCAGTTTAACTAGGTTTAATCCATTGATACTGAAAACCATGAGAAGATAAATAGCAAGGAATGGAAATGGGAGATAGAAAGAAGAGTTAATTTTTGTTATTGTCTTAGCTGCACAACTGAATTAAAACTCAACCATTGGCCAACATAGTCCCTCGGATGGGGAATACAATTATTTCAGGATAGAGAAATGAATAAATAAGTAAAAGAACAGATGCAATTAGAACGACAAAATGTTCTGCATTCTTTAAAGCGTTTCTGCTGTTAATGTGTTTCTCATATATTCCTATAATCCTTGTACCACAAATTAAGCTACATCATTATAATTACATGTTAAAACCCAAGTAAGCACACAAGCACACTACCATTTTATGTCTTCCTTCCTGTGAGTATATAAATAAGTACTTCAAATGACTAAATTGCTCCCAAAGAAATAGGAATTATGTTGAAAGTACCCTAGTGCTGCTGGAAGGTGCCTACTGCAGTAGCTCCTGCTGTTTTATATGGCCTACAGAAATACCAGTCCTATTTCTGAACTTGTATTTCAAATTGTCCCCCAAGGAAGGAATAAAAAAAACACTCTTTTTCTGCAATCAATCCCTTTGTGTACTGATAATACTAGAAATACTAAAATGAAATTAAAAATAGTTCTTTCTATATTTTAACCAGCAATGGAAAATTTATTGCATATATTCTGATATCTTTCTTTCTCCTAAATAAGAGTTGAAAGTAAATTATAATTTATTATCATCTTGGGGGTAAAAGGGACATAGCACTTGTAGATTAATATGACAATGGAGACAGAAAAGAGAAAGTAAATATACATACTCTGTTTCAGAGAAACTTTAAAGCAAGAAGGTACACTACTAAAACTTAAGGGGATGTTTCCCTTTTATTGGAACTTATGGATATTACTTGGGGTAACCCAGCTGTGTTCTGTATGCCCCCCTCCACACACCACACACACACACATGTTATTCTATTGAAGGAGATTTTGGAATTTTAATTTTTTTTCCAGTAATAAGAAACCTTTTGCAATATTTTCAAATGTGTTTAAATCAGTGGGGAGAGCTATGGGGCAGAAATGGTGGTCTGTCATTGATTACTAATGTACTATCCAAACTTCATAACAATTTTACAATTTTAATGAAAATCAATTTGATAAATTGTCCACACATCTTAAAGTTGCCAAGGTTGAAAAACTCCGCATTGAACATTTCATTTCACCAGAAACATTGGGAGGGACTCTGCAGTCTGCAATGAAGGTCTTTTGGGCCTCAGATGTGCCTGGGCATTAGGGGCTCTCAGGACTTGACAGAATCCAAAAGATTCTTTAACTTGAATATACCACAGTATTAGAAGCAAACTCATTCTGACTCAGTACTGAAACTAAGAATATAATGAAACTTACATGATACTTTTCTTGGTATAAATAATTTTTAAGATTGATGATAACAGATAATGAAAGACAGAAGTGTTTGATGCTTTCTTTATAGGAAACTCCATACCCTGTGGGACCTGCATTGCCATACACATTTCACAGTTGCATAAATTTACTCTAAAGATACACAGTGTAAAGCAACTTTCAGAAGCCTCAAAACAGAGAACAAAAGTTGCTTTCTTTGTCATTAATCATCTTCTTTGTTTTGATGCAGTAGCCTTTGAAATAAGGGAATATATGCAAACAAGATTCATTTATATTTCTTCACTGAGTTGTCAGCAGAATTTTCCCTTCCTCTTAAATATTAAGAGAAAGGAAAGGAAAGGAAAGGAAAGGAAAGGAAAGGAAAGGAAAGGAAAGGAAAGGAAAGGAAAGGAAAGGAAAGGAAAGGAAAGGAAAGGAAAGGAAAGGAAGAAAATTTGGGAAATAAACTTATACTATATGTTTACAGATTGATTATATAGTAGATATATTATAATTTCTGTTTCTCAAAAACTAGAAGTATCTTTCTCCATTTTCTTTTTTATCTTTTTCATCTTTATCACTATTTATCATCTTTATCACTATTTATCATCTTTATCACTATTTATCACTATTACATATATATGTATTCAGGGTATATATAACATTTTGAAAACAGGCACTTATATTAAACCAAGGAACAAACTTTGAATACAGCCTCAGAAAACTTATTCCTCTAAATTTTGATGAAGAGTTTAACATCTATTAATTTGGACTCATATTTTTTTTCCAAATTCATTCATTTATGTACAGCAGATTTCCAAAATGTTTTCTCTTCAAATGATTTCATGTATTTTAAAATGTTGGATATATATTCTCTGAAAAAGAATGTGATCAAACAACTTCCTGGGTAGTTCATCATCATCATCATCATCATCATCATCATCATCATCATCACCATAATTTATTAAACTTGTATGCCACCCAACTCTCAATGACTCTGGGTGGCTCATTGTCTTGTGATCCCACCTCCCCCAAATTATATCTATATCTATTAGCAATAGATCAAATACTGTAATTTTTTCCTAAGTGCATAGTAGAAGTACATCATATTCAGTAGTGTTTTGTAATTTTTAGCAGCTTAGTTGTGTAATTTCTATTCTCAAGTCAAAGTGCAGAGATTTTCATTCCAGAAAAATGAGAAAGAGAAGATAGGAGGACAGTGGAATAGAAATTCCTTTATGTGCATGGAAGGTCACATAGAAAAATCTGAAAGATGTGAACCCTCCTTTCTTATTTATTTTTGTAGGAGAGTATTTATTTATTTATTTATTTCGTGTCCAGATCAAACTTTACTCTGCCAAAATGTAGCCACCGCCACACCTTTGTCATTAGCTTGCTGTAGGTTGTCGACAGTACAAGGCTCCGACAGTAATCGACACACCATCAGATGCTCCGGGTCTTGGATTTCTCCGCATTCATATAATGTATTGTCGTCAGCCAACAACCTCCACTTAAATAAATTCATCTTGCACCTTGGTACCCCCACCCTCATCCTATTCATTGTCCTCCAAATTGTATAAGGGAGAGTAGGAGAGTATGACTGTGAAACATTGGAAAATAGTAATAATTTTTCCTTCCTCTTCTGAGAGGTTGGTGTTGTTGTTTTTTCTGGAAGCCAGTGTGGAGTTTCTAGAAGATGCACATTTTCCTTCCCCTACTGTAAGCAATAGAAGCAACACAAATCTTTGTACTTTTTCAACCTCGCAGCCAGCCAGCTAGTAATAAAAGGAGCTCTGACAGAAAAAGAAGTGTAGGAGCTGGTGCTGCTGCTGGCAATGTACATGTGTGTCCAGAGGCTACAGTCTTTAGTGAAAGGAAGAAAGAAGGCTCAAATCCAGGGAAGAAGATGCAAGACAGCAAAGAATGGCTAGAGCATCAAGGGACCAAGAAGAAGACAGGCAGTTACAGGCAGCTTGATTAAAAGGAAACCAGAATTGCTGCAGAAAAGCAAAGAATAGAGAAGCAGAAGAATGAGGCTTTCCCTAAAGTGACTCATCCACTGGACACAGCTAGAAAAGGAATCTGTGGGGAGAGAAGCAGTTTGAGAGCAAAATGCTGTAGAAAATAAGAGAGAGAAAGTTCAAGTTGATAGAGAGGGTGCAGTGAACCCAGCAGCTTTAGAGGGACATTTACTGATTTTGCAGAGACTGTATTACAGTTCCCCCCCCCCCCATAGGTTATTGTGTTCCCAAAATAAAAGCTGTGAAAATAAAGAAATATGGCAGACTAGTTATGTGAAGTTGAATGAAATATACTTGAGTACTCTCTAAATAAATAAATAGGAGAATAGAAATTAGCCTGGGGATTAAAGAGTAGGAATAAATGAGGCCAACATGTAGGAAGGAGTTAAGATAAAGGCTTTATGTTTGTAAAACTGAAGTTCTGAATTTATGTCAACATTCACAATAAAGCCACCTTTGTGTGGGTTAAACACAACCCTGCTCATCTAGATGTTTGTGCATGTACCAAAAATGAATCAATGACATTCTGTGTAGAAAAGAGCAGTGTAGGAGAAAAGGGAGACTACTAACAACAAAAATCCACAGCTATGTAAATGCATCATAACAAAATTGACAACTACATGGAAAAGACCAAGTAAAATAATGTCCATTCTGAGTGCTAGCTTTCTTATAGAATGGACAGGATGATTCCTACACTTCAGAAAGCCACTGGCTACTATTGGTTTCCTTTGGTCTTTAAGAACTACAGTTTCCAAATTAGACTAGGATTTTGCTTGGACCACAATAATATTCACCATGGCACTTTAATCTTGATTCATGACATGCAGATGATGATTTCTGCTTGAGTGAGCAGCAGCAGATAAATAAGAAAATATATCCATTGCCTAGGTTCATAGATTATGCTAAGCCAAAATATTGTTTTTGATATAATCTAACGTATGAACCCATCCGTTTATGACTCAGTGTTATATAAGAAGCAAATAATTGTGATTTATTTTTTTAAGCTTAGTTTATAATGTAGCCTGTACTATATCATGTAGACAGGTAAAGACATCCTGAGCATGAAGTGATTGCAATCTCAAATTTTGGTCTAGTGGATAAAGAGAATTAACTATTACTTTAGAGTGGGAGTTAGGATGACAAGTGTATCTTAACATTCATTGGCGATCATTGGCGATCACTCGTAGCCGAGTAAGATTGTCTTCCAAAGGTAAAATTTTAACAGTGGATCCGTAAGTGGCTATAAAGGCCAATTCTGGATCCGCACAACCTCCCACAATGAGGGCATAGGTTTCCGGGTGGGAGACGGTCATGATGAGGGTTTGCCTGACGTGCCTTCCTTTTAGCTCTTTTCTCCTTTTCGCCCTGTACTCGTGCTTCTTCAAAGTCCATAGCACCATTAATAAAGGCTGACCTCCAATTGAAATGCTCATGTGTTAGGGCTTCCCAGTTCTCAATGCTGATATTACATTTTTTTAAATTAGCTTTGAGAGTATCTTTGAATCTCTTTTGCTGTCCACCAATATTCCGTTTTCCATTCTTAAGTTGGGAGTAAAGTAGCTGCTTTGGAAGACGATGGTCAGGCATTCGAACAACATGACCGGTCCAGCGAAGTTGATGTTGGATGATCATTGTTTCAATGCTGGTGGTTTTCGCTTCTTCTAATACGCTAACATTAGTCCGCCTATCTTCCCAAGTAATTTGCAGAATTTTTCGGAGGCAGCGTTGATGGAATCTTTCAAGAAGTTGGAGGTGGCGTCTGTAGAGGGTCCATGTTTCACAGGTGTACAGAAGGGTTGGTAGTACAATGGCTTTGTAAACAAGCATTTTGGTCTCCCTGCGAATGTCCCGATCCTCAAACACTCTACGCTTCATTCGGGAGAAAGCTACACTCGCAGAGCTCAGGCGATGCTGAATTTCAGCATCGATGTCGGCTTTTGTAGATAGATGGCTGCCGAGATAAGAAAAGTGGTCAACATTTTCTAAAATGACACACCTTTAAGCTGGATTGATGGCGCTGCAGAGGGATTGGTTCGAACTTGCTGGTAAAGCACTTTGGTTTTTTTAATGTTAATCGAGAGGCCGAGCTTTTCATATGCTTCTGCAAAGGTGTTTAGGATAGTTTGAAGATCTTCCTCGGAGTGTGCACAGACTACGTTATCATCAGCATATTGAAGTTCTATAACAGAAGTTGTAATTACCTTATTTTTTGCTTTCAGCCTACTAAGATTAAAAAGCTTTTCATCTGTTCGATATATAATTTCTACACCAGTAGGAAGTTTCTCTTCAACAAGGTGTATAATCATAGCAATGAAGATAGCAAATAAGGTTGGAGCAATAACACATCCCTGTCCAGAGAGCAGTACGATTTACAGTATCAAAAGCTTTAGTCAGATCAATAAACACCATGTACAGAGGGCGGTTTTGCTCCTTGCATTTTTCTTGAAGCCGTCGTGCAGTGAAGATCATATCCACTTTTCCCCTGGAAGGGCGGAAGCCATTTTGCGTTTCAGGGAGGATGTCTTCTGATACAGATAGGAGACGGTTTGCGATGATCTTTGCCAGGATTTTGCCTGCTGTGGCTAGAAGGGAGATGCCTCAATAGTTTCCACAGTCTGTTCTATCACCCTTTTTAAAGTTTTTAAAGTTTTTAACTCACTCGCTGGATCGTCACCTTGTTGTGGTGAGTGGGCTTGTGTGTTCCCAATGAACCCTGTGAGCGAAGCCGTTGGGAGTCATGTACTCCTGGTAGGGTCACCAATGGCGGTAAGGTCCAGGGGGAGGAACCAGACAAAGAACGATCCAAGAAAGTCCTCAACGGCAGAACAGGCGGAAGATAACAAGGTGTATTGTTACAACGGCTGCGAAGGCGGATGAAGGCTGCAGCTCCTTTTTTACACAAAAACTTCATAAGCTCATCGAAAATATCTGGATGAGGGAGGAGATTCCAGCAGACTTTAGAGATGCCATAATTATCTTAACATTATAAAGTTGTAAATAAGAACTAAGATTTTAACATCCTAAAGGGTTTTCTTAAAAATACAGGACAGAGAATGATCAGTTATTATTTTTCCTCATATTTAAATAATAAAATCTCCAAATAGACTGATAATATTCTAAATCAGAATATTATCTGATTATACCCCTTTCATAGTTGAATGGAAGCTATTTCTTGATAGTGTTATGCCTCATAGTTTTGTCTGATTACAAATGTCAATGTTCACAAACACAAACTTGTTCACAAACTTGAACATTGACATTCTGGGAGTCAGTAAATTGGAATGGGCAGAAAGGATCCCTTTACTTCAGAGGAGCATCAGCTATTCTGCTGTGGACAAGAAAATCATAGAAGAAATGAAGAATGTAAAGTAATTTACAAAATAGTGTTAAAGTCAACACTCAACATCCCCCCCCCAATAAATGACAGGGCAATCTCAATTTAAGTTCAAGGCAAGTCTTGATTATGCTGATCCAAGTCTATTCTCCAACCACAAATGCGTAGGAAGCTGATACTGATTAATTATATGCTGACTTCATACACCTTGTTAACAAGATACCAAAAAAGACATCATATTCATCATAGACAGCTAGGATGCTAGTCAGAAGAAAGATTCTGGAAAAATGGGGAAATCTGCCCTTGTTATACAAAATGAAACAGGAAACAGACTAATAGAGTTCTAGCCAAGATACATTAAGATACAAGATATATGAGAGTCAGTTTGGTCTAGTGGTTAAGGTGCTGGGCTAGAAACCAGGAGTCTGTGAATTCTAGTCCCACCTGAGGCATGAAAGCCGGCTGGGTGACCTTGGGCCAGTCACTCTCTCTCAGCCCAACTCACCTCACAGGGTTGCTGTTGTGGGGAAATAGGAGGAGGAAGGAGTATTAGGTATGTTCGCCGCCATGAGTCATTTATAAAAATAATAAAGGCGGGATAAAAATTAAATAAATAAATAACTAAAATTAGTGTTAATTTAGCAAATATTTTTTCCAACAACCCAAAGATGACTCTACACATAGACATAGCTAGATGGACAACATCAAAACAAAAAATGAAGGAGCTCTATTCAGTCAATAAAACAACAGCTGGTGCTGACAGCAGCTGAGACAATTCTAGCAGAATTCACCTTAAAATAAAAAAAGAAAAGTATCAAGCCAAGAAAATGCAATCTCAGCAATATTATATATGATTATAGATTTGATAAATAGAGACCCTGAAGAATTCTGGTCCAAAATGTATGATATCATTAAATATGAAGAAATTTAAAATATGCTGCACTGTGAAAAGTAAAAAAAAGGTGAAAAGACTATCTAAAGATTGAAAATAGATGAAGGCAAAAACCAGACAAAAACACAGAAAAGGCAACAGTGACAAGTAAAATTTACCCAATTAAAAGTTGAATCCAAAGAAGAGCAAAAAGAAATGAGATATACCATCAAGCAGTGCAAAGAAATTGAGTCTAAGAATAGAATGAGAAGAACAAGAATATGACAGAAATAAAAAACTTTATGCAAAGATGGGCACAAATCGATAATAAAGAAGGCAAAGATCTAACTGAGAAAGAAGACATAAAGAAGAGATAGTGAAAATATGTGCAAGGACTATATAAAAAGGATTACCCAATCGCAGATACGTACATATGAAAGTATGATCACCAAGCTAAAACTAGACATTTTGGAAACTGAATTTAAATGGGCTCTAGCATTCAGCAATGTATGGAATGAGAACTAGCAAATGTACAAGCTGTTTTAAGAAGAGACAGAGGCACCCAGGATCTGATTGCAGACATGTTATATTTAGTGGAAAATACGAGAAAGTTCCAAAAAGACATGTAGTTTTGCTTTATTGATTATACGAAGGCTTTTGACTATGAAGGACACAACAGATAGTGGATAACTCTTAAAAATATGGATGTCCTGCACAACCTCATCTGCATATTGAAAAATGTGTATGATGACTAGGAAACTGTTGGAATCCGCCAAATCCAGCATGCCTCGTTAGCATATGGGTGATTGCTCTAGGAGGCAAAACTCTGTGCTTCTAGAGGAAGCTGCTTGTTGTCCTTCTCACTTCCTCTCTCTCTCTGTTCCTTCCACCAACAGAGAAGCAGCATGCAAGCTGCTCTCCCTCCATCTTGGCCACAAGGATGGGCCTAGGAGATTCCCCCCCCCCCTTTCTCCACGCAGCCTCTGGCAGCAAACAGGGCCAGAGGTATGCAGTTTAGGAAACAAAAAAGGAGAACTGAAACCAATTTTCTATTGAAATGGCTGTACCTGGACAAAATAAATGTAAGAACTCTTGTACAGTTATAGAGCAACTAATATGTTCAAAATTGAGAAAGGAGTATGCCAAGGTTTTATACTGTCCCCTTATTTATTTAACTTAGATGCAGAATATATAATGAGAAATGCTGGATTAGAAGAAACAGAAATCGAAACTAAAATTGCTGGAAAAAGTATTGACAACTTCAGCTATGCTAGTGATGCATAACATTTGGTGTCTGGAAGTGAAGAAGATTGAAAGAATCTATAGCTGGACTTGAAGATGAGAAAGCAAAAGCCAGTCTGATTCATTCTCTCTCTCTCTCTCCCTTTCTCCTAAAATTATGTCAGCTGCTAGTGCCAATCCAATGCAAATAGGGGGAGAAGTAGTAATCACAACCTTTATCTTCATAGGAACAGTGGCTACAGCCATGAAATAGAGATGTCTCTGTTTGGGATAAAGATTATGACAGATATAGAGAAAATATTAATGTACCGAGACTTCACACTGGTATCAGAAATATGTATGGTCAAGGCCATGGTTTTTCCATCCTGAGGCTGAATGAAGATGAATTGATGCCTTTGAACTATGGTGCTGAAGAAAATAGCTCAGAATACCTTAGACTATTAGAAAAACAAACCATTCAATACTAATTGAAGTAAAACCAGACTGCTAAAGCTTAAATATTTTGGACCCATAATGCCGAAGCAAGAGCCTGGAGAAGACCCTGATGCTTGGAGGTATCAAAGGCAATAGAAAAGAGGCTGGGCGAAACAAGATGGCTAAGATAGTATCACTGATATCATGGACATGAGCTTACACAAACTAAAAGAAGCAGTTACTGGTTTCATCATCAGATCACAAAGAGTCAGAAGCAACTAAACAACAACAACAACATTCTAAAATGTCACCAAGAGATGTGTGAAGAATATTGCATATTCTGAGCACTGCCACCAAGAGGGAAGAGCCTGTAACTCTCCCTTAGTGCAATGCTTACATGTTAAAGGAGCCATAGTCTCTATTCCATAGTTTGGTTTTTAAGTATGTTGTACAACTGGTGCCCAGAAGCTTCAACGAAGCCAGGATTCTGTAACTTTCTGAAAATGGAAGCATAGAGCTATGATAAGCAAGAACTAGATATTTCCATTTCCCTCAGAGAAAGAAAGAAAAGGAGAGAGAGATACAGCTGCAGTCTTGTTGCTTCTTCAAACGGGAAGCATTCTCAGCAACAGAAACATATTCACACTTTCAGGCATAGTGAAATATTTTCTAATCTGAACATCCTTTAAAAAGAGGTAAAATCAATAAGTGCCATGAAAAAAAAAACTTCAAAGAGGGACCTCCTGTCAATGACAGAGGTTCTTTAGCAATGTAAAGTCTTTGAAGAAAGGTTCCCAGTGCTGGGAAGACTTTGAAGTGACAGAAAGCAGGCATTGATAATTACAGAAAGGTGTGGTGTCCAGCAGAGATAGTAAAAAGATATAACAGAGGTATGTGTGGGGGAAGGTTGAGAAGTGGCACAGGCAGTGGCTGACCCTGTTCACCAGGACCCTTAAAGGGAAAAAAAGGACCTGCAAGGTCAATTCTGTATCACTATGAAAGAAGCAATTTGCAAAACAGGAGCTCTGGATAAGGCTCAAGAACCAAATTACATTTCCAACATGTGTTTATGAAGCAAGGTATTATCCTTTTCTCTAATGCTCTAAAGTTTCAAAACACATGAAGTACTGTATTTTCCCCACATTTTAATCTTCTAGTAGCTTTCTGAAAAATCATCATCATCATCATCATCATCATCATCATCAATTATTTTATCACATCTCTTTTAGTTGGTTATTATTTACCTACCTCAATAGTGACAAGAAATGGGAGAGAATTTATTTTAGATAACAATGGTTTCAAAACTTACTTTCAGGGAACAATTTCTGCACTCCTGTACATTTCTAATGTTCTTTTATATATTACGGAGGACATATTCGAGGCTTTTTGTGAAAAAGCAGAAACAGTGTGTAGGAGTATCATTCCTTCCAATATAAATCCGAGTGGATTAGAGAGAGTCTTGGCTGTTGCAGACTCCAAAACTTCTCCAAAAGTTGCTGCCAAATTGTAATTTGTAATATGACAAGATGGAAAAATTATTAATATAGGGACAGTCCTCATTTTAACTGTGCCTTGCTCTTTAAAAACTTTGAAAGATTTGAAGAGGAGCTCCCTTAATTTGCTTGAACATGACTGTCTCCATTATTTGCCATAACTCTTTCTTGCTGTCATGCATTTCCTGAAAATTGTGATAAGGCCTTGAGAAAGTAACAAATGTGTTATTACATAAGCTAAGTGAAGATGATCGTGAAGGCTGACTCTCTAGCTTAAAGGTTCTGCTTTTTAATGCTAGTAAAACATTTTTTATCCAGGATTTAATCCTGGATGAAAGCCTTACCTTGGCATGTATCACAGAGACCTGGCTGAAAAAGGGAGACTTAATCTTTCCCAATTCTGTCCACTGTGTGGTGCAGCATGCCAGGGATGGAGGACAGAGAAAGGTGTAGCCATACTTTATTAAAAATCCATCTCACTTACCAGAAGGCCCATCTGTTTGAAATGTTGCTTTTGTTAGGCACAGGGGTTTTTAAAAGTCTTTAAAAGAAAATCTAACCTGGTCATGGTTTGCTGCAGGGCTGACATATGACCCCAGAGGAACCTAGGCATTTGCCTCAGGTGCCACAATTAGTGGACATGGAACAAGAGGGCAAAGGCTTCATGTGAGCATGGGAGACTGTCTGTTGGCTACTAGATGGCAGCAAAGAGGCACACAAAACTCTAACTCTAGTGGTAATCTTGAATTTCGAAGTCCAATTTTAGTACTGATGCAACCTGCCAGCACTGCTCTACCCCTGAAAGCACCGTGACCTATCGCAGCTGCCTTTCCTCCATGAGACTGGCTTGTGTGTGTAAGGCAAGCCCTGAGCACCAGAATGTAGTTCCTAGGTCTTTAACTGATTACTAATGTTGGAACAGAGGGCCCTTCAGGCCTTGGGGTTCCAAGAGTTCTACATATACCCCTGTTGTGGATGTCAAATACCTATTGGGTTAGATGACTGAATAATCAGGCAAGTTGGTACTGAAGTCTAGATGGCAACTTCTTGTGTAAACATTCAGGTTTATGATCAAAGTAGGTCACTGAGAGTACAATTTCAGACACACATGCTCACACATACAGCAGTGTCTTGCAGAAGTCATTATGGGAGAGTTATATACATGAATATGCTACTGGACATAAATCACTACATTCAAGAACCTGTTTAAGCATTGGGTTCCACCTCATGCAATTCCCTAAGATTAGGCATTTCATATTAGCCACACATTTCACCACAGTTGGCAATACCTCTGCTTGGTAGCCACACAATTCACTTCAATTGCAGTACTAATACCAGTACTTTTAATCACACAGGAAATAAACTATGAATTATGGATCATAACACACTGGCATAACAATAGAGCCAGTTTGGTCTAGTGGTTAAGGTGCTGGGCTAGAAACCAGAAGACTGAGAGTTCTAGTTCCGCCTTAGGCATGAAAGCCAGTCCCTCTCTCTCAGCCCAACTCACCTCACAGGGTTGTTGTTGTGGGGAAAATAGGAGGAGGAAGGAGTATTAGGTATGTTCGCCACCTTGAGTTATTTATAGAAATAATAAAGGCGGGATAGAAAATAAATAAATAAATAAATAAAATAATATGATCATGTTTTATAGAAGCTTTTGTAGTAATCAAAGTAGAGGTTTTCAAACATGAATAAATGTAGACAGATTATCCAGAAAAGGGAAGTAACATATAGCCAACACTAAGATGATACAGTGGTATGATGGAACAGATAGAATAATTACAATATCGAAAATAAACTCTAACCTGTATTCAAAACAAACCTTTCTCCACCTAGCCTCTGCTCTGAGGAAGAGAGTATTTGTGTACAAACATGTGAAATATATGAGTCATACCTGGATTTCACAAAGTGACCAAGACTTTGAATGTTAGTCCATTGCAGGGAATTCCCCAGAGCTTTCTAGAATACACTGTAATCTACAGAGATTGATTATAATAATATGTAGAGGAAAAATTGCAAGGATCTAAGTATGAATAAAAACTGATTTAACCATTACCCAGATATTGATATTAATTCCCCACTTACAGAAAACCACCATTCTTACCCAGTCAAGATAACCAAATCAAGCACATGTTCCACTTCATTTGAGGTCAATAAGATGCTGAGGACAAGTTTGTCATGGAAGTCTAACCCCCAGATAAGCTTCATTCTCAGCACTCAAACTACTCTTGAATTCCTTTGGAGACAAGGAAAGTCTAGGAGTATTATTTAGCAAAAAGATGTTTATAAAAGAAGCACTTGAAAGTGGAAAACAATAAACCATCTATAGAAGAAAAAATAAGAAGCTTTGAGTAAGAAATAAATTGTTTGTTTTATTGAGGTATTGCCACTTTGGAAGTTTCTGACAGTTCTTCCATCATCAAGAAGATTGTGAGGTCAAAACAGTTGTTTTCAATTTAGTAATGACTCAACAGCTCAACATGGCTTCAATTAAAATAACAATTAAGTTTTATACTTACATAATGCTTTATACGCTCATAGCACTTTACAGCTACTAGCTAATGAATTTTCACCATACCCTTGTGAAGAGTTATCTTCACCTTAAGTACAATTAAAGTGGCCCATTAAGAGTTTAAGTTCAATGTATTCAAGTTTTCATCACACCAGAATGCAAAGATATGTCTATTAAATAAGAAGAGACTTATTACTAAGAGCTTTTGGATATTCAAATCCTCTGAAATTCAAAAAAAAAAAATGACAATAGACATTTAAATCAAAAACTGTGGTCCTGTAAAGCAGTCAAACTTCCCATAGTTAGGACAAGAACTTTGCAAGGATACATGACAGACTGCTAGTTATAATAAAATGAAGAAGGCATGAGCAACCTATGAATATTATCATAAGAATTTCCAGTCTCTTGGCAAATACAACTATGTTCGAAAAGCCTAGCCAACTTTTTTTCCCCCTGAATCCCATTTCAGAATCCAGAGTTATCTGTGCTTCTTATGATTTAACTGAAAGTGTGAAGGAATTCCCCAACTGTTACAAACCTTATAAACTAAATTTCTTCCCACGTATCTGAAGACCTTTCTGGGAAAATTTCCTCCCTTCCAGTGACACATTGACTTGAATGCTGCAGAAAGACCAACATCCCAAGTACCCAGGATGTTGGAAATGTAAAATAAGGTGAAATAATAGAATCATAAAGTTGGAAGCAGGCATTAAGGCCAGCAAGTCCAACCCCTTGCAGAAATCCAAATTAAAATATCCCTGTCAGACAGATCCCTGACTATCAGCTTTTGCTTCAACATGTCCAGTGAAGTTCATTCAGCATCTGTCTTCTGTTAATTTAAGACCACTATTATATGTCCTATGATAAAGGATGATAAAGGATAAGCTCCTGGCAGGAGCGGGATGGGGGTTATGCATTCGTCCTTGTTCTGCTTGACCTCTCAGTGGCCTTCAATACCATCAACCATGGTAACCTTCTGGACTGGCTCCATGGATTGGGAGTGGATGGCACTGCATTGTGCTGGTTCTGTTGTACTGGATCAGTACCAGTCAGTGGCGATTGGGGGGAGGGAGATATCTTGCCCTCAGCCCATACTATGTGGGGTTCTGCAGGGTTTGGTGCTCTTTCCACTTCTATTTAACATCTACATGAAGCTGCTGGGTGAGCTTATCCATCACCATGGTGTGAGGTATCATCAGTATGCTGATGATACCCAATTATACATATCTTCCCCTGGCAAATTGATACTGTTGATGTCCTATCCCAGTGCCTGGAGGCTGTGGGGATCTGGATGGGGAACAACAGGCTTCAACTGAGTGGCTCTGTGTTTTAGGGCCTTACAGTTCTGGGATTATACCATTGCTGGTAATAAATGGGGTTGCATTGCCCCAAACTAACCCGGTGCACAACTTGGGGGTCCTCCTGGACTTGCAACTCCTGCTTGAAGAGCAGGTGGCTGTAATAGTATGTGGGAAAGACCTTGGGAGATGGGGTGAAGAGATGCTGATTAGAGAATTGTCAGATAAGAGACAGCATCGCCCACAGATGGATAGTGGGCAGGGCAAGAGGCTCCGAAGGGACACTCCCTAGTTTCTCGGGCTGTAAAGGAGATGGTGGGAGAATTGTACTTTCAGACTTGCAAGATTCTATTAATGTAGCTTTACAGTAAAGTAAAATTAGCTTATCTGTTCATGTTTCCTGTCTGGTCTACCTGGTAAGACTGACAGTGGCAGATGTGGCTAGGAGGGCCTTTGCACAGCTTCATGTTGTGCTCCAGTTGCGCCCATTCCTGGATCAGAAGACTCTGCTCATGGCCACTCATGCCCTGGTCACTTCCAGAAGCTTCAGCTGCTCCAAAATGCAGTGCCGTGGGTAGTTATGTGTTTCCAGAGAATGGCACACATTTGTTCTGTTTGGAGTATGAGACCACCAGAACCTTTTTGAAGGAAATAGTTTTATTTACAATTAAAACTATTTACAAATGGCAAAAGTCTTTCAAGCACATAACTGTAGATCAACTTGGATCAACTGGACTTCACAGCAGGTTGCACTTGGAAGGCTTGGCAGCTCTGCAGTAACACTGGCTAGCGTTCACAACAAGTTGAGTAGACCAAATTCCTCTGAAGCAATGATACAAGACTGGCTGGAATTGCAGGACTAAACTAGATTCATGGAACCAGGCTCTTCTGAAGCACTGAGGCAGGGCTGGACTGGATTTACAAGACAAGGCTGAACTGGATCCACTGGACAAGGTTCTTCCAGAGTGACAAGGCGACACTGGGCAAGGCTGGACTGGATTCCCTAGACAAGGTTCTTCTGGAACAACAGGACAATACAGGACTGGACTTGCAAGGCAAGGCTGAACTCGTTTCTCTGGACAAGATTCTTCTGGAGCAACAAGACAATACTTAACTGGATCTGCAGGGCAAGGCTGGACTGGTTGCACTGGACAAGGTTCTCCTGGAGCAACAGGACAATACTGGACTGGGTAAATTATTTTTAATTACTGTTTTCTATGGTTTTATTGTACACTGCCTGGAGTCATGTTTTGTGAGATAGGTGGTATATAAATATGATAAATAAATAAACAAATAGTATAATATAATATACATGTAATTTCTGTGACTTGTTAACTAAGAAGTCCTTAGCTTCCAAACATTTAAGTGTATATTTGTTTTTAAGCACAATTTAAATTCATTCTTCTGTCAGAAGGGGACGTGATGGCTCAGTGGTTAAAATGCAGGCTTGTCGATCGGAAGGTTGCAAGTTTGGCGGTTCGAGACCCGAGCGCCATGTGATGTAGTGAGCTCCCGCACTCGCCCCAGCTCTTGCCAACCTAGCAATTTGAAAGCATGCAAATGCAAGTAGATAAATAGGTACCACTTCGGTGGGAAGGTAACAGCGTTCCGCACGCGTCATGCCGGCCACATGACCATGGAAGCATCTTCAGACAACATTGGCTCTTCGGCTAACAAACAGAGATGAGCACCGGCCCCTAGAGTCGTATACGACTGTGCAAGGGAACCTTTACCTTTACTCTGTCAGAATCATTAAATAGGATAATACAGCTCTTCAAATTCTCAGTTCAAAAAATAATCTAACCTGAGACAAGTCAGTGTTGCAGATTTAAGAAGTTTTTATACAGTATCCATTGGATTACAACAGTCTCTTGAAATTCTGAACTGCTTTTAAGTACTGCAAATGGGATTTTTCATGGAATTCCTCCCTACTCCCTCCCCTAAAACTAAGTCCAGCATTAATGAATCATTTCTTGCCCACTGAAAAAATACCAAATACATACATTTGCACAAGTACACAATTTTTCTCCAATCTAGTGCCCTCGAAATGAGCATGTATGGTACCTCCTAGGATCCAACTTTGCCTAGGGATTCTGGAAGCTGTCGTCCCTGCACAACTGGAAGATGGAAGATTTGAGAAACTTATATTGATCTGGAACATCACCTAAACCATACCCTTGGTATGAATGTGGACCCCCCCAGGTGAGAGACGAGGAGGGGGAGCCAAGATTGTATGGGTATGTAAGAGTACCCCCTGGGTGAGAGCCAGGTGGGGTAGGAGTGACTGTTGGTGGGTGTTGGTACCTCTCCCTGACCAGTGAGAGAAGTTGAGGGAGAGGTACAGAGTGTGAGTGGGGGTGGTGCTGGACCCTAACAGTGCCGAGAGCGAGAGCTGGTGCACTGGGGGGTCTTGTCACTGCCCAACATTGTGTGGGACTGGATGATGGATGAATGGGATAAGGGACCCTTGATTAAGCCCAGGAATTCCGGAGGCCTGGGAGTTGAGGCTACTAGGCCAGAGCCGGGAATCTCTGGGGGCTGTATGGCGGGCTATTTGATTCAGGTGGTGACGGGCAGGGGACGGTATGATGGGAACCGGAGGGCAGGCCATCATCGGGGAAGGCGCCCCCGGTGTTTGCTACCGGTGGCGCGTTCCAGCCCCCCGAGTTCATACCCAGGCCCTGGTAAGCAGATCCTCATGGGCTCCGGTCTCCGACTGCTGCTGCTGAATGCTAGGTCGGTGAAGAACAAGGCCCCCCTTATAGGTGATCTAATCATAGAGGAGGGGGCCGACCTGGCGTGTATTACCAAGACCTGGCTGGGCCCAGAGGGGGGAGTAGCCCTCTCGGAGATGTGCCCAGCCGGGTTTCGGGTGTGGCATCAGCCGAGACACCGGGGCAGGGGAGGAGGGGTGGCAGTTGTCATCCGAGAGTCCCTTGTGGCCTTCAGGGGAGCTGCTCCACAAGTGACCGGGTGTGAGACCCTGTTTTTCAAGTTGGGTTCACGAGAACAGTTGGGAGTGTTGCTGCTGTACCAGTCTCCCTGCTGCGTAGCAACCTCCCTGCCTGAGCTGCTCGAGGCTGTCTCGGGGTTGGCAGTGGAGTTCCCCAGACTTATGGTTCTGGGGGACTTCAATCTGCTGTCTCTGGGACGGTCCTCGGAGGTGGCCCGGGAGTTCATGGCTACCATGGCAGCTATGGGGCTGTCTCAGATTATTCGTGACCCGACTCGTGACAGTGGTCTCACCCCGGACTTAGTTTTCTTGTCTGAGCAGTGGCAATGTGATCTGAGGGGAGAGTTACATCTTTCCCCATTGTCATGGTCAGACCACGCCCTGGTGACCCTGAGACTCTCTTGTGCTGCCCCACTCCACAGGGAGGCGGGACCCATTCAATTGGTCCGCCCCCGGCGACTGATGGACCCAGTGAGGTTTCAGAAGGAGCTGGGGGTTATTCCCGAGGACTTGCTTCACGGTCCAGTGGAGGTCCTCGCCGCAGCCTGGAATAAGGCAGCGGCCGGAGCCCTGGACAAGATCACGCCTATGCGACCTCTCCGGCCCTGCTCGACCCGCTGCTCTCCGTGGTTCACGGAAGAGTTAAGGGCTTTGAAGAGGGTTAAGAGACATCTAGAGCGCCGCTGGAGAAAGACGAAGACTGAATCTGACCGAACACAAGCTAGAGCCGCAGTTAAGGCCTACCTTGTGGCAGTAAGAGCAGCGAAACATGAATATTTCTCCGCTCTTATTGCGTCCGCAGAATGCCGCCCGACGGCCCTTTTCAAGATTACAAGATCACTTTTGGGTCGGGAGCAGGGGGAGACCCATTTACAGGGCCGTTCGGAAGAGTTTTCTTAGCATCTGCAGGACAAAATAGCTCAGATTCATTCCAAGTTGGACTCCAAGCATGAGACAAGATCTGGGGAGATGCCAGGGGCTCGTACTTACCACGTTATCTGGGAACAGTTTGATCCTGTTGCGCCTGATGAAGTAGACAGGATCCTCTGGATTGTAAACGCCACCACATGCCAGCTTGACCCATGTCCCTCCTGGCTGGTGAAATCAGCTAGTGAGGTGACATGTGGCTGGGTCCAGGCGATGATTAATTCGTCCTTGAGTGAGGGGGTGTTCCTGGCTGCCTTTAAGGAGGCGCTGGTGCACCCCCTCCTCAAGAAACCTTCCCTGGACCCTACAATCCCGGGCAATTTTCGCCCAGTCTCCCACCTTCCCTTTTTAGGAAAGGTGGTTGAGAAGGTGGTGGCGTTGCAACTCCAGAGGATTCTGGATGAAACTGATTATCTGGACCCCTTCCAGTCAGGTTTCAGGCCGGGATATGGGACGGAGACCGCATTGGTCGCGCTTATGGATGATCTCTGCCGAGAGCGGGATGGAGGGAGTGCGTCCATCCTTGCTCTCTTAGATCTCTCAGCGGCTTTCGATACCGTCGACCACGGTATACTTTTGGGGCGGCTCAAGGAGTTGGGGGCGGGCGGCGTGGTTTTGCGCTGGTTCACCTCCTTTCTCCAGGGCCGTTCCCAGTCAGTGTTGATAGGGGAGGAGAGAGCTGACCCGCGACCCCTGACTTGTGGGGTGTCGCAGGGGTCGGTTCTCTCTCCACTCCTATTTAACATCTACATGAAGCCACTGGGCGAGATCATCCGCCACCACGGGATGAGGTATCACCAATATGCTGATGATATAACCCAGTTATACATCTCCGTCCCGGGTGAAGTAAGTGATGCGGTCAATGCCTTATCTCAGTGCCTGGAGGCTGTGGGGGTCTGGATGGGGAACAACAGGCTTCAACTGAACCCTGGTAAGATGGAGTGGCTGTGGATTGATGGCCCCTCTGAATCCGGGAAGTTGTCATCTTTGGTTCTGGGGGGGGTTGCACTACCCCACTCGGATCCAGTGCGGAATCTGGGGGTCCTCCTGGACTCGCGACTCCTGCTCAAAGAGCAGGTGGCAGTTGTGGCCAGGAGGGCCTTTGCACAGCTGCGAGTTGTGCACCAGTTACACCCTTTCCTGGATCGGGAGGCCCTCCGAACAGTCACTCACGCCCTTGTCATCTCCCATATAGACTATTGTAATGCACTCTACATGGGGCTACCCTTGAAGAGTATCCGGAAGCTTCAGCTGGTGCAGAATGCAGCGGCGCGAGCAGTTATGAGTGCCAGAAGATCGGCACATGTGACACCCCTGCTACGCGAGCTGCATTGGGTGCCAGTTTGCTTCCGGGTCCAATTCAAGGTGTTGGTGATTACCTTTAAAGCCCTACATGGCATAGGACCAGGGTACCTGAGGGACCATCTCGTCCCGATAACGTCGACCCGCGCCCACCCGTGCATGCAGAGAGGGCATGCTTCGGACCCCCTCAACAAGAGAATTCCATCTAGCGGGGTCCAGGAGGCGTGCCTTCTCTGCGATAGCGCCCGCCTTGTGGAATATCCTGCCCCCGGAGGTGAGACTGGCCCCCTCCCTCCTGGCCTTTCGGAAGGCCCTTAAGACCTGGCTCTGCCACCTGGCCTGGGACGACGGAGGTGGTAGTGCCTCCTGGGTTTGGCTGGCCCCATAGCTCCACAATCTATTCTGCGGGTCCAAGTCCATCTTGGATTTTATTTTATTTTATTATGTTTTGCTTGTGTTTTTAGATATTTTGTATAGTTTTTAAATTTTTATTTATTGTAACCCGCCCAGAGTCCCTTGCATGGGAGATGGGCGGGGAATAAATTTGAAAAATAAAAATTTAAATTAAAAAAAAATAAACCAAAATGATTGGAAAATTCTGGATGACAATTTGATGCATACATGTAAAATGGATAAGTACCAAAGAAAATGTGCAAATGGTGATGCTGTTACCTCAATGAATGCTTTGGGAATATGTATTCTAATTCACATCACAAACAATTAAGGCACATACTGTATATACCACATTAATTACTAAATCCTTCATATGCCTGAGATTGTTTCGGCTCATTGTCTCAGATTGGGAGGAGGAGGGGGAGGAGGAGGAGGAGAAGGCAACTATCATAATAATTTAGGTATATAGGAGAATTTGTAAAAGCAGAAACTTGCCACAAACCCTTTTACATCAATGCTTAAAACATTTGTTGACATTAAAGAACTCAAAGCCTCACAAGACTTTTCATATTTAATTTGTTTTATGATGAATTCAAACCCCTCCAGTAGTTGTGAAGATGTGATAAGATAATGATATACTTGCTTCTATCCACACACACTGATGGCACTTTGTTCCAATAATTAAAAGTCTCTATGCATGACGAATAAAGATGCCAAGATTCTGGGTAACATAGAAGTTCTATGTATTCACTATTAATATGAGAAATATGGTCATGTTAAAAAGCCTGTATATATTCAATGCACCTTATCAACTTAAGTTTCCATGTTATGTATTTATACAATTCTTTTGTATTGCATTTTAGTTTGGATCCTATTTGCTCATCCATAATATATAGTATCTGCTTTTAAAATGGTTCTCAGTCTACTGCAAAGCCAAAGGTCCTCTTTCAGAGTGCTAATCAAGTTGCTCTTGTTAACTGTATTAATGCTGTCACTTTGAGCACAATTTCATGTGTGCAATGGCCACAGGTGTCTCTTGAACTTGAGCAAGAATAAGTAACGTTTGTGCACAAAATTCATAAAATTTAGGCCTACTTTTGTCCCAATCATCTGTACTGTATTTACAAGGAAACCACAGATTTAGACTATTGCTGTCTTTCCAGGCACAGCAGATTTGCACTAGACTTAGCAATGCATTTTTTCTTCTCCTTTAAATTTCTTCTTTATTACTGTATATTGCAGACTAGCTGGTGGTAAATTGTAAATATGGCTACAACCTGTGGAGATCTTTTTAAAAGTGTTTAAAAAGCAATTTAAGATTCCAGTCAATGGATTATTAATTTACTTCAGAATCTGTGTCTTATAATGCTCTTCTAAGTAACTGTGTCTCTGTGTTTTATTATAGGAAGGTAGCTGTGTTAGTCTATGGGAGCCCCAAATCAGAAAGAATCTTTTCAGACTAACACATTTTGTGCCTTTTAATAAAATGTGTAAATCTGAAAAGGTACTGCCAGACTCTTTCTGATCTGTTTGTTTGTGTGTGGTATGTGTGTACACATTTATAGCCATACTGAGGAAAGTGGGCTAATTTTGTAAATAAAATATACATACAGACAGACACTTGCTACACACATATTGTACTACATCCCCAATTTGTAAAAGCACTTTGTTGACAACAAATGAGCAACAATTTGTCATTTCTTTGTGTTTTTTAAGATGTTTACTAGATGTTGTATATATGCTATATATCATGCCTCAATTGGGAAATTAGGAAAATGAAGGACCAATACATGGATGCTGATTTGCCCAGAATATACTCATTAATTCATGAGATCATCACCATAAATATGCATGTGCTGATCCACCATGTGTGAGAACAGCTTTCTAGATTACACTTCTTTCAGGCTATAATCAGGAAAACCTACATTTGACACTCAGAAGTTCATACTAGATAAAGATAGATGTAATATTTCTTCAGATGGATTTTTCATCATAGCCCCATCTACTATACATTGGCTACATAACTTAGAAAATATGTATGCCCAGTGTATAGACTCGGAGAAGATATACTTTATATTATTTGTTAAACTACAGTATTACATGTTGCCAGTTTGCTTCTGGGTCCAATTCAAGGTGTTAGTTATTACCTTTAAAGCCCTACATGGCATGGGTCCAGGTTACCTGAGGGACTGTCTCATCCCCATTACATTGAGCCGTCTCACCCGATCATGCAGAGAGGGCATGTTACGGACCCCGTCTGTAAGAGAATTCCATTTGGCAGGATACAGGAGGCGGGCCTTCTCTGCAGTGGCTCCCACCCTCTGGAACATTCTGCCCCCAGAGGTGAGGCAAGCCCCATTGCTCCTGACCTTCCAGCAGAATCTGAAGACCTGGCTCTGCCACCTTGCTTGGGGCAGGAAGGGGAGCAGTTACTCTTAGGGATGGCTGGCACCTTAGAGTGTTCCTCACACACATATGAACTGAAGTAGATCCTTTACCGCCATCTGGATTTTATTTATTTTTAATTATTAATATTTATATCCTGTATTTGTATCTATATTTTATCATCTACTATTTATGGTTACTGTTTTTAACTTGTTGGTTTTATTGTAAACCGCCTTTTTTGGAGGGAGATGGGTGGTGGCAAAATTTGAAAAATAAATAAATAAATAAAATTATATATATATTGATATCCCCAGTTCTCAGTTCAATATAGTTACAGTCAAGACTCCCTTCATTCTTCATAATGTTATTTCCTGAGAACTAGAAGCTTTTGCTAGAAGTGAATGGATTCCAGAATCCACAAGTGCAAAAATGTACAGAAGATGGAGATTAGGAGATATATAAGAGGAAACATAGGAAAGTTCAGTACTGGATTTACTTAATCAGGTAGCAGCATTTCCAGTCTTTTAGTAACTAGATACTAAAGAGTTTACACAGTAATTGTCTCCATTCCAGTAAACTCTACACATATCCTCAAGATAATCAAGTGGGGGGAATAGTTTATATATAATCCAGCTCTGGAATTATATCGTATATTGACAGAGAGATAACCATTAGAAAATGTATATGTGAAATATTTTGTTGAAGAATGGAAAGTATATTGTCTTTCTTTATTAAATGTATACAGTAGCTCCTTCCAACTGGACTCTAGGCAGCTAACAGTATATATCAAAATGCAACAATAATAATAATACAATAATAGAAAAAGAAAATGATGCCCCATAAGCAGGGCCAGCAATGTTGGTCTAATTTTGCTTCAATGGATCTTTCTTGTGAACTTGTTTGTGGAATTTCTGACTTAAACTTTTCCTGCTTTCTCACACCAAAATCCTTTGGAAAAGCCAAGACTGAATTAGGCAGGTCAAAAAAAAAGTCCTATAGTACTGAAATTGGGCTACTTTTGCTCTGGCCTATCAACATGCCAAAAGCCACTGCTCAAAGCTTTTCTGATTTTTTTGCCTACATCCAAAATGTGTGCTCTCTCACTACATCATTGGTTTAGGCAGGGATAGTTATGTCACCGACATTATTCTATGGGCAGGGTTATTATCCTGAATTCACAGGCCCCTTTATGTAAGTGGTGAATCACAGGTAAATACACCCACATTGTTCTTGTTGTTGTTGTTGTTGTCTGATCATTTTCAAGTCAATGTTTCAATTTAGTAAAATATAGATTTTATCCTCCACATGTAGAAGGCAATGTCCATGCCATTCTTTATACAGTCTAGTAGGAGTTAATAAAAACTTACAGTGAACCACTGGAATCTCTCCTTTGCTTTTTTCCTCATGTTAACTTTTGAGAACCAACTGATATAATCAATAAAACGACAGATTAAGGAACTGCAAAATCACTCATTGATCAGAGTATTTTATAATATTATTCAGTTTATTCAACGTGTGAAATGTCATCAGTTGCTTTAAAAGGTATGAAAAGAAATGGACAAATCTGTCAAACTGACTTTCTCTCAAGCCCTATTCAAGTGTTCAGAAACCAGAAAGATTCTTTACTTGAATATTTCTCATAAATCCCACCCCATTACACAGGTTACCAAAAAAAAATCTTTTGCATGCATGATTATATGTGTGTTGGCTTCCATGGAAGCAATAACCCTGCACTTCTCTTTCTTTTTAAAATAAATTTTATTGAAGCTTTGGGGATGGCAAAACGGGACAGGGTCTTATGCCACCATGCCGGCCTCCAAACCCCGCCCCTTAGTCCACACAATTGACTCCCACCTACAAACCCCGCCCCTGCCCCACACGATTGGCTCCCGCCTGCAAACCCCGCCCCCATCAGCGCAATTGGCTCAGATTTTAATATTTTTTTTCTATTTTTAAAGGTTTTTTTTTTCTTCTAGCAGTAAATGGTGCGGCAGAGCTGGTGTGTTTGGGGAAGGCCGGAGCACACACACTGGGCACACAGCACCGTCATCGGCCGGGGGACAAGGGGCGGGGATGGAGGCCCACCACTGCCCCATCCCCCTCGGGCTTGGCTGAGGGAGGGAGGAGAGTCACTGCTGCCGCCGCCACCACCACCGCACAGTAGAAGCCAAGCTGGGGGACTTCAGCCACACCACTCCGCCCCTTGCTGCCTGCCAGGCTGCGGGAGCTCCTGTAGCCCGGTGGGCGGCAAGGGGCGGCATGGTGCAGCTGAAGCCCCCCAGCACGGCCGGCTCCTGCTGAGGACGCAAGCCCACCACTGCCCCAGCCTCCTCAGACTTGGCCGAGGGAAGAAGAGTCGCTGCTGCTGCCACCGCTGCCACTGCCACTGCCGCACAGGAGAAGCAGGAACTGGCCTCGCTGGGGACTTCAGCCACACCACTCCGCCCCTTGCCGCCTGCCAGGCTGCGGGAGCTCCCACAGCCCGGCGGGTGGCAAGGGGCGGAATGGTACGGCTGAAGCGCCCCAGCGCAGCTGGCTCCTGCCGAGGACGGAGGCCCACCACTGCCCCAGCCTCCTCAGACTTGGCCGAGGGAGGGAGGAGAGTTGCTACTGCTGCTGCTGCTGCACAGGAGAAGCAGGAGCTGGCTGAGCTGGGGGGCTTCAGCCACACCACGCCGCCCCTTGCCGCCCGCCAGGAGCTCCCGCAGCCCGGCGGGTGGCAAGGGGTGGTGTGGTGCACCTGAAGCCCCCCAGCGAGGCCGGCTCCTGCAGAGGATGGAGGCTCACCGCCGCCCCGACCCCCTCGGGCTTGGCTGAGGGTGGGAGGAGAGTCACTGCCGATGAGCAGGAGGTGGGCGGCAGCACAGCGCTATGAGGTTGTGACACCTCCCGGGAGAGTGGTGGCAGTGGCAGAGAGGGACGGTTCCAGGCGGAGGCGCTCGTGGAGGGGCCGCTGCTGGGCAGGGGAGGCAGCTCCTCGGGCCCCTCATGAGGAAAGGCAGTGCCATGGCTCCACTGGGCCCTCTCCCTCCTCCGCCACAGCGCCTGACTCTCTCCTCCTCCAGACACGCTTCAGGCTGCAGCCCAGCAGACGCACGCAGCCCAGCCCCGCGGACCCCGCAGCAGCCGGCGCAGTGTCTCTGCCCCACCTCTCATGCAGCACTGCCGAGCCCCTCACAGAACGCCACCCCACCACCTGGCTTGGCCGCCATCCCACCTCCCCAGTGCTGACATCTGCGAGGCGAGACCTAGAGCGTCTTGCGGGCAGGATTCTGAGGCAGGATCTCGGCCTTTTAAGGTTGGAATCTCGTGCCGTTTGCGGCTGGGACCCAATTGGCCAAGCAGCACGCTGATTGGTAGAGGGGCTTCTTGTTCCAGGCTGCCTCCAATTGGCAGCTCTGGTTCGGACGATACCAGCTTCTTCCAGAGGTCGGCTCATCTTCCTCCGACTGAGTCCGAATCTGGCATGGCTGACCCACTCCTGTCAGGCTTACTCCTGACTCAGATTTTTGAAAAACGGGACAAAATCAAGATTTTGACTATAATGACGGGACGCTCCAGAAATGGTGAAATAACGGGACAGTCCCGTTCAAAACGGGACGTATGGTCAGCCTACTCTTGACAGATAATTGTGCTGTGTCCATGCACATTCAGTGAATGCTGACATCATTTGAGAAACCTTGCCAGGAAACTCATACATGGTGAGAAATCTTCTACCTGCACAAGGCTTTAGTGTTTTGCTTTTTAATTTGTCTCATTTCCACATCAAGTAGGGAATCTGGGCACTTCCACACATGGTGCTTACACCACTCCTGGATTGCTCCATGCTGCTGTGTTCCCACAACACTTCTGTTCAGCAACTAAGCCCATTTATTTCTGGCTCAGCTGCTGTTCAAAAAGAAACACAGAGAATCTAGTGTTCCATATCAAGTTGAAGTTCTATGGAACTTGGAGGTGGCATGTTTTCTCATTGGAACTCTTAACTCACCCCACTTCCACCTATGTACATAGTAATTGAGCTGCCATAGCACCAGGCTGTCACTGATCTGTGTTAATAAACTGAACAGATGAATGGTGCCTTGGTGGTCATTCAGCACTACGGACTGTGAATGAGGAGCAGGCACTGGTCCTGGCACTGGATGCCATTCTATTTTTGTTCCTCCTGTTTGTCATTTGGAGGATGTACTGATTACCTTATGTGGATTCTCTGCGTTTCATGGTTGGCAGCCCTAAGGATGACCAGTGCTGGGCTTGAAACTCTTTTAAGGTTTTGGAAAGCAAAATTAGCAGTGAGGTAGAAGTGATCTCATGACAAGGTTTATGCATTTCCATGCAGCATTCCTCTGTTAATATAACCTGGTTGCATGTAAGTTTGTCCTCTTTTGCACATTTTAGTATATAATGTGTTAAACTGAATTTTTTCTTCTCTCTTATCCAATATACTATATATAAGTGTGCATATGTACAGTAATATGTTTGGAAAACTGAACTGCAACTTTTGTAGAAATGCCCATTTGGAAGATAACTACTTCATTTCATGTATTGATTTGAAAGTGTAAAATGAGGTAAATTAACATTAAACTGTGACTCTTCCACCCTTAATATGGGAGATAGACAAACATATTTCTTCTGCCTTTATTATTGACTTTATCTAAAGAATATTGCCAGTATTATTTATTGTACTGTAGGCCTGACTGGCATAGATGGAACATTTAATAACAGTATGGATGATTTTCTAGTTGCCATATTAGCATAGCTCCAAAAGGAAATAAACATGCAGCCAATTGCTAAAAAGCAAATACCAGTTTTAAAGTGTTTAAATGATCAGTGTGAAGTATCATAATTCAGCAGCATAGAACAGGACCTCTTACTGGGAAGGTCTAAAGAGGATAACTGAACCAGTACAAAGGGAACCCCCTCCAGGGAAGAACTCCAACATTTTTTCCTGAATACCAGTTAGTGTAGGCCAAAACCTGATACTTTTATCTTCAACCTTTGACCCTAACATCTGGAAACATAGTTTGAGTCCAACAGAAGGAAGTTTTCTTTTCTATTTCCAATGCTTTATTGGAGAACGCCAACTTATCTACAGTCAAGTGAGTTGGGTCAAACTATATTTTGAATGCACTTGTGATATATTCTGAAATGCACAATATTTGTGCAGGAAATCACAACTTTTTAAAGAGTGGGATAACAGAAAGAGGAAATGGGATCAATTAAAGCAGAATATGAATGATTTTATGGAGAGTATAGAAAATAATCAGTTTAACAAATATTTCCAAGGAAGTGATGAAGAACACAAACATTTCAGGTCTTTAAAGTTTGCAGTTGAGATAGAAGATAGATAGATAGATAGATAGATAGATAGATAGATAGATAGATAGATAGATGATAGATGGATGAATGAAAATGATTACATAGATAAAAGATAAAAATGAAAATATGTAAAGAAAAGTTAGAGAAAGAAAAAAAGTAAAAGATAATTAAGGAAGCGACTTCAGATCTTCTTTGCAGCAATTACAAATAGAGTTATTATCCCTCCCCCCTCTTTCAAATTACATCAAATTACATTACAAAGATCCCTTCTGTCCCATATTCAATTCCATTTTCAATCAGCAAACACAAATCACCATTTCACTTTTTTCCATTCTCAGCAAAATGTCCATTAAAGGTTTCCAGTCTTTAATAAAAGTACTTATTGTTTTAACCCCTGACCAAACAGGTCAGTTTTGCCATTTCTGCTAATTCTGTTATCTTTACAATCCATCCATCCATTGTGAGTATTTCAGTATTTCTCCATCGTTGTGCATATAATAATAAACTCTTGTCCCAACATTTTATATGCCAAATATATTTTAATCTTTTTTTTCCTTATATGTGTTTCCTGTAGGCAAATTACATCTTGTTTTAATTTTTTTCAAATAGTGAAATACCTTTTTTTCTTTTTTGGGGGGGGGAGCATTTGCCCCATTTATATTCCACATTAGGCATTCAAGATCCATGTTTATGCTGTAAACTTAGAAAAGTCTTTACCTGTAGTGCCTAACATAGTTGTGTCCTCCTGATCTTCTTGCTGGCAGTTATTGTTGTTTTTTCTTTAAAGGCATTGGACCTCTTGCCAAAAATAACAACATATTTAAACATCCTGACTGCACACACAAATTAAATTCATTTAGCTTAACTTGCATTTCCGACATCTACTGAAACATTAAATGTGATATAAGTCATGCTCTCTGTGGCACTTATTTTCACTGTTATGTTTATTACTAATTTAACAGACTCTTCTTTGAGAAAGAAAGGGGGGATTACTGAATTTAGACTGCACATTATAACATCAAAACTGCTTGAACTGCAGAAGATCTTGCCTCCCTCTTATAGCACATTAAATGCCAGTATTGGACAAGTTTCTCATTTCAGATTTACATTGTCTAGTTTATGGAAGTTTTAAATTAAAAACCCATGTCATCCCTTTTCACAAATTACTTGTAGAAACATAGCATCATGGGGAAAGAGATTTAAGCCAGCTCTCAATATCACACTGTTCCTATTTCTCTGGATTAAATTATTGACTGCACATAATAAGCACAGTGCCCTGGACTTAAACATTTCCCAAGGGCCTACAAAAAAGTTTTAAGCTCGCCAAAATCTTAAATTTCAAAGATACTGTTAAAAATGAGAAGGAATTAAGAATACACATCATACACAGACTGTATCAAAGACATATAATCAAATATGTATAGTCATACAGTGGGGCAAAAAAGTATTTAGTCAGCCACCAATTGTGCAAGTTCTCCCACTTAAAAAGATGAGAGGCCTGTAATTGACATCATAGGTAGACCTCAACCATGAGAGACAAAATGAGAAAACAAATCCAGACAATCAGATTGTCTGATTCGGAAAGAATTTATTTGCAAATTATGGTGGAAAATAAGTATTTGGTCACCTACAAACAAGCAAGATTTCTGGCTCTCACAGACCTGTAACTTCTTCTTTAAGAGGCTCCTCTGTCCTCCACTCATTACCTGTAGTAATGGCACCTGTTTGAACTTGTTATCAGTATAAAAGACACCTGTCCACAACCTCAAACAGTCACACTCCAAACTCCACTATGGTGAAGACCAAAGAGCTGTCGAAGGACACCAGAAACAAAATTGTAGACCTGCACCAGGCTGGGAAGACTGAATCTGCAATAGGCAAGCAGCTTGGTGTGAAGAAATCAACTGTGGAACAATAATTAGAAAATGGAAGACATACAAGACCACTGATAATCTCCCTCGATCTGGGGCTCCACGCAAGATCTCACCCTGTGGGGTCAAAATGATCACAAGAACGGTGAGCAAAAATCCCAGAACTACACGGGGGGACCTAGTGAATGACCTGCAGAGAGCTGGGACCAACGTAACAAAGGCTACCATCAGTAACACACTACGCCGCCAGGGACTCAGATCCTGCAGTGCCAGATGTGTCCCCCTGCTTAAGCCAGTACATGTCCGGGCCTGTCTGAAGTTTGCTAGAGAGCATTTGGATGATCCAGAAGAGGATCGGGAGAATGTCATATGGTCAGATGAAACCAAAGTAGAACTGTTTGGTAGAAACACAACTTGTCGTGTTTGGAGGAGAGAGAATGCTGAGTTGCATCCAAAGAACACCATACCTACTCTGAAGCATAGGGGTGGCAACATCATGCTTTGGGGCTGTTTCTCTGCAAAGGGACCAGGACGACTGTTCCGTGTACAGGAAAGAATGAATGGGGCCATATATCGTGAGATTTTGAGTGCAAACCTCCTTCCACCAGCAAGAGCATTGAAGATGAAACGTGGCTGGGTCTTTCAGCATGACAATGATCCCAAACACACTGCCTGGGCAACGAAGGAGTGGCTTCGTAAGAAGCATTTCATGGTCCTGGAGTGGCCTAGCAAGTCTCCAGATCTCAACCCCATAGAAAACCTTTGGAGGGAGTTTTAAAGATAAGATACAAAACTGTAAGCTAGCATATATAATATTTATATTGTATAAGATGGAGCCAATCTACTAGGCATAATCTTAATTTTTCAGCATTGTTATTTTTCACATATTTCAATATTGTTGATCCAAAGAATGAAGCTCTTTAATTTTCCACTGTTTTGCAGTAACAGACAACTAATAACAAAGTCCCATTTATTTCTTCTGTTGTGCTATTTAAAGGTCCTGAGAAAAATGGATGGGAAAGTTACTTTGCATTGATTTTCTCCTGTTATTCTCTTTTTATATTACCAAGAAAATCAGTGACAATCAGTTTTTTTTCCTCTTGGCACAAACACTTTGGACTTGATAAGTGATAGATAGAATTTCATATGTTTTCTAAATAATTAACAAAATGACAGTCAAATTTGGAAGTGAAAAAAAACAAGTTAATAATGCATTCATCCAATAGAAAAATCAATTGCTACAAGAGACTGGAACAGAAATTTTCATTAGTTTAAACAAAATGACCAAGGCAGCTATGAATCATTTTAAAAATGTAGATGTGAGTTAACATACGTATTGCAAGTGTTCAGTTATAAAATTTGCTTTAAGCAGGACATTTCCCTGGGAACCAAATTAAGCCTAATGATACTTAATAGCAAGGACTGCTGCTTAATTGGGGTGGTAATTCTGCCTAATTGGGATTCTTGCAGGTGAGAAATGGTACCCAAACAGGTACAAATTGTTTGGTCTTTCTGACTTTCTAATTCTAGTGATGCTTGATTTCTTTCACAGTAGCTCTTGACCAGTCCTTATTAATACAAACTGTTTCTGGAATTCTACACTTTGGAATACCTTTTTCAACTTGGTGCCTTCCAGATGTATTGGAGTCACTGTCCCCAGGATTATGTCCCCAATTCATCTAGAGAGAACCAAATCGAGGAAAATCACTTTAAACTTTCTATTATTCGGGAAATCTAATGCTATTTCACCATTGTTTGTGCATGTGTATGGTCCTGATCAAAGTTAGTCACACATCCATGTAAATAAAATAATAAAGAAAGCAAATAAAAACCTATAGCATTTTCCATTTGATTTGTGTCAACAAACTTGTGCCTAGGCTTCTGTTCTATACTATTTTATATACTAGTGTTTAAGTTGATAATGTGCCTAAATCCCTATAGTAAAAAGTTGGAAAAAATTAAAAACTTGGCTCTGTGATCTCGCCTGGGGCAAAAGGGAAAGTGGGGATGGCTGATTCCCTAGAGCCGCCTTAAATATCTCAAATATTTTAAATATGTTCAACATCACCGTAAGAACCATCTACCACTTGGATTGTATTGTATTTATATTTTTATTGTTGTTTTTATTGTATTTTATTGATATTATGTTGTGAACCGCCCAGAGTCCCTCCTTGAGGGGGAGATGGGCGGTTATAGAAATTTGATTGATTAAATAAATAAATAAATAAATAAATAAATAAATAAATATCAGAAACTGTATTTTAATGAATTCTGCCTTTATATTTTCAAAAAAATATATTGGTTTATTTTCTCCAATGAATTTAGTCTACAAACAGATAAATGAGGGATGAATTCAGACATTTGGAATAGGTGAAGAGAAGAGAAGGCTGGGAGGCCCAACAGCACAGTCAACCATGTGCTTTGAAGACCTTATCTCCTATGCTCTGGGCCTTTATATGTACCAACTGCCAGGTTTCCAACTGTTCTGTGTCAGCTTAAAGCTCTTGATTCAGCATTTGCTCTCTATTCTCTGTTCTGCTATTTCAGCTTTGATTATCTTCCTCTCCCTCCAATGTATCCTTTCCTGCACATCAGTATTGAATAATTCCATCCCAAGCCAAGATTTTTCTTCCACCATTATACAGTTAAAGAGTGGGCATTAATTCTTCTACAATGGTCTAAAGCTTGTTGTTGTTATGCAACTTTAATTCATTTGCAATACTCAGATTAACTCGGCTGGTTGCAATCTTTAGCCTGATTTTGCTGCTGGAAAGCTTCACTCCCCAGTCAACGCCTATTTCAGTTCTCTATGGGTTTTTCAAGATTCAGGGTTCTCTCCACTCCTCTTTAACGTTTATGTGAAACCACTGGGCAAGGTCATTTGGTGGCACAGAGGGCAGTAACATCCATATGCTGATGATACCCAGTTATACATCTCCACTCCTGGTTGGGCAGAAGATGCCATTCAGGTGTGATGGTCTGGTTAGCAAGGGGCTGGCTCCAATTCAACCCTAGAAAGCAAAGTGGCTTTGGGTTTTTGCCCCCATGGATCCAGAGAGGTGTCATCTTTGACTCTCTATAGGTCACAGCCTGGACAAGTGGCCACCGTGTCTAGGGGGGCCTTTGCACAGATCCATCTTATGCACCAATTGCACCCATTAGATTGGGAGGCCTTGCTCACAGTCACCCATGCCTTGGCCGCTTCCCAGTTGCATTACTGCAATGCATGGGGCTGTCCTTGAAGTCCATCTGGAAATTGCAACAGGTCCAGAATGCAGCAGCATCCTCAGTTTTGCCTGTATTATACCACTGCTGCACAAACTGCACTGTCTTCCAGTATCTTTCCAGGTGCAATTCAAGTTATCACCTTTAAAGCCTGCATGGCACAGGGCCAGATTAGCCTTTCCATAAGGGTATCTGCCTGCTCCACCAGGCTGGATAGGGTGGGTGCATTCCAGGTCCCTTCTCTCAAATATTGTCATCTAGCAGGACGTAGCAAAGGAGATCGTTACATTGTCGTGGTGCTGGAGCTTGAGCACCTCAATGAAACCATGAGCTAAACCGTGAAGGGACACCCAAGATGGGAAGGTCGTGGCAGAGAGGTCAGACTAAATACGATCCCTGGGGAAGGTAACGGCATCCCACCCCAGTATTCTTGCCATGAAAACTAAATGGATCAGTACAACCAGAGATATGTCGGTATACCATCAGAAGATGGGACTCCCAGGTCGGAAGATGGTCAAAATGCTACTGGGGAGGAACAGAGGATACGTTCAACTAGCCCCAGATGTGATGACGCAGCTAGCTCAAAGCCGAAAGGACGGCTAGCGGCCGACGGTGCTGGTGGTGAACGACGAATCCGATGTTCTAAAGATCAACACACCATAGGAACCTGGAATGTAAGATCTATGAGCCAGGGCAAATTGGATGTGGTTATTGGTGAGATGTCAAGATTAAATATAGACATTTTAGGTGTCAGTGAACTGAAATGGACTGGAATGGGCCACTTCACATCAGATGACCACCAGATCTACTACTGTGGACAAGAGGACCACAGAAGAAATGGAGTAGCCTTCATAATTAATAATAAAGTGGCTAAAGCAGTGCTTGGATACAATCCAAAAAACGATAGAATGATCTCAATTCGAATTCAGGGTAAGCCATTTAACATCACAGTGATCCAAATATACGCCCCAACCACAGATGCTGAAGAAGCAGAAGTAGATCAGTTCTATGAGGATCTGCAGCACCTACTGGATAATACACCAAAAAGAGATGTTATTTTCATTACAGGAGACTGGAATGCTAAGGTGGGTAGTCAGACGACACCTGGAATTACAGGCAAGCATGGTCTGGGAGAACAAAATGAAGCAGGACATAGGCTGATAGAATTTTGCCAAGACAACTCACTGTGCATAACAAACACTCTCTTCCAACAACCTAAAAGACGACTTTATACATGGACTTCACCAGATGGTCGACACCGAAATCAGATTGACTACATCCTTTGCAGCCAAAGGTGGCGGACATCTATACAGTTGGTAAAAACAAGACCTGGAGCGGACTGTAGTTCAGATCACGAACTTCTTATTGCAAAATTTAGAATCAGACTAAAGAGAATAGGGAAGACCCACAGATCAGTTAGATATGAGCTCACTAATATTCCTAAGGAATATGCAGTGGAGGTGAAGAATAGATTTAAGGGACTAGATTTAGTAGATAGGGTCCCGGAAGAACTATGGACAAAAGTTCGCAACATTGTTCAGGAGGCGGCAACAAAAAACGTCCCAAAGAAAAAGAAAACCAAGAAGGCAAGATGGCTGTCTGCCGAGACACTGGAAGTAGCCCAAGAAAGAAGGAAAGCAAAAGGCAACAGTGATAGGGGGAGATATGCCCAATTAAATGCAAAATTCCAGAGGTTAGCCAGAAGAGATAAGGAATTATTTTTAAACAAGCAATGTGCGGAAGTGGAAGAAGACAATAGAATAGGAAGGACAAGAGACCTCTTCCAGAAAATTAGAAACATCGGAGGAAAATTCCAGGCAAAAATGGGTATGATCAAAAACAAAGATGGTAAGGACCTAACAGAAGCAGAAGAGATCAAGAAAAGGTGGCAAGAATATACGGAAGATCTGTATAGGAAGGATAATAATATTGGAGATAGCTTTGACGGTGTGGTCAGTGAGTTAGAGCCAGACATCCTGAAGAGTGAGGTTGAATGGGCCTTAAGAAGCATTGCTAATAACAAGGCAGCAGGAGACGACGGTATCCCAGCTGAACTGTTTAAAATCTTGCAAGATGATGCTGTCAAGGTGATGCATGCCATATGCCAGCAAATTTGGAAAACACAAGAATGGCCATCAGATTGGAAAAAATCAACTTATATCCCCATACCAAAAAAGGGAAGCACTAAAGAATGTTCAAACTATCGAAGAGTGGCACTTATTTCACATGCCAGTAAGGTAATGCTCAAGATCTTGCAAGGTAGACTCCAGCAATTCATGGAGCGAGAATTGCCAGATGTACAAGCTGGGTTTAGAAAAGGCAGAGGAACTAGAGACCAAATTGCCAATATCCCCTGGATAATGGAGAAAGCCAGGGAGTTTCAGAAAAACATCTATTTCTGTTTTATTGACTATTCTAAAGCCTTTGACTGTGTGGATCATAACAAATTGTGGCACGTTCTTGGTGATATGAGGATACCAAGTCATCTTGTCTGCCTCCTGAGGAATCTGTATAACGACCAAGTAGCAACGGTAAGAAAAGAGTACGGAACAACGGACTGGTTTAAGATTGGGAAAGGAGTACGGCAGGGCTGTATACTCTCACCCTACCTATTCAACCTGTACGCAGAACACATCATGCGACGTGCTGGGCTTGAGGAATCCAAGGCTGGAGTTAAAATTGCTGGAAGAAACATTAACAATCTTAGATATGCAGATGATACCACTTTGATGGCTGAAAGTGAGGAGGAGTTGAGGAGCCTTATGACGAAAGTGAAAGAAGAAAGTGCAAAAGCTGGGTTGCAGTTAAACCTCAAAAAAACCAAGATTATGGCAACCAGCTTGATTGATCACTGGCAAATAGAGGGAGAAAAAGTGGAGGCAGTGACAGACTTTGTATTTCTAGGCGCAAAGATTACTGCAGATGCTGACTGCAGCCAGGAAATCAGAAGACATCTACTTCTTGGGAGGAGAGCAATGGCAAATCTTGATAAAATAGTTAAGAGCAGAGACATCACACTGACAACAAAGGTCCGCATAGTTAAAGCAATGGTATTCCCTGTAGTAACCTATGGCTGCGAGAGCTGGACCATAAGGAAGGCTGAGCGAAGGAAGATAGATGCTTTTGAACTGTGGTGTTGGAGGAAAATTCTGAGTGCCTTGGACTGCAAGAAGATCAAACCAGTCCATACTCCAGGAAATAAAGCCAGACTGCTCACTTGAGGGAATGATATTAAAGGCAAAACTGAAGTACTTTGGCCACATAATGAGAAGACAGGATACCCTGTAGAAGAAGCTGATGCTAGGAAAAGTGGAAGGCAAAAGGAAGAGGGGCCGACCAAGGGCAAGATGGATGGATGATATTCTGGAGGTGACAGACTCAACCATGGGGGAGCTGGGGATGGTGAGGGCCGACAGGAAGCTCTGGCGTGGGCTGGTCCATGAAGTCATGAAGAGTCGGAAGTGACTGAACGAATAAACGACAACAAGCAGGACTTAGGCAGCATGCCTTCACAGTGGCAGCCCCAGCCCTGTGGAACAGCCTCCCCTCTGAGATCTGGGAGGCCCCAGCCTTCCAGAAGGCTTAAAAAGTTCGCTTTTCCCCAGGTCTTGGGACAGCTGAGGCTGGAGCCCAGTGACTGTGGGTTTTTTATGTATTAGGGAGTGTTAGTTTAGGGCACCAGGAGATAGATGTATGTATGTATGTGTGTTTGTGTGTGTGTGTACACACACAAACACACATAAAGTTTTTTTATTGTTTTTTGTGTTCTTACCACTGTTGTGAGCAGCACAGAGTTGTGGCTCATAAAATGGATCACGATATAATCTCGTAAGTAAGTAAGTAAGTTAAATATTTCTAATATTGGCCATCTCTATCAGATGTTTTGTTTTATTCTGTTGAAAAGATTTATTCTTCTAGCATAAACCATACCCTGCTACAGATATCTTAAGAATTTGACTCAGGAATTGGCACCAAACAGATTATCTTGCATGTTTTCTGTCTTGAATAATGCCTAAGTGGTGTTCATGATTCCTCATTGCACCTCAACTGGAATAACAATTCTAGTTCTATCTAGAAGTAGTTCCTATGACATTGTACGTCTTCTCTCTGCAAAGGCTGGCAGAGATACATACATATGGCACATGCATAAAGTTCACTACTGCCTGTAGCTCTGGATCAGAAGCATTTATGTGGCACATCCGCTAAATAAACCAACCATAAATAGGTTCTGAGGCACACATCACTTTGTAAATCTCGGTTTTTAAAAAAAGTTTATCTGAGGCTGGATCAGAGGATTTTAAGTATATATTGGGGAAAAAATAACTGCTACTAGAATTCTAAATGAAAGGTGGACAACTTTTTCAAGATGAGAGCAACACTTGATCTTTGCATTTTAAGCTGGGGTAACTAAAAACGTAAGCTAATAAAGTTAAATGTCTCTCTCAGCCCAACTCACCTCACAGGGTGGTTGTTGTGGGGAAAATAGGAGGAGGAAGTAGTATTAGGTATATTTGCCGCCTTGAGTTATTTATAAAAATAATAAAGGCGGGATAAATAAATAAATAAATAAATAAATAAATAAATAAAATACAGTTAATATGACAACTTCCCATATACTTAATACTGTATATATTCAATACTTTTCCATTCTCCCTCACGCAAACATACCCGTAGTATCATTTTAAAGTCTAACGGATTTACTGAAGCATAAATCTATCTAGACTACAATCCTTCATGAAATGCTACTGGAGGGGAAATCAAGTATTTAATTAAAGCTGGAATAAATAGAGTCTCTATATGAAATATCTATGCTGAAGAGTGGTTCCATTCTATTGCTGGGTTTTGAATACTGTCATTTTATCATTGTAAATATTACTTTATTCTTTTATGTATAGAATGATCTGTTTGTTCTAGATAGAGTACAGGTGGGTTTTCAAAATTCCCCACCAAATTTGTGAACAGAGTACACAATTGGAGGGCAGAGTGAGCAAAGGAATTGGATGAACAATTTCTCCAAATTTCTTCAGGGCAAGAAAGATTTCCCCAAGAATACTTCAGAAATAGAATTGCTTCCTTAGTGGTGGAACTTATTGAAAACAAAACAAAACAAAATATATAATGAGAGCAGTTCTCATATGAAGACTTCCACTGGAATTTAATTGCAACATAGAAAGCCCAGGAAGGCTGCAGACAGCAGGATAAATGATTATACATATAGTCCCTGATCACTTAAAAATTAAGTAAGTGCAAGAAGATCATAAACAACCCATCATAATTTTTCTGAAATTCTCTGCTATCAAACTGAATGAAAACTGCTAGAAAAAATGCAGGCAAATTTCTCTGCCAGCACGATCATTAGATACTGTAATTATTTTATCAGAGCTGATATGTAGATTACTGTGCTATGTTTTTACTCTATAAGGTGACACATAGGTGCTGGTGAATAGGTATTATAATCTAGTGAGAAGTAAGTAAGGAGAGACCTACAACTCAAAGCTTTTGTTGGAGAAGTACCATTGTCAGTGAAAGGTGTGAGATAAGTGCTAATGGATTTAGCTAAGGACAACTGGGTTAACCACTGTTTGCAATATATTTTCATTCCTATTTGTATTATTCTCTCTCTCATCCAATTTTCATTTTCATTTTCTATTATTGTTTTTAATCTTAATTTTCTATTTAAAAAGGTAAAGTTTTCCCCTGCACATTTGTACAGTTGTGTCCGACTCTAGGGGCCGGTGCTCATCTCCGTTTGTTAGCCGAAGAGCCAGCATTGTCCGAAGACGCTTCCACAGTCATGTGGCCGCATGACATGCATGGAACGCTGTTACCTACCCACCGAAGTGGTACCTATTAATCTACTTGCATTTGCATGCTTTCAAATTGCTAGGTTGGCAAGAGCTGGGGCGAGTGCGGGAGCTCACTCCGTCACGCGGGGCTAGGGATTCGAACCTCCGAACTTGCGATCTTCCAATCGACAAGCCTGGTGTCTTACCCACTGAGCCACCACACCCCTAGGAATTTTCTATTATTCTCTCTTTAAAAACTGTCATATTTTTGATAAGTCACCTTTTGGATGTGCATCACCATTATTTTACCATTGGTTCTTTTTTTTCAAATGGGTATTCTTTGCCTTTTGATTTAAGTGATTCTGGTGGATGCATCACTTTGGGAAATTGGGTCTAGTCTAGGGCCATGCGATGCAGCCATTCCACTTTGATCCAGATATTAAAAGAACTTCTGCATATGTGCAAGAGCCCCTTTCCATGACAGGGAAGCAGTCAGCCAAATTGAGTTGCCCATTTTAATGTTTCCATTGGAGGTACCAGGGCAGAGCAACTTGAGTTTCAGAATCAAGGTGCTGTATCAAATCTGACTGCTACAATGCTCTAAGTCAAGGTGATGCCTAGAGCTGGAATGGAGCTACTTCACTCAGGTCTATAAAGTTGACTGAAAATTTGAGTATGTATGCTGAACCATTCACAAAATAAGCTCTATGCATATGAATTCACAGTGAAAGCATTAAGACAAAAATCAAGCAGTTAAATATCTATTCAGTCAAGGTGAGATACTTGTAAAATTTCTCCATTATCCAACAGTTAATGGGGGGTTTTTTTGGCTGCATTACAAATTGAAACCCAACCTCTGCCAAGACCACTTCCTCAAAAAAAAACTTGAATAATATTAAAAATGTAAAGCTAATTTTAATTCCATTCTCCCTCTGTGGCCTCTAAATTATCTGCTATTGAAAATTCAACAATGCTAAAAATGGCCATATTATCTCCAATTGTGGTTCAGTAGTAGGTCCTAACATTGTTATTACTCAGAAAATTTCAGCACAGAGTAGTTTCATTTCTTGTTGGGGAGGGAGGACAGGCAGATATTTTCATATGCCATCCTCCAGCAAGAAATGGTACTATTCTAGTGAGTCAATCTCCAAGCAACAGGGTCATTCCAAACATCAGTTTTAGTCTTCCATGAAAAAATTCAGATGTATCCAACATCTAATTATTATCTTTGAAGAGTTTTCCATCTCGCTTCTTAGAACAGCCCCCCCCCCCCAAAGCCCTTCCCTTTGTCTTTTTTCCAGGGTTGAATGCTATGATAAATCAGACTGCACTGAAATTAATATCTATCAGGTGCAAAACGTTAGCATAGCAATTCATAATGTAAAAGTCAACTGGCATGATGAATTATATTACTAATGAAGGCTGCAGTATAACTGAAGAGAAAATAGGGAAGCTCATTGAGAGAATATTCAATTCAATTTTAGACTGTCATCGTAAAAGAAAAGTAACTCATCTTTCCTCAGGAAAGACATAAACAAATAAAAACTGGAAAATGTTTGTTTACCCAGAAGATAGATAGATAGATAGATAGATAGATAGATAGATAGATAGATAGATAGATAATTACCCTTCCAACATTACCACTTTATTAGCTTTATCACAACTGAACATATCTATAGATCTGAAAAATAGTAGTAGAAGTATTGCACATGAATTTATTTTATTTATTCATTTATTTATATTTCTCCTTTCCTTAACACACAAACACACACACATCCCTGTACAAATTAAAAAAACAAAAATGGCTAAATTATTAAAAGCAAAAGTAATGAAATATTCAGCAAGGGAGACCAGAATTGTAAGAATGCTCAGTAAAAACTTTGAGGGAGTTGGGCGGTGATAAATCGAATAAATAAATAAATAAATGGATGATAGAAAGAGGGTGAGCTATACAGTTCATTTCCTTTTGTCTCTTAAAGAATTCTGGCCAGGAGCGCTCTGTACATCAACAGGCAAACATAGGGAAATGGGGATTTGCATGATAACAACTCACTTTAGTATCAGGAAGTGTGATATAGTGACCATGAACCTTCTTCCATCTCTGAGCATTAAGCTATTGCTGAAACTATAGCGCAGTAAATTCTGCCTGTAGTAGAGCAGGACCACGACCACAATTGCATTGAAGTTTTAGAACTTAAATACAATAAGCCCAACCACAACCATGATCAAATATAATAATTATCAACCGTTTCTCATAACACAGTGAATTCTTCATAGGATCAACATGTTTTGTTCACATAAGATTCTGGTTTCCATGTGTCAGTGATTAAGGTTTTAAACCTATGGAAGAAGCTGCGCGTTCACTATCTGTCCACAAAAAAGATAAATAAGGGTTTTAAAAGGTAAAGGTACCCCCCGCACATTTGTGCAGTCGTGTCCGACTCTAGGGGCCGGTGCTCATCTCCATTTGTTAGCCGAAGAGCCAGCGTTGTCCGAAGACACTTCCACGGTCATGTGGCCGCATGACGCCGCGGAACGCTGTTACCTTCCCACCGAAGTGGTACCTATTAATCTACTTGCATTTACATGCTTTCGAATTGCTAGGTTGGCAAGAGCTGGAGCTAGTGCAGGAGCTCACTCTGCACGCAGGGCTAGGGATTCGAACCTCCGAACTTGCGATCTTCCAATCGACAAGCCTGGCGTCTTACCCGCTGAGCCACCACGCCCCAAAAAATAAAATAATAAAAATAATAAAAAATAATAAAAAATAAGGGTTTTAGAAACACCTTTTTTCCTTTGTGATCTTGTTTCAGATGTTTTATAGCAAACCTTCTACAGACACACACACTCCTGCATACATTCTATGAAAATGGCATCCATCGAGGGTTCTGATATTGGCAGTCTGCATATTATTTTCCTAGTCTGTCCAAACAATCCTACTTACCTTTGATATTTTTAATCCTTTCTGTAGTTTTACACTAAGGCAAAAGCCTTGGATACGCTCCAATTTTGTAACGCTTGTCATCTCTGAAATCTACTAGCAGTTCTGGAAAGTTGCATTAGCCCCCCACCCAAAAAAGAGCAACCCCTAATTTCCTCTCATATCAAAGTGACTTGTTAATTATTAGCATGGAAAATGTTATTTAGTGACATAGGGTCTTATGCTTTCACCATTGAAATGAATTGCAAGATTCACAGTAACAGGAGGACAGACTAGGGCCTGGCCCTTAATTTCCTAAAGGCTTACTGTATCATTAGTAGAGCTTTGTAGCATTTTGGATTCCATCCCCCCCAAATGCTTCGGAGTGCACAGAATTACAAATACAGCACCTGTCTCCAGTACTTTAAAACAGCTGTGCTTTTTTCCTAGGATCGGGCAACTTGAACCACCTTCTGAAGATCAAATGCAAAGTCTTACACAGTCCTAACATTCTTACATCTTTCAACTGTACTTTTGATGATGCTTCGCTACTCTTGCAGTGATGCATTAGTGATCATTCTATCTGACTTTAATGGAGAGGAGCACTGAGCCTCTCCTGCATTTCGGTCCTCTGCTACTTTTTCCTTTTTCCCAAAGTGAAGTCTTTTTCCCAAGGGAAAGGGGAAGGGAGATGAGCAAGCAGATATGGGATGAAGTATAATGCAAGATAAACATTCTTGCAACAGAGCTGTGTTCATGTTAACTTGAAAGTTTCCCAACATCAGCCATTGATTTTATGAGACAGTCCTTGTACAGAAATTGTTTGTTATTTGGAAGTGATACCTTTATATTACACATTTTATTTATTTATTATTTATTATTTAAATTTGTATCACCACCCATCTCCCCCAACCGGGGGACTCTGGGCAGTTCACAATAAAAGCAAGGTTAAAAATATAAATATAAAATTACAATATCAACAAATAAATATAAAATCCAAGTGCAATAGATGTTAATAATAATGGGGCTTCATGGCACCAGCCACCCCCAGGAGGAACTGTTGGCATTCCCATCCCATTTTATGCTCTAACTTCAACATCTCAGAAAAGAAGTATCTGCACATTAATGACTTTTGTGATACCATTAGCATGTTAAATCAGCTTCCTTTAAAAGCACCACAGAACTTCAAGGCAACATACTAAGAATTCCAGTTTCCTTCAACTTTGTTCCTAGACCTTCAGCATTAACTTTATTGCAGTAAGTGGCAATAAAACATCTATTTTAAAGCTATAAGTACTTTTGTCTTTAACTAGAGCCCTTGGGCCAAAGCTTGAAGGATAAATCAATGATTCCTGATTCTTTTTAACTTAAAATTCAGATTACAGACCTGTACGAATACAAAGTAGGAATGGGCTATTTAGTCCAACCCCTTGCTCTAAATAGGAATCCTAATTAAAATATCCATAAAATGGCTGTCTAGCCTCCATTTGAGCATGTTCGGTGAAGGAAAGCTTGCCATCTGTCTAGATAACTTTTAGTGTCCAACATTTTCTGAATGTTCAAAAAAAAACCACTTCTGTAACTGCTAAATGTGTCCTGCATTCTGGCATAATAGAGAGCAGTTGTCGTGCTTCTTCTCTGTGGCATCCTTTCTGGTATTTGAAAAGTACTATCATACCTTCCCAAAGTTAATCCTACCCAACTCCTTTTATCTCTCTTTCTAGACTCGGTTTCTAGTCCAATGATTATCCTTGTTCTCTTTCTGTGAACCTTTGCTGTCTGTTTAATCTTTTTAAACTGTTGGCCCCAAAATGGACACAAGTACCTGAGGAGAGATCAGACCAGTACATTATGAAATCATGCAATTGCTTCCTGTGATTCAGAAACTATTCTGTTCAGAACTGTTCAGAAACTATTCTGCCTAAATTTGAATTTGCATTTTTATTTATTTATTTATTTATTTATTTATTTATTTATTTATTTATTTATTTATTTATATTTCTAACTTATATCACCGCCCATTTTCAAAGCACTTAGTTCATAATCCACTATTCTTCCAAGATTTCTTGTAGATATGCTATTGCCAAACCACTTATCCTTCAGCCAGGAACACACATATCCACACAAAAGAAAGACATAACAAAGGAAAACAAAGTCTAACAAAATTATAACAAGGCACCAGGGCTCAAATAATTTCCCATAAAATAACCAAAATTCCAATCTACTATATTTCTAGTTACCACTAGTATCTTGACTGCTATACTTTCTGGGGGTTTGGCTTCTGCTTACCTGACCTTGAGCCAGCCCAGGAGGAGGCACTTTCACTGCTACCAAGAGAGAAAAGATAAAATGGACCTGTCTTTTCCTCTTTTTAAAAGCCAGCCCAAGAAGAGAATCTTCCCACTCCGGTTTAGCTCTTTGCTGTTTGACTTTCATAGGTTTTGATTGTCTTTGTCTACTTCTGAAATTGACAAAGTTAGCTTTGATTGACAGATCAGATATAGGATTTTCTTGAGGTCTGAATCTTTTGGGATGAGATATCTCCCCATTTGCTACAAGAATATAGAAATGTTGATTCTGCAAATTATCTTATATTTCTCATGGAGTTTGGTAATAGTTTCATTCTGTACATATAGAAACAATTCCCAGGAATCTTCCAATTATAATCAGACTTGAACTTGCATCTGTACAGGTATATATGTATATGATCAGATGCTAGAAAGAGTGATTGCATAGAGGTGTGGCACACACACCACATATTTATGTGCAGGATTTTTTAATTAATTTGATAGTATGGATGTAATTTGGAACTAGTATAGCTAGTTCTATAGGTTAGGCCACCATGACTGGCCACCAGGTGATAAGCTAAGCACAGTTCACACCACACATTAAATTTTAAACCTTGAGTTAGCAAAACACAATTCCTGTGTTTACATAATATGCTATGCCACAACCAAAAATAAATCATATTATGGTTTATTGTACTGGCTGGATTCATACAACATGCTAAGATAATAACCAAGTTCTCACAAGTTTATCAACTACCCAACTGAATTTTAGGCTAACCTAGTATGTTGTGTGGGCGTGGGGGCTCAGCGGGTAAGACTCCAGGCTTGTCGATTGCAAGTTCGGAGGTTCGAATCCCTAGTCCCGCGTGATGGAGTGAGCTCTCGCACTAGCCCCAGCTCTTGCCAACCTAGCAATTTGAAAGCATGCAAATGCAAGTAGATTAATAGGTACCACTTCGGTGGGTAGGTAACAGCGTTCCGCGTGCGTCATGCCGGCCACATGACCGTGGAAGCGTCTTCGGACAACGCTGGCTCTTCGGCTAACAAACGGAGATGAGCACCGGCCCCTAGAGTCGGACACGACTGCACAACTGTGCGGGGGGAACCTTTACCTTTTTAGCATGTTGTACAAATTCAGCCAGTAAATTTTCCAAGAACTGATAATGGAATGTAGCATACATTTTAGAATCTTTCAGTTTCTGACTGAATCTGAGCTTTAGCAAATTTCATTACTAGTACAATACTATACGCCTTTACTTAGAAGTAAAATTCCTGATTTTTATGCTAAAATTTTAGTAATAACAACATCAACAACAATGTTGTTTGAATTGATTTTATCTCATCCTGGATTTACTGATGTATAATGAATGCTCAATCAATCCATAAGCAAATAAGCAAGATACATTCATCAGGGAAGAATATAAGAAAAGGTCAATAGGACTTCCGGTGGGAACATGGCGGACTGAACAGCTTTGCCCGTGAGCTCCACCAGAAGCATCCTCCTGGGGATGGCTGGTGCCATAGAGCCCTTTTAAAATAACATCTATCGCCTACTGGATTTTATATTTAATTTATTAGTATTGTAACAGTTAGAATTGTATTTTATATTGTAGTTATATTTATACATTTTAATTGTTGTATTGTAAACCGCCCAGAAACCTCAAAAAAACCAAGATTATGGCAACGAGCTTGATTGATGACTGGCAAATAGAGGGAGAAAAAGTGGAGGCAGTGACAGACTTTGTATTTCTAGGCGCAAAGATTACTGCAGACGCTGACTGCAGCCAGGAAATCAGAAGACGTCTACTTCTTGGGAGGAGAGCAATGGCAAATCTTGATAAAATAGTTAAGAGCAGAGACATCACACTGACAACAAAGGTCCGCATAGTTAAAGCAATGGTATTCCCTGTAGTAACCTATGGCTGCGAGAGCTGGACCATAAGGAAGGCTGAGCAAAGGAAGATAGATGCTTTTGAACTGTGGTGTTGGAGGAAAATTCTGAGAGTGCCTTGGACTGCAAGAAGATCAAACCAGTCCATACTCCAGGAAATCAAGCCAGACTGCTCACTTGAGGGAATGATATTAAAGGCAAAACTGAAGTACTTTGGCCACATAATGAGAAGACAGGATACCCTGGAGAAGAAGCTGATGCTAGGAAAAGTGGAAGGCAAAAGGAAGAGGGGCCGACCAAGGGCAAGATGGATGGATGGTATTCTGGAGGTGACGGACTCAACCATTGGGGAGCTGGGGATGGTGACGGCCGACAGAAAGCTCTGGCGTGGACTGGTCCATGAAGTCATGAAGAGTCGGAAACGACTGAACGAATAAACAACAAACCGCCCAGAGTCCCCTTGGGGGAGATGGTGCAGTGATAAAAGTTGAAGGATAGATAGATAGATAGATAGATAGATAGATAGATAGATAGATAGATAGATAGATAGATAGATAGAGGCAGTTTTTTTGGGCTCAGGCTGGTTTCTCCTAAAGCCCAGGAGCATTTTTCCAGATCAAGGAAAATGCTCAGAATTGACCCATTTGTCCTCCAGATGGCAACTTGCAGCCAGGAGATTGTAAACAGCATCTGCGATCGACAGGTAAGACTTAGCAGGGAGGCTGGGAAGACACCATTTCCAAGCCGCACTGCAGCCTTAAAGGGACATTAAGTCCAGCCACCCCATTTCTAAAGCACCCAATTTATTTATTTTTTAAGTATTTGTACCCTAATGTGATTTTGGTTTAATATAGAGTAAGGGATTGATTATGGGAAATTGCTGTATATCCTTGATGTTTAAAGTCATAAGTCACTTCTTTTTGTAATCTATCTAAAAATTTTGCTCGTGTTTTCACTTTTTTAGTTTTTTTGTAATTTTTTTGTTTTTCTGTATCTTTTATCTTCTCAAATTTAATAAAATTCTTAAAAGAGAAAAGGTCAATAGATATGGGAATAGTAAAAGATTCTAAAGGAATGCCACATATCAATTATCAATTCTCTGAAAATAACACGCATGGGAATCAAGCAATAAAAACAGCTATCAACCTCATACCTTGTTTGTATACTTTGCACAACTACCTAGATGTAAAGCCTGATGACACTTGGCTAATCAGACTTTTTATTTTAATTCAACAAAACAATATCCATGTTATTCTATAGCTCAGTCAGAAGTAAATTGTCCCAACTGCCCAAAAAATAATGATAGGGGCATGAAACTGATTTGGAAGGAGGATATATGCTCTCTGTGTTAGTGCTTTTTGTACATATCAGTAAGTAAATTAGATAAGGGCTTTATCACTAACAAACACAGAACAATAACAGGAAACTCCCAACTCTAATATAGTCAATCAAATCCAGCACCATCAGTGACAAAACTATTTAATAATATTAACATTAACTAACCTATTTAATAAAATTATCATTAACATTTTTATCACCTTGTGTTAAGACTCACTTATTGTTGGTCCTATTTTCATGTTACAGCTGTTTCAGGATTTAGGATGGATGGATAAATATATGAATTTTGCTTTTTCTCAGTTTCTCATTTTTGCACACCTGTCAAAGTAGATTAGACAAACCTGAGATTAAAAAAATAAATTGCACTAAAATGTATATGCTAATGTTCATTTCTCTAAACTATGCTTTTCTGTGTACATTTTATATAGAATTTCCCCTAATATATTTTAAAAAAATATTTTAAAACAATTATTAATGTAATAATTTGAAAAGTCTAAATTAAATTAAACTATGCAGTTTTGTATTACAACTACTGGTTATATTATTATATTATTAATATAATAATATCACATCACATCACATCACAAACATAACATAACATAATAATCTTCCTGTGTTTACTTGGAGTTCAGCATGGCCAACATGAGGATCTCTTTTCATTCATCCTCACAATATCCTACCTTGTGAATGTGAGATACACTATCCACACCCACCAAATTGTATCCTTAATGATGAAGAAGAGAAGCAGAAACACTTGCTGTCCTACTTTCCATCACTATTCTGCTACTGCTATATACATAAAATAGTTAAAGCTGGAATAACCACTTCAAAGCCCATGCCCTCTGGGACTATCCATGCTAATTATGCAGAAATTTATTTATTTATTTTTTTATTTATTTTTTTATTAATCAATCAATCAATCAAATTAATATGGCCACCCATCTTACAAGAAGTGACTCTGGGCTCCCTCTTTTTGCCTACCTTTGTCTTGTTTTGCCAGCTATTTCTTGAGGCTTGTTGATGCATCAAGTTATATTTTTGGTAGCTGTACTGAGTGGTATGTGTGCTTGCTGTGATATAGACATAAGGACTGACTGAATGTGTCAATCCTTATATGCAAAATAAAATGGAAATTATCCACAGTAACAATGAGGAGGATTGAGCTAAAGATAGTGAGGGGCTCAAGATTATCCAGTGAGCTCTGTGGTCAAGGAGAGAATTGATACAGGACAGTGCAGGCCAGTTCTTAAATGCAATTCACAAATATAAAAGTTCTCCTGTATTACAATTTATTTTTATAACAGAATTTGTACAATGCAGAAGGAGATGAAACAAAAATGTACATAATTTCAACCCTGAGTGACTTTCAATTTACTTAATTCAGATATAGACTTCCAACAGTAAAAGCCTTCAGAATTGTAATTTAACATCATAATTTAAATTTTGCCCAATTTTTATATAAACATATATGTATATCTAAGTTATAATGCAAATCAGCTGTCAGATACCATCTGCTAATGTAAAATATTTAAATGATAAATATAGACATTATATAAAATAGCATGTTTTTGGCCACCAAAATTCTCAGAGGAAAATACTGTAGAAATTTTCTTGGAACAAGTTTCTTTCAGCTCTATGGCATAGTTATAACCATCAGGGTGATGAGAACATTTGCAGACATCAGTTTTAATAAGTAATAAAGAACAGATGTGGTTTAGCAATCACCTCTGAAATCTCATGTACTGTATAAATGTGATGGATCTGTAAAGAAAAAATCTGAATATATTTACCAATTTAAATATTGGCTAGATAACCCATTGGGTCTTTTACCACATTTTTCTACTTATAGTGCCAGAAAAAGCTACCAATTAGACTTTCAGAAGAATATTTGCCAAATACTTGCCATCATCAATCATAGTCTTAGACTAAAATGCTAAATAATGTGCCTTGAGGTATTGAGGTTTATGATTGCTACTTTTTCTGCCTGGCATATGCCAAGATAAACTAAACTCATTGGCAACTGCACAAAACTGCAATTGTAAAAGGATTTAGAAAAACTCGATATCTTATTGGCTTTCGGCTGAGAGAAGAGCTAATAGTTGATTGTCAGAGTTCAGTCTGACACTGACTCTGAACAAGGGGAAAACGAAACTTACGCTGAGCAGGGTCAGGAAAATGAAACTTATCTGGAGCACAATCAGGAAAACAAAACTTATGCTGAGCAGGAAACCGAAACTGGACACGATGCGGCAGAGCTGGAGAACCCTGAGCAAATGATTGGTCCAGAATCGGGAGCAGGTTCAAAGCCACCAATCAGCCCAAGGGAGAGGCGAGCTGAAAAGTGTGCCAAGCAAAAGGAAGCCCGGTTGGTTCCTGAGGAGAAACAGTGCATAGAGAACAGGATAAAAGGAGGCCAGCGCAAGGACCCAGTCGCCGGAGATAAATGTTCCACTGAGCTAACAGCTTCTTTCGGAGAAGTCAAGCCAGAACTGTCTTCAGAAGCCTGCCCTGCAGCTGTCACAGAACCAGAAGCAGTGCCTTTCACCATTTCAGAATTTTGTCCAGCTTCATTAGAGTCTTGCCCTGCCTCCTTCCCACGGGAGACTGAATCTTGCCTAGCCGTCTTGCCACATGTTCCAGCTCAGTATCGCCTTGCCAGGCTAGTCCAGCCTTGTTCCGTCACTCCAGCAGAACCTCGCCTTGTTCCAGCTTAGTCTCGCCTTGCCAAGTCAGCCAAGCCTGGTCCTGTCACTACAGCAGAACCGTGCCTAGTTCCTCCAGTCCAGTCTTGTATTGTCGCTTCAGCTAAGCCATGTTTTACCGCCTTAGATCCTCCTCATCAAGACACTACTACGCAATCACGCCATGCCAGTCCTTTTGAATTTAGCCTTGATTCATTGTCACGAATTCCTGCTACACCTTGCCTCACTACCTTGTTGCGAACGCTATCTATGTTTTGCCTTGCAGTGTTGCCACATTCCTTCACCGGTTCCAGCCTCACTGAATTATCAGGTCCTCCTCCACTGCCTGGTTGGGTTTGAATTTGATCTTCGAATTGCCATTATGGACTTTATTTCTATGTAAATAGTTTGATTGTAAATAAAACTATTTTCTATAAATCTTCCTGGCTGTCTCCTACTCCAAACAGAACATTGATGAAGGAATGGAAGATATATTTCTCCAACAGAAGTATACATGTGAAGTCCAAGAAAGAGGGCAGTGGGGATAGTTTATTAATGTGTTTATAAAGTGTTAGTGCCAAACTCAAGGTAGATGAGATCACAGAGATCCATAACACGATCGCCTATCTCAATTCATTTCTTTTAAAAGCAGCCAGATTAATTCCAATTTGGATTAGGATTATGGCCTGATTCAAGGAGTTTGGTAATCCATGTTTGGATAATAGTGTACACTAGGGATAACAGGCATTAGATAGCAGCCAAGGAAGATGCTCTCCAGGGACTATGAAACTGCAGCTTTCTGCATGAAGACAGGAATGAAGCCCTTGAACTCGGAGGAGGGATAGAGAAAAAAAAATACTTTCTCTTCAATATTCAAGTTGATCCATGAATGAGTACTGCTGTGCAATCATTTTTAAATTTTCTTATTGCTGAATATCCTTGAAATTTGTCCTTAGGCTTCTAACTTAGTGACATTGTGGGATTTTATGTCAAGAATACAAATTGCAGATCTATGACTTTATCTAAATTCTGTGCCATTTACCTGTAGGCCCATTCCGATCTTCTTACAAGTGCTAAACTTTGAATGGGATACTGTACACAGTCACAGAAAGGGATTGTTATGCTACTCAGTTGGATGCCTCTTCCTAACCCCTGTAGCTTGAATCATGTCAACTGGATTTCTATTTTCTCAGTGGAAACGTTTCGCTCCTTATCCAAGAAGCTTCTTCAGTCTGAGCAAAGTTAGTAAGGGAATCCTTAAATATGTTTCTAGGGTGGCTGTGTGACCTTGCACATGGGACTAGGTCATGGTTATTTGAGATGTTTGTTTCTAAGTCCCTTTATCATCCAAATGATATTTGATATTGATATTGATTGATGTTTGATATTGATATTGATGATATTGATATCATCATTGATATCATTGATATTGATATTGATGTTTGGATGATAAAGGGACTTAGAAACAAACATCTCAAATAACCATGACCTAGCCCCAGGTGCAAGGTCACACAGCCACCCTAGAAACATATTTAAGGATTCCTTTACTAACTTTGCTCAGACTGAAGAAGCTTCTTGGATAAGGAGCGAAACGTTTCCACTGAGAAAATAGAAATCCAGTTGACATGATTCAAGCTACAGACTGTTCCACCTGGATGACTGAGGACCTTCATCGACATATCTTCCTAACCCCATATTACTATCTCATTCCTCTTTGTAATACCTTTCTCTTAGTTATAGCTAAGACTGGTGACTAGTTAACTTACAGTGGGTTTATATTCTGTCGTTGTATGCAGGTACAATTGTACACATATTTTAATTTCCCATACTGTATTATAATTCATTTATTCATCAAGACCAGGGAGAATGGAGGGAGTCAGTGACAATACTAGCTTAAAGTAAGCAGCTTTTTGAGTAGCCACATAAACAATATCCATATCGTTGCAATACTAATGCTCAGTACTGAACATTGATTAACGTATTTATTCAGAGCTTCAGACTGTAAACTTTTCTTTAGGAATCATCTATCAGTTTTACTTTCTCTACAATTGAACCTTTGTCACATAAAGTTCTTCAAATTCTTTCTCTTCAATTTATGAAAAAAATGCAATTTTTAGTAATTTTTTGAAGGGAGGGAGGGAGGAGAAAAGAAAAGCTAAATGAAAACCTCACTCATCTATACCAGCTATGAGGTACACTAGCAATTCTAATAACATTAAGGGCCACATTGTTCCTCCATGCTATATAGAGTGACTCTCACTTGCTGGATTGTCACCTTGTTGTGGTGAGTGGGCTTGTGTGCTCCCAATGAACCCTGTGAGTGAAGGTGTTGGGAGTCATGTACTCCCGATAGGGTCACCCATGGCGGTAAGGTCCAGGGGGAGGAACCAGACAAAGAACGATCCAAGAAAGTCCTCAACGGCAGAACAGGCGGAAGATAACAAGGGGTATTGTTACAACGGCTGCAAAGGTGGATGAAGGCTGCAGCAGATAAAAGGTCACCAATCATCATGGTATCCATGCCATTGGATTTGAGCCTTTTTTTGTGAAGGTTGTGTGCTGATCATTGTGCACCGATCTCCACACATAAAACAAATTCACACAGAGACATCTTTTAACCACACACAAAACAAACTGACACACAGGCATCTTCCAACTACACTAAACCCAAACCAACCAAAAGTCCCATGGCGATTGACAAATGGCAATGGGGGCAGGACTGTGAAATCCGGAAGCCCCTAGTCATGGACGATGGGCAGTGGATACGGATTCAGTCATCCTGACTCAAGGTCCAAGGCAGTTGAGTAGCTTGGGAGCTGTATCCACGACTGAGCAACCCTATTTAGGATCCACTCTGCTCACCCCATATGGGGAGGGGGCTAGAAAAAGTGCTCTAAACATAGTCTGCCACATTTTCTCCTTGATTGGATTACCACGTCCAGTGGGGTCACCATCTAGCGGTCGTAAAAGACATATGAATTTTGGAACGTGGAATATATGGACACTGCAAGACAATATGGATAGTGAACAACCTGAACGTAGGACTGCCATTATTGCAAGGGAGCTGAGACGTTTTAATATCGATATAGCAGCACTCCAAGAAACTCGAAGAGCAGGAGAAGGACAGTTGAAGGAAGAAAAAGGAGGTTATACCTTCTTTTGGAAAGGACTGCCTGAACAATAACGACGAATACATGGGGTAGGCTTTGCTATCAAAAACAACCTTGTAAAGCTCTTGTCAGAAGTTCCCACTGGAATTAACGAATAACTCAATTCTCCGAATAAAACTCGCCAAAAACCAACAGGCAACTATTCTAAGTGCTTATGCACCAACACTAGATGCAGATGAGGATATCAAGGAAAAAAATTATACCCAGCTGGACACCATCTTAGAGATACCAAAGGAGGATAAAATTATCCTGCTGGGCGATTTCAATGCAAGAGTTGGGCATGACTTTGATTTGTGGCTGGGGATCATTGGGAAAGGAGTTGACAATAGCAACATGAGTGGAATCTTACTTATGACTAAATGTGCAGAGCATAACCTTGTAATTACTAAAACACTCTTTCACCATAAAAATAAATTTAAAACATCATGGAAGCACCCACGGTTGAAGCACTAGCATCTTTTAGATTATGTAATTGTCCGTGCTAGAGATCAATTGGAAGTCAGCCTTTATTAAAGGCGCTATGGACTTTGAAGAAGCATGAGTACAGGGAGAAAGGGAGAAATGAGCTAAGAGGAAAGCACATCAAGCAAACCCTCATCGTGACCGTCTTCCACCTAGAAACCTATGCCCTCATTGTGGGAGGTTGTGTGGATCCAGAATTGGCCTTTACAGCCACTTAGAGATCCACTGTTAAGATTTTACCCCTGGAAGGCAACCTTACTCGGCTACAAGTAATCGCTAAGAATTGTCCTGCTCCGACTAAGACTGACACGGAAGCGTTATGGAAAGTAACTTTATTTATACAGACACACAAGCAGCCCAGTTTATACAGTCCTCTTCTTCGTCTGCAGGCTGGATAACCACGGGTACAGCAGATTCTACTGGCCGGGCAGGAAGGACCAGAGGGGTTGCAGGAACTACGATTGATCTGGAGGTACCAGGCAAGGTGACCGCAGGCGTCTCGTTAGCTGGGCAGGTAGGACTTGAGGTAAACCGGGGTCCAACAAAAGCAGCCCACTGATGTCCGGCGCCAGCTGGGTTAGGTTGAGGACTATGGCTGGTGGCTAGAGGGGTAGACCGGGGCCTGATGAAAGCAACCCACTGCTGGCCGGCTTCAGTTGCCTCAGGTTTGGAAACCTGAGGAGAATCTGTGGCGTGGGCAGCCGGGACGGAAACAGGCAAGGCAGCAGCGCTTACCCCGGTGGTGGCCTTTTCCTCAGGAAACAAGGAGTGCTCCGGAAGATGCCCTGGAACGGAAAGCTCACTGGACGAAGACGCAGCGGCAGGAGAAGGCTCGGCACTCGGCGGTGACAGGTCTGTGGAACTTTCACTTTGCTCGGTCTCTTCAGTGGCTATCAGGCGGTTCGCGGGCTTCCCTCATTGCGAAGCTCTTGGCTAGGGTCGGTCCGGTTGTTGTGCGTGGCGGGAGGATCAGGCGAGGGCACGGATCCAGGTCGTGAGGAGGATCGGTTGTCTCTGGCAGCTGAGGTAAGTTTCGCTGGCTTTTTATTCCTTTTTTCGCGCCTTGGGAGAGCGGGGGCCAATCGAGCTTCACGTTGCTCTGCCCGCCTCTCCGCTCTCCTTTGGCGCACGCTGATTGGCGGAGGCGTATTTCTTTCAGAGCCTCGGCCAATCAGCGTTTCCGGGTCCCCAGTCAAGTTAACGCTGAGCCTGCTGCCTCCTGTGATTGGCTCTTCTTCCGGTTCGGAGTCCAGCATGTCGGCCAGTTGCCAGATAAGTACCAGGGCTCTCACAAGAATAGAGTAATTATTAAAGGGATTAAGCATTTTGTTAAGGTTTTTGTTCTTGTTCAGTCGTTTAGTTCTGTCTGACTCTTCGTGACCTCATGGACTATAGCACGCCAGGCCTTCCTGTCCTCCACTGTCTCTCAAGTTAAATATCCATTCTCCCTGACAAATCTCCCTAAACCTATATAAGCATTATATGATAGTCATGTACAGTTTGTATATATCAGTCTTTGCACAAGTGCATGTTTGTGAACAATTGTGGTTTGTGAACAATTACTCTCTCTCATAGGCATCTACAGCTAGCTGTGATGATAAAGAAAAATGATGCAAACTGTGTGAATTACATACTTGCAATGTATATTCACACAATGTCAGATATAAGTATGTAAGTCACAGGGTTTGCATTGTTACGTCACAATATATGTTTTGCCTCTTACCCCTGGGCTTATCCATGTTTCAGAGTGGGTTCTATTATGCAGCAAGTCAATTAAGGATCCAGTCAGTAGCCTTTACATGGCGTTTTACTAAAAGCAAGGTTCAAAAAGAAACAAAAAACAGTATTCCACCCCTACTTGTATTTTTAAACTGGAACTAGGAAGTAACTAACCACAAAAATTGACTAATGCCAACCTCCACTTTATTACTCTGCTTATCTCATTATAAGCAGAAAATTTAACCCATGTTATGATTGGTATTTGACATTATTATAGTCAGTATTTATTATACAACTATATAAAGGGGCGCGGTTAGCTCAGCGGGTTAAACCGCTGAGCTGTAAAGTCTGCCGATCTAATGGTTGGCAGTTCAAATCCCCGCATGACGAGGTGAGCTCTTGCCACTTGCCCCAGCTTCTGTCAACCCAGCAATTTGAAAGCAAAAGCGAGTAGATAAATGGGTACCACGTTAAAGTGGGTCAATTTGCCGATGTCCTGTAATTCGGGGGTCGCCCTTGGAACGGAAAGAAGATCCCGGAAATCCCGAAAATGGTGACGGAGGACGGAGGACGACAGAGGACAACGGAACCCGATTGGCGAACATCCAGGATGTCAGCAGCCGACTCGGAAGCAAGGTATGCTGGGACATGTTGTCCAATACCTACAGAAGAAGAGTCGGTTCCCCAACCCCCTTCCTGAGCGCGCAATAATAATATATATATGAATTGTTGTATAATTAGATATGAATTGTAATGCTGTAAGCCGCCTAGAGTCCTCCGATAGGGAGGGGATAGGCGGGGTATAAATATGATAAATAAATAAAATAAATAAATAAATAAAGGTTGTTTGCACCCTCCTTCTGTGGGCAGTACCTTGTGGTCTGTCCCAAGCGCCATTCAAATAAACTTGGCTCAAGCAGATTGTGTGGTCTCCTCTCATAAATTGGGTCATTGGTAAACTTTTCTCCTACAGTGTCCATGCACTTAACTGACTTTAAAAGAGCATTAGACATGCAAATGGAAGATAACAGCTTTAACAGCTAATAATCATGATAATGAGAGCCAGTTTGGTGTAGTGGTTAAGGCACCAGGCTAGAAACCAGGAGACCGTGAGTTCTAGTCCCGCCTTAGGCACAAAGCCAGCTGGGTGACCTTGGGCCAGTCCCTCTCTCAGCCCTAGGAAGAAAGCAATGGCAAACCACTTCCAAAAATCTTGCCAAGAAAACTGCAAGGACTTGTCCAGGCAGTCTCCGAGAATCAGACATGATTGAACAGATTAAAAAAAAATCATGATAATGGCTGTCCAGAGTCTTTTGGAGTGGGTAACCATAATACATCATCATCATCATTTGTACTTGTCTCTTCTTTGGAAAAAAAAGTGTATCCAAGTAGCAAGAAACTGAGTATCACTTTGGAATAAAGTGGAGTACTTTATTTGGAGATGTTATTAATATATAGAATTATCCTAAATATCTCACATGGAAGCTGAGAATAATGAAACCCTGTTAATATTGTAATGACTGAAACCCTGGGGAACAATTGAATTATGTGAGTTAGCATGTAAGTGGATAACCAATACAAAAAACCCAAAGATAATGTATCACAAATTCTGTTCCTTTTAGGTTATTCATTTTCATTTAGACGATCTTTGGCAAAGGTAAAGGCATAAAACATGCTACCCTTGATGTAGCCCCATGTGGCTTTAGGCCTAAGGCCCAGAGCATGCTCTTGAACTTGCATGAAGAACAATAATTAGTGGTTTGTATTGTATTGGCAATTTTTAGTTTGAATTGAATCAGTCGCTTAGTGGATCCAGGCTCTTGAGTAAAAGAATTCAGCAGTCAAATACTGTGTTTGCTCATTAACCGCTTATTGTTAACATCCACTGACCTGCCAGTTGCATCCACACAGAAGATCCAGCTCTTGCAGTAAAGCAAAATGGCAGTCCTTTTAGGGGACTGAGCCATTATAAGCACAATGGACCATGGTGTTCAGTTGTGCTCATGCAAACAACAATTTCCCCACTTTTCTGCATCTGTTGATAATAGGACAGGTTTCTGATGATTGAGTTTGTTTTATCACAGCAGGCTTTTGGCTTAGCTCAGAACTCTCTTGGTACTGTTCATATACAATGCTCATGACAGCAAATTCACAGTGCTCAGACAGCAAAATCACAAATAGGGAGTTTTCGTTATTATTTTTCTTCATAATTCTCCATTATACATAGTTATTTTTGTATCACTGAATGTTACTTTACAAATCTCATATGTTACAAAGAAAGGTATGGCTAGTGTCAAGAAGGGAAAATGATTTGGTAATGTATTTGATAATGTATTATATATCTTGGCAATGTATTATTACTCAACTTTGATTCTAGATTACCCATATTAGTGGCAGGGCTATTAATTATTTTAAGTATCTATATCAGATATATTAAGTAACTATATCAGATATGCCCTTCCTGCAGTGCCCCCAAAGAGTTTGGTATGACCGGGAGAGCACCTTCTGAAGCTTCCATCAAATTATAATTTGTAATGTAATGTAATGTAATGTAGAGAAAAGTTAATAAATATGGGGGGATTGCCTTAACTGATCATAGAGTATGATATACCTTGAAGGGCTGACAAAAGTAGACCAGACTAGGAAACCAAAGTCATGAATGCTAATACTACTTTTATTATAAGAATCCTGCAAGTCTGAATGTACTTCCTCCCTCCTTCCCTCCTACCCATCCAGCCCCTTACAGCCTCCAGGAACTGGGCAAACTTCTGAACATAATCACATCTGAATATGGGGTACAGATGTATAATTGGGTATCATCAGCATACTGATGATACCAAAACCTATGCAACTGAAGGACCTCACCCAGCCGCTTCATATAGATGTTAAATGGGAGTGGTGAGAGACCCAAGCTGTGAGGCACCCCGGGGTCTTAAAGTTAATTTAAAATTAATTGAAGTTAGATTTAATTTATGTCCTGGCCCCATCTACTTTCGTAGCATAGTCCCTGGCTTGCCACTCAGAGGCCAGGGATGGCTGTTAGCCCAAAGTTGTATACCTCTGATCTGCTGGAACGTATGAAGTTGTCTAAGCTGTACTTTTCACTGTGCTTTCACAGATTCCAAAATATTATCAGCCATATATAAAAGGAAGTGATAAATAAGCTGGATCAATTTGACAGGACTTCAACTATCCAGATCAAAACATTAAGCATCCTTTAAGCTTGCAACATTTTTGCTATTTGATAAAGAGGCTGGGTTTTGACAACGTTCAGGAAAATCTTTTATTACCATCATCCTAATTATTTCCCTAGGACATCTACAGTCAGTTCCACGTACATCCCTTTTTAACACTAGAGTTTTCACTGCAATTTACAGGAGGGCAAACCTTTCTATCTGCTGTTGCTTTTACCAGTCCTTATCTGATGCAGTATAGCATGGTATGAAAGCCTCCCTAATTTCAAGATAATCAAGAAGATCATGTGCTAGGAGAATGAGCCAATGGATACAGATAACAGATCAATCAACATCAGGTTTGTGTGCTCTCTATTGAAAGCATATAATCATTTTGAAGTATCTGTACTGTGAGAGTGTACATGTGTTCCGTGTTTCAAAGAATGTCAAAAAAGCAGAATGTAATTTTATGTGCCTGGGAGTAACTATTTGAGCTTCAGGCAATACAAACGTTGCTATTACTGGGGAGTAAAAGCTCTGCATAATTAAAAAACATCATCAGCCTTACAGTTCCTGTAGAATGTGGTAACTTCCTTGCCTGAAGGCTGCTCTTGTCTTACTAAGTCTGTTTACCCTGTCCAAGATTAGATTAGTTTAATTATTATGAAAAAGACTGCTCAGATCTTACAACCTAATTATGCAAATGTTTTTAAATGTTCACAAAAGTAATTTATTTATTTGGGAGATAAATGAATCTGTTTTGTCATAAAACAGATTGGAGTCCTGGCAATGTGCAGGCTAGGTTATATCCCCTAAGGCAGATTTTTTGCCATAGATATCTGTGGGATCTCTAGATTACAACCTTTTCTAAAGGCATAAATGATCTCTTAAAAAAATAAGAGAGTTTGTATTGCATATATTTATTTGTTTTACAAATGATCATAATCCCAGAAAGAACTATTACAGGATTAATATACAACAAACCTTGTTATGAAAACAGGATTTCTCAGCCAGATTCATGTATAAAATGCTAACAGCTAAAACATTCCTAGCAGACCTATTAAGATGCACCTGTTTTATGAAGCTTTGGACCAAATTTCTTTCAAAGAGTTCTGTTACTGCTGTAAAAAGAATTCTTCTAGAAATAGCCCTTTCCTCAAAAGAGAGCAAAAATGTCCTTTCAGAAGTTTCTACAACTGATTTTGTTGCAAGATATAAATTTGATCTCTTCTTGTGTTAAATATAGTAATTATTAATTATAATGATGAAGTTTTTAGGCACATATGTATCTTTTTATGGCCCCTTCAAATTCATTTTTCCAACATCAAGGGATATCTCATGACTGTCTTCAACAACTCTTATCTAATAGGCTAGCTCAAAGAATAGTGAATAGTCCAAATCTGTATACACAGCCTAATGGCATAATGAGAAATTGAAAAGACAAAAGAACAGATGATTCTTTGGAGTGGAGTGGAGTGGAATTTGGAAACTAGTTTGGAAAGTATATGTCAATTACTGCTTTTGGTGGCAAGATCAGTCATATTTTACTGACAGAGTCCTTGCTCTGGAGATGTTGATCACAAGTATCTTCTAGCAAGGCTACAACAAACTCAGGTTTGAAATCTGAGAAAACTGCTGAGAAATACATACACCAAATCCTGGCTTAGGGATAAGGCACCTTCTTTAAAAGGGGATAACTAAATTGTCTTTTCCTTAATTTGCCTTTACACCATGGTCATAGTTTTAAGTTATCCAAAATGCATGTGATCAAATGCTGGATGTTAAGCTAACCAGTCTCAGGTTCATAGCTTAGAAACTTTAGAATCATAGATCATTGAATCCAATTTCCTGTTCAACACAAGAATTCAGTTAAAGCATCCTTGACAGAAAGTTGTTCAGCCTTGGCTTGGATCCATCCAATGAAGAGCAGCTCATAACCTCTTTTCCTTGGTCATTGATCCCACCATTAAACCACACAACCAATTCATTGACAAAAATATCATGTAAAAGACAGGGAATTGCCAGAAAGTTTTGTTCCTTCTATTTTGATGGTGTAGTTGACAGCCATATTAAACATTAGATGTTAGCCACTCTCAGCATCATATAATTTTAAGTAACTATATCTATAAATATTTGTTATATTGGCTATCAGAAAAATAAATATAATTAAACAAGATTAGAGAGAAGCAAATTAGCAAATATATCTGGGAAAAATTAAAAATAAAAAGAGGCCTGCAGTAGGGGATAGACAAAGGATATACACTGTCCTCAATTTAAGCTGATGCTCCCATTTTTTCTGTACAAGTTCTCCTCCAATGTGAATGTTCCAAGTTTACCTCCATCATTAATGTCACAATGATGCATTAAGGCCTTTTACATTCAATGTTTATTTCCCCATCTCAGATGATGTACTTCATTAGAAATATATTGCACTAAGAGCAATGCATACTGTCTCCTTGATTTGTATATAAATTAACTGCTATTTAAATAGGCAGGGCAATGGCTCTATATGGAGATTATATCTAGAGTTCTCTGGTGTATTAAATGGAGAATGTGAGCGATGATATTAAGTAGCTAGTATGACATCACCATTATCATGGATATTCAGGAGATTAGAAGCTGATGGCTGTCATTTAAATGAACACATCTCAAGTGCACCTGCTTTATAATTATTTGTTGCAGTAGGATCATTAACATATTCCTTAAGTCATTGTAATTTGTTAGCAATTTGGATCTACATTAATGAATATATATATATATATATATATATATATATATACACACACACACACACACACACATATATATATACATACTATATGTATATGTATATGTATATGTATATGTATATGTATATGTATATGTATATGTATATGTATATGTATATGTATACACACACTTACAAAAATGCACAAACATATATACTGTAAGTACACACACATACCATTTATATATGGATAGAATAAAAAAAGCTTGTCAAAATGCACAGTACATATTTCAAATTATAAATCACATTCACATATCCACATTTTGACATTAGCAGTATATGTAACAAACATTGGAATTTGTAACGTTTTGGCATTTGCTAGGAGTATTTGCCTAGCTAATGTTTCCCAAGAAAAAGCTAGTTATACTGTACTTCAGAAGGTTCATGCAGTTGCTAAGAGAGTCAAAGGTGATGCTTAGTCTTCTCCTTCAGTCTCCTTACCATGAATTACTTTGCAAAACACAACAGACATGCTTTTTTTCATTAAGAAGGGTGTACTGGGAATTATGGTTTCAATAGTTTTTCTTATTGGTAGAGATTACAATCCGTTCTGATGTCTTACCGATCTGATGTTATAACTAGTGATATGAAGAGAATAATAACATCTTAGAATTGTGGAATTGGAAGAGACCACAAGATCATTTAGTCTAACCCTCTGCAAAGTGCAAGAAAATCAATTAAACCATCCTTGAGAAGTCCAGCCTCTTCTTAAAAATCACTAGATGTGGAAAATCCTAATGTCCATACTTAAACTGATCCACTGCTGTACAGATCTTTATATTTAAATAAAACCCAGGTAGCTGCAACTTGCACCCATTACATCTGCTCCTAGTGTATGTGGCAATAAAAAAATAGTCCCTAATCATCTTCCCTTTAGTATGCTTTTAGGTACTGATATCTTGTTTTTCCCCTTAGTCTTCTTTTCTCCAGATTGAACCCCCATTTCTTCATAGAGCACCTCCTAAAGTCCCTAAATCACATTTGTCACTCTCTTCTAAACCTGTTCTAACCTGTCAATATCCTTCTGGAAATGTATATGGTATTCCAGATGTGGCCTATCCACTGCAGAGTAAAGGGGAATAAAAACCATGTGTACTTGACACACTGCTTCTTCCAATGCAGCCTTTCTAGCATTTGTCTCACACCCAAATCCTATTGTAATGTAGTGCTTCTATGAATCCAGTGCCAGCTCAAGGATATACGGCACCCTCAAGCCACATTGACTGATGGCACCACCTCATGCCAATGTGAAGATTTGCATTTTTAGAATGATTCGGTATGAGGGGTGACATTAGCACCCTCAAAGCTTTGGCGACCTGGGCCAGTGCCTACTTGGACTTAGCCTGAAGCTGGCCCTGCCCCATTTTATACTGTATGTGCATCCTATATTTTTCCTCTCTAAATGTAATACCTTACATTTCTTCTTGGTGAAGAAATTTGGTTTTTGAAATTTCTTTCATTGAAGAAGAATTTGTGGTGAAATGTTCATGGGTGGGATAGGGTGCTCTTACATGTCAAGTGTATGTGGATCTCCTGCCTTTCAGTTGTAATCATCTTTGCATCAGCTATCCTGGTTTCTTATGCAATATTGGTATAGGAAAGGATTCTATTGTGGGCACCTCCCATGTGGCCAAGGTGTTCCAGCATTACAGAGAACTGTGTGGGTAGGAAGAAGGCTTGATAGTTACTGAAACGTTTAAAATACTATAAGCTTCACTCCCATAAAATGAAATGAGATTAAGTATTGTTGAATGAACCTGCCTAAAATTCAGCTGCAAGTATAGTTGGACATATATCTCATGGCCTATCTGAAAACATATATATTTAAATATTAAAATATTTAGCAGTGGTTAACTCAATTCACCACTCATCTTGAAGTGGCAAGTTGAAGGCAGCACATTTCACTCCTATTTGATAAGGGTTATAATTCTTGCTCTTGCCACTTTTCCTCTTTTGTAAAACTCACACGCCAACAAACAGGCTTCCTTCTCTGTTTTTAAAATTGTTGGCTCTGAGTATGGCTTTAAAGTGGAGTTGCAGAACAATGCTCTGCAAAGACTGAGGAGGCTATCCTAGAGGAAAGAAAAGAATGGTGATGGATCCAGGGCCCCTCTGCTATTGCTCTGCCCCATCCTATCAGCAAATTGAAAGCTTTAAAAAATAAAGAGAGGAAAAGCAACATTGAAAAGATGTTTCTCAAAAGGAGAAGAAAATGAATAGTGTCCATGGTAGTGGAGAATGGGGGTGATATTAAAATAATCCCCTTCCTCTTCCACAGTTGAATGCACCTTTCCTGTTTTGATGTTCCTTTCGTCTCCACCCTAAAGTGAAGTTGTCTTCCTCTTTCAACTTTCTTTAGGGTAGGAGTGTACAAGTGGAGGTTCCAGGCATTGTGTGATCTTCAGCACCCCTCCAAAATTTGCTGGAGAACTGTAATTTACAGTGTGACAAAAAAGGAAGATGGCAAAAAGTGAAATGTAGGCCATTGATTGATTTAGGTTTTAACTGGATTTAAATAAAATCAAATCTCAATTTTGTCATGACCCTTCCTATGCCTTAGTGTAGCTCTAGGCCACAAAATAGTTGCTAGATATTTTTACCCAAATTACTCTACAAATTCAAGCAAGGCAAAGGAGACACACAGAGAGAGACAAAGACACACAAACTCTTCTTTAGGCATTCAAAATGTGTGAGCATCAGGAACTGCCCTTCCCTCAAAAAATCCTGGGAGGGACTTCAAAGCTTTACCCAAATGATATGGAAGTCCTGAAATGGGCTGCTAGACTAAGAGCCCTTAGGAACCCATTTACCTGAATTAGCTTTATTAAAATTGCCTCTGGGACAGACAATTCCCCTCTCAAAACAATATCACTTGTTATAAAATATTCAGCAAAGAACAATTGAAAATGCACACAAATACACATATTCATCATGCTGTTCTCTTTAACAGTACTGTGCAAAGCTCAGAAAAAGAATACAAAATATTAAGGCAAAAATAATGAATGTTGCTAAATCTAGTTTATCTAGTTTATCCTAACACTATTCACTGTACTTTTCCATACATTTCTCTTTGTTTCTATCACATTCATACACTTACTTCATATATTGCCTTTTGAGGTTTAAACTTTTTCTCATCTCTCTTTTTCTGAAAATCTCACCAGCTCCGTCCAACTATAATTTTGTCAATCTTCCACTTCCTTTCAACTTCTTCACTCTTCCTTCATATGTTTATTTTGTATTTTGATCCTCATTCATTTTTTCTATATGACCAAACCATCCTTATTTTGAACTGATCAGCCACTCTTGGATTCAATCTGTATTCATTCAACAGCCATTCATTGTGTAATAGAATTTATTAACTATTTGGAAAGGTAAATTAGTAAAAACTAGCAGCTGCATTAAAGAGAAGACCCAAGAAGATTCCCAGGGAATTCAACATAGGTGACGTTAAAAAACTAATGATCATGCTGATTTGGATGCTATCTAAATAATTTAAATAAAGCTCATGACATAAGATGAAATAATTATGTAAGGAGTGCAGAGGTGTAGAACGATATTATTTAGGTTTGAAACTGTATATAAAGCTAGTAAGCAAAAATAAAAGCATATAAACATTAAAGACTAGAATTAAGAGGTAGTTTTTAATTAATACATTTTGAGTTAAGTACTGTCACTTCAAAAATGTGATTGATTATCTACCTTGAGAGAGAGAGTTGTAGTTTTTTAAGTTTTAATGAGAAAGTTATGCCTTTAGATTTAAGCTTGTAAGACCTTGTTTAAGGAGGAATTTATGGGATCAATATTAACTAATTCACAATGGCACTTTTTTCCTGAAACTTCTTATTTGGAACAAAAATGAAATTAAAGTAAAATGAAGTTTTCTCTCCTGAATACCTTATAGACACATTCCTCAGCAGCAGAATGGGGGGCTTCAAAAATAAGTAGAAAAATATGTGATGATGAATAGTTGCTCCACTAACTTTTTGGGACAGATATTTCAAGTGTCTTGTTCAAGTGATCTTCCATAGAATTCAACAATGAAGAGAATTATTGAGGTTGGCATGTCAAACTAGAACCAAGGAGGAGATTCCCTAGTCATGAAGGCAATTGGATGGTCTTGGGCTTAGTCTTCCTCACAGATTAGATAATACACATCTATTTGAACTCAGTGGAAGAAATGTAGGATGTATATTTAATTAAAAAAATAGTAATTTGAATGGCAAATAGAAAGTAAATTAGAATACTGTTACTGGTATTCTCATTCATCCTTCTGTCATCACTTTTAATTATCTTTTCCCCCTCTTCTAATATAATTTTTTAAAAAACAAATTATGCATTTAAGAAGTTTTATTCCAGCTGAAAGTATAATTTAAGTCAGAGAAAGAGAGAAAAGTAACAATATTGCCAATATTACGGCTGATTTCATTTTCAAATCAACATTATCACATCATTACAGATTTGTTAGTTTTATGGAACAATTATTCAGCTGGTTTATTTCAATTTCCAATTATTTCACATTCCACAATTCACTAAGAACACATTCTTGTTAACTTTCTTTAATTGGATGTTTTGTTCATAATAACTTGTTTTAATTTTATTTTTATTTATTTAATTAAATTTATATAACCGCCCATCTCCTCCTTCCTTTCCTTAATCACAAAGGAAAAGCACTTGGCCTGAAATGGTTAAAGTAAAGTTCATGTTTCGTTATGAATGACAGTATTCATTAACATCAGTATTCCAAACTAAGATGTCCAATGGCAGAAGTAAAACTCAAATATGTTATAGATAGGTCTACAAATTTATAAAAAATATACATGTATTAAGGTTAAACTATGTTTCTGAAATTCTGATATGATTGAAATCTCAACAGAAGGCGTTCCTTTAAAGTAGCTGCATCTTGGAATACAAGAAAACTTACACTTGCCAAATATATCTTTAAAGTAACGTATATATGATGAGTGATTTATCTTATGCCACTATATTAAAATAAATAAATAAATAAATAAATATTGTTTACTTTTTTTGTAAGCTAATTACACATGCATACTATTTCTTACTAAAGTTTATTATGGTTTATTTTTTTCTTTAACAATGCTTAGCTATTTTCATATGAACCACTAGATGGCAATAAATATAACCTGAATATCAATAAATTTTAATAAGAGTTCAGCATTTTAAATTATAATTGTCACCAGTGGTCAGCCATCCACATAAGTCATCATGTCCATGGTAGAAAGAATGTAATGATGCAGACAGAAGTTGCATTTTTAAAATTCACAACATGGTTTAGTAGCCTGCCTTCCTTCCTTCCTTCCTTCCTTCCTTCCTTCCTTCCTTCCTTCCTTCCTTCCTTCCTTCCTTCCTTCCTTCCTTCCTTCCTTCCTTCTTCTGAAGACACTTTCTCGCATAGATTGAGGCAACTAGGAGAATGATGGGTACAACAAGTTTAGCAGATCACACATTAACTCTCTAGAAGGAATAGAGACTGTATAGAAAAGAATGTTTTGAGCACACTATGCCCCAAAGATACTCTAAGTCTTGGTTTATATAACACAGAGAACCCTAGCTCCAATTGCTCTGTTCACATACCATGACATGCCGAAGCTAATAATAGGGTTCTGTGAAGCTTTGAAGGGGTGCTTCAATTTGAAGGAAACTTCACTTGAAACTGGATCTTTGAACTGAATCTTACAATCACTTTGAGACATTGAATCAAGTAGCTTTGAATCACTGCAGAGAGATTTCATAGGTGATATGAAATTCAGTGGACTATCTGGCTTTGCAGTCTCAAACACCACAGTTTTCCTTCTATACACAGACAAAGCTAAGAAGAGATTGAGTTGGACAGTGATATGAACAAGTAGCCAATAACTTTTGTTATTTCCAAAGGATTTGATTCATTTGGATTTCCACGTGAACAGTCTGCCCTGGGGTTTCCAGTGGGATTTTCATGAATAAGAACCTGGGTATGACCAGATTTAATACATTTTAGGTATTTAGTTAGATATTCTGCCTCCTTCCATGCACACATCTCAGGCAAATTTCTACTCGGGGGAGAGGGGCAGATAGTATCAATTGTGATATAATTATTCATGATTTTACTTCTAATTTGAAAAGCCCCCATACCATAGAAAGCTTCTTGGTACCATTTAGAATACAACCCCATTGACTGCTCCTTGCAATGTCCATTAGATTTTGTTTGCAACTTTCTTTAAAGTTTATGGCTAGCTGGGAATAATGGAAGTTGGGCCAATGCATTTGTAATGGGTAAGGCTAACTTACAAATCAAATCCAAGCTCACCATTGATATATGATCTCATGCTGTGCTAAAATCTGCCTTGAAAGTTTACAAAACATTCATTTCCCTGTGAAAGAGACTTTTGTTTTTCAATTTTATTCTCCAGTTGTCTGAGAATTTGTTTCTAATTTCTCCTGATGGCATTTCTGAACTTCACTTCACTTGAGGGATTGATGTACTGCTGATCTTATTTTCGGTGACGTCTCTTTCACTCATTCCAAAGTCTCCTTTGCTGCCCACACTTTCCAGTTTGAAAAAGGCCCATGGAAGGGTTCCTTCAGGATGTCTTTCTTTGTGATTTAATGGAAACATGGAAAGTAAGGAAAGCTGGAACTCCTGGTGAGAGGATTGTACAAGACATGACGTTTTTACACACCCCTTTACCATCTCATCATTAAGTTCTCATAAGAACACCTTATTCCATCTTTGAGAATTTCACTGAAATTCTCTTTTCCTTTGAAAAACATTTTAAAGTAAATTTTCTTTCATCAAATTGAATGAGGCCTGGTAGTTTTTTTTAAAATACAGGCAATTTTTTCTCTCGATATCACTGTCCAAGTCATGTGACACTACTCTATGAAGCAGAGAGAAGAAGTGGCTGATGAGGTAGCACTTGATAACAATAGACAGGTGATGCTCCTTTCACATATCTAAGAGAGATTCAGGAAAATACTGAAGAAGCATTTTTGCACCACAGTTTAGCCTGTGTATGTGGAATGTGACAGACAGAGAGAAAGAGAGAGTTTAGGAAAATCTCATAAAGGAGACAATACATGTTCTGTCATTATCACAATAAGACTCCTGCATTTGTTTTATTTAATGTGTTGTGCTGCTGAAATCTAAAACTATGAAACTAACAAGATGGAGCGTCATTCCTCCTCTCCTTCTCAAATATCACTTTTCTTCCCATTACTTCCCATCCCCACTCTTTCCCCCTGCCATCAAAATCTTTTTCTGGATTAACAAAAGTAAGAACCAATCAGGAAGGAAGATAAAGATGCCCATTTTGGAAAAGGCTGAGTGCCTCCAAATGGTAGAGGAAAGGCCGACCTAACAGCATTAGGGCAAGCATTTTGGTAACCAGTTACCACCTACTGTGCTTATTACACAGACTACAAATAGGGGAGATAGTGTGGGATGATTATAGAACTTTCTGATATATATAACTCTAGTGCAGTGGCAGATCTGGAAAAAAAATCCTCTTTTTCTGACATATGAACTCTTTGCAAATTATTAGCATCACCAGAAAACCTTTTAGAGCTCTCCAGCTTCCAAGCCCCCTCGTTTTTTTTTTTCTGTATTGAATAAACAAGCACTATCTGTAAAAAAAAAAAAAAGAGCAAACATGTTATCTCTGTCATAATTTTCAGTATTAAATTTGGAAAATATTTTAAAACAAAATTACCTCGCTAAAGTTTCTTAATATATGCACCCCTTGAACAATGCAGGATATTTTGGGGAGTAATTTTTTACTTAGATACATTTTACACAGTTTGTATTTTTTTTAATGTTATTATTTGTGAATTGCCCCAAGTCAGTTGGAGTCAGGCGGTGTCTAAATTGAAATAAGTAAGTGAGTGAGTAATTCCAGGTTGCCGGTCTAAAGATTCCATTCACCAATTCATATTGATAGTAGTAAATAAATTTACTAAACTTTATTGTGATGGTTGTCAGGTTTCAGCCCTGTCCAAATTTGAAACTTGGGTTCTCCAAGGTGGAGGAGGGAAATAAACCCTATGGAAGTCTTCAGTCACCGAATTAAAGAGAATTATTACCTGAGTATGACTTCTTCTCAAGAAAATCTCCCAGAATACAGAGTTTTCACATTTGTGAAAGTGAGTAACCTGAAATCTCTCCACAAGATACTACTGATCACAAGTCAACAGCACCTATATTATCTGTCTGTCAGTCTATCTACCTCAGTGTTTCTCAACCTTGGCAACTTTAAGATGTGTGGACTTCAACTCCCAGAATTTCCCAGTGAGCATGCTGGCTGGGCAATTCTGGGAGTTGAAGTCCATACATCTTAAAGTTTATTTATTTGTTTATTTATATTTTGAATTTAGGCACTGTGCATCTCACTCAAAGAGTGACTGAGGTTGAGAAACACTGATCTACCCATTTATCTACCAATCTCTGTCTATCCCTTCCTCTCTTCCCAAAAGCCCTCTGGAGTAGTGAAGAGACCTGAAATTGTGCTGTGGGCTGCAAATAAAGAAAAAAGAAGGGAAAGGGGAAGCAGAGGGTGTCCCAGAGTGGGAATGGATAGGAAACCCCCCCACACACACACACACACAAGCAGCTAATGAGTGAAGATAGTGCTGTTTGTTACTATACAAATGTAGTGCAAAGTGTATTTACAAGACTTTATATGTTCTAGTATATCTATCATTTGTATATCTATCTATAGTGACCAAGCATAAATATGTACCTTAATACCTAATTTACTACTTAGAACTTAACTAAATGACTTAAATTTCTACAACTTTGCTTGTAATACAAACTGCTTCACTGCTAGTTTCTTCTTCTCTCATGCTACTGTATCTACAGGCTTAGGAACACTAACAGCTTCTCCTCTTAATTTATTTATTGATTTAAATTTGAATTACTGCCCATCTCCCCCATCGGGGACCCTGGGCGGTTCACAATAAAACATAGTTAAAAACATAAATAGAAATTTACAATATTAATAAATAATATAAAATCCAAGCATAAAAGATGTTAAAGATGGTAATACTGGAGGGGTTTCATGGGACCAGCCATCCCCAAGAGGAACTGTTGGCATTTCCCTCCCAGGCAAGCCAGCAGAACCAGGTCTTTAAGTCTTTTCAGAAGGTTGTGAGCGAGGAAACCCACCTCAGCTCTGGGGGTAAGATGTTCCAAAGGGCAGGCGCTACTGCAGAGAAGGCCCACCTCCTGGACCCCGCTAGATGGAACTCTTTAGTCGATGGGGTCCGTATATGAGAGCAAAGAGAAGCTAACTTACTTAATACTTTCTTGCCCAGTTATCCAGCACCAGAACCATGTGGAGTTCACTCTGCCACCGTCTAGAATCCAAAGAGCTGCATTTTCTTTCTCCTGGCTCTTTTCTGTTGGTTCTTCTTTGGTTTTGGCTGCCTCAGGCTCCTTCCTGGTTCTTCTTCTTCTGTGGTTACTCTTCCAGCCATTGCATCCTCTGCTCCATGCCTTGTCCAGTTGCCTCTCATTCCAGGACCACCTCCTGCCAAACCTAGAAGAAAATCTCCTCTTTCTGTCTACCTGCTCTGGCTTCATTTATACTTCTTTCTTTTGAAACCTACATGTAAGCCTGAAGGTGCTTCTAAAGTGTTTCAAACTATTTTCCCCCTTTGTCTGCAAGTACCTATGTGCCTAAACTGGGCAGACCACTGTAGAGAAAAAAGTTCTGACTTTGATAGCCACATGTAATATTTTTCTGTTTCAGGGCAGTTCATTCTTCCAGATGGAGACCTGTTCAGGGGGAATAGAACAGAAAAACATGGAATGAGGATTTAGAAGTATATTAAAAGTATATGAGGGCAAAGAGAAGCTAACTTACTTTCTGCCACTCATTCATACTGGAAAAACAGTATGGTTAAGACCTAAAATAATGCAGTATTGTATGTATATGTAGACTTCAGGAAAAAATTAAAAACGTGGCTCTGTGATCTCACCTGGGGCAAGAAGGAAAGTGGTCAAGCTTGGGGATGGCTGATTTCTCAGAGCCGCCTCAAATATTTTAAATACGTTTAGCTTCACTGTAAGAACCACCTGCCACTTGGATTTTATTGTATTTATATTTTTATTGTTGTTTTTATTGTATTTTAATGGTGTTGTGGCTGTGAACCACCCAGAGTCCCTCCTTGAGGGGGAGATGGGTGGTCATAGAAATTAAATAAATAAATAAGTATATAACCGAGAGTTGGCTGGGCATTGAAGGTGTGTTCCCCTTTCATAAATGTGCCCACCTGGATTTCAGGTGTCAGCCAAGAGCCCAGGGTGGAGGGTTTGTGTGTGCTCATGTTTAAGATCCACAGCATGAGTTAATATCTTGCATTAATCTCACCAGACAGAATCTTTGGAAGGAAATGCCACCAAGATAAATATTTTTCCAGATCTGCCTCCTCAGGTAGTTCAGAAATACAAGCTATTTATTGGAGCTCGTTTGGATGCAAGGCAAACTGGCCAGTCTAGTGAGTGGGATAGGGTATAAGTACTAAGATAAATAAGACAAAACAGGGTTTTTTCCTGCAATTTATTTTATTTATTTATTTATTTATTTATTTGTATTTGTATTTATACCCCGCCCATCTCCTCCCTAACGGAGGACTCTGGGCAGCTTACATACATCGTTATACATCAAATTATACAGTGTTCTTTCATTATACAATCTGCGCGCAAGGGGAGGGGGTAAGGGAACCGGCTCTTCCTGGCTTTCCGGACTACATGTCCCAAGGTGCCTTGCGTTGAAGCCGGCTGCTGATGTCCTGTAGATGTTTGTTGCTTCCGGGATCTGCAGCCATTCAAAAGATCTTCCGTCTGATGGAACCTGACCCCAGACAGGACAGGACGCCAGCATATTTTCCCACTTTAAGGTGGTACCCAATTTATCTACTTGCTAAGCTTTCGAACTGTTGGGTCGACAGGAGCTGGGACGAGCAACGAGAGCTCACCTCGTTGTGCGGGGATTCGAACTGCCGACCTTCCAACCGGCAGTCCTACAGCTTCAGCGGTTTAACCCGCTGAGCCACTGCGTCCCATAAATTTATAAGTATATATTGTAATGGATTGATGTTCTCTTTTTTTATTTATTTATTTATTTATTATTTCAGTTTATTCCCCGCCCATCTCTATTCTCTATCCCTATTTTTAATATTCATTTGGTTGAAAGCTGCCTAGAGTCATTTGATGAAGGAACATATAAATATGATAAAATAAATGATTTACAAGCATGAGATAATATTAGAGTAGAAATCAACATTTTAGATATACGTTCAGAAAAACTGGAATCAGCAACCATGGTCTTGTTAGATGCAAAAAAAAACCACCCAAATATGGTGCAGTTTAAATTTTTGGAGAAATTAACAGCAGTTTTTAGTGGAAAAAAACTGCTGAGAATAATTTGGGTTCAATAAGAAGTCAGTCAGAAAATCAAGACAAACTTTTTTGCTGTAAATCCTCTTTCTTCCTTATTTGCTATTTTCATGTGTATCATTTTTGTTTACCTTATCAGTCCTCATTATAATGCAGTACATAGATGCCTATTTATTATGGTCAGTGGATACTTCATTTTAATTACTTCAAAGCAAATGCATTTTGTAAGTATTTGATTCCAATTTCAGGCAAGGAAGAACAAATTATAACATCATTTGATGTAATGTAATCTTCAAACATGAGCAGCCTGCAGTTAAAAAAGAATGATTTGTTTGCTTCTCATTTGCTATTTTGTCTCTGATGATGACAATGAACATATCTAAATGTTTTTCAAGTTATATGAAAATTTTCGGTTTCATATTGCTGAAGTATAATATTGCTGTGAATGTAGCCTTCATGCCAAAGTGCAGACTGTAGGCTCAGATGCACAATCCATATGTTACCAATTGAACAGAATATCTGTAAAGATGAACTGTGGAGTCCTTGGTGCTCTCTGAGCTTGGTTGTTTTCTCAACCATACTTTCAACTGGGAAACTATGAGCATCCTAGACCAAGCCAAATCCAAGAATGCTAGGGAATTCCTGGATGCTTAGCACTCAGACAAGTCAGCCATCAACAGGCACATAGAGGTAAACAACATTTACATACCATTCAAAAGAGACAGTAAAAAAACAAAAAAGGAAACAAAAAGACCAGAATACCTCCTTGCCAGCAATCAACACCCAGATTGTATCAACAAAGATTAACCCCAGGATTAACACCTGACAAACAATCAAGCAGTAAACAACAGCCTAATCAAGGAACTACCAAGGAGAGAACAACACCCCCACCAACACTGTCAGGACAAACTACTGTATATAAACAGAGAGCAAACACCACTCCAATAAAAGAGAATATTTGTAGCTCAGGGTTGAACTGTGGAGTCCTTGGTGCTCTCTGAGCCTTGTTGTTTTCTTGGAGATGTTTCATTGCCAGACTAGGCAACATCTTCACTGCGAAAAGGGAGTGGGACTTGCTCTCTGTTTATATACCATGGATTGTCCTGCTTGTGTTGGTGGAGGTGTTGTTCTCCCCTTAGGAGTTCCTTGATTGGGATGTTGTTTGCTGCTTGGTTGATTGACTGAGTTAATAGTTCCTTGATTCGGGTATATTGTGCTATTTGATTGCACACCTGGATGGAAGATAGAGCAAACAAGTGGGCAAAAATGATACGGCTAATGATCATGGATGCCCACCTCAGATTAAACAAATATCAACACACAATAGACAGCCTCAAGGAACAACTAGAACAGACTATGACCCCTGAACAAATCAACATGCTGACTACTACCATCAAGACTACATCACTGAGACAAGCAGAAGAAAGGAAAGCTAAACTCCAAACTAAACTACTTAAGTTAAACCCCAGGAACAAAGAAGTACCAGAACCGGAATGGGTGGTCAACATGTCCAGCCACCAATTATCCACTGCAGAACACAATATCCTACAGAGAGGCATCAATTGCAACACAGAAGATGCAAATAAATTAGAATTCTTTGCAGGTTTAGAAGCAGAATGTAAGACAAATAATCATACCACAAACCAGAAGGACATGGAAGCAGAACCAACTGAAAGGAGAGGACAGAGCAGCACTCAAAAACCTAAAGATGGACCAAATTATCATCATCCTCCCAGCAGACAAATGCCGCACCACCGTCATTATGGACAGATCACAATATATACAAAAATCCAAAGACTTACTTGAGGACAAAGAAACCTACACACCAGTAAACATTAATCCCATACAGAAACTGGACAACCAGGTCAAAAGAATCCTCAATGACCTAACTAAGAAAGGTCAAATCACAAAAGAAGAACAGAGGCAGATAAAAAGCAGTGGACCCATCATCCCACACTTCTATGGATGCCCCAAAATACACAAGCCCGACATACTGCTTCATCCAATTGTATCGTTACCAGGGACCCCCACATACAACATAGCTAAAGAATTTACAAGAAAACTTGGGCATCTCACATCTCACAGAGGAGAGTGAATACTCTATCAACTCCCCACTACAGTGCCTCCAGAAAATCAAAGACCTAAAAATAGATGAAGACGAAATTATGGTGTCATTTGATGTCACTGCACTCTTTACATACATAGACCAAGCACTAGCGATTGAATCCATGGCAACAGTTCTACGCAACACACCTGACCTAACCAGATACACTAAGATCAAAATACCCAGAATCATGGACCTCATCAGCCTCTGCCTCACTACCTACTTTCAGTTTGATGGATATACCAACAAATCAAAGGAACACCTATGGGATCACCACTCTCAGGACTCATAGCAGAGACTGTAATGCAATGTCTAGAAAGGATAGCACTCCCACACATACAACCCAAAGTATTATATTATATCCGTTATTCAGATGATACCTTCGTCATAATAAAAAAGGAACAACCGGAGGAAACACATGAAACTATCAACAACATCTTCAATGGAATAAAATTCACAAGGGAAGAAGAAAACAACAACACATTACCCTTCTTGGACATCCTCATCAGTAGAGGAAATGAGGGCATTCTAGAAACACAAGTCTACTGGAAATCTACCCACACTAATCAAGTGCTCCACTACCAAAGCAATAACCCAACCTCCCACAAGAGGAGCTGTGTAAGATCACTATTCAGATGAGCACAAATGAACTGCACCAACCCAGAACACCAGAAAAAGGAAACAGACCACCTATACAGCATCTTCCAGCAAAATGGATACCCACGCAACTTTATCAGAAAGTGCCTGACCACTCAACCCACCACAGCAAAACCAACAGAAGCTATGAAAAGGATTACACTGCCATACATCAGAAACATCTCAGAAACTACTCATAGACTGTTACAACCACATGGCATCACCATAGCACATAAACCAACCAAAACCCTTCAGAACATCTTAAGTAACCCAAAAGACCCAGCAGCCCAAGAAGAAAAAACAGGAATTATCTACAACATACAGTGTAAGGACTGTAGCAGCCACTATGTAGGACAGACAGGCAGAAGACTAGCAGAGCACATCCATAAACACCAACTAGCAGTCAGAAGACACAATGAAAACTCCTTAATCTCACAACACATGGACAGACTCAACCATACTTTCAACTGGAAAACTGTGAGCATCTTAAACCAAGCCAAATTCAAAAACACTAGAGAATTCCTGGAAGCTTGGCACTCAAACAAAGCAGCCATCAACAGACACATAGAGGTAAACAACATTTACATACCATTCATAAGAGACAATAGAAAACCCAGAAGACCAGAACACCTCCTTACCGGCAATCATCACCTAGATATGCAAAGATTAACACCAGGATTAGCACCAGAGGAACAATCAAACAGCACAATATACCCTAATCAAGGAACTATTAACTCAGTCAATCAACCAAGCAGCAAACAACAGCCCAATCAAGGAACTCCTAAGGGGAGAACAACACCTCCACCAACACAAGCAGGACAAGCCATGGTATATAAACAGAGAGCAAGTCCCACTCCCTTTTCGCACTGAAGATGTTGCCTAGTCTGGCAATGAAACATCTGCAAGAAAACAACAAGGCTCAGAGACCACCAAGAACTCCACAAACCCCACTCCCTTCTAGCATTGAAGATGTTGCCTAGTTGGGCAATGAAACGTCTGCAAGAAAACAAACAAGCTCAGAGAGCACCAATACATATGTCTTTGTCACATACTGTACACACCCAACCCCACCTCCTACTAGATATAAAAAAAGGTTTAGCCCTTTTAAAGCAAAGGGTAGAACTCCAGGGAGAGAGGCTGCTAAAAAGCAGGGTTTTTCAAAATCATCCCAGCAGTCTCTTATTAAGGTATTGCAATCTTCAAGTAGCTGGAGAAGGCCAATGAATTGAAGCAGAACATTTGCTTCAGGGGTTTTCTTTTTCTGTAGAAATGGATAAAATGGATAACCAGGAATTAGCACTACATTTTAGATTTTTGTTTTCTGTGTTGTGCCATGTCTCACATTTTTCACTTGTTTGGACACATTACTGCATTGAGTACTTAATGTCAGCTTTCAAATATACCTCAAGCTGTTTATGAAGGTAAAAGTCCTTTTTCAATTTTTTTCATTGGTAACAATAACTTGAAATCACAATCTTTTCAGACATTCTGGCGGAGTGTTTCATTTTTAGCATATCAGTGTCTATCGTTTATCCAGGGTAATATACTATCTTTTGGATTTTTCTACTAATTTGCCAAGTGTTGTATTAGTATGATCTAGACAGTTCTGTAATTTGTCTTCTTCCACAATGAATTTATATAAAAAGTTTTAAAGGGTTCTTGTTGTTTTTATAACTTTTTAACTTTTCTTTTTCAAAAAAATAATTTTGATTTTGTTTATCTCCTGTGAGATTGGATAATATCCCAAAGGTGTTAAGAAGAGTCGAACCCTGTAATCACCACATTTCAATGCTATACCACAAGGAGGTGGCACTGTTTAAATTATTTCAGTGTTTGCATATCGAACTGTAATCACCAGAAAGGCAACACGTAATATGAGAGCCCTATTTGTCTCACCGATGGCGATTGGGGTGGATATCAGGCAAGGTGTCCTCTAGAAGTTAGGTGGCAGCTTTCAATGTTGGAGCATTCTTTAACTGAAGATGGGATGCTCAGTTAGGGCTCATGCACAGGAGAAAGAATGAGTGACTTACTATGTCAACAAGTGTGATAAACAGCCTAGCTATACATGAAACTTTAATTATGATGTACTGTTATTGTAAACCTGAGTCTGATTTGCAGTTTTATTTCTCTTTCTTCCCTAGTCCTTTTCTGTATTAATTGTATGAAGGATTCTGTGTGTACAAAGTCACAGCAGGGCTACATTGCACCTCCATCTTTAATGTTACCTGTTTTTCCTACTACTACTTTGAGGTTGCTTACCAAGGTAGGTTCAGAATTCAAAATTGCTTAGGACTCTATATGTTTGGTCTTTACCAATGGAGACAGCCAAACTCAAGATGTTGGTACTGCTATAGAGGACTGTCATACTACCAGAAATCATTTCATGCAAGTGAATACATGAAGAGGGTTTCTCAGGCTCTAGCCGCTAAACTTCTGTGACATACAGACCACCTCAGTCTGTAATGGTAATGAGAAAATGTACTGCTCATATTGAATTTCACCCAATTGTTTACATTTAACACAAGGTCCTAAACCAGGGAGCTTCTGTTCAAGGACTGAATGTCATCCATAGAACTTTTCTGGACCATAATGAATGTTTTGGTTGAGAATTGTGGAAGTTATACTCAAAGACATCTCTAGGTACTAAGTTGGGGAAGATTGCTAGGGAGTTTCAGGTCCAGTTTATAGAGCCATCTATAAACTGTTGGCTCAATAAATTACACTGGAAGATTCTCGTAGGTTAAATATTTTAATTTTTTAAAAAACATATTTTTCTATCTCATAGTGTACATGTGACAATCCACTCCTTTGATATTAATTTAGAAACTCTCAGCACCAGCCATGGTAGAAAAAGTTCTTTAATTAATACAATTGAATAGAATCGATGCAAAGAGCAGATTGAGCAAAAGCACACACAATCACATATTGTGTGGAAACATGCCAGTTTCCACGTACTCCTACCAACCCCTCCCTTATCGCCTCAGTTCCCATAACTCTAAACTGCCAGCCTTTTGATGATCCCAGCTGAACGACCTTGGTGTCTGGTTCCCATCTCTCCTCCTTCCACATTCCAACGCCTTGCGTACCATGCCTATCTCTAACAGCTCTTCTACTGTCTTGCAAGCATGCTAGCTAATTACTACAAGCCCCATGTACCTAACAACTACAACCCCATCTATCTCTGGCATTACTACAAGCCCCATGTACCTGACAACTACAAACCCCATCTATCTCTGGCAGGATGGCATCCTGACAGTACAACTACAGAGCTGGTGCTTTTTCCTCTTCATTTTGATCGTGTTCGTGGGAAAGTGAAGAACATTTTCACTACAGTGCAGGGAATCATTGCCATATTGACTGGGACTATATTGTAGAAAAAGAAAAAGAAAAAAGAAAAGAAAAAGAATGATAGGACTTTGGAAATTTGCAGGCAGAATATCACCTTGTCATTCTGTTTTCGTTAGAGCAGGAAGAGAACTGGGCCTGAAAAGAGAATGCTAAAATTACTGATGATGTGCATATTTGCTTTGAATTCCCCTGAGTCAGCTTTCATATTATTCTTTCTGGTCTGTATCACATGAGAAAGAAAAATAAAATTTAGTAATTCTGCAAATTGATCTTAATTGAATTAAGCAACAAATTAATATTAACCCCCTTAATAATTTGGTTGTTCTGCCAGACTACAGCCCAAATTAAAATATGTCATGAATGGGAGAAATCAGCCTTCTGTTTTTTACAAGTTCTTTCAAGCATGTATCTTTATATCCAATAGGTAAAAGTAACTGAGGCAATTTAAATATGCTCTGATCACAGGAACGCATGCCCAAGCAATGCTGGCCTCTTTGTTGAAACCCATTCTTTCGGAAAATCATTTTCTTTACCCATTGGACAACCAGAATGCATTGTCAAGAAATTTTATAGCAATAATTATAAAAGATGTCCATTTGAACCCATTGAGGTCTCACTGATTTTATCACACCCAGCAGACCTCCCGGCAGGAGGACACTATATTTATGTTAGCAATATATGCGAGAATTGAGATCATAAAATTAAATGACCACATAGAACTGTCATTTGGGTGATGAGCGCCTACATATGTGCAGGCCGGTTTGTTTTGCAGCCAAGTATATACTAAATGGTCCACTCTCAGTGAATGTTCTTAATCACACATTTCTTCACTGTTTCTGCAATATTACACTTGAAGGACTGGTAAGCAGTTTGCTGTAAAATGGTAAATGGCTACTGGCAGGACACGGCTGATCGAAGAGCTCACTAAAATAGAAGTACAGTACATCTTGTATGCAATTGTTTTATGAGAAACATTATGGTTACTAGAATAACATTTCACCATTACCAACTGCTGAGAGAAAAGTCATTAAGATATTTGGCAAGCCCGTGTAATTTTTCAAGAGAGCTATACTGTAAGACCTCAGAATAGCTTTTGCTGAAGGTGGAGGGCTGGGGGGGGGGGTGGAGAGAGACTAGCTGTCGCAACGAAACAACTTAAGTCTTCTGTGTCATTTTATTCACAGGGGTTTATTTTCACATTCCAATGAGAGAAAGTTATTGCTTCTGGAGAATGAACAATTGAGCCTTAACCCTTATTATAACAGTGCAATTTCTGAGCAGCAAAGATAAATCTTACAGCAGTCTTTCCATTAAAAATCACACTTTTATAAGGCATTTTTATACTCATTCAGATACTTTTTATGCTTGATTTCTAAATAGCAGCTTTAAAACAAAAAGGACTTTAAAAAAAAAGAGAAAGAGACATTTAAGTACACTTCAGAAATTGAGAAGCAAGCAAACCCAAAATAATAATCCAAGTAAACACTTGTGATCCATTTCTTTTCTTTTCTTTTTCATTTGTTGATTCTGGGGAACACAGGAAGTGGAAAATATTTGAGGGCCAAGGGAATTAATGGTTCTCTTCAACTCTGACAACAAAGCATCGGACAAATTCAGTTTCTATTTCTTGTATGCATGACACCTTGCTTTATAATCCTGGTATTATTTAATCTCCCATTAAGATATTACACTGTAAACCAGAGCTGTCAGCGTATGTCATCCAACTCCTGCTGCTCTCAGTAAATAGGGTTTTTTTCCACCTTCATAGGATCATACTCTGATGAAGTGACAAGGCATTGTAGCTTCAAGGTACAAACAGTAATCTTCTGGAAAACAAGTTGCTGTGTATCACTTACCCAAATCCATTTCTCTGTAACAAGAACAGTAATGACCTATTACAGTAATATCATGAGGTAAAAAATGCAGAATAATGAGGCCCAGTGCAACCTAACTCTTCCTATTGTCAACACTGCCAGAGGCAACAATGATTTCTGATTAACACTGTATGACAGAAGATTTCATAAATGAGGTGATCCAGCACTAAGTAAGATATTTCATTTCTGTTTCTCATGTCATGTCAAGGAAAAGAAGTTTTGAACTGTGCATGGGCTAACAGTAAAATTACTAGTTTTCCCCAATTTAAGAAACTCCTGATGTTTGCCATCTAAGGTAAACTGATCTGTTCCACAGCCTCAGAATAGCAAACTCAAATCTGTAATCATAGAAGAACTCAGTTTTCCTGAAAACATAAAATAAGATGATCAGTCATAATCCAATATGAAGGAGTGATTATAAACTTAATTTTAGGAGACCCTGATGCCTATTTTTACTTAACTAACAACTAATAGAGTTTTGGGCAGACTCCATTCTAAATTTATGGAAAGGTCTGCTAAATAATTATTGCTTTGAAGCTGAATGAGGTTATGTTTGATTTTTTCCATTATGGTGGCACACAGTAACCACTAAACATGCAAACAAGTTTTGGCTTGAAAAATACATCGGAAGATGCTCTGATGGCCAAACTAATGACTGCAAGAGATCCATTACTGAATGTTCTGCTGTTTCATAAATGTTTCATTGCAAATGGTGCTGTGCTGAAATTCTCTTTTGTATTTTTTACATTCTCATTCAAGTCAGATGAAAAAGAAATTGTGTTCATAAGCAGTTTTCCCCCTCAGTTAATTTAAAGATGGCAGAGAGTTGAGTCAGAAGTCCATCTTTCCTTATACAACCATCCTCTCTCTAGAAGACTGCAACCTCCCTGCTTTCCCACGCTTCAATGAAGGGAAAACTTTTTGACAAAATTCTTCCCTTGTGGCTTCTCTTCTCTTCTCTTCTCTTCTCTTCTCTTCTCTTCTCTTCTCTTCTCTTCTCTTCTCTTCTCTTCTCTTCTCTTCTCTCAAAAGGGAAAGAGTGGGTAGTCCAAAACTTCTAAAACCTGCCATGAATGAGTTAGAAGAACAAACACCACTTTTGTAGGGCTTTCCCCCCCTCCTCCCACTGAAAAAATTGGAAGACATATTTTGGCACAATAATAAATTGCAATCACTAAGAGTAACTGAATGGGACTGTGGCATCTGGGGAGATGGTTAACTCTTTATTTGTGCCAGGTCCCTTATGGAAAACTGTCAACCGCTATTTTGCTTGACAAATAAAGCATATACGTATATAATGTCATCATATACAGTAAATGTATAATGAAAATGGCTGTGAGAAAAAGGGGCTGTTCAGAAGTGATCTCTCAGTTGTGGAACACACCCCTCCCCCAAAAAAAGTTGGATCAAGAGACATGTTCTTGTTGTTGTTGTTGTTGTTGTTCAGTCGTTTAGTCATGTCCGACGCTTCGTGACCTCATGGACCATAGCATGCCAGGCCTTCCTGTCCTCCACTGTCTCTCAGAGTTTACTCAAATTCATGTTCATTACATCGGTGATGCTATCTAACCATCTCATCCTCTGCCGTCCCCTTCTCCTTTTGCCTTCAGTCTTTCCCAGTTCTTCTGGAGCCAGGTAAATATCTATATTTCCCCAGACAATTAAAATTATACTGTGGCTCTATATCAATATTTTTAGCTCTGTGGAATTCATGTCATATTAGTTGCCTCCCAAATACAAGTTGTTCCAGTATATTATTGTCAGTGACAAAAAGTGATAATGGCTATGCAATGATTTCATTATGGATTTAGCTTTAATGAAGAATAGCATTCAGAATATTCTATATTTTTCTTCCAAAGAATATGTAAACTATCAAGGCATATTATGGTAAAGTTGTAATCCTTGGATAATCATTGATTACTAAAATAATAAAAAGAATGATTACAACCCATTTGTAAATTCAGCACTGGTCTTATGGAAATTTCATGGAGGATGTATTGATGGATCCTATCAGTTGCTACCAATCATTATGAATATATCCAGTCTCCAGAATCAGAAGAAATACAACTCTGTATACTAGTGTGGGGAGAACAAAATAGAATATAATTTATTGTGCTCATATTCTGCTTTGGGGCTTCCAAAAATATCTACTTGGCCTAAAAGAAAGCCACACTCTTTTAGGCAGGACTAATCTAGTATCAGGCTGTTTGTTTCTTGCCATATGAGAATGGGGTCTCAAAAACTGATGCATTTGATTTCACTTTGGGAACCATGCTTCTGCAACAAACTACAGACTTAAAACAAACAACAAACAAACCTTCTCCCATGTGCATTCCATTCCTAACAGCTGATGCCAGCCCAATAAAACTGTAATATATTTTATTAGAAGCTTTTGGCTATCAAGTATGCCTTTCAGAACTGGTATCATTTGTTAGAGGGGCACTCTATGATGCAGAACTCAGGACTGACCACAAGAACCTAGAGCAGTGTTCCTGAAAGAGTAGTTTGCAAACTATTACTAGCCTGTGATAAGTACAAGATCTGAGAGCACACATGTAGAAACTTTTATAGCAATTTGTCATTGTTGCAGCATCCAAGTGTGTGAACAGTGGATGCATTACACAAGCTATAGAGCAGTTGAGCTGTTGTCAAACTTGCATGGTGCATCATATGCAGTGCGAGCCGTGTTCCAGTCATGCACAGAAGAACCATGTAACAGGGTTTGATATTTTAATGTTAGTTTGTCAACTATAAGCCAAAAGTATATAAAAATCTGGGAGGATATAAGCATTTATTTTTATAACTTGTGATTTTTACAATCATTTTAATTTTTAATTAAGCCTGATTTTAATTTATAGTTTAACATTATTAGCTGAATTAGGGAAATATAATTTGTAATATTTATTTTTAACCCTAAAATTTCCAAAATGCAGCAGTAGTAGTAAACCAAATGATGATGATGGAAGTGATTCTTTTTTTTTTTTTTTAAAACAAATTTTATTAGATTTTAATTTTACATAGATAAAAGTTTGAAACAGAAAAGAAAATGGAAATACAAATCAAGAAAAGAGAAAAGATAAAAAAGTGTAGTAAAGGAAAAAAGGAAAAAAGATAAAGCTGAAACATAGAATTTGGTCAACTTCCGATTTGTATCTGGTCATGGTATTTTAAAAATTTTATCTTACATGCTAGGTCTATATATAACATTAAAGAATATTTCTTGTCTATTACATCAATATATATATATTTTAATCTTCAAATCCCCATATAAGCTTTGCCCCTTCCGCATCTTGTAAATAATCAGTTAATGGTTTCCACTCTTTAAGAAAATAATTATTTGGATTTTCTTTTAATAAACATGTCAGTTTATCATTCTCTGCCATATCCATCAATTTTAACATCCAATCTTGTATCGTAGGCGATATCTGGTTTTTCCAATTTTGTGCAAAAATAAGTCTTGCTGCTGTAATCATGTATTGCATAATCCTTGTAAATTGCTTCCCAGGTTGTCCATCAATTATTCCCAGTAAAAAAAATTCCGGTTTAAATGGAACTCGAATTTGTAATATATTTTGCATCAATGCATGTATTTGAGTCCAAAATTTCTTTGCAATCTCACATGTCCACCACATATGGTAAAAAGACCCCTCTTTTTTTTTACATTTCCAACATAAGTTGGAAACATTTCCATACATTTTAGAAAGTTTTTGTGGGGTCATATACCATCTGTACATCATCTTATAAAAGTTTTCTTTTAAATTATAACACAAAGTAAATTTTAACCCTTTGGTCCACATATCTTCCCATTGTTGCATTTGAATATTATGGCCAATATTTTTAGCCCATTTAATCATACAGTCTTTAACTTGTTCCTCTACCATTTCACCTTTTAACAATAATTTATACATTTTTGCAATTAGATGATCATCTGTCTCACATAGTTGTATCTCAAATTCCGATTTGGTTTGTTCAAATTCAAGGTCTTTCTTATCTAATTTAAATTTCTCTACGAGCTGCATATATGAAAGCCATTGAAAACTGTATCCCTCTGATACCAATTCTTCTATTGATTTAATTATATATTGTCCTTGTTCTTTCTTTAAAAAGTCTTTGTAGGTTAACCATTTATCTTTATTTCTTACTTCTGTTCTATAGAATGCTTCTTGTGTAGAAATCCATAAGGGTCTTTTATAACATAAGATTAATTTATATTTATTCCAGATTCTTAACAAGGATCTTCTAATATAATGGTTTTTAAAGTCCACATTAACTTTAACTTTATCGTACCACAAATATCCATGCCATCCATATCTTAATTCATGTCCTTCCAAATTCAATAATTTTTCATTTTTCAAAACTATCCATTCTTTAATCCAAACCAAGCAACAAGCAGCATAATATAATTTCAAATCCGGCAGACCTAGTCCTCCTCTTTCTTTAGAGTCTTGCAAGACTTTATATTTTACTCTTGGTTTTTTCCCTTGCCAAATAAACTTAGAAATATCTCGCTGCCATTGTTTAAAAGGTTCTTCTGATGCCAATATAGGTAGTGTTTGAAAAAGATATAAAATTCTTGGCAAAACATTCATTTTAATTGCTGAAATTATACCTAATAATGATAATTGCAGTTTTTCCCAATGTTCCAAATCTTTTTTAATATCCATCCAAAGTGGAATATAATTATTCTTAAACAGCTTAACATTTTTAGTTGTTAAATATACTCCCAAATATTTTACTTTTTCTTCCATTGAATATCCTGTTATTTCTTTCAATTTCTCTTGTTGGTGGTAATCCATATTTTTGGTCAAAACTTTTGTCTTCTGTAAATTCACTTTGAACCCTGCTAGCGACCCAAAGTCTTTTAGTTTCTGTATTAATATTTCAATTCCTTCTAGTGGATTCTCCAAAGTAATGACTAGGTCGTCAGCAAATGCTCTTAGTTTATAAACTTCTTTTTTAACTTTAATACCATGGATACCATCATCTTGTCTAATATCTCTAAGTAAAACCTCTAATACCAATATAAACAAAAGTGGAGATAATGGACAACCTTGTCTAGTACCTTTTTGTATTTCACATGGCTTACTAAATTCTCCATTAACAATTATTTTGGCAAATTGTGGAGTATATATTGATTTAATCCATTTTATAAAATTTCCTCCAAAATTCATATTTTCCAAAACTTTGAACATAAAAGGCCAATTTAAGTTGTCAAAGGCTTTTTCAGCATCAATAAATATCAAGGCAGCTTGTTTATCATAGTGTTGATCCAAATATTCAATTACGTCTACTATGTTTCGGACATTGTCATGAATTTGCCTCTTGGGTAGAAAACCAGCTTGGTCTTGATGAATAAAATCCTTAAGTATATTCTTCATTCTTTCTGCTAATATCGTTGTAAATATCTTATAGTCATTATTCAATAAAGATATTGGTCTGTAATTTTTAGTTAATGTTAAATCCTGTTGTTCTTTGGGTATCAATGTTATATGTGCTTCTTTCCAAGTTTCAGGCATAATTCCTGTTTCCAAAATAGAATTCATAGTCTTCTGCAAAGGTAGACATAAATCCTCTTCAAAACATTTATAGTAGGCTGCTGACAATCCATCCGGTCCAGGAGCTTTTCCACTACTAATTTTCTTAAAAGCTTTTATCAATTCTTCTTTTGTTATAACATTATTTAATGTCAATCTTTGTTGGTCATTAAGAACAGTTAGTTTTTGTTTATTCAAATATTCTTCAATCTCATCCAAATTGACATCTTGTTTTTTATATAATTTAGAATAATAGTCATGAAAGGTTTTTTGAATGTCCATATTATTCACCAGAGTTTTTCCTTCATGTTGAATATTAGTAATCAAATTCTTTTGTCTTTGTTTCCTCAATTTATAAGCCAGCCATCTACCTGGTTTATTTGCATATTCAAAATATTTTTGTTTTGTAAATTTCATTTGAGTCTCTATCTCTTGAGTTAATATCATTGATATTTGCTTTTGTAGAAATTTAATTTGAGTGAGCAAAGTGTCATCCATTGGTTTATCTCTCAAATCTAACTCTTTACTTTTAATTTCATCTAAAATCAATTGAATTCTTTTTTGTTTTTTCTTCCTCATTTGAGCATTGTATTGAATAAAATAACCCCTCATATATGCTTTACTGGCTTCCCATACAGTTTGAATATTAGTCCCTTTGTTCAAATTAAAATGAAAATATTCTCTTAATTTTTTTTTGCATACATCAACTACATCATTATTCCGTAGTAGTGACTCATTCAATCTCCATCTAAATACATTCCGTTTCCCTTTAAGAGTCAACATTACTGGATTATGATCTGATAAAGTCTTAGGTAATATATCAACTTTGTTAATATCCATCATCAAATTCTTAGATATCAAAATCATATCTATTCTAGAATGTGATTTAAATCTCTCTGAATAATATGTAAATTCTCTGGAAGTCCCATTCATACATCTCCAAATGTCTTGTAAATCCAACATCTCTTTCAAGTCGAAAAATGTTTGTGGCAATTTTCCCTGTGTTTGCTTCACTTCTTTTTGTGACTGTCTATCCAATCTGGGGTAAATTACCCCATTCCAATCCCCCATGAAACACCAATTGTCATAAGTTAAGTCCAAAAGTTTATCCATCAGGTTTTTATAAAATACTCCTTTATCCATATTCGGTGCATAAAGTCCAACTATCAGTGTTTTAGTTCCTTGTATGTTAATTTCTACTACAATGTATCGACCCTCTTCATCAGCTAATATCAATTTTGGGTTTAACTTTGGTTGTACATATAAGACTACCCCTTTAGTTTTTTTATATCCAGCCGAAATAAATTCTTCTCCAAGCTGTTTTTGAATCAAATATTTAGTATCTTTTTTACAAATATGAGTCTCTTGTAAACAACTTATGTCCAATTTCTGTTTTTTCAAAAAATGAAATATCTTTCTTCTTTTTTGTGGAGCATTGGCTCCATTAATGTTCCATGTCAGATATTTAAGTTCCATTGGTGTTTTATTCTTTAAAATCCCTTTGTTAAGTCCACACCTGTAGCTCCTTTCTCAGATAGATCTTCAGTCTTCTCTTTGTCTTTCGATGTTTCTCCTCCTTTTGTCAATTCTCCTTCTGGTAAACCCATTTCTTTCTTGTATTTCTCTAAAAAAGCTTTTGCTTTTAAAATGGAAGTTATTTTGAATCTCTGTCCTTTAAACTCAAACGATACGCCTTCCAATTTCATTCATCTGAATGAAATACTATGTTGCCTTAATTTGTCTGTAAGGAAAGAATAGTCTTTTCTTTTCCTAATTATTCTCAAGGGAATTTCTTTTAATACAATTATTTCCTTCCCTTCTATATTTAATCTAGTATTATAATGTTTCCTTAAGATTTGCTCTTTTGTCACTTTTCTTACAAAATATATCAATATGTCTCTAGGGACTTTTCTTTCCTTAGCATAACGTGAGTTTACTCTGAATATCTTGTCTATCTCCAAATCTAAATCTTGTTCTCTTGTCTCCAAAAATTTAGCCAATTCAAAAATCATCCTTTCTCTCACATTTTCATCTACTTGTTCTGGAATTGCTCTAAATCTCAAGATGTGCTCCTTCTCTCTCATTTCTGCTAAAGCTGTGATATCTAGATTATGTTCAATCTCTTTAATAGCATATTCTGATTTATCTTCTAATTTTTGCATCTGGCTTTGCGTATCTTTAAGTTCTCCTGACAGAGAATTGACCACTTCCTTAACTGTTTGAATTTCTTTTTTAAAATCTTGCTTAATCTCTCGGGTTATTTCTTTCTTCATATCATCCATTTTTTTGTCTAATGCTGTAATCTGATCTTCCATCTGCTTCGTGGAGTCATCCATTTTCTTATTTATTGCTGTATTCTGGTCATCCATTTTCTTATTTATTGCTGTATTCTGATCATCCATTTTCTTATTTATTGCTGTATTCTGATCATCCATTTTCTTATTTAGTGTTGCAACAGCTTCTAATATCTTTTTCATTTCTGGTAATAAAGCTTCTGAGGCAGATGTAGCAGGTGTAGCAGAATCAATAGGTGGTCCTCCAGTCTCCTTCTTCTTCTCCTTCTCCGCCCGTCTCGTTCCCAAAGACGCCATAGCCCTGCAAAAAAGAAGAAAAAAGGGAGAAAAGGGGAAAAAGCACCATATAACAATATAACAAAAATTATTTAAAAAAGGGGGGAAAATTTAAAAAAAAATTATTTTACAAATAAAAAGAAAAAAGAAAAGGTGAAAAAACAAATATCCAAAAGGTTAAGGAAAAAGAAAGAGAGAACTAGGCTCCTTTAAAAATTTTCCTCTTAGGTCATTTATAATCCCTTATATATAAAAGTCCACAGTGTTTCAAAAGATAAAAGCCTAGGACTTTTTGTTCTCCTGTAATCAAAATCAAAGATAAGAATAGTAAATATTCCCAGAGTTTCACCTTCCCACTTGTAATTCTTCAATCCAACCACAAGTCAAAAAAAAAAATGTTGCTAGAGACATGTAAAAAAGCCTCTACTTTCCATATAATAATCCAATAATCCAAATTAAACGTTAAATAACTTGACTTTTTCAGAAAAATAAATCCAAACAGAGTTCAAAGTTCAGAAAGAAAAAGAGGAACTTGTATATATAAAAGAATTTTTAATAGGGTTCAGTAATCCCAACATCAAAGTCTTAAAAAATAAAGTATTAATCACTCCATTTAAATCCAAGCTTTAATATAGTATTCCAGAGAACAAAAATAGAAATACCAATAGTTGTCCATAAGTAAGAAACTCAAACCAAACTGAAATAATAGTAAAAGTCACTTTCACTTCTAGCAAAGCCACTTGGCTTCTCTTCCCACTGTTTATTCTTCCATTAACAAGAAAAAAATATAGCACCAGCAAATATAAATCAAGTCCAGATACAAATCTTAGCACTTAATAAAAAAATTATAATATTTAAAAGTAAAAAAAAAGTGACTAAAAGCCTGATCGGGCCAGCTACTTATCTTTTAGAATCACGGCTGCTGCAGAGCCCCGTTTTTTTTCCCAGTCTCCTTTCATTGCTCCATCTCCCTCCTCCCGCAGTGGAAATTACGGGAGTCGGGGGAGAGCAGTTACTCCAGAGACCCTTTGTGGTTGATCTTCTGATCACACTCTCTTCGAGTGTGATTTTTCCAGCGATTTTCTTCTCCCAAATCGCTGCAAACAGCTTAGCCGTGGAATCGAGGCTAGGAGCCCCGGTTCTTCGCTGCGCTCCGACCAGTACCCGGAAGTGAAAGTGATGATGGAAGTGATTCTGAAGAAATGAAAACCAAAAGATTTCATACTAGTTTTATTTGGAAGTGTTGTACCCATAATTGATTAAGAACTGCTAAAACCAGAGTATGTTATTTGTGGAGATGTACTGGCTAATGAAGCAATGAAACTATCAAAATCTAACTAACATTTACACAGAAAGCATAAAGAAGTTCAAAACCAAAACAATTATTTGAAAGAAGGGTATTGAATTTAAAAAATTGACAGAAGCAGATGTTCAATATTTTACATAATAAATATTAGCACATTGCAGGCTTCTTATAAAGTAGAACTTTGAGTTGCTAAGACTAAATATATATATACAATTGCTAAGACATTAGCTAAACCAGAGCTTTCCAAACTGTGTGTCGGGACACGTTAGTATGTCGGCTGCAGTGTCTGGGTGTGTCACGGCTGCTGCTGCCTCCAAACCTGCTGTGATTCTACGCAGGTTCTAGTGCCGGCCTTGTGCCTTGCAGACTCCAAACCTGCCGTGATTCCGCGCAGGTCCTAGTGCCTGCCTTGTGCCCCGCTGTAAGAGTGTGTTGCGAAATGATGCATGTCTAAAAAATGTGTCACCAACATGAAAAGTTTGGAAAGCTCTGAGCTAAACACTGCATCAAATATGTTTGCTTGGGTGAACCTGTCACAAAGAAGGTAGCTCAAGTACCACTTTCCAAGGACACCATACATATTCAGGAACCTGCTAATGATAGAGAAGACCAACTCATAGAACAAATAAAGCTAACAATTATATTTTTCATTGCAACTTGATAAATGCAGAGATATTATTAACATGGCAATTCTTGTAGTATAGTGTGATTTGAACATGATGGTGATATGAAGGAAGAATTTTTTTCTGTTTCATTGCTGACAAACATAACTAGCTCTGAACTATATAAAACTATGAAGAATTAAATTGTCAAAATGTGGTTTGGATTTAAGTTTTGTGTAGCAGTATGTTCTGATGGTGCAGCTGCAATGACAGAAAAACATTTTGGAGCATTTACCTAAATTAAAGAGTTTGGGCCAGAATGTAAATGAACGCTCTGCTTTCTTCGTCAAGAAAGTCTTACAAAGAATAGAATAGAATAGAATAGAATAGAATAGAATAGAATAGAATAGAATAGAATAGAATAGAATAGAATAGAATAGAATACTAAAGTCACCTGAACTAAATAGTGTGCTTAGTTACATAGTTACATAGAAGACCTGAAGGCATTGCATATCACATGGAAAGATGCTGAAACAATCGCCCAAGACTGAAAGAGATGGAAAACCCTTACTGCCTGATATGCTACATAGCATAGACCCAGGAGAGAGAGAGAGAGAGAGTTACATAGTAAAAATAGTAAAAACTGTGAATTATGCAAAGGTTAATGTATTAAATTCAAGATTATTTTCTTCATTATGTTGTTTAATTTGTTCCATATTAAAAAGGTAAAGGTTCCCCCACACAGTCGTGTCCAACTCTAGGGGCCGGTGCTCATCTCTGTTTGCTAGCCAAAGAGCCAGCATTGTCCAAAGATGCTTCCACGGTCATGTGGCTGGCATGACACATGTGGAACACTGTTACCTTCCCACCAAAGTGGTACCTATTTATCTACTTGCATTTGCATGCTTTCGAATTGCTAGGTTGGCAAGAGCTGGGGCGAGTGCGGGAGCTCACTCCATCATGTGGCGCTCGGGTCTCGAACCTCCGAACTTGCGACCTTCCTATCGACAAGCCTGGCGTCTTAACAGCTGAGCCACCATGCCCCCTTTATAGTATGTTCCATATTATAACATAATAAAGCAATGAGGAGGAAGAGGAGGAGGAGGAGGAGGAGGAGGAGGAGGAGGAGGAGGAGGAGGAGGAGGAGTTGTTATTGCATGCTGAGGTATGATAATTATTGTAGGGACAAGTTCTGTTGAAAATATTTGAACTATGGAAGAAACTCTTAGAGTTTCTGTTAGATAAGAAACCAGCTTGTTCCCAGATGTGAATTGGATAGCCAGACTTGCTTATTTGTCTGATATCTTTGGTATTTTAATGATCTTAATACTTCCATGCAATGAAGGAATGCAACATGTTTTTCAATGGCAGATAAGATGAAAGGGCAAAAGTGAAATTTAGAAACTTGGAAGGACAGTGTTTCCACACATTGTTATGACATGTTCCATAATTTAACAACAATTATCAATGAAGTCTTACACATCTGTGAAAAGTTATCACCAAACACCTTATGAATTTGATAGAACATTTTGAATTATACAACAAAAGAAGATCCACCAATAGGGAATACATGGATCTAGAATCCATTTCTTTCATCAAAAGATAATTTAAATTAAACTGTAACTTTACAGGACAAATTATTGGAACTTGCCACTGATGAAGGATTGAAGATGAATTCTGAAAATACAGCATCACTTGCCTCATTTTGGATAAAAGTTAAAAATGAATATCCTGAGCTTTCTGACATTGCTTTAAAATCTCATCTTCCATTCCAATTAACATATTGTAATTTTGTGAGACTGGTTTCTCTACTATGAAAGTTATTAAAACAAAACATAGAAACAGTTTAGATATACATTATCCCCTACAAGTAAGTTGTCATCAATCCAACCTAGATTAGGTAAATTAATAAGAAAGAAGCAAGCTCATTGGTCACATTAAAATATTAATTCAATATTACATTATTAAATTATTGCATTGCATTAAATTATTACATTTAATATTGTTATTAATTATTAAATATTGATATACATAGTGTTCAATCAAAGTGTGCATATAAGCATTTAATATGGAGAATTGCTATTTCCCTCATAACATTTTGTTTAGTTACAAATGCAAAACAATAAAAAGTTACAAGTGTAATAGTGATTTTCTATATTAATTGCCTTGATGCACACTTTCAATGAATGTATACAGTTTTGGTAATTATTTTCTTTTTTCCTGTGTTATGCTTGCTCTGATTATATTTATTGAAATGTAATTTTATGTTTGTTGAAACTAATAATAAATTGTATTTTGTATGCATTTTTTAAATTTCACATTTCTAATAATTCATTTTATTGCATGTTTCAAAATATTAGTCTGCAACAGATTATAAAAAAAATCCTAGTCCTTCACTACAGATTTGAGAAGCACTGACCTAGAGTATCTTCAGACTTCTAACAAGCTAAATATCAGATCAAGTGTATACAATAATTATTGATTGTTTTTATTTCATTTGATACATACCTGCTGCGATCAGACAAACTCTCAGCTGTTTACAGTACATCTATTAAAAAAGACAATAAAATGTCCATAATACAATAAATGAAACAGAGAATAAGAAATCAATACAATACAATATAATAAAATAAAATATCTATGGTAAACAAATGAAATAAAATAGACATAAACTGGTCAACTATCCACAAAGCCAGCACATGGATATGGAAGATAAAAACAATCTAATGTATTATAATCTATTTTGCTATGGCATGAGTCACACCCAAGAATAGTTGTTGTCTCCTTCAAGCTTTAAGGATTAATAGTAGGGGTCTATTGGGGTGCAAAGTTAGTTAACAGCTTTGACTGCATGTTGCCAAGCAACAAGGTGAACCCAATGTAATTTGTTTCTTAGTCTAGTTCACTTAAGTATAAGATTACTAATGTATTCAATGTACAGAACGTTGATTTTATTCTCTATAAAACCTGATCTATTATTCAACTAAACCAGAGGATTGTTTGCAAACTACTGTACTATAGCAGTCTTTTTGCTGATTTTTTAATATAGCCCATTTACTCAATAAAATTTGTGGGATTTAATTCATTTGTTGCTAATAATATTTGTACCCGAACAAGAGCTGCAGAGGCTTTGATGCAGTCTCACTGGATATGTGGAATTTTCCAAACAGTCCCCAAAGTATTATATTTGTGTATATATACTTAACAAAGATTATTTTTCTTAGTCAGTCACATACCCACAAATAACTAATATTAAATGAACAATTCCCCAATACTGAAAGCACTTGTATATGGATTCAGTTAACTGTTGAAGGTTTGAACCTCTGATTCAAACACTCAAAATGCTGATGCAATACTTTCTTTGACCAGCTTAATACATGCACATATAGAGGCAAATAGGCAATTTGTTCTTAATAGTGAGCAGCTACCGATATATAGCACTGAACAGCAACATTTATGAGCAAATTGCACAAAATACACTGAAATAAAAAGCTGATATATTTTGCAGGGTAAACAGATTTCCTTTAAAACAAAAACAAGTCTGCTAGTAGCCTCACTTTTGGTACACCCTGTATATTAAGGGAGGCTGGATTGAAAGAAGTTGAGAGTGAAGTTAAAGCTAGAGGTAGAAACTTCAATAACCTACACTATGTTGACACTACTCTAATAGATGAAAATGTAAATGATGTGTAAACTCTAGTAATGAAAGTCAAGGAGCACAGTGAAAAAAATGGGACTAAGATTAAATGTAATCAAGACCAAGCTAATGACAACAGGTACAGCAACCAGCCTTAGAATCTATAATGAAGATATTGAAATGGTGGATAGCTTTTGCTTTTTTAAGATCAACTATCAACAGTAAAGAAACCAACAGTCAAGAAATACAGCACAAACTAGCACCTAGTAGGATAGTAATGAAGGCCTTGGAAAACATATTCAGATGCTGTGGCATGTCTGTACCTACAAAGATCAGAATCGTGAAGACATTAGTTTTTCCTGTGACATTCTATGGAAATGAAAGTTGGGCACTGAAGAAGCAGGATAGAAAGAGTATTAACACTTCTGAATTTTGGTGTTGGAGATGACTCCTGAGATAACCAAGAAAATAGCAAATGGATCATAGAAGAATTTAGTTGAGAGTTCTTGCCTGAGGCATATATGCAGGCTCAAATCATCATATTTTGGACCATTTATGCAAAGACATAGCTCCCTTGAGAAGTCCATAATGCTGGGGATGGGGGAGGAAAAAGAAGATGAGAATGATTAATAGCAAGGTGAATAGATTGAATTACAACAGCGATAGGTATACCACTGGAAGACGTGAAGGTCAAGTTGGGAACAGATCATCCTTTATGTTTGTTAAGAGTCAACACCAACTAGATGGCACATAATCAATCAATCAATCTGGCAGTCATACTTACTAGGTCTAACAGCATCAGAAACAGTAGCACTAGTGAGTCTAATCCAGTGCAAGTCCCTTGAAACAGTCCTAATCTCCCTTTTTTGGTCTTTCATCAACTGTAATAATCAGAATGGCTCCTCATTTAGCCATCTGGAGGTCAAATTCCTGTCCACTGCTTTGCTTAAGCACTCTGGCTTCCAGATCATACCACCTGAGTACCAATGGCAGCATGGATTTTTTTTTAAGTGAGAAAAATAGCAAGGCAGTGTTCCAATAAGGTTGACTGGAACACATTTGTCTCAAGAACAGAATATTCAGAGCACATGATATGAGCTCAAAATAGCTGTCACTTGAGTTTTTGCATGCGAGAGAGAGAGAAAATAAATAAATAAATAAATAAATAAATAAATAAATAAATAAATTTATTTATTTATTGGCATGCACAATTAAAGTGATCACTGGAGTCCCAGTCCAAAGAATGCAAAAGAGCCCCAAATTAACTAAGGTTATGGTTATATGCATTTAGAAATGTTAAATAGGAATGATAAAGAAAGCAATGTCAATCATACTGTGATTAGACAACTGGAATGTAGCATCTGATAACACTGTAGGCTGCCCAAACACTTCTAAATTCCATTTTACTAACGGGACTCTATAGCCTTTCCCACCCCACCCCCTCAGTGTTAACACCATGTTCCCATAAACAATTACTTTTCATAGTGCCCCCGACAGACTCCCTTCACACCAGAGAAAAGACAATGGTCTAGTTCCTCTTATCTGTCCTCCAGGGCTATCAGGTGCTTTGCTTACTCCTTTTTGTTTGTTTGTTTCTATGCCACATATATACTGTATTATTAGCCCTCCACAAAATTAATCTCTGTAAGATGGTTTTATCAATATTTTATACTGGTGTCCTAATTCAAACCATTCCTTTGAACTAGATAGGCTTTCTCTAAACTGGTGGCCGGCAGATAGGTTGGGACTACAACATCCAGACAGCTAGCAGCTAGATCCAAAATATCTGCAGAAGGCTGAAGAAGACTTTGATCTTTTTTATATTTCTACCAATTGCTTAAGAAAAGTAAAGGGTGAAATAAAAGATAAAGAGAGAGATGAGATGAGAAGTAAGATAGAAAAAGAATGGGATTCTTGTGTCTTGCCAAGAATGCTACACTACAACTTCCATATTTCTGATAACCTCTCATTCTGATTAGTGTTGAAGGCAGGTAGGGTGTCACATCTAAAGGCAGTCCAACGTATAAATATATATATATCTTAAACCAGTCCGTTGTTCCGTGCTCTGTTCTTACCGTTGCTACTTGGTCGTTATACAGATTCCTCAGGAGGCAGACAAGATGACTTGGTATCCCCATACCACCAAGAACTTGCCACAATTTGTTATGATCCACACAATCAAAGGCTTTAGAATAGTCAATAAAACAGAAATAGATGTTTTTCTTAAATTCCCTGGCATTATCCAGCGGATATTGGCAATTTGGTCTCTAGTTCCTCTGCCTTTTCTAAACCCAGCTTGTACATCTGGCAATTCTCGCTCCATGAATTGCTGGAGTCTACCCTGCAAGATCTTGAGCATTACCTTACTGGCATGTGAAATAAGTGCCACTGTTCGATAGTTTGAACATTCTTTAGTGCTTCCCTTTTTTGGTATGGGGATATAAGTTGATTTTTTCCAATCTGATGGCCATTCTTGTGTTTTCCAAATTTGTTGGCATATGGCATGCATCACCTTGACAGCATCATCTTGCAAGATTTTAAACAGTTCAGCTGGGATACCGTCGTCTCCTGCTGCCTTGTTATTAGCAATGCTTCTTAAGGCCCATTCAACCTCACTCTTCAGGATGTCTGGCTCTAACTCACTGACCACACCGTCAAAGCTATCTCCAATATTATTATCCTTCCTATACAGATCTTCCGTATATTCTTGCCACCTTTTCTTGATCTCTTCTGCTTCTGTTAGGTCCTTACCATCTTTGTTTTTGATCACACCCATTTTTGCCTGGAATTTACCTCCAATGTTTCTAATTTTCTGGAAGAGGTCTCTTGTCCTTCCTATTCTATTGTCTTCTTCCACTTCTGCACATTGCTTGTTTAAAAATAATTCCTTATCTCTTCTGGCTAACCTCTGGAATTTTGCATTTAATTGGGCATATCTCCCCCTATCACTGTTGCCTTTTGCTTTCCTTCTTTCTTGGGCTACTTCCAGTGTTTCAGCAGACAGCCATCTTGCCTTCTTGGTTTTCTTTTTCTTTGGGACGTTTTTTGTTGCCGCCTCCTGAACAATGTTGCGAACTTCTGTCCATAGTTCTTCTGGGACCCTATCTACTAAATCTAGTCCCTTAAATCTATTCTTCACCTCCACTGCATATTCCTTAGGAATATTAGTGAGCTCATATCTAACTGATCTGTGGGTCTTCCCTATTCTCTTTAGTCTGATTCTAAATTTTGCAATAAGAAGTTCGTGATCTGAACTACAGTCAGCTCCAGGTCTTGTTTTTACCCACTGTATAGATGTCCGCCACCTTTGGCTGCAAAGGATGTAGTCAATCTGATTTCGGTGTCGACCATCTGGTGAAGTCCATGTATAAAGTCGTCTTTTAGGTTGTTGGAAGAGAGTGTTTGTTATGCACAGTGAGTTGTCTTGGCAAAATTCTATCAGCCTATGTCCTGCTTCATTTTGTTCTCCCAGACCATGCTTGCCTGTAATTCCAGGTGTCATCTGACTACCCACCTTAGCATTCCAGTCTCCTGTAATGAAAATAACATCTCTTTTTGGTGTATTATCTAGTAGGTGCTGCAGATCCTCATAGAACTGATCTACTTCTGCTTCTTCAGCATCTGTGGTTGGGGCGTATATTTGGATCACTGTGATGTTAAATGGCTTACCCTGAATTCGAATTGAGATCATTCTATCGTTTTTTGGATTGTATCCAAGCACTGCTTTAGCCACTTTATTATTAATTATGAAGGCTACTCCATTTCTTCTGTGGTCCTCTTGTCCACAGTAGTAGATCTGGTGGTCATCTGATGTGAAGTGGCCCATCCCAGTCCATTTCAGTTCACTGACACCTAAAATGTCTATATTTAATCTTGACATCTCACCAATAACCACATCCAATTTGCCCTGGCTCATAGATCTTACATTCCAGGTTCCTATGGTGTGTTGATCTTTAGAACATCGGATTTGTCGTTCACCACCAGCACCGTCGGCCGCTAGCCGTCCTTTCGGCTTTGAGCTAGCTGCGTCATCACATCTGGGGCTAGTTGAACGTATCCTCTGTTCCTCCCCAGTAGCATTTTGACCATCTTCCGACCTGGGAGTCCCATCTTCCGATGGTATACCGACATATCTTTGGTTGTACTGATCCATTTAGTTTTCATGGCAAGAATACTGGGGTGGGTTGCCATTACCTTCCCCAGGGATCGTATTTAGTCTGACCTCTCTGCCACGACCTTCCCGTCTTGGGTGTCCCTTCACGGTTTAGCTCATGGTTTCATTGAGGTGCTCAAGCTCCAGCACCACGACAAGGTAACGATCTCCTTTGCTGGAGAAAAGTTAAAATACCCCCTCCCAATATACTATATACTCAATCATAATAGTTATTAAGAACAGCTAAATTCAATAATGCATGCAAAAGAAAAAAAATGCATTTCCTATCATGAGTTGTTGCTTGATCCAAATCTGAGAGGGAAACATCATCATTGCAACTATTTAAATTGTGCATTTTTTTTACAGTACAAAGGAATTGCTACTAGAGCCGATGAAAGCTTTGACCAGGTGATTCAGTTTAGAGGAGATTTGATCAAATCTCCTCTTGGAATCAGTCTCTGAATTGAATCTTCAAATCAGTTTGAGGTGTCAAGGGGAATCATGTGCCTTGAAATCCTTCAGAAAGATTCAAATGCCACTTGGAGATTCAGTGGAGTTTCTGGGTTTGCAAAGTTTTAAACACAGTGGCAGATTGGTTTTCATAAACCTGCTTTGTTCCTTTTGCAGGTGGTGGTGGTTGTGGTGTTGATCTTCTACCTTTCCTTTTATCTGCTTTTAACTTTCAGTCTATTTTTCTGAACTGGAATATAGTTCTTATTAGTCTCCATTCTGTCTGCAGTTCCTAAGGTCATTATCCCCAATTTTATTGCTTTTCATTTCCCCCCCAAAAAAATTAATTTTAAAATTCTGTTTCCTTTCTGCTATGTATCTCTATCTATCCAGCATGAGATAATGTATTTATTATATTTTATACCATCCATATCCCTCTAGACCAGGGGTGGGCAATGTCAGGCCTGCGGGCCGTATAAGGCCCGCGGGGCTCCCGCCTAAGGCCCGCGGGGCTCCCGCCCACAAATCCCGCCCCTTCCATGTGATTGGCTCCTGCCCGCAAACCCCACCCACCAGTGCTTGTGATTGGCTCCCGCCCGCAAACTCTGGCCCCTGGTCCGCGGAAATCCCAGAAACCCTGCCCCCCACCCCCCCGGTCCCCGGTTATAGATATCCAAATGGCCCTTGGCAGAAAAAATGTTCCCCACCCCTGCTCTAGACCAATGTTTTTTAAAAACTTTCTCTCAGGACCCCTTCCCAATTTTAAAAAATATGGAGGACCCCAAAAAAGCTTTTGTTTGTATGGGTTATATTTATTGATATTTATTGTATTAAAAATTAAAATTGACCCATTCATAGAATATTTATTTATTGAATCATGTAGAAATAATATTAAATCCATTGGATATTAACATAAATACTTTTCATGAAAAAACTATTTTTAACAAATCAAAAATAATAATGAGAAGAGTGATATTGTTTTAAAATTTTGTAAATATCTTCAATATCTGGTAAATAATTTTGATTTTGTGAACCCCTAAGAGGGTCTTGAAGGACCCCCAGGGGCCCTCAGACCACACATTAAGAAACACTGCTCTAGACTAATAATATATTTGAATGGGTGCTTGCTGTTAGACTATTCCCAATATAATCTACAGGTAGTCCTCACTTAGCGTTTCTGTTGCTAAGCACAATATCACATGACTACACCATTTAGCAATGGAAATTCTGACACTCCTGGTTGCCGTTGTTAAGTGAATCACCATGGGTCATTAAGTGAGGACAGCACGTGGTCACCACTTGCAACCTCCTGCCGCCTTCCCCATTGACTCTGCTTGTAGGAATTCGCACAGAAGGTCGCAAATGGCAATCACATGACCGCAGGAAACTGCAACATTATAATTGTGAGCTGGGCACCTAGCACCCAGATCGCAATCACATGACCACAAGTATGCTGCGACTGATGTAAGTATGAGGTCCAATCATAACTACCACTCATTCATAACCATCTTAAGTTCAAACGGTTGCTGAACAAGTGGTAATTAAGCGAGACCACCTGTATTATCTTTATATCTATATATCCTAGTATAATATATGCAGAATGCTAATAAACACACACTTCCTAGACTTTAAGAAATGTTGCACAAATGAGATAATTCCTAGAAGAGTCTAACCTTGACAATGAATTTTGCTAACGAGCCTGCCTGTTCAGAAAAGCCATTACCTGAAGGGTGATGAAATCTCAGTCTTCAACAAAACCTTACTTTTTAAACAGTTTTTGAAAGTGTTTATTTTTCTGTTTGAGTAGGGCTGTTTTTGTTTTGGTTCAGCATAATTTCTCTATAGACTCACTGTTCAACAATCTGAAGACTGTCCTAACATTTCCTCATCTTATTCTGCCAAAAATGAAGCAGCTGTAGAGATTTTTATGTTTTCCCATTATAGCTTATTTTCAGTGCCATTTAACATCTTGCTTCCTATTTCTGGAAACACATGATCCCATGCCACTGAATTTGGTGGATTCCCTGCATGCAAATAGTTCAGTGAAGAGACTGGAAGAAAGCCAGGCATACGATTCACAATGAAAATGGGAAGAAAATGGCAAATTCAGCAAAAAGACAACTCATCAGCTTTCAGTCCAAGGCTAAGCATGGTTACTGAGAAATTAATTGATTATACTTTAAGCTATTTTCAGGTAATTATTCTTATCTCTTCAAATTATCACCTTGACTTTTAGAGCTATTTTACTGCTATTCTAATATTTTGAATGGACTGGAGATCATCATCATCATTATCATCATCCTCTTCAAATAATTAAATATAGTTAGATTCATTTTCAGCTCAATCTGTAAACCAGCTAAACCATAGTGCTTGGATTTATGACATTTTAAGCCTCTATAGAATGCAATTCTAGCCATTTCTCCTTGGAAGTAAGTTCTACTGCTTTCTATCTGGCTTTTTCCTAATGAAGCATGCACAGGATTGCTTTGTTGCTCAATAAGTACTATTTAAACAAGAATAAAAGCATTCCATCCATTCTTCCTGACTGCAAATAGACTACCTCTGATTATTTTGGCTGAGTTGGAGAGATGTACAAATTGGCACCCGTTTACATTGTCTTCCACTGTTGGCACTATTTCAGTTTGCTAAACTTGTGGAGATGTTTATTAAGTATCCCCATTATATGGTCATTAAAACCAGTGAAATTAGTTAAGGTTAATCATAAAATATCTGGTTTAATTGTCCTTCTTCACCCATTTTCCATCTCCCCCAATTTATCGTATGGCACATTCACATTGTGTTACAATAAAAAACATAGAGCATAATAAATATGAAATATGAAATATAAAATATAGACAGGAAAATTACAAACGTATGTCTAGGTTATAAATATAGTTTTTTGCTTCACTTGTCGCAGCCAGGAAATCAGCAAAGTCTCCATTGTAGGCTCGGTTTTGACACTCTGTCACTATAAGTTGGATAGTTTGTTTTTTGGCCCCACAATCACAGTTAGATGATGTTGTTTTGCCCCATTTATAACGGGCATCTGCACATCTACCATGACCCATGCAAATTCGGTTCAAGGTTGTCCATATCACACAGGGCTGGTCAAATCCAGGTGGTTTCTCCAAGATGCAGGGCAAGCTTCGACATTGTGGAGGGCAGTTTCCTAGCCAATGTTGTTTCCACGTGTTGTGGATATTGAAATCATCTTCTAGAAGAGCTTTAGCAGTAGAAATGGCTGGATGTCTTGATCTCAGCCTGTTTTGCTCCAAGCAGGCTACGTCATTTAGTATTGGTAGCTGGGGATTACCAATAATCTTCTGATATTCTTGAAGAAGGGCGCTCTTTTGTCTTGCATCCGGAGGTGGTATATGGCTCAAAACATCTCCCCCAAATATTACTTATTCATAATAGAGACCTCATATCTAACCTTATGGCACTGAATAAACTTCAGGTACATGCTTTAGCCTAAATAGATTTCAATTTAACTGATGCACAACAGACTTGGCAATGCCATATAAGTTCCCATGATGGAGAATTCATTTTTATTTGTTACACTCTCTAGTGATTTCTTGTGGACCTCCAGGTCCTACTGAATGCATTTCACATTGACACACAGATATAAATGTTGAATACAAAATCACTGATGAATACAAACAACTGATGAATGTTGAATACAAAATCACTCCTGAGCAATTACAGAGCAATGGAGAGGGAGGAGATGAGCAGGATTAGTCAGGGCCAGGTGAGATCATGCAAGTAGGACATAAGACTAACAGTACAGATTCCCCTCCCTCCCTTCCTCTTCTTCTTTTTCTTTGAACTTAGTAGTAACAGGCATTTTATATGGAGGCATAGGATGGCTTTCAAAACCATTGGTCTAACATCAGTCCTAGTTTTTATGATCTCGTCAGATTTCTAATGTTAGTCATGCACCAGCTGCAGATCTTTCCTCTTCAGACTTTCATAGCAGCTACTTATGAGGCTCAATTACTTTTTCTATAAATTGACTTCTTTCTCTGTCTGCTCTCTGAAAAATCTGATGGCCTCAGACAACCTAGATTACAACTTTTACTTCATAAATTCTGGGATTAAGTCCTACTTAAAACAGTGGGATTCATTTTAGGATAGACAACATCTATTCAATATACCTACCCTGGCAAAATACCTTCTATAGACTCTGAACACTTCATCATCCTGTTTCATTGCCTCTCCCCACAATTTCCTTCCTTCCTTCCTTCCTTCCTTCCTTCCTTCCTTCCTTCCTTCCTTCCTTCCTTCCTTTCTTCCTTGACTTTCTTTTTACATGTGCACAAAGGGAGAAAGAGAAGGAGAATATGCTGAGTTGACTAGAAACTACAGTATATGCCATCATATTTTAGGTAAAAATCTTATTTAATCATGGTCTTCACTGTATAAGGTAGGTAGGTAGGTAGGTAGGTAGGTAGGTGATAGATAGATATCAGTTTGATTCTTGGAGACTGGACAAGTCCCTGCAATTTTCTTGGCAAGATTTTTCAGAGATGGTTTGCCATTGCCTCCTTCCTAGGGCTGAGAGAAAGTGACTGGCCCAAGGTCACCCAGCTGGCTTTGGGCCTAAGGCAGGACTAGAACTCATGGTCTCCCTGTTTCTTGTCTGGTGCCTTAAACACTACACCAAACTGGCTCTCATAAGTTATGTAGGTGAACTTAAATTCTTATTAGTGCTGTGTTGGCCAGAATTAATTTGACTCTTCATCTTAATTTACTTTCTCTGCCTATTTGTTATGTGGCCTCCATCCTTATGCAGCTCCTGTCCCAGGAAATGCTCACATTGGGGCTGTCTCCATGCAGTTCCCTTGTCTATAGTTGGCCCTCCTGTACCACACCAGCATGGGGTCTGCCTTTGATGCCTGATTAACAAGTCATGTTAACTCTTAAAGTATGTGTCCATTTTCTTCAAGATAATCAGAAGCTTGTTTTCTTCCCTCTGAATCAGCCATTCTTTTAAACCATTATCTGTAATCTCTATGATAGATACTATGTGCTGTTTAGATACTTCCCCAAAGCTAAAGCTCACAAATTGTGCAAAAAAAAAAAAAGGGGGGGGGGATAACAACCAGCCTCAGAGAAGAATTGTTTCAGAGATTTAGCTGCAAATATAAAATGAGTACTAACATACATATGTGGGGGGCCAAAGCAAGGGAAGTGAGTGAAAAGCTCTTAAGTATCAGTGATTGAAAAACAGAGAAAAACATCATTTAAAGGCCTGTTAAATTGTCATTCTTTTCTTTTGATACTAAATTTCTTTTTGTTTTGTTGCGTGCAGCTGGTGGAATGATGACAAAGCGGCTTGCAATTATCTGAGTGACATTAGAATCCATCTGAAATGGACACTAAAGGAAGAACTCAGCGTCCCCCATCTGCAATTCCAGCTTTGCTTGGCACCAAACCAACTTCACAAATATACATTCCTTTTTTCTTCCCAGTAAATCCCATGGCCAATGAATGCTGCTATGGCAACGAAAGCCTGGAAAGCCAGGGGGGCTTGGATATAAACAGAGTTTAAAAAAATGTTCTGGAAGAACTGTGTTATAGAATCACATAATACTGCAGGCCTCATGACATCCTACAGGTTTAGAAGAGCTCATTTATTTCCCCATCTCTCTCTCTCTCTCTCTCTCTCTCTCTCTCTCTCTCTCTCTCTCTCTCTCTCTCTCTCTCAGACAGACAGACAGACAGACAGACAGACAGACAGACAGACAGACAGACAGACAGACAGACAGATCTGCATCATGCTATGGAATCAGGCTTCTGATGTGTTTCTAATTACTGTGTTAAGATTTTATAATCAATTATTGTATAATTCATTCATGCAGGTACATTTGCTCCTAGTCATGCAGGGCTTCCTAAAAATAGAGTTTCTGAAAGAGAAGGCAAGAGTCATAATAAATGTAAATGTTCCTGCCATTCTCCCCAACCACCCCCAAATCATTTTTCCCCTCAAAACAGCTCTATGCAAGAAATGTAAAAGTTATATTCTTAGATTAGTGCATTAAATAGTTCATACTAGTTTAGTAAATCATATATTCCATACTGCTAGCTTAATAAGATGGGAAGCCATGCATGAAATGACTGCCAGGTTAATGACACAGACAGGCATGGGTGGCATGTATTTGCATAAAAAAGCACCGAATATGCTCCTAAATCCTTTAAATTAGTCATCAGTTCTTAAATAGCCATTTAACTAAGTCTTTGCTGAAAATCAGAAAAAATAAGTAAAGTCCTTTTCCATTAAAGGAGATGAAGTGATGTAGGAACAGACTGTTGTGTATTATTTCTTTCCCATTTACAAAGCTAGACATGGCATAAGGAGCAAATTAGCACAACATTAATGAACAAAGATGTGATGTGTACATAGAAGTTCTATGTATATGAAGTGGACTAGTCTACCTCTGCCATTATTCTTCTTAATTAAATCTGAATAGGTTCTTTTAAAGATACAGATCAGATCAGGGGAACTGAAATGAAGCAGCAGAGATTTTATTTTATTTTTATCCTGCCCTTCCTTCAACAACTCCCAGAGGGCAGAGTAGAAAATGAATTGGACAGAGAAATTGTGAATGTCCCAAGGACATCCAGTTAACTTCATAGTTATGCAGAGTGTTGAATCCTGGTTTAACAGTCCTCATTCAGCCCTCTGATTACCTCCCACTATAGAAAGATACTTTCTATAGCTTTTACAAAAGTGGTTTTTAAGTTTTCAATAGATTTTTTCCTTTTGACATACTGTGATATAAATAAGCTATAAGCTATAGCTAATAGCTTATTTATTTACTAGAGTATTTGTATACTACTGACTCTGACTGGACTCCTGGTGGGTTACAGACAGCTACATTACACCATAAAATCTAAACAGAAACAATCATCTAAATCATAACAAAGTATTATCCCCTAGGTGTTTACTCTTAGCAACATCACAGATTTAATGCCCTGTAGGACAGCTCTGTTTTGACTATCTTTCTAAAACTCATTAGGGAGTATGCCATCCAAATTTGTGAGGGTTGTCTAATCCATGGTAAAGGATCAGATAGTGAAGACCATTACTTTCTAGGTCTTTCTCCCAGATACATACATGGGGGAACCCATAACATTCTTATATAGGAAATGTATGGTAGATCAATTGCCACAACACAAAGCAGGCAGTCCTGAAGATACCAAGGTGCCAAGCCATGTAGGACTTTATAGCTAATAGCCAACACTCTGAATTATACTCAGAAGCCTATTGGCAGCCAAGCAGTACCTGCAGCTCCGGCATGATTCTGGCAGCTCTCCCCCACTGGAACGCAGGCTGCTATATCTGTACTAACTATTCTTTTTGCTCTGCTTTAGACCCTGGATTACCCTATTCCCTGTCTTGAACAGGTTAAAAATTCAGAAAAATGGAATAGCTCTACACAAGCAGCTGTTTGTATGTTGTGGATCCACATAACCATGCAGGTATCTCTCTCCAGTGGAGACCCTACACATAATCTTGGCCATTAAAAGATATCAGTGCTCAACAGGTACAAGTTGAAAGTGAGTCTTGCTCAGGATTTAATATTGAAAGGGACACTGGCTTTGTAATACCACTTCTGTGTTAACATAATGTTGTGAGTGCTCTCACAAATAACTGTATCCACCAAAGAATGCTCAGGTTATCTTTCCTGGGAAGCCAAGCAAACCTTTATATAAATCATTGGGTTGCAGCCATCCACCATTTTTCAGAAGACGTTTACTTCTTGGGAAGAGAGCAATGACAAATCTCGATAAAATAGTTAAGAGCAGAGACATCACACTGACAGCAAAGGTCCGCATAGTTAAAGCAATGGTATTCCTCGTAGTAACCTATGGCTGCGAGAGCTGGACCATAAGGAAACTCTAAGCGTGAGGCACAACCTGGGGAGATGCCAGAGGTACATACTTACCCTGTTATCTGGGAACAGTTTGATCCTGCTGGGCCTGATGAAGTAGACAGGATCCTCCAGATTGTAAATGCCACCACTTGTCATCTAGACCTGTGTCCCTCCTGACTGGTAAAGTCAGCCCGGGAGGTCACATGTGGTTGGGTCCAGGCGATGATTAATACATCTTTGGGGGAGTTGTGTTTCCTGTGGTCTTTAAGAAGGCTGTGGTACACCCCCTCCTCAAGAAGCCTTCCCTGGACCCCACTGTTTTAAACAACTTTCGTCCTGTCTCCCACCTTCCCTTTTTGGGAAAGGTGGTTGAGAAGGTGGTGGCGCTGCAACTCCAGAGGATTCTGGATGAAACGGATTATCTAGACCCCTTTCAGTCAGGTTTCAGGCCAAGATATGGGACAGCAACTGCATTGGTCGCGCTTATGGATGATCTCTGGCGGGAGCGAGATGGAGGGAGTGCATACATTCTCGCTCTCTTGGATCTCTCAGCGGCTTTCGATACCATCGACCATGGTATCCTTTTGGGGCGGCTTAGGGAGTTGGGGATGGGCAGCGTAGTTTTACGCTGACCCTCGACCCCTCTTGTGTGGGGTGCCGCAGGGTTCGGTTCTCTCTCCTCTCCTATTTAACATCTACATGCAGCCACTGGGCAAGATCATCTGTCACCATGGGATGAGGTATCACCAGTATGCTGATGATACCCTGTTGGGGTTTGATATACCTAGGAATTTACTGTTAGATATAAATTATACAGAGAGGCTTGATATTTAGGTTAAAGGGGAAATATTCTGCAGTCACCCAATTAGCAGCCATTGTTGTAGGAATGATGTGTCAGTGTGTGACTCATACAACAGGTGCTTAGAGTTAAGTTGGGTGTGGTGAATAACGAGAGTGACCTATAATGTGATTTGTCAGTTTCACTATATAAGCAGAGACATTCTCATTTCCCATTATTCCCATTTTACCTCGTGAATGCTGTATCGTTGGTGTATCATTTTGTTACCTGTGGAAGTGATCTGTAAATACGTATGTATATAAAGTAAATAGGATATTTGATATAACTTCTGTTTGGAGTCTATTTACTGCATAGTACTTGGATCACTGGTGCCTAGGAGAGAGAAGCAGGCCGCTCCATCCGCGCACCCTTACATACCCAGTTGTACATCTCCGTCCCGGGTGAAGTAAGTGTTGCAGTCGACACCCTTTCTCAGTGTCTGGAGGTTGTAGGGGCCTGGATGGGGAACAACAGGCTTCAGCTGAATCCTGGTAAGATGGAGTGGCTGTGGACTGATGGCCTCTCAATTTCCAGGAAGTTGACATCTTTAACTCTGGATGGGGTGGCATTGCCCCGTTCAGACTCAGTGCGAAACTTGGGGGTCCTCCTGGACTCACGACTCCTGCTTGAGGAGCAGGTGGCAGTCATGGCCAGGAGGGCCTTTGCACAGCTTCGGGTTGTGCGCCAGTTGCGCCCCTTCCTGGATCAGGAGGCTGTCAGGGAGACACAGGAGAGCGGAGGGGGGAGCTTGCCCGGGAAGCGAGCACGTAGCTCGGAAAGCCTGGCCTTCTTTCCCAAACGCCTCCGGAAAGCTCCGCCCTAGGTTGGACTCATATCTCTGGAACTCTTCGGGCACTATCAGTTTAGCAGGATTCTGTATGTAGGTACCAATAAACACTAGAGACTAGATTCCCTGCCTCGGCGTGTTATTTCTACACCTACACACGACAGAGGCCCTCCGAACAGTCACTCATGCCCTTGTCATCTCCCATATAGATTACTGCAACGCGCTGTACATGGGGCTACCCTTGAAGAGTAACTGGAAGCTTCAGCTGGTCCAGAATGTGGCTGCATGGGTAGTTCTGGGTGCTATGAGATCAGCACATGTAACACCGCTACTCCGTAAGCTGCATTGGGTACCAGTTTGCTTCCGGGTCCAATTCAAGGTGTTGGTTATCACCTTTAAAGCCCTACATGGCATGGGACCAGGGTATCTGAGGGACCGTCTTATACCGATTACATCCACCCGCCCCACCCGATCATGCAGGGAGGGCATGCTTTGGATCCCATCACTAAAAGAATTCCATCTAGCGGGGTCCAGGAGGTGTGCCTTCTCTGCAATAGCACCTGCCCTGTGGAATATCTTGCCCCCTGAGGTGAGACGGGCACCCTTGCTCCTGGCCTTCAGGAAGTCTTTAAAGACCTGCTTCTGCCACCTTGCCTGGAACAAAGGAAATAATATTTCCTCCTGGGGGTGGTTAGCTTAGTAATATCCTCTTTTTAAGAACACACCATCTCTTGGATTTTTTTTTTTTTATAGTAGATTTTAGATATATAGGTTTTTAACTTTTTATAATGTGATTGTAAACCGCCCAGAGTCTGCCATGGTGGAGATGGGCGGTGATAAATACAAATAATAAATAAAATAATAAATAATATATAAGGAAGGCTGAGCTAAGGAAGATAGATGCTTTTGAACTGTCGTGTTGGAGGAAAATTCTGAGAATGCCTTGGACTGCAAGAAGATCAAACCAGTCCATCCTCCAGGAAATAAAGCCAGACTGCTTACTTGAGGGAATGATATTAAGGGCAAAACTGAAGTACTTTGGCCACATAATGAGAAGACAGGATACCCTGGAAAAGATGCTGATTCTAGGGAAAGTGGAAGGCAAAAGGAAGAGGGGCAGACCAAGGGCAAGATGGATGGATGATATTCTGGAGGTGACGGACTCAACCTTGGGGGAGCTGGGGGTGGCGATGGCCAACAGGAAGCTCTGGCATGGGTCACCCCTGCCAGATATCTCAGCCAGCTAGAGTCAGTGAATCACCGGAAAGCCTTCTCGCTTGCACAATGCCATGCGCTCCCCTCAGCTGTCCTGGAGGACAAATATAAAAAGATACCATTGGCTGAAAGCCTCTGTCCCTGTGATTCTGGAGAGGTAGAAACCTCTGCTCATTTTATAGAGACGTTCGGACAAAATTTATTTTCCCGATGACTATTAAGCACCCTGGCCACTCTGACAACGATTATCTTCAGATTCTACTTAAAGGTGAGAAGACTTTAGTCACAGCGCAGGTAGTCAGATTCTGCACAGCAGCTTTAAAGATTCACCGAATCTTGGTGAATAACTAATCGTAAACATTTTTATATAATCTAATGCATTCAAACCTTAGATATTATCACTTATTTTAATTTAAGTAGTTAATAATAATTATAGGATGTTTTAATTTAAGTTAATTTAAGAAGTATAAATACACTGTAACATAGGCTGCTCCTTGATCTTATGTATAATTGTAATTATAATAATTTATATAAATAATTTATATACGTTGTTTTAATTGTTGAATTTTAACTCTCGATTTTTTGTAAACCGCCCAGAGTTCCCTTGCGGGGAGATGGTGTGGTAAATACAAGTCGAATTATAAATAAAAATAAATAAATAAATAAATAAATAATTGGCTGTTGTGGGTCTTCCGGGCTGTGTGGCCGTGTTCTGGAAGTTGTGGTTCCTAACGTTTCGCCAGCATCTGTGGCCAGCATCTTCAGAGGGCAGGAGCATTTTGCTTCTATCTGTGCTCCTGCCCTCTGAAGATGCTGGCCACAGATGCTGGCGAAACGTTAGGAACCACAACTTCCAGAACACGGCCACACAGCCCGGAAGACCCACAACAGCCATTGAACTCCGGCCGTGAAAGCCTTCGACAATACATCAAATAAATAATTGATAGTGAGCTTGCTAATCCACGAATATGACATGGATTGTATTCTTTTATCATGCTTCAGAATTTGATCGGACACTTTTTGAGTACTTTTAATTGCACTGGTCTATGACTGTAATAAAAGTATTGTATTGATCTTCTGATGGAATGCCATGGAAAAGAAGGGGTTATTATGTATGGGAGGTCTTCTGAAGAGAAGTAGGAGTTTTTGAGGGGGCCAGTTGGGCTGTTTGATTTTTTTAAGAAAAAACCTCTGTGTGCTTTGTGGGGATATGTAAATGCTCTGGTTTATTTTGAAGTTGGATAAGGGTTTAAGAATATTTATCTGGATTGCTTTTAGGGTTTGGCTGACTTCATTTATCTTTATTTATTTTATTTATTTATTTATTAAATTTCTATGACCGCCCATTTCCCCCTCAAGGAACCACCTCTGGGTGGTTCACAGCCACAACACCACCATTAAAATACAATAAAAATATAACATGGAAAAGAAGGGGGTATTATGTATGGGAGGTCTTCTAAAGAGAAGTCGGAGTTTTTGAGTTTTTTTATTATATTGAATAATATAATAATATATTATTATTTATATAATAAATAAAAATATAACTTTAACTATTTGGATTAATATTAAGGTATAATATAAAAAAACGTAATAAATGTTTGGTTTTGGGTTTAATATGGTTAGGATTATTAAAATTGTTGTATTATCAAGTATAATGGCAGACAATTTATATGTTTTTTATTTTGATCTTTATTATAGTAGACAGGAATGTATAGAATAGTCGTAGGAAGGAAATAATTAAATAAATGTTATCGGGGGGGAAGTTAATTAGGATATATATGGTGCACCCCCTCCTCAAGAAGCCATCCCTGGACCCTACCATCCTGGACAACTTTCGTCCAGTCTCCCACCTTCCCTTTTTGGGAAAAGTGGTTGAGAAAGTGGTGGCGTTGCAACTTCAAAGGACCCTGGATGAAGCGGATTATCTTGACCCTTTCCAGTCAGGTTTCAGGCCAGGATACGGGATGGAGACTGCATTGGTCGCACTTACGGATGACCTCTGGCAGGAGCGGGATGGAGGTAGTGCATCCATCCTGGCTCTCTTGGATCTCTCAGCGGCTTTCGATACCATCGACCATGGTATCCTTTTGGGGCGGCTTAGGGAGTTGGGGGTGGGCGGCGTAGTTTTACGCTGGTTCACCTCCTTCCTCCGGGGCCGCTCCCAGTCGGTGGTGATAGGGGAGGAGAGATCCAGCCCGCGTCCACTCCTATGTGGGGTGCCACAGGGTTCGGTTCTCTCTCCTCTCCTATTCAACATCTACATGAAACCGCTGGGCGAGGTCATCCGACACCATGCGATGAGGTATCATCAGTATGCTGATGATACTCAATTGTATATCTCCATCCCCGGTGAAGTAAGTGATGCAGTGTCCACCCTGTCCCAGTGCCTGGGGGCTGTGAGGGCCTGGATGGGGAACAACAGGCTTCAGTTGAACCCTGGTAAGACCGAGTGGCTTTGGATTGATGGCTTAGCATCTTCTGGGAAATTATCAACTTTGGTTCTCGATGGGGTAGCACTACCCCGTTCAGAACCGGTGCGTAATCTGGGGGTACTTCCAGACTCACGACTCCTGCTCGAAGAGCAGGTGGGAGTCATCGCTAGGAGGGCTTTTGCACAACTTCGGTTAGTGCGCCAGTTACGCCCATTCCTGGAGCGCGACGCCCTCCGTACAGTTACTCATGCTCTTGTCATCTCTCATGTAGATTATTGCAATGTGCTCTACATGGGGCTACCCTTGAAGACTATCTGGAAGCTTCAGCTGGTGCAGAATGTGGCCGCGCGGGCAGTTTTGGGTGCTCCAAGATCTGCACATGTAACACCGTTGCTCCGCGAGCTACATTGGGTGCCGGTTTGCTTCCGGGTACAATTCAAGGTGTTGGTTATCACCTTTAAAGCCCTACATGGCATGGGGCCAGAATACCTGAGGGACCGTCTTATCCCCATGTTATCGACCCGCCCCACCCGGTCATCCAGAGAGGGCCTGCTACGAACCCCATCAATTAGAGAATGCCATCTGATGGGGTCTAGGAGGCAGGCCTTCTCTGTGACAGCGCCCACTCTATGGAACATCTTGCCCCCAGAGCTGAGACAGATTTCCTCCCTCCCGACCTTTAGGAAAGAGCTGAAGACCTGGTTCTGACGCCTGGCATGGGAAGGAGGAAGGGATAGTTCCTCATGGAGGTGGCTAATCCCCTAATTTTCATGTCCTTCCTTTAATGAATACCTCGTCCATCTGGATTTTATAATTATTTATTGTATTGTATATATTGTGGTTTTATATATTTTTAGATTTTATTTTAACTTATTTATTGTAAACCGCCCAGAGTTCCCCATGGGGGGAGATAGGTGATCATATAAGTTGAATGAATGAATGAATGAATGAATGAATGAATGAATAAATAAATAAATAAATAAATAAATAAATAAATAAATAAATTTTAATATAATGGGAGAGAGCAATTGTATTTAGTGATTTTTATAATGTGCCAATGGAATGATTTATAGAAATAATGTGATTTTGGTTTAATATAGAGTAAGGGATTGATTATGGAAAATTGTTGTATATCCTTGCTGTTAAAAGTCGGAAGTCACCTCTTTTTGTAATCTTTAAAAAAAAATTCTCTTGTGTTTATACAGTTTTTTAGTTTTTTCTTTTTTTCTTTTTTTTCTTTGTGTTTTTTTGTTTTTCTGTAGCTTTTATCTTTGTTTGAAACTTAATAAAATTCTTTAAAAATAATTACTTCATATATTATTGTGAGAAGCACTGATTTTAGATAAAAAGAATAACGATTCAGCTTGAAGAAAAGAATAGCAGCTTTTGAAAATATTTGTCATATTTTCTTAATATTTTTCTGAAATATGTCATATTAGAGATATAGTTTAATAGTTACATTACTAGAACAGTATTAATGTTTGAAATATACAATATATTTTGTTGTTGAATTATGAGGATTTGAAATGGTTATTAACTGAATTTTTAGGACTTTCATCTTATAGGTTTTTTTTTAATGATATTGCATTTTGTACATTGCCCATATGTCATACCTGTGATACCACAGGATTCTTTACTGATTTTGCCATTTGGGATGGGATAGTTGTAAGCATTTAAACCCTTCAGATGATCTAACTCCATTGATTTTCACCATGATATAACTGTAAAATATTGCCTTCTGTGAACTGCCCCTTCCCCTTCATACAATAATGGAGATCTTTCCATCTCAGAACCGATTCTCTGATTCTCACCAAGTCACAAAAAGTGAATCAATTGAAGTCAGTAGGAACTTTTCCTTAATGGAACCAGCATGTTAGAAAATCCTTACTGAGATACAAGGTTTTTAATCAGAAGTTAATCACAGGTGCAACAAGCAAGCTGTGTCTGGACATACAAGTGCCAGGAGCATCACTTTCTTTCTTGGCCATCACTAATGCTATTGGACCACAACTTCTGAATTCACTATAACACCAAGACTGATTCAAGAACTCTATTGTGCTTATTCAATGGAACAAAGATGGCCTTCAAGAGAATGGGATCACTCATTTTAGCAAATCATTGAATAGAGAACAATAAAATTATAACAGCCACACAAGCATATATTTTGAGTTCCCTCTTTTCAGGTAATGGAAACATATTTAAAGTGTTCTTCTAGACACTACTCATTTCCTAATGGCCAGGTAGAGAAGCAATGTAGGAGTACCAGCATCTTAATTTTCAAGTCTCAGGATCCAGTTATTCAGGGATAAATTCACTGCTTCATCCAGCATACTTTTTAGGTTCTGTCCTTTTTTATAACATGGAAGTAGGTATGATGTCCATGCCCTATTCCATGAGATTTGTGATTCAACCAAGCTATGGAGTATTTCAACCACACTACCAACTTTCAGCAGAGAGAGTGACAATTTCCCCCAAACTCTAATTATCTTCTGATTATGGTTGATGGAATTATGTACTGTAAAACACAGAAGTAAATATTTTATAGGAATAAGAGGTATGTACAAGTACAATATCCTTCTTCAAGTTCTCCATCCAAAGACTTCAGTCATTCTGCACAATACTGCAGTTACCCATTTAATGGCACAGTACAAAATGTCTCACATTGATTTAAAGAGACCTGTTGACCTATATTTATCTTATATAGAAAAGGGAGTAAGGGAGAATTTGGTACAACTCTTCCTAATATCTGCTTTAAATCTACGGTGCTTGACACTGACAGCTGATCAAGGTAAGAGTAACTCATAATGGAGCAAAATGGGCAATTGATATACTACCATAGTAGCAGTCAACAGTCTGAACAAACCATTTCAGGTCATCAGAAGTTCTTAGCATGGAATGGAAAGAATACTTGAGACACAGCATTGAAAGAAAGAAAAAAGATGACGGACGGACGGACGGAAGGAAGGAAGGAAGGAAGGAAGGAAGGAAGAAGTGAGTGGGGGGGTCAAAAAAATTGTTTGTAACTGCTTCCCAGAATAGTTTTTGTTTTTTACATTTAAATATTGTATTGGTGAAGTATAACAACTAGAAGATAATGATGAAGTACCACCAAAAATATAACATTGCTAATATAATCAGAAAAGAATATACAAAATAGTAATTAAATGAGTGACACTTGAAGAAACTAAAGATATATCCATGAAGTATTAATATAAAACTCAATCCTTTAACATATTATTAAATCTAGCCATATAGACCATCTATTGCTCCATTTCTCGGTTTTAACACAATATATTATTTCAGTACAGTGATATTTATATAATATACTTAGATTCTTAATATTCTATTATTTAGGTTCCTTAAAGTAATGAATATAGATAAGGGGGGAATGGATATTCTGTGAATATTAGAGTTTCAAATATTAATGTTATACGCATTATGATTATTGACTTTTCCCAGAATAGTTTTCATCTTATAGTTGCTTGCCTCAGCTATAGGAGAAAAGTTTGGGTTTTGGATCAGAAGAAACATGAAAATAACCTATGTTAATATTTGTAATCAGGAATTTTGGTTGTTTTCCTCTGTTTGTCTTTAAACATTTGCATTTGTCTTGCTGATGCAAAGGATTGGTTACAGCAAATTGCATTCTTATTTTGTATTCAGGGTTTTAAAATTACTTCCCTTAAATGAACTTTCTGAAGTGATGCTGCATTGCTAGAACAGAAGAGGGTCATCCAGAGGATGAGCTATGTAATTTTTCCTTTTCCTCTTCTACTGCATACTCAGGATCTCAAAGCTGCTTGGTCCAATTTATTTGTATACAATATGGTTAAGTAAAGTAAAGGTAAAGGTTCCCCCCGCACATTTGTGCAGCCGTGTCCGACTCTAGGGGCCGGTGCTCATCTCCGTTTGTTAGCCGAAGAGCCAGCGTTGTCCAAAGATGCTTCCGCGGTCATGTGGCTGGCATGACAAGCATGGAACATTGTTACCTACCCACCAAAGTGGTACCTATTCATCTACTTGCATTTGCATGCTTTCAAATTGCTAGGTTGGCAAGAGCTGGAGCTAGTGCGGGAGCTCACTCCGTCACGCGGGACTAGGGATTCGAACCTCCAAACTTGCGATCTTCCGATCAACAAGCCTGGCATCTTACCCGCTGAGCCAACACGCCCCTTATGGTTAGGCATACAATATGGTTAGCATCACTCAATTGCTAAAGACAAAAATTGTGACTTGCTAGATTACTTTTTCATGCGTGGATCACACTCCAACTAACACTGCCTCTTTCTGTGTATGGTACAGTAGACTGCCTGCTTTATGCGTTCCTTTGAAAATCTCTCCCCCTGGCCCTCCATTTTGCTCCAGACACTTTTCAAAATCTGTAATGTTTAACTATCTATCTATCTATCTATCTATCTATCTATCTATCTATTTTATTATTATTGTTTATTATGAATGTTTTATCCCATCCTTTGCAAAAAAAAGAAGACTCCCAAAGTTGCTGAGAATATCAACGGTAGTATCCGTTTTATAATCCATTGTTTCTCTACTGCACTTTTTTTGTTGCTTATATGTCTGCCTTTTTGCTGTGAGCCAACTAGAGCTGTAGAGAATATTTATTGTTTTATATAGACTTATGCCCCACCTTTTTGTTTCTTCAACAGATAAGGCAGTTTGCAGTATTAGAAGAACATAAGCATTTTAAAGAATGGAATGGAGTCTCTTTTAGATTTGAGATTCTATAACAGGGTGATAAAAAGGAATAGTGAAGGAGTAGAGTAAAGCTTATTGTGTTATCAAACCATGAAGGAGTCCTAACAAGTTGGACTACTCCACTGTGGTTTTGGATTCAGTTTAGTTATATTCTGTGTAATTGTACTTGGGATCTTGGGATCTGAAAAGAGAAGAAGATAAGGAAAAAATTAAAAATAGGAAAAAGCTAAATATAATTGGCTCCACCTACTGCACTTTGGTTCACTTATAATTACCTCTCTATATTTGATTATTCTTTCCCTTTTACTGAATATGGGTACTGAGCAGAAGTAAAAATCCAAGCAACAAAACATACACTATTGTCATCTTATGAATGAATCCATCTAACACCTACAGATAGATCCTATATCACTAACTATGCATCATTTATTGAGTGATGGCTGTTGATATCTTCCATTTAAATTCTGTTAAACTAGAATGGAGAATTATTAGAAACAGCACCTTCAGATATGATTACCACTTTGCTTTAAAAAAAGGGTATTTCAGCACTAACATAGGGATGGTGACGGCCGACAGAGGGCTCTGGCGTGGACTGGTCCATGAAGTCACGAAGAGTCGGAAACGACTGAACGAATAAACAAATAGTTATTCAATTTTCTTACATTCCATTTTGTCTTCCCTATAATCTCTATGAAGGCTAAAACTGCCATTTCACAATATGAGAAATATCTATTCTAATACAGGGATTTTGATGGAATCAAATGATGTAAACAATTTTTTGTTGCCATCTAGACTTTGTCCAAATTTTTGCAGCCCTGATATAGTAATCCTAAATAAACTCATTTGTGTTTGAGCTCTTTTTTCATGAACGCTACCCAAAACTTTTTTCTATATGAAGTGATGCAAAAGAAGGTACCCCCATTTTACCTATAGAAGCCCACCAGACTGAAAGTTGAATTTTACCATGGTTATTAACAGGACAACACCCAATATGATTCTGAAGATCAGCAGAGCAACCTACGTTCTCCAAAATGTCACTGCTGTTAGGCAATTGTGTCACTGCCTAATTATAAGTTTAGCCTAGATTCCAATGCTTTTACCATTTTTCAGGCTTGAGAACTTCACTACAAAACATAACGTCACAACCACATAATTTAAAATCCGAAGTTCTTTGATGGACATCATTTTTTTTCTTCCAAAACAGGCATAAAATTCTTCAAAGAAGTCACTTCAAGGAAAGTTTGGGGTTGCAGAGGAGAAATTTAAAAATAATTTGAAACACACTGGAAGACCATGTTCTATTCTTCAGAACCAATAAAATTAGATGATTTATTCACAATATTTTTTTTTCATATATTTAAAGGGACAAATCTGTCCAGGATAAACTTATCAGATGAAAAACCTCAGATATCCTTTGAGCAGATGGCCATTCCTAGTGGAAAAGCAACTATTAGAAATGCTATAATGGGTAGGGGAGGGGGAGAGAGAGAGAGAGAGAGAATCCTTATCTTTCTACATTTTCTAAGGCACAGCATGTTTTAGCAAAGTAAAGGAAGTTAGATGGAACTGAGCCAATCTGTGTGCAGAAATGTTTTTAATTCATTACTCTCAATTAAAATGAATGAAGGTAAAGATTGCCCCCAAGTACATCAATCAGAGAAAGTACTTGCAGCGGGAAAACAAGAGGCAAGATGTACACACTGAAGAACTGGTTTATATATTAGCAAAATGTGCAAAATAATCTCCATAATAGATGTCTTATTACTCATCATGCATGTGAATAGTTAGAAATACTAACAACAGTTCTCAACAAAGCAATGTTTAAAAGTACCATTTTGTTCATAACATCTTGAAGTATTGTGCTACCATTGCAGACCTTTCTGTATCTGACAATGAAATTTGTAGGAAAAAAAAGTTTCACTGATTTAAAATGAATTATGTTGCAGGTTTTGCTGATGTTTATTAACCTTTTGGGTAATAATAATAACCCTTTTGGGTAAAAATTGGGGAATTTACAAGGCATTCTCAATGCTTTTAAGAATTATTATTAATCATTAAGAAGTACAGTATATTTGACAATTTCCAAGTTTTATTTCCCTGAAAGAGATTTTTAATTTTTTTAATATTTCATTTTTAGAATGCTTTTGTACTGCTTTTGATGGAGCTTTATAAGCTTATTTTATTATATGTTTGTGAAGAATGCTGTTGTTATCTGTTGCCCGTCTCTCTGTCACTCTGTATTTTTCCCTGACAGCCCATGTTTTCCAACCTGGGGCGGGGGGTAGTGGTAGAAACCACCACAATGGAAGAGTTGCTTCATAATTTCCTTTTTGGGGATTGAACTGATGTGACCAAGCTAAGGAGGTTTCAGACAACCAGAGATCATGAAACACAGGGTCCACATTTCATTTCATGGTCATCTTGTAACTAAAAGTAAGTATAAGAATTTCACGCCTGCTCCCCCACTGAAAATCTGGCCAAAATAATCTCCAAGTAGTCCAAAGCAATTATTTTTTCATCAAATTGAAATTCCCTTTATGTACCTGAACACAGCTATCATGACTTCCCTAACTCATTTCAAACTGAACACCCTACATTTTTTCAGCCTGTCCTCAGAACATGTCCTCCAAGGATATTCCCATGCTATCCCTCATATTGCCCATCCACCTTATCCAATATATTTTCCTTCTTTTATTTCCTTCAATCTTGTCAAGCATAGTCTTTCTTCTAGTCCATTATCTGCTCACATCATGTACCCAAAGTATATAAAGTTTTGTTTGCTAATCATTGTCTCAAGAGATTAGTCAGTCTGTATTTCTGTATTTCTTCCAGGTCCAACTGGAACCATGCATTGCTTTAGTGGCCTTTAGCAGTGCTGCCCCAGATATAGCCAGATGTGAGGCCCTCTTTGTGAAATTGGGCTTGCTATCACGTACCTTCCTCCTTCATTATGGCAGCAGCCCTGCCCAAAATCCTTGACTTTGTGGCTGAGTTGGTGGTAGAGGCCATATTGTAACTAAATAAATACAAGAGTGTCCCATCTCACCCACTCTATGAGAATTTTGTGAACAATTCTCTTCTCCTTTGAAAAACCTCTAAAGCAAATTTGATTTCATTACTTTGAATGAAATCTGACAGGGAAAACATGCAAGAAATTTTCTATTTAGTTAGGAGGTGGAATATGACTGGATGTGAATGTTCTGTCAGTCATCTCTCCAGCAGTCAGGAAAAAAAAGAAAATCAAATGGTCTTTCTCTGAATAAGAAAAATCTGGCAAAGAAATGTTAAGGCAGATTTTAACACAATATAAGAGTAACTGAAAGGTGATGAGATGCTAGTAGGTAATTACACTCTTTCAGCAGGAAGGGGAGAGTTGTTTTATTTGGATTACCATTCAAAGTGGAAGAAGTACTCTGGACTTTTAAGGCTTGTCCTAGACTGGAAGTGAGCATTGTAAGCTTGAATTCTGAACAGAAATTACAGAAAACTTTGATGACATCACTCTCCTCCATTGAAAAAAGCCATTGTCTAAATGTGGGAAAATACTCTGAAGTATTTTATAAATGTAACAATTCCAAAGGAAAACACATCATATATCTTCATCAAATTATATGAAACAATATTTGGACCATGGCAATTCTTCTCACATCAGAATCTTACATTCTCCCGTTCCTCATCCTGTTAAAGTTATAAACCCTAGCTTCATAGCAATTGTAAGTAATCTCTTAGGAGAATAGCTACCAATTTTTCCTTCATTGTGGTTTGGCATCTTTCCAGTAATTGCGCTGTAAACACAATATTCTCCGTTGATGGGTCAACAGGGAAAATAAAAATGGTCACTGGGAATACAACAGCTTGACCTTATATAAAATGTGCACGCACTATAATATATCCTTCATGTATATCTTTGTATTTCCTGCAGGCCATGCTACAGTAAATTAGAGTGTGAAGCTGAATTGCAGCTAAATTCTAATAAACAATCTGTATCCATGACATATGATTCAGACTGAATACAAAACTATGTTTCAATTATCAAGTTATCATAGTTGAACAAAATTTGTATGTACATGTACATGTACATGTGTGTACACACACAAACATATATATATATAGCTAAAGAATTTGGAAAAAGCCTAGATTTGTGATCCCCCATCAAAGTGAAAAAGAGATATAATGTAAACAATGCCCAAACAATTTCCAAGCATCCCATTTTTTCCCCTTAATATGGCACAAGTGGATGAGAATGATCCATTCTCATCCACACTGCGACTGGTTTAGAATGATCCATTCTCATCAACCAATGCGACTGGTTTAGAATGTCGGACATGGCATGGGGAAGTGGGGGTGAGTCTGATACTGAGCAATTGGTAGCCAGGCGACTTGTGGGGAGACATCCAGGGCCCTGGGAGGAAAGGCAGTGTACAAATGGAGCTTTGCTCCTGCCTGACAAGGCAGCAGCAAGGCGAAAGGACAGATTTGATCACAGATGAGAGGTTTGACCTGTTGTGCATTACCGAAACCTGGTTGGGCACAGAGGAATGTGTTCCTGCAGTAGCCATGACTCCAGGGCAGGGGTGGGGGTGTGGCTGTTGTCATCCAGGATTCTCTAGCAACCTTTAGGGATGCTGCCCCAGACATAGTCAGATAAGAGGCCCTCTTTGTGAAATTGGCCATAGAGATCAGTTGGGCTTGTTTTTCACCTACCTTCCTCCCTGAAGTATATTGACTTCATGGCTGAGTTGGCAGTGGAGTTTCCAGATTGATGGTGCTGGGGGACTTTGATATGCCTTCTTTGAAACAGTAGTCAGAGATGGTCGGGAGATTCATTCAAGTTCAACAAGCTTATTGATGGCCCGACTCACCAGGTTGTGTGTGTCACACATTGGATCTGGTGTTTGTCTCAGGACAGTGGCAAGGTGATCTGGGGCTGGGGGACATTAACATTCATCTCTTGCCATGGACAGATCACTCCCTATTGGTCCTAGAGTTCCCTGTAGCTGCCTTTCACTGCAGGGAGGTTATGCCTATTCTATCGGCCTGCCTCAGATGACTGATGAACCCACTAGGGTTCCAGAGGGAGCTTGAGATTATTCTTGATGCTTTGGTGCATGGTTTGGCTGAGGCCTTAGTCACGACTTGCTACAAGCATGTGATGAGGCTTTGGATCATATCATACCTGTGCAGAATATCATGATCATGGATCCCATAGGGTTATCTGGTTTATGGATGAGCTCCAGGAGATGAAACAACACAAGAAATGCCTAGAGCACTGCTGGAGGAAGATGAAGGATAAAGCCAACCAGGCATAGGTAAGAGCCTTTATTAGGACTTACCTTGTGGCAGTAAGAGCAGCGAAGCATGCTTACTTCTCCACACTTATTGCATCCACAGATAGCCAAGCAACAGCCCTGTTTCAAGTGTCCAGGGCCCTCTGGGAAGCAGGGGCTGGGTGAATCCTTGCAGGGTCGCTGTGAGGACTATTCCAGGTGCAATTCAAGGTGTTGGTTATCATCTTTAAAACTCTATATGGCACACAGCCAGGTTATTTGCAGGAGATCTACTGTACCCATCCCACTAGGTCAGATAGGGTGGGCAAGCTCCAAGTCCCTTCCCTTAAATGATGTAATCTGATGAAACCTCGGAGGTGCACCTTCTCTGTAGCTGCCTCAGCCTTTTGGAATAATCTCCCACCTGAGATTCAAGGGGCCCCTATCCTTTTAGCCTTCTGGAAGGTTGTGAAGACCTGGCTCTTTCCTCAAGATTGGGCAAGGATGGGGGTTGAGTCGGGGGCTGATAGTTGGTTTGGCGCCTGGTGGGAAGAGTTGCTCTGTTCTTATTGTTTTTATTGTTTCTTCTGAGCCACCTAGGATCACTATGTGAGATAGGCAGCCATATAAGTTCAATAAATAAATAATATTTTGTAAGTTATCACTGCTTAAAGGACATTCCTGGACAGTTTTGCATGATATGGGGAAATTCCCAGGCATTTTAAAAACTAGATGACAAGAGGGTATGCAGCCAGTATTTAGACAATGTTTTCTAAGATAAACAGCCCTTCATGAGAAACAATTTTAGATCATTCTCTTCGATTGATACCTACTTTCTTCCACAACAGCAGGGTAAGTAGTTAGCAATGTCTTCCTAATAGCAGATGTTTATACTGCCATGTGTTTCTACTCAGTCTTCTGCGAAACTGAATTTCTTCTTTTTAAACTTCTCAAAAACTCTTCCAGACAGTCATGCCTTAAAAAATATGGCAAAGTTGGTGAAAAAGCTCACCCTTAATAGTCCTAGCGCTGTCCCTTGTCTACAGCATACATTGTTTGCCTATTTCTAAAGGGTTTGTTGTTTATTCGTTCAGTCGCTTCCGACTCTTTGTGACTTCATGGACCAGCCCACGCCAGAGCTTCCTGTCGGCCGTCACCATCCCCAGCTCCCCCATGGTTGAGTCTGTCACCTCCAGAATATCATCCATCCATCTTGCCCTTGGTCGGTCCCTCTTCCTTTTGCCTTCCACTTTCCCTAGCAACAGCTTCTTCTCCAGGGTATCCTGTCTTCTCATTATGTGGCCAAAGTACTTCAGTTTTGCCTTTAATATCATTCCCTCAAGTGAGCAGTCTGGCTTTATTTCCTGGAGTATGGACTGGTTTGATCTTCTTGCAGTCCAAGGCACTCTCAGAATTTTCCTCCAACACCACAGTTCAAAAGCATCTATCTTCCTTCGCTCAGCCTTCCTTATGGTCCACCTCTCACAGCCATAGGTTACTACAGGGAATACCATTGCTTTAATTAGGCAGACCTTTGTTGTCAGTGTGATGTCTCTGCTCTTAACTATTTTATCAAGATTTGCCAAGAATCAGACGTCTTCCGATTTCCTGGCTGCAGTCAGCATCTGCAGTAATCTTTGCACCTAGAAATACAAAGTCTGTCACTGCCTCCACTTTTTCTCCCTCTATTTGCCAGTTATCAATCAAGCTGGTTGCCATAATCTTGGTTTTTTTGAGGTTTAACTGCAACCCAGCTTTTGCACTTTCTTCTTTCACCTTTGTCATAAGGCTCCTCAACTCCTCCTCGCTTTCAGCCATCAAAGTGGTATCATCTGCATATCTAAGATTGTTAGATATAAAATATCTAAAATATCAGGAAAACAAAATGTATAGCTAATAAGAAGTTCTAAAACTTCTTATTAGCTATACATTTTGTTTTCCTGATATTTTTGTTTTCATGAATAGCCGGAGTATTTGTGGACATTCTGAGGCATCACAGCAACTCATGCAATGCTACTGTATGAGAATATTTCTTCACTTCATCACAAAGTATTCATGTGTATGTAAGGTAGGAAGAATACTGTAGTGGCATGGAAGTCTGCCTTTTAACAGATACCTCTTATACTGTAGCTGTAATCTGTAAAATGATCTCAGACTATTACCCTGCTGGCTTATTGGTGATAATGAGAAATTTTGCTCGCACTGAATTAATTGAGAGGCTAATTGAAGGATCTTTGTCGTTGGTGTATACATTTGTTGTGCAGTTTATTTTTAGCAGAAGTCAAGCTAGCTGTCTAATGCTGGGTGAAGAATACACCCTGCATCTTGTGTAAAGGCATAATGAAGACACTTAGCCATTAGAAGATTTAATTATTGTTGTCCATATTCATATTACAGCTCCCTAGACAATACTGTTACTGTCTCTTGCAAAAACATTACAGTGCTGTCAAAGCAGGGAACAGTTAATTATCTGAATGTTGGCAATGTGGTGAGCCTACATCCCATCCAAATGGCTCTCATTTCAAGGATCAGAAGCTGCCACTCCCTGCAGCCCGATGGGCAAGGTACTTCACGCTGCAGAGTTAATAGCCAGCAGCATGCCAGACAGCTGATAATGACTTCTTAACCAAATTAGTTTCAGCTCCGTATAGGAAAACTGTGAGTTCTGGAATCAGAACTGCAGCTAGGCAATTGTAGACCTTGGACTTAATGAACTTAGGGGGCCTTCTTTAGAAGGCCATGTGTATCTGTGGTGAGGAACACCACTAAAATTTGTTTTCTCTCTCCTTCCCCCACTGTGGCCTCTACATTCCTGATACATTAAAATAAAGAGTTTTTAATCCTGAAGAAAGAAAGACTTAGAAGCATGTGCAGTTCCTACTTAGTACAATCATCTTCATTCCTGAAGTAAATGGGATTTTGCTTCTGCTGTTTTGTAGCTAAATTAATTTAGTTGAAAATAAGTACCAATACCATTTCTTAGGAAAAGAGATAGATAGATAGATGATAGATAGATAGATAGATAGATAGATAGATAGATAGATAGATAGATAATAGATAGACAGATAGGAAAAAATGCATTTAAAAGCAAAGATAATAAAATGGCTGTCCCTGATTACAATTTATTTATTTATTTATTTATTTATTTATTTATTTATTTATTCATTCATTCATTCATTCATTCATTCATTCATTCATTCATTCAATTAATATAGCCACCCATCTCAGACCAGTGACAATACTGTGATGGTGGTTGTTGTTAAAAGAGAAGAAAAAAACTGATTTTTCAGTGACAAAATGAACAGAGCATCCTGTCCCATCAATTGGAATTTTAATATAGTTGATAAAGTGTCCAGCTGGAGCTGGGGAGACCCCAGTTCAAGTCCTTCTCTAACCTCAGAGCTCATGGGATAATTTATGGTCCGTTATTCTTTCTCAGCCCAAGCCAACGTTCAGGGTTCTTGTTGTGTGGACAATAAAAGGGGAGACCGCCATGTAAGCAGCTTTATGGTCCCAGAGGAAAGGGGAAAATAAATGTAATGTGATAACAATCATTTGCCTATCCTTGTCAGGCTGCAAAGCATTGGATTAGCTAAAGCAAACTAATTCACTCTGATCTGTAGCTTGAATCATGTCAACTAGATTTCTATTTTCTCAGTGGAAACGTTTCGCTCCTTATCCAAAGGAAATCCAGTTGACATGATTCAAGCTACAGACAATTCCACCTGGATGACTGAGAACCTTCATAGATAGAAATTCACTCTGATGATTTTCAGTACTTAGCCCAGGGAGCATGCAAACATGTGGAAAATGCTTCCCAAGTTGGTCTTAAGTCCTCTAAAAGAAGGGGAAATCGCAGAATGCCTTTCAGACCATTTTGGTGGAAAGATCACCAAAATAGATGGATCTTAAATGGGAAAGTAAAGCAAAGCTAAAAGGGAAATAAAATAAAATCTTAAAATGGCTATAAAAATGAAGACAGCTAAAATGAAAGTTAAACTAAAGAAAGGTGGACACATCTGAAAAACAAAGAATTTTCCTGTGAAACATCTCTAAGTCCTTACTAAAACATCTGTCAAAATAAGATCAGATCAATGGCTGATACTGTATGTCTCTTCTTCTTGTAACATAGCTCACTTCCATTGTCAAACATTCTTATTTTAAGGGTCAATCTATCAGAATTCCAATCTTAATTTCAGAACTACGTCCAAATATACCCTCTATTTTGCCATCCCATTTGAAGCCATGGATGTCCACGGCAGATGGGGGAACAAATGACAAAATGCACATCATGACATAACAACATTCTGCCTCTTATGTATTTGAGTTGTAACATTGCATACAAATATATAAGGGAGAGAGCTTGCATCTGGATGTCACAATGCACATTTCATCATTATGGCAAAATCTTGGCTTGCTGCAGATGTCCTATTTGAAACCTTCAAGCCAGAAGGTATTTTGCTGATGTGAAGTGATGCAAAAGTATGTTGGGAGGGCCAAAGCTAGTTGTAATTTAATGCAGGCGAAGATAGTGCTTCCATCAATCTTTAAGTACAATTGATGGCCACTATTGTCTGCAGTGCATGCATGCACACACACACACATTCTAATTTTAGTGAGGAGAGAAAGCATTGCTATTTCTCTGATGGTCTTCCTGATAATCCTAAAACATCTTTACCAAAGGCATAAAGCAGGCAAAACTATATAAAGGGTGCACACTAGAGAGTGAGTTCACAAAAGATATTGATCTCTGGACTTCTTCAAACTAAACTTGGCTCCTGGTGACCTCATGGAAACATCCATACAGTTTCCTTGGACTTCTGTTCTCCCCAGATTTTGAGCCTAACAGTCATTTAAGAGATTTGGGGGGTTGTTTTTAAGTGACATATCCATGGAAACATCCATTCAAACCTTGGTAATCAAGGCCATAGGTTTTACCAGGATATTCTGGTTACTATTGGTTTTGCTTTAGCATCCTTGACCAGTGCATTTTCTCTTACAGTAGCAAGCATGTAATTGCATATACCTGCTCCAAGTTACCAAGATTAATGCACTTTGACATGAAAGAGCACCTGGGAAATTTGAAAAGTATGCTGTCTTACCTCAGAGATGGCAGAAACTACAGCTTTAAAAAGAAAAAGATACAAAGATTTGTGTTATACTTTACCACCTGCAGTACAGATTCTCAAGATTTCAGCTGGATATTTCATACAGAAGCTTGTGTTTTTGGTTTGCTTGTCTGTTTGTTTTTCAAAATCCAGACCTACCACAACTGCAAAACTTTGTACCTTGTTATAAGCCTCATTAGTAAATGATGTGAGATTGAATCTACTTCAGTGTTACTGCCCATATCATTAAAACACAATTGCACTGATCCTAGAAGTGTGAAGGTAATATATCCATAAGGCTTATTTCTACACAGCTGTGAAGTGAACACACAAAGGATGTGCATTGCTTATTTGGATTTACTGAATTGTAAGTAGTTTATACACTGGGCTTTCTTCTTTCCACGAGCCCCTATTACAAATTTTAACAGCCCTTGATTTTAGCCTGTCCATGATGTTTGAGGCAAAGAAAAAAAAATGGAAGGGAGAACACAAGCTATTATCCTCAAACAGCATATTTTCATTTTAATTGCCCTTCACCAATTCTAGTCAAACAGGAAATCCAAGTTATTGTATGAAAAGGAGGCAATATATTTTTGGTCCAGGCAACTAGGCTGCACCCCGAGCTATATCCAGTGTTTTAAATGATAACCAGGCTCCCACAGCAATCATGTTGCAAAGCATATTGAGACTGTGAGAGTGTGGGCCACTGTACTTTGTACTGACTGAAGTTTCTGGGAGGTCTTTAAGGGCAGACCCAAGTAACGTAAACCTTGTAAAAGAAGCCAGTGGTGTAAGTGAGCATCTTCAGAGTCCCCTGATTTTGGTAAGGCCGCAATTGGTGCACCAGCAGAAGCTAAACAAGGCCCTCCTGGCCACAGTTTCTGTTCCAGGAACACGTCCCCACACACAAAAAAACAATTGCAGACCTGTTCTGGGCTATCTTCTTCTCCCAAATTGTCCCTCCTAACCCACTAGAGTCCCCCCACAAATTAGGTGTATTCCAGTGAGTCACCATTGTTATAAAGTGACAATATTCTCCTCTTGGTGTGTGTCTCTTTTTCCTCTCATCTATTTAATACTCACACTTTCTCATGCAGTGTCCCAATGTTATGTGTCCACCTCATGCATTTTTCCCTTTCCTTCATTCCTCCACTGTTTACTACATTGCTTTCTTCCAGTTTGCTCTATTCACTCTTCTCTTCTCTCTGTTGATAAAACTTACAGAATTCAGGTATACAAAGAGTACCTTGATTTCCCAACAGTGTCTTTAATCATTTATTAAATTTCAGGATCCTTTGGAGCAATGACAATTCAATGTACAACTGCAACCTTACTCCAAATCATGCCTGAATGTTTCTTTTTTTTTCTTTTTATAATATATTTTATTAAGTTTTAAATATACATAGTTCAAAGGTTGGAAACAGAAAAAGAAATAGAAATACAAATCAAAGAAGGAAGGAAAAAAGTGTAGTAAAGCAAAGAAAAAAAGAAAAAGATGAAACATAGAAATTAGTCAACTTCCGATTTATCTCTGGTCATGGTAATTTATTATGACCAATATTTTTTGCCCATTTAATCATGCAATCTTTGACTTGTTCCTCTACCATTTCACCTTTTAACAATAATTTATACATTTTAGCAATTAAGTGATCATCTGTCTCACATAGTTGTGTCTCAAATTCCGATTTGGTTTGTTCAAATTCAAAATCTTTTTTATCTGATTTAAATTTTTCTACAAGTTGCATGTAAGAAAACCATTGAAAAGTATATCCTTCTAAGGCCAGTTCTTCTTTTGATTTGATTATATATTGTCCTTGTTCTTTTTTAAAAAAAGTCTTTGTAGGTCAGCCATTTGTCTTTAGTTCTTACTTCTGTTCTATGAAATGCTTCTTGCGTGGAAATCCATAAAGGACTTTTATAACATAAAGTTAGCTTATATTTATTCCAAATTCTTAACAAAGATCTTCTTATATAATGATTTTTAAAATCCACATTAACTTTTACTTTGTCGTACCACAAATATCCATGCCATCCATATCTTAATTCATGACCCTCCAAGTTCAATAATTTTTCATTTTTCAGAACTATCCATTCTTTAATCCATACCAAACAGCAAGCAGCATAATATAATTTCAAATCCGGCAGACCTAGTCCGCCTCTTTCTTTTGAATCTTGCAAAACTTTATATTTTATTCTTGTTTTTTTACCTTGCCAAATGAACTTAGAAATGTCCCGCTACCAATGCCTGAATTTTTAAAATATCTGTGCCATCCAGGATGCAGGGCCTGATCCTCGACCCTGGAAATTTCATCAAGTGCTCTGCTATAGAAAAGCAGAAAGAAAAGCATATAAAGTTTTGGATAATCTGATATCATATATGGTAATTATTGTACCGTAATATGATGTATTATGTTTCAGATATTAAAAGGAAAATTCTTCAGTAAAATTAAATTATGCTAGTCCAGGGCTTTCCAAAGTTTTCCCCGCGGCGACACACCAACCGGTGTTGGTGTGTCGCCGCAGGAAAACCCGGAAGTGCAGCAGCGCACAAAAACCCGGAAGCGCTGCTGCTGCTTTCGGGTTTTGCGCGCTGCAGTTGGTGTGTTGCCGCGGGAAAACCCGGAAGTGCTGATGATGATCAGCGCTTCTGGGTTGTGTGGCGACACACCAGACTGTGTGTGGCGACACACTTTTGTGTCGCGACACACAGTTTGGAAAGCTCTGTGCTAGTCATTCCCACCAAATAAAAGGGAAGCTAGCCAGTGCTTTTAAGCAACGTTTAGTTCCTTCTTGTTTTTTATTTGCTTTTATAGTGTGATTTCACATGTTCCAGAAGAGGATTTTTTCAAAGTTAAATTTGCATTAATTATAAATATTGAAGTTGTAACTAAGAAATGTTACATATTGTAATTATTTTCCTCAAGTCATTCAGTTCCATCAAGTAATAAAACAAAGAAGAGAGATTTTGGGTTGGGAAGGATTATGGGAACTAAAGTCCAGAACATCTGAAGGGCACCCATTAGCATTAAACCTGCATTAAAACTAAAAGCTCTCCCCAGGTTTCAGTATGAGCCAAGTTAATAGAACCCATATCAGAAAATATGTCTGTAAACATGTCCCCTTCTCAAAACTTTCACACTGAATATTCTGGAAAGAACAAGAAGCACTCCAAGGAAATCAGATAGATTTGGTTTTGGACTTCTGTTTTTTACTTTGAATATAGCGGTCATCCAAAATAATTACACCAGGATTATTTCCCTTTCCCTTGTGCAATATCTGGTGCACAGTGTACTTGATAAACTATTGTCCTCATGCTATTAATATACAGTAGCTTTTTCCCTAAGCCACTTTAATGGATTAAAAACAATCATGTTTCTCTGTGGATTAACTTTTTTCCTTAATACATGCCACCTTCAGCTGATTATAACTTGTCCTGATGGGAGTGGGTTTTCTTTCTTCTTTGTAGCTTTTATTCTGTCTCCTCTTTACATTTTTGATTAGGTGTGTACTCTCCATGTAATATTGTAGCTAATAGGGTTGTATATAGCAACGATTCACCCATTTGAATCAAATCTTGGATTCAACACATCAAATTAGGTGCCTTCAAACTGACTTAGCAATTTTATTAACTTTTATAGAAGCACACAGAGGCCTTTACCAACTCATATGTATTCATATAATCAACTCAAGCCTGGCTCCCCAGCTGAAACTCAGCAGAAGCTTCCTAGACAGTCAACCCAGCAAAGGTAGACAAGAATTTTTTATTATATACCAAGGTGAAATCACTGTAAATAGTTGATTTCCCTCTGTCAGTCTGCCAGTATAGAGTGTAGTCCCATATTATACCAATTCAGTTTAAATCTGAAGCTTTTTCCCCCATCTTTACCATAGCTTTATGGATCTTTTGCCTTGCACTTTTTGGCTCTGGACCTAGACAGCTGTTGGTTGTTCACATAATTGTCACCTCTGTCCTGAGAATTCTGACTCTCAACATAATTCCCACACAGCTCTTTGAACTGCACTACAATTTGAATTGAATTGACTGTTCAAATTATAATTACCTGGTTGTACATTTGCTTCCTAGTTATTTGTAGTTGTCCTCAATTTCATCTCTCAATTTGATAGGGCTGGTTGAAAGAACATTCTCATAGGCTGAATTCACACTTAACTTAGTTATTGAATTAACCCCTTTCTGAGTTCACATTGTACATTGAAAAATAAATAAATAACAAACCAAACTTAGTATGCTATGTGTAAAGGTAAAAGGTTAAGGTTCCCCCTGCACATTGTGCAGTTGTGTCCGACTCTAGGGGCCGGTGCCCATCTCCGTTTGTTAGCTGAAGAGCCAGCGTTGTCCGAAGATGCTTCCATGGTCATGTGGCTGGCATGACGCACGCGGAACGCTGTTACCTACCCACCGAAGTGGTACCTATTAATCTACTTGCATTTGCATGCTTTCGAATTGCTAGGTTGGCAAGAGCTGGGGCTAGTGCAGGAGCTCACTCTGTCACGCGGGGCTAGGGATTCGAACCTCCGAACTTGCGATCTTCTTATCAACAAGCCTAGCGTCTTACCCACTGAGCCACCACGCCCCCTATGCTATGTGTAGGCAGATACTAACTCTTTGACTTAGATAAACATGTGTAAATCTAGTGTGTACATGTGTTTCTTGCAGGTGTGCGTAACTCCCCAATAACATTGGATAACTATGCAACCATCATTTACATTAGTCTTTATTCTTGTGCTTCTGCAAAACTATTTTTAATTTCCTGTAAGTTTTGTTTTAAAAATGCAAAGTAAAATAAATAACCAAAAGTGTAAATTGTACTTAATGTTGGGAGAAAGCAACAATAGCAAAGGCATGTGAATCTTCTGATGAAACACAGTATACTTCTGCATATTTCAGGGAAGAACAAAAACTTCAGGTGGAACTATATTCTAATCTAATAATTCCTAACCTGTGATCAGAGGTCAAGAAGGTCCACAAAGTTATTGTGGATGTTCCCTAGTTCGGATGCTCAAATAAAAACATGGTACTAAACATGCTAAACATTTCAGATGATGGCTACACTTTGCAAAATTGTGTTGTTCTTATTGGAAATACTGTAATATTTTGGGTGAGAAAAATACAAAATTGCAAAATTCAGAAAAATCTCATCAAACTTTGGTGAGTTGGTATATATGTTATCGTGCCTCAGAGTTTCAACCCATAAATTTTGTAGTCACCCTTAAACACTTCAAATGATGATGTAATAAATTACATATAGGAAAAGGTTGGTAGCCATCATTCTAATCATTGCAGAATTGACAGATCAGAGATTACAGCTTGTGAAATATCCAGCCATGGGTACACTATACTAAAGTATAATGACACTCCAAAGGAAAGTGTATGCATTTGGGAATATTGTAGAACTCTGAACAACCTGTGAAATTTGGCAGTTTGTTTTCCAAATCTTCACCTTTTTTCTCAGTTGGTGGGTAGGAGTTCTGAGAGCAAGGAAATATATTCAACATTTTAATGATCACCAGAGCAGCATAGTTCTACACAATTGTATATCTTTATTGGGCAACATTTCCTTTAATTAAAAGATGTAATCCTGTGTTGGTATGTAGCTGTGCAGGCATTATGTGCTGTATAGCTCTACATGATAAACCAAAATGACAATATAGTACATTTGTAAACTTCAGGGTTTTTCCCAGTTCACCTGTACTTGCAACATTATACCTCATCTTCTGGAACTGGACCTCTTTATAAATAAAGCCATATTTTCCACTATATTCCTTAATGTGTATTCACAGAGCAGCAATTTCACGTTGGGAAAAAAATAATTACAGCAGTATCCCATAAGTTAAAGAAAAAATTTCTATCTATCATCTATCTATCTATCTATCTATCTATCTATCTATCTATCTATCTATCTATCTATCTATCTATCTATCTGACAAAGGACTGTGTTTATTATCCAGTTACAGATTACAACCAGAAACTTTTTAGCAAACAAAAGCTCTACTATTAGTATTCTGTATCCTCCAAATACAACTAAAGTAACAGGACATTTCCAACCAAAAGTTATAATGCTATCCACATGTTGCATTTTAGCAAAGATGTTCTGGCATACTGTGAATGATCATCTTCTTTGTACAGTAAGCTGCAACAACATTTTGTTCAGAGTAGGTAAACAATATTTTTACCTTGCCGAATAACATTAAATTTGTACTCTAGTGGTTCTGCTTACTTGCAAAAAGGAATGTCAGATTCCAATACACAGAATACATCAAGATATATTTCACCAGACTCAAGAATTATTGCCTTATAGAGACATCTGCTGGTAAGAAGAATATTATGAAGTGTGAATATTTCCTCCCTCCAGTTAATACAGAAATTCCCACTATCCTTTTTCCTCCAGTCTTTTTGATGGTCACATCTTTGTATATACTCTTAAGAAGACTAATCTTTATAAAACTCACCAAAGCTTTCTTCTTGGTTTCATTATCTGCCTAACATACTATTTTCATATTATTAGTAGTAGCAGCAATAGTAGTAGTAATAAAGCAAACTGGAGAGCCAGTTTGGTCTAGTGGTTAAGGTGCTGGGCTAGAAACCAGGAGTCTGTGAGTTCTAGTCCTGCCTTAGGCATGAAAGCCGGCTGGGTGACCTTTGGCCAGTCACTCTCTCTCAGCCCAACTCACCTCAAAGGGTTGTTGTTGTGGGGAAAATAGGAGGAGGAAGGAGTATTAGGTATGTTTGCCACCTTGAGTTATTTATAAAAATAATAAAGGCGAGATAAAATTTTTAAAAAATGCTATGTTGATTCATCAGAAAAATTCTGAAATCAACACTCAATAAATACTTTTACAAGGATCAACCAAAAATACACAACACTGCAGAATCACCTTTCATTTCATTTACTTATATGTTACCTATCACTGAAGGTTCTGAGGGGAGATAGATAGATAGATAGATAGATAGATAGATAGATAGATAGATAGATAGATAGAAATAAAACATTAAAATCTATGCATCTAAACATTTTAAAAGGAGCAGAATAAACCTCCTAAAACCCCAAAAGGCCAGAAGAAAAACATTAATCCTCCTAAACTGTAATAAGAAGGGGTCTTTTCAACTCCAGCAGCATTTCACTGCACAATGAAAGCCCCGTGTTTTGAAATCTGCAGATTGATTCACCAGGCAGTGTTATAAAAAGCAGGTGGGAGGAGGAGGAAGAAAGAGAAAAAGCCTACTTGTTGGTGACATTATAAGGTCTGCATAATTTCTTTTTGTTGTCTTTTTAAAAACCATTTAACCACTCAAAATCAGTTCCCAGCTTTCCTAATATCAAAGCTGCTGCTATATTTCACTTTCCTTTTGTTCTGTTTATCAGCAGAACTTGTTTGTTTCAGATGAAGCAGAAGACAAATTCCAGGAACACCAGGGTTTTGTTTTTCAAAAATGGCGGGTTGAGCCCTTAGATGTTTGTTTATACTCCTGAGCAGGCTCCCCATGCTGAATCTTTTTAATGGGTTAGGTAGGTAGGGTTCAGGCCTTAAAATATATTTTTTTAAAAATCTCTTTCTAATCTTGAGCCTAGAGGAAGAGCCAGAGAGGAGTAATCTGGCCTGAGAGGATAAGAGGCAGCATTTGGATTCCAGATGTGATGAATGAATCTGTCAGTTTTCCTTTCTTTTTCCCAGGCTGCTGATGAAACAGAATATTGGACAAGAAGAATGTTTAGCCTGATTCATTAGAATTCGTAGCATGATCTTTTGGAAGAGAACCCATGTTGCCACTAGTATGTGAGGGTGAGAAATGTTTTGTGTTGGTTGTCTTCCATCTTTGTTACAACATATGTTGGTAGGCAGGCACTGGAATATAGAATATTTTGCTTGGATGTGCATATATGTAGCTTCATTTCAGAATTACACAGTAAGCCGAGGAATCAATGGTGTGTCTGAGAGAGGGAGAGAAAGATTTGTCTTCTGTTGGACAATAATCTCTCTAACAGCCTGCGCCCTGTCTTGCTTCAGTTTCAATTAATTCTTAAGGGAGAATATCAAGAAGCAACTCCTTTGATTGGGTGTTTTCAGAAGGGGACATGTAATTACCTAGAGTTGTTTCAAAATGATGGGACAGAGGTGTAACAGAAGATAATAACAACAGCCCCAACACCCTCCAGTACTTCCAAAAATAATGTAAGTTCTAGAACACCACTTGGGGAAATCCTTAAGGCATTCTCAAGCAGGATAAGATAAAAAAACAGAAGCCTCTTTCATAGGTAAATAAAACTTTTAAGAAATTGATTGGCTCAGTATTATTTATTTATTTATTTATTTATTTATTTATTTATTCGATTTCTCACTGCCCAACTCCCTCAAGGGACTCTGGGCGGTTTACAAATCATAAAAATTACGAATATTAAACATTAAGACATTAAAATAACCATTTAAAATACCATACATATAAAAATTAAGAAGGCGATGTGTTCTTTCAGCCTTGGAACGGCTATTCTAGGACTATCTTACTATACTAGCCATCCCCAGGAGTTTCTGCCCTCCTTACCGCCCCAGGCCTGTTGACAAAGCCAAGTTTTAAGTTGTTTCCTGAAGCCCAGGAGCGAGGTAGACTGTCTTAACTCTGGGGGAAGAATATTCCACAGGGCAGGTGCTGCTGCAGAGAAGGCACACTTCCGTGACCCCGTGAGATGGAATTCTTTAACTGATGGGGTCCGTAGCATGCCCTCCCTGCATGACTGGATGGGACGGGCCGATGTAATGGGGATAAGACGGTCCCTTAGGTAACCTGGTCCCATGCCATGAAGGGCTTTAAAGGTCATAACCAACACCTTGAATTGCACCCGGAAGCAAACTGGAACCCAGTGCAGCTCGCATAGTAATGGTGTCACATGAGTCCGATATGGGACTTCTAAGATGGTTCGTGCAGCCACATTCTGGATCAGTTGGAGCTTCCGGATACTCTACAAGGGTAGCCCCATGTAGAGCACATTACAGTAGTCTATATGTGAGATAACCAGGGCATGAGTGACTGTTCGAAGGGCCTCCCGCTCCAGGAAAGGTCGCAACTGGTGCACAACATGAAGTTGTGCAAAGGCCCTCCTGGCCACGACTGCCACCTGCTCTTCAAGCAGGAGTCGTGAGTCCAGGAGGACCCCCAAGTTACGTACCGGGTCTGTCTGGGGCAGTGCTACCCCATCCAGAACTAGAGATGACAACTTCCTAGAAATCGAGGAGCCATTAGTCCACAGCCACTCCGTCTTACTAGGGTTCAGTCGAAGCCTGTTTTTCCCCATCCAGGCCCCTACAGCCCCCAGGCACTTGGACAGGGTAGAAACTGCATCACTTACTTCCCCTGGGATGGAGATGTATAATTGAGTATCATCAGCATACTGATGATATCTCACCCCATGGAGACGGATGATCTCACCCAGCGGTTTCATGTAGATGTTAAAAAGGAGCAGAGAGAGTACCGAGCCCTGCGGGACCCCACAAAAGAGGGGCTGCGGGCCGGATCTCTCGCTCCCAATCAACACCGACTGGGACCGGCCCTGGAGGAAGGAGGCGAACCAGTGCAATACAACGCCGCCTGCCCCAACTCCCTGAGCCGCTCCAGAAGGATACCATGGTCGACGGTATCGAAAGCTGCTGAGAGGTCAAGAAGAGCGAGAATGGATGCACTACCTCCATCTCGCTCCCGCCAAAGATCATCCATAAGCGCGACCAATGCAGTTTCAGTCCCATGACCAGGCCTGAAACCTGACTGAAAGGGGTCCAGATAATCTGTTTCCTCCAGAATCCTCTGAAGCTGCAATGCCACCACCTTCTCAACCACCTTCCCCAAAAAGGGGAGGTGGGAGACTGGACGAAAGTTATCCAGTACAGTAGGGTCCAACGATGGTTTCTTGAGAGGGCGTACCAGTGCCTCTTTAAAAGCTGCCGGAAACACCCCCTCCCCTAACGATTTATTGACCATCATCTGGACCCAACTGCAAGTCACCTCCTGGACTGCTTTCACCAGCCAGGAGGGACATGGATCTAATTGACAGGTGGTGGCATTAACAGTTCGGAGAACTCTGTCCACTTCCTCGGGTCCAACAGGCTCAAACCGTTCCCAGTTAACAAAGTAAGTACGCTCCCTGGGTATCTCAACAGACTCTGTCTCACACTCTGAATCGAACCCAGAGCGAACCCGAGCGATTTTATCCACTAAATGCCGAGAAAATTCCTCCGCACGGCCCTGGAGGTGAATTTCTACCTCCCTTTTCCCCAAAAGGGATCGGGTAAGTTTGAATAGGGCCGCCGGGTGGCATTCCACAGATGCAATAAGAGCAGAGAAATATTGACATTTCGCTGCTCTTATCGCCACAAGGTAGGCCTTAATAGCGGCTCTAGCCTGTGTTCGGTCGGATTCAGTCTTTGTCTTCCTCCAGTGGCGCTCTAGGCATCTCTTAATCCTCTTCAAGGACCTCAGCTCCTCCGTAAACCAGGGGGAGCTTTGGGCCCGACTGGACAAGAGAGGCCGTATAGGCGCGATCCTGTCCAAGGCCCCCACTGCCTCTCTATTCCAGGCAGTGGCCAGGGCCTCCGCTGGACCGTGCAGACCTCCAGGTATAACCCCCAACTCCCTCTGGAACCCTACCGGGTCCATCAGTCGCCGGGGGCGGACCAATCGAATAGGTCCTGCCTCTCTGCGGAGGGGGGCGGCATAGGAAAATCTCACGGTCACCAGGGTGTGATCTGACCATGACAACGGGGAAAGATTTAGTTCTCCCCTCAGATCACTTTGCCACTGCTCCGACAAGAAAATTAAATCCGGGGTGAGGCCACTATCTCGAGTCGGGTCCTGGATAATCTGAGACAGGCCCATGGTCGCCATGGTGGCCGTGAACTCCCGAGCCGCTTCTGAGGCCCGTCCCAAGGAGGGCAGATTGAAGTCCCCCAGGACCAAAAGCCTGGGGAACTCAACCGCCACCCCCGAGATGGCCTCCAGCAGCTCAGGCAGGGAGGTTGCCACGCAACAGGGAGGCTGGTACAATAGCAACACTCCCAACTGTTCACGAGAACCCAATTTGAATAACAAGGTCTCACACCCGGTAACTTGCAGAGCAGGGCCCCTGACGGCCACTAGAGATTCCCTGATGACAACAGCCACTCCTCCTCCCCTACCCCGAGGTCTCGGCTGGTGCCAAACCCGAAACCCGGCCGGGCATATTTCAGAGAGAGGAACACCTCCCTCCGGAGGTGACATAATAGGGAGTGACATATAAATTTAATATATTATTATTATTATTATTATTATTATTATTATTATTTCTATTTCTCCTCCAAACTACCATTTCTATAATCCAGAACTGCAGACAATCATATAAAACATTTCAAGCAATCTTTTTCTTTCAGAATAGGGGTAAACCAGCTTTATTCCCCAGAAAGTTCTCTACCTTGTTCTAGATTCTATCTTTTTTAAATGAGGGAGGATATACATTTTTGCCCAATGAAATTCCTGTAATGTGACCATTTTTTCCTCATGATAGGTCCAGTGGCTAATACTTTGGGGTCCATTAGTTCTCTCCTAATATGTTTCAACATTTTGGAGCTTTTCTTTCTTTCTTTCTTTCTTTCTTTCTTTCTTTCTTTCTTTCTTTCTTTCTTTCTTTCTTTCTTTTTTTCTTATGTTCTTTTTTATGTTATGACAAACATAACATTTCTCAGATCTGTGGGGGGAAAAATCTGCTTCCCTGTTCTCAACTTTTTTAAAAGTAATTTTCAATAGCTGAGCTATGTATGGAATGCAAGGAATTCAAATGTGTCAGTTCTTTTGACAGTATACATGTCATTTGGAAACAAAAGCATTGTCACTTTTGCAATGACATGCACATAAGAATATGTGCAATCAGGCACACCTCCCCATTGTGCCTCTTTCTAGCTTTTCTTTCTTTACACAACATCCATTATGAAGTATCAGATGGAGAGGAAACAGCAGCTTCTGCATTTTGCTTAGACCCTGTTCTGTGACCTGCTAATTTTATAATCAAGAATCTTAAATCTAAATTTGTTTTTTTTAAAATCTCTCTCTCTCCCTCTCCCCTCCATAACCCTTTCCCTTTTTTATGGTGTTCTTGATAATGTAAGATTGAAGGTATAAACTATATTATTTCTGATCTTTGCAAGCTACTTTGGGAGATTCTTCATTGGGAGAATGGCATAAAAATCTTACATATCACAAAAAACACAGAAATAAGTAAAGGGCTCTCAGTCTGTTAATAAACAGGTCAATTATTTTGTACTCAGGATGAAAGCAGTCCCATTTCCTCCAGTATTGTCTTTTCATGGCCTTACCAATTGTTGGAACATGAACTGTATTGACTCTGAATCTGAAAATGTGTTGCTACTGAAAAGCTCTGTGCTCCATTTCCCCCCCTAAATCCTTTAAAATCATCCATAATAAAGTAACACAATAACTGTTGAAAGCTCTGTGCTCCAAAACTTTTTCCTAAACTCCATTAAGTCATCCATATTCAAGTAACACAATATCCTTTGACAATATTTTGTCATTTTATCTGATTATTGAAAAAGTTATACTTTCTTTAAAAATTAGTGGAATTTGTTCTTTTTTCCCTCTCCGTTTTCAGATTAAAATATAATGGAAGAGTTTACTTTATTGGAATTGCTAAAGTGGCTTCTGAAAAGACAAACTTGCCTCCTCCAAAATGTTACAAACTTTCAAGAGCCATTGGAAATAAACCAAGACATAGCAAAGAATTTGGAGATCTGGACAAGTAAATATAGTGATTATATTAAAGGGCATACATGGGACACATACATTCAAAATGAATTCTGGCTAATTTATATGAACCAGTTCAAAGGTGGCCTGATTTTTTAAAAATTGTATGTTGCTTAACTTTTTATCTTGTTGTAAATAATTATTGAAGGAATAAATGGCTATAAATCTGTTTGTTAAATTTAGAATTTAGAAAAGCCAGCTGGGGGACCTTGGGCCAGTCCCTCTTTCTCAGCCCTAGGAAGCAGGCAATGGCAAACCGCTTCCGAGATCTTGCCAAGAAAACTGCAGGGACTTGTCCACGCAGTCACCAGGAGTCCACACTGACTCGAAGGCACAAAAAAGAGAAAAAAAAAGAGGTACTATTTGCTTGCCATCATTTAGAAATTAATGGAAAATCCTCATGTTACCAAGGTCCTCCAAATTAGTTTTCCTTTTAATTTTTTTCTACGTAATCCAAATGTTGGGTGCAATAACAGGTTTACCACTGAAAGCATGAAAAATGCTTGACGTTGATTTCATGATTTATATGTTGAAGCCATTTTGATTCTGTTGATAGTACTCACATATACTAAAACTAACCAGGAATGTGATTTTCTTTTCTTATCTTTTATGACAGCAGTTTTTGTTTCATATTCAAACAAAGTTGTTATAATTATTTTTGAAAACAGAGTACTAGTTTATAGAGGCTAATAGATAAAGGCCCATAAAACTGAACAACGCCATAAAACCTGATGTACGTGATATGACTATAGTGTTTTCATTGACATTAGTAATACAAACTCCCAACAAAAGATTTTAAATTATTTACCTTTCTAGTTCAGCACATGTGTCCTGAGCCAATTATCATGAGATACTGCCTGGAAATTAACCAGTCACATTGTGCTCCTCTCTTTCGATTTACAATTAGTAATGCTATTAATGTTGTTCCTGTACTTAGTGTTACTAATTATATTGCTATGAACTAATGGAGTTAAAAATAGCAATAGGCATCAACTACCAATTAATGCTTAATGAGAACATATAAAGTCTGGCATTGTAATGAATATACAGATTATTGTTCCTTTGGAATAGTACAAAAAACAGGTATAGCCAGCAAGCAGTGATGGAAGGCAGTGGTTTATCTTAGACCAGCCTTTTCCAATCTAGCACATTCCAGATACGTTGGAATTGCAACTCCTAGAATTCTGAGCCAATGTAGATGTGACAGGGAATTCCAGAAGCTACAATCATAAAATAAGTGGTGGGCTCTAAAACAGAGAAAGGTATTTTAGATATATAATATAGGGTAGAAGCATTTAAGGCCTGTCTATTGCATAATGCTAACTGGCATTAAGTCCAATATTTTTTCACACCATCTATAATTAACATCTAACTTTGATAATTGATAATGATCACCTAAGATGGCTTTTCAAGGGGATTAGACAACTGCATAGAGGATATATTCATTTCATACTCTTAACAGAATCCAAACACACAAGAGAAGTCTGTTCCTGAATCCTAATGTATGGATGAGCATAAATGGTTTACCATCCCTATTAGTTGGACTGATTCATTACATCAGGATTTTTAATGAAATTTTATGGAAAAAAAACCACCTTAAAATATCAGCATTCATTCTGATTTGCAATGCTCCCTATCATACGGAACTTTTGTCTGCAACTTCCCAACTGTTGGACATGTAAGTTCTACCAGGAACTATTTTTCTGATGTTTTATATTGTACTTTGTTACATTTCCATATACAGGCTTTTATGCATAAATTTATCTGACAGAAGTAAGCTCACTCTCTTGCTCTCTTTGCCATGTACAACTTTCAGAAGCATGCATTCTTTTTCAAAGCGATCTCTCTCAAATAATTTTTTAAGAGATGCTCAACACTCAAACTTGCTAGTCAGAATGCCTATTTCCCTAGCAAAATAAAGACTTAAATCTATTTCACTGATGGTAAGATGATCTATCACATGTTGAAGACCCTGAGTAAATTTAATTGCCTGAAAAATAGGTTTTTGATGCATTTATCCATTTAATAGTCTTACATTAAAAAGAAAAAAAAAAGAAATCTTCCTACAAAGGTAAAGTCTTTGTACTTATAGAAACTTGTGAAGTTACCTTATGCTGAACCATCTGGTCTTCCAACTCAGCATTGCTCACCAACTATCAGTTTTTAAGGTAACCTTGAATATGATTTATGATCAAAAGATAGAGCCTAAGTCCAAAAATTAATAAAGAAGCAGTGATTTTTCATAGCAGAAGTTGAACTTGGAACTTTTATGCAAAATAAGAATTGATAATCTGACAGTCCCCAGCTGCTGTTACTCTCCAATGAGCCCTAACCAGCATAGGGAATAGTCATGGATGATGGGAATTATAATCTATGGCAGAGCTTTCCAAACTGTATGTTGGGACAAGTTAGTGTGTCAGCTGCAGTGTCTGGGTGTGTCACGACTGCTGCTGCCTCCAAGCCCTGCCAGGATTCCACACAGATCCTAGTGCCTGCATTGTGCCTTGCTGCCTCCAAACCTGCTGTGATTCTGTGCAGGTCCTAGTGCCTGCCTTGTGCCCTGCTGTAAGATTGTGTTGCAAAATGATGCCCTGCTGTAAGAGTGTGTCGCGAAATGATGCATGTCTAAAAAGTGTGTCACCAACATGAAAAGTTTGGAAAGCTCTGATCTATGTTGTAGAAAGTTACAGTGTAAATTTCTGTGAGCACTGATTGCTTGTAGAAGACAAGGATCAGCTGTATTGGAACAACAAAAGACTGGCAAGGAGATAGTGATGTGGACTCGTTTTTCTCCTTACACATATACAAAATACCTCTGTAAAAAGGGTTATTTAGGTAATATGTGCCTAAACCTGCATGTTCAGAAAAGGTTGCCTAGGAAGATTTGTGTATTGTGTATTGTAAAGCTCTCTCATCTGTGAGCCTTTGATGTGTACCCCCACTTGTAACAATCTCTACCCTTACATGTAACAATTACATTTAAGAAGGCAACACAAGCCCCTTAATCTAACACCTGCCAAGGCGGGGGTGCAATGGTTGCACAGAAGAAACAATGTTTCTGATAAAAATATTATTAGCAAAAAATCACTTATCTGGGTTCCCAAGTTATTGACCAGATATGACATCAGACCATCCTCAGTTGTTGTCAGAGAGGAACCCTGCCTGATTTGAAAATATGTCTGGCCGAGGGTCTGCTGTATGAGGTTGTGACCAAGTCCCTGATACGTTTGCTCCCAAACTATTTCTAGGCGTTATTGTTTATATTCACTCCTTACTGAGAAAAGTGTAAGTATCTGGCAAAAGCCCTAGGGAGTTCTGAACTTCAGCGTAGACCTTAAGCCAAATGAAGAAGAGGTACTACACAACTGCTGGGTCCAGGGGTGTGTGTCTGCTAACATTTTGGGGGTTCCTGCTAAGTTGAAGAGACACCATTGGTATACCTTTTGTTCTGTGTAATTCTATTAACATTTCATAAAAAATTTGGGGGCATTTCACTGTGATCTGAGCTTATTGTCTAAGTGTTAAATGAATGAATGAATGAATGAATGTTTGTTTATTTGGTCAATGACCAGCAACTTAAGTGTTAAAGAACCTGCTGTATCCCAGCTGGCCACTGGGTGGCAGCACACAGGCAACCCATGACCTTTAAGCTGCAACTACCCTCAACCCCACCACCAATCACACCACCAAATTTTGACAACATTGTTTTGTATGATTTGTCCTCAAGGGTTTTTGTTGTCATTGTTGTAGCTGTTGTTAAAGATGGGACAGGGAACAGGAGTCCTTTGGGAGGCTTCCTCTTCCCATTCCTGCCCTTAAAAATCTACTCCTTTATCCATCCACCCATGTGTAAAGGCTAAGACATGAATCAAGTTCCCAGGCTACAAATGGCTGTCAGGCAAACACACTACAAACAAACAAACAAATTATCAAAAAAAAAATGTCCCAGTCTCAAGGCTACCAAGTACCATCCTAAGCATCTGTTAATTCAGAAGGATGGGAGAAAGAAATCTTGACTTTAACCCTTGAAAACATATAAAGGTCTGACATCTCGCCAATGGGGTGGTCAATCAATTGTTGTGTTTGAGGGTTCATTCATGTCTGCAATAATGATTCTAGAGATGATTCTAGAGATTCTGAGATGTATCTGTAAGTCTTCTGCCAAATCAATGGTTTGCCATTGCCTCCTTCCTAGGGCTGAGAGAGAGTGACTGGCCCAAGGTCACCCACCTGGCTTCATGCCTAAGGCAGGACTGGAACTCACGGTCTCCCAGTTTCTAGCCTGATGCCTTAGCCACTACACCAGACTGGCTTTATGTATTTATATTTGTTTTGAGCCTTCTCAATTGCATGGCATATTTGTTTTGTAACTTATCTGAGAACTTTATAGGAGAGCTCAACTTCTCTATTGAAAGTGAATGGGAATATATAACAGATTTAACAATAATTACTGTATATTATGTTATGGAACAAATGTTGGGTTGTATTTTTGATAAACCTTTGACTCTCTGTCAGCTCCTAATAAAAACTTGCCAAAAGGCAGCTGTTTTCTCTCTTTCTCTGCCCCACCCCTTTTTCCCCCTTCCAAACGAGTTTTAAAGAGCTCTTTGACATCATCATAAACGTCAAACTCAGAGAGCAGGAAGCTTACCAGAGAAATCCAACCCAATGTCTGTCAGCCAAAACCTCTCAAAAATAAGTTGTGGGATAGGGGAGGGAAGGGGGTTAAAAGAATCCATTTACACTATGAAAGCACACTCAGATGACATGGGTGTAGCATTTGGCTACTGACAGACACAACAGTAGGGAAGCACTTGAAGCAGCTGTGCCAAGACTTCAAGAGAATGTGGCACTTCAATGTTTCATAAAGTACCCATCCGAAAGTGTCTGGGTAGCCTCTATTTTACTGTAAAAAGAAGTTCCTAAATAATAGTGGTAGACATGGTTACATAACATGGTATGGTACTGATGAGCAGAGAAGGCAGATGAAAGTCTAGAAGATATCAACAGAAGGAGGAGGAGGAGGAGGAGGCTAAATTAGCAAACACATTCAGACAACACGTTTCTTATATAACTAGGCGTCTTGATGTTTGACCAGGAAGACAGATCTTCAGCATGCTTGGATGCAAATGAAAAGCCCTTTAGCAGCACAGTCCACTGGGAGTAGAGGGGAGGAGGGGGGAGGGGAGAGGGGAGAGGGCAGGCAAGATGGCAGACAAAGCATCATGATGCAGGTGCTCCCTCTTGGGGGGGGCTTGCATCACAATGCTACTGTATGTCTGCCATCTTGTGACATGTTGGGGGGGAAAGTCTTACTCAGAAAAGTAAAATGGATCAGAACTATGATGTTGCCAAGGCTTCAGTTTATATATTTATAGGCAGATTATTCAGCTAGCTTTTATTAGTTAGGGTTTTTCAATTTTCAATTTTCAATATTATTATTATTATTATTATTATTATTATTATTATTATGTATTACTATTAATTTATTTTTTAATTATTTTTATAGCTTTCCTCTTGCAAAACAGCATCCAGAATGGCTGTGTTTCAACTGGACCTGATTTCCTAGCACTATCGGTCTTACATTTATTTATTTATTTATTATGCTTATATATCACCAATGACTCATAGTAGTATATAAGCATAGTAAAAAAATAAACAAACAAATATACAAATGGACTCAAGCCATCTTATTCATGGCATTACATTTTATTTAATCTTGTATGTTAAAAACAAATAATTTTTTTTATTTTTAAGTTGTCTTTCCAGAGAGCTTAATAAAATCCATGAAAATACTTGTCTTTTATCAATATTGATTTAGATTTAGATTTAGATTTAGATTAGTTTGGACTCAGACTTATTATACTTTGAGGAAACCTACTGAAATCCAGAAATTTATTATAAGAGTGACTAAATCTGGATCCAGTATTTATAAGTTGTAACCTGGCACTATCCAATGTGGCAGGGAAGAACTATTTTAACATGAAAACTAATGTAAAATGCTATCTAAGTATCCTCAAGATAATCTATAAAATAAATGTACATTTCACTGCATAAAAATTAGGTATATACTTAAGTCAATATGTATCTACTTAAAATACATTAGAGTTTTATTAATATTTTAAAATTCAAGACAGAAGTATAACACCGCTGATTTCATAGCTATTATTTATAGTAAATGCTTTCAAATCATATGAACAGAAGACACAGGTGGTAATATGGTATTTAGGATTTAGAGAAACAAAAATGGGTAAATTTCATAAAAGCATAATTCTCTACAAGTACCTTCATTTTCAGTAATAGTTTACCCTATATCTCATTAGCAAAATGAGCTCAAAATTTGTCTCATATTATATCCCTTTTTCTGCTTTGGCTTCAGCAAATCTGATTGGGTGAAAAGGGCCATGAGGCCTTATCATTATACAAATTACTTGATATCGGATTGGCTGAATCATATTTCCCAAAAGAAGAATCCACTAAAAAATAACAGCAATGCCATGTATCAAAGCAGCTATAGAAAAAGGAAGCCAATAGGAGTGAAACATTGTTGTTTTGATTCTTTCTTTCTTTGTGCACTAAAATATTGCTCAGATCATAGTTATGTGATAATATATGCCCTTTATTCAAAGTTAATATATGTTCTTTATTGAAGATAATTCTAGAAAGAAGTTTTCATTATTAAACAGATCAAGTCTGGCATTTCTCCTATTAAAGTATAGCCAGAAAAACTTCAAACACAGTGATTACTATATTTTATTCTTGTTCATTCATATGTCCAATCTTTCATCAGTGACATTTAGATGGTTTCCCCCCTATCATTTGGTAAACCCAGTAATACTATTGGCAGAGTAAACTTCAATCTATCTTTAGAGCCAGTTACATGGGATGCTATTGAGCAAAAGAGTTTCCCAAGGTGTAGTATCTTATCAACACAAGATGGTGCTCTATTCTTATGAAACTGCTGGCAAAAGCAAAGGTCAAACATTTCCAGAACTCTGACCATTTTAGAAAAGGAATTGCTGCTTTAGAAACCCCAAGACTACTGCAGCAATAACTTGGGAAACACCAATGACTTTTTTTCCTAGATAACTTCCTTCCCTTACTGTATTTGTCAGCTCTTGTTTTGACAGCAGTTGGATCAGGATTCCTTATTGATGGCTCCTACCTACTTTCTCCGGGTGAGTTGCCTTTTGATACATTTGTCTCCTCCCTACCAGCTGGATGTCAGCAGGACCCTGGTGTCCAGCTGGAAGAGAACAACACACATCCCTCTCCAAGGCTGCCAAAAATCTATTTAGATGATGGGTATCAAGGGGTAACTGAAAAACACATTCAAGAACCCTTCCTTCTCCTCCTTCTGTTCCACCTCCTCCCAAAAGGGATGCACATTATATCTTTGCAGCACCTGGACTCAACTAGTGGAAATCTACAGCTTTTTTGAGCAATAGTAAGTCAGAACATGAAGAAGCAGCCTACTTCAGCCGGGCTATTGCATTATTGAAAATCTCATACATTTCTTTCCAGAACAAAAGAGAAGGCAATATAGTAAAATATGTCTCTGTAAAATAGGTATGCATTTGTCTATTTTTTAATAATGAGGACATCATTTTGCATATACAGAACTGGAAAAGAGGAGCTCCCTCTTTTTTTGTGTGGAAATCAAATACTGCAATTCAGGCAGTAGTAGCAGATGCTACTATGAAAGATCAAAAGAGTCTCCCTAGAACAGACTTGAAGTCCATTTGTAAATATTACTGTAAATTTTAAAATATTATTTACTAATAGGTATTATTTGTGCATTTCTCATGCTTATTTCAGTTAACTTGAGAAACATTTTATAAGTTCATATTTTCATATATAATATACTTGGAAATACATCACAATAATTAAGCCAAGGAAAAACTATCCAAACTTTCTCTTATAAAATCTCCTCCAAAATGGTGATTGATGTCATGCAATTGACACATTTCATCTTTAAAAAACAAACAAACAAACAAACGTGTTTCCTCATTATTATAACACCTCTATCAGGATTAATTAGAATCAGAAATGTGAATAAAATTAGATTTGAAAGAGAAGGAGTTTGATATCAAACTGATAATGATTTGCCTGGCTTCTGAAACCTATAAATAAACAAACAAACAAACAAACATGTTGTTGTTGTTGTTCAGTCGTTTAGTCATGTCCGACTCTTTGTGACCTCATGGACCATAGCACGCCAGGCCTTCCTGTCCTCCACTGTCACCCGGAGTTCACCCAAATTCATGTTCATTACATTGGTGATGCTATCTAACCATCTCATCCTCTGCCATCCCCTTCTCCTTTTGCCTTCAGTCTTTCCCAGCATCAGGGTCTTTTCCAGTGAGTCCTCTCTTCCCATTAGGTGGCCAAAGTATTTGAGCTTCAGCTTCAGCATCTGTCCTTCCAATGAGCAGTCAGGGTTGATTTCCTTTAGGATTGACTGATTTGACCTCCTTGCAGTCCAAGGGACTCTTAAGAGTCTTCTCCAGCACCACAGTTCGAAAGCATCAATTCTTCGGCGCTCAGCCTTCCTTATGGTCCAACTCTCAAACATAGTTTCTTGTAATTAAATGGAATAATATTGTGCATTCTCCAAGCTTCATAAATACTGCAAACAGCCACTTTCTGCTTCCTAACCTGTTACTTGGACTTTTTATTATTCTTATTCTAATTAGACATTGCAAAACTGTTGATGTGTACATTTGTACATTACATATAATTCCACTGGCCAAATAATTCACTTTTTTCTTTTTGTTTCCTGCCTACACATATTTTTTTCAATGACTCATGCCTTGGTCCATCTACAGGTTTTATAGTCTGCTGTTGAATGAGTTCAAATGGGCAGTTTATAAAGCTATATATTGTAAAGCTGTCTCATAACATAGAACAAAATTATTTTTATTCTGTTTAGAAATGTTACCTTATAAGATGCTCATATTCTGCCTTTAGAAAATACCAGTGTTTACATTGTTTGCAAGGTTTAATCTACCAAAGCTTTAACTTTTCTTGGACTTGGTATTATGAGTTCCATAGATTTTTTTCATTAGACTGGATATATAAGCACAAACAGAATCTTTGATAAACTTCCAAGTCTCCTTTCCAACTGCTAGGAATGTTTGAAAGTTTTGGATAGCATGAAAGGAATGGATTTGGTCAGCAATTTCATCTTGAATGCTTTCAGGACATGGCTATTCCTCCAAGAGTATATAAAATAAATATTGAACAAGTATCCTCAGAATCTAAGTATGCACCCACATCTCCAATGTGAAAAAAGGTGAGAATCTATACTTCAGGCATTCTGTTGATATTATTACTTTTGGGGTTGGGAAATAGACCTCAAGGGTGTCCCAGAAATAATTTATTAGCCCAGTACAATAAGTCTAGTGGCCATTCAGACACCTGAAAAGGTACCAGCTGGCTTAGGATCCCTTGGTTTGAAGAAATACAAAAATATCTGGTGGATACAATCCCCACCCAAGTACAGTACAATATTCATATGCTGTTTGTATTGCAAAGGTTTTGGCCTCGTGCACTTATTTAGTTGGTATATATTTCTAACTAAGAATAGTGGAGAAATACAACATGGTTTTAAAAACCCAAAGAATTGTTTTTGAGATAGAGATTTCCAGGGTCTGATAATTAGAAGTGTCTTAATCCACTTATGTGCATCGTCAAAGGCTTAGTACACAGTAAACATATTTTCCCTCGTCCTTGTTTTTCTGCCTCCTTGCCTTTCCCATTGTCATATTTTATTCTTAGATATTAACCATGGGGCCAAGGAAGTTGTACAAGGGTTGCTAGTTTATGAAAACCTAGAGGTTTCATGAGATTATTAAACTTTAATAATAAATCATTTCATGTTGTTGTATATTGGATGAAAATGTATTTCAATAGTATCTGAAAAATTCCCTACAAAGCTTTCTTCCCACTCTCACTCATGCATTCCAAATATAACAGTTAAAGACACTAAGGAATAAAAGTCAGTTTTTTTAGAGCAATTTTAGATTATTCCAACCTGGAATAATCCTGATGTTGTGGACTACAGCTCCCATAAATCCTAGCTAAGATGGCCATTGTCAGAAATAATGAGAACCATAGTCTGTTATCTATTGATCTAGACCAGTGTTTCTCAACCTTGACAACTTTAAGATGTGCGGACTTCAACTCCCAGAATTCTCCAGCTTGCTATGCTATGCTATGCTATGATATGCTACGCTACGCTATGCTGGCTGGGGAACTGTGGGAGTTTAAGTCCACACATCTTAAAGTTGCCAAGGTTGAGAAATACTGCTCTAGAGGTTATATTGATTGCTGTTGATGTTTTCTTACAGCTCAGCTGCTGATTGTGTTGTATGGTTTTTATATGGGTTTTTTTATATATTGCTCTTTGCTTTTTATATATAGGGTAGCCCTTTAATTGTTGTAAACAAGATAGGCAGCCATATTGAATGAATGAATGAATGAATGAATGAATGAATGAATGAATGAATGAATGAATGAATGAATGAATATCTGTACAACACAACATTGGGAAAGGCTGTTTTAGGGGATTATAGTACAAACCAAGCCCTGTGTAGTAATTGTAATATTATGATTCTGAATCAAAGGAAAAAATAAAAAATAACCCATGTCAGGGACAAATCAGCAATTCTAAATGTCACCATTATGTATGCATATTCTGTGGAAACTGAGACCTCCTCCTTCTGTTTCATTAATACAAGAAGCAGTCATTATTAGGTCATCTTAGATACTAAGTATTTTTAGCTACCTCAACCTGCGATACTTCAAAACAAAGAATCAGGTAATTAGAGAACAATCAGACTAGGTAAACCCTTTGGGTAAATGCTGCAGAATCTTTTCCACTGACTTCTACTTTTGTCTTTCTGGGAAAGATTGGAAATTATCTTGTATCATGCTGCTCTTGATCCAGGATGTCAACTCTACTACAAGGGAAAGGGGGATAGCAGCATCTTCAATGTGTTATGAGACTAACCTCCTTAGGTTATCAATCATATCAAGAAAACCTTTTTACCAGGAAGAATGTTAGAATGTTTTTTATCCTGGGTCAGGCATGTGCTGGGTCCTGAGTTGGCCAGATTCCTTCCCCTGCGTGCCTTACAGTTTGTGCATTTCTTCCTGTTCTCTGCTACAAATCTGGATGTGTCTGTTCTTCTTCCTCTATTTCTTTTTTTTTAATATAATTTTATTAGTTTTCAACAAAGATAAAAATTGCAGAAAAACAAAAAACTACAAAAAAGAGAAAAAACTAAAAAAGTGTGAAACACACAAAAAAGGGGGAGTTTGAGATTACATACAAAGGTGACTTCCAACTTTCAACAGCAAAAGTATACAGCAAATTCCATAGTCAAACCCTTACTCTTTGTCAAACCAAAATCACATTATTTCTATAAATCCTTCCATTAACACATGCAAATCACTAATACAATTGCTCCTTCCCCTTATATAAAAAGGTGTGTGTGTGTGTGTGTGTGTGTGTGTGTGTGTATGAGGGGCGTGGTGGCTCAGTGGGTAAGATGCCAGGCTTGTTGATCGGAAGATCGCAAGTTCGGAGGTTCGAATCCCTAGCCCTGCGTGCGGAGTGAGCTCCCGCACTAGCTCCAGCTCTTGCCAACCTAGCAATTCGAAAGCATGCAAATGCAAGTAGATTAATAGGTACCACTTCGGTGGGTAGGTACCAGCGTTCCGTGTGCGTCATGCTGGCCACATAACCATGGAAGCATCTTCGGACAACGCTGGCTCTTTGGCTAACAAACAGAGATGAGCACCGACCCCTAGAGTCGGACACGACTGCACAAATGTGCGGGGGGAACCTTTACCTTTATATATATATATATATATATATATATATATATATATATATATATAAATTTCCCTCCCACTTAAAGCAACATCCATTTAATTACTTCCTTCATACCACTATTCTATATATTTCTGTCCACTATAATAAAAATCAAATTATAAAAACATGTAAGTTATCTATTTTGATAATCAATACTACAACAGATTTAAATCTATTAAATTTAAAAGCCAAATATTATTATATCTTATCAATACTTTTTAAGTTGTACAAATCAAAAATCCTGTAAGTCTTAATCCAAATAATTAAGAAAATAAAATCATAATCGAAATATACCAGGGCATATCTCCCTATTACACATAAGGCATTTTTTTACAGAAGTCTAACAGCCCCACTGCCACCTTTAAACACTCAGACCTGTCAGCAAAAATAAGACTCCCACACAACATATTTTCTTCTTTCCCATAACACTGATTCAGATAGTCATAACATCGCCCCAACAGAGTAACTCCCTGTACAAGCTTAAATTCAGACTGTTGCTTTAACTCCCTCAGCACCAAATCACAATCCTCCCATAGCATTACTTTAATCTCACTAACATAAAATTCCTCATCTTTTTCAAAATCTTCCATCACAACAATTTCACCCAAATGACACAGTTTGGCAACAATCTCTTCTCCGATGGCCCAAACACTCTGCAGAATATCCTGACAACACTTAGAATAAATCTCTTTTATATCTTGATGAAGTTCTACGAAGTCTTCTTTAAAATCTTCCATAGTTCAAACAGTAGATTATGGTGCCCCCTAGTGACTTAACTCACACAAAAAAGGAGTTAATGAGTTAATAAAAAAAAAACCTTCCATCTGAAATTGCAGAAGGAAATATACTAGCAGACAAGTCCCCACAAAAATGAACAGAAAGCTTAAGATTTAGAACAGCAATCCCAACGTGTAGGAAAATATTCCTTCTTCAAATCCAATACCAAAAATAGTAACTGGAAGGCAATTATATATGCTCAATCTTCATTGCACTTTAAATGGGAAAACAAACCAAAACTGTAAAAAAAATTAAAATATAATCCAGAAATAATGATAAACACCAAGAGATTCCGCTTCTTTTTACTGTAGAAAGCTTCTCTTAGGGTACATAACTTAAAAAATATTTGGTGTTTTAGAAATGAGAAGGCAGGACTTACTGTCCCTTTAAGGCTGCAAACGTGGCACGGAAGAGATGAAATCCCAGGCTCCCAATGAAGTCTTGCCGGTCGATCGTACATGCCGTCCACGGTCTCCTGGCTGCAACTCACCATCCGGAGGACAAATGGGTCGATTCCTGTGTTTTCCTTGCCTGGAAACACGCTCAGGGCTACAGGAAAAGCCAGCCTGTGCCCCAAAAACCTGCCATGATGCCAGCTCTGCCCACGGAGCTCTCACAGGCACAGCTGCTCAGTCCGCCATTGCTCACCGGAAGCCTCTTCTTCCTCTATTTCCATGTCACAAGGTTCTTTAAAAAGGTTCCATCTTCCTTTCTCATTGTTTCCCAAGCTGCATCTCCATGGGCCATTTCTTATGGCTTCTGTGACCCAGCTCTTATTGAGAATCTAAACCAATCTCTATAGCTCTCAATGTAGCAAATTTTCACGTGGGTTCTTTGTTTTTTTTAATTTTCATGCTATATTTAAAACGGTAGCAAGCATTTTAGGATTAATTGTAAAAAGGTTAATGAAACTGTTTAGTTCTTAGACTGATCCTGATTGGTAGACATTCATCCCTGTGGTCAAGACAAAGATTGCTGTGCCCTCACTCTAAAGGGCTTCATTTTCTTTTAATAACACAAGTACAAAGTTGAATCTGACAGTGTAGATACCTTTATACAGGTAGTCCTCGCTTAATGACCATTCATTTAATGATGGTTTGGAGATATGATGGGGCTAAAAAAGGTTACAACCTGTCCTTGAAGTTACAACTGTTTTACCACCCCCACAGACATGTGATCACAATTTGGGCACTTTGCAACCAATTCACATTTATGACTGGTTGCAGCATCCTGTGGTCATGTGATCACAATTTGCAACCTTCCCAGCCAGCTTCTGACAAGCCAAATCAATAGGGAACCATTGATTCGCTTAACAACTGCATAATTCTCTTAACGACTGCGGTAAAAATGGTCGTAAAATCGGGTCTGGTTATGTGATGCCTCACTTAATGACCGCATCACTTAGGGACCAAATTTCTGGTCCCAATTGCGGTCATTAAGCGAGGACTACCTGTAGTTAACACATCCACTACATGATCCTTAATAAACTAGAATTATTTAAGTAAGATGAAACAAAGAGAAAGCACAGGTGCTGAAGCAGCCTGGCTGGGACAAGAGAAGTAGAAATATAGTAGCACATGCATACACACAGAGAGACAGAGAGATGGATAATAATCTGGAGAATGATCTGCTTCAAACTTATACAACTTTTGGCACAAGTAATCATTCTATTGCTTCTCTATTTATTCCTCTTCTCTTTGTTTAAGCAGCACAGATGTATACCCTGGCAGACTACGGACGTGTAAACCAAACATTGCCTTTAACAGGAAAAAAGTGGAAGGACATGCATTTTCTATTTTAGAATTTAGGTCTATGGCAGATAATTTGCAATGATTATGTACATTGTTTCTCTGGGTAATCATTTTTATTTTAAAGTTATATCTATAATGAATAAAATAATAAGTCCCTATTATCTATCCTCCATATACTATTTAACTGTACTCCTAATTCCATGGTCTTAGTTAAGCAATTAGTCTAACTAGACATAATTACATATTTGAGACATGTAATTATGATGTGCAAAGCAATTCAATAACTAGAGTATATAAATACACAGGGCCATATTGCATAAATGAATTTAAGTAGAATTAAGTAGAAATATGAAGTTATGTTTGAAACTTTATCATGTAATATGGCTCATAAGACATATTCAGAAAGACCTTGTAGGTCATATTATATTTATTAGTGATTCATGATGTGTCTTTTCCTGGGAAGTTTAAATCTTCCCTAAATGTGTTTGAAATTGAGTTTCCAAGATCTGCTGAGTAAAGATAAAGATCAGGAAGAGTCTATCTTATCCTGCAATTTGAAGGCTCAGCAAATGAAAGGAAAAGACAGAAAAGCTCATTCATTTAAAGGTATTCGGAATATGCTGTAAGTAATATAAACATAAGAACAGAGTATATTTAAATGAATTGAATTAACATTAAAACACATTGAGTGTGTACGTTATCAAGAGCATTCTTCCCCCTCTTAAGTTGATCAAAGAGCTAATTTTCCTAATGTAGCATCAGCCCTTATTTAAGAAATGGAATTTCTTATCTGCCTACATATCTCTAATTATTTATTACTGAAGTGTCCATCAGTGCATGCTAAGAGTTCATTTATAAATATCAAAAGAAAACATGCAGCAATCTTCCTTTATGCCTTAACTTTTGATTGTACAAAAGCAAGCTGCTTTTAGTTCAAGGAAATACTTATCATGATGTCTTTGACATAAAGATCACATTCGTTGTCTTTTTTGTTTTGAGTTGTTAAAGCCACAAAATAGAAACTGACCTGTAAAAGTTTCATCACACAGATTTGACATTTGATGCTTATCTCGATTAGCACATTTCCCTCAAATGGGGGCTTTAAATGGACAGAAAACTGGTTGCCCGCTTTTTCTGAACGCCCATTGCAATGGACAAACGTAATGAACCCTGAAGCTCTGGTTTATCATGTCTGTTCTAATCAACTGTCTCAGAGGTAGTCTTGACATGGTTCCTATGGGATAGGTTCTGAAGAATTTTAAAACTCGTTATGGGAACAGAAAGAAGTTTTAAAAAATTGGTTATGACTGAACAGCAACCTCCCCCCTATGCCACATGGCACTCTGACAAGATCTGCCAGGGCCATTTCTGACCTATTATTGGGTCAGAAATCCATTAGAATAAATCAAGCCAAAACTACATGTGTCACAATTGCAGACTTGGACTCTGATGAAAAAGATGATGCTGTCACACTCATGGCCAGATTGCCAGAAACAGGAAAAGAAGAGAAGGTGATGAACCAGAACTTCCCACAGTGCAGAAGGAAATTCTGACACAAACACTATGATACAGCCCTTTAAGGCAGCAGTTTCGGGAGAAGAGGATGAACAACAAGAGATACTTTCTTGGTTCTAGGTTTATCAAAGACTATATAGTAATGATTTACCAGACCTTTGCTGAAATAACACCTGTAAATATAAAGAAATATCTATTGATACATCCAGGCTCTGGTATCTATTCCAGAGGCAGTTTGCCAGAGCTCTAACTTAATGCTACTTAATGCCATCAATACTATTGGACATTAGAACATGAGCCATCCTGGATTTGCCCAGAGGTCAATCTAATCGAGCATTCTGTTCCTGATGTCTATGGGAATCCCATCAGCAGGACACAAGGGTTCTTCACATTATGCCCAGCAACTGGTATAGAGGAGCATCTACCTCTGGTACCACTGCAGATCGTAATATCTAATCATTAACAACTGGCATTTCTATTTCAGATATTCCACTGAAATACTGTCAACTGAAAGAAGTATGACTTAAATATTCTTTGCCTTACTGACTTTTAAATGATTGTTGGAATGTTTCCCTCTTCCAATCTCTTTATATTTTGCTGACAAGCTCTGGTATTTACACTTTCCCTAAATTAAAAATTGTGAAAATTCTACTACTAACTTAATTGGGGGGTAGTTAGAGAATTCTCCAAATTTAAGCCTTTTTCATTCTTAATCCTAAAAAAATATCTTTTTCCAATTTTATTTAGGTTGAAATTGAATGGAAATAAAATGTTCTTCAAACAATATCTAGAAGTTTTGAAAGAGGGAGTTTAACAAGTTTCCTTGTCATAAAGCAGGGTTTTCAAACATTTTTAGGCTACATAACCTATTAGTTAAAAACAAATTCCCAGAACCCCTGATCCAGAGGCAAAACTCTAATAGAAAATTGGAGATAGATAGATAGATAGATAGATAGATAGATAGATAGACAGACAGACAGACAGACACACACACACACACACACACACACACACACACACACTATATTTGCCTTTACTTTCATGCTTTAGTAGACAAGGGCCAGAAGACAGCGGTGGTGATAGATGTAGCGGTGCCAAGTGACAGCAACATCAGGAAGAAGGAGTATGAGAAGCTGGAGAAAGAGGAACTAGAGAGGATGTGGAAAGTGAAGGCCAAAGTGGTCCCAGTGGTGGTAGGAGCACTCTGGGCTGTGACTCCTAAGCTGGGAGTGTGGCTCCAACAGATCCCAGGAACAACATCAGAGCTCTCTGTCCAGAAGAGTGCAGTGCTAGGAACAGCTAAGATACTGCACAGAACCCTCAAAATCCCTGGCCTCTGGTAGAGGACCCAAGGTGGAGGAAGACACATATCACCCATAGGGATGAGAAGGGAATTTTATATATTTATTATATTGTAATTTTATATTTATGTTTTAACTATGTTTTATTGTGAACCACCCAGGGTCCCTGATAGGGGAGATGGGTGGTAATATAAATTTAATAAATACATATACATTTGCCTTTGCCTTTGCCTTTGCCTTTGCCTTTGCCTTTGCCTTTGCCTTTGCCTTTGCCTTTGCCTTTGCCTTTGCCTTTGCCTTTGCCTTTGCCTTTGCCTTTGCCTTCATGGGACCCCATCAAGTTCTTGGAAAACTGTACGGTTCTAGAGAACATCATTTGAAAAACCCTGTATTAGAGCATTGTAGAACTTAGGCATCACTACTGTGAAGGTCTTGTATGCATCTCCTACTTGCATATCTCTTAGCAGTGAGATAAAAGGCAAAACCTTTAACCTTACTCTTAATGGCCAGGAAGTTTCATGTAAAAGTAGATGGTTCACAAAGCAGGCTGGTGCTGGGCCTTTTAAGACTTTAAAGGTTTGCCACCACACTTTTAAACTGAGCCTAGAAACAAATAAATAGCCAATAAAGCTGAAACAGCATGGACATACGTTCAGTTGCTGGGCACCAGCCCACTTCTGAGATCAAATGCAGCTTTCAGAGAATTATCTTTAAAGATAATTTCTAGCTGATAAACTAAAATTGGGCAAATTTCATCTATTTGGAAAACCTGGTGGTCCACAGAGAATGATGGAATAGATATAATGATGCTGAATGGATAGGTTTAAAACCATGAACAAAGTTATACCTTTTGGGGAAAATCTAATACCTGGATACGAGAATGATTTCATTACATTATAAAGTGGTTCTTTCTTAAGAATACAGATTATAGATTAATTAGCATGGAAAAGAACTTTTTGCAGAGTTAGAATATGAACCCTGGATGATTGATGTAGCAATGATATATGTTTTTGTCTAGAAAGATGCAAAAAGGCAGGCTTAGGTGTGCATTTTAGGAAGCAGCACCTCCTTTCTGTCTTGTCTGTCTCAGCTACACTTTGATTCAGTAATATCACAGTAACAGCTTCAAAAATGATCTGCTGGTAAGTAATACCAATGCATTTAGCAAACTATGCTAACGCATGTCCCAGGGAGATTTGATAGTGAATTTCAAAAATCTAAATATGTCCTATAGCTACTAAGTTCCTAGCTTAGCTAAACAGTCACATTAAGAGGTTTTTGCTCTTTCCAACGTAAGGGGCTCAAGACTCAGAGGCTCAGCAAGACTTAAGGGGATCAGCAAGTCATGCTGTCTGTCAAAAGCATAACTTTCTAAACCCTGAACAAAATGGGACCAGATTTTCTGTAAAGGGAGAAGCTGGCACGTGAAAGACCAAGTTTAAAGATGGACTATATCAGGCCAGAGGCAGTGGAGAAAATAGATTCAGAAAACAAAATCCCCAATCATTCATATGGGACAAGCAGTTGCGTTGCTGACTTTTCCATTCTAAGGCCCTCCTCCCTTTTCTTTTCCATCATTGGAAGCTTTCTCTCTGCTTCCCACTACATGTGTATTCGGCACAGAGAGACTCAGCGTAGGAGCTGAGCAGAAACACAGACAGACAGGCACAACACATTATTTCATCACAAAGAGAAACATATATACAGTAAATGCCTCTTATGGCCCCAGCTGATAAGGGGTTGGAAAGAATGGCAGAAATCATCTTCTCCATGCTTTTCCTACCTTGATTGACTTTAAAGAACAGAATAAATACTGTAGCTATGTAAAAGAAGAAAAAGAAGGTGGAATGAAGATTGATTGAATTTATCTCTCTCACACACACACACAAATGTGTAGGCTATTGGCTCAGAACAACTTGGGGTGGGGGGGAGTATACAGCATAAAAACATAAAAAGTCAATGAAACAATCCAAACCATAAAAAGAAGAAGAAAAGTATGGCCAAACAGGGAAACAGCAGAAATAATGACAACAAAGCAACCCATCATGAGCCCAAAGCACAGCCCAATGCCTGAGGAAACAGCCAGGTTTTTAAGATTTATCTAAGAAAGCAGAGCTGGGGCTTTTTGGATCTTTGGTTGAATGCCGTTCTAGAAGGGAGGTGCTGCAACAGGGAAGACATGCTTCCTGGCTCCCATCAGATGGCATTGCTTAATAGATGGGACCTGAAGCATGCCAACTCTCTCAGATCTTACAGAATGGGCAGACACTACAGGATAAAGATGGTCTCTCAAGTAACAAGGTCTAGGACATGAACAGTTTTATAGGGGGCAACCAGCACCTTGAATTGCACCCAGAAGCCTAATGGTAGCTAGTGCAGCACACTCAGCAGAGGTATTATACTGGCAACCCCAGGTTCCTACTGAAACCTATCCAGGTCTATTTGTTTCCTAAAATGGACTAATGGTTCCTACTGCCATGGCGGGGCTGGGAGAGAGCACTAGCAATCCAAAAAGCAATCAGAAAGTGATCTGGCCATAACAAAAAACTTGTGGTACAGACTTCCATCTTCAGATCATGTTGCAGCTTCCCCAAGATATCAACCAGATGCAGCATATGGCCACCAGTATGAGTCAGATGTTTGATTATCTGGGTCAGGTCCATGGTTGCCATAGTGGGCTTGAATTCCCAACTGCATCAGACTCAATGTCACATGAGGGCACAATGAAGTTTCCCAGAACTAATAGCCATGAAGTTTATTTTATTTTTTTATTTTATTTTATTATTTTATTTTATTATTTTATTTTATTTTATTTTATTTTATTTTATTTTATTTTATTTTATTTTATTATTTTATTTTATTTATTTTATTTTATTTTATTTTATTTTATTTTATTTTATTTTATTTTATTTTATTTTATTTTTTATTTATTTTATTTTTATCCCGCCTTTATTATTTTTATAAATAACTCAAGGCGGCGAACATACCTAATATTCCTTCCTCCTCCTATTTTCCCTACAACAGCAACCCTGTGAGGTGAGGTGAGTTGGGCTGAGAGAGAGGGACTGGCCCAAGGTCACCCAGCCGGCTTTCATGCCTAAGGCGGGACTAGAACTCACAGACTCCTGGTTTCTAGCCCAGCACCTTAACCACTAGACCAAACTGGCAGTTTGAGTGGAATTAGCAGTTCAGAGTGGAATATTGCCACACAGCCGGAGGTCAGTATAACAATAAGAAACCAATCTGCTCCCTTAGAGCCCAACTCCAACCACAAGGCTTTGCATCCAGTTACCTACAGTGCAGTGCCTCTGAAAGCCATTAGGGCTTTCCAGATGACAAATGCCATCCCACTCCCCCTGCTATGGAGTCATGTCTTGTGCCACACTCAAAGCCCAGGGGTTCTTCCCCTCCCATTCTGGGCTCACCCAAGTCTTGGTTATACATGCCAGTTCAGCTGCTTCATTCACAGTCAAATCACAGATGACAGCTTTGTTACAAACTGACTGGGCATTTAGCAGGAATAGCTAGACACCAGGGCAACTGAGGATCTAATGACTAAGTTCCAGGGTTGAATGCTGGGGGCTAGCAGTCCGGAACGATCTCAGACTTCATTTCTGTCTGCCTGTGAGCAGCCTGTCCCCGGATTCCCATCATATCTCCCTCTGCCCATCACAACTCTTGTGTTACCCCCTGCCCTCATTCCCCTAGCCGTAACATTACTCCTCACAGACCATAGGCCCCACACAAACAACTCCCAAGCAACTAAGCACTTCCACCCCACCTCAATCTCTCTAGCAACTCCAGAATTGTTCTTGCTCTCAAGCATTGAACAGTAACCAGGATCAAAGGGCTCCCATGAGGGGGAAATTCTATATACAATCATCCCACATACCTACACCAACCCTCCACCTTCCAATACACTACACCTGCTAGCCCTGGACTACCAGAGCCTGATATTAGTAAATTGACCAACAGCACCAGTCCAGGGCCAAGGCAGGCATACATACTGTACTACCCACTCTGCTCCATGCAAAAGGAGAAACATCTGTAAAAGAGAAACATTTGCTGTGGCACCAGCAGGCAGAGACTAAGATCAGGCAAGGATACTTACTTGAGAGACAGTCAAGATCTTTTGGAGGAGACCAGCTCACCAGCAATTTCTTGCTGCCTCCATGGAGTAGGCATGCCAATCTCCAAACCAATATTGAAGCCATTCAAATTCCAATGAGGCCAACACTGACTGCAAAAACACTAGATCAGATAACAACACTCTGACAACCAAAACCATCCTCCTCCACCTTGACCCCCAAAAACGCTCACAAAGAAACCTCTTCTTGGGCCCAGACCAACACTCAAACTTTCTAGGACACCAACTTGGAAAAAAACGAATATAGAGGTATAGCTCATATTTTCCAGGTCAGCTCTGGAGTGTAGCATGCATCCCAGCACATTTACAATTATAGAGAGTCAAATTAATAAATCAATAGCATAAAGTGAAATGGTCTATGTTGAATATGATAGGAGGGCACCTGCAGATGTTTGGCATCCTGGGAGGAAGCCAATGTACCCCAAGCTCTTTTCTCTGGAAGATAAAGAGATTTATCAACTAATACCAGCATGGGTGAAGAACCTCTTTTTTCCTTATCAAGGACTGCATTTCCTCAGGAGTAGTTGTTGAAAGCCACTCATCTGTGGTGGTTGAGATTAAAGCCATTAGGAGAAAGAGCCAATAGTCTAGTGGCAGCTCTTTCTTTTTGACATCCTCTTCCCATTCCCTTTGTTTTCTTCCTTGTCTAGTAAATGAGCAGGGGAGGGATAGATGGCTCCTTTATCCATCTATGGAAATAAAAAAATTTACATACATATTAACTGTAATAGCTTTTATAGTGGTATAATTAATTATCTCTGTCTTGTTCAATCACATATGGAAGTAAGAAATCTTCAGTTTGGCTACATACTTGAAGCAAAAGAGTCCTCTCACACTGTGTCTTCTAAAAAGGACAACAATGATCTTAATATGAAGGATATTGGCAGTGGATCATTAAGTTTGGATAAAAGGAACCTAAATACTTACATAAATGAGTATTTCTAGGATTTTTTATCATACTGTAGGTCATGCTCAAGAAAGTATTGTAAATAGCCAGCTTATATTCACAATACTCCAGTTCAGTATATGTGCATTAAATTATATTTTATTTAAACTTTCAACAGATTTTTAAAAAGCTAAAGATACAAAAGACAGAGTAATAAATATACATATAGAATTTAAAATATATAGAAATACTTTTTAGTGACGCTTTCTCCTCTTCCCTTCCATTTGTTTGCCTAACTGCTAACATAAATGTTTTTACTTTGCATTGGACATTGAGCGTTATTGCTAGTATCTGTTTAAATCAGGGGTGGGGAACCTTTTTTCTGCCAAGGGCCATTTGGATATTTATAACCGGGGACTGGGGGGGTGGGGGGGCGGGGTTTCTGGGATTTCCATGGGCCGGGGGCTGGAGTTTGTGGGCGGGAGCTAATCACAAGCACTGGGGGGCGGGGTTTGCAGGCAAAAGCGAATCATGTGGAAGGGGCAGGGTTTGCGGGCAGGAACCCCGCGGGCCTTAGGCGGGAGCCCCGTGGGCCTTATACGGCCCGCAGGCCTGACATTGCCCACCCCTGGTTTAAATCATTTTGATTAGTATATGTAGTTTTAAAGACTATGGTTTCCTGTTTTCAGTGGCCTATGAAGTGGCTTGGAGTAATATGAAGAACTATATACTATTCAAGAACTTGGTGAAGTCCCAATTTGGACAGACAGCAGAAAGTGCCAAAAGAAACTTCAGACCTTTGCTCAGAAGCGAAAAAGATCATATGATTTTATTTTATTTTATTTTTATTTATTTTATTTATTTATTTTCTATCCCGCCTTTATTATTTTTATAAATAACTTAAGGTGGCGAACGTACCTAATGCTCCTTCCTCCTCCTATTTTCCCCACAACAACAACCCTGTGAGGTGAGTTGGGCTGAGAGAGTGACTGGCCCAAGGTCACCCAGCCGGCTTCCATGCCGAAGGCGGGACTAGAACTCTCAGTCTCCTGGTTTCTAGCCCGTTGCCTTAACCACTAGACCAGTATGATACTGGTGTGAATGTGCAACAGCCAACATAGTTAAGGAAGTCAAGGACCTGATGCAATTTGAAAAATTTGGGCCCAAATACTCGACCAGATCTATGATTCCAATGAAACCTCTGACCATAAAGGCAGCAGAGCAGATGGCCCAGAATCTGGCAGATCCAAGATAATGTACCAACATGACCACCCCAAGATATCTGTAAGGCAGGAAAAACTCTGACCAGTCAGAGTTAACTCAGGGACAAAACTACATCTAGTGCCAGCTATGCCAGATCAAATACCAGCTATACTATATCAAGCAGCACTCAACCTGCCACCAAGGAGCAAAATTCCTGACAGACCTCCAAATGCTTCAAAGATGAAAAGGCAGAACATCTCAAGAAAGACTGTCCAAAATGAAGGCCCAAGTAAACTAAGTTGAATCTAAAAGTCATGGGCTGGAGGAACCCCCAAGTAAAAGGTTTCCTAAATTTAGTGTGGATGCTTTACCACCTGAGGTGAGTGGATGTGATAATAGATAGTCATCCACTAGCAGTCTGGAGAGATACTAGACCCATGAACTCCACCAAAGACACCTCACTTATCAAGGACCCACATTTGGTCCAGACATGATGATAGCAGTACAAGGATTACTCACTCCTCCATGTTTAAAGAACAATAACTTCCAACTTAAGTGTTTGGGTACTGCCATGAAAAATACATTACATAAATCATTCAAGTCTCCTATGAGATCAAAGTACCTCCGTATAAAAGAAGATGCTTTTTGTATCTCTAAATTAACTAATTCTTTGCTCTTCTTGCCTTCTAAGGTCATTCCCAAGCTTGAAGGTCATAGCAGAAGAACATAGCAGCCTCTACAGGTCTTTCAATCAACACAGCCAGGTGACAGCCATTTGAAGCTTCCTCAGTGCATTAGTTGTAAGTGGGGACAAGGTAATAAATTAGTGACTCCATTCCACAGGAAAGGTGGAATTCCTTGAATCCTGATCTATTGCTTTTCTCTCTCTCTCAATTTTCTGAGAGAGAAAAATCTCACATCCATGTCAACCGAGCAATTTGAATGAAGAAACTTTGTGGAATGTGTGGACATTATATAGAAGATAGATGTGGAACGTTTTATATTTTAGCCAGCCAGGAAATATTGTGGAAATGAATTAGAATGAAATATTTCACTCATTTCACCACACAATAGCTCTGCTTTCTTTGTTTTCCTTGTAACCACTGAAATTAGTGCTCTTACCACAGATACTGTAGATGTCTCAGTCACTGGGCTGGTCTTAGATACTTTTAGAACAGTTCACCAGAACTCGGTGGGAGAAAGGAGGGAAGCACTTTTGTCTGGTTTAAACCTGACACCGCCATCAAGATCTATTCAATTAAGGTGTCATGTCTCATCTCAACTGGAAAAACAAAGGTAAAAAGCCAACTGGTTCAATAGCATTTAACAGCTGATAATAGTGTTTCTGCCTGATTTAGTCTAATTACACAGATTGCCATGCTCTGTGTTACAGGCAACCATGAATTATCTGTTCCCTAACTCGACTGTATATTTTTCCTCAGATTTTTGTGGTTAAGGTCCAAATAAAATTGCTGCACACAAAAGTTAACCTCCTCAAAAGTGAACAACTAATTGTTGCTTTTTCTTGGATTCTGCATCACTAAGGGTTAAGGTCTGCCCACCATCTATATCATACATGAAATACAAAGTCATAAAAGGTGAGTGGAAATAATATAGTGATTGCCTCCTAGCATATTGGATTGCTTTGAGTATTAGAAATATATTCTAATATAACATATACCAGAAATATAACATGTACCAGTTCTGATTATTATGAAGACATCCTAAGTTTAAGGAGCAATTTACTTACCCAAAATAATTCCAGATCATAAATTCAAGGTAACAAAACTGGGTAATTATTAAATACATGACTGGTGAAATCATCATATTACAGATATTTAATGTTAAGATAAATGAAATGAAATCAAATTACTTTTTTCCTTCTTTTCTCACCAACTACTATAGCTCCTGGCATGCCACAGCAAGGCCAAATATAGTCCCTGCCCAGAAAACATTGAAGGAAGTCATTATAGCAGCCATTGTTGCCTCCTTGGAATCTGCTGCTGGAGGCAGTTTTTGTAGTCTGATTAATAGTAGGGCTTTGAGAAACATTTCAGGAGACTCATCAAGAAAAGCATTAAAGGGAAAATCCAAGAAAGAAAGAAAACATATCCTGCAACTTACCTCAGCTTGAGCCCATCATGGCCTGAAGGAATATGGCTTCATCCCACCAGTCTTTCCCCAAAAGTGATCAATTCACAACCACTTATCAAGATGAATAAACAAAATTCTGTTCCAAAGGTTAACACGTTGCATCAGTTAAATCCAACAACATATGCAATCCTCTTCTTCTGTTACTATTGGCTGACATCTACCCAATATTGTTCTATCCCCCACCCCCCCAAAAAGCCTGTTATTTTTAATTTTTATTCTGCATGCATATGCCTCTTACAAACAAATTTGTTCAGAGTAAACACTTTAGGTGAATAATAACTCTAGTTTATAGTCAAGGGAATTTCTTGGCCTTGGTGAATACAGATCTTTCACTTCTTCTGCCTATTATGTTCCACCTCCATACAGCAAGAAATTCCCATCAATATTATTTGTCTGTGTATCCTCCAGAGGCTCCCTATGTGAATTTGCTCCTGCTGATTTATTCCCATAATTCCCATAGATTTAACAGGAGATGTGGGAAGATCTCAGGGGCTCAGTCACAGCAATATTTAAATAGAAGTATAGAAGTATTGCTGATCTGTTTAGTTTTGTAATGATCCACTGTGGAAAAAAAGTCCTTGGGGAAGCCCAGGTTTATGCAGTTTTTAAATCTCATATTGTACTGAAATGTTGTATCTCCTCTCTCTAGAGAATGGTGATTATTACCATGCTAGTTACAAACCCTACATTTTATAAAACAAGCACCAAAACACATGCACCAACACTTTTTTCAGGTTGACTCATAAAAAAATATTCACCAAAATATAGGTTATTCCACACATAACATTTCTAACAAACTGTGCCATGAATTAATTTTCATAACACACAACTTGGTAAATGAGTGCCGTGTTTGGACTCACAGAAGAAGTTAAGGCTTCTGAACATGCATAAGGGCCAATACAAATGCTGCCGGCTCTGCTTCAGATCTTTAGCTACCATAAAAATGTTAGGTGCAGTCAGACTGACATATAATATCATCAGCTTGGCCAGAAAGCATAGTCCTGCTTTGTTTCTTTGCCAATCAAATGTTTCTTTGCTTTAGACTTTCACATATTGGGACAATGTTTCAAAAGAGCTCTTTTATTCTAAGCTGAACTAAAACAGGAGAATTCCACAGCTCTGCTTTAAAGTACATATTTTCCAAGACAAAAATATTCTGGCAAATCTATTGCAGGAGACTGAGGGCATGTAGAAGATTTCTGCAAGGTTTACTCCAGGGAAATCCACCTGTTTGAAGTAAAGCAAAGTATACCCTTTGCAATGGTGATTGTAAAACAGGAGGAAAGCAAATCTAAGCCACAGAGGGGGAACCCCATAGTCCTAAAATACTTTATGAAAGAAGACCACACCAGGGTTCTGTCTTCTGTGGTGCTGAAGAAAGATAGAGACCCATAGGATGCAGCAAGTTGGGTTACACAAATAGCGTTTTTTTCCGTTTCAGAAACTGTTCCAGGTTGTATGTCTATGAAGGTTCTCAGTCATCCAGGTGGAATTGTCTGTAGCTTGAATCATGTCAACTGGATTTCTATTTTCTCAGTGGAAACGTTTCGCTCCTTATCCAAGGAGCTTCTTCAGTCTGAGCAAAGTTAGTAAGGGAATCCTTAAATATGTTTCTAGGTGGCTGTGTGACCTTACACCTGGGGATCGTTAAGATCACCATGCTGCTGTTGAGCTTGCGAAATGGTCTTAATCTTCCTAGGCACAGAAGACAAAGCAGGAAGGAAAATAGGGGAAAGATTGTGCCTGAGGCCCCCACCTCTATTCAAGGAAGGATTTTCCAAGTTGGCATAAATGGATTCCTTGACCCCTCTCTCAAACCACCTATCTTCTCTGTCTAAAATGTGAACATTAATGTCCTCAAATGAGTGTCCTTTTTCCTTTAGATGAAGATAAACTGCTGACTCTGGTCCTGTGGTGTTACTTCTCCTGTGTTGGGCCATCCTCCTGTACAATTAAAAAAAAAAACCTGTTCCAGGTTGTACAATAAAAATACATATTTCTTACCAGATTTATGTTGGTATATCCTTTGAAAAAAATAATCAATATTTGGTAATCTATGATGCTGATTAGAACTTTTAAAAATCTAGATGCGGTATGAGAGAGGTTGATTGTTTAAATGCATCCTTTGTTAACTTGGTAAGCAAGTCAAACAGTTTACTCCACCAGCTTCAGTCCGTCTCCCCCATCTCAAATATAAGGACAACATTTTATCATCATCCTTTAAAAACAACAGTCCACTATGAAGAGTTTTTTGGGGGGAGGGGAAGGGTTGTGTCCTAAAATGTAGCAGAATTACTAGGTTTCATTCAGCTTCAGGGTTTGCAGTTTGTAAAGGCCACTCTTCGATGAACTACAGCTAGTGAGGAAGTCTAGAATTTATATCAGGCTTTTATTTTGCTAATCCCCTGAAATGGGGCTTCTGATTAACTAGTAATGGAATATATGGTGGGTTGGGGGAAGGGATACATCAATATCCTAGCAACCAATTAGAACAATTGCAGGATCTCTCTCCTGTGGGGAAAAACATATCAGTAGCACTTCCTGGAAATTGAAATAAATGGACTTCTTAAAACAAGTTTTACAGTTAATGAAAAGGGACAAACAACATGTTTCTGTATTCAGAGTATATCTCCCTTCTATAAAGTAAAAAGATAATATATTATAATAGTAAATGGGCAAGAAATGTCTGTTCCTAGCAGAGTCTTCTACAAACAAAAAGAATTCCTCCTGGAGATAGCAAATGCCTTTAATAAACTCTCTCTTTGTGCATGCACATGTATGCATGCACACACATACATGGAATCACATGTGCATGCAAGCAGAAATTTATTTTTATTTTATTTATTTATTAGACTTTTATCACCGCGCCATCTCCCCCACAGCATAACTGGGTTTGCATTCATTTTCATTGTTGTGGCAATACACCGTAGCTTTTTTGTGTGTATTCCTGATATTCCCTTGAAATACTGTTTGTTTTGCAGAAGGAAGGAAGGAAGGAAGGAAGGAAGGAAGGAAGGAAGGAAGGAAGGAAGGAAGGAAGGAAGGAAGGAAGGAAGGAAGGAAGGAAGGAAGGAAGGAAGGAAGGAAGGAAGGAAGGAAGGAAGGTTTGTAATGCTGTACACTGATTATAAAATAAAAGGTAAGGGATTTTTTTTTTATCTCACTTTGAATGGGCCTTGCTGAACAGTACCATAATTGATCAAGTTTAGCTGTCCAGCAAGAAAGTGGAACAATTTCTTTAAAATTTCTGCCAAGATAGCAAATAAACAGATGTGGGAAAATGAGTGCAGAAAGAAAAAAAATCAAAGAACATTTTGATCCCTTTGAAAGTTTCTTTGCTTTCAAAATTCCAAAATAGTTAAAACAGTTTCTTTTTTTCCCTCTCTACTTTTTAATTTCTTTTAGGTAGTGGTTCAAATAGGTAACTTTTGGGAACCTAAAGCATAAAAAATGTTAGAGTTCATCACACTGGTGCAGCCCCGAATGATAGTTTCTTTCTTTTTAAAATAAAAAAAATACTATCTTCATATTGACATATTCAGTTAAATTATGGAATTAATTGTGTAGAAAATAATGCAAGGTGCATGTTACAAATTTCGCAAAACAGAGGCTCAGCAATTCCCAACTTTAATTCATATCTCTTTCTTATATTATTAAACAAACAAACAAACAAACAAGCATCAAGATGCTTGATTATAAAGTGAACCGGCTTCTCCTCACTCCTATCCCTCACTGCTCAAATCTATTCATTTTTTAAACTTGTTTGGCGAATACCAAAGCTTATATTTAAATATATGTTTGTACACATTGTAACATTGTGTCTGTCTAAATCATTAGCATAAGGTGTAAAAACTAATACAAATGATTTCATAAGGTGCCTGAAGAAAGTAATACAAGAACAGCTAGAGTCCTCTGGGGCTCCATCTTTCAGAAGTGCAGCTCAAAAGAATACATCTAAGTAAATCTCCTTTTCTCAAAGCTTTCTGCATAGAGCTCACATGAAATCTTTATATATCCCTTGATGCATAAAGTGAACAAAACTCCAAGGGAACTGTTTTATGGTATGTGATGTTGGCATCATAAAACAATGGAAAAGAATCACAAAATAGCCATCATATTGCATGGAGACATTGTGGATACTTTTTAAAATGCTCATTCACTTATTGCTGCGATAGAGTTAAGTGTTCTACCATCAAGTTGCATTTTAATAAGCCAAGAACATAAACAGAGGCTGTGTTATTGAAAATGGCTTCATTTAGCCATTTCAATAGGATGTAGCAGAAAAAAAATAGGAAGCAGGGCCACTTAATCAACTCAGTTTAGAAACTCTTCTTTTATTGAACATTTCCATGTTGTATATATTTTTTATGTCTGTAGAATATGTGGCTGAGTTTTTAAAAAGCCAGGCCTCAAGGCTTTTTTCCTGTTCGGGCTCAGGAGCACATGTTCACCCCCCACTCAGGAATGTTATTGCCTTTCAGGTGCCGGCCAGTCTGAGAGTTTCTGACCAATCAGAATTAGCTGTTAGAGCTTTGCCCATATTGGGAATCTGTTGCCTAGGTGTTTTTGGTCACATGCTGGATCCTGTCCACTCAGAGGCTGGTCAGGTAAAGGTTTAAAATGTAAATGCCTTTTGTTCTCTGCTAACTACTCTGCATTCTGCTCTCTGCTATCTAAATGGCTATGTTAATCAACCATGCCATGCTTTGGCTAAAGAGGAAGATTCAAGGTTTGTTCCTATGTTTTTGTTTTAAATAAAGCAACGTTTTTACTACAAACTTATCTCTTGGTTTTTCCATAACTCTGATCACAAATTTTATAAAAATACAAAATTCCATTCCAGTGAATTATAACAGAATACCCCCATGGCAGCAGCGGCATTATCAAATCCATAACATATTAAGAAATGGTACTTACTGAGTATTTTTATTGATAATTTGGAAAGTCAAGTTAAGTCATTTCTGACGGATTATGAAAGACATTCTAGGATAGAACTATATACATTTTTATGGCTGCTAACTGGAATTTCACTGATATGAATGCAATCAAATTAAGCACACTTATTGGAAGTGAAGGGAAAGCCTGATAAATTATTGCCTTCCAGATTGAAGCAGTATCAACCAAATAATATTATTCCTACAATAAAGGATTTTAAGGTAAACTACATAAGATTTGAAGTTGATGAACCAGCAAGTTATCAATTTTTGTACTTGACAATGTAATTTAGATTTAGGGATTTGTGATGATCAAATTATTTGGGGGGGGGGGGATGAAATAAATATTTTGAGGATTACCCATGCTCAAACTGCTTATTTAGTTACACCATTATCTCTTTAATTGTTGATGCTATTAAACAGCAAAAAGTGGTAAGGTCCAATTGGTTTATAGTACAGCAGTCAGTTGCACTCAATTAAATGGAGTCAGTGTAATTTACCTCTGTTAGGATCTAAAATATCTGTGGAAATTTGTACATATTGGAGTCTTACATATTGCTTGAATTCTTTTAACATCTTGACATAAAATCTTCAGGTTGGTAAAGGCAAGTAGTTCAAGTTACTTATCTCAGATTATTATTGTTATCAATAGATAGTTAAGAATGCCTATGAGGATGTGGAAGTATAAATGTAATTATAATGAATATTACTCCAAGACTGATAAGAGAGATATCTTATCTGTGTTAATATCTGTAAGGAATGTTCAACAGATTGATAAAATATTGAAGATGTTGAAAAAGTTCTTATGGGATGGACAGACTCCTAGATTTTCTTTATCAAATTACAACTTCTTAATGAAGGGGGTGTGTGTAATTTTCTAGATTTAAAGCTTTACCAGTCAGTTTATATTTATTTATTTTTATTTCCAACTTATATCACCGCCCATCACCCCCCACAAAGGGGACTCTGGGCGGTTTACAATCAAGTTAGTGATTAAAAGCATATAAAATACATTAATACAATATCAATCATAAATTAAATATTAAATATATAAAATCCAAGACACTGTGATATTCTGGCATCTATATCTTTCTCAACATTTAAGTGATTCTTTTCAAAAGCTTTATAGGTGCAGCTTAAGGGTTATTTGTCCCTCTTGATATCTTGGCAATGCTTGGTTCCCTTTTTCCTGCATTAAAGGTTGTAAGCTACATTTGGATTATGTTGGGAAGTAATTTGATCTATATTTCTATGAGAAATTGATACTTTGGGACAATCCCTGCTTGAGAGTTTATTTATTTATTTATTTAATTTCTATAACCGCCCATCTCCCCCCATGGGGAACTCTGGGCGGTTCACAATAAACAAGTTAAAATAAGGTTTAAAATCTCAATTATACAATAAATATAAATTGAATTGAAAATCCAGATGGTAATGGAATAGTTAAAAGAAGGACAGTTATAAAATTAGGGGTTTAGCCACCCCCATGAGGAACTATCCCTTCCTCCTTCCCATGCCAGGCGGCAGAACCAGGTCTTCAGCTCTTTCCTAAAGGTCGGGAGGGAGGAGATCTGTCTCAACTCTGGGGGCAAGATGTTCCATAGAGTGGGCGCTGTCACAGAGAAGGCCCACCTCCTAGACCCCATCAGATGACACTCTTTAGTTGATGGGGTTTGTAGCAGGCCCTCTCTGAATGACCGGGTGGGGCGGGTCGATAACATGGGGATAAGACGGTCCCTCAGGTATTCTGGCCCCATGCCATGTAGGGCTTGAAAGGTGATAACCAACACCTTGAATTGTACCCGGAAGCAAACTGGCACCCAATGCAGCTCGCAGAGCAGCGGTGTTACATGTGCGGATCTTGACACACCCAAAACTGCCAGCGCGGCCTCATTCTGCACCAGCTGTAGCTTCCAGATAGTCTTCAAGGGTAGCCCCATGTAGAGCGCATTGCAATAATCTACATGGGAGATGACGAGAGCACAAATGACTGTACGGAGGACGTCGTGATCCAGGAATGGGCGTAACTGGCGCACTAACCGAAGTTGTGCAAAAGCCTTCCTAGCCATGACTGCCACCTGCTCTTCGAGCAGGAGTCATGAGTCTAGAAGGACACCCAGATTACACACCGGTTCCGAATGGGGTAGTGCTACCCCATCGAGAACCAAAGATGATAATTTCCCAGAAGACGCTAAGCCATCAATCCACAGCCACTCGGTCTTACCAGGGTTCAATTGAAGCCTGTTGTTCCCCATCCAGGCCCTCACAGCCCCCAGGCACTGGGGAGAGAGTTGCAGGTAAACCTTTTAGCTTGAAGTTAATAGACAAAAAAACTATCAGTAACTTAAATCCTCAATTACCCTTTTAAAATATTTCCTACTGAAGGTACACATTATGTATACTGTACATCTCCAACATGTGTAAGCACTGTACAAATAGGACCCTGAAACATATGAAGGCAGACATGGAAAAGAATTTCAACTAGCTGATACAACCCAGATGTTCTCTTACCAGTATCTGTGCATGCATTCATGAGGTACGTGAATGCTACTTTTTTTCAGGCTACCTTTTTTTAGGCTGAATATAGACTAACAGCACCTTCATATCTAGTTCTTGCAATATCCCCCAGTTGGGGGAGATGGGCGGTGATATAAATTTAAATAATAAATAAATAAAAATATAGCCAAAGAGCTTCTGCAGACATGTGATCTCATACTGTCATGTCTGTATGAATAGGTGGAACTAAGTGGTAGAGTCAGGAGGACAAAGTTGGTAACAGAGGAAGGACTGAGATTGGGGAAGCACGCCCTCTGCTGGAAAGTACGGCCTTTGGCCCGGGAAGTAGTTTTGTTTTTTGCTATTCAACAAGTAGTTAGAGCAGGAAGCTGGATGTGGAAGTTGTTAGCTAATAAAGACATTCAGTATAAATGAACCTCTGACTTGCTATTGTTAGAAGAGACCTTGAAACAATGTCTGTTTGACTCTTGAGCTGATTTATTTCCAAGTCAGCTGTAGTACTGAAATCAGTTTTCCACTGCATGCACTGAAGCTCTGCAGAGCTTGAGAATGCTCATTTTCCCATTGCTGGGAACATTTATTTCTGAGGGACAGTTTATTATGCTACAGGGAGAATGAGAGAGAAAGAAAGAACATCTGCTAGAATCAATTCTGCTGCCAGCCCCCCCCCCCAGATTATTTTTTAATCTGGTGCAGCAGATAGACTGTGCTATATTTGTTTAAGTGATAAGGTCTAAAAGACCCAGATGCTTGATGTGCTCACTTGTTTAGTTTTCACACCTTCCAAACTGTTTTGCTTGTTTCTGAATTGATGGACATTTTAATTATTCTGCAGCTGGAAGTGTTAATTATGCTAAAGAACTAGGTGATAATTCACATGTACTAAAAGTTCCCACCATGGTTTTGCCAAGGTAAGTTGAGCACCCTTTACGCATTGGTATAACACACAAACATTTTGCAAATCTTCCTGGAAGCAAAATTACCAGCCTGAATTTGGACCTGATACCAGCTGTTTTTACAGGAACAAATTAAACAAATTTGATACCGCCATTGGCATGTCTTTTCAAAATCATTGCCTCTGGACTATTCACATAATATTAAAGGAGCAGTGTGTCTGGGTTGTCAAACTTTTATCCCATCAAGAGTATTTCATTTGATAAAGTTACACCATGACGTGTGTAAGTATTCTCTCCTGCTTTCTTGAAACAGAATAATGCATATTAGGTGACAGACTGCGATGGTACCCAATTTTTATTCATTTCATGTACCATACCCTGTTTTGTCACCTTCTTTGGCTGGACCAGGAGCTCCTGAAATTTCACTGGGTTTTTTTATTGGTAAGAATTTACCAGAATTCAACTTTTTCTTCATAAACAAGATAGAAATGAAATTGATATGGATAGATTTATCTATCTAAATATGTGGCATAAACACAAAAGCTTTGGACAAGATCCTTGGAGACATCCTCAAGTTGTTACTAACTTTTAAATTTTAATATGGAAAAGGGGTAAATTATTATTAATAATTACTACATTATTGATAAGTAGTCATCTTAATTATAGTCAGTTATAGACATTTACTAAAATGATGCGTTTCTTCATAAAATGGGTTGAATAATTTAAAATAACACAAATGTTGGAGAAAACAAAACCTATAGATTTGTCTCTCTGACAGGCTGTTCGGGCATTCAGAATAAGGAGCACTGACCATTTAAGTGTTCCCAATAAGCATCCACTCCATCCACAGATAATGGCATCCCTTTAGAACAGTGCTTCTCAAACCTGGCAACTTTAAGATGTGTGGACTTCAACTCCCAGAATTCCCAGCCAGCATGCTGGCTGGGGAATTCTGGGAGTTGAAGTCCACACATCTTAAAGTTGCCAGGTTTGAGAAGCACTGTGTTAGAATATCTAGGCCTATAGCTCAGATGTCTTCGGGGACAGAACCTTTGCACCGGTCCTCAAGTGAGGAAGAGCTATGCACTATCAAGTTCCCTGCTCACATGGAAGCCAAGATATGTACAAATATACGTATATACAGAAGCTTTCCCACTTTAGACATCCATGGTATACATGTTGTTGATGGTCTCCATGACAGCTGCACAATTCAGGCTGCCTGCCCCCAACACATTTCTACTCCCACTGCTGCTTACCGTCAGCACCTGGGTGCCCAAGCACTCTGAAATACTAAGGCCAGGTATCCTTGGTTCATCACCAAGCAGATGCCACTGACACTGGATGTTTGATCGAAGCTGAACTTACTGTCACAGTTGCTGCCAGACCAAGGGTCACCACCAGCTCCACTGCCATCACTTTGCTGCTGAACCTACAGCAGCTGATCTTCCCAGCAGAGACCCTCTGATTATATATTGAAGGCTGTCCCAAGGTATCCAATGCTAGTCCAACAAATCTCACGAAAATATGGAGCATTACTGTGGATGATGTAGATTGACTTTTACAATTTATAATCTAACTGGAGAGTTTCATAAAACACATACAGTATTATCATTTACATAATCTGAAAATTCCACTATAATTAGCTATAGTTATTATAGGTTATATAAATTAAATAAATAATAATAATAATAATAATAATAATAATAATAATAATAATAATAATAGATTCCAACAAAACAACCTCAATTCCATGGAAAAGTGTGAAAAAGTTCCATCAGGAATCATAAGCTAAATATTTTACTGAAGTTTTCTTTCTTTCTTTCTTTCTTTCTTTCTTTCTTTCTTTCTTTCTTTCTTTCTTTCTTTCTTTCTTTCTTTCTTTCTTTCTTTCTCCTTCCTTCCTTCCTTCCTTCCTTCCTTCCTTCTTTCTTTCTTTCTTTCTTTCTTTCTTTCTTTCTTTCTTTTCTTTCTAGCAAATCATCCTATCTTTTTTATCTAAGTACTAAGTGATTTAATCAAGGCCACTTAGTATAGCTGAGATTTAAAAGCTGTGGTAAAATGCCTTATATAATTATAATAAACCCAGTTAGAAACAAAATGATATTAAAAGTGGTTAGAATAAATTAAAGGTGAAATATGACAAAAATGTGATTGATATATAGTATCATGATTTTTTTATCAATAACTTTGAACAATAAGGGATCTATATGGATTTTGCATTTCATGTGTAACAATATATCATGAGTTAAATGAGATGAATCCAAACTCTTATGCTGAAACTGGAAGGCTTGAAAAATATAATTCATCAGTTAAACATCTGGTGTAAAGGAAGTCAGTCACTCTGCTTTCCTCCCTTCAGTCTTGCTCCAACAAATTTTGGAAACATCAGAACAAATCTTCAGACCAGTAATAAATTAATTAGGCTCCTATTCACAAAAGAACAGGACAAAAAAAGACAATAAATGTCTAGAGGGTAGAAAAGCAGTTTTCAAGCAGCAGAAATCAAAAAAGGCAGAATGTACAAAAGAAGAAGAAGAAAAGGATAACACAAAGAAAACATGCGGCGTACCTTAGAGGGAGGTAGCGAAATAGAAGCTTTAAAATAATAACACAAAGGACACACTGGAAAAAGAATTTGGAACTTTAAAGGTTCAGAAGAAAAAGAATTAAAACAAGGAGAAAGCTACATAAATTTTCAGAGGGTATAAAGGGAACTTTAAAAGGTGCAAAATTTTGACTGTTAACCCTGATCTTTGACTTAGGAAGACTTTGAAGACATAAAGCATCAAAGCATTTGACAGAAGCATAGTATATATAAATAATGCCTCTGAAATTTAAGCCCATCTGTGCCTCAAAAGGATTAATAATTTAAAACAGAGTTAATTAATTCCATTTACCTGATTTTATAGAAAATGTTCTGCATTCTCTGCTCTTCCAAAATGTGTACTACTTTATAAACCAGTTTATCTATGAGATTGTATGCAGTCTTACATAGGTTTATCCAGGAATAAACCTATACAATACAGTGCTGTAAAAACAGAATCTTGATTGTTTTAGTGTGTGTGTGTCTGTGTGTGTGTGTGTGTGATGGCTAGGTAACCTGTTGCAGAATATGGTTCATGTAAAACTTATCATTAGATAAAATATAGCAGGACTTGCTTCCTGAAGAGAGTTTTGTTGCCTATTTTACATTTGTGCCATCTTCTTAACTTTATCAGTTGCTATTGGTTCTGGAATTTTTAGGAGAAAGATGAATTCTTAATATACTCAAGGATCATTCCTTGAGATCAATGGACATACGGTACATATAAGTTTCTGCTTTTTCCATTGATAAACAAAAATAGTATCTTGCTGAAGAGGGATTAAAAATAATATTTATAGCAGCTGCTAAATCGTATGTATGTAGTTTGAAACACACACACACAAAATAATATACACATACACTTGCGCATACACACCCACCCACACACCTTTGATATGAAAAAAGACTACCTGAGCATTACTTTGCTAACTGGCTCATATCTGTCAACTGAGCTAATTATAGCTGAAATCATAGTTATCATTCAACCGGTGTTAGGCAGTTTTTAATATCATTGATTTTAGGGGAAGGAATACAAGAACTGTGGATTTCGTCTGAAAAACAGGATTTAGGTTTGCATGGATCATGTTCTATAGTCATACTCTGTAAGGCCCAGCATGAGGTGGCTTCATATGATTTTGAGTTTCATTCATTTGTATAGCCTTAGCTCCCTTGTTGACAACTGTGGAGAATTTTTTTTTCCCTACCTCAGGCAGCTCTGGTTAAAAATTGCTTGTTATTATATCTCTGTGGTGTACAGATAGAAAATGGTCATCAGGTAGTACCCTCAGTCCAGAGATACCCTACTTGAGAAGATTCAAGATGAGGATTTGTAAGAAAGCTCCATATCTAGGTTGATGTGGCATGGTGAAAAAAATATCCCACATTATCATTTGTTCTTGCCAAGGTGATCGTGAAGCATTATCAGCAACATTAGTGGTGTCCACGCCCATATAGCACTAAAATATCGAAAGCCAATACCAAACACCCCCACAAATATTGCGATCCATATTCTTTCCATCTCCTACTCGCTTTTATTTTCTCCACTGCAAGCAGAAAATTAAATACTGTATTTCACTGTGTAGGTCATTGACTATTCTCATTATCATCTCAGCTTTGTATGGCTCTCGGCATTCCAGATGATAATGCTGGGCAGACTGTGTAATCAAAAATATTATTTTTGCACTGGCATTGCTGAAAAATAATAAGCAAAATAGTTTTCCCTTAGGGAAGAATGGCAATTAAGTTTGAAACCATCTCATGACTAACATTGCCTTGCAAGTTACGGTCAATATCTGATCCTATTGCAATAAATCATTCCTAGAATTCAGCTATCGGGGAATGTTCCTAAGAAAGCCACACTTAATACAGGTCAAAGTGTTTGTGCACTTGCAAAAAACACAAAACATTTGCTTTCTATGGATTCTGAATAACAAAATAAATAATTAGGAAACTGAGGGGGGAAAGTCTATCATTGTCACTTTGCCACTTAATTCAGGAAATACACATCTTTGCTAACTCATGAACAAGCACTGGAGGATTATTATCTCTGTTAGTGTTATGGTTTCAGAAACTGATTCAGCAACAGTATGCTCCAGGTCACAAGACTGTAGGTTACAAATAATTAGGAGAAGATTATAAGCAATTCCCTTCTTAGGTGTTTGGGCTGAAAATCAAATACTTCCAAGAAAAACATGCATGGTAGACATATTAAGCTCCATTTAAGCATTCACAAAAGTGTTTGTTTCATGACCAAACAGGCAAAGTTACACTGATGGATATTTTACCCATAAATTTGTTCATGCATTGAATCAGTGTATTTTTGCTACTTCATCCAGGTTGGCTTTAGGATTACTTAGATTGTTTGTATTAACTGGAATAATAATATCTAAGGATCCCAATATATGCTTTATGCAAATATCCCCAGCCAGATCTAGATTAGAGAGCCCCCTTGACAAGGACAATCTCATTATCTCTAAGTTTATTGATTAAGGATGAATTGATTCTAAATGGATCTCCTTTGCATACCTTTCAGCCTTGACTACTTGCTTAAATAAATATAAAATAATAAAATATGTGGACATTTACAAAGAAGCATCAGTTACCACATTTATCAGATGCTTATCAATCCAATGTGACTAGTAAGAATTGTGTTCCCATTTCTGGGCTTCATTACAATACCTGCATTGAATTTGAATAAATTAATAAACAATAATAATAATAATTTATTTCACTTGTATCCTGCCCAACTCTCAATGACTCTCAACAATTAATTAAATTGACTTTAATTAAAAGCACCACCAATTTAGCCTGTTAATTATTAAAATTGTGCCTGTTATTTAACACCTTCACTGATTCATGTCATTATTCCAAAGGTTCTCATGCAAACATAGTAACATTTTTAAAAGTAAAATCTATTTGTTAATTTTTCAAGCTATAGCAAATCCTTTAAAAACAAAATAATAGTATCATGAAATGCTACTAGGAAAGCCCCAATGAAATCAGGGTGCTTGACCTTCTGTTTAGTTTTAAGAAGATTGTTTAGAAAATATTTGGACTAAAAGTTGCAATCTTCATAAACCATTTACTTTAAACAATTGTTTAATTCTATAATAAATGGAGCTTGCTTAGAAAGAAAATTTGGTCTCCCCCCACCTTTGAAGGAAAAATAGAAGTTTTTGAAGAGAATAAAGCATTGACAACAAAGAAATAACTTTGGTTTTCTACTCAGTTTTCCTAGAAAAACCGAGAAGACCATGTTTATTCTTTTCTGTCATCTGCTGTAGTTCAGTTGCTGAAGATAATTTCACATCTGAAATTATGAGGACAGATCAGTCATTGCGACACTTTTCTGTTAAACAGGTGGGGGTATTCTATCAGATTTGTCTTCAAAATTAAGACAGATGGAATAAATATCTTACGTCAAATCAGGCATTACTTTCTTAAATACACAGCTAATAGAAAATACAGTATGCATTTAAGTGAATATAGGACAGGTTCCACAATTCCTACAGGTAGTCCTCACTTAACGACCCTAATTGGGACCAGAATTTCTACCTCTAAGCAAAGCAGTCATTAGGCAAAACATCAAGTGACCACACAGCTTAGTGACCACAGTGTTGGTAATCCCGGTTGCAGTCTTTAGTCCAGGACCACACCGTTGTTTGGCCAGAATCGCATGTTTCTCCTGCCCTGCTGCACTCACCTACTTCAACTCCCCCACCCACCTATCTCCCCCCACCCACCTATCTCTGCCCTTTTGGCCAACCTGCACCCCACTTCCCCTACCACCTTGCGCTACACAGTCCCTGCCACCCCCACCACCCTGCACTCTATCCTGCACCCCTGCAGACCTGCACTCTGCCTCCCCTGCTGCCCCCAGCTGACCTTTGCCATCTTCTTCCTCCCACTGCTGGCAAGGTGCACCCAGCTTGGCCCTTCATGAGGTAATGGCTTCAAAGCTTCAGGCAGCCAGCAGCGGCCTTGCAAAGGGCCAGGCTGGGCGGGGGTGCATGGCGGGGTGCATGGCAGCCGGGTGGTGGAGCAGTGAAGTGCAGGGCAGCCGGGCAGTGGAGTGCAAGGCGGCAGAGTTGCAGGGTAGAGTGCAGTGCAGCAGGGCCACAGGGACAGTGGAGCACAGGGTGTTCAAAAGGGCAGAGATGGGGGAAAAGAGGTGGGGGGGATTGAAGTGGAGGCGAGCGTGGCAGGGCAGGAGAAGCATGAGTCCTGTAGTCATAAATGTGGGCAGGCTGCCAAGCACATGACTTTTGATCACGTGACTGTGGGGGCGCTGCAATGGCCATAACTTCAAAGACCGGTCATAAGTACCATTCATTCAGCACTGTTGTAATTTTGAACGGTCGCTGAACAAATGGTCATTAAGTGAGGACTACCTGTAACGCACTCAGACTAGTTATACTTGAAATCTGACTACTGAACTGAAACTTCTTAGAAGAACAGACAACTGTAGCTCTCTTCTTTCCATCCAGTAATCCTGGGCACCACTGCCAGTGTAACATACTTCAGCAATGGTATGTTGAGGCTACCTCAGATCTCAAAGATATTGAAGGAAATGAAACTATGGGCTTCCATAGCCACTGACCTATTTGTCAGAAACTTTTCTCTTTGTCAAATACTTAATTGGTGATGTCATATTTTGTCATCACTAAAATATACAGTCTAAAACAGACCTGTATCAGTATGGCATGCATTCAAGTATTCCATCAAATATTTTGTGAATTATTTTAAATCATTTTATTGTACTCACGCAATTATTTCCTCATAGGTTTTTATCTAATATTCTTTAAAAATATGCTTTGTTGTACTTATCTTTCTCAAATACCAGCCTCTTGCCTGAAAAGTTTGCAAAGATGTGGGGGGGGGGGAGAGGTTTTACAGCTTTCCCAAAGTTGTAGTCCAATTTTGAGCAGAGTTATATGTTAAGATGTACAATAGCAGTCTCCATGAATTAAATGTCCATTTCTGCCAACATGGATTAAATTTTGGTGATTATTATATTTTGTTTTTTTTAAAAAAATATGAAGTAGTGAAATCTTTATCATGGTATGCTGATAGTTTGCTGCCACTATTGGCTTGACAGAGAATGTATCATATTGTGCAAGAATATCCTTCCAAGGGTCTAACAATCTATTGAAAGAAATTTTTTAAAAAGCTATCCAATTAAAATACTGGCAGTGACCATGTGCAGATATATATTTTTATGACTTCTTTTAATTAAATCATGGAGCCAAAACAAAACACAAATGTTCCTGACAGCCCAGTACAAATGCTTTAGAACTTGTGTCTAAATATATAGCAAGTCAAACAAGGTCGACAAAAAGCAAATATTCAGCTAGTTATTAAACCATAAGGTAGCAAAATGAATCACCAAGATCTAGAGTCCAATGAAGTCTGAATGCAGACTGTCCTGCAAGTGAATTGCTGTGGTTCCATTTATGCTACAGATTTTGAAAGGCTGAATCTGGATGTTGATTTTGATTTTGATCAGCTCTTTAAATCTGTTTCTTGTCAGATGAAACATCAAAGTTTACACGTTGGTATAAATTACATCAATTCAGTGGTACTGCCAATGTTTTCTGTATCAGCTTGCTCATTTCCTAGGTTTTCGTAGATGCAGTTCTCTAGGTATCATCTTTAAGAGACCTATGACTTATGCATATAAAGAGGTTTTCTTCTTTTCTGTATCAAGCAACAGTTTCACAGCTCAGTTCTGGAGTAGCTAAAGTGCTTCATCCATTTTCACGGACAGCTCCATGCATTGCAATGATCAAATCAAAGTGTTATCAAAGCACTGACTGTGATTCAAGCACCTGTGTTTGACATTAACAGTTTGTCCCACACAATTATATGTAAGCTATGTGTCTGTCAGAAGTGGGAATAAAACTAATAAAAATGTGTACAGGAAAATGATAAGGAGTTTGAATCTTTCATATTACTACATTTGGGAAAACAGAAAATAGAAAAAAATAAAACTCACTTTCCATTTAACCAGCTACAAAGGCAATGCAGGAAGAGCAAAAACTGATTCCAACATGATACAAATAAAAATATGGGATTTTCTGTCAATACATTGCTTCAATATCCATAGTAAGTAAAGAGGATGAGCAGAAAACTAGATCTAGTCTTCTGCACTTACTGCACTGGTAAGGACCTATAGCCTTCCAGTTGTTGGTGAATGTTGGTAAGTCCCAACATTCTTCACCTTTGCATATGTAGCTGTTGGGCTTGCAAGATATGGAGGAACATGGGTTTCCCATCTTAGAAACAACATCTACCTGTGTTATCATCACCCCACTTCATAGCAAAAGCATGTTGTACAATGAATGATTACAATCTTCTTGGGAGACAGAAGATCTTCAGTTTACAAGGTCTTGAAATGATTATTGAAAGAAAGATGTTAACAGCACATCATAATTTTAAGCAATGTCTATAAATAAACAATAGAATAGGCTACCATCACATAAACTTAGAGCCAGTTTGGTCTAGTGGTTAAGGTGCTGGGCTAGAAACCAGGAGTCTGTGAGTTCTAGTCCCGCCTTAGGCATGAAAGCCGGCTGGGTGACCTTGGGCCAGTCACTCTCTCTCAGCCCAACTCACCTCACAGGGTTGTGGTAGTGAAAATAGGAGGAGGAAGGAGTATTAAATATGTTCCCCGCCTTGAGTTATTTGTAAAAATAGTACAGGCAGGATAAAAAATAAAATAAAAAAATAAACTTAATCTAACATTGGTTGTCATGATTGGAATGGTATTACAGTCAATCAGTTCAAAATCCCTGTTGTGTTGACTCAACAAATGGTGGTGGAACATTCCACTGTTTGTGAAAGCAATATGTCATGTTTTTGAATGGAAGAGAGAGGATCATGACAAAGATATTACAGCAGAATAAAACAATAGTGAAGCATCAATGTTGCTAGTAGCTTGTCACAGAATATCACAGAAGAGTAAAAATGACAGCCACTTCCATTTTGCAAGTAACTGACCAAAAGTTTCTCAATCCAGCTAATGACTACCTCTCTCTTCTTTCTCCAGGGTGGGAGGTGGGAACTTGATGACTTTATTGGCTTGTCCAAAAATGATAAGGCCCTGCCATCCTATGCTCTCTGGATAACTTCTCATGTATTTCCTTGCAACATAACTGATAAACACAGATATTTTTGTTTGCTGAGACAAAGTAAGGAAGGTTAGATGGATCGTTGCATTGGGAGTCAAGTGGCAGGAGAATTAAAGGCACGTTTTTATAGTCAAATTACAAGTGCTTCTCACTAATATTGACAACTAAGTAGAGCAGGGGTGGGCAACGTCCGGCCCATGGGCCATATAAGGCCCCCGAAAGCAATTGGTCTGGCCCGTGGCAGCGGGCATGGCAGGGGCATGGCGGGCGCGGTGGCAGGCATGGCAGGTGTGGCAGCAGCAGGCGAGGCAGTGGGCATGGTAGGTGCGGTGGGGGGCGCAGCAGCGGTGGGCTCAGTGGCGGACATGGCGGTGGCAGGCATGGCGGGCATGGCGGCAGTGGGCACGGCAGCGGGCATGGTGGGTTAGGTGGCGGGAGCGGCAGCAGGCATAGCAGGCGTGGCGGCAGCGGGCACGGCAGCGGGCATGGTGGGCATGGCGGCGGGCGCAGCAGTGGTGGGTGCAGCAGCGGATGTGGCAGGGCAGGCGTGATGGCGGACATGGTGGGCATGGCGGCAGCAGGCATGGCGTGCGTGGTGGCGGCGTACATGGCAGTGGTGGGCGCAGCGGCGGACATGGCAGGGGCAGGCACAGTGGCGGGCATGGTGGGCATGGCGGCAGGCATGGCGGCGGCGGGCACGGGCACTGGAGCGGGCAGGCGCGGCAGGCATGGCGCCGGGCGTGGCAGCCCCCAGTACGCGCGATTGGCTCCCACCCACAAACCCCGCCCCTTCTGCACGATTGGCTCCTGCTTGCAAACCCCACCCCCTTCCGCATGATTGGCTCCCGCCCGCAAACCCCACCCCCAGCCCTTGAGTGATGTTATAAATGTCAAAATGGCCCTTGGCATAAAAAAGGTTCCCCACCCCTGAAGTAGAGGGATAATACTTTTGTAGGATTTGGATGCATCAGACCAGCAGTTGCCCAAGAGAGCCATCCTTGCATTTTTTTAATTTGTTTGGGGGAGGGTTACTGACATTTTTATTTTATTTATTTATTTTATCTTATTTATACCCCGCCTATCCCCTCCCTAATGGAGGGCTCTAGGCGGCTTACAATCATGTAAATTCAATTATACAATCATATTATATTACCCGCGCGATTAGGGAGGGGGTGAGGGAACCGGCTCTTCAACCGCAGGTCGGACTACATGTCCCAGGAACCTTTGCTTCTGAGCCGGCTGCTGACATCCAGGAAGTTGTCGTTTTTCGGGATCCGCCATCCTCTGCCGTCCTCCGCCGCCATCCGCGGGGACCAGCTTTCTTCTTTGTCCGAGGGCGACCCTCCGAGAAGGACGCCAGCATATTGGCCCACGTGAGTGGTCCCCATTCATCTACTTGCCGGTGGCTTTCGATCAGCTGGGTGGGCTGGAGCTGGGGCTAGTGATGGGAGCTCACCCCGCCACGCGGATTCGAACTGCCGACCTTATGGTCGGCAGACTAACGGCTCAGCGGTTTAACCCACTGAGCCACCGCGCCCCACTATAATAATTTGACATAATTTGAACATGACAGAATTCTGATTTGATTCATATGGAAATGACATATGGCTGACCACTATTGAAAAAGAATTCTCTTTTTTTCCTAGAAATATATATCTGGATATAACAAAATGGCCTTTTTCTTTCAAAATGAGAATATTCCAAAGGCATTTTGATTTTAAGAAATACAATATATAGGCAGAGAGAGGCTTTTGCTTGTGTGTGTGCTTGTGTGTGTTTTATGTGCATCCATCATTTCAAAAGTCACAGCAAAATGTTGATGTTATAATGATGGCAGGGAGTGGGGTGGAAATGACACTAACTCATTCATCCATGCTTAGTTTTAGTCTTTAAAATTGTGAATAATGATCATAAGTATAGAATGAAATCCTTATTTGTATTGTCGAAGGCTTTCACGGCCGGAGTTCGATGGCTGTTGTGGGTCTTCCGGGCTGTGTGGCCGTGCTCTGGAAGTTGTGGTTCCTAACGTTTCGCCAGCTTCTGTGGCCAGCATCTTCAGAGGGCAGGAGCACAGATAGAAGATTTTGACAGAGATTTTGCTTCTATCTGTGCTCCTGCCCTCTGAAGATGCTGGCCACAGATGCTGGCGAAACGTTAGGAACCACAACTTCCAGAGCACGGCCACACAGCCCGGAAGACCCACAACAAATCCTTATTTGTTTTTTGGGGGTTTTTTGGTTTTGGTTTTTGGTTTTTCAACTGCATCTTCCAGATAGACATGGGGAAAGTGGTATTGTTTGGCAGAAGCCTTAGTCTCATCATGGCTTCTTTTGTACTGAATATTTTATAGCATATAAAACTAAAAATGTTCCATATCATAACACAGTATTTATTCTAGTTCATTTTTCACATTTTAGCTATTCCCTACTGCTAAATGTATTGAACACACTGAGAGCTGCCCAGTCTGGAAATCCTAGGCACGTTCACTAAGAAAGACATACTAGTGAATTCATTTCTGAAAGAACTTGGCAAAATAAAATCTCAAGCTCTGAGGGTTTTTGGTTTTTTTGGTTTTTTTCTTTTTCTTTTGGAGGGCGGAATTATAGGGTAGGAAAACATTTTACACACATGGTAAAGCTTAGTTCTGATGACAGCATATATGAAATCTGGGCTCACAACAATGCCAAGATGAAGAAACACAGAAGTGTATCAAGGGTTGTGTTTGCAAGAAAAGAATCAGTAACAAAGCTGAGAAATCATCTGTTCCACTTTAGATTTCAATAAATTATTGTAGAATGTGATCTGGGAATGCATTTGTGACACTTCAAATGTGCTTTTAATCTTCTGCAAAAGTGAAATCTGAGAACATAGCTCTTGCTCTTCTGTAATACCGATTTAACACTAGTTATGTCTACTGATACCAATAAAGCTGCCCCTTGTTTCCATCAGCAAATACTATACAATTCTGATAATATGTTTAATAGCATTCCCAATAGGAAGCTGATTTACAAAAGAATCCTATACAGTATCCTACCTCCAGCAGTTGAAACTAGATCTTGGCAAAATCAATGCTCTGTTGTGTTTTCTCCAGATGTTTATGAATACTTACAGTACAGTTTAGTAAGTATAGTACAGTACAGTAAGAAAAGATATTCATTTGTCATTGTAGAACTGCCTTTTGTATCTCCTATATCACCTAAAAGAATGGAATGGAAACTTTCTTTCCAGTTTTAGACAATTGTGGGCACAAAAAAGGAAAGGGGCAAGGACAGTATGTGGCTCTGAAGTCACAATTACCAACCTCTGGGCTAGAGAAAGAACAGGATCACAATTTGGAAAATAACTGACTCCCCTAAGAAGGACCTATGCAGAGATGCTGGGGCATGCAGAATTGAACTTGTCTACCCGATCCAAACATCCAGAGTAGGTCTGCTGGGAAACCCTCCTCTTAAGAAGTACATAGGGAGTGGAGTCATGACTGGCCTTTGCGGTGGAAGTTCCCCACGCTGTGACTTATGCCTCTCCCAAAGTGACATGTGGTTACAGCCTTTTTTTCATTTCACAAGCTTCTGAGAGCTATTTTATTCCAACATGCCTCTAGCTCTAATTGATTGTGGGGGTCTGTCATGGTTATTTTTTTTAATATGTAATTTGTAAATTTTATTCTTTTCATACTTTGCTGTCTTGTGCTTTCCTGTTCACCACCCTGCTTCCATTTGCAAATATTGTGAATTAATTGATTAATGAATTAATTAAGTGGGGAAGAATCGTAGCTAGAAGAAAGGCTGAGTAAGGACTTTCAACCGACAGAATTCACACTGGAAAGGGATATTTCCAGCAGCACTCCTTTCTTCAGCCTGTTAGGGGTTTTTATTACTTAGCATGTTGAATGTCCAGATGCAGATGGTAGACATAAACACTGATGCTCATTTGAAACCCTCCCAAACGTTGCCTCTTGCTGCTGGTGTGTTTCCAAATAGGGAAGCTTTAAGTGGCTGCTAATGAACTAAGACACAGTACAACTTTCCATTTAATTTTGTGTATGTTTGTGTGAGAGCAAAATTCATCCGGTGACCTTTACTGTGCCCTTTACTTGTCCCATGAGATTTCCACTTTCCAGAGGAATTGGGGTATGCGCAGAAGCAAACCAATTCTGTCCCTTATTTTTCTGAGGAGAACATTTGTCTGTGACAACTTGTTTTTATATAGCATTACAGTCAAGGAACATAGAGTTCTGGGGAAAGGCAGAACAAGGGAGACAACGAAGTCTGAATGGAGTCTTTAAAAGAGGAGAAAAACAACCATTCAGAGAAAACGAAGCTAATAAAAGTACATTCAGACAAAGCATGCACCTGTAACTGTTCTTCCAATTTTTCATATTTCATATTTGCTGTGAAAGGATTTACTCAGAGTTTAAGGCAACATGTCGTTCTTTGGACAATTTTCTTATTTGGAGTCTGTGTTCAGTAAAGTACATATGGAAGCAAAGAGGTAAGAGAGGTCAATTTATTGCCCTTGGACAGGATCTATTTAGTAAACTATTTATGACTATCTCAATAAAGCAAGTTGCTGCTTCTTTCTCAGTCAATTTAGACAGCTGCTTTTTTATTACGCTTCATGTTATCATTAAGCTACATTTCCAGCCCTGAGGCTCCATATTCAATACAAAAACAATGATACTGATCTGCCTTAGAAGGTTATTGCCAAGATCGCAGTAATTCCTGCAAAGTGCCTGAAATGTTCAAAAGCTCCGGAGTTCACACACTGCACTAACCCTTGGTTTCTTTAATCATTGTCGATCAACCACAATTATAAACCACAATGGCTGGGTTTGTGCACAACACTAAACCAAACCTAAAGAAAATACTTTATAGCAAAGCCTTCATGATACTTAGACATCCTTTACAAGCCACAGTGATGTTAAGTGGGTCATGATGTTATTATGCAAATGATGTGAATTATAATTCACATCGTTTGGGGATGTCACTTGCCCATGGACGTTATCAACTGTTTGCAGGAGCAGAAACCACAAGCCTGGCTGGTACAGAAGGTAACTACCCTCAGCAAGCTTTGCTAAGGTTGGAGAAAGGTCACAAGAAAGTCTGCTTTATATCCTTTAGTAGCACTAAAGAAATATTTGACTTCTATAGGAAATTCCTAGGAGGAATGGCCCAAATTTGAATTATTCATTCCAGTCACCATTAAATTATTATTATTTATAATTTATTCAAATTTATTGGCCACCCATTTCCAGTGGACTCTGGGCAGTGCACAAAACTAGACTTTTTATTGTCTCTTTGGAATGGTGTGTACATGTGATCTATTTATTTATTTAGGGAGAATTTTGTGCTCCTCTTGTGTTTGCCATCATCAAAGGAGTGCACTTAGAGCAAAGGCACACTTGAATCTACTACTTAAATTAAAAACTCATAGATACCCAGTATCCTTAGCCCCGATAATTAAAGTATATAAAGCCAAGGTTACTCCTATGCTTTTATATGCAGCAGAAGTTTGGGGTTTAAATCCCACTTCATTAATAGAACAATCACAATCCCAGCATTCTGGGTGTAGATAAAAGGACTTCAGCTGCTGCAGTTAGAGCCTAATTGGGAATTTACACAATCTACTCACAGTCTAAAATTAGAGTATATAATTATTGGTGTAAAATCAATGAAATGGAGACTGATAGATTGCCAAGACTGTCTATTAGAACAGATAAAATCCCAACTACAGACCTCCTGGATTATTCAACTGACAAATCATATAAGGAGCTGTGGTCTCCCCGTCTCCTGTGCTTCCGGAGATCAAGGTAAAAGGAGTGCCGCACAAGGAATTTTGGATATAGAAGCGCAAAAAGACATTGCCGCCCTTAGTAAGGTTGGCAACTTGAAATGGCTGAGCAGATATAAACACACTTTTCAAACTGCCAACTATTTAAAAATACAAATGTCAAAACATCTCAGGGAGGTTTTTACCCAAGCTAGATTTGAGCAGCTTGATACAATGGTCAGATATGGGAGATTTAACAGCATCCCTTATAATGAACGCATTTGTATATGCGGAGCGCCCGAAATAGAGGATATAGCACATATATTATTCGATTGTGATTTGTACAAGAAGGTAAGAGATTTACATCTTGGTCCATATATTAAACAAACGACCCACGTATTTCATGTGTGGCCAAGACCCAAAAATAACATATAACACAGCTCTGTACTTAAGTAAATCAATACGCTTGAGATCTGAATATGTGGGGTTGATCGCAGTAAATTGCAGGGGTGACACGGAAATATGACTTGTATTTTCACTAATATGTATATTTATCCACTGTATTGTTATCTACCCCTTACTTAATTTGTCTTTTATATTAATTTTACTCAGAGTTTTATTAATATTCAGTGTTTAATTTTGTATTTTGATATGGCCTAAGGGCTAATCAATAAACATTGATTGATTGATTGATTGATTGATTGTGTACCTGTGTCATTTTTCTCCCCAATCATCAATTCATAGATGCTACTGTTTTGGATACTGTTGGAAAAATAACTGAAGTTCAGTTACATTTCAGGAATAGAACCAGTGTTGCCTCCATATAATTCTGGCAAATGTTACAACTCAATAATTTAAATTATAATCAGAGTAGAAGTGGCAACACCTTGCTGAGCTTGAGGATCTCAAAAAAATAAGCAAGGTCAAACCTGGTTAGTACTGGAATGGGAGACCACCAAGAAACACTTGGGCTATAGACTAGACTGGGAAGTTTAAAAAAAGAGGAGGAAGTGATGACATATTGCACCCATGTTTTTATCAAGAAAATAACGTAGTCATTTCCATGTAGTCACAAAGCGTCTAGCTCAATTCATAATCATGGACAGATTGTGTAACTGCAGAACACCATTGAGCTACAGTACCTTCAGCAGTCCGGTTCCCTCCAGATGTGTTAGGTCTAGAATTCAAGTAGAAGAACAGCCCTGTTGGTTTATCATCCTAGGACTGACAACTCAACCCATCTGGAAGGGACTAAAATGGAGAAGTCTAAGCTACGTCCTCTTTCCTGTATATGCCCTTTCAGCAGTGAACAAGGCTTCCATCAGTGAACTGCTATAGCCTTTAGCTGCTCTTCCTTCCTCTTTATCAATAATAAATAACTACCCATTTTATAACCCATTTTTCAAACAAATTAACTGCATGGAAGTCCAAATGACAGCTCTCATTGCAAACACTTTATGTTCTCTTTTTAGATGAAACACATAGATGAGTCATGTCTAAATGTCTATTTCCACTTTGAAAATTATGCAGGTGTATTGCTTTTTTGAGGTGATGATTAACATTGGTGCCCAATTAGTGTCCATGAAAGCTGAGTGTTCACCACCTACAGAGTCTCCATAAATCATCAGATTAACCCTTCAATAAACAGGGGGTATACGGTTTTGCTTTCAGGTAGCAAGATCCATGTATTTAAAAACTTGGACATTAAACATTAGAAAAATCATCATCTAGCCATATCGTTGTCAATTGATAAGTTGATTTTTTTAAAAAAATAAGAATTCTTAAGTTGCAAAATACATGCTCAGATTTTTTTTAAAAAAACATTCAACAGATCCATGGAGGATAAAGCTATAAGTGCTTACCAGTAAGGATGGCTATACAGTATATTACTAAGGCAAAATGCACAAGCTGGGGGTGGGGGCGGGGGAGTAATTCATTCCAGCAAATATAAAGATGAGTAAAATGAACATATGTGTAACTTTAAAATTCCCATGAATGTGTCCATACACATTTTCTGGAAGACAGAATTAAGGCACATTCCTGAAAATGTTCTGTTTCTACCACTCTGTCACCTAACATATGTTATCAAAAAATTAGATTAGTTAAGAGTTTTATGTATCTCTTTCCTGCCATATGGTGGCCATCCCAATTTTTGCAGACCAGAATAGGGATACTGAATAAAGACTAAAGCCTGGACGGACAGGAGCCTGCAGATGTAGCGAGGAGTGTCAGGAAGTGCCAAAAAAGTCAAGGTGCTGGTTACAATCCTATGACCAAAGCCCCACCTCTTTGTGAGCAGTGCTCATGCAAATACCATGGGGGCAGGGCTTGATTTTTTTGACCCCTCCCCAGGTATGCCACTGTCTCTTGTATTACTTGGCTCCAAGCTCATCGAGGAAGGGATGGGCAACCAATAAGCCACAGCTCTCACAGGGGCATTTTATTCTTTCCAACTCAATGGAATTTTAGAAAAAAGCACATAAAGAGTTTCAGGTGTTTATCAGTTGGTCCATCTGTGTGATAACTCTCTGAAAACTGACAGAACAAGAGCAACTTTGGTGTGGGAGAAGTTAGCAACAGAAATGGTCTTGACCGGGCTGGGTAGTTTGGAGAAAATTAATGTCCCTGGCTTAAGGCTTTGACAGATAAAACCAGCACTTTAAATTGGGTCCAGAAACCAAGAAGGACCCAATTCTAAATGGCTTGGAATTGGTGATACTGTATGTTCTAAAGACTCAGCTCTACTAGTATTTGTACAGTTGCATTTTTTTTTATCAGTTGAAGTTTTGGAATGTACATAGAGTACATTATAGTAATCCATCCTGGATTTAACTAAGGCACATGTCACAGTGGTGAGTTCATTATATTCTGCTATTCCCTCTCCCTCCTCTTTTCCCTGTATTATCTTTTTCCTCTTTTATTTTTATTTTCTCTTTACTTTTTAAAAAATACTCCCAGATATGCATAATATTAATATTAATAGCATATTGTTAATATACATAATAGTATATTATGTATAAATATATATTGTGTACAAATGTAGATACAAGTACAAATTGTAATGTACATAGTACAATGTTTCAAATTCTGGAGTCAGCAGCATGAAGATTGAGGCAATGAAGGAACTGGGAAGTCTGTAACCTCAGCAAATTTTTGAAAAATACTAAAAATTACATTCTGAAATAAACATATTTTTTTAACTGCAACTAACATGCAAGCAAAACAAGTGAGCATGAAGATTCTGATCATTATATCTGGGAGCTGTGGCTTCCATGTAGATTTGGGAATGGGAAGACACTGTTTTGTTATCAGTGTTATGTGTTCGGATAACCTATGACAACACCATGACATCACGACGTTATAATATCATGGTTATGTCATCACCATCATCTCTAAACTGGCCATGACTAGTGCTCTCTCAGGAGGTGGGGGTGGGTGGGGTCCTGGTGTTAATCCATTCTTTGTGTTTTCATTCTCTTCCTCTAATTCCTCTCTATATATTTATATTTATATGTATATTGTATCATATTAGTGATATGTTATTTTTATTATTTGTAAACCACCCAGAGTCGTCGTATATAAGTTGGGTGGTGGCGAAGTTCAATAAATAAATAAATAAATAATTTGGGCAAGTCTTGGATACAGCTGCTCTTGAAGTGGCAGAGTGGCAGAATGTCTTCAGGTATGTGTATTGAAGTACACAATTGTTCTCCCTGGTTGTAGTCCTATATCCATTTGGTGGGAAGAAGCCCTATTGAACTCAACAAGATTTATTTACATGGACAGAACTATGCTTTAAGCCATTTATACTAGTCCAAAAGAAAAATAGAAGAGTTTTTCTAAGCCCTCACATTTTAATCTACCGTATGTGCATTTAAACTTATAAAAATACTGATACTAGCAGATGAGTAGTTTTCCACTTTCCTTTCCATTTAACCTAGTAATTAAACCAGATCCCTTCATGAAGTAGTTCACAGTCAGTAAAACTCACAACATAAAATTCTGCAACTTTTTGCTGCCCTTTCCTTAAGGACCCACTAACATGCAGGACGGATTCATACATTAATTAAAATCCTTGTTTCAAATATACAAAAGGACTTGTATATTAAAATAAAAATATGGCATAGAATAACACTACAGTGATGAAGTAGGAAGCACTTGGATTATCTTGTCTGGGCTCAGAGCTAGGCCTAGTTAAGGCTTTGATGGGAGACCATCACAGAATACCAAACCTGTGGGCTAAACCAGGACATTAATAAAATATCTCAGAAGAAGGCAGTGCAACTACTAAGGCTGCATAGATGTGTCCATGAAGTCACCAGGAGTCAAGCCCCACTCAAAGGAGACTTTACCTTAACAAACAAGAATTATCAAAGAGGCACTTTGCTTCGTTTGTGAGACTCCTCTTTGAAGTACTTCTAGGAAATGAAGAAGAATCGTGCTTCTAAATAGCAGAGCAGCCAATTCATTCAACTGGAAAAGCAGATCCTTAACCAAAGCAGAGGAACACACCTCCGCAAGTTATTTCACTAGGTCAAAGCAGGGCATCAAGTAGATAACTGGCTATCTGCACAATTGTGATTTTTTTCTTATTTGCTAAAAGTGAACAAAAGAAGTAACTGGTCATGTAACAGAAGAGAAAATTAAACATGTTTAATACCACTGAGAGCATTTGTTTGTTTGTTTGTTTGGCTAAATGATGTGCCAATTGAAATGAACTCTAAGCAGTTAACAGAAATACAATACAGTAACAGGGTTAAAACATAAATCAAACAAAACCCACATCATAAAAAAAAAGTCCAAATGCCAAGAACAGCCCAGTCCAGTTCAGGTCCATTTCACATGTGTAACCCCAAAAACTTACTGAAAATTAAGTAAATATTTGAGAACTTTTTGAATAGAAAAGAATTTAAACTATTTTAAGTAAAGTAATATGTCCAACTGTGTCATAGAACTTAGTCTGTAATATGTTTAGAATTGCAGCCTTAATTCTATTGTCGTTTGTGGTTTTTTAGCATAAAAATTAGAAGAAATTAACTCATTAATTTTTAGAGATGGCTGACATCTTAATTTTATACAAATCTAATCATTTCAAGTTCCATCTAGCGGGGTCCAGGAGGCGTGCCTTCTCTGCGATAGCACCCGCCTTGTGGAATATCTTGCCCCCTGAGGTGAGACGGCCTTCAGGAAGTCTTTAAAGACCTGGTTCTGCCACCTTGCCTGGAACAAAGGAAATAATAGTTCCTCCTGGGGGTGGTTAGCTTAGTAATATCCTCCTTTTAAGAACACACCATCTCTTGGATTTTTTATTTATTTTATAGTAGATTTTAGATGTATAGGTTTTTAACTTTTTATAATATGATTGTAAACTGCCCAAAGTCTACCATGGTGGAGATGGGCGGTGATAAATCCAAATAATAAATAAAAATAATAAAATAAATTGGATTGCATGCACAAACCAAAATGTCCATATTTCAGAATTCAACTATTTATTTTTCCTCTAAAATATACAAAATGAACATATCATGGAAAGTTATTTATAAATGTACAAATATTAGAGGGAAATGAACACAAATCATATTATATATACTTTTTTTAAAAAAAATGGTCCTAAAATGTGTAAAAATGGCTACATGAAGAGAACTACACATAATCATATATACAGATATTTGACTAAACTTTTCTTGCTGAATTTTCAGACAGATGGACAAGTCTACTGAAACAAATCTATGATTGGGAAAATGAAAAACTAGGTGAACTTAAAATTAAAATGATGGTTCTGCTCACTCCTTAAATGAAGGGATTAATTAAATTAGGACTGGTTTAAAAGTGGAATTTGCTAAAACAAAAACATAAACTTTTATTCTATGTCCTACTCCATTGGAATATACTATTCAATCCTAGCATACTATAGTGCCAGGCAGAAGTTCTGCAAATACGCCTATAGATTAGCACAATGGTTAAACATTAAGTAAGTATAAGTATATTCCTTAGATGAATAATTGTTTTATAATTAAGTAGATTCAGTTAGAATACAGTGATCAGACATTTTTTCTGAGAAAAAGCTATGTATATGATCCTGAACTATTCTGCAATACATTGGATTAAGTCTTCTTTTTTTCTATAGAATTTTCTTCACTCTTGAGACACAGTTGAAACAATTTTACGAGTTACATTTCAGTTCCTAGTATCTGGTTTCAGTCACGTAACTCTGAGACAGATGGTATTCATTATGTTATTCAGGAAATATTAATGAATGGGACAGTCTTACCAAAAGAAAAGCCACAATGCCTTGTAGCATCACATGCTTGTTCTATATAGTAATTGCAGGTTCATTCTCTGAATGCCTGTCCTGATGTAGCCAAGGTGGCATCATTCAAACATAAGAGGGAGGTCTCAGAGGTCTTGGGAAAAGTCCAGCCTTTACAAACTTATGCCCAAACCTTTAAGGGGGAAAGGAGAAAGGACCAAACCAGCAAGGAGTTAGCATGTTCAGAGGGCTCCGATTGATTGCTGAAGAAACAGGGAAATTGGGAAGAAGAAAGAAACAATTGAAGAGAGCATCCTGGAAGAAGAATGGCTGGCTGGCTGGAATCCTCAACTGGAATACTTCATTTGTAAGTGTTGCAGGTCCCACTTATATTAGTGAAGGATGCAATATTAAATAATCAGAGTGCCTAAGGAAAAAATATTTTTATACCTACTTTTTAAATATTTCTTATCACTTTTTGATGGATCTCCTAAAAGCACTATGGGACCTAAGTATGAAACTTTATTGAAAACAATAAAGCTCTACACAGCCCTATCACTACTGCCAAACTGTCTGGAGTTTTTCCAGAGTTGACACCTAACACATCTGTATTGTACTAGGTTAGAGATGCTAGAGGCCACTTTCTGTGTAGCCAAGATCCTAGCCCCCATTTCCATGTCTTATGCTATTTGTCTTTTCCACATCTGCCATTTCTTTCCCAATTCTCTAGAAGAATATGGGGAGATGCTGCTTGAGTGAGTGTCATAACACTTGCAATGTATTACAGGTAGTCCTCATTTAACAGTGCTAATTGGGACCAGAAACTCTGTCATAAAGTGATGTGATTGTAAGCTGAAAAACCATGTGACCATGCCACTTAGTGACGGCAGTTCCAGCAGTCCCAGTTGCTGTTGTTAAGCGAGGACCATGCAGGTTGTTAAGCAAGGACCTCATGTGACCACAACTTCTGACTTCCTGCCAGCTTCCCCACTGACTTTGCTTCTGGGAAGCCGGCAGGGAAGGTCACAAATTGCGATCACATGACCATGAGGACACTGTGCCTGCTGAAAGTATGAGGTCCAGTCATAACTACCACTCGTTCAGCGCCATCACAAGTTTGCTGGTCACTGAATGAGTGGTTGTTAAACAAGGACCAATGGTATATGCAATTTTTAATCATAAGGCCCCTTTGGGGGCAATCAGGGCAATTTCCCCAGATCCTATACAAAGTTACATTCAGTATTTGAAAGGATCATATTGATATAGACTTTCCATTTCAGACAGTAAAACTAACTACTTAAAATATAAACCCCAAGAATCCTTTCAATACTTTGATTTTTTCCACCTCCTACTATGTAATCCCAATGACCGACCTCATAGACACCATCATATAGCTTTCATGGCAAGAAACTGGAAGCGATTTGCCATGGCCTTCTTCGGGAGTATTTTTTTTCACTTCCAAATCTAGCCTACAGTCCTGGTATTTCATGCAATACTAAAAAAAATTACCATTCTCTCCTCTTAGAATATTTTTAAAAAACAACCCTCAAGTCACCCTATTGACATTACAGTACAAGGACAGTGGATATGTCCCTTGCAAACATTTTATAAGTCCCAAAGGATGTCTTGTTGGCTGCTTCACCCATTTCAGAACCTCATTCCCACTACTTCAGTACTTAATTTCATCTGAAGCAAATAAGCAAATAAAAGAGATACAACAACATATAGATTCATTCAGTTGAGAAAATGCACAAGTTTGAACATGCAGGTATTTCCTGTTTTGTAATATAAAAAATATGACTTACAAGAAAACAATCAACACACTGTCCTGTCCTGTACTTGGTACATTTCCAAATGAATGTCTTGTACTTTGTACTTTTAAATATTGAAATTGAGTGAGCCCCTGAGATTCATACACTCTTTGCATAATACTGTAAATCTATCATGGATATTTATAAATCCCTAGACAGTCTATTTCTTCTGACAATCTTCCTTAGAAACAGTTTGTATTTCACTCATTCAAAGGATTGTGTGTGTGTGAGTGTGTAAGTTTCCCTGTCACAGCTGAGCTAAGCTTACAGGAAGAAAATTCAACCCAGGAAAACAGCATTCTTCAGTTCTGGTTAAAAAAAATAGCCCGTTGTGGAAGAGATGTAGTTTTTCCATATCCTTCTTTTGGCACTCCATTCATGTCTTCTATCTGTCCGAGATAGAAGATATTAGAGTTTGACTCAGCCTGGCTCAGATTTAAGCAAAAGAATTTGAATAACCTAAACACATACTGAGTGAACGGAGGTCCTGCACCCGCATCTGTCTTTGCTGCAGGTATTCAATTGGTATGTTCCTAAGTGGTACCACAGAGGTATCTCATCATTTTTTCCAGAGCATGATCTCAGCAGTCCAGCTTTCTTGGGAAATATTCTATTTTAAAAAATAACCACTGCCAAAATAGAGTGGAGTTTCTAATTTGTAATTAATTCAGATACTTCTGACTGGATTCCTCCTGCTATGTGGCAGAACAATGTGGCAGACAATGCCTTGGTTTCTGACTGGGACTTGCAGTTTATTCTAAACCTGGCTTATGTCAGCATCAGACTTTCGTGTAATCTATCTATCTATGGGGAGTGCCAAGCTTCTAGGAATTCTCTAGCATTTTTGGATTTGGCCTGGTCTAATATGCTCACAGTTTCCCAGTTGAAAGTATGGTTAAGTCTGTCCATGTGTTGTGAGATTAAGGAGTTTTCATCATGTCTTCTGACTGCTAGTTGGTGTTCGTGGATGCGTTCTGCTAGTCTTCTGCCAGTCTGTCCTACATAGTGGCTGTTACAGTCCTTACAAGAATTCCTAGAAGCTTGGCACTCAGACAAAGCAGCCATCAACAGACACATAGAGGCTAACAACATTTACATACCATTCATAAGAGACAATAGAATAGCCAGAAGACCAGAACACCCCTGGGCCAGCAATCAACAACAAGATATGCATAGATTAACAGCAAGATTAGCAGCAGAGGAGCAATCAAACAACACAATAGACCTTAATCAAGGAACTATTAACTCAGTCAATCACCCAAACAGCATACAACAGCCCAATCAAGGAACTACCAAGGAGAGTACAAGACCCCCACCAACACAGGCAGGACAAGCCAGGTTATATAAACAGACAGCAAGTTCCACTCCCTTTTCGCACTGAAGATGTTGCCTAGCCTGGCAATGAAACGTCTGCATGAAAACAACAAGGCTCAGAGAGCACCAAAGACTCCCCAGTTCAACCCTGAGCTACAAATATTCTCTTCGATTGCTATCTATCTATCTATCTATCTATCTATCTATCTATCTATCTATCTAATTTTGAAAGAACTAATGGATGAGTATATATTCACAATTTTCCTTAACTTAAACAATGTTACATGTAATTTTCCTTTCTTTATTTTATTGGCTTCTGAAAAGGATTGAAAGTGGTTTGTTTTCTGTATCTGCCTTTGTTACAGTCAGATGGAATGGCTGATGGGTGATAATTAGAGAACAGGCAAAGCCTTCCTGGTGGATCCAAGCTGTGCAATTGCAATTGCTGTTGGTTGCAATTTTATTGGGGAGAAGAAAAAATCTTTGCCTAACAAAGTATAGATACAGGAAGGCAAAGATTAAGTTCTCCTACATGTTCCCTCCAGCCTCCAGTGAGTGGCAGCTCTTAGCTGGCCTTGTCTGATCTCCAAAAGCTATGTAGGGTCAGATTTCAATAGTACTTAGATGAGAGAACACTAGCAACCCCAGGGCTGTACTCTGGACCTGGAGGTTGATAAAAATATCCTGGTAGAAGATAATGGCTAACCACTTCTGTATTGTTGCCAAGAAAAGTACATGGGCATGGAACCTGACAAGAACAACTTTACCTTGTCTTCTCCCTTTACATTAGTATTGTGCCATTAGGAATCAAAATACAGACCAAATCCTCCATACTTAGTTCTGAGTTAGAAAACAGCATTGTTATAGCTAGTGTGAAAGATAATGTATAGTTTTGGTGTAAGAATGCCCATCTAGGATACTAACATTTACTATCCCAAAAGCTTTGAATGTATCCTCCCTAAGCCTTCTAAAAGTGGTAATCGAACTACAATTTTGACATGATAGTGGCAGATTATGAAAATTATTAAATACATGAAACAATATTCAATAGGATATGTAAATTAAAGTCATTTAATTTTTATCCTGGCCATACTCTTAATTGGAGTGCAATCCTTGGCAGACCATTCAGAGAACATAGCCTAGCCTAAATGCATAAGAGTTGCCTGAAAAGGAAGGGAAAAAAGAAGGGAAAAATAACAGTATCTCAGCTTGATTAACTATGTGGAATTTTAAAAATGAAGAATCATAGGAAATTATGGAATTTTTCAGCTTTAGATATTCACCCCCGAGTTCAATAAACATAGTTTGTCCAAATGGCTAAGAGGATGTTGATAACCCTGAGTTCTAATCAGTGAAGCAGAGGCTTATTCTAATCTTGTTTATATTTTACACAGTTATGTTGTACAGCATGGAAAGGAGACCAGTTACTATACTATACTTTGGAAGGGATGTGCTTGCATAAAAATAAAAAGGCAGGAACCCTTTCTTTGTATCATTTCTATATTGCTATTTATTTTTATAATTGTATTATTGCTGATGCTGCTACTGTTGCTACAAAAAAAAAAAGATCTTTGTCTTAAGGAATAGAAGAATCAAATAACTGTGGTAAAGCTTTCATAGGCAAATGTGTATTATACTTACGCTGAGCTCCAGGACAGTTAGAGTTCAGCCATGCTTGATGATACCTTGTGAAAAGCAGGATAAACTAAGGGAACGCTTCTCAATCTCAGCACAAATTGCATGAACTCAGATGTAAACACACACACAAGCACGCACACAAGCATGTGACTGCAAACCAGTATTCCATGTGAAGGAGCATCCACTGTTGGGTCAGTGGAGAAATGACCATTATGAGAGATAGTTATGTCTAGGAAATATGTGACAAAGGTCTCAGTAAATTAAAGAACAATATTTAACACATGTACACACACAGGCAGACACAGAAGCAAATACTGTGGAATTGGATATGCTGCTCATTTGCTCAGAGAAGTCAGAAGGAAAAGAGAAGGACTCAGTAAATTATATAGTAAATATTCAGCAAAGTTGACAAATAACGACAAATTATTTCCATTGAAAGTAATGAACTAAAAGTTACAAGGTGAAAACCCTGGAAACTCCATTTACTGAATCAGTCTATCTGCCTAACATTGCTGACATGATTGGTCACTAGGTTTTTGCAGCTGCAAATACTGACAAGCAGAAGCTCTTCAGTTTTCAAGAAGGATATATCTAGTCCTATGTAAAGTTGCCAGAGATTTACCTTGGGACTTTTACATTCACAGCATGTGCTCTCCAACTCATCTTTAGCCCTTTCCGTGGCAGGATTAAAAGTAAACATGCTCCCCTTTTCATCCATGACCCTCTACATGGAGACTTGCCTGGAACAGTTGCAAATATAAAGCTCCCAGCTTCTAAGAGAGAAGGGCTAGAACCTCAGCTAAGCAGCCACACTGCTGTCCCCAAGCCACTGTTGCCTGAGACACCTATTTCATTCTGAATAATGATAGGGTTAGCCTTGACCCCACCTCATTTTCCATGACTCAATATATCTCACTGCTCCTTTGTGTCCAACAGTTTCATGGTTTTCTTTGAAGTGAAAGATTACAATGAACTCTTGTCTTTTCTGTTAAATTAAATATTTATGTTGCATTGTTATAATATATTGCATAAGCAAATCACTTGCTCTGGCAGATGCTGAGGTGTGCTTGGCTGTTCTCCATGGATACCTCACAGACAAAACTATTATGTACCCTTATGAAAAAAGCAATAAGTACCAACAGAAATGGGTTTGGAGGCAACCAAGCATCAAGCATGAAGGCAACTGGGCAGGATGCTAATTTGCTACTTTAAAATCTTAGAAAAACTGTGTATGTGTGTGTGTATGTATAGAGAGATAGAGATAGAGATGATAGACATATACATATACTGTACATATAGGTATACATATACATATACACACATAAAAATACAGATGCACACACGCTCACAAACACACAGAGTTTACTGTATATTACATATACTGCAGCACACATGGTCAAAGAATTTTCATAGGGCAATGTTTGCATACTGAAGCACAGAACAAGAGGAAACAAAATGAAGATAGAAATCATCAACATCCTTTTCACTGTGCATTGGTTTCATCTAGGAGAAAGAGAAGCACCTTATTGAAAAGTCAGGTAAATGAAAATATAAGCAGATCACTCCCTTTTAATTTTCTTTTACCTGACCTTTCAATATAGTCCTTCTCTTTCTCCTAGATGTTTTCCATCCTTTATTTTTCTGATATTTCCCTCTCCTTTGTTGTGTTTATTTATTGATTATTGTCTTATTGCTGAAAATACCAGAGAAAGAAAAGAGGGACATAACCTATTTTTCTTCGTACAGCAGGTACATACTGTACATACCTCATCTGCAAATGCTAAACCTTACAAACCTAATCACCTGCTTTATATAAGTCAAGTCATTTTACTATCTAGCCAGACAGCTGTGATTTATAGACAACTGCAGGCTGTCGTACAGATATACATACATCACAGCAGCCATTCTCCATTTTCTTGGCCTGCCTGAAGATGTTAGGAATCTTCTGTACACAAACCATGCATGCTATCACTAAGCTTTGTCATTCCCAATAATATGTTTATGTTTTTGCCATATTCACAGATAATTACTAAGCTGCTCATGCTTCAAAAATAATTCAGAAAAAGTGCTTTGGATCTCAAGTGAGCTCAGCACCTTTCTGCTATTCATTAAAGATCTTGACTACCAGACCTGGGCAGTCAAGATCCAGATTTATTAGAATTTTGACTAAAGCAGCCTATCCTATTTCAGGCTTCCAATGAGCCTAAAAAGTTGTTGGGAGTGCTTTAAGAAATCTACTTATTAAAGTTAGTGCAGAATTTAAAGCAGCTTGCATGGAAGCCAGAAAAGGGGCAGACTGCTTTATTGAATAGCAGAGATGAGTTCAGCTCATGTGTAGTCCAAAGCACTTTTTCTGAATTATTTTCACAGCATGCACAGCCTACTATTTGGGGGGCATAACTGAGCTACATAAATCCAGATGCCCGATAGATGGCAAATAAGAACCAGCATTTTCTACATCTATTTGCTACCATCTAGTGGTTGTCTGCAGTTCTGCAGACTAGATTTGGTAAAAGGTAAAGGTAAAGGTTCCCCGTGCACATTTGTGCAGTCGTGTCCGACTCTAGGGGCCGGTGCTCATCTCCGTTTGTTAGCCGAAGAGCCAGCGTTGTCCGAAGACGCTTCCACGGTCATGTGGCCGCATGACACGTGCGGAACGCTGTTACCTTCCCACCAAAGTGGTACCTATTAATCTCTCACTCGCTGGATCATCACCTTGTTGTGGTGAGTGGGCTTGTGTGTTCTCAATTAAACCTGTGAGCGAAGCCGTCGGGAGTCATGTACTCCTGGTAGGGTCACCCATGGCGGTAAGGTCCAGGGGGAGGAACCAGAGAAAGAACGATCCAAGAAAGTCCTCAACGGCAGAACAGGCGGAAGATAACAAGGTGTATTGTTACAATGGCTGCGAAGGCGGATGAAGGCTGCAGCAGACGAAAGGTCACCAATCATCATGGTATCCATGCCATTGGATTAGAGCCTTTTTTGTGAAGGTTGTGTGCTGATCGTTGTGCACCGATCTCCACACATAAAACAAATTCACGCACAGGAGTCTTCCAACCACACCAAACCCAAAACAACCAAAAGTCCCATGGCGATTGATGAATGGCAACGGGGGCAGGACTGTGAAATCCGGAAGCTCCTAGTCATGAACCAGCACATGGGCAGTGGATACGGATTCAGTCGCCCTGACTCAAGGATCAAGGCAGTTGAGTAGTTCGGCAGCTGTATCCACGACTGAGCAGCCCTATGTAGGATCCACTCTGCTCACCCAATATGGGGAGGGGGCTAGAAAAGGTGCCCTAAACATAGTCTGCCTCATTTTCTCCCTGACTGGATTACCGCGACCAGTGGGGTCACCATCTAGCGGTCATAAAAAACACATGAATTTTGGAACATGGAATATACGGACACTGCAAGACAATATGGATAGTGAACGACCTGAACGTAGGACTGCCATTATTGCAAGGGAGCTGAGACGTTTTAATATTGATATAGCAGCACTCCAAGAAACTCGAAGAGCAGGAGAAGGACAGTTGAAGGAAGAAAAAGGAGATTATACCTTCTTTTGGAAAGGACTGCCTGAACAAGAACGACGAATACACGGGGTAGGCTTTGCTATCAAAAACGACCTTGTGAGAGATGAGCTTGCAGTACCCCCTAGTTTGGAGGAAGTCAGTAAAGCCACTAAACAAATGAAAAATAACAAAGCTAGTGGACCTGATGGGATTCCTGCTGAAGTCTTTAAAGAAGGTGGGCCTGAACTTACACAACAACTTCATAAGCTCATCAAAAAAATCTGGATGAGGGAGGAGATTCCAGCAGACTTTAGAGATGCCATAATTATCACTCTCTTTAAAAAGGGTGATAGAACAGACTGTGGAAACTATCGAGGCATCTCCCTTCTAGCCACAGCAGGCAAAATCCTGGCAAAGATCATCGCAAACCGTCTCCTATCTGTATCAGAAGACATCCTCCCTGAAACGCAAAATGGCTTCCGCCCTTCCAGGGGAACAGTGGATATGATCTTCACTGCACGACAGCTTCAAGAAAAATGCAAGGAGCAAAACCGCCCTCTGTACATGGCGTTTATTTATCTGACTAAAGCTTTTGATACTGTAAATCATACCGCTCTCTGGACCATCCTTCTGAAAATCGGATGCCCTGATAAATTTGTGAACATCTTGCGGTTACTCCATGACGACATGATGGCAACAATCCTGAATAACAATGGCTCTCAAAGCGATCCATTTAAAGTGGAATCCGGCGTTAAACAGGGATGTGTTATTGCTCCAACCTTACTTGCTATCTTCATCGCTATGATTATACACCTTGTTGAAGAGAAAGTTCCTACTGGTGTAGAAATTATATATCAAACAGATGGAAAACTTTTTAATCTTAGTAGGCTAAAAGCAAAAAATAAGGTAATTACAACTTCTGTTATAGAACTTCGATATGCTGATGATAACGTAGTCTGTGCACACTCATATGCAGAAGCATATGAAAAGCTCGGCCTCTCGATTAACATTAAAAAAACCAAAGTGCTTTACCAGCAAGTTTGAACCAATCCCTCCGCAGCACCATCAATCCAGCTTAAAGGTGTGTCACTAGAAAATGTCGACCACTTTTCTTATCTGGGCAGCCATCTATCTACAAAAGCTGACATCGACGCTGAAATTCAGCATCGCCTGAGCTCTGCGAGTGTAGCTTTCTCCCGAATGAAGCGTAGAGTGTTTGAGGATCGGGACATTCGCAGGGAGACCAAAATGCTTGTTTACAAAGCCATTGTACTACCAACCCTTCTGTACGCCTGTGAAACATGGACCCTCTACAAACGCCACCTCCAACTTCTTGAAAGATTCCATCAACGCTGCCTCCGAAAAATTCTGCAAATTACTTGGGAAGATAGGAGGACTAATGTTAGCGTATTAGAAGAAGCTAAAACCACCAGCATTGAAACAATGATCATCCAACATCAACTTCGCTGGACCGGTCATGTTGTTCGAATGCCTGACCATCGTCTTCCAAAGCAGCTTCTTTACTCCCAACTTAAGAATGGAAAACGAAATATTGGTGGACAGCAAAAGAGATTCAAAGATACTCTCAAAGCTAATTTAAAAAAATGTAATATCAGCATTGAGAACTGGGAAGCCCTAACACATGAGTGTTTCAATTGGAGGTCAGCCTTTATTAATGGTGCTATGGACTTTGAAGAAGCACGAGTACAGGGCGAAAGGGAGAAAAGAGTTAAAAGGAAGGCATGTCAGGCAAACCCTCATCATGACCGTCTCCCACCCGGAAACCTATGCCCTCATTGTGGGAGGTTGTGCGGATCCAGAATTGGCCTTTATAGCCACTTACGGATCCACTGTTAAAATTTTACCTTTGGAAGACAATCTTACTCGGCTACGAGTGATCGCCAATGATGATGATGATGATGATGCCCTATTAATCTACTTGCATTTGCATGCTAATTACTTTACATCTTAAAATAAGAAGGAATCCAGTGGGTAAGGAAGGGCAAAAAGTTATTGTTAGTAGGATTCTGGCACTTTATCTGTATACTGTTTTCTTCTTTGCTGTTTCTTCTGGAAAAAGAGAAAGACTGTGTACTTATATGTCTCTGTAAAAAATGTTTTATATATCTAATGGAGTAAAGTTAGTATATTTAAATGGAGGGTCATTTTCCTCAATGGAGTTTTATATTTAAAATAAACACTCCCTTGAGTAGAACTTGACTTGTGGTTTTCTTGGCAATGAAATGGAAGTGAATTCCTTCTTCTGGGATATTTTTTCAGAATATTTTGTAGTTTGTAAATTGTCCTAATTTTGTTTCCTTCCTTCTCGCTCCCTTCAAGCACACCTATTGAAATAAATGGCATTTCAGTGTCCTCTTGATTTCAATCTCTACTCTAAATCTAAATATAAGCCTGACTTCAACCCAGTACACATTTTTTTAAGAAATCATTTTTTTCTTCTTAATACAGTGTTTATTAAGCCCTGCAAGGCTGGCAAGCCCAGGAAACAAGAGCCATGTGGTCCTCTGGAAAGATCTTTATTGCTAGGAGGATAATATAACAGAATGTTTTTTTTAAATATATTTTATTGAATTTTAAGTATACATAGATAAAAGTTTGAAAAGGAAAAAGAAATATAAATACAAATCAAAAAAAGAAAAGAAGAAGTGTAGTAAAGCAAATAGAAAAAGAGAAAGATGAAACATAGAAATTAGTCAACTTCCGATTTATCTCTGGTCATAGTAATTTTAAAAATAATCTCTTACATGCTAGGTCTATATATAACATTGTAAAACATTTCCTGTCTAATATATCAATTTATATATATTTTAATCTTCAAAACCCCATATAAGCTTTGCCCCTCCTACATTTTGCAAATAGTCCGTTAATGGTTTCCACTCTTTAAGAAAGTAATAATTTGTATTTTCTTTTAATAAACATGTCAATTTATCATTTTCTGCCATGTCCATTACTTTTAACATCCAGTCCTGTATCGTAGGTATAGTCTGATTTTTCCAATTTTGTGCATATACAAGTCTTGCTGCTGTAACCATATATTGCATAATTCTTGTAAATTTCTTTCCTATTTGTTCTTCTGTTATTCCCAATAAAAATAATTCTGGTTTATATGAAACTCGAATTTGTAAAATATTTTGCATCAATGAATGCATCTGAGTCCAAAATTTCTTAGCAATCTCACAAGTCCACCACATATGATAAAATGACCCCTTTTTTTTTTTACATTTCCAACATAAGTTGGAAACATTCCCATACATTTTAGCTAATTTTTGTGGGGTCATATACCATCTATACATCATCTTATAAAAGTTTTCCTTCAAATTGTAACACAAAGTAAATTTTAATCCTTTAATCCACATATCTTCCCATTGTTGCATTTGAATATTATGACCAATATTTTTTGCCCATTTGATCATGCAGTCTTTAACTTGTTCCTCTACCATTTCACCTTTTAACAATAATTTATACATTTTATCAATTAAATGATCATCTGTCTCGCATAATTGTATCTCAAATTCCGATTTAGTTTGTTCAAATTCAAATTCTTTTTTATCTGATTTAAATTTTTCTACAAGTTGCATGTAAGAAAGCCATTGAAATGTATATCCTTCTAAAGCCAATTCTTCTTTTGATTTGATTTTATATTGTCCTTGTTCCTTTTTTAAAAAGTCTTTATAAGTCAACCATTTATCTTTAGCTCTTACTTCTGTTCTATGAAATGCTTCTTGTGTGGAAATCCATAACAGAATGTTGAAAGCCCACCAAAATCATTCTCCTGCACAACTTATACCTAGAACAGGGGTCCCCAAACTCTTCAGCTCATTGACCCCATCATGAAGTTTCAGATTGTTCATCGACCCTCAAACATTTATTATATGAAAATAATTTAATAAACACTACTTTAACTAATAATAATAATAATTAGATAGTCCCATTGACCCTTTGGGAGTCATATTGACCATTTTAGAGAACCTAGTCCTAGAGTGATGAAGATGGAGTTATGTTTAGTCTCTCTTTTTCATGGTTCCATCCTCCATGGACCCAAGAATCTCTTTTCTAACAGACTTGTTTCCTCTCTTAAATGTCTTGCTGCCTCCTCTGTGTTCTCAAAGTCTATTAAGCAATCCATCACATTACCTTCCTCTTCAGACTCTGTCCCTGCTATGGAATGCATGGAGACACCCCCTTCCCAGTCCATGAAAATGGGCCAGGACTCTTCTATGTTTAGACTCTCCTCAAGGTCAATGGATAAATCTGAAATGGAAGAACACTCCCTCTCCTGTTCAACATCTGAGTCTCAAAGAGCAGCTTGCAAGGCAAGCAGAGCAGAGCAGAACAGAGAGCAGGGAGTTCTCTTCTTCCTGGTGATCAAAATGTGGTGTGGCAGGAAGGAGTTCAGGGGATGAGTGAAATTTTCAGATGGAACTGGCAAATAATATAGGGTGTGTAAACATCTACCATTTCTTACCATAATCTTTCTGTGTCAGAGTATCCTTTCCAGTATCCTTTTCTTGGACAACTGGAGGAATGTAGAAACTTAGTGGAAAGCCATATCAAATCCGCAATGGCAATCCTGGCACTCTCTTGCCTTTGAGCATCAACTAGCCATTGATACCCAGCCTTGGCCAAAGATGAACCGTGCCTCTGTTTCTCTTGAAAAAAGTCAGAGGCTTAAGGTACCATAAATACAGAAGTCCTGAAGGGAAAATGACACAGATGATAGCCATAATTTTCTCAGAAGAGAAACATACCAATAAGAGGAATGCAGAGAGTTGTTATACACAAATTCTGCACATGGCAACTAGTCCTGTTGATATATAGTAACAGGATACATACATAGTATGTAGATGTATGTATCAATACTATTTATACATAGTAAAGCAAATATTAGTAGTAGTATGCTAATGATACTCAACTGTACCTCTCCGGCCCTGGTGACTTAAGCGATGCTGTTGATGTCCTGTCCCAGTGCCTGGATGCTGTAGGGGTCTAGATGGGGAGCAACAGGCTTCAACTCAACCCTGGCAAGATTGATTGGCTTTGGCTTTCGGACTTCACTATCTTTGCTAGCATATGGGGTGGCACTGCCCCAAACAGACCTGTGCGCATCTTGGGGGTTCTTCTGGACTCATGAGTCCTGCTCGAGGAACAGGTGGCAGCTGTGGCCAGGAGGGCCTTTGCACAACTTTGTGTTGTGAACCAGTTGTGCCCATTCCTGGATCATGAGGCTCTGCTCACAGTTACACCATGGTCATCTCCTGAATGGACTACCATAATACACTCTACATGGGGCTGCCCTTGAAGAGTATCCGGAAGCTTCAGCTGGTGCAAAATGCAGGGGCACGGGCAGTTATGTGTGCCTCTACAAGGACACATGTTACACCTCTGCTCTGTGAGCTGCATTGGTTACCAGTTTGCTTCCAGATCCAATTCAAGGTGCTGGTTTTGACCATTAAAGCCCTACATGGCAGGGGCCAGGTTATTTGAGGGACCGCCTCTCCCCAATTATGTTTACCCATCCCATCAGGTCCGACAGGAGAGGCATGCTGTGGGTCCCATCTGCCAAAGAATTCCATCTGATGGGACCCAGGAGACGAGCCTTTTCTGCTGTGGTGCCCACCCTCTGGAACATCATCCCCCTGAGGTGAGGTTAGCCCCAAACCTTATGGCCTTCCAGAAACTCTCAAAACATGGTTTTTTTTTCATCAGGCAATTGCTTTCGTTAATTATCACCACCGGTTTCTTGGAAAGGAAGCCTGGGAAGTTTTCTGAAATCAAGGCTTTGGAGCGATCCTGGCATTTACTTGTGAGGTGTCATAAATCTCCACAGATGTGCCACTTTCCAACTGATTTAGAGCAAGGAAGCATAGCAGACCTCCACTAAGTAACCAAGTATACTGCAATAAAAAGACAATCTGAGGTCTCGTCATCGTTTCTCCACTGCAGACAGGATATCTTCATTGCCTCTATTTGCATGAGCTTCACACCATTGAAGTCTGAGGAGGCATCTAGGGGGTGTGATGGGAGAAAGGAGGAAGAAAATCTGTGAAACTGCCTCTCTTTGTTATTTCCTCCATGCCTCAACTCCTCTAGCCTGTCGTCAATCACCACTCAATGTTGAAATAACCTCTTCCAAGGTCTCTGGTGTGCCTTGAGACTATTAGTACGAATACTAATTCATCCCTCAGTTCATCAGAGAGGCCTTCCCAAAACTGGTTGATCAAGGCAAAATCATTTTAGTGCATGAAAATGAAAATCTACTATTATGCACTTACTCAGCATCCTCCTTGTTGAAATTTTCAAATCTCCTGATTAATGGCTGCTCTCCTGGTAGCGTCATCAAAAGCAGTTTTGAACTTCTGAATAAAAACAGTAGCTGTGTTGTAGATGTCATTGCTTTTAGTGAGTGGTACTGCCCATCTGCTGCTCCTTCTTTCAAAAGGCTGACAACAAATGCCACCTTGGTCTGATCCATAGGGAATTCTGCCAGCTTGCCCACCATGCACAATTTACACTGAGCAGTGAAAATTAGAACCAACACCCCCAGTTCTCCAGCTGGTTTAATCTGACATCCAGTAAGCATTTTGGGGGGAAAATTATACATGTGGCATTAGCAGTAGAAATCAGTAAATAAGCAAAAGAATTGTCTGATGCTTCCTCTTACCTAGTCAAGTGTTAAACCCAGAAGGAATTTTATTACCCATTCTGTTTTCACAATCCCAAAGAATTGATGATTGCAGGGTATCTCTCATCTGACTCAAAATGTAAACACTTCTATAATCTGTTGCTTTGTGAATGGAGGTGGGGATGGTAAGCCAGCATGTTGCTTGAAATCTTATAGCATTGTGACTTTTGTACATTTACAAATTTTCATGATTTCATATGTCACTTTATGATAGAATTCACGCATTGCACTAAACAATAAGGTGACCTGTTTGGTGTTTAATGTATTGTGTGAACATAGCTAATTGCAATTTATTTGGTACAGCTAATTGTGATTTATTTGGTACACATATTCAATATGATTAATGAACCCAATTAATGTTTCAGGATTTCTGTGATTAAAAATAAAGTGAATATTTTAGCATGCAAAGCTGCTGAAAAGCTTATCCAGTAATCCTCAACATGTATATATGAGGACAGAAAAGAACTACGCTTCACAAGCAAACCCAATAGTCAGACAGCAATTCAGTATGTGCATTTGCACTTACAGAAAGTGGTGTGATCATACTCAGTTACTTCTGCTGTCCTCACATTAATCAAGAGATATGAACATTAAAATGGCCAATAGTGAATTTGATTGATTTCTAATATCTAGAACTATACCTCAGTATTGATTCCATGTACATTTTCTTCAGACAAATTGCTTAACAGGGATGAGAGATACTAAGAAACTCTATTTCTTTGGAAACTAACCCTTAAGGGGACTGCTGACTCATTGCTTGTGATAATTGGCTGATACTTCCTGTGAAATGCTATGATTGAAGACAAAACACCCTTTGGGTGGTGTGGATACTGCTTCCAAAGGAGAAGAGGGACAGCTATATATGTCTATACACCTTTGGGGAAATACCCAGGCCCAGGAAAGTAGCTGCAGGTGAGTCTTGGGCATATGATCTCTTTCTCACTCTCTCAAGATTAATAATAGATATGAAAGGGCTGATTTACTGCCTGCCAGGAACATTACGGTGCTTGCTTCCCCCTGCTCTGTTGAAAAGGTGTACAATTTGTGGCCCTAGATCTATTTCTAAAGGTGCCATAAAATTGCTGTATGTCATAGGATGGAAGGAAAAAACTAGGATATAGATGGCAAGTAATTGTATTTAATTTCATTTTTTACTGGCCTCACCTATTTCTTTGTCTTACTTTCATCCACTTTTGGTGCTGTCTCCCCTGTGGGTGTGCCTTCAAGTCGGTATTGACTCCTGGTGACTGCCTGGACAAGCCCTTCAGGGCAAGATTTCTTGGCAAGATTTCAGTAGTAGTTTGCCATTGCCTCCTTCTGAGGGCTGAGAGAGAGGGACTGGCCCAAGGTCACCCAGCTGGCTTTGTGCCTAAGGTGGGACTAGAACTCGGTCTCCCAGTTTGTAGCCTTGTGCAACCACTACACCAAACTGGCTCTCTGCTGTCTCCCCTAGCATGCTATTTAAATGCCAAGCATGGCTCTCAGCCTCAAAAAATTATGCACCCTAGTTCTCCTTGTAGATCTGTAATATTACAAAATTACAATATGACCAAAAAATCTCCAATAACCATTCTTCATATGGAAATCCTTGTAAGTCCTTCTCAAATATATCACAATAATATAATGGATTTTAGTAGTTCCTCACCATAATTGCCATTTCTTTTTCTGCTTTTCTCAGCCTGGTGCTCTCCAAACTGATGGATTATAATCCCAGGAATTCCTTACTAGTCTTAATAAAGCCACCATTAGCCATGCTGTCTGAGATTTTTGTAATTCCTAATCCCAACTTTTCTAGAGGGCCCAAGATTCAAAAAGTCTGCTTTATTTGAACACCTTCCAGGTAATTGCAGTGAAGTAGACATAAAATTTCAGATACATTTTCTGAAACAGAACACTAGAACTTCCAAGAATTACTAATACAGGTATATAATTATTTTAATTTATTTTATCCATTAATCAGTTCTAGTGAACACTGATGACATCTTTGATGCCAGTTCTGTGACTTTGTAAGGTTTACTATGTTATACGTTGTTCTTTGTTTTTCCTCTCTGAAAACAGTTTGGCATATTTTACTAGCCCCATTGAACTTCTGTTTTCATCAGTTTACACCATATCACTGACCTTTAATGCTTATGGGAGATGAAAAAAGGAAGTTGTCCATCAGCTGTCTGGAAACTAGAAGCTTCATTTTATATATAATTATAATTTATTTCCTGTTCACTGTGGGAAATATAATTATGGGTGACAATATATATATTCCAACACTAAGAATTTATTTCCTGTTCACTGTGGGAAATATAATTATAGGTGACATGTTAACCTTAGTTTATTTCTATTTGCTTTTTTATCATTAAATATAGTTTTGCGGTGTTACATTTTTTTATACCTGACAATTTAAACTTTTCAGTCAATGTCCTCCCCCACTGCTTGAAAATAAGAATTCAACATATTATGGGATGTTAAAATCCCTGTTGCTGAGGGAAAATCAGCAGAAGATAGAAGAGCTGTACATTGTATGTACCCCTACTTATTCTTCAACAGTCAGATAGTGTGCTGGCCCTCAGGCAAAAAACCAAGCTTATGTATTGTCAGATGAAAACCGTAGGTTTGCACACTGAAGGAAGAAAATAGTAAATAAGGAAGAAGAGAGTGTTAAGAAGATAAATGGGTGATAAGCCAAAGAACAAGTGGAAACATTTTAACAAAGCTGCTGTGTCTAGAAACAGCATTGCCAACAGCTCCTGCTTCTTCACTGGGAGCCAGAAAATAAACAATTGTCTATCTCACCCAGAAGGAAGGAGACCAACAAAAGAACAGAAACTTAAAAGGCGAATCACAGCAATGATTGCTGCAGAAAGCAGGTCTTGGGTTGGGTTTAAATATATATATATATCAGTCGAAGAGATCACATCAACATGCTGACTACTACCATCAAGACCATATCACTCAGACAAGCAGAAAAAAGGAAATCTAAACTCCAAACTAAACTACTTAAGTTAAACACCAGAAACAAAGAAGGACCAGAACTGGAATGGGTGGTCAACAGGTCCAGCCGCCCATTATCCACTACAGAACACAATATCCTACAGAGAGGCCTCATTTACAACACAGAGGATACAAATAAATTAGAATTCTTTGCAGCTTTAGAAGCAGCACTGAAAACTACAGGACTTACCACAGAAACCCAAGAGAACGTAAGATAGATAATCATACCACAAACTAGAAGGACATGGAAACAGAACCAACTGAAAGCAGGGGACAGAGCAGCACTCAGAAACCTAACGATGGACCAAACTATCATCATCCTCCCAGCAGACAAAGGCCGCACCACCATCATTATGGACAGATCACAATATATACAAAAAGCCAAAGACTTACTTGAGGTCAAAGAAGCATACACCCTAGTAAACACCAAACCCATACAGAAACTGGACAACAAGGTAAAAAGAACTCTTAGTGACCTCACCAAGAAACATGGACTTTACAAATGTTTCAGTCCTTTTTGTCTAGGTAACGGTTCCTGTGTATTTCCACGAAGGTCATTTTTTACTCTTCACAGCAGCATTGGTCTCTACATTCCAATAATTCTTAATTATAAACCAGTGTACCTTTCACTGAGGATACTGTTTGGGTGAAAGCAAATGGTACTTTCAGTCTCTAAAAACTAATCCAGATGTTTGGTCAAATCATGATAAAGGAAGCTTAGTCAAGGATTAATGTGATATTTGCAAATGTTAAAGTAGGATTTGCAACCAGCTGGCAAACTAAACCAGAAACTATAATTTGAAGTGAATTTTCAAATCACATTTTAAGATTTGTTTCTTGGTTTTATTTTTCAGCGCAAAAAGGTTCAAGGCAGTTCCTGGCTACATGCATATAGGATAAAAAGGAGCACACACGCGCACACACCAGATGGAAAGAAAGAAGAAAAAGCCAAGATCGAATACCAGTTCTTAAAATTAAATACCATTTATGAGATGATGACCAGCTGGATACAATTGGAAGACATTCTCAGTGGAGCTAGAACTGATGGAATTACTTTGGTTCATATCCCACGGTTTATTTTGTCTGAATTATGTCTGAATATCTAAATTAACAAGGCACAGTCATATCCAAGGCTCCAATTCCAGATCAGAGATCCACATGAAAAACATGAGCACATGAAAAATTTGATTGATCTGAAGTTGAACTGTAACCCCAAAAGAGCACCAAAATGTTTGCCCTATTTTACTAGCTGTGAATGGATGGCATCTCCCAGACAGAAAATTAGGCTTAGATTTCACCATCATTTATTGCAGGGTTCCCCAACCTGTGGACCATGGCCCACTAGTAGGCCGCGGTCTGTTAGGAAGTGGGCCGCAGGGCTCCCTCCTGCAAACCCCACCCCCCAGTGCACGCGATTACCCCGCCCCTGGTGCATGTGATTGGCTCCCGCCTGCAAACCTCACCCCCTAGTGTGCATGATTGGCTCCCGCCTGCAAACCCCACCCCCCGGTGCACGCGATTGACTCCCGCCTGCAAACCCCTCCCCACCAGTCCGTGGAAAAAATTTCTTCCACGACTGGTCCCTGGTGCCAGAAAGGTTGGGGACTGCTGATTTATTGTACAGCTCTGGAAAAGCATGTAACTTCAGTGCTCCATCTGTAGACTGGCAGTTAGTATTCACCATTATAGGATTGGTACAAATGAAATAGTTATTGTATGTGAGGCAAGCTGGCCATCCAAAAAGGATATAGAAAATTAATTTAATAAAAGAAGGGAGGATAGGACAGAGGGAAGGGAAGGGAAGGGAAGTTCTTCACATCTGCTTTGGAGAAATTAGCTTTTGATCCAGTTCCTAAACACACTTCATCTGGACATATCCAAATCTTACCATATGTAATACAGTAACATTGCTGATAATGGAATAGACAAAACCAGAGTTGCTATGCTCAGACAGAAAAATGCACAGCCCATCCAGATCACTGAAAAGCAAAACAAAACAAATCTAAAGCAAAACAATTACTGGAAAAAGCAAGAGGTTATCAAAGTGAAGGATACTACAGGCTGCAATTCAAGGGGTAGAGGGCATTCATCATCATTACATGTCTGCAATGTTAGCTTTGATGAATCTGAATTTAAACAGAAAAGTGTTTCCACAGAGATGAATCTGCTCTCACATTTTCTGAAATAATTGATTAGGATACGTGTTTGAAGAACATTGAAGATTTGTGTCTGGAAGGGCTGATATCTAGCAATGAAGATATTAGTGCCTTTCTTTTCCTACCCAAGAAGCTTAGTGATTCCAGAGCATCACAAACAATTTACTGACATTGCCCTCAAGAGAGTATATATTTGTGTGCATATTTGTGTGTATGTGTACACACACAAACACACACAATAACCATCCAGCTGTTCTATTATATATTCGGGGTGTGTGTGTGTGTGTGTGTGTGTGTGTGTTATATGATTAATGTTGTAACAATTGAAACTCCTTTCTGCAGTTTTAATGAAGTTCTGTTTGGTAGGAACAGCTTGCTGCAGCTCTGCAGCTGTTTACATACTCATTACCCTGCGGTAACTGTAGACTTCAGAAATTAAACTTCCTTTCACCTTCAGTTATGCTTCTGTAACCCCAATAAAATTACTTAGGCAGCATGCATTTCCCACACAGCCCTGACTGGGACTTGGAGAATAGTTCTTCTGTTTATTTCCCTTGAAAAAATTGTTCTAGTGACTAAGGCATCAGCTTAGTGTCATGTTTTATTTCCCTGAATTGTTTGTATCTTGCCCAATCTCAGAAATCAAGTCATACATAAGAAAACTGCTGTTGGGTTAGATCAAAACCTGTCTCATCCAACACTCAGCTTCCATGTGTCCAATAAAATGGTTTAGGGAAATCCACAAATATGAAGTGAATGTAACAGCAACTAGTGTTGACACAAGGAAAGCTAGAAGGGGAGAAGAGGAGAGGAGAAGTCAATTCTTACAGCTACAAAATTCTTATAATGGTAGGCTAACCATACGTCCCATTTTGAACAGGAAAGTCCCGGTTTTTTAGCATTTTTCAACCGTCCCGTCGTTTTGATAAAAAACTCAATTTTGTCCCATTTTTTAAATCTGGCAGGAATGGTGCGGAAGGGGGATCCAAGCCGGAGCTGCCGACTGGAGGCAGCCAGGAAGAGGAAGCCATCCCGCCTATCAGTGCATGGCAAAGGAGGGACTGGGGGGGCAGGGTTTGCAGGCAGGAGCCAATCATGCAGACTGGGGGTGGGGTTTGCAGGTGGGAGCCAATCGTGCAGACCGGGGGCAGAGTTTGTAGGCGGGAGCCAATTGCGCAGACCGGGGACGAGGTTTGCAGGCGGGAGCCAATCATGCGGACCAGGGGGCAGGGATTGCAGGCGGGAGCCAATCGTGTGGACCGGGGGGTGGGGACCCCTGTCTCTTTCATGAATACGGAATATTACATAAGACCCCATCCCGTTTTGCCATCCCAATGTCCCGTTTTTGTCTCAAGGAAATATGGTCAGCCTATATAATGGCCAATAAGGAGGGAGACAAGACAGACACCTGGATCAAACAGCAGCACAAGGTAACTGTTGGGGAGCACCAAAAACATTTGATCTCTCAGGAGAGATAATGGAATAGCTTGGATTCTTTTCTCTTCTCTTGCCCTGCAGCCTGATGCAATGACTGTCTCAGGGGGCAGTTGGAGAGACCCAACTTTTACTCTTATTGGTAATAATTAATTTTGCTGATTGAGAGGAATTACAGTAAACAAACATTCAAAATCCATACTGTAGGTTCCTCATCCCTGACCCTGAAGGTGAGGGAAATAAATTACAGATCTCAGAGAAAATCTAGCTCTGAATGCTTGTCAAACAAAATGTTGTGGTTCACCAACATGGAATCCATCACAGTGTAAATGGACATTTAATTCACAGAGTCTGCTAGGGTCTATCGCCAAATTTTTATAGGCTCAAAAATTACATATAAAATACATAGAGTTATATACAAATGTTTATATTTGGGGAAATTATTCAGTGGGCAAAAATGCATTCAGTTTGGAAAAGCTGTGTACCAAAAATTATTTATCTGGGAAAGATGCATCCAAGGTACAGTATATTCAAAATGTGTATGAAACAGAAATTTACAAAGGAAAATAAATATAATTCCCCCAGAGATTAGATTGGTTCCCACCTTGATGCTTTTCCGAAATGCCCTAAAGACGTGGCTCTGTTAGCAGGCCTGGAGACCCCAGGCTGAGGCGGAACTGATCAAGTGGTTGATTTGTTGTAGCCACCGCAGGGGGTGTGGGGGGGTTATACTGCGGATTTTAATTTTGTAATCCACCCGGAGTCACTGTGTGAGAGTTGGGGGGGCCATATAAATTTGTTAAATAAATAAATAAAATATGTGCAGATTTTGTTGCTTAACATTGGCATAATTATATGGAGCTTTAATGGAAAGGACATACAATTTATTACATGTGATATTGACATGGCTCTCATATACATGATTCCACCCATAGTTAAAGCAAGTAGAAGGTGGGTCTAGATAAATTAGAAACTTCTGGTTTATAAACTTAATCTGAATTGTTGTCTACAGAAGCTTGCATGAGGGTTCCTTCCCCTGTAAGCTTTGCCCTCTCCCCTGCAGCCTCCTCAATGACAAAACGCATGGGCTAGCTCAAATAAGGTGGTTCTTCACCCATCCTTTGCTTCCTTAGTGGAAGAAGGTATGGGCAGGTGAGAGAATGGGATTTGTCTATGGAGGACATAAAGGTGCATTGCTGGCATGGGCAAAAAGACTATCCACAGAGCAAAGCAGGAAGCATTGATTCCCAATGTCATCCTGCATATATTGCTTTTGCCAGACAGTGAAAGAAAAGAGATAACCCTTCCTGTTTTTTTTGTTTTTTTTTTGCATGGACAAATTAATGGTTTTAGTTTGGTGGGACTTTTCTAGAGATGGTTGGGTTTTACCCCTCTGAAGCCCTGCTGCTTCCTGCTGCCACCTGGCTCACCAAGACAGTTGAGGAACTGGATCTAATATTTGGACCAGATTTAGTTACCCACTTCTGGAACAATAAATACATAACATAAAATTGATCAGACTTAGTTGTTACATAAATCAGCACAGTAATTCTAACTTCTCCCACAGGTCTAAAGACCACTGATGATAATTCTATTTAAATAGTCTGCAGAATGGGGCAAAACAGTCACAAATGTCAGTACCTGACCCCGCACCCTATATTATCATCATTTTTGTTGCTGTTAACTGATTTTAACTCCATGACTGATCACTTTCATCTAATTCTTATAACACTGATACTATGCAGCTCCTTCTGAGATTATTGGTAGTGATTTTAAAATCTATTAAAATATGGCATACATGAATGCTTGATTTGTCAATCAAACAAAAATATATTAAATGGTCTACCAAGACTCTCAGCCATTTTCAAATGGTCTGTAGGAGAACAAGTTTGAGAAATGCAGTTCTAGAAGATCTTTATTTTTACATTGACAGCAATTATTCATAAAGGTTTTGCCCTTTTCATAAAACCCACAATGAACAGGGTTGCTATAACATAGACTATATTTCTACCACTAAATGGCTCACTGAATATACAGCATCAAAAGTTGTTTTCCCCTTCCTCCTCTTATGTTGTTTATTCTCTTAGCTCCATGCAAGCTTCCTTTTCTTGCATTTTCCAAATAGAAATGTGATTGCACAGTGTCACTCTACAGTACTTTGTAGATGAGAGCAAACATCATGAATTGTAGAATAAATGTAGCAGAAATGTGACAGAGGTTGCTTCATTCCTAACGGTTGCTTGGAAATAAAAATATGGGCATGCAACACAAAAGTAATATTTTATTCCAAAGGAAATTTCTCTCCACATGAAAGAAAAATCACATTGTTTATATAACAAATAATTTAGAAAAAAGATAAAGAAATCTCTATTTATAGTGTTTATTGAAAAATACCCTAGCAAATAGACATCTTAAAAGACCAAAACATTTGATACGTTCAACACTGCATGGTAAAGGCTTTTTGCTTTCCTTATATTACACTTAAAGTATTAGGATTAATAACTAAAATAGGAACATCAAATAGTTTATCATGAGAAATAACTCCCCCAAATGACTGAACCATAAGAAACACAGAAATGCTATCACTTTCATAAGGATCTTGATTACCGACCTCAACATAACAGAATTAGTAGAACATTTGAGACTAGGTATTACTGGTCTAGTATTTAGAAATAAAGTGAAGGAAAAGAGAAAGTTCCGATATTAAGATAAAATCATGTTTCCATCTTCATTTCAAAAATAGCAGTTGCAGATAGAAGTCTTTTCCACAATGAGATAGTTCACCTGTTTCTGTACCTGATGGCTGCTTTGATGCCATTATTTATCATACTCATACTCATTCTTATTTTTCCTTATCCTGGATTAGTCAGCATAGACTGCCATGGATCAAATAGTCACTGGAACTTTAATGAACTAATCAACATGCTACAATGTGACCCAATCACTGAGGGAAACTGGTCAAGAATTCCAGCCAACCAAGTTTGTACAGCAAACAAGATGCCACCACCATTACAGTAGAACAGTGTTTCTCAACCTCAGCAACTTCCTCAACCTCAGCAACTGGCTGGGGAATTCTGGGAACTGAGGTCCACACATCTTAAAGTTGCTGAGGTTGAGAAACACTGCAGTAGACAGCCAATCCTGATGTCACTGAGGAAAGTTTTTCAGGATTACCAAAACTGCTTCTAAAAACAAAGAGCATTTTGGCATAGACCTAAATTACTCTTCTGCCTCTTCTATTAATGAAATTATATTATATTTATTTATTTATTTATTCTTTCAATTTCTATTACCGCTCCATCTCCCCCGAAGGGGACTCTAGTTTAATTAATATCTAGTTTAAGTAATGGTTTTGGAGTGACAAAAGCACATCGCAATATTGCTTATTGACATAAACCTTACAACTGTTGACATAATATTTACAGCAATTCTGCAGATAATACAATAGAATACATCCAAAATACAGACAGATGAGCAGATTGAGCTAAAAGTCCCTTGTGAGGGCCATCCAGTGAGACTATGGCTGAGCTGACATTTATTCTAGACATTAATTAAGAATATTATTAATTAATATCTAGAATATTACTTAACCCTTATCTCTAACCCCTCGGCTAAAATGTGCTCTATGGCAGGGTTTTTCAAATGATGTTCCACAGAACCTTGGCATTCTGTGATAACCTGATGGGGTTCCATTAAAGACTAAAGGCAAAAAAAGTGTCCTCTAATGCTGCCAGGGACAACCACAGCATTTTTTCTAAGTTACAGTGGAAAGGGTGGGGCTTCTCAGTGGCATTCAGACCCCTCCCCACAGTGGCGTTTGTGCTCATGATTTATTGCTTTGCCTCTTTATCAAGAGTTCCAGGATTTTATTTTTTAACCAGCAGGTTCCACACCATGAAAAAGTTTGAAAACTCCTTCTCTACAATAATGCACTGTTAAACACAATATAGCCCACAACAAGTAAGTCTGATCTACAGAATTCAAAAGAATAGTGGTTAATCCAGTCCTATTTTCATGATGACCTCAGAAAACACATTTTATTGTTTGCTTAGATTTACAGCACATCCGTAATGTTAAGGATCAAATTACCACAATGGTGGAAGTGCAGATGAACCTGTATTTCACTCTCCTATGGAACATGTGTACACAAGGCTGACAAGATTATACTGAAGTTGAGATTACAGGACCGAATGTGGAATATTCAGGGCTTCAATACCTTCAAAATTTCATCCACTCAAAGGATTTTTTGGGGACAAAAGCCAAACCTAGACCATTTCCCAATTGAATCTATACCACCACATCCTATTATCTTCAGTGAATAAATAATTCCTATTTAGATGGTTAATGTAATCCTTACCATGGGGGAGGTGAGGAAGCCATTCCTAAAGACCTTTACTGTTGAAAAGACAGATACAGAACGAAATGCAAATTACTCTGTAATTTTTTTTCTAAAAGAAAACAGTGATAGTTCAGGTATGTATATGGGAATATACTTTAACCAGGTTGTTTATGAATCAATAACATACATATTTAAAGTCTGTTAAAAATAAGAAAAGTCATTGTACTAAGGATTATGCTTTGAACATCAAGGCTTCCCATTGTTCAGCCAGGAATTCTCTCCTTCAGTCTGCATTAATGTTTTGTTGTTATTTTTCAAACTATTAAAAAAACCTCATGAAGTTGTTCTCTTCCAGGCTGCCTCTTAAAAAAGCAAACAATATTATCATCAGCAGCAGAAATTAGTCCTTTTGAAATATTCATACTGGAGGGTTCTTAGGAATGAATTAATGAATGAATGCCGTAAATTATGAAGGCCTTAATGTTTCTGTTTTGCTTGCTTTTCTTTTTGCTAATAAGATCTAATCCAATAAGCAGTTCTACTATCCACAATGTTTAATTCACTTAAGAGCTAACTATCATGTTGACTATATCTTTCATAAAATCTGTATTTTAGTTTAACTCTGGAAATGCAGACAAGTACACATACACTTCTTGTCTGAACATCAAATCAGATTTTGTTCCAAGTTGCTTAAAGAAACTTTCCCATACACACATTCTCCAGGCAGCTCCTTTCATTTTCCAACTAGTGTGTGGTCTAAGTTAACACTTTTTCCAATATATTAGTATTACATACAGCTTCTGGAAGGATCTCGTACAAGAGTAGTCACTACTGCATTAGAAAGCATGTGATTTATACTACAAATCCTAATGTACAGCATATGTTTTATGCTGTAGTCCTTGGGAGACCTCCAGAAATACCAAACAATATATAATAGAGTAAGACATTGTCCATACCTCACTGAGATCATAGAGGACATATGGAATCACTAGCAGATCCAGGATTTAGCTTTCTGAGATGTTCAGCTTTTGAGATCTAGTTGCTAATCCTCACAGACACAAGGAGAAATAGTAGAAAACAAGTTGGCCAAGGCCGTGAAAAACCTAACATAGTTTTGGGTCAATGTTCAAACCTGATCATGAGGTCTTTCTAATTCCACCAATGTTATTCATATTTCTATTCTCCTTCTTGACTCATTCAGAACTCCAAGGAAGCTTGACATTATGCATTAATATATAGTCCAAGCAAAGTCAATAAGATAAACTACTGTCTAATAATACAGCCATCTAAAATATAATTCATGCAAGCAAAAAGGGGAAGGGGCTTAAATTAGGCCAAACATTCAACAAAAATTGGATTTAATAATTACAATAGATAAACAAATAAATAAGAGATGAACAAACTCCAAGAAAAGACATTTACATTAATTTGGGGCAGGGGAGAATCATCTTACTGAAATATAAAAAGGTAAAGGTCCCCCCCCCCCGCACATTTGTGCAGTCGTGTCCGACTCTAGGGGCCGGTGCTCATCTCCGTTTGTTAGCCGAAGAGCCAGCATTGTCCGAAGATGCTTCCATGGTCATGTGGCCGGCATGACATGTGCAGAACGCTGTTACCTTCCCACCGAGGTGGTACCTATTAATCTACCTGCACTTGCATTATTTCGAATTGCTAGGTTGGCAAGAGCTGGGGCTAGTGCGGGAGCTCACTCAAATATATAGCCCAGAGCTTTCCAAGCTTTTCATGTTGGTGACACACTTTTTAGACATGCATCATTTCGCGACACACTCTTACAGCAGGGCACAAGGCAGGCACTAGGACCTGCGTGGAATCACGCAGGTTTGGAGGCAGCAAGGCACAAGGCAGGCACTAGGACCTGTGTGGAATCCTGGCAGGGCTCAGAGGCAGCAGCAGCCGCGACACACCCAGACACTGCAGCCGACATACTAACGTGTCCCGACACACAGTTTGGAAAGCTCTGATATAGCCATTCAAATTCAGTTTAATCACCCAGATGGACAGATTAAACAGTTTCCTATAAGTCACTTCCATCTGTGTTACAGTGATGTCTGATGAATCCTACTCTGGGTTGGAGAAGCAAGGCTTGACAGTTTCTGACCATGCACCTTAGGAGCCTATAGGCTCTCAGATATCTGCAGATGAGACTCAGAAAGAGAGGGCCTATTAGGGGATTAACCTGCAGATCTGACCGCCTGCACAGGTAATCAACCACCTGCTGCAGAAGCACAGCAGCAGGCTGTCATCTGACCTAGAGCCAGAGCAGGAAAAGATCCTTAGCCTCGTGCAAGCAAAAAGATCAAATGAGTAGAACGAAGATGTTCAATGAGGCTCCTCAAAAATATTTTAAAAAGGCACAACTCAGGAAAATAGGCATACTTGAGTCAGCGCTATTAAAAAGGGGTTTGAGAATCAAACTTCTGCTGGTGAACAACTTTCCAACCTTGCATCTGACTTCCTGAATGTGTGCTGTTTCAGATTCTCTGACTGACCTTTGGACTGGTACAAGTTTACACTCTGCTCTGATTCCTGGATTTGTTTGCATAGAACCATGGCTTCGGAAGTCACCTTGTTTGGTTTTCCTAAATTCCTGTATTCCTGCACTTTGGTGAGATTTACAGCCCCTATAAAGAGCTCTGACTGTCTGTACTTGTAACTGCTGGCCCAGGACAACTTAACTCAGGGCTTTCCAAAGTTTTTCCTGCAGCGACACACCAACCGGCATTGGTGTGTCGCCGCGGGAAAACCCGGAAGTGTCGTCCTTGTGGCAGCGTGCAAAAACCCGGAAGCGCTGCTGCCGCTTTCGGGTTTTGCGCGCTGCAGTTGGTGTGTCGCCGCGGGAAAACCCGGAAGCGCTGATGATGATCAGACTGTGTGTGGCGACACACTTTTGTGTTGTGACACACAGTTTGGAAAGCTCTGACTTAACTGTTTTGCACTATAATAATAAATTTAAGATCTATGTTTGATACCCCGATACTCAAATGTTTATGGCAACACACCTACCTTGTGATTTTCTTTCAGCTTTATGTTGCCACTTGATTCACCCTTAAATCTTAAGGGTGTATTGCAATGTCAGGATGATGGGTAATTTATTCTTTATTCCTCTTGGCATAAATAAAATCCTAACACTACACATATACTTTGTTGAAAAGTTGCATACATTCTATAACAATCTAATTGTCACCCTTCTGCTAATATGGGAGTCTCCTGGTTTCAGGAGTGAGCCCAGTATTTCTCAACCTCAGCAATTTTAAGATGTGTGGACTGGGGAATTCTGGGAGTTGAAGTCCACACATCTTAAAATTGCTGAGGTTGAGAAGCACTGGGCTAGCCTATTCCAAAGACCCTACTGGGATTTACTACTGTACACTTGATCTTAGCCAAAAGGCCAAGAAGGGATTTCTTCAACTTCTAGCAAGTTCTTTAAACAAAACTAGCATTGTGGATATCTCTCTCCAGAATCAAGACTTGGCAAAAATGAGATAAATTCCCTCTAAACCTTCTTTTGGAAACACAAGCCAGTGAAAGAAAACTGCCACATGATGGTGAACAGAAAGAGGTTTACTCCTAATGTGACTCTGGTTATATTACAGAAATTAAACAGTTGAAACAATAATAGTTGAAACAGTATCGCATTAGTTCAGTTCCCACTAAGTTATTTTGCTACTGAAACAAAAATAATGTTAGCAATTCTGTTCAGTCTATAAAGATTACTCTCTAATTCAACCATGTGGGAGATTAACATGGCTTTGTTTTTAGTAGAGAAAAACTGTGTTTTCAGTACCCTCACATTTGGCTGTTCAGAGCAATGCCTGAGTGGTACCCCATAACCACAACTTCATACTTGCTTTGTGTTGAATATTCTCCTGAACTTCTTTATTTTTCCCCCTCTTGCTTGCCTTTTTTTTTCTCTGAACCATATTTGTTCTCTCTCATTCTCTCTCTCTCTCTACTTGGTCTCTCCTTGTAGCTGTTTGGCTTCCTCACTTCCTGATCTGTCCTTGCCCTTCTTTCTATTTCTCTCTGCCACTCTCACCTGTTCCAGCTCCTTTCTCAAATGCTTGGCACTCCTATTGACCTGTCTCTAGATACTGCTTCTTTTGTAATCTCTTCCTGCCAAAAGTCTTTGCAACAAATTCTTCCTTGCAACATCCCTATTAGGGGTTGCAAAATATTATCTAGGCTTGATCTACATTTCAATTTGCCCCTTTTTGATCATATTGGTTGATATAGATGCTTCAGTATCAATTTTGTTACCTTTTTCTAACTTTGGTTTTACTTGTTTAGCTGTGCTAGATATTTCTTAATAGACCAAAAAAGAAAATGAGAATCTCTTATCTTTTTGCTCTTAAAATACTGTAAGCCAATATTCCAGCATTTGAAGTCACCCATAATTTTGTGAGTTTTTTTATTCCCACTGACATATCTTATTTTTGTCTCTTGGAGAATTCTCAGAGTGCCCTTGGGTTTGTCTTTCTGTATCCACCCTTATTCTGATTGGATATACTTTGGTATGACTTAAAGCTGTTGTGGATATTGGCATAGAATATAACCACTGAAATAATGATTAGGTCCACAAATAATGGAATGATGGTTCATAGTCTGTAGCTTGAATCATGTCAACTGGATTTCTATTTTCTTAGTGGAAACGTTTCGCTCCTTATCCAAGGAGCTTCTTCAGTCTGAGCAAAGTTGCTCAGACTGAAGAAGCTCCTTGGATAAGGAGCGAAACGTTTCCACTAAGAAAATAGAAATCCAGTTGACATGATTCAAGCTACAGACAATTCCACCTGGATGACTGAGAACCTTCATAGATGGTTCATAGTCTTCTAGTGGTTTTATCCCACTACATAAAAGTATATTCAATGCATTATACATAATAAACAGAAACAGAAAGATAATTAAAAAGCATACTGCTGCAAGACTAAGTGCAAGCAATGAGGATGAGACATGAGGTTCTGTTTGTCAAGGAGTCATGGAAAAACCGGAATATTTGGTAGTAGTACAGAAAAGTGGTTATATGCAAGGAAAAGCTATTTTATTTGGGGGGTCTAAAGGGTGATTTAATTTAGGAATTAAACTATATAATAACACTGTCATACAGATCAAATATTTGATTTCTCCAACACCATTAAAAAGAACTCTCTGGACATACAAAGCTAGACTAATTGCACAATCCAAAGCATATTCATTTGGAAAAAAAAACTGGAATGGTGTTCAGTAATGCTTTCAAATCTACTCTGAATGTATTAACTATGTAGTCATGGGCTTTATATAACATTTACTCCAAACCAGATGTGAAATAATCAATTTGGTAACAAAGAGAGTTAATACAGTGTTTTCACCATATTAAATTAGGGAATTGCCTTTACACTCAGTTGCCATGATCTTACAAGCAGTTCTGCTCAGTGGCAGGAAGTTTAATATGGACACAAACACATACTGTACGTGGAAAGTCAGCTATGGTGTTCACTGGGCTCTCCATCAACAGAATGCAAAAGAGCTCCAAACTAGGCAAGGTTATGGGTTATATTTCCCAAGAAATGTTACATGGGAATGATAAAGAAGGCAATGTAAATTAAGCTGTGACCTTTACAGCAGAAATGTAACATCTAATAATACAATGGGATGACTTTACTATGGGTATCCCCAGTGCCTCTACATTCTTAAATGTAATGTCTCAAAAAGCTAAGCATGTTTCGACCTGAAAAATGAGAAATCGCTGAGAAATCCTAGGTCAGTAGATTAGATTAGGTAGTTTATATTGTCACCAAGATAATTACAAGTACATGTACATTTATACAGTCACCAGGAGTTAAGCTTGACTTGAGAAAGACTTCATTTTGATACTTAAATTATTTACAGGATATATCCCTTTCCTCCAGGAAGTTCAAGGGCAGAAACATAATACAATAAATAAACTAGTAAGCAGTAGTGCATGCACACAGACATCTGTGCTCTGCTTTGCACTAGATTACTTGTTTTTGCTTTTTAATTCACCGTGAGTAGACTTGGCATAAATGGTACTTTGAAATTTTTCATCAATTTGTGGGCAGAGCAATTTCTCTGGATGTTTCCTGTGGAAGGAGAAATTCTCCAACAATTAGTCCAGGACATGACTTCCCCTTTGAAATGGTAGTAGTTCTTCTACTGAAGGGGAAAAAATGGGAAGAGTTCCCTCATACTGTCTTCCCTTGCGATGTTATCAAACAGTGAAGTCAAGGCAGGTGCAGATCAATAGAAATACAGCAAAAGACAGGACATACACACACACACACACACACACACACATCTTTGACCACCTAATAGCTAAATATGCACAAAGATCATATTGTGTTGATGAGAATTTCTCCTAATTCTCCTTTGGAAATAAAAATCAAAAACAAATGATCCTATAGCCAACTGAGTGAGAAGTGGTGGGAAAGTAATGCAGGAGAATTTGTCTGCTTGGCACCAACCCTGGGCATGGATGTAATATACATGATGGGTCATACAGGATGTCCTAGAGGAAAATAAGAAAAGGATAAGATGGGGTTCGTTGCTTGCACTGGTCAGGGCAGAATAATTTACACAACAATGCCTTATAAAGCATATCTCCTTTCACCTTCTACTAAGTCTCCCCTCATCTCCACCCTTGAAGCTATTAAAAGCCACCTGCAGAATGGAAGGCAAAACAATCAGGAACCTGGTAGCACCTTTTCTGAGTAGCAAATTTTAATAAAAAATTATTCAAAGATTAACGTGCCTCTCTTCCACCATAGACTAACATGGCTGTCCTCCTACAATGTCTACAGAATGGAAGTCATATGCAATAGTTGTTCCTAAAGCTGCTTTGAATCCAATATTTTACACATTATAAAAATACATGGAATGCCATCCGACTTATTTGTGTGCTCTTAGAGAAGTGTTGTCTTTCTTGAGCATATCTCAAAAAGTTAAAATATTAAACAAAATACTTTATGGTTGTTGTGGGTTTTCTGGGCTGTGTGGCCGTGTTCTGGCAGTTTTGGTTCCTAAAAGGAACCAAAAGGAACCAAAACTGTCAGAACACAGCCACACAGCCCGGAAAACCCACAACAACCATCGACTATACAAAATACTTTATGCTTATAACAATATACTTCATACTTCATAGTTTACAATGTTATTTTTAGGCTTTAAAGCAGTGTTTCTCAGACATTGAAATTTGTGGACTTCAACTCCCAGAATTCCCCAGCCAGCAAGGGAGTTGAAGTCCACAAATCTTATACTTGCCAAGGTTGAGAAACACTGCTTTGAAGTACTGGTCTTCCTAAATCATGAGGATGATGTGGCAAATCTGATCAACAAATTGTGATTGCTGTTATCAAAGCTGTGACAATCTAATCAATACTATGTCTAAATTTGACTTGTCCTGTTTAAATCTACAGATTCATCTCTAATTCTTGAATGTGATGTGACTAAATTACTATATACCATTTCCACATGATTAAGACTTGGATGAGGGTATTTGGATAATAGGGGATTTATGTACTATTTAAAAGTAGAAGGAATACCAAAATAATTGCTTTCATCCTCATGGGCTCAACATTAAGAGAACTAACTAAAGGCATTTTAGCTGAAAATATCTAAATCAATTATTTCCTAGTATAGCCTGCCTCAAAGGTATCATTTTAATTAGGATACCAACATTAGCAGAGATTGCAGATTATATTTCATGTGAACTTTTTAACTTTATAAATCCCTTTTGGATATTATGCTTATTTTGTATTTTTATTTTTTTCCCCTTCAATTTGTATTTTTGGATATTAGGCAAGTTAAATGTACAGTATTCAACACTGATTACAGCACATGTAATACTCTCACAATGTCAATGGTAATGAGGAAAATCTGTTTAAAATCTTTAAGTACATTAATTGTGTTTGCCACTATGGCAATGCATATTCATTCAAAACCACTTTGGGGCTATTCCAATATTCAATGTGAATTAAGGGCTACTGGAATCTAAAGATAACTGGCAAGGTGTATGTATATTTATATGTATATAATACGTATAAATCTTAATATATTGAATAGGTATGTACCCATATGATTCTTACATGTATATAAGCACATGGATAGTTTTTTTTTCAAAAATCCATTTAAATAAAAAGTAAAGAAAGTTCTGCTTTGGGAGAGAGGAATATCAGAACCCTCAGAAACAAAGGTAAGGGTAAGGGAGCTTTATTTCTTTGCATCTAAGAAAAGTAGGGAGGAAAAAGAATTTGATGCTACAAGAAAACCAGACAAATAGGGGGGAAGTGCAATGAGTGCTTTAGCAAATCTAGGATGGGAGCAAGTTTGTGTGTTTTGCTCTCAGTGGATCCATGAATAGGCTGACCATACGTCCTGTTTTGAACGGGACAGTCCCGTTTTTTTAGCATTTTTCAACCATCCTGTCGTTTTCATAAAAATCTCAATTTTGTCCCGTTTTTCAAACCTGGCAGGAATGGAGCGGAAGGAGGATCTGAGCCGGAATGTGGACCTGGGGGCGGGGTTTGCAGGCGGGAGCCAATCGCGCAGACCAGGGGCGGGGTTTGCAGGCGGGAGCCAATTGCGCAGACTGAGGGCAGGGACCCCTGTTTTTTTCATGAATATGGAATATTACATAAGACCCCATCCCATTTTGCCATCCTGAAATATGGTCAGCCTATCCATGAAGCAGTATGGCAGGCATTCATCTTCCACTTTTAAAATAATCTGACTTATTATTTAAAATGAATGACATGGCTGGAGATCATGCTCTTTTTTCCTTTTACTGTACAGGTAGTCCTAGTTTAGCAACCATAATTGGGACTGGCAACTTGTTAATGTTGTTAAGCAAAAAAGTTGCTAAGTGAAACATCACAATTTTACAATCTTACTTCAGCTTTCCTTTGCTTTACAGACCTGCAAAGGCCATAAATGTGAGGATTGGTCATAAAGTTACTTTTTTATCACCATCATAACTGCAAACAGTCACTAAATGGGGCAGTCGCTAAATGAGGACTACCTGTAAAAGCATCCCACTTATATCAGTATAGTGCTAGAGGTTGCATCTTCTGAATGTTCATAAGGCCATGACAATCGTGCAGAACCTTCTTTAAGATTGACTCCATTAGATACCATACCCTTTTTTTGCTACTTCATGACATCCTTCCCTTCAAGACAGGGTAGATGAAAAGGAAATCAACATTCCTAGCCTCCAACCCCATATTTAATGTCAGAGGAGTGCATAGAGATGTAACTGCATAGTTCCACATGGTTTTCATTCATTTCTCCTGGATCTAATAGATAACACTTCAGTGACATGCAGTAAAAGTTGGAAGAGGCAGTTGAACTACCAAGTCAATCACTACTCATAGTTAAAACATCCCTTATAGATATTTATCAAGTGTCTCTTGAAAACATTCAAAAGGAAGAGTCCACCACTTGGTTTTAGTGGTTGGTTTCTCCGAAACTGTTCCCCCTAACACTGAATTGCAATTTGCCTCCCTGTAATTTAAAACCATTATTCTATGTTCTGCAATCTGGAGTAAAACTTCACCATTTACTTTCCTTCAAAAACCTTAGTAAAAGTTTTAGAAAGAGCAGAAGAAACCTAAGGAGAAAGGGGTTCTATATTCTTTCCTTGAACCCGATAAAATCACTGCAACTCAGATATTAACTGCTCAGTTTTGTTCTATTTGCAATCATTCCTGTAACACAAGGCAGAGTTGCTAGGCAAGATGTTTGCCTTAAGCCAGCAGTATTTCTTTTTTATATATATGTATATGTATAATCAGATAATTTTATAACAGGATAGTTTAATCTCATTCTGGTTTTCAAATCCAGTGGCTGTGTTTATTGCCACCAGCTATCTGGCATTTAGAAAGTACACCTATAATTACATCTCAGGATCGGTTAATAGCACAATTTGTTAATAACTTTAAAGCCAAAATGCTTCACTGTTTTCTTCTTCTTCTTCTTCTTCTTCTTCTTCTTCTTCTTCTTCTCCTTCTCCTTCTCCTTCTCCTTCTCCTTCTCCTTCTCCTCCTCCTCCTCCTCCTCCTCCTCCTCCTCCTCCTCCTCCTCCTCCTCCTCCTCCTCCTCCTTCTCCTTCTCCTTCTTCTTGTAGCTCATCCGCTACATCAGAATATATGTTTATACATGTCCACTAGGGAAGAAGAAGAACCACTGCAACACAGAGCCTCCAGTCCCCAACTATCACCAGCTGTCCAGAAGGAGACCAGGATGAATGATACTGAAGACCACTGAGAGTTTCAATACAACCAGGGGAGGCCCACTTCCCTTTTAGGTCCTAAAATAGGTCATCAGCTAGAGCAACCACTGCCACCTGTGTCCCATGCCCAGGCCTGAACTCTGACTGAAAAATATCCAGACAATCTACTTCTAGGATGTTCCATAATTGATCCCCAGGTTGGAAAAAGGACAAACATTGTCCAAAGTAATTGGATCTAGGGAGGGCCTGTTTAGGAGAAGGCACACCCCAGCTTTTTTCAAGGCCACTGGCAACATCCTTTCTATTGATAACTTCATGGATCCCAAAAACTACGTCCCCTCTTAAGGGTCCTCCCAAAGGAGGCAAGAAAGGCATGAATCATTCTATTAAGCCCTCTATCCACTTTATTAGAGTTCACAGCTCAAAAAGAGTCCAGATAACATGGCTAGGTGTTGCCCCAGATACCACTCTAAAGCCTGCCCATGAAGAGTCAAATCTCTGGAAATCTGAGTGATTTTAGCAGCAAAGTACTGTATACAGTAAATGGGTTGCAGCAGTCAGATGGGAGGTCTTGATGTTGGCCCCTTCATAACAAGGAATGGCCACTCCAAACAAGGCCACTGGATGGCAGCTTGCCACCACAATAAGAGATGCTTCACCTCTCTATTGCCATAGATATGGGTTCATACCTGTATTTGGTCAGGTACACTTTTCTTCTTCCTCCACTTGTGCCCCAGGTACTTCTGGCATTTTGTCTCCTAGAGATCTTCAGTAAAGCTAGGGGACATCTGGGATCATCTGCCAGATACAGGCTGCTTGGGAACAATCTTATAAAGTTCTCAGGTCATCTCTGTTGCCAGGAGCTAATCAGGCACTTTAGAGAAAGGCTTGCTATATTCCTGGAAAACCCTCCAAGCTCTCCTTCAGATTCATCATATGCCTGGGGTAGACATATAAATGGGACCATTCATTCTACAAAGATTATGGGTGACAGTCTCATCCAGAATAGGAAATGATCTACCATGGGTACGAATGATGATAAACCCTCTATTTCCAGGTCATGAAACAACTGCTCTAAGGCAAAGGAAAGGTCTCTAACATATCTGCCTGGTTATGTCAAGCTACAGTGACAACTCCATGATTGCCCTGGAAGCCACAAATTCCCAGCCCTTCCCAGATCCAGGTCCTGTGAATTTTGAAGTTTCCCATCACCAGTAGGTGAGGGGTTTTCATTATCAACCCAGAAACCAAGGAAGTGATCTTGCTAGGCAGAAAAATGGCCAGTATACTAGCAGGATGCATAGTTTGTTCCAGTGGTCCAATTTAACACAGAGATATTTACAGAGATCCTGATCACAGGTAAGGGGTCATTAAATACCAATGCTACAACATAACACAGAGATATTCATACCCTGCCCCCTCAAGAGCAAAGACTTTGGTCACAGGTAAGCCCCAGCATGAAGGCTGTGGGCCAATCTCTGAGGGGTGATATCTCTGCCTTCATGCAGCCAGGTCTTGGTAACACACTGGTCTGCTACTTCATCCACCACAAGGTCATAGATAAGTGAAATTTTGTTACAGACAGATCCAGCATTGAGGTTACCAGGTCTGGCATCACACATCATCCTCAACTTAAGGTAACCAGGATATATCTACCTCCTTCCCTACTTTCCTGGCCCAGATCCCCCCTCCTGCAAACATCCATTCCCCAGAATACTCCCTCCCAACTTTCCTAACAGTTACACAGTTACTGGCAATGCCACTCTGGCTGAACCAGACTTACACTTTCCCATTTGACACCCCAACCAACTGTCATATATACCCTTGAGGAAGCCTAATAACTCCTCAGTGCCATCCCATTAATCCCTGGATTTGTGAGATTCACTCCCCATCTATTCTCTCACCACAGGTAAGGCCCATGACCCACTGCTTTGCCATACACTCAAGCTGTCTGAACATAGCTGGTATCAGCCAAGCTCCTCTGAACTAACTCCACCACGAGGTGCTAACAATGACCCAGACTCAAAGTCCCAATTGTTGCCAAGGCCTCCCGGTGGGCAGAGCAAGGCCTTCTAATATCTGGTCATCTGGCCTATCCTTTCCTGCATAATGGCCACCCCAGACTGACCAGATGGGCCTCTCCACTGTGCAACTCACCACTGCAGCCAAGCCACTCTCTGGAACTTCTATCCATGTCATGGGTTCTGGAAGCCTCCACCCTCAGCTCTCCACATCTCCATCAAGTCTAGAGTCCAAGTCAGGCATCCATACCACCACATTGGAGCTTTCCTTTTATGTTGCTGGCCAGGTAACATAATAGTCCTTTCTTCTTTACTAAACATTTTCTGTTATCTGCCGGGGTGGTAGCCAGAAAAGTCCTCACTCAGGGCTTCAGTCATCTGCAGGCTTCTACTCATACTTTTCACCTTGATGGCAATGTTGACTGCCACACTGGAGACATAGGCTCCAGAAGCCATGGCTCCACTGCATCACAGCTTTCACAGTTCCTACTGGATCTGTTTCTCTGCCAACACTAATACCCTGAAAAGCTCTACCAAATGGAGGAAGGACCTTGTGAGCCACTGATGAAGATCCACAAGTGTCCTCTGTCACCAGACAGATTTTAAAACCCTCTTCCAAGTGGGTGGATTTGCTCTGTAGATACAGTATAAACAAGTTGCCTTCTAGGCCTGCCATAAGCAAAATAAATTATTCATTTTATATGTTTTTAAACATATTACCAATTCTGTTTCTATCCCATTCTTCTCCAAGGTCTTTAGAGTGGCAAAAAATTCAGAAATTCCTTCCACTTATGTAGGAGTTTTTAACAAAGCATCTATTTAACAAAATCATGTATTAGCCTTTCCTAACCTGCTGTTCTCCAGATGTGCTGCAAGCGTAATTTCCAGATTTCCTAGCCAGTAACTTCTTTGGCCACATTGGCTGGAAATTCTGAGAGCTGTATCCCAGCAGATCTAAAAGACTGTACTGTACAGTGGAGGGATGATTTGAACTACCATAAACTAAGCTAATAGATGTGGCAGTCAGAATAACACATGCCTCACTTGTTTAACTATCACAGCTGTCATAGTACTTGAAGTGGGAAAGGGTAACACAACTCTCAATGACAAGATGGAGAGGTAGAGATGTAAAAGTTTTACAAAATTTTGAAGCCATGCACAAACAGCTGCCACTTGAGTAATAGCCCCAACCCAAGACCTATGAATCCCACATCTTGCCATTAAAAAAATAAAGGTGGGGAAATTCAAGACATTTTTGGATCTTTTCTCTTTAAGACCTTTACAAAAATTTAGATGGGAAAAAAGGAAAATTAGGAGAATACTGGAAAACTCTTCCATGAAAAGTCACTGTCATATAGGGGCTATGGTGTTAGAGGGGACAGTGAAGATCCTTGAGATCCTCACTCAAGCACAGAGCTCACTAAGTGACTGAGAAGCATTCCCATTCAACCTAACCTACATCACAGGGTTATTATTGTGGAAATAAAACTACGAAAGAACCCTCACCCCCCATGTAAGCTATATTAAGCTCTAGTGAAAAGATTAAAAGTAAAAGTAAATACAATTTAATCAATCAATAAAATCATGATTCTATTTGGGTATACCGTGGAAGAAATGCATCACTAAAAAAAGAACAAATGAGGATATTGCAGTATATTTGTATATGCTCCTTTCTCTGTATAGAAAATCCAGCATGAATTCCTCTGAAGAACAACAAAATACATCTAACCATCATGGGGAAGACCTTGACCAGGGGTTTTATCTGGTGTACTGTCCATTGCATATGTGGATGGACAAATGCAAGATGCTTATTCTGTCTTAAATTGGGCATCCCTCCCAAACAAGGGACTGTCTTCTATTTAAGTCAGAGTCTTTCTGTATCAGTGATCCTCAGAAGAACCTAGCCTCTATGGTGGCATTGTACTGCCATTTTGGGACAGGGTTGGCATGTTCTAATTCTCATCCTATCAAATGTCTTCCTTACATAGATGGACATGTGAGTATTTTGAGGGCACCAATCAGCTAATAAATAGCCAACAGTACCTGGACAGAGAAATTTACTCTTAAGGTTGGTCTGGAAACATAAAAACAAATATCTGAAAAAAAAAGCAAGGAGGAAGGCTATTATTTTATATTATTTATTAAACTTATATGACTGCCAACTCACAAAGCAAACATTAACTTTTTAAAGCATGGCAATGTGGCAGTTTAAGAAAGTAAGTTTAAGTATTTTGAAGAGCACAAATCAGCTGGATAATAAGATTTAAAGTATAGTCTAGGGACACAATAAGGTAATTGTTATGGGGGTAAAATTAGAGTTGTTAGGTCATTCAGGTGTTGTTGTAAATTGCAAGTGAAGAGGGATCTCTTAATGATAGCCATACAATTGCAAAAAGTGTCTGGCATTCTTTAAAGAAGAAGTACACAAGCTAAATGTGTGTTTGTGCATGTGTGTGTGTTTATCCCTGTCTTACAGCAAGCCAATTTTATACATGCACAGATATACAAGGCATTATTTTTAGAGCGGCTTTCTCTAGCTGTTTTAATTAGAAGCTTATCACTTTCCTGGAATGGATTTATCAAAGGACAAAAAGTTCTAAGTCTTGCTCTTTGCAGGGCTTCTAAGACTCCATAGAAACATCACAGAAAAGCAAAACCTAACTTAGTTTCCCATACTTTTCTCTTTTTTTCCCCATACTTTTCTTCTTAGTTCGGTTGTTTGCCACCCTTTGCATTTAATTGGTTGTTAATAACAGAGCTGGTGGTGTGTAATGAACCAAATGTTCTTGTGGATGGACTGAGAGCATTTAAAGGGAGCAAATTCCCAGTTCTGATTGCTCAAAGTCTGTTTCTCTTTTAATTACATTTCATGTCATTTTGCATCATAATTAAACTAATTTTGAAGAGAGAAAGGTACAAAAATATTGTAATAGATTTAATGATCAGTATGCATTAATGGCATGGTAAGGGGCATGGTGGCTCAGCGGGTAAGATGCCAGGCTTGTCGATCAGAAGATTGCAAGTTTGGAGGTTCAAATCCCTAGTCCCACGTGACGGAGTGAGCTCCCGCACTCGCCCCAGCTCTTGCCAACCTAGCAATTCGAAAGCATGCAAATGCAGGTAGATTAATAGGTACCACCTCGGTGGGAAGGTAACAGCGTTCTGCACATGTCATGCCGGCCACATGACCGTGGAAGCATCTTCAGACAACGCTGGCTCTTCGGCTAACAAACGGAGATGAGCACCGGCCCCTAGAGTCGGACACGACTGCACAAATGTGTGGAGGTAACCTTTACCTTTACGTTGTTTTTATGCATTAATGGCAGCATTCATACGGGTTCAGGAACTTGGGGGATCTATAAAACTAGCAGGAGTGTTTCCATACTCACAACCCTTTGCCAGCAGCTGTGGCAACTGCTTTTCTTCCGTCTGCCACTACAGTTGGTGATATGCCCTTGATCTATCTATCTATCTATCTATCTATCTATCTATCTATCTATCATCCATCCATCCATCCATCCATCCATCCATCCATCCATCATCTATGCAACCAAGGACCATATAGAGAAGACAGTAGCAGAATGATAATATTAGAGAGGGTGTGGTGAGAATTTGGGGGTTGTTTTTATCTTCCATGGAAAATGATTTTTTAAAAAATGTTTTCAGATCCTTCTGTAATAAGACAATTTAAGTAAAGAAGTGAGAGGACACCTGACATGTATTACCAAGACCTGGTTGGGCAAGGACAGGTTCTCCCATCAGAAATTTGTCCAAAATAGATTTTGGGTGCTACAATGGCCATAGTTACAAGGCCAGAAAGGGGAGGGGGCAATGAGCTTTCAAGAAACTTTAGTGATGAACAGATGATCTAGTCTGCATACAAGCAGAATATGATCCCCTGCATTTCAAGCTGGGTATGTTTTTAATATTTATTTATTTAATTATTTTTTATCCAGCCTTTATTATTTTTATAAATAACTCAAGGTGGTAAACATACCTAATACTCCTTCCTCCTATTTAATATACCACCTAGTTGCCCAGCTACTCTCAATGAAACATATAACTCGCACTGGGTGATGAAACCTTTGAATATCTCTGGATTGTCATCATATTTATCAGGCAAGAAGCAGGAACAACAGGAACAGTAATAGTGGCAACACAGATGACAGATTAATTAACACAGTAGCCCAAGAAGAAAAAACAGGAGTTATCTACAACATACAGTGTACGGACGGTAGTAGCCACTATGTAGGACAGATGGGCAGAAGACTAGCAGAGTGCATCCACGAACACCAACTAGCAGTCAGAAGACATGATGAAAACTCCTTAATCTCCCAACACATGGGCAGACTCAACCATACTTTCAACTGGGAAACTGTGAGCATCTTAAAACAAGCCAAATCCAAAAACGCTAGAGAATTCCTGGAAGCTTGGCACTCAGACAAAGCAGCCATCAACAGATGCATAGAGGTAAACAACATTTACACATCATTCATAAGAGACAATAGAAAAGTCAAAAGACCAGAACACCTCCTTGCTGGCAATCAACACCCAGATATGCAAAGATTAACACCAGGATTAGCACCAGAGGAACAATCAAACAGCACAATATACCCTAATCAAGGAACTATTAACTCAGTCAATCAACCAAGCAGCAAACAACAGCCCAATCAAGGAACTCCTAAGGAGAGAACAATACCCCCACCAACACAAGCAGGACAAGTCATGGTATATAAACAGAGAGCAAGTCCCACTCCCTTTTCGCACTGAAGTTGTTGCCTAGTCTGGCAATGAAACGTCTGCAAGAAAACAAGGCTCAGAAACCAAGAAACCAAGGATTCCACAGATTAATTTGTTCCATTTTATCATTAATTTGTTCCAGTTGAGTCAAATGGATAGATAATCTGGACATCCATCTAGTTCTGGTGGAGATCCACTAGATTCTTATACTGGAGCAAAGCATTGGCAACTTATTCAGCAATCAGTCATGTTTGGGAGGAAATATGATTAAAATCAATCAATCCAGAGTTCTCTCTTCAGTGCTTTGAAGCAATGAAACTTCAGATAACATGAGCATTGGCAATCTACTCCAATCTTATTCTCTCCCATTCATGGATATAGCTGTGTTGAGTTATGCTAGAGAACTGACAGGTAGGTCACCACAGTTTATAGATTTTCTGAAAGAAGACCATCAGAAAGTTGGTTACCTGGTTAATATAATTTTACATAAATTGTGCCCTACGATTTCAAAGTTATATCAAGAACAATGGAAGGTAACATCACATTCACTGGCACTGATTTGGTATTTCCAGATTGAAGACTGACCTTACTACTTGCTTGATTATTTTATTTACTTATTTATTACCTTGCTGCAGTTAAACGACTCTTGGCATCTTACACAGTGTATCAAAAACTAAAATATCCACAGATTAAAACCAATCTCAATCACAATAATAATAGCATAAAAACCTTGACAGAAACCATAAAAAAGAAATAAACAGCAGATAACAATAAAGATAAGTGTGATAAGTCAAAAATAAGGAAAAAGGACAAGATGACATCAGATATAATCATAAGAAAAGGCCTTCCAAAATAATTCACTTTTTAACATTTACCTAAAAAACAGAAGGGAAAGAGTTAGCCTTATCTCAATTGGGAGGTAGTTATAGTTCCCCTGAACCTCTCAGCAATATGAGACTATAAGTATTTTTCCCTAGAAGTACCCTAGCTACGTCAGGCCAACCCTGATTGGAGAAGATAATTCTGTAGTTACCCTGGAAAAATGGCAGCAAATATTTAGATATTGGATTCCTCTAATCTAGATTCTGATTATGACATGATGTTTTTGCTATCCTATTTTATTGCCAAAAAAAGAAAAGAAAATCACATTGTCTTAATTAGTTACTTCTGTTTTCATAGTAGCGTCAGTGTTTCAGGATAACTACTGTAGGTGAAGATCATGGCAATAGCAAAGGAGATCCTTTCACTTAATGTGGTGAACATATTGTATGAACTTAAGGAAAACTAACTTGCTTGTTTGCATCTTGCTTTGTGTGAATGTCATGTAGTGGTTCACCAGGTTTCCAAGAATAAAAATTGGGACACATTAATATATGTCTTTCAGTCAGTCTTAACTCCTGGCAACTGCTTGGACAAGTTCCTGCAGGTATTTTTGGCAGCATTTTTGAGAATGATTTGCCCTTGCCTTCTTCCTAGAGCGGAGAGAAAGGGACTGGCCCAAAGTCACCCAGCCGGCTTTTATGCCTAAGGCGGGACTAGAACTCTCAGACTCCTGGTTTGCCATTGGCTCCTTCCTGGGCTGATAGACAGGGACTGGTCCAAAGTCACCCAGCTGGCTTCATGCCTAAGGCAGGACTAGAACTCACAGTCTCTCAGTTTCTATCCTAATGCCCTTAACTACTACATCAAGCTGTCTCTCTGTATAAATGTATTTATTTATTAATGTGCTCAAGTGCTCAGGCAGGCAGAATTTATCTGGGTTGCAAAAATGTGAATGTTCATTATATGGCAGCAAACAGATACAGCAACTGCTAACTCTTTCCTCCCATCTAGTGGCCAACTGGAGTTTTGCAATCCCAATATACTAGCCCTATACACAATGAGCTGTGTCCTGTGTTGTGACTTGCTTGAACCTGCTAATGTTGCTAATACCAGCCAGCTGGGGATCTTGAAGTCTGGGAAATTTTCCTGACTTGGGAATATGCTTAGCATCTAAGATGACTCCTCCAAAAGCTGGACTGCCTGATCATGTAAATTTTACAATCATATACTTAATACATGTGATGGCTTTACATTACCATTTAAGGTAATTTGCACCAACACAGCTGAGTTGCTTTAAGATACATTGGTAGGAAAGACCACACAAGGCAGCATATCCTACTAAGACTGTGATGCTTTCTAGTAGAGAGATGAGAGAAGTTGCAAAATTGCAAAGCATGGTGATAACCATAAGCATTTGTGGGGAGGGGGGAACCAACTGTTTGCTTTGGTGACTCTGCTAAATTATCTAGTAGTATCTTTACAAGTCAATGACCATACTGGGTGTTTTAAAATTAGCACAGAGTAGGATATAACCATATTTTTAGTATCTGTCTATGGAAGCTTCCAGAGCCTGCTCATCTCTAAGAAATATCATTGGAAGCCCTGGCAGGAAAATGTACTTAGGACATTTAGAGCCAGTACCCAGCCCATAGGGAGTGAATGTGAATTTAAAGTATGCATTCTCTTGGACAAATAAACACTCTTCTTGGATAAGAGGCAACTCTAACAATAGATCTAATGTGCCATGTGAGCCCAACAAAGAAATAGGAGCCTTAATGATTCCTCTGATAAAGATGTGGCTTAAGAAGGAATGATTGATTATTGATTATGTGCCATCAAGTTATTGTCAACTCATAGCGACCACATAGATAGATTTTCTCCATGATGATCTGTCCTTAATCTGGTATTTCAAGTCTTCCGACAGTACATTCATCACCACTGTAGCTGAGTCTATCCAGCTTGCTGCTGCTTGTCCTCTTTTTTCTTCTACCTTTCTCAGCATTAGAGCCTTTTCTAGAGAGCTGGGTCTTCACATAATGTGTCTGGAAGAGTACAATTTGAGCCTGGTCATTTGTGACTCAAGTGAGAACTGTGAGTTGATTTGTTCAATAATCCATTTGTCTGTTTTCTTGGCTGTCAATGGTATTCTCAGGAGTCTTCTCCAACACCAAAGTTCAAAAGTGTCAATACTCTTCCTATCCTACTTGGTATACAGTTCATACAGTTAGGATGATATCAGTCTCAAAGTAAAATAATTTCAGAGTATAGTCCCATATGAAATGATTGAAACAATCAGTGAACCAGAAGACTAGTCATACTAATATTCCCAGTGCCCAAGAAAAGTGAAACAATTCACTCATGTGAAGACTTGAAACAAAGGTGTGAAAAGGGGGAGATCCTTCCTTCCTACTATAGATAATATTCTTCGGTGACTTGCATGTGTCCTAGTATTCTTACTGCCTGATCAAAGCACTATATTTTAGACAATCTAGTTATATCCAGATTGTACCAGCTATATTTACTACACAATTTGGTACATTTTTCTGTAAAATAATACCATTTAGGATGTCTAGTGCTCCCAAGATGTTCCAAAGGAAGATGTCCACAGCTGGTGAGCATTTGAGTTTTCATGGCTAATTTAAGATGAACCTGTCCAAAGACTGCCTAAAGTTCTAGCAATTTTAAAGGCTGCATATTGAAAACTAAACACAAGAAAATGCCTCCTGTCCCTAAAATAAGCTCACATATCTGGGTCATTGCATAAATTAACATGGAGTGAGTCCTCATCCAAAGAAAGTTGAAGTATTTTAGGAATTAACATCTCCCACCATCTGTTGTTGATTTAAAGAAATTCAAGGGTATGGTGCAATACTTTGGAAGATCTTGTAGGAGGTCCTGCATCCTTTAAATGAACTATTCAGAACAATAGTATTGAGCAATGAGGACTATTTGGCAATGGGGAGAAGATGAAGCTTCCATGAAGTCAAATAATTCTTAATGAAAGCCCTGATGCTGGCACCCTTTATGAGTATGGTGTTGTCAGTTCTGACAGAAGCACTTATAAAATAGTTAAAATACAACTTCAAATTCAGAAAAGGTTGCTAAAGCTAATAGAACATTTAAAGATCCAGAAATACCATATGCCCAAATTGGATAGTGCAGCCATATGAACAATTTTCTGAGGTTCTTGTTATTGCACCTGAGATACTGCAAAAGTACTAGAGGATTTGCTGGCCATGATTGAATCAAAATCTTAAACTACCAAGACCAAGAGAGTACCATTAGGAGGAACAGAAGACTCTTATAGGTAATTCTAGCAGCATTCCTCATAATCACAGGGATTTCCAATAGTGTCACACAAAGTCAGTGTTCAGCATCCAGCATCCAACACCCAGCTATTATCACCTAACCAGGTTTTGCTTTACTTCTAGAGGCATAGCAATCTGGAAACCTGTGCATATAGAGAGTAGTTTGTGTAGCTAGAAATATCAAACATTAATTGGGGGAAAATTGTTGTTGTTGTTGTTATTTTAAATTTATTGGCCACCCAACTCCAGTGGACTCTGGGAGGTGTAGAAAACTAGAAAAAACATAGAAGCAGCTAAAAACTGAGAGCCAATTTGGTGTAGTGGTTAAGGCACCAGGCTAGAAATCAGGAGACTGTGAGTTCTATTCCCACCTCAGGCATGAAAGCTGTCTGGGTGACTTTGGGCCAGTCTCTCTCTCTCAGCCCAACTCACCTCACAGGGTTGTTGTTGTGGGGAAAATAGGAGGAGAAAGAAGTATTAAGTATATTCCCCACCTCGAGTTATTTATAAAAATAATAAAAATGGGATAAAAAAAGATCTAAAAACCCATTGAATCAAACAGAGGTGCTATTAGAAAATCAAAATGTTTAACATTGCTAAGTCATATTTGTAAATGTTACAGTTTATCACTCAGAGCAGATAAAGTATAGTGAAGTGTGATCCTAATCGATGGATAGAAAAGGAGCTAAGATCTTACATGGCAAGGAAGTTTATATATTTAGTTTATGTAATTGTAAATAAACTAGATTTAATTGTTAAGTGAATGTTTCAGGCTATCTTATAAAGAACAAACTGGTGACTCCAAGGCACATCATCATCATATTGTCAAAATTTCCAAGAATAGGGTCCATGCCCAATACCACTTATAGCACAATTGCTGTCACTTATTTCAAGCAACACTTGGTTGCCCTACAACTGAACCACGTCATGACATACTTGATAGGTGTGTCACGTTTTCCCTAGTCTGGGCCACTTCATATGATAGGATTTCCTTTATGACTTTACCAGGCTACACTTTATACCATCGCCAGCCATCTGCAAATAGTAAATAATACATTTAGATGCACGAAGAACTGATATAGTCATATAGTATATTTATGGATATATGCTGCTATCATGAACTGTTATTTAGTTTTTTTTAAAAATCTATAAACTATTTAGTTTAGAGATTGAATTTGGAATCACTGGATATATAATGTAATCTTTATCAGTTACTATTTTGTACCTTTTTACATTTCCATGAATTTTACATGAATCTAAATTATGAAATATGACCCAAATACTTGCATATTTTTCTAAATTTCTATGAAACAATATAAGTCATCAAGTTGAAAGCTGATTATTGAACAATGTATAGATTCCAATCTGATTCCTTATATTTTGAGAGCTCTACCTCCCCTATCACATCCTTTTGTTACTGACAAGTGTAGATACAGCAACTGAATCTTGGCAAAAATAGGGGGAATAAATAACTCAGCATGGATTAAGGAACATAAATAACTCAGCATGGATTAAGGAACAGATGGTCCATTTCAAATTCTTTGTCCAACAGAAAACTAAAGATAAAGAGCAATATGATTATTAGGGGTCTACTAATATGACTACTACTTATATAGTAAAATTACTCATGGACAGGGAGATCTGGAATGAATTGGTAGATGGGAGTGAAAGGGCCTATAATCCATTTTCTCCCAACCATTTCTCTGTTCCTATTCTCCTCCCCAACTCCTTCTTTGCCCAGAATTTTAGCGATAACAGTGGGAATCTTGAAGTCACCAAGAGACAACAGCTGAGGGAGATACAACAGAAAAGTGACAGGCAGGGAAAAACTTTAAGCACACACTGTTCTCCCCCTCCTTGGCAACATCTTGGCCCTAAATCACTCCTCTTGAAACAGAAGCATATGCCAAGAATTTTGCTACATGTTTTCTTGGATAACATTCAGTTTAAGTTCTCTCAACACAGAAAAGATGTACCAATCGAAGAGAAGATGTACATATATTGTCATACACGTATTTAAAGGTGCTTTAAAATGAGCTGTAAAATAATCTTTTTCAAATATGTTAATTTCAGTTGTCTTCAGAGTCCTTATTATAAGAGAGTCAGCTTTGGAAGAAATGGTCAAAAAATTATCTAAACTAATAAAAAAAATCTTCAGTTGTTCTTGCAATATGCAAATTTCACTTTGTGGGAGAGTGAGTTCTATTTTTGTATTTTGCTTGGTTTCCTTACACTACTTCACTGAAAATTTTATAAATAAACCATTATTGTTGTTATTAGGGTCCATTTATCCTGTTAGGTCACATTCTGATGGAGATAATACAACCAACATTGGAATGATTTCCACATGGAGTTATTGGTAGCTCTGAGTGATTTATTTACTTACCCCCTCATTCACAGCAGGTTCAATATGGCTTATATAAAATACTGAAGTACAATAAAAAATAAAAATAATAGAATACAAACAAAAATATAAATTAAAAATAAAATAGCAGATCAAGCAGTTAAAAGAGATTTCTCATGCTGAAATCCAAGAGGACCCCTAGGCTACAAGTTAGTAATAAAGTCACCATATATGGAGGCTACCATAGAAATGTAATTATCTATGATAGCCATCCATCCATCCTCCAATTAAAAAGTGTAAGGAGAGATATGTCTGAACATCTTAAACTTGCACCTTGTAAATGCATGATTCATACGCCTAACTAGAGCATGCAAAGCAAAGATCCTGAAAAAAAAAGACTCTTGACAAAATGTTCACAGCTTGTAAAAATTTCAAAGATTTTATCCCTGAGATCTTATTAGGTCTCATGTGAGAATGCCAAAATCTTGCAAGATCTGATAATTATTCCATGTTCGGTATCCTGGGGTGTTATAAAGCTGGTGCTGGCCCTTTTCAATATAGCAGGTCTTCAAGTACTTGAAGAGGGCTATCATATTATTATGATATCATCATAATATCAGGCTATCCTGAGGGACCGTCTTATCCCCATTTTATCGACCCGCCCCACCCAGTCATTCAGAGAGGGCCTGTTACGAACCCCATCAATTAGAGAATGCCATCTGATGGGGTCTAGGAGACAGGCCTTCTCTGTGGTAGCGCCCACTCTATGGAACATCTTGCCCCCAGAGTTGAGACAGATCCCCTCCCTCCCGACCTTTAGGAAAGAGATGAAGACCTGGTTCTGCCACCTGGCATGGGAAGGAGGAAGGGATAGTTCCTCATGGGGGTGGTTAATCCCCTAATTTTATAATGTCCTTCTTTTAATTAATTCCACCATCCATCTGGATTTTATAATTTTATAATTATTGTTGTTTATTCGTTCAGTCGTTTCCGACTCTTTGTGACTTCATGGACCAGTCCACGCCAGAGCCCTCTGTCGTCCGTCACCATCCCCAGCTCCCCAATGGTTGAGTCCATCACCTCCAGAATACCATCCATCCATCTTGCCCTTGGTTATAATTATAATTATTACTGTATTGTATAATTGAGGTTTTATATATTTTAGATTTTATTTTAACTTATTGTATTGTGAACCGCCCAGAGTTCCCCATAGGGGGAGATGGGCGGTCATATAAATTAAACAAATAAATAAATAAATATCCCCACCTTTCACCAGAGTTTCTTCAATTTCTCCTTTAGGACTTTGTTTCCAGTTTCCTGATTATCCATGGTGCTCTTCTTTAAACTGATTCTAGGTTGTCTGACTACTTCTTTAAATGTGATGCCCAGAACTAGACACAATATTCAAGGAGAGATCTAACAAAAACAGAATTTGGTTAACTATTATGAAAAAAAAAATGGGAGTCCTATGCATGTCTCCGATATCATCATAGAGACATCCATCTTACTGGGATACGTTCCTCAATTCATTTTGATATTACTGTTTTTATACAATATAATTGTGGGTTTGCACCAAGAGCAGAAGCAAATAGATCTTTGCTCCAAGGAGCTTGTTGTCTTAACTTTGACAAAAAGGAAAGAGAAGGAAAAGGAAAAGGAAAAGGAAAAGGAAAAGGAAAAGGAAAAGGAAGTGGAGTACGGGAAGCAATATGTGGGTCTTTCAGTCCCATTGGCTTAATACGCAGTAATACAGTAACTCGTAGCAAGGCAAAGGAAGCTGGGGAGCTTGATAGAAAATTGTGAAACTCAATCTTGTAAATTTATTTATAATATATTGAACATTGATTTAATATCAGTAAAATATTTTCTAGAAATTATCGCTACGAGGAAAATGAATGGCATGAAATACCTTATCTATCTGTCTATCTGATAGATTTATATCTCACATTTTCTCTAGAAGCTCAAAGCAGGATACATAGCAATCTGTCCTCCATTTTTTCTCTACAGTAACAATCCATGAGGTAAATGAACGGGCCCAAAGTTATACTATGAGCTTCATGGCTGAGGGCAGACGAACTAGGTCTTCCCAGTCTTAATACAATATCTACTACGCTACACTAACTGGTTTATATTCTTATATTTTTGCATTGCACTACTAATCCAAATAAAAAGCACATGTATAAGAAAGTCTCACCTAAAGACCTTGAATGCATTACTCATTAGCATTATGTTCTTTTATTAATCTCTAAAAAACACACATTTCAAAAAAATGTTTTTTTTAAAAAAATGCTCTTTAACTTCTGCCAGACAGCAACTGCTATTTCAATGGCCATTGTTTTATTTAGCTTCTTCAGAATACCCAGGGATGGATCATTTTAGGGCATTCTGAAAAAGAAAGGCAGCTAATACAAAAAGTAACCATCCCTGTTGGCTGTGCAGTCAGAGGAGTCTGCAGAGTATGGTAAAACAACCACAAGATGGGGGCCACAATGATGTGTTTGAAGGCCTGCCTGCTTTTTGTGTGCAATGTGGCCCCCATCTTAACCTTTGTTTACCATACCCTCCAGACACCCCTTTCTAGTATTAAGGAAAATTTTTATAAAAGAAATATCTCCTATATATTTTTCTACATATCCATATTTGGTGAGTTGCTGAGGTGGCTCCAGTGTTGTTAATATCTATTGCTCTCTCCTTGCCTTTCATAATCATAATATTCTTAATCATAATATTTTTCATAATATTCATAATATTTTTAATTTATTGTTTTTTATATTACTGTTTTATAGTTTTTTTATTGTATGTCACCCAGAGTCAGGTTTTGTGAGATGGCCAGCCATATAAATATGATGAATGAATGAATGAATGAATGAATGAATGAATATAATGAATATAAATATGATGAATGAATGAATGAATGAATGAATGAATGAATGAATCAATCAATCAATCAATCAATCAATCTTGCTATGCAACTTTATGTTTGTGTATCCATTGCACACTTACCCAAGGGAAAACCCATTGAAAATTTGAGAACAGCCTTGCTGGATCTGACCTAGGCCTATCTAGGCAGCCCTCTATCTCACATGGTGGACCACCAGATGCATCTAGGAAGCCCACAAATAGCAGATCAAGGAATGTTCCTGTGCGCCACCGAATATGCAGAAACCTGCTATTGAGTAAACATGCACAGCTTGTGCAGCTTGTATTTACTTTATATACTAAGGTGTCTTAGCTTGTTTCTCATAGAAAAGATGCTCTAATCCCATGAAACTTGTCTTGCTTTTTGTATGTTTGTGCATAAGCACATGTATACTTTTCCCAGCTATAACCTCCAGTAAAAGCAGGGACAATTACAAGTTATTTATTTGGGGTTATTTAAATTTATTTATTTATTGCATTTGGATTCTGCCATTTTCCCAGAAATACAGAATGACAGATACCTGGCTTTACAATAGCACTTGCTGAAAAGATCTGGGAACAGTAGGTGATTGTTAACTGAATATGCATCAGCAGTATTACATGGCTGAAAGAAAACAGGCAAACGCAATTTTGGGCTGCATCAATGGAGGTGCAGTTTGTAAATAACTGGAAAAATAACAATTCCATTTTATTCTGCATAGCTCAGATCTCACTTGGAGTAGTGTTCCTTTTCTGGACATCACACTTCAATAGGACAACCATCTCTGGGCTGCAAAAATCAAGCCAACCACTAAACATCAGTAAAGAGGGCTTTTTTCTGTAAATCTTTGCTACTATCTAATTTACAAAACATTCAGATAAGCTGTAGTTTTGATGCTTACTGATGTTTAATAAATAAGCATCAAGTTATAGTTTTTGCTAACTGTATTGAGTAATGTGTATATGCTTGCTCTGATCTGAATATAGGGATAAACTGAGAATGTCCTGGATGCAAACTAAACTTGAAATTACCCACAATAATTTTCCAACAGGAAGACGACCAAGGCTTCTTCTTTATCACCCCAGAGTTCAAGACACACAATAAAGATTTAATGCTACAGGAAGGCAGATTCAAACTGAATATTAGAAAGCTGTACCTAACAGTGAAAGCAGTTTGATAGAGGAACCAAACAGCAAGAAAGATGACAGACTCCCTTCAACTGGATGTGTTCAAGCAGAAACTGGACTGTCACGTGTGGTTTCATTGGGATTCCTACACTGACCTAAATGTCCCTGTCTGACTTTATGATTCTAAAATAAAATACAGAAATTGATTTCACATTTAGTCCAGTCTCTTACGTTCAATGTACCTCATTTGTTATCTGCTTATTCTTCAATCAAAATATAAGCCCCAAAGCTTATTTTTAAATAACATAGGGAAACAGAAGGACATGTAGATGCAGGTGGATGCTAGGCAGATATTTACTATGGAGATATAGCATCCTTAAAGTGGGGAGAATGTTCAGATGCTTATACTAGCCTTGTCCCCACCTACTCAGTTGCTGATTCTCTCATGTTGAACATAGAACTCTTAAGAAGAGAAGGCTATTTGGGATTGTACATCCAGAAAGAGGGCAATGGGTAGAAACAGAGACATTGGAAGTAAAGAATGCTTTAAGGTCTCCTTTCACTTTCAGCCCTCACCTGGCCAGAATTCTCTGTGATGGAAGATCAAAGATCCAGTAATTTACCAAACCAATAAATAAATAAATAAAAACAAATATGGGTCTCTGTGGCCCAAGTTCAGATGTAATGTTAACCGCTACATTACATAAAACCGTTATAGTGTTTAAACCATCTATTTTCAGATAAGAAGCTCTGGGGGTTGACAAAAAAGGGAGGGGAGTTTGGGATTGCAAGTTGTACATCCCAAATTTAAAGTGAGGGAATATAGGAAAATTGACATATAGAAACAATTGCCCATCAAAGAAGAGTTTCATTTCTTATGACCTGAAATGATGGGAAGAAAAAGTTGTACTCTTTCTGGATGCACATTGCTGGTTATCAGTTTAATTAGAGGATATTTGGGGTCATTGAAAAGAAAATACAAGTTCACTGTGAGAAATATATGTTTATGTTTGTGTGTGTGTATGTGTGTATACTGTATAATATATATGTGTGTGTGTGTGTGTGTGTGTGTGAGAGAGAGAGAGAGAGAGAGAGAGAGAGAGAGAGAGAGAGAGAGAGAGAGATTAGCATTGTTTCAATGAACAATTTGGCAAAAAGGACAGATTAGAGATAGAATGGCAGTAACTCCATTTTCTCCAACAGACTTTCATCCAGGATTAATTTAGCCCACTATTATTTACAAATAATGGATGCCCTATTTAATTCAGAATCAACAGAAAAATAACAGAGTGAACCAGACCAACCACAGTGAGGTGCAAAGAAATAATTATGGCAATCATTCCCATCCTCAAGATGTGATAAAATAAAGGTTGAAGAAATTATCAACAATTTTCGTTAATACCAGTATTGGAGAAAAATACTTCAGATAATAATCAGAACATCAGTCCAGAATAAAATATAAGAGAACATACTAATTAACTGGAAACAACACAATTGTACTTCAGAAAAGAAATATATCAGAAGTATTCCTGCTGAAGTTGACCACATCCCATTGACTGCAGTGGGAGAATTAAAAAATGTCTAGTTCTTTCTTGTTCAAGTCAATGGAACCTGTAAATGCTTAACTTTGTTTGGAATGTGTCCTTTGTGTTTTTAATATAAATTTGATGGAAGTTTTGGTCTTATGGTTCTTAACAAAGATGTAAGAGGAATGCCTGTCTGAGAAAGCTGCTTAGCTTTCTTTATGCCAAGTTACCAAGGCATCTAAGAACAGTAACAGAACACATGGTTTTTATTAAATTGATCCCAGATTCAGGAATAAGGATTTCTTCCACGAACGTGCTGACCACTGGAACTGACCACAGTGGACTAGTTAGACAAATAGTGTTACCTGGTTAGTAGCAGCTTCCTATATTCTTAAAATAAATGCAAAAGAATTATGATTTCAGAGGGTCTGCCCTTCCCCCCACCCATTCTTCTTGAGAATGTTTTTGTTAGTTTTAATAAAATGCGTAGGGATCTGTCTCATTGTTTGCATTAAAAAATCCTTACGCTCATATCATTCTGGATCCAGTCAGTGAAAAACAGGTAAACAAGGGACTTTAAAACATTTCCTAATAATTCTTATGGTTAGTATTATTCATATTTGCATGACATGTTGAAGTACAAGTTACCCAGCTACATTTTAGTCTAGGATGCTACATGAGCCCATCCTGTATGGGGAGTTTATGGTCCAATGTGTTTTGCATATCTAGGAAACTGCTTTCCTTCTAAGAATCATGGTTAAGTTGATATGAATAAACATGTCATCTGAACATAGTCTCTGTGTCTTACATAGAAGAACATTGTAGAAAATATGTCTATGACTTTAGACTCTTTTCTGTGATTGTGTGATTTTTTTTAAAAAAAATTAAGCATTATAAGCCAATATTTGAAACAACCATGACATGTTATGCCACTCAGTTTTCTCATTTTATAGATAAGAAATTAAGGCTGAATGAAGGTCAGACAGTGAGTCTGGAGATGTGCTCGTGATTTAAGGTCAAGCCTGTGCACATTATGTTTAGCACACAGTTGGTGTTGCCTGGTTCCTTTAAAATGTTTAAATAGCAGCTGGAGGGAGAGGAATCCAGACTCAGGGTCTAGTAAGAAGGGGAGGTATTCTCTTACGGCCCTGTTCTGTTATACTGTGCGTATGGAGTGTTCTCCCCTATGCTTAACAGCAGCATAGGAGGGAAGGGGCATCATCACAGAGAACAATCTCAGTTATTCCTCTCCTTACCACAATTCCTATTGTCCTTTTAAATGTTTCTTACAATTTAGAAGGAAACATGCAGAAACATCATTGTCATGCTTATCTACGGGTCTCAGTTTTTCTAATATTTCTGGTTTCTGTTTCTAGAAATATTCCTCTTTTACCAAATGAGGGCTTTTTAAAAAAATTTTAAAAGGGGTGTGTGTGAGAATCCAGATCCTTGTTATAAAAAATGATTACTAAAACTTCCTGAGAGTCTGGAAGAGTATTCTTTTCTTCAGAATACCAATACCTAATATGGTTTGATCTTTGCCCATATAAAATTAATCCTTAAGCATACACAGAAACCTATGGCATAGCCAGGATTTCCTCCTTACCTACACTGATTTCAGGAAAGACATATGTGCTGTCCACAGGGAATTTGTGCAAGAAACAGTTGCCAGTCACAAACCACACATGCTAATACCATATAATGAAGGTCAAAACTTGTTGCTTTAGGGTAATCTGCAAATTTCAAAATTCCAACAAATTCTGTATTAAACCTTTCCCAAATACATAATTCTATTTTAGTATTAATAAAATTCACACCATCTTTTGCACATTACAGGGTGCCTGTAATTTCTCACTATATATTTGACTTGAAAGATGTCTGGATATTCCCATGATTTACAGAAATTATCAAGAGGGATTTTCTTGAACAGCAGAGGCTCTTATTTTCATTATCTAACATTATATAGTAACTTTCAGCACTCATATTTTATCTTAAGACATGTTCTATCAAGAAAATTCAAATTATTTCTCCTCAAAACTGAAAATATGCCAAATTCAGTCCAGGTCATATTTTGAAGTTATATCAGAAAACCCTTCTTGCATGCTTGCTTGAAAAACTGAGATTGCAGATAGCTATCATGCCAAATCCAGTAGTAATGTATGGCTGTGAGAGTTGGACCATAAGGAAGGCTGAGCGCTGAATAATTGATGCTTTCGAACTGTGGTGCTGGAGAAGACTCTTGAGAGTCCCTTGGACTGCAAGGAGGTCAAACCAATCAATCCTAAAGGAAATCAACCCTGACTGTTCATTGGAAGGACAGATGCTGAAGCTGAAGCTCAAATACTTTGGCCACCTAATGCGAAGAGAGGACTCACTGGAAAAGACCCTGATGCTGGGAAAGACTGAAGGCAAAAGGAGAAGGGGACAGCAGAGGATGAGATGGTTAGATAGCATCACCGATGTAATGAACATGAATTTGAGTAAACTCCGAGAGACAGTGGAGGACAGGAAGGTCTGGCATGCTATGGTCCATGAGGTCACGAAGAGTCGGACACGACTAAACGACTGAACAACAACAAAATCATGCCAAAACCATTACCTCTATATAGAGGCATAGAACAATACCATAATTAACCAAAAGGAACTCAATACTGTATTTAAATTAAACCCCCCCACGCATGAAAGAATAAGAAAAAAATATAAGCACAGAGAAAATTCCTGTCCCACCTTCTCAACCTAGAGTTGTCAACCTCAGCTGAAACCAAACCTAAGATTCCTCACTCCATTAGATGTTCCATGTGACAACCTACTAAAGGTGTAAGTATGTGTTTGTATACAAAGTTCATTGACCTCCATCTGCATGTGATATATATATATATATATATATATATATATATATACATACACACACACACACACACACACACACACACACATACACATACACACATACATACACACACACATACATACATACAAACACACACACACACACACACACAAACACACACACACATATATATAAACACACATACACAAAGTGCTGCTACCTCCTTCAGCAAAGGAGGAAACAAGGTAAGGGAAAGGGGTAGTGGATGCCTGGGAATGCATCCAATGCATGGGAAGGGAAGCGAAGGGAAGCGAAGGGGGAAGCAAAACTAGATGGAAATGAGGCTTGGGAGATAGCAAAGCAGGCTTGGAAGGAAACAAAAGAGAGGAAATATCTTTTTAGATGTTATACAAAAGATTAGCTTTAGCAGGTAAATTGCTAACACCAAGCAACTGCTAATCTTCCAAGGTACCATGCTTTTCAGCAGCAATGATTCCAGCCATTGAACTGCCACCCATCCCCTTGTTTTTTAGCAGCTCTTTCCTTCTAGTCATTGGATAACAGACTTCCTCTCTTCCCATTCACTGATAATTATTGCTTTCTATCAGATAAAAGCAGCAACGTGCATTTCTCAGTAATAAATAAAAACATTTCACAAGGTGTAGCCATGGATAACTGGATATGTAAAATGCTCTAGTACTACTCAGAAATCACAGAGAAATCCATTCTTGAAAATCTGGAACAAGATGACAAACATGGAATGTGAAGGAGACAGAGACTGAGGAGAGGAGGATCTAGAAGACCATCAACAGAACCAGAGTGGGAGGCAGAGAGATCTGATTCATAGGGACACAGTTCATTCAAAGAGGTTCCTTCCACTACTCTTTAATTCAATAAACACATTTCTTCTGGCTCAAGAGAACTTCCCAATTAATTGTATCTCATATTGTTTGGGTTTCACTCTTCTGCCTAAGGCATTACACTGTCTTAGGCAGAAACCATTTTTTCCATTGCATTGGAAAGCAGCTCAGTATAGACCTGACTACTCAGCTCCATTTCTAAAATCCAGCTGTTAAAAAAATTGATCACAATATTGCTTTAGATTCAATGATAGTATTGAATTGGGATCAACAGCTACAGTTAAGAGTAGATAAACAATCTGAACCCCCCAGCTTAATGACAAAAATTCCAGACATGCAGATTTTGATGCATCCTCCCTTTCTCTCTTCTCCTACATGCACCAAACATGGCTTTAGTCAGAAAGTGCTGATCATGCAGAGACAGCAAAGAAAAGAATGTAGGCACATTCCTTTTTCATACCAGTGATATCGCTAACAAGAAATTCAACCACATCTGCAACTTTGGATAAACATTTTCTCATTTAATAAATACAAATTACTTTTGTGCCAAGCTAGTTAAATTATTAAAATGATGGAGCTTCAGATACTGACATATTTTAAAGAGGAAGGTCTTTTTGTTGATGTTGTTGTTGTTTTTGCCCCAAATTTCACACCAGTATAATTTCAGTCAAAATAAGATGTTTTTTTTCCTCACACATGAAATTAGAATATTACATCAGCATTATGTTGCACACAATTGTGGATAGCACACAAACCAGCCACCTCGGCTTTCTGGAATCCATCATGTGAAAAGATAATTTAGTCCAGATTTCTGGAGCACCATAAGGGTTAGCTTTGAAGAATGGGGTAATAGTGCTTTAAATAAATAGAATCTAAACAAAATGAGTCCAACAATACCTACAGTTATGACTTGAAGTAGTGTGTATACTGTTGAGGGGAAGAAGAAAAAAATACCCTCATGATGCTGCTTGGAAGTCATTCTGAAATGCCTTTGAATTTCTGACTTAGTAAACAGATGTGCAAGCACACAACTGCCAGACTCCTCTCCACTGAATATACATGAACAGCTGCTGAGGAACATATGTCACTCCTGTTTCAACATTAAGAAGAAGCTGAAAAGGTACACTTGCAAGTGCATAATAGCAGACATCCATCATCACCACAACCACCACCATCATCGTAATTATTAAGTTTAGAAATAATTTAAGTGTTAATTAAAGAAACTTGATCTAATATAGCATCGAGTGGGGACTAATCAGATTTCTTTTAAGTATCTCTCTCTACTATATATCTGCCCCTTAAATATTGCATGCAACATCATAACACCAATACAAAAGGGCAGTGGCTTGCATGTCAAAGCATGTGTCTTTATTTTGGCATCATTATGATTAGCAACACCTATGATTAGGAATGAATGATTAGGAATCACCTATGAGACAACATCTGAAGTTTTTTTTAAAAAAAAAAACTAAAACTGGGGTTTAATGAATCTACCCATTTAAGGATTTTTTTTCTATTTAATTATATGATCCATACCAGAGGCAACATCTGTATTACATTGACTGAAGGTTTACAAATAGCATTCATATTACTGAGTTTTCAAGAACCTGTCACCAAGCCAAATTTTAAAATGTAAGGGACAAATGAAGGAGAGGGAGGGACAAGATTGATGTTCAAGCCATGTTATAGCATGTTATGATCTTAATATTCCAAAAGTATTCTCAATATAGATGTGGGATTTCCCATAAGATTCTTATTGTTGCTTCTTTCAATGCAACTCTGTTTTTCTAGAGTGGTGTTTCTCAACCTTGGCAGCTTAAAAATGTGTGGACTTCAACTCCTAGAATTCCCCAGCCTGCATGACTGGCTGAGGAATTCTGGGAATTGAAGTCCACACATCTTCAAGTTGCCATGGTTGAGAAACACTGTTATAGAGTATATTTTTTCTCATTTTCTCTTTCTATTTCATATACACATTATAGTAGATACTGGAGCTAGTGCTTTGATTTAGACCATATCATCCTTTAATAACTGTAATTTATTGAAATTATTATTTGTACTTACGTTCCTTTTGGTGTTCAGCTTGAAATTTGATGATTTCATTAAATAAATAATAAAGAAATCATGTCTCTCAACATCTGATTTTTCCTACTCAAAGTTTAGTTCAATACAGTGTTGCACAAGTTCAAAAATTTGAGTTCAGAAGATGGAAATTACACAAACATATTATTTTAATCATATTTCTTCTTATATATGAATGTTTGTAGACAACATTACCAAATACAACTTTTTGGCAAGTGTTCCCCTCACTATATTACATTTTCCCAGTTACTGTATTTTGGCTATGTTTTCTTCTATGCACATTTCTTTCACTGATGAATTATATCATGACATATGAAGAAATATGAATTTCAAAGAATTGTGTTCTGGCTTGCATTCTCATTTGTTACAATGCATTGTTTGAATAGTTTCCAGAAAGAGAGTTCAAGTTAGCCGATTACAACAATAACACCAAAGAATCTTGTGCAGCCTTAAAGACTAGCATACTTTATGACATAGGTTTTTGTGGGCTACAGTTCACATTTCATCCAATGCATGTGGAGCATAAAACATGAAAGTTTATTGCATCACTTTGTTAGCCTGAATGCCATAAGACTGATTTTCTTGCTAGATCAATCATCAAACCATTTGAGATGCACCCAATCATTTAGCAACCAGCCAACTACTTTTAAAAGGATCTTCTACAACCCTACTGTTTCTTCACTGCAACTGGGATACAAGTTGTGTCAAATGGAGGTTCTGTTTGTCACCCAGGGCAGATCCACATGTCAATCTCTCATGCTTCCAGTGATGATAAATCATGTCACCTTTCACCTTGCTGGCCATCAGGCCTTTACTGCATGTTCACTCTCCTATTATCTATTTGTATCATTTTTCTCATCCACCACACCACTGTAAGAACCCTGCTTTGTCCTCCTTCACTGGCAACCCTTCTCCTTGGACACAGTTCCAGCACCTCTGACTGTTGTGTAACCAGTGTGCAACCTTTTTTTAAACCTCTGTTTTAATGTGCACTTAACTGCTCATTTAGAGGTTTGATGCATTTATTCTTGCATTTAGAATATACATAAACATACATATATTAGTGTCAGTTTTCTACATCATAATCAAGTTCTTCATTTCATGAATATTCACAGTTGCATGCTCAAGCCAGAAGGAATGCCCTTACCATCATTGCTGACACTTTCCAATGCTCAATCAGCATGATGTCTCTTTTCTTCTTTTTTCTATCCTGTGTCATTGTCTGGTTGAGCTGGCAATGCTGTATGAACATCCTTCTCTCCATTTATACATAACTATATATACTCCCATATATCACACTCAAGGATCCAATGGGACTGTTTCTTAACTTCATCAGCCTTAGAAATCCACTGCCCTTATCAATGCATCCACCCATGAACTATCCAATTGCTATGAACCATGTCCTCTGTTTTCCAGTCACATTGTCAACTACTCAGTCATTTACATGCTGTTACAAAAGGATTTCTATAGAGGTTGTGCCCCTTTGTCATGTTCTTGCCAATTTCCAGAGGGCAATTGTCTTCTCACTCTGGGCTTCTAATGTACCACAGCTGGTAAGGCTGGGGTGCATTGGTGGGCTGAGGAAATCAAGCTCCTCTTGTGGTTAGTCCTGGAGTCAGGCTGAAAGATGTTGCTTCTTGCCAGCAGCCATCTACTCTTTCTAGCTGCGGTCTGGCACATTGTGCATTATCTCGAGAGGGAAGTCTTTGAGCAGACATCTCTGCAAGTCTGGGTGAAATTTACAAGGCTACAGGCAGAGTTGTACAGGCTCCTCTGTAGGAGGGGAAGCCACTGTGTGAAGAGGAGGGTGTGGCAACTGACAAAAGACCACATTGTTGCTTCCAGACTTCTGTGACAGTGGTCAACTGCTGTCTATGAGGAAACCTTGTCCATCTTCTGTTCCACAGTGCAAGCAGCTCTGTTTTTCCTTATAGCCATTCCCTGTCCCCACTCAGGGATTTTACCCCACAGACTGGTTCCTGACTGCTGGTGTTCCTGGGGGTGGCTAGCATGTGCTGTTGTAATCAAGCAAAGTACTTTAAGCTGCTCAGATAAAACCCCAGACTTTCCCAGTCTGTTTTTTCAATCCAAGCCAAAGGGTATGGTGTAGCAGCAACTAGGTGCCTGATGTTGAACCCAAGATAAGAGGACTGGGAAAGGAGGATCTAAAGCAACCACATGAGAAAAGTTCCAAAGGACCAAGTATAGGTAAGCTGTAGGGCAAGTTCCAAGGCTTTGGTGTTTCACCGAAGCAATGAATAGTTGACTGTGTGGCCCATTTGCCCTTTTTTAAAAAAAAGGGGAATAAAAATACATAGAGATATGCACAAAACAGGAACTGCCCTGGAGTGAAGGGCTTCACTTGGCTGTGCAACCATGGGAACACCAAAGGGCAGACAGAGCAGCAAAGGACCAGGGTGTACCATGGCATATGGCAGGACCAGTGGAGAGACATAAGAAGTGCCATCTTGAGATACCTCCCCAACACTCATCAATTGTGGTAGATTTCGGCCCTGCCACTGGTTCTCAGGAAGGAGGGGGCACATTCCAAGGAGATAAGAGGACTCACAGTCCAGAGAGCATTGGTGGGAAAACAAAGACGTTCGGGGTAGCCCCGCCCTAGAGTCTCCCAGGTTATTTCCCCTTAGGTTAGTTAGAGTAGCTTGAGTCTGGCAAGATTCTGTCTGTACGTGAGAGCAAATAAAGAACTGGAGTTTTGAATGCGTTGTTCTTGGGCTGGCCCCGACATCAATGCAGTGCTCACTGCCTGCATAGTGACTTGAAACAGGGTGCAGGGAGGGGGACACCACCTTGCTGTGGAGCACAAGAACCCATCCTATGGATGATTCTGCAGTGGGATACTTGCAGAGGTTTGTGGACACATGCTCTTGAAATGAAGGATGAGGCATGCTTGCAGTGGAGCAAGGCACTGTATAGATTAGGCCTCCGTGTATTCCAGTAGGAGATTTAGGTTCAAATCTCAAACGAAATCCCCACAAAGTATAAAACAAAACTAAACTAACGTATCAAAAGAAATGTCCAGCTAAGTTGTACACTTTGCCCACTTGTTTGCATTTGATTTGAAGATGATGTTGAGACAGGGAAGGCAACCTGGTATTCCCCAGATGTTTTGGATCACAGCTGTCACAATCCCTTTACATTGATTCCTGCCAGTAGCAGTGAATGGGTGTTTAAGTCCCAGACATCTGGAAGTTATGGAGTCCAGATTTCAGAACTACCAATACATTGTAGAAAAGTTTTGAGCACAGTATAAAAGGCAAAATATTAGAGGAGGTGCTGAGCTGTTATCCCCACCCCACTCCCAGACAAACACACACACATACACAATGTAAGAATTTCGGAAACCAATGAGGGAGGCTGTGTGTGAAATGCACTGCAACTCATACACTTCAGGCAAACGCCCAGACCATACGGAGCTCTGCCTCAAGTCATTGCTCCCAAGAGGACCTGCTGGAGGCCCTTGAAGATGTGAACAAGCTGCTCGCTTTGTGTCGGCGGGCGGCTCTTTGGAAATCCGCGCAAGTCGTCCGAGGAGAAAGATCCGCGCAAGTCGCCTTCCGTCTCCCTCGGATAAAGGCAAAACACCCGGAAACTTCAGTCCCCCGCCCCCCCCCCCCCATCGGTAGAAGAACGCAAAACTTTGCAAAGGATCCTCTTCAAACCAAGGGATCGTTCCCAGCTTTATTTCCATCCCTCTCCTCTAAGTTCTGAAGAAACAGGGCGAAAAGTTTGCTTGACCCAAAGGCAGGGGATCAAAAGAGAAGCGAAGTAGCGTCGGGCGAGGGGAAGCGCGCTGACTGATACCTTTTCCTCAGGCGAAGCGGAGGCACGCGCGTGTCCGTCAACGCCGCAATTTCATCGCGGGAGCCTGGTGGACGACGGGGGCGGGGAGGAAGATCGTAGAGGTTGGAAGGCAGGCTGAATCACGCGCTGGGAGGGGCAAGAAAGAGAGATGGCCAGAAGGGGGTCTCCCGGGAGGGAATGGGGCGGGTGGAGTGAGCTAGATGGGAAACAAGCGGGCAGAGTCCCTCGCTATAAATCCAGAACTAACGCCGGACAGGTCGAAGCCTCTCGACACTCCCTCCGAGTTACCCAGAGGACTGGGTTGAGCTGAGCCTCCGCCTTCGAGCAGTAGTAGCACCAGCACGCTCGGAAGGCAAAGAAAAGGGCTTGTAGCGGGCAGAGAGAGCGGGCAGTGAGGCGGAACTAAGCGAGAAGCTCACCAGTCCGTAGGGATACCGCCGCGGCCGCCTCCCCGCCCTGCGAGATACGCGCGGAGGCTCTCCAGTAAGTTTCTTTCCCCTCCGCTCTTTTTAGCGCAACTCCAACTTTCTTAATAACACCCGTGCATTTGGTTTTATGTCCCCCGGGCCCACACCTGTAGGGTCAGGTAAGATGGAAAGGTCTGAGTAACGATGCCTTGAAGGATACTGATGTTGCAGCAGCGAAGAGCGCTGGCTGCTCCTGCGAGGTGGAGTTGCGTTAGTAATAGTGGGTGGGGGGTGGGTATTGTTATTTCCTCCTCTCCCTTCTTTGCTTAAAGATCAGACAGTTCCAGCTAAATTACAGCAACTTGATTTCTGAATCTCATAGAACTCGGGTAAACTTATTGAATGGGCTACAGAACTTTAGTTAAGTATTAGAACTCTGGAATACTTAACTCCCTCCATTAAAATCTATAGAATTTGGAGATATTTAACTTGCTAAGATATTTAAAGATATTTAATTGCTGCTAGGATAAAGTATGTTATGCTCTTCTTTTTTCCAAATTATTAAGCTTTATTATTATTTACAATGCTACAAAGACAGCTCTTTCTCTGATGAAGCGCAATACAAAATATATCTGTTTCAATTTGTGTGTGTGTGTGTGTGTGTGTGTGTGTGTGTATGTATGTATGTATGTATGTATGTATATATATATATAATTTTCCAAACACTTTTTTGGAGGTTGTACAGTCTGTTCATTGAAAGTGGAATTGCATTAATCAGTTCACAATAACAGTTCAGCAACTGGGCCCCACAATGAAGAGAGTTCTGCTGTTCCAAGACTAGCTCCTTGAAACAATGCCACAGATTTAGCTGCGTGCAGAAGATAGTTTGTACACTTCTGGCCACATCATATGAATCCTCTTGTATTTCTTATCAGCGCCTCCAGACTGTCACTTAAGAGGGTAGGCTGCAAGCCCATTACAAGTGGCAAATTTTCCAACTTACCACAGCAGCCAATGGAAGAGGTGACTTTCTCAGCCATAATTTGGATCTAGAAAACAAACAATTGATTTCAAGATCTATCTCTTCTGAACATCTGAAATTATTTTCCTGCCAGTATTGTATCTTAACTATCTCCTTGTTTTTCTAGATTTTCTCTCACAAGATAATGTTTATGAATACTGCTTTCTGGGGGCTTCAGTGTGTTTGCTCTGTGCATTGGCTCTGTGCTAGATTGCAGCTAAACTCTGCAATTCTGGGGAGGCTCTTTCGGTTTGCTTAGGCTGTTTAAAGTCCATTGAATTCAGTGGCATTTAAATAGCCAAACTATATACAGGATCACAGTCACATGTTCTGGTTAGGAAAGAGTCTCACTCCATTCTATGACCTACAGAGCCTTCTCATGTCACCTGATTCCATTTGAAAAGCTCCATGGATATGTTTAATTTAGTTACCCGTTATTACTTCTGGCTCTTCCAAACCTGTTCATTCTCTCGGCATTTGGCTGCTCTAAATGTGTATCCTGTATTGTGGAACACCGAAGCTGGATTATGTTGGTAAGATGAGGGATGATTTCTTAACAGTCCAATCTTGCTAGGCAGGTCGGACTTTGGAGTCTTTGGAGTCATAATGATTGAAAGAATCTGTCATTTATTGCAAGTACAGTACATGATTAATCACTAATAAATATTTAAAACTCTGATTAAGAAAAACTGAGGATTATACTAACCTTGGGTCCCACAACATAAAAATGGCAATATTTGAGGCCATGTGGAAGAAAAATTGTAAAACATCACCAGTATGGGACCTGTCTATGCGGACATTTCCATTGCTATACAAAAGTAAAGGGTGAATTGCACCTACATAAAGTCTGTCTAATACATCAAAATGAACACAGATTCTTTGCTATGTGTAAAATAATCAGAATAAATATTGCTTGGGTTGGGATATGTACAGATAAAGATTAAAAGCCGTGTCTTTTTGTCTTGCCTTTAAACTGAAATTAGTGCTCTTACTTGAGTAGAGTTGGAAAGATTTGCTCCATGACCTTTGGTGTATAATTATGGGACCCTACAAGAAACATTTGAAAAGGGAGAAAAATGCTTGGGAAACCAAGACAGAGAAAATGGTGGGAATTCCCCAAATGGAATGTTGATCATTTTTGCATCTGTGGAAAGCATGCGTGTGAACATCCCAGGAGCCTAGATAGGAAAAGGACTGTGTAAGATTGGAAGGGGCTTTACCAGAGACACCTTAGTTTGCTTAATGAAGAGGATCCACAAAAGAAACTTCAAACAGTAACAAGGAACAGCTCTGGCATTTGAAGAGCAGCGGTGTGCTCGGCCTCAGACACTGAGGAGAAAGGAAATAGAACAGGAAGTAAGCACAATCAACCCAATTCTCATCTCCTTCTGCAATTTGGATACAAAACAAGCTTGATCTCTTTTGTTATTTCTTAAGGAGTCATGAGTTGGAGGGAAGCAGGTGGCTCACAAAGACAGTCTTGGCATATTAACAGTGTCCCTGAACCTAGCCACCTCCCAGGTAGGGTTTTGGGTTTTTTTTCCCAGACTATGACCTTTGGGCTCACTAGCTCTGTCAGCTACTTTAAAGAGGATGCATTTTTGTCCATTGGCTTTTTCCCTCCCGCTGGGGGTTCCAGGGCTAAGAATTGTTTGAGGCTTCCTTTTATTGTCCTAGTGACTTCATAGCAAGTATGACCTGATTCGCAAGCTTAAAATTAGAATAGATTCTTGCTTTTCTATCTCATTGCTCTGGCTAAGCATTGCAATAGTTAAGGCTGTAGACCCTCAGGCCAATGTGGTGCACTGGGTAAGGTGTGGAACAGGACTGGGGAGAGTTGGGTTCAACTCCATTCACAGCCATAGGAATGGATTTAAGAGTAACTTGGGGCCAGTTACTCTTCCTTAGCTCAACTTTCTTCACAGTGTTGCTATTCCCTATGAAAGCTGTCTTGAGTACCTGGAAAAAGAAAGGTTATGCTGATGACATCAAGCTTTTCCCATCCTGTTCCTAATTCACAGCCAGTATGTCTATGGACTTGGTTGACTGGGGACTGTAGTCCTACACTTCCAAAAGATGCCAGGTAAGGGAAGTATGGTATACAGTAACTCTAAACTAGTCCTATTGAACTAATTAGGGCTTCTTTCACAATAATCATGGATAAAACTGAACTGTCAGAATTAGGTCTGTGTCTGTCTTTCAGAGCAAAACATGCTGTAACCTGAGCCCATGTAGAAATTTACCTGGGGCTTCAGAAATCAATAAATCAGAATGGTTAATGGTGGGTTTCATTATGGGGAAGAGAAGATCAGTAGTAGAGCACATGTCTATCTCAAGTTCAGCCCTTTGAAGTGGTTGGGGAAGACCTCTGTTTAAGAATTGCTACCAGTGAAGTACACAAAATTGAGTTAGTAGTCTGTATGATCTCATAAATTGGCTTCTTAAAGAACTATAGTAATGAGATCTATCAACATCAGGAAAGACAAAAACAACATCAAGCCCTCCGCACATTACACTGCATTATTGACTGACGTATCTATCTTTTTTTTCCAAATCCAACTTTTACCAATAAAAAGAGAAGGACTAGCTCATTTGTATGCAGAAGTCCCATGCATTTTCACCAACTAAAAGCATCGGGTAGAATTAGACAATTGGAAAGACCTCTGCCTAAGATTTAGGAAACTGTTGCAAGTTCAGCAATATTTTGTTATCTCTTCAGACAACATTGGACTACTCGGAAGGCTTGCCTCATCTACTCTAAAAAATCTTCCATTTCCAAGAGAAAAAAATATATTTTCTCGTGCCTTTTAAACTCACTCTGGTTTTATACTGTTTTCGTTCTCTGGGTTATTTTTCTGCCCTGAGTTTTAGGCTGACTTGTTATTGCAAAGTTCCTTTCATTGCCCTGTGTTTACAACTGGTATGCAGATTTTATAGGAGCATTACTATGAATTTGTTTATCTTACGGCTCTTCCTGACAGCTGAACTAAAGTGCTACCCACCTGTCCTTGAGTTTTTAAAAAACTATAACTTGCTGTGTCTATTTACAATCCTATTCTGCCACAGGCATGATGCAAGCAAATGGTGCTGTCTTTATTTAAGGGATATGGTGCACATTAACGACAGAGATTGGTGGATTCCCCAGCTATGTTTTCCTCCAGTGTTGCCACCCGATGGGAAAATAACCAGCAATATTAACATGGGATGGTGTTGGGGAGGAGACAAGTTTTGAAGGTGGCTAGACCAGCACGTTTAGCTATCTGTCATCATTCATTCTGGTTGGTGCAAGTGTTTTGTGTGAATGCATTCAACTAGATCCTGACTATGAGCTTATAACTGAATTCCTATAAACTGGGCTTTAGGCTATTCTGGAACAGTGCTAAGCTCATGTCCAAGAGAAGCCTGATCATCAACTGCAAAACACTTTGCCAAAGCAGAGATGCTTGTTGGGCTCCTTTTAGATACCACCTGAGTAGAATTCTAGAAGAGTGCAAAATCTTTGTCCAAAAACTGCCTGAACAACAGCTGACAGGTGCTAGAAAAATTGCACTGGAAAGCAGCAGAGAGATTACCATCTTATTTTCCTCTTGCTTTAACATACAGCCATTCCCTCACCCCCAGAAGTGCTGTTTGGGCTGATTCATATCTCTCTCACTATTCTCCCTCTACTCAAAGCAGAATGACCTTGGAAAATACTTTTTTTGTTCAGTCGTTTAGTCTACCCAGAGGTTATGGAACATGCCCACAGAAGTCTAACTTGGTCAGAAAGTGCCAGAATGATCCTTCCCTGTAAAGTTCACCTGACTGCAACACTGACAAAATGGTATGTGAAGTGTGTTAGATTGTGCCCACTGCAAAACTGCACAGCTTATTGCCCACTTAAAGAGGAATACTTTAACATAGCATGGTTATGTATGATTTTAAGCTGTCTCAGGTATGGATGAAGATGAGATGAAAGTAACATCATGAGAACATGGTATAAACAAAGGTGGTCAGACCATGTCCATGTCAAGGTACAAGTGGAAAAAGGCCCTTAATCACTGCAGAAAAAGAAAGAAAGGGAGAAGGAAAATGAAATTTTTTTACCGTGCTTATGAGTTTTGTAGTCCAACACATCCAAACAACACCAAGTTGAAAAGAGATGAGATGGCCAGATGAATAGGCAGATGACGTCTTTACAGTAGTTTTCTAATAGCCATAGTTTTGTGCTAAACCAGTTATATCCATAAAGTAAGGCATACTGTAACCCAGGAAGAATTATTACTGGCAGAAGATTTTTGTCAACACATAGCCTTGTTAATCTTTCACTATTATCATAGTAATGTTACAGAGAAGCAAATCCCATGGAGATCTATGTGACTAGCTCTCTAGTGAATGTGTGTAAGAATTTATCTTTCTGTTTTTGGAAATAATATTGCTAAGTACACCTGATTAAACACACACTTCTTGTTTTAGATATATATATTCCATTGCTAGCCTACTTGCATATTTTATAATCAGAACTGTGAGATATTTCTCTTAAATGATCTGTGAACATCTGGGCTTCTCTAGATGACAACAAAGTCAGAACTTTATGTATCTTTTTCTTTTCATCAGGATGTTTGTAACCTAGATTTCATAACCCTGTTTTAAACCAGCAATATTACCTCCTCATAAATTGTCCTGGTAAGAATAACACCAATCATATGTTAGCATAGATTTAGCACATCTTAACTGAATTTGAATGATAATTCTATTGCCTTCTACAATGGTAGGGCCACTATGCATATCATGAACCACTTGTTAATACACTGAAAGTCTTTACACTTTTCAGAACACGGAGATTTCATAAATTCCCCAGTCTATTTTTCTTCCCACGTCAAGGCATTAGATTGGCTAAAACAGAGATAATGCCTGATAATACACAGTGATACAAAAGTAAGACAATCGTCAGGGTGACTTCTCTTAGAAGAATGCCCTGCCCTCTATTTTTTGCCAAAACCCTTTTGGTTTTGTGGAAAACATGACAACTCAAATAATTACACTGAAAAATAGCTTCCTGTATCATCTGTATCATCGTCTGATTATCTTGGAAGAGATCTATCTATGTAGTGGCTAAGAGTCAACACCAATTTGACGATACATAATACATAGGTTGAAATATGTAGAGAAGGAAATCATATCAGGTTTTTAAAAAATCCTCACTTTTTTGGTAGTTTTCACATAATTTCCTTAAAAATAAAAGAAGAATGCTTTATTGATGGGCTTCAGTAAGTATATCTAGTGTGTTTATTTTATTTATTTGTTAGATTTATATCCCCCCTCTCCTCCCAATGTGTACATGGAGGTCTCTATTCATTTTATCCCCACAACAGCAATTCTGTCTCCTTTTGCATTGTTACCAAGAAGACTATATGGGTGTCTTTATGTAGTCATTAGAAACTGAACTCAACTCAGAAAAGACTTTGTTCTTTTGGTCATTCAAGCAGCTGTATCCAACAGTGCATATTGCCCTCCCACCCAAAATAAAAGAGAGGAAGTGTTAGGAGCTCTGCTTAAAGATTCAGAAGGTTGTGCCAAATACTGTACATGCTCCACCAGTATTTTTCTTGGGATGGGGGGAAAGAAGTGGAGTGAGCATCAAACATTACTTTCTGAGGCACATGAGACAAGCTTGGGTAGTAATTCCCAAACAGCTGACCATGTTTCCCCAGTTTTCTCCTTGTGAGAGAGGATAGCAATTTCTTTGGAAAAGGAAAATAATTTCTAAACATCTGACCCCTAGTGTGTGGCATGATAACTATTTAATGTATGTTAATATTTCATTTATTTATAAGGGATGAACAGAATGTGACAGTGAGTTTGAAGAAAGGAAACAGTTCCTCATAAAATAAAGGTCTCTTGACTCAGCTTTCTGTTGTCTCACAATAATAGATCAGGTTAATAAGAGGGCTGCTTGGCAAGAGGGTGTGCACAGACCTTTACAAAAAATACCACACAACATTTGGTTCATTTATATTTCTATAAGCCAATCAGCACAAATCAAAGCAAAAAAACCTACAACTCAAAGACAATTGTAAAACTACCACACAGCCTAAGCATTTCCCCACTAGGATTAAATCTAAACTGGAAAAGTAGGAAAATAGATTTTTCATTCAGAGTGGCAAAGAGTGGATGCGTGAGTAAAGTATCTAGTGGAAGGGCATTTGGAAAACACCTTAAAATTAAATATAATATTCTCTAGACTCCATTCACAACATTTTCCCCAATTGGACAACAACATACATCATCCCAGCCAAGATTACCAGTGGAATTTTACACAATTCAGAATTTAGGTTAAAAAAATGTAGAGAAGGAAATCGTATGAGGTTTGTCAATCACAATGTTGTTCAAAGTGATTTTAAAAAACCTGTTCATGAATGTCACACATCTGCAGTTCTTTCACTACAATTTTTATCTTCTTGAGGAAAAAATTTGCAGAGTTGATCTTCTGAGACTTTTTCTGTCATTTGCAAAACTAGTCAAAACAAAAGTTTGAATTCTCTTTTATTATTATTTTAATAAATTATATTGTACAGTTATACAATGTCTCCTCCCCAATTATCATTATTTTAATAATCATTTGTGACAATTCACTGCCTTTCTGCTTTTCAGAAAGTGTTCTGCTTTTCAAGAAATGGGGAAAGGGTTTTATGACTCAGTGGCAGAATAGATTACCCCTATATACATTTGGATTTAAATTATAAATTTTAGAATACACACGAGGTAGGACTTGAATCTGAGCAGGGATACTGGAAAGTTCAAAAATTCCTTGCTACTAGTTTTTGTGGCAATTAAAACTTTTAATCTGTCTTTATAAAGATCACACTTTCCTTCCAGCAAGAAATAAAATTATTGTAATTTGCAGGAGGGGTGTGGTGGCTCAGCGGGTAAAACGCCAGGCTTGTCGATCGGAAGATCGCAAGTTCGGAGGTTCGAATCCCTAGCCCTGCATGCGGAGTGAGCTCCCGCACTAGCTCCAGCTCTTGCCAACCTAGCAATTCGAAAGCATGCAAATGCAAGTAGATTAATAGGTACCACTTCGATGGGTAGGTAACAGTGTTCCGCGCGCGTCATGCGGCCACATGACCATGGAAGTGTCTTCGGACAATGCTGGCTCTTTGCCTAACAAACGGAGATGAGCACCGGCCCCTAGAGTCGGACACGACTGCACAAATGTGCGGGGGGAACCTTTACCTTTACATAATTTGCAGGAAATAATGTTGTTTTCATGATCCATTTCTCTAGTTGTCATTACAGTATAAATTTGAATCTATGGGTATTCAACCTGTGATTGCAAGACTGTAAGCAGTCCTTCTAAAAAAATTTAGTGCAGTCCCCAAAGGCCCTCCAGAACTTGCCACTGAATTCTAATGTCTGTGTGATAGAAGGAATAAATTATCAAACATACAGAACAGTGTTTCTCAACCTTAACCATTGCTGGCTGGAGAATTCTGGGAGTTGAAGTCCAACATCTTAAAGTTGATTGAGGTTGAGAAACACTGATATAGAGAATAAATATACTGTTATTTAACAGTTCAGTTTAAAGTGAATGAAATTTAAATGAAGTGAAACCAATGAAATCTTTCTCCTGGACAAGGTTACTTGTTAGAGTGACCTCCCTGTAATCCATTCAAAACCCAGATGTTACTTTTAGTTTGAAAAAGATGGATCCTTCTGCTGTAGACTGTAAGCCAGGCTGCTTCACATTGACTAAAATCATGAAATTCCTGATAATTGTTGCAGCAAAGCTGAAAATATAAAGTGAATCTCAAATCTGAGATCTAGACAGACAGACAGAAATATATTATAAAAAAGAAAAGGTATGTGTTCTTTGTAATTTTAAGTCCTATGTCAGAATTACTGACCACTCTGCATGCTGGAGAGTGAAGACATTATGCATTATTCATCATCTCCAGCTTCATGTAAGTGGGGCAACATCTGAATGGGAAGCTAAGGTGGACTGGGATTCTGTGAACATGTACCACACCAGGAAAAGCTTAGAGATAGGTAAGAGAGAAGATCTCTAACAAGCATTTCATTTCAATGTGAAATATTAGATATGCTTGAATGGGAAGATGTGTATTTGAGTGAACAGTTGGTCAAATAATTTACTGATTATCTGGTCAGGTGAAATGTTAGTCACTACAGTGAGCCTTTAGGAGGAAAATGTTTTACTCTCCATTTTCACACTTTCCATACTCTGACTCCTACATTTATCCATTTGTTTTGCATGGTACAAGGATGCTAAATTGCAATAAAATAAAGGCTCTCTTGTTTGCATAAAGACAGATGTTAGGATAATATGTGGTGTTATCTTAACATCTGGTAGGAATATATATTAGATTTTCATAGATTCTAAGGTTTATTGTAGACTGCACAGTCTGTCTACATAAGATAATACCTTATATTATCCAAACATCTGGTACCCAACATCTGTGAAATATTCCTTAGACTTCCAAGCTTTCTTAAAGTGTATCCCTGTTTGCATACTCTGGTTGCCGGAGTTATTGATTGATGATTTTCCACATTTATACCCCACCACAATCTAGAGACTCTTGGTGATTTACATAAAGTATAAAAACCAAATAAAACACCCACAATATAACAACTATAAAAGCAGTAAAACACCTCCACCCAAACAAAACAGATTTGTATATGAAGCTGGAACAGGGCTGGGTGGGAGGTTTCATTTTGATGACACGTGCCTAGCCAGTCCGTCCTGAAAAAACAATACATTCAACATAAACATCTGAAAGGACATCTCTGTGTGATTGCCTGTTTAACGTTAGGGGTTTATGTAATCCAATGTCCTGATGGAACAGAGTCCTAAAGCCTTTCCAGATGACTGTGTTCTGGGACAGGGCAAAACTGGGCATATACCATTGGAAGCAGAACCAGCAACTTAACTCTACTCCTGATTCAACACATGAATGCACTGTTCCCTCTCTGAATCGGATTTTAGTCAAATTGTTCTAATTCAACAATATCTGGAAGAAAGCTATCACTCTCCCATCCCTGCTGTATTTGAAGTATTCTTCAGTCAATGTTTGGCTAAAAGATGAAGAACCATAAGAAGAGAGAGCAAGGGCTTTAAACATGGCAAATTTAATCTGGGATATGGTAAAATGAATACTGAGATTGTAGTCATTATTGACATAAATTTTATTCAAATCTGTTCCCTGCTTTGTTCTCTTTTGGTAATGAAATTCCTCCTTTATGTTGACATAGACGCTTCAACACTGTTTTTAGTTTAGCAAATTCCAAATCTGGAATGTTACAGTATAATATGCAATTTATTGCTGATCATTTATTAGCCTTATTATTTATAATTTGCCTTTAGTCATTTTCTATTTCAATATATAAGGAACTAGAATTTTGTACTGTATCCCTGGGATTGTAAAATGATAAATTTCAAAATGCTTCATTATCAATAGCAAATTATGACTGAAGTAAATTAGTCAAAATAAGCTAAAGTTGTTTAGAATGCTTAATGGAAGAACATTAAGTATTCAGTATATGTCAATAGTAATGATGAATGATCTAATTTGGTTTGATGGAGTGGCTGAAGCAGAAATCCAAGGGTTTCGTGGTACCAAAGATGATGGGCCCAATTTTATAAACTATAATTTAAAAAATGTGATCACTTGAGGTTTCATATGTGTATTGGGGCTCCAGTTTTCTTGGGAAAGACCGAAAAGTTTTCAATTTCTGCATTTTTCTTCCTTCCCAATCTGAGTCAGGCTTTCCGTCAGCCCCAGAGAGAAGGAACAATATCAACACATTCACAGTGCCTGCATTTCTATGTGAAATATTATTCAAATCATTCACCCTTCAGTTTAATAAATATGGTTAAGAAGGAAGGTTCAATTTCAAGGAAAAGACTTAATCAAAGGGCCACATTATTGGGGGGGGGGGGTGTTGGGTGTTAAAAATGCTCATGTTCTCCAAACTGCACTCAAGTAAAGAGAAGAGCAAGTTAATGTCACTAGTCTGTGGCTTGAATCATGTCAACTGGATTTCTATTTTCTCAGTAGAAACGTTTCACTCCTTATCCAAGGAGCTTCTTCAGTCTGAGTAAAGTTAGTAAGGGAATCCTTAAATATGTTTCTAGGGTGGCTGTGTGACCTTGCACCTGGGGCTAGGTCATGGTTATTTTGAGATGTTTATTTCTAAGTCCCTTTATCATCTAAAGGAGGATCGTTAAGATTACCCTGCTGCTGTTGAGCTTGCGAAATGGTCTTAATCTTCCTAGGCACAGAAGACAAAGCAGGAAGGAAGATAGGGGAAAGGTTGTGCCTGAGGCCCCCACCTCTATTCAAGGAAGGATTTTCCAAGTTGGCATAAATGGATTCCTTGACCCCTCTCTCAAACCACCTATCTTCTCTGTCTAAAATGTGAACATTAATGTCCTCAAATGAGTGTTCTTTTTCCTTTAGATGAAGATAAACTGCTGACTCTGGTCCTGTGGTGTTACTTCTCCTGTGTTGGGCCATCCTCCTGTACAAAGGTTGTTTGGTTTCTCCAATGTAGAGTTCAGAGCACTCCTCACTGCACTGGATTGCATACACTACATTGCTTTCCTTGTGTTTTGGAGTTTGATCTTTGGGGTGTACAAGCCTCTGTCTCAGTGTGTTGGTGGGTTTGAAATATACAGGTATGTGGTGTTTGCCAAATATTCGTTTTATCTTTTCAGACACGCCAGCCATGTAAGGAATGACCAGGTTCTTCCGTTTACTCTGAGTCTCAGCCCTATCTGTCGCTGTTTTAGGTCTGGTAGACTTAGATTTAGTGAAGGCCCAATTTGGATATCCACAGGCCTTCAGAGCTGTTCTCAGGTGCTGCTTTTCATTCTTTTTGGAATCCATGGAGGTGGGGATGGTTTCTGCTCTGTGTGATAATGTCCTGATGACTCCTAGTTTGTGCTGCAGTGGATGGTGGGAGTCAAACATCAGGTATTGATCTGTGTGTGTGGGTTTCCTGTAGATCCCTATTTCTAGCTTGCCACCGGTCCCAATGAGGACTTCACAGTCTAGGAATGCCAGTCTGTTGTCCTTGGTGTCTTCTCTGGTGAACCTAATGTTGGCATCTATAGTGTTTATATGGTCCGTGAAGGCCTGTACTTCCTGGGCCTTGATTTTGACCCAGGTGTCATCCACATACCTAAACCAGTGGGTGGGCACCGTTCCCTGGAAAGTGTTGAGTGCTTTCTTCTCCACTTTTTCCATGTATAAATTGGCCACAATGGGTGACACAGGAGAACCCATGGCACAGCTGTGTTTTTGTCTGTAAAAGTCACCTCTGTATGAGAAATAAGTGGTGTTAAGACACAGGTCCAGAAGATAGCAGATCTGGTTTGGGTTGAGATGGTTTCTCCTTTCAAGGGTGCTGTCCTCTTCTAGTCTCTTCCTGACAGCGGATAGAGCATGAGTGGTGGGGATGCTGGTGAAAAGGGAGGACACATCGAAGGAGACCATAGTTTCATCTGTATCCAGTTTCAGGATCTTTGCTTTGGAAACAAATTCTTCCGAATTTTGGATGTGGTGTTCAGAGTGTCCAACTAGAGGTGCTAGTATGGTAGAGAGGTGTTTGGCAATGTTGTATGTTACCTAATTAATGCTGCTGACTATGGGTCGGAAGGGTGTTCCTTCCTTGTGGATCTTAGGAAGTCCGTAGATGCAAGGGATGGCTTCTCCAGGATACAGACGGTGGTAGGTAATCCTATCGATGAAGCCATCATGTTCCAATTGTTTCAAACTGTCTATTACCTTTTTCTTGTAATTGCTGGTGGGGTCTCTTTTCAGTTTTTCATATGTATGGTGATCCTCCAAAAGTGAGGTAATTTTATTGTGGTAGTCTGCAGTGTTTAGAACCACTGTACATCTTCCTTTGTCAGCAGGTAAAATGGTGATGGTTTCATCTTTGCTGAAGGTTGTCAGGGCTCTCCACTCTTGGACGGTAAGGTTGGGGGGAGGAGGCTGAGCACTGGACAGAGCTGCAGATATTTTAAGCCGGAGTTGTTCCGCTTCCTCAAAAGGTAGGTGGTGGTTGTGGATGGCCGATTCTGTGGCTGTAATGAGCTCCACCACCGGAACTTGCTTGGGAGTGATGGCAAAATTAAGACCTTTGGCTAGGACATCTCTCTCTGGTTGGGTGAGTTCTCTGTATGAGAGATTTTTCACCCACATGTTCTTTTTGTCCTCTGTGGTCCTGCTGTTGTTGTTCCTCCCAGCGGTTTCTCCAGTTCCTTGTTTCTTCTGTGCCTAGGAAGTGTCTTCTGTGCCTAGGAAGATTAAGACCATTTCGCAAGCTCAACAGCAGCATGGTGATCTTAACGATCCTCCTTTAGATGATAAAAGGACTTAAAATAACATCTCAATATAACCATGACCTAGCCCCAGGTGCAAGGTCACACAGCCACCCTAGAAACATATTTAAGGATTCCCTTACTAACTTTACTCAGACTGAAGAAGCTCCTTGGATAAGGAGTGAAATGTTTCTACTGAGAAAATAGAAATCCAGTTGACATGATTCAAGCCACAGACTGTTCCACCTGGATGACTGAGAACCTTCATCGACTTAATGTCACTAGCCATCAATGGCTTTTTTTGCAGAAAGCATTTTTGGCCCCAACTGATTCATTATTGGGCTACAATAAATTTATCTTTAAAAAGTCCATGAATGTTGGTATTTTTGTTTGTTTATTAATCGCAATAGAAAATTATTCCAACTTTAATAGCAGCCAAGACAATTTTGTAGCCATAAAGCAAGTTGAAATGTTTTCTTTTGCTTATCGTCCTTGGGAAAGAATTACTGGATCCTTATATAGTCAACAAAATAGCACCATCCATGCAGAAGTTCAGTAGGTTTCAGGATAGCTAAAAGAGTTTCAGCAGGGAGAGGAAGAATCCTAAAACAAGTGAGACACCTGTCACTTATGATCCCCATTTGACTTCTTACTTCATTTGTGCCAGTCCTGAAGCCTCTCAATCTTGTAGTGCTGCAATTTGGTGGCAAAATAATACTGGATTCTACAATTTTGGGCCGGTTTGTGTGTTAAACCAAAGCTGCAGCAACATGCATTAAATAACCACTAGGCCTAACACACCCATATTCTATTAAATTACTGCAATTCCCCACAAGTTACATCATTGTTTCGTTAAACTTAAAAGTAATATAGAAGAAAAAGATAGAAGAAAGTGTTGTATATATTTTTTATGTCTGTAGAATATGTGGCTGAGTTTTTAAAAAAAGCCAGGCCTCAAAAACTTTTTTCCTGTTTGGGCTCAGAGAGCACATGTTCACCCCCCACTCAGGAATGCTAATTGCCCCCAGGTGCCGGCCAGTCTGAGAGTTTTGACCAACCAGAATTAGCTGTTTGAGCTTTGCCCATATTGGGAATCTGTTGCCTAGGTGTTTTTGGTCACATGGTGGATCCTGTCCAGTCAGATGCTGGTCAGGTAAAGGTTTAAAATGTAGATGCCTTTTGTTCCTTTGTTCTTTCTCTGCATTCTGCTCTGCTATCTAAAATGGCTATGTTAATCAACCATGCCATGCTTTGGCTAAAGAAGAAGATTCAAGGTTTGTTCCTATGTTTTTGTTTTAAATAAAGCAACGTTTTTACTACAAACTTATCTCTTGGTTTTTCCATAACTCTGATCACAAATTTTATAAAAATACAAAAGGTTCTGTGCCCAGCAATTGCTTCTGGATCAGAGACAAAACTTATGGAAATAAAAAGAGAAGAAAGCTGAACTGATTCAATCTACATCTGGAGAGGCTTCTTTGTTTTTTTTTGAAACTTGCCGGCAGTTACAGGAAGTTTCCATTGGAGGCGGAGTTTTGCCTCGTGTTTGCAAGCCTCGTGGTGTTTTTTGGATTACTACAACAGGGGAGAGAAGGAGCCATGGCTGCTGCTGCTACAGCTTCAAATTTTCAAGGTATGCTCCTGGAAAGGCTTTCTAATTCTAATTATTTGAACTGGTCTTTGAAAATGGAAAGTTTCTTGAGGAGAGAAAATTTATGGTCTGCAATTTCTGAACAAATTCCTCAGAATCCAGATCAAGCCTGGTTGAGGAAAGATGAGAAATGCAAAGCCTCCATTATTTTGGCTGTTCAGGATGATCAGCTTATTCACGTGAGAGGCAAAGAAACTTCCAAAGACTTATGGGACTATTTGCGTGATTTATATGTGAAAACTAGTCCAGGCAGCAAGGTTATTTTAACAAAAAAACTGTACAAGGCTCACTTGCCTGAGAATGGAAATTTGCCTGATCATCTCCACAAGCTTCAGAATTATTTTGTGGAACTTCAGGAACGTGGGATGGAATTTACCCCCCTGATGAAAGCCTACATTATGCTTTCTTCATTGAATGAGTCCTGGGACACTTTAATTTGCTCCATGGAGGGAATCCCAGAAGCTGATTTAAATCCATCGTTTGTGTCTACCCGTTTGCTTGCTGAGTGGGAGAAGCGACAAGAAAAAGCTGCCTCCATTTCTACAATAAAGTCTTCTCGTGGCCAGCAGAGGGAGCGGAAGAGCTCTGAATTCCAAGCTTCTGCATTATCCAGCAGGCGATGCTTTACCTGTGGATCCTCTTCTCATCTCCAAAAGGACTGTGTCAAGTTTAAAAGCAAGACGACTTCTCGCAAGAAAGAAGAAACTTCTGGAAAGAAGATTCTTCATGCAACAGTTGTTGAGAACTCTGATAATAAAGATTTGTGGGTTCTTGACAGTGGGGCCAATTCTCATATATGTCACAATAAAGATTCTTTTCTGTCTTTGTCTAAAACTAACAAACAAAAAGTTTCCTTAGCAGATGGATCTGTATCCAAGATTGTGGGTGAAGGTGAGATCAATCTTCCATGTTTGGGGGAAACTGTTAAAAATGTTTTGTTTGTGCCTAATTTTCAAAGCAATCTCTTGTCTGTGGGGCAGCTAGTAGCCTCAGGTTATGTAGTAACTTTTAAGAAAGAGGGTTGTGATATTAGAAAGAATGGCAAAATGGTTGCAAAATGTTTGCAGAAAGATTCTCTGTACATTGTACAAAATGCTGAAAAGCAGCAAATTGCTAAAGCTAAGGCTGTTTTTGAAAATAAGCCCTTGCACGATCAGTGCATCCATTTATTACATAGGAGATTTGCTCATGCTAATTTTAAGTACATTTCTCTAATGCCTAGTTATTCTGCTGATTTAAAATTGAAGTCTTGTGATAAATATCTAGACTGTGCAGTTTGCAAGGAGAATAAAACCACAAGGGCTCCTGTGAAGAAGTTTTCTGATAGGTCCACCTCTAGGCCTCTAGAGATCATTCACTCTGATGTAATAGGCCCATTTTCTCCTAGTCTTGGGGGAGCAAGGTACATTTTGACCTTCATAGATGATTTTTCCAGGTACACATTCATTTATTTGCTGAAACACAAAGATGAGGTCTTTGATAAATTTAAGGCTTTTGTGGCTTGGGCGAATGGAAAATTCCCAAGGCCAGTGTCTGCTTTGCAATCAGATCGAGGTGGAGAGTATCTATCCTCAAAGTTTAAAAGCTTTTTGTTAGAAAAAGGGATAGAACACATTTTGGCTAACCCTTACACTCCAGAACAGAATTCTGTTGCAGAGAGAAAAGGCAGAACACTGCAGGAAGCAATGATGTGTTTGCTGAAGGATGCTAGTTTACCTTTTAGGTATTGGGGAGAAGCTGTTACTACAGCGTGTTATGTGCAGAACAGGCTGTTTAGCAGTGCAATTCAGGATGTGCCTTTTCATTTGTTCTATGGTGTGAAGCCTAAAGTAAGCCACCTCAGGGTGTTTGGAAGCACAGCTTGGGTCCACATTCCCAAACAGCTGAGGCGCAAAGGGGCTTCCAGAACAAAGAAAGCAATCTTTGTAGGGTATGAACAAAGTCAGAGAAGCTACAGGTTCATACTGGATAATCAACTGATAATTAGTAAAAGTGCTTCTTTTGCTGAGCAGAATTGGGATAAAATAAACTCTAGTTCTTCAGTTGATTTATCCATGGGGGAGCAGCAAAGTCTTGCTGATGGTGATTTGCAGGAATCACCTAGTGAAGTCAATGATCAGGAAGCTGACTTGTCTGGAAAGTCAGAGGTTTCTGAGGACAATGGTGGGAAACAGAGTGTAAGTCCTGTCCTACCTCGCAGGTCTGAAAGGATTAATAAGGGAGTTCCTCCTGATCGTTATCAAGTAGATGTTGTGAAGGCTTTTCACATTCACACAGAGCCTGAGTCTCTGGAAGAAATTAAAGAAATGCCAGCTGAAATAGCTAAGTGTTGGCATGAAGCCATGCAGCAAGAGTTGGATTCCTTAAAGGAAAATAAAACTTGGAAACTAGTAAGTTTGCCTCCCAATCAGAAGGTTCTAGGTTGTAGGTGGGTGTTCAAACTGAAAAAAGATTCTGATGGCAAAATTCAGAAGTACAAAGCAAGGTTGGTAGCAAAAGGTTTTGCTCAAAGAAAAAATGTGGATTATGACAAAACTTTTGCTCCAGTGACAAAAGCTGAATCTATCAGGTTGCTTTTAAAGGTTGCTGCCATGAAGAAACTGTCTGTTTATCACTATGATATTCAAACTGCTTTTCTGTATGGTGACTTGGAGGAAAAATTGTTTATGCAACAACCTCCTGGTTATGAAAAAGAAAAACATCTTGTGTGTGAATTGCAGAAATCCATCTATGGATTGAAACAAGCCGCGCGTTGTTGGAATATTAAAATGGATAATATTTTGCAAAAATTTGGATTTCAGAAGGGAATTGCTGATCCTTGTGTGTATGTAAAAAATGATGAGCAAGGTGTAATGTACTTGTGCTTGTATGTGGATGATTTGTTGCTGCTCACTTCATCTGATGAACAGAAGCATTCCTTTGAGGTTTGTATGAAAAACAATTTCACATTGAAATGTCTTGGAGCAGTCAACAATTACTTAGGATTAGAAATTCAGAGGGAAAAAGATGGCAGTTTTCTCATAAGCCAGAGCAGCAAAATTAAGAAGCTGCTGGAGGATTTTAAAATGCAGGACTGCAAGTCTGTCTCCTCCCCCATGCTTCCCGAGTTTCTAAAAGAGGAGGGGGTGAAGGGGGATGGTGAGTCATCTGAAGGAGATAGTTTCAGATCAGCCATTGGCAGTCGTCTTTACATTGCAAACAATAGCCGTCCGGACATTTCTAACAGTGTGTCCATTTTGAGCAGGTTTGTGGAAAATCCCACATCTGCTGCAAAGTCTGGGTTAAAAAGGCTGTTTCGTTATTTGCAAGGCACCAAAGATTTTTGCTTAAGGTTGTCTGCTACAGACACAGAAGAAAAGTTAGAGTGCTGGTGTGATTCAGATTGGGCTGGAGATCTCCGTGATAGGAAGTCTACTTCTGGAAGTGTAATTCAATTTGCAAAGTCCACTATTGCTTGGTTTTCCAGAAAGCAGACTGTAGTAGCCATCAGCACAGCTGAAGCTGAATTTTATGCTTTAGCACAACTGTGCAATGAAGTACTTTGGTTTACTCAATTGTTGCAAGACATTGGAGTCATTTTAAGCCAGCCTGTCACAATTCATGAAGACAACCAAGCCTGTATCCATTTGGTTTTATCTGAGAGTTCCAGAAATCGCACAAAGCACATTGATGTGCGTTTTCATCTTGTTAAAGATTTTCTAGCCAAGAAAAAGGTTGTTTTGAAATACTGTGATACTAAATTAATGTTGGCTGATATCTTAACCAAGCCTCTAGTTGCCAGTAGGCACAGTGAGTTAATTACCAAGCTGGGTTTGTTTCCATATTCTTTCTAGTCATAAAAAAAGGGGAGTGTTGTATATATTTTTTATGTCTGTAGAATATGTGGCTGAGTTTTTAAAAAAAGCCAGGCCTCAAAAACTTTTTTCCTGTTTGGGCTCAGAGAGCACATGTTCACCCCCCACTCAGGAATGCTAATTGCCCCCAGGTGCCGGCCAGTCTGAGAGTTTTGACCAACCAGAATTAGCTGTTTGAGCTTTGCCCATATTGGGAATCTGTTGCCTAGGTGTTTTTGGTCACATGGTGGATCCTGTCCAGTCAGATGCTGGTCAGGTAAAGGTTTAAAATGTAGATGCCTTTTGTTCCTTTGTTCTTTCTCTGCATTCTGCTCTGCTATCTAAAATGGCTATGTTAATCAACCATGCCATGCTTTGGCTAAAGAAGAAGATTCAAGGTTTGTTCCTATGTTTTTGTTTTAAATAAAGCAACGTTTTTACTACAAACTTATCTCTTGGTTTTTCCATAACTCTGATCACAAATTTTATAAAAATACAAAAGAAAGCACGGAGCCAGATGGAAAAAATGCCAGGAGAAGTTCAAGAACTGACTGTTGAATGACCATCAAATGTTGGTGGACTGATGGGGGAGGGTGGAAGATAGAATGTAGTATCTTGAATAAACATTTTTACACATTCAACTTGTTCTCTTTTAATTTCAATGGGAATTAGTGTCATTAATATTTTTTGGGAGTGGAGCCAAGATCCACAGTCCATATCATCTCAACCAATGGCATGCATGGGAAAAATTTGGTGGCATTCAATCTTGTTCTCATAATTCTTGAAGGGTTGGATCTGTAATTACTTTGAAGGGAAGCATGCTTCAAAGACATTTGCTCTTTATTTCTTTGCTGCTGCAATGTGAGATGATAGGGTGGAGCATGGAAAGCTGCAGGATGAGGAAGGCTTGGTCCAAAATCAGGTGAAAAAGAAATTTCATCAGATGCTTTCACCCAGTCGGGGGGGATTTCTTCATCTTCCAGCACCTTCACACCATGATTGATTGATTGATTGATTATATGCCATCAAGTCATTGTCAACTATTAGTGACCACATAGATCTTCTTCATGACTATCTGTCCCTAATCTGGTATTTCAGCTCTTCCAATGGTACATTCATTGCCACTGTAACTGAATCCATCCACCTTGCTGCTGGTTGTCCTCTTCTCTTTCCTTCTACTTTTCCCAGCATTGTGCCTTCTCCACAGAGCTAGGTCTTCACATAATGTGTCCGAAGTAGGATAATTTGAGCTTGGTCATTTGTGCCTCAAGTGATAACTCTGGGTTGATTTGTTCAATGATCTATTTGTGTGTGTGTGTGTGTGTGTGTGTGTGTGCGTGCGTGCGCCTGTCCACAGTATTCTCAGGAGTCTTCTCCAATACCAAAGTTCAAAAGCATCAATACTCTTCCTATCCTGCTTCTTCAAAGTCCAACTTTTGCTTCCATAGAGTGTCATTGGGAATACCATGGCTTACACTATTTTGATCTTTGTAGTTATAGACACATCATGGCATCTGCATATCTTTTCCAAGATTTTCGTGTCTGCCCTACCAAGTGCTAGTCTGCAGCGTATTTCTTGACTGCTTGTTCCCTTGCTTTAATGCAAATGGCTTAAATTTATTTTTAGAAAACGATTTATCATCCAATCACAGTAGGCAGAGAGCAGAAAGTCTTCAGAGAGATGTAGGTAAAAGTTGAAAAAGTTTGAACAACAAGGCAAAAGCAATAAGGTTGGCCATTAAAAGCCTCTGAGAATAAAAACAGAACAAAGTGACTAAATGTAATCTGTTTTCAGAGTTATAAATGCATCAGTGTTACCCTCACCTCTCTGACAAGGCTACTCCATAAAAGATGAGGCACCACCACTGAGCCAACCTTGTCCTTCGTTGCCACACCCCTGGCCTCTGCTGGTGTAGACCTCTGGAGGTTTGTCTCCAGCTAGTTCACCTAAACCTATTTATATTTCTATATAACCTGAATGTTTCCCCCACCCTCTAATTTTTGACCTAATTCTAGGACCATAACAAAGGAGCCATTAGGAAGCCCCATGCTGATTCCGTTGCTCTTAATTTTTTTATCTCTCTGCTTCAGGCACTTTTAAACAGCCTTTTTTATCATTTTTAGAAAATAATTTTAAGTAAGGTCCCTCCAGCAGTGTAGTTGTCATATGTAATAATGCCTAAGTAACTAGGAAGTTCAACTTGCATATACATCTTATCCATCTCTTTTTATTCAGGACCTGATGGGAGAGAGAATGTCAAAAGATTGTTTTGCGATATTATAAATATCTTCAAATGTTAGAATTTTATTTGTAACTGCTTTAGCTTACTTTTCATTAAAATTGATCCCAAAGTGGGGCATGATAACACAAACTAAAAAAAACCATATGAAATTCAAAAGTGTAAAGTATACCAAATTATATAGCTACAATTTAGCTATGCATAATATCAGTTCTCTTTCCTACAATGTAATCAATCTTGGGGGAGAAAAATTACATAACAGATTACACAGTTTCATTCAGTTAATCATGTATGATTTATTGCAGCAGAAAGTCTAACAGGTTTTTAATTGTTGAGCATGGAGTGCCGTTGCAGCATGAATGCTTTCTTGCTTTATGAATTTGCCTTCTCTTTCTACAGCAGCATTTCTCAACCTAAGCAACTTTAAGATGTGTGGACTTCAACTCCCAGAATTCCCCAGTCAGCACAGCTGGCTAGGGAATTCTGGGAGTTGAAGTCCACACATCTCAAAGTTGCCAAGGTTGAGAAACGCTGTTCTACAGAGAGAACTGGAGTCCTTCTGAAATGTGATTATATTGTTTGCTTGAATAAACATATATGCAGCCTATCCTATGCATGTTTACCCCTTTTGAGTTCAATGATAAGTAGCTCTCAAAACATATTGCTTGACTTCTTAAAGAAGTCCAGTGATGTACAAAACAATAGCTATTTTAAAAACATGTTATATGTTCAGCTATACAACAATAAAAATACTATCAACCAGGAGCATCCATGGGGGGGGGGTCAAAAAGTCAAGAAAGAGTGCATAACTGTGTAATTGAAGCCCCACCCCCTTTTAATGTGTGTAACATGTCTTATGCATGTGAGGTTTCATTCACTCAGTGGCACATATTACCTTGACTTTTTTGACCCACCCTACAGATGTCCCTGCTATGAGCACTAAAGGATGATGTAGGTACAGTATTACTTATGTACCATCTTGTTTTCTCAAGTGCCATGTTTCTTTAAACACCACTCTGTTTTCTGTGCAGGGCACAGTAGCATATTTTGCTGCATAAAATGCTCCCATCCTATTACAGAGCATTCCATAATGAAATCATCATGCCTAACAGCCTTAGAAAATATTGGGGATGATGGGAGTCATCATCCAATAATTTCTGGAGAGGCACATGCTGACTATCCCTGCATTAGCAGCTCCATGAGAATGGACGATGTGCATAAGCATATGTAGAGTACCATATGGAAAAACTGAAAATATAGATGTTGCATTAATGTGTGGAATAAATTAGGGAGCAGTCTTTTTAGACATTTTATTTTTATCCTGTCCTCTCTCCAAACATCCAAGAGGCAGCATTCTGTCCTTTTATGCAAAGTGATATAACAGCTCACTATGGTCACTGGGAGACTTGAAATATGTTCTATAAGCAACCATGATTAATGTGCATTTGCTCCAATTACTTTTGGCTCAGTTTGGATGGCATGCCTAATCCAATCTGTTGCTTTAAAAGACTTGTCTAGTAAAGCACTGACAGACAATCAGGGAAACAGAAAGCTGCCCTTATTATACCAGAAACAGCCATTTTCACTGGTATCCAGCCTCTTTTGTGAAAGCTGACTGGCTGTCATTTTTAATATGTAAAATACAAAATAAGAATGTGCAGAGGCTTGATGGCGTTAAAGCCACCATGGCTGGGTTTCAGAGGAGACTTATCCTCCTTCCCTCTCTTTTCTGCTCCATTTTTCACTTTTTCTACATTTTTGTGGGCTCGGGATTCTGTGTCCAGCAGCCAGATGACAGGTTAATCCTATATGAAGATTATTTCTTGTTCAGATAATATCACTGTTTAATGAAGGACAATTTAACTCAAACACGGGGTAAAATTGTCCCTTTTCTGTCCTAGTGCTGATCGGGTTTTTGTGTTTCCAAGAGGTGCTAACCTCACTTTTGACTCGCTTAAGCACGTCATGCAAAATGGACCATAAGTAGTGCAACATTGGGAATCTTCTTCACATAAGAAGTCTAATTTTCCTTATCCACTGCTTCTATTTCTACAGATTCTTCTCAGACCAATTCTTTCTCATACTAGAATCGAACTAGAGGAAAGGCAGCAGAGGTAAGAGGATGAGCCTGTGGCTTTTTTCTCCATGCTCCGTTTATGCAAAGGGTAAATCCCTCCATTTTTTTTTTTAAGTTTTATTAGGTTTTTAAATATACAAAGCTAAAAGATAAAGATGAAACGGAAAAAGAAATACAAATTAAAAGAAAAGAAAAAGAAAAGTGCAGTAAAGAAAAAGAAAAAAAGAATAAAGAAAAAGACATACATAGAAATTAGATAACCTCCGATCCGTCTATGGTCATAAGAATAAAATAGATAGTTTGTTTTAACATGCTGGCTATTCATATAACATTCATATATTTTTCCTTGTCTATTATGTACTATTTATCTATAATCTAATCAACAAATACTCCATATTTAGCTTTACTCCTCCTGCTTTTTGCAAATAGTCCATCAAAGATTTCCACTCATTAAAGAATAATAATTAAAATTTTCTTTTAGTAGGCAAATCAATTTGTCATTTTCTGCCATTTCTAGTAGTTTCAACATCCATTCCTGTATTGTTGGTACACTTTAATTTTCCCAAAACTATACATATATAAGTAAAAAGAATTTTTTTTCTATTTATGCATCCCAAATTCCGAATAATAAGAAAAAATTCTAATTTAGGTCTTTTAATTTATACCCAACTATACTATTATACTATGCATATAGAAGTAAAAAGAAAAGAATTTTTCTATTTATACAATCCAGATTCCAAACAAAAAGAAAAAATTCTGATTTAATTCTTTTAAGTTATACCCAACCCTACTATTTTTGATCTCTCACTATAATATTTCTTCAGATTTTGCTCTTTTATAACTTTTCTCACAAAATATCTTGACAGTTTCTTATCTCTAACATAACGTGAGTCAACTCTAAAAATTTTATCTATCTCAGAGTCCATGTCTTCTTCTTCTGTCTCTAAATATTGAACTAAAGTATCAACTATATATTTTCTCATATTCTCATCTAATTTTTCCAGAGCTCCCATCAGACTCAAAATACATTCTTCTTCTCTCATTTCTGCTAATACAATAGCATCTAAATTATATTCCATAGTAATAAAATCTGATTTAATCTCCAATTTCTTAACCTGGCCTTGCGTCTCTTTAAAATCCCCTGGAAGAATATTTGCAATTTCTTTGACAGTCTGTATTTCATTTCTAAATTCTTTTTCTGAGTCTTCCTTCATCACTTCCATTTTCTCTTCTACTTGTTGATCTAGAATATTGTCCATCTTTTTATCTATTTTTATATCAAAAGAAGTAATTAAGTCATCCATCTTTTTCTCCAAGGTAACAGTTAAAATAACCATCTTTTCCTCCAAGGCAGTAGTTAAATCATCTATTTTTGGATTCAGGGCTGTAATCGCATCCAATATTTTTCCCATATCTGATGTTGGTACTTCTGAAGGTGCAGCCATGGACTCCATTTCCTTGTATCTATCCCTCTTCACTCTTGCAAGTAACCAGGTTGTATATAATATTCCTGTAAAGAGAAAAGAAAAATAACAAAAGACAAAGGAGAACCACTATAAACAATAAAAAGAAAAAGAAAAAGGGAAGAGGAGGGATAAAAAATTATTAAGGATTAAAAGGAAAAAAGGAGGGAAGAGAGGAGAGAAAAAAATCCAAATACAATAAAAAATTAAAAAATAAAAGTAATACTGCTTTTTCTTAATAGATATTGCATAAAAAAAGGGCAAAATGTACTTTGGTAAAATCAACAATTCTCACATAAAAGAAAAATAAAAGATAAGAGTACAACGGGTAAGTCCTTTAGCTGTAGTCAAAATATCCTTGAAAATGTAATAACAATCCAGTTCTCAGGCAAGCTTATAATCACAAGTCCCAAAGAGGAGAGAGAGAAGAAAAAAAAAGAGAAGGGGGGGGGGAATAGGAAAAAGCCCCAACTCCAAATGTCTTCCCTCTCCAAGACAAAAAGCAACAAGAAAGTCCACTAAAATCCCAGATAATAAAAAAATTCCCAAACCTGTTTAAAACAAAAATATTCCAAAAATACCCATTATAATCCAAATAATTTCCAAATGCATTACAGAAAAAAGAAGGAAAAAAAAATACCATCTCAAGATGAAAAGCAGAAAAGCAAAGAAATAAGATAAAAGGCAGACATTGACCCATTTGAATTCAAAATCCAGAGAGGAAAATAGATTAGTCCCACTTCAGTAAATAAGCCATTCGTCAATAGTCAATGTCACTCCATTTCACTTCCAAGTAAAGTCATTGTTCTTTAAGCTCCCACCATTTCTCAAGTCGTCTTTAGCAAGAAAGTTACACAATCACCAGCAGCATCGGTCATGTCCATAGAAGGATCTTAGCAGATAATATGTAAAGTTAAAATAAACACAAATATAAAACAGTGACTAAAATTGCTGAATTTAGGTGCTACTCATCTGAAAAGATTTCGCTGTTCCCTGTAGAGCAATAACGATGGTCCTTCCAGTCGCTTTCGTCACTTCAATTTCCTTTTTCCCGTGGTGGAGAAACGGGAATTGGGAAAGAGCGACGATTCCAGCGACCCTTGTGGTTTATCTTCTGATCCCCTTTTCTTCAAAGGGGAGATTTCAGCAGTTTTATTTCTTTAAAAACCGCTGCAAGCAGGAAAACAGCTGAGCCGAGCCAGGAGCGCTCGGTTCAACGCACCGGCGTCTTCAGCACCCGGAAGCGCTCTCAAAGGGTAAATCCCTCCATTTTTAGTTGATGTGTGAAGGGACAAACATACTTGCCAGCAGCCATGTTGGGATAACACACATAACTGAAGCAAGCGGGGAATATATCATGTGAATACCATAACTGCATTAGCAGTTATGGCAGAGAGTCATTTTAACTTAAAATATTTGCATCAGGGGCATTAAAGTAACTCTTCCCAATTTTTTTATTTATATATATATATATATATATATATATATATACACACACACATACACACACACACATACATACATACATACATACACACACACACATACACACACACACACACACACAGTCTCTCTCTCTCTCTCTCTCTCTCTCTCACACACACACACACACACACACACACACACAACTGGAAAGAGAGAAGCCTCTCTTTCTGCTGTAGGAAAGTATCTCTGTTTTCATTTGATACCCTGCCCTGTAGCCACACAATGGAGTAGAACTTCATTGTACACATTGCACATGCCAAGAAGCCTCTTTTAGCTATTTGAAATGCAGGGACAATGCTGTGGGACAACATTTGCTGAGACAAATTGTGTCCCTTGTTAGGGATAACTGTGTTGGCTTCACAGTGTAAAGCACCGGATTGAAGCAACACAAGCCATTTCACATAGACCTAAAGAACATCTAACATGTGTGCATGTTTTCTTTATCAGTCATTTTCACTACCTGGTGCCATTTTTAAATTGTTTTGAGCTTAGTGTTCACATAGTGCTGGGTTATGCAGCATGGATGCTCATTACATTGTCTTGACTTTTGTTTTTAATGAAGATCTCTCATCACGAAAGCTCAGTATTTACTCAATTCTCCAGTGGTCATCAGTGATTATAGATGAAAATACAGTTCTTAGAAAAGTATTTTAATGAAGTATCTATATTAATTTTATAGTACATTTGACTTACTGTAAAATATGTAATTGCTCCCCACTCTGGAGTTTATGTTTATGTGGATAGCACATAAACACTTTTTATGTGCTATCCTTTGCCAAAATCCTCAGCTCATGTGTGGCTAGTAAAGGAAGTTGAGTGGAAGAATAAATGTTCTGCAGTAATGGGCTGCTTTTCCTGACTTTTGCCTTTTTGTGATTTGTTTGTGTTTAACAGATTCTCCCCCACTGAAATCAGGGAAGAAATTAATTTATCTCAACAATAGGGCTGAGTAGTTTATGGGGGAGGAGAAGCACGTTTCAGTCTAATGTATCCAAAAACTTTTTGTGTGCGCAACATACTTATTTCCCCTAGTGATGATGCTACCATTTACCACAATATGCGTGGGCAGACCTGACCTGAATTTCCCCATCCTAAAGACTGACAAGAGAAATGAAGACGTTGGATTGCAGTTCTCTTCTGCAGTGCCTCCAACCCTTATATATGTCAAAGAACAAGAAAGAAAAGTCATCAGTTTGTGTTAAGGAGTACAGGAGAGAAATAGCAAAGTGACACATACTGTATATCAAGGGAGGAGGGAGAGAAAAATGGAGGGGAGTACTGGAGTCTCCAGGAGTGTGAGAAGGCCTACAGTCTTTTGCCAAGAGCCTTCTCAACCTTGGTAGCATCATTACTTCCCTCCTCCTGCTCCAGTTTTGGAGCTCCAACACTGGAAAGGTTATGGGTGCAGAAGACTCCACAATGGCTGAAGATTTTCCCCTTCAAGGTTGGAGCATCATTTCCCAGGAACAAGTATAAGCAAAACAGTGGGATATGAATTTAAAAATAAAAATTGTAACCTTGATCTATGTATATTTTGCCCAAACTTCCCCTGACGTAGGGTTGGCATAATCTCATACTAAGAACTAACTACATTTACTTCAGTAGGGCTTACACCTAGGTATATGAATGTAGCATTACAACCTTATTGAATATTTTTATATGTTTGGAAGGCCATATGCAAAGGAAGAAATATGAAATTTCAACACTTCATGTAGGTTTTATAATTGTTTAGTTTAGCTCAATTTTCAGTAGAATTGCACACAACTCATATCATTGTAGATGAGATCAGAAAAAGTATTTATGCTTGTCCTTTCTTCTGGCCTTTAAGTTGCTGATTCAGAAGAATTGTTTTATATTTTTTATATTTTTTCTAGTAAAATTAAATAACTTTAGGGAAATGGGTCTTGATAGTGCAATTGTAGAAAGGAAAAAGGTTTTGAACAACACCTTAAGAAGTTAAATAATACCATATTTAAAACAGCTGCATGAAAGAATGAGAAAATGCAAGAATGATAAAATCTAGTTTGATCAAAGATCTATGAAACATGGTGCTTGTTTATCTAGGATACTTGAAAATCAAGAGTGGTATTTTCATATGGTATATTAATTGTAATTTCATCCTGCAACAGGGAACTATTAACAAGTGTAAGTTCTAAAAAACCTTTAACAACTGGAAAAAAAGAATGTGCATTTCAGTGCAGAACATTAATAATTATTTTTAATTTCCACTTTATAAAGTAAAGCTTTAAAAACCACCAAGATTCTAGCCATAATAGTTACAAAGATGTACTTCAAAGTGTGTGGGCAATGGACTTCATTTTTTAAGTATGCTTGCTTAAGTCTTCAGAAAATTGGCTGAATTCATTACAACATAATTTGAAGAAATTATGTACATTAAGATAATTTATGCAAATGATTATTTTGCCTAATTCAGGGAACTGAAATTCATTATAGAACTAAATAACGTCTCTCTTTCTTTGCTCTAGCAAGGACCTTTAATGCTGACTCTGTAAATCTCTGCTTTCTTTGCTGCAACCAGGTGGCTTTATTGCCTTAAAACTTCTATGCTTCTTCACTGTGACAAGAAACCTTAATGCCACTTATTTGTATTTCTGTTTTTCTACTGCACATTGTATGCTGCACTGAAGTGAATCAGATTTGGAAATCCCTTCTCCACCTTTCTTTGAACTTGCCCTTTTTCTTTCTCTTGACTGAATGAATTGAATTCCCCATAGATTGTAAACTGCTTAAGATGCTTCTGGGAAGAATCAGTTGATTGGTGGTTGGGAATTGTGTTAGCTTTATTCTGCTTGGTCCACCACATCAGTCTGCTGTGTATGGTTTGAATTAGGCACCGGATGAAAAGGTAAATCATCTCTAGTTCCATCAATATGTTGATGGCTCATTTATTTGGATGCCAGGCTTCTAGAAATTCTCTGATTTTTCTGCTAATTGCACAGTCAATTATTTTCCAGTGACAATATGGGTTCATTCTGAAGGCAAACGTGGCTGTTAGGTACATCTGGTCTTGGTTCAATGTTGCAATTTTGTGTTCTTGATTCTTTGGAGTAGTTAGTGTCCTGTGGTTATGGCTGCAACCTGAAGAGATGATTCTGTATATGAAATTGGTTCTTTGTTCCTGGGATACTGTATATAGTTTTTGGTTTACATAAGTGGCTGGTGTAATCTGCTGACATGTTCTGATGTATTCCGTATGCATAGCAGTGTTGTTGTGGTGCTTCTTAGGGTGTCTTTCAGTGTCTTTTGTTTCTTAATGCATTTTTCGATGAAATGGGTGGAGGGATTTTTGTTTTTCTTGAATATGCTGTGGAGGTAGTTGAGGTCTGGCTTTACGGTTGATGAAGGGTCTTAGCAGCTGAAGTTATATATTGCTGTTAAAGTTTCAGATTTGGTCCATGTGGATGGATTTTCTATAAACTTTATATAAAGTTTAGTGATAAGGATATTTAAGAATGGGGTTTTTTTTCACTTCTTCCATTTCTGTAGTGAATTTGATCCCTGGGCTCTGGATCCCTGGAATTAAGACTTTAAGGAGCATTTTCAATTTGGCTTTTTTTTTTAGGATGACAAATATGTCATTGACATATCACATCTGTGTTTGGGGTTTGGTCTTAGGAAGGGAAATGCTTTCTAAGTGTTACATACCTGTTTCCGCTACATATCCTGACATTAGGGACCCATAGGCGTCCCCGTGATTTATTTGTAAATGCAATTGTTGAATTCAAAGTAAGTGGTGAAGCTAATAATTCCATGACATTGGGTATTGAGATTTGGGCTTGTTGTTTCCATCCTTTATTTTTGTGTAGCAATTTGTGGATAGTTTCTTCACCATGTCATGTTCTATTGACATGAATAGAGCAGTGACATCAAAGGATGCCATTGTTCATTTTTCTCTGTGGTAATGTTTTTGATCTTGTTCAGGAATTGATTGGGTGATGTTGTCAGATATGAGTCAAGTCAAAAGGCAAATAGAAACAAAAGGTTTTTTATTTTAAAAGCAGTTTGCAAAAAGCTGGTGAACTCCAACGTGCTGGAAAACAAGTCGCACCAGGGAGGAGTCACACTAGCCACAATTAGAGCTCATCTTTTATAGCCCTTTGCCCGGACGCTTTAGCCCTCCTCCTTTTACCCATAGGCTGGGTAGTCAGGAGTGAACAGCCTATACCGTCCGCCTCAATTGTCCCGCCTCTGTTTACATCTCCCACTACCCACTTTTATCTCCCCTTCCCATTTTATTTATTCTTTCCTTGTATGGAAGTTGTCCTACCTTAAGCATTGTTCATTAATTTCATTTTTACCCACAAGAAGCTTCCTGTAGCATAGGTCTTGCTAGAAGCTCTGCTCCCTAACCTCAAAGCTGGGGTGTTACATTTTAGCTTGCTTAACATTTCCTGTATGTGGTTTTTAGTAGAAGCTTTGCTCTTTAATTTGATCTATTCAGCTTGCTTATGAGTTTTGCTAGCTAGCATTAGAAAAGTTCCTTAAGAGCCTTATTTAGTTTTATGAGTTTATTTATTTATTTTTAATTATTAATTCCTTGTTAATAATAACTGGTATCACATTTCAATCCACCCTTTTTCTTCTTTATACTATTATTATTAACACTATTTCCTTTCTCTCTTTTTATTTTGTTGCTTTTTGCATTATATTTCATGATCTTGTTTCATCTGAACTTTCTAATTGTTATAACATGGCCTCGGCTCGTCTGAACTCCCTAATTGTGGATACATAGTCTCATACACCCAACCATCATCATGCACCCAACTATCACCATCTCTCATTAACATGAGAGTGTCACCATAGGGAGAGGGTTTTAAGGGCATCTGTTTAGAGACTGAAGTCTAGATCAGTCGTTGCATTAATCCCCTAACGCAAGGGATTATGCAGCATCCCAATGCCTCCAAAACCCCTGTTACTACTACAAAAGATGTGATGAGGGAGAGAACCACTCCTTTCCACTTACCAAACCAGGAGTCCAACCCTCCAGTAAGGGAGGTATCCACTCCTGAATTTTCAGCCAACATCATGTCTAGTATTATTTTATTTCCCCAGGCCATTCTACTTGTGGCATCTAATTGCTCTGAGATTCCTTTACAGCATCCCTGGTGTAATTTATAAATCTTTGTTGATTATAATATATATATTTTATCCAGTCCACATTTTTATTGGTTGTCACCCACCAAAAGGAAAAGGATTCAAACCCTGCTAAAACCTGATTTCTGGCTTTGAATTCATCAGGCACTCCCCTTGGTACCCCATATTCAAGCATCACCACCTTTCTGTATAACTTTATTTTCATCGGGTTCTCACTGGGTTTCACCCTCCACTCTGGAGTTGGTTTGTCCACTGGCCCTTTTATCCTGGTATAGTGAGTCCAGCCTTTTTCGGCCATTCGTACAGTGGTCTTTTTTGTGAGCAACACCTGGAACAGACCTTCCCACTCAGGTTGCAGTTTCAACTCCTTCCAGGGCTTTATCAGGACCCGCTCTCGTGGTTTAATATGGTGTACTGCAAATTCAAGTGGTGGGGTCTGAATCAACAGACCTTTCTGTCTGAGGAAAGACAAAGAAGAGGACAACCCCAATATATAGTTCTTTAAAAATACATCCTGGTTTTCTAATTGTGGTAGCATTCCTGGATTTGCTAGATAAGGAAAGCCAAACAGCATTTCATATGGTGAAATTCCCACATCCCTTCTAGGGTTTGTCCTAATTCTCAAAAATACTAAAGGTAAACATTTAGTCCAAGGTAGCTTATTTTCTAAAATCAATTTTGATAAATGCTTCTTTAGAATCTGGTTCATTCACTCTACTTTTCCTGAAGAAGGCGGGTTCCACGGGGTGTTAAAATCCCATGCTACTCCTATTCCTCTCATAACATGTTACAATACTTTAGGATTAAAATGTGTCCCTTGAGCTGAGTCCACATGTTAAGCCTCTAGGGCTAAAAAAAAACTTGAACATTGGTCCCTCTTACTATCTGGAAAAATGCAACCGCTGTTTCTTAACAGGAACAGCTAAAAAAAAAACATTTTCACCAACAGCAGTAGCAGCAGAAAAAGGCTTAAACAAGAAGCTTACAAGTTTATCTTGGTACAAAGTTAAAAAACTATATTACAAAAGAAGGAAAATCCTAAAAAAATGGGAAAAGGGATTTTCTGTGGTAGCATTGTGTTTCACTTCTGTCCTCCCTTCTTTTTCTCCTTAGTTCACCCTCAAGCAGCTTCAACAAGAAGGGGGGCTTGGGTGAGGTAGAAAGTTCTCTGTTTTCTTATTATACACATGCAAGTTTGTACAAATGACAATACACAAAAACACCAAATTAATGGAGGATGCAGGTCTGGCCAGGACCTGCATCTTTACCACCGTAAAAAGATCTGGTGTTTAAAGAGACAGACTCACATAATTTTCCCAAACAAACACACACATAAAAACTCACACCAGCCCTTAACATTAACAAAACACGTTTATGGGAGAATCTGCACGTATAAAAAGCAGAGGGTAAAAACTCTCTGCCCTGCACATGCCAATGTTGTTAGAACAGGGCTTTTGCACTGTTTTCTCAATGCTTCCAGCATTGCAAGTGCCGCTGTATTTAAAGGAGCAATGCCTTGTTAAAACATCTGGCCGCTTCAGTAAACAACTCACACAACCTCCCCCGTTTAAATTTGCTGTAAGGACTGGGGAAACACAAGGGAGATGCACTTCGTTTTTAGAGGCATCTCATTTGCCCCAGCCTGTTACCAGCTTTTCACTAACAAATCCTCCACTCCTATTTCCAAAGGTTTGGAAACCCACTCTTCCCTAAATCCCTTCACTTTTGTTTATGCTCCTCGCCACCTCTTCCGCAACAAATCTAACTCCCTCATCTAGTGTTTGCACATACATTCCCTTTTCTTCTTCCTTCTCTTTCTCATTTCGACTTTCTCTTAAACCATCTCAATTTCACAAATTCATTTCAATATCTGTCTAATCAGTGGGTGCAGACAGTAAACACAGTACAAGAGAAAGTACTTTTACCGTAGTCTTCAGTTTGCCTGGCAACTCTATTTTAGTAGTTCCTCCGGACTCCCCCTGTTCCCCCTCCCCTCTCTTCCTCCTCAAGCCTGTAACCAGCAGACTAGACAAACCGAAGGAGGGGGGGTAGAAACAGGGAGGAAACACACATACACCCCAGACAACAAAAGTCTATTTTTTTTCTTCAAAGTAGAAGCAATATGCGTTCACTGTGCACAAAATATACACACAAATCCAAAAACACAAATACTCACAAACAAAAACACACTGGTGCTTTATCAGGGTGGTAGATTTTACCCAACACTGAGCATATTCTGACTCCTCCTCTAGCAAAGGCTTTTTATTGTTAACATAGATTTTTAGGGCTTGTTTTACCCACTCCTCCCATGATCTAAACTTGAGCCTTTAATCCTCTCTGTACACTTCCTAATTTCTTTACTACAATATTTTCTACTTTGTTAACCATCATTCTAGCCATGGTTTTCTGTTTTTCTTCCTCTCTTTTAACATATAATTTTTGGGCCTCTCTTAACAATTCTTCCAGTAGCCTTTCACTCCATCCCTCTATCTTTTGCAACTTCTTCCTAATATCTGGCCATGGTTTAGTCACAAAGCTTACTTTCAGTAAACCTTGTGCCACAACATCATCAGGATTCATCCCTGAATATTTTCTCATTTGGTCTCTCAGCTTTTGTAAGAAGACTGAGGGTGCTTCCTCTTTTTGTTGCTCAGTATCAAAAGTCTTGGCAAAGTTTTGTGATTTTGGGGCAGCTTCTTTTATACCATCTCAAATCTCTCATGTTAGTTCTGTCTGCTGCCATTTGATTATTCCAATTGGGGTTGTTAAGGGGAAACTTTTGATCTGCTGGCACTGCATTCTGGCCAGGTGGGTTGCGCCTTTCCCACCTGGTCATGGCTGCACGCCTGATAATTCCCCTTTCTTCTCCAGAGAACAAAATGCCCATTATGGACATAAGTTCTGCCCAGGTATGTACGTTTGGTCCCAAGAACTGATCTCGTTGTTCAGCCAGTCCAATTGGATCTTCAATTAATATTTTCATATCCTTTTTGAAATTTCTTACTTCTAAGCTGGTTCCTCTTTTACAGTTTCCAATTTATAAATCATTTCCTTGATTGCCTTCTTATTTTCCCCACTTGCCTCCGGCCATTTGTCCGGAGTCCAGATGAGGGCATAATGTAATTCATTTTCTAAAGATTTACATGACTTTTGTTTCACATAGTCATATAAATCATGACACCTAAAATAATCATTTGATCCTTCCCTTGGCCAGGAGGCATTATCATCCTCCCACCACACATAACAACACAGATTTATCATATCTTCCTTACTTAAGTCTAACTTGTCCACCAGAGGTTTGTACAGTGGCTTGTCTCAATTATCTAACATCTGACCTATTGGACTGTCCTTATCTATTCTTAGAGTTGGAGTTTTCCATATCTTTTTAGCGCACTTTTCCTTCCCTATACTCGAGCCTCCTCCCATGGTTGGTTTCACTAAGAAGCCTATTCTCTCTTGACCGTGTTGTAGGATCTCCCCTTATTGAACTAGGACCTCCAGCAATCACTGGACTTGTTCACCGGACAAATTTAAGGTCCTAATTCACAATAACCTCCCAGCCCACGCTGGCTACTTTTAAAGGTTATTTTCCCTCTACTGAGACCCAATTATCACACAGCGACTACTTCGTTTGCACCCGGCCGGTCCTCTCGCGAGGATACGGAACCGCGAGTTGGAACTCCACACTCACTCCGCCTTGCCAGCCCTAATGGTCCTTGGGGCATCTCAAGTCACACCGGTCTCAAGAATCTTACAGGCCTACCCAACCAGAACCATACCGCCCAGGTAACACATTGTCTGCGTCTTACTTTCCACAGAAATGTGGCGTCTTACTTTGCACAAAGGTATTGCGTTTTACTTTGCGCAACCCTCTCACCTGGGTTCGTATACGAAGTTTCCCGGTAATTTGTCTTCGGGGGGATTTTCAGACTCGAGTTTTGCCGGCTCACTCTGCGTCTTACTTTGCACAGAGATGTGGCGTCTTACTTTGCGCCAAGGGATTGTGGCTTACTTTGCGCAATCGTCTTTTGTTTCTCTTTTGACTTTTCTCCTTTTGTTGTCTGGTTCCTTTTACGGGCGTCGGGGTCCAAGGCCCAGGAATCCCACAGTGGACTACTGAAATCAGTAGGGCATGCCTCCCATAGTGGGGGGGGGGGGCAAGGCCCAGACTTACCGGACGCCATTCAAGGATCCCGGACGAGCCCCCAATTTGTCAGATATGAGTCAAGTCAAAAGGCAAATAGAAACAAAAGGATTTTATTTTAAAAGCAGTTTGCAAAAAGCTGGTGAACTCCAACGTGCTGGAAAACAAGTCGCACCAGGGAGGAGTCACACTAGCCACAATTAGAGCTCATCTTTTATAGCCCTTTGCCCGGACGCTTTAGCCCTCCTCCTTTTACCCATAGGCTGGGTAGTCAGGAGTGAACAGCCTATACCGTCCGCCTCAATTGTCCCGCCTCTGTTTACATCTCCCACTACCCACTTTTATCTCCCCTTCCCATTTTATTTATTCTTTCCTTGTATGGAAGTTGTCCTACCTTAAGCATTGTTCATTAATTTCATTTTTACCCACAAGAAGCTTCCTGTAGCATAGGTCTTGCTAGAAGCTCTGCTCCCTAACCTCAAAGCTGGGGTGTTACATTTTAGCTTGCTTAACATTTCCTGTATGTGGTTTTTAGTAGAAGCTTTGCTCTTTAATTTGATCTATTCAGCTTGCTTATGAGTTTTGCTAGCTAGCATTAGAAAAGTTCCTTAAGAGCCTTATTTAGTTTTATGAGTTTATTTATTTATTTTTAATTATTAATTCCTTGTTAATAATAACTGGTATCACATTTCTCTCAATGTGATGGATTGTTCTGAGCTTTGTGTTGTGTGATGAAGTATCCTGTGGCATTCTTTAGAAATTCCATAAATTGGGATATTTCACAATGCTGTGATTGGGCACAGAAGGTTGCCTTTCTTATGGATTTTGAGGAGTCCATAGAACTTAATTATATTGGAGTTTCTGGGTGTCATTCTTCGTAGTTCCTGGGAAGTTATTTGATGTTATTTGAGGAGATTATGGAGACAATTATAATTTTTTCTGTGTACTTTAGGAATGGGTTTTTTGTGGATTTCTTGATATGCATTAGTGTCTCCAGTAAGGCTTCTGCTTTGTGAATTTAGTCAGTTTTGTTCATGATAACAAATTTAGAAAGTGATAAAATTTCTCAGCATGGGACATAGGAAGAAAATAAATTCTACTCTATTCTAATAATACATTTTGCAAGTTTATGGTGGAAGAAGAAGACATTTGTATGATAGTAGATTGAGATATATATATCAGATGATTTCACTTAGCATGTAGGGTAGAAATGGAGATCTGTATTGTCTCTTAATGTAAAACATACTGTAAAATTTGAGAATACGTTTATGAGATTCCACAGAACATCTCATTTGTAATCACAAACAGAGCACTGTACTTCAGTTTTGTGTATGTTTAATTGACATAAATTGGTGGATTCACAGAACTGCTAAATCTAAACTCAAATTAACTAAAAACAGTTGTGCTCACAACATGTACCCAAACAAGCAATATTGCTGTCTCACACAACTTATTCAGACAATGGCTACATCACAAGCTACTCTGTCCCACTTTAGCTAGGCTAGTATGTTGGGCTCACTTGGTCTTTATGACACTAAAGAGTCCATTATACAATGAAGGCTGGAAAGGGATCTTAGTTCCATGCAGCACAGTCTCTTCAGATGGGCTAACTATGCTCTCAGCACTGGATTGTATAAAATATGTGAATCCCTTTAGGGGTAAATTTATTAGATTAATCACAATTGATTCTTCTGCAGCAGAGCTTTCCAAACTTTTCATGTTGGTGACACACTTTTTAGACATGCATCATTTCGCGACACACTCTAACAGCAGGGCAAAAGGCAGGCACTAGGACCTGCGTGGAATCCTGGCAGGGCTCGGAGGCAGCAGCAGTTGTGACACACCCAGACACTGCAGCCGACACACTAACGTGTCCCGACACACAGTTTGGAAAGCTCTGTTCTACAGCATGAGTGGCAGCATTGGACAGAATTAATATAAATCTCTCTTTGATCAAAAATCCACAAGCACTTGTGCACATAAATCCAGATCTAACATTTGTCCGTGATGTTTAGCTGAAAAGAACAGGTTTCTGAAGGTTATGCATAAAACAGTATTTCACATAAGAAAAAATATGTTTTAAAAAAACATTGATCAGAAAAATTTCATGTAACAAAGAATAATATCAGGAAATATGTTCTTGAAAGCAGTTTCCAGAGAATACATGTTAACAACATTCATGAAATTGCTATAAAAGCTTCAGTATAATTTAAGATTTAATGTTATAGTATGGGATTCTTTTTACCTGATCATTTTCTTTGTATAGTGTGTATGTGTGTGTTTCACTACCCAGAGTCCATTTGGATTGGTTTGGGTTTAACATTTTGTTCAGTAAATAAAAGTTAGGAAAAGCTGGATATAAAAACAGACATTTTAATGGATTTAAGAATATATGTTAAGAAAACAGAGCTAAAGATTGTCTTATTAATATGAATAATAAAATGAGCCAGTTTTCCACTGATCCATGCAACCTTTCTTTATGCACAAACATCTCCATTTTTACTGCAACCCAATTACCAAGGGACGTTATGTGAGCTCCAAATCAGACAGGGCTGTACATGCAATTCTGTAAGGCATAGCTTTCCAAAGTGTGTGTCGCGACACACTACTGTGTCGCCTGCAGTGCCCTGGTGTGTTGCGCAAAAACCCGGAAGCACTGGTGGGGGAACTGAAAGAAGCGGTACCCCCACCAATCAGCGCCGCCGCTGGCAGCACAGTGGTGGTGGCAGCGCTGATTGGCAGGGGTGCCACTTCTTTTGGTTCCCCCATCAGCGCTTCCAGGTTTTTTGCATGACAGACCAGGACACCGCAGGCTGCGCCGCCGCCGCCGTTTGTGTGTGTCACCAATGTGAAAAGTTTGGAAAACTCTGCTGTAAGGTCTTATTTCAATGCACAAAGGACATTGAGTTACTTCTACTTATGAAATATGTTTTGTTTTGTCTAATTTTCCAGAAAACCCCTCCAAGATATTGCTAGTGGACAAAATAGCTTTTGGGGTTTTTTTTAAAAAAAATCCCTTTGTTATGCTGAGAATTTTTTCTCTAAGTCTGGTGCAACATTTTTGGCACTTTTTAATACTTGATGCCCTGGTGAACAGGATACACCCCCCACACCAAAAAAACCCTTTATATTCAGCTAATATTCCTAATCTGTAAACAAACACGTTACAATTTATTTATTTGTTTGTTTGTTTGTTTATTTATTTAGCATATTTATATAGCTACGCATCTCACAGACCATGAATCTGGGCAGCTTACAATGTAGAGAATTTCTATTTTATGACATGTCATGGTCAGAGCAAACTCTAAAAATATGAAGGATACAATCAATTTGCTTTAGTCCTGTATGATGCATTTAATTTAACTTAATTGGATCTAATCAAAATGCTCTGTGTTGATTAATGAACACTTAGTAAGATTGGTCTATTTGTTGTTAGCAACCCCAAAAATATTTCCTTATGCTAGAATTTGACCACGTACAAACAGAATACATCACAGCTATGCTTTAAAAAAACATGCTTTTGCCTGTTCTCTCATTTGGCATTTTAAACATCTTTCACAATAGGAATTCTAATTTAGGACAGAGTGAAATTTTCAAGTGAGAACTTTCAGAGCTGATTTGTAGCATGGGATCCAGTGTGGTGTTGGTCACCAGTTTAGAGAGTTTCAATAAAAACTAGACATCTTCATAGAAAATGGAGTTCATGACTACCATGGCAGCCATGGGCCTGTTCCAGATTATTCGAGACCCAACTCGAGACAGTGGACTCACCCCGGACTTAGTTTTCTTGTCGGAGCAGTGGCAGTATGCTCTGAGGGGAGAGTTACATCTTTCCCCTTTGTCATGGTCAGATCATGCCCTGGTGACCTTGAGATTCTCTTATGCCGCCCCACTCCGCAGGGAGGCAGGACCCAATCGATTGGTCCGCCCCTGGTGACTAATGGACTCAATAGGGTTTCAGAGGGAGCTGGGGGCTGTACCTCAGGATCTACTGCATGCTCCAGCGGAGGTCCTGGCCGCAGCCTGGAATAGGGAGGCGGCCGGGGCCTTGGACAGGATCGCGCCTATGCGGCCTCTCTTGCCACACTTGACCCGATACTCCCCTTGGTATACAGAGGAGTTGAGGGTCTTGAAGAGGGTTAAGAGACGCCTAGAGCGCCACTGGAGAAAGACAAAGTCTGAATCTGACCGAACACAAGCTAGAGTCGCTGTTAAGACCTACCTTGTGGCGGTAAGAGCGGCGAAACGTCAATATTTCTCCGCTCTTATTGCGTCCGCAGAATGCCGCCCGACGACCCTGTTTAAGATAACAAGATCTCTGTTGGGTAAGGTGGAGTCTGTGACCCACCTACAGGGCCGTGCGGAAGAATTTTCTGAGCATCTGCAGGATAAAGTCGCTCAGATTCGGTCTAAGTTGGACTCTAAGCGTGTAGCACAGTCTGGGGAGATGCCGAGGGAACGTCTTTGCCCGGTTATCTGGGAACAGTTCGATCCTGTTGGACCTAAGGAAGTGGACAGGATCCTTCGGGTTGTAAGGGCCACCACATGTCATCTGGACCCATGCCCTTCCTGGCTGGTACAGGCAGCCCGGGAGGTGACATGTGGTTGGGTCCAGGTGATGGTTAATGCATCTCTGGGGGAGGGGGTGTTCCCAGCTGCTTTTAAAGGGGCTTTGGTGCACCCCCTCCTCAAGAAACCATCACTGGACCCTACTATATTGGACAATTTTCGTCCTGTCTCCCACCTCCCCTTTTTAGGGAAGGTGGTTGAGAAAGCAGTGGCGTTGCAACTCCAGAGGATCCTGGATGATACGGATTATCTGGACCCCTTCCAGTCAGGTTTCAGGCCGGGATATGGGGTGGAAACTGCATTGGTCGCGCTTACAGATGATCTCTGGCGGGAGCGGGATGGAGGGAGTGCATCCATCCTAGCTCTTCTTGACCTCTCAGTGGCATTCGATACCATCGACCATGATATCCTTTTGGGACGGCTCAGGGAGTTGGGGGTGGGAGGCGTAGTTCTGCGCTGGTTCACCTCCTTCCTCCAGGGCCGTTCCCAATCGGTGGTAATAGGAGAGGAAAGATCCGACCCTCGCCCCCTCGTCTGTGGGGTACCGCAGGGTTCGGTTCTTTCCCCTCTCCTATTTAACATCTACATGAAAGCGCTGGGTGAGATCATCCGTCACCATGGGATGAGATACCATCAATATGCAGACGATACTCAATTATATATTTCCATCCCTGGTGAGATAAGTGATGCAGTGGCTACCCTTTCTCAGTGCCTGGAGGCTGTGGGGGTCTGGATGGGGAACAACAGGCTCCGACTGAACCCTGGTAAGACGGAGTGGCTGTGGATTGATGGCTCCCGTGGATCCAGGAAGTTGTCATCTCTAGTTCTGGATGGGGTTGCACTACCCCATTCAGACCAAGTGCGTAATTTGGGGGTTCTTCTGGACTCACGGCTCCTGCTCGAAGAGCAGGTGGTAGCCGTGGCCAGGAGGGCTTTTGCACAGCTTCGTGTTGTGCGTCAGTTACGCCCTTTCCTGGATCGGGAAGCCCTCCGTACAGTCACTCATGCCCTGGTCATCTCCCATATAGACTATTGCAACGCGCTCTACATGGGGCTACCCTTGAGGAGTATCCGGAAGCTTCAATTGGTCCAGAATGCGGCTGCTCGCGCAGTTATTGGTGCGCCTAGATCAGCTCATGTGACACCTCTGTTGCGACAGCTGCACTGGGTGCCTGTGTGCTTCCGGGTCCAATTCAAGGTGTTGGTTATCACCTTTAAAGCCCTACATGGCATGGGGCCAGGTTACCTGAGGGACCGTCTCATCCCCATAACGTCGAACCGTCCCACTCGGTCATTCAGAGAGGGCATGCTACGGATCCCGTCCGTAAAGGAATGTCACCTGACGGGGTCTAGGAGGCGTGCCTTCTCGGTAACGGCGCCCACCCTTTGGAATATGCTACCCCCGGAGGTGAGGCAGGCCTCATCGCTCCCGGCCTTCAGAAAGAACTTAAAGACCTGGTTCTGCCGCCTTGCGTGGGGGGAGGGGGGGAACAGTTCCTCTTGGGGATGGCTGGTGCCATAGGGCCCTTTTAAACATCCAAACATCATACCACCGCATCATGGATTTTTATACTTAATTTTAATATATTAGAGTGTTTTATTGGGTTGTTTTAATTGTCGGATTTTAATTTTTGTGTTTTGTAAACCGCCCAGAGTTCCCTTGTGGGGAGATGGAGCGGTATATAAATTGAAACATAAATAAATAAATAAATAAATAAATAAATAAATAAAATAGGAATATTAGTGACTATAGAGACTAATAAGGTAAAGGTTCCCCCCGCACATTTGTGCAGTCGTGTCCGACTCTAGGGGCCGGTGCTCATCTCCGTTTGTTAGCCGAAGAGCCAGCGTTATCCAAAGACGCTTCCACGGTCATGTGGCCAGCATGACGCACATGGAACGCTGTTACCTACCCACCAAAGTGGTACCTATTCATCTACTTGCATTTGCATGCTTTCGAATTGCTAGGTTGGCAAGAGCTGGGGTGAGTGCGGGAGCTCACTCCGCACGCAGGGCTAGGGATTCGAACCTCTGAACTTGCGATCTTCTGATCGACAAGCCTGGCGTCTTACCCACTGAGCCACCACGCCTCATAGAGACTAATAAGTCACTATAATAGATAGTGACTATCTATCTATCTATTATCTATCTGATTAATATGTATGCCCATCTCACCATAATGACTCTGGGTGGCTAACAGTAATTAAAAACATAATATAATAATATAACATGTAAACATGCATGTAAAAAGGGGCAGAGCTTTGATCGTATGTCACATCCACCATGCTGATGTCATTGACTGCCCCTGCTGACACTTACGTTCAAGGGAGATTTTTCCATTTTTAAAAGCATTTGGTCATCATTTACCTTTTCTTTCTTTCTTTCTTTCTTTCTTTCTTTCTTTCTTTCTTTCTTTCTTTCTTTCTTTCTTTCTTTCTCTCATTTTCAGCAGTAGAGTTCCTCTCATCAGCTGCTGGCTGACCATTGCCATATTTTTCTTCCTCCAATATGTCCATGACATTGGGGGTGAGTAGCCATCCCCATGCAGGAGCTGCTACTACTGCCAGTAGAAGTGGAATTAAAAGGGATTGCAAGGGAGGGGGAAATTGCTTGCATACTTATTAAAAGTGTGCTATTCCTAAAACCTCTGAGAAATGTTCTCTGCCCACCCCAAATACTGAAATGGCCATTTCATAATGTTGGCAAATGGCCCATTTGGAATGGAAGAGTACAGGCAATTTCTTATTACTCAGGAGGGACATCTCCCAAAGCAAAGTAAGCCAACTATGTCATGCTTGCACCTGCAATGCCGAGTTGTTTTTCATCTGAGGTGCCTAAAATGCTCTTTCTCCCATTGACTGATTTTTTTTGCTGACCATCAGCTATACTCCAGACTAAGCATGTTCAAGATTCATTTCCTCTTGAAATCTTTGAGAAACGCTAGGCCAAGTTCCCATGGTTTCATTGTGAACACATTGTTTATGTAGATGATCTGAAAACTGAAATAGGGTTCAGTTGGCAAGACAGCAAGAAAAGGGGATGAGCAGGGGAGCAAGATGAAATATATCTGATTTATTTACCTTAAAAATATCCAGAATTTAAGATAAATCTGTCCTGCCAAAAGAAAGATAAGACATAAAAAACTCCTCTGCCTTCTATACTGTTTTTCAGTAAGTCTAAGGCTATTCTCTCACAGTTGTCCTGTCCCAGCCCAATCATACACAATACACCAGGGAGACAGTTGTAAAACTTTGCTGAGAAACTTGTGAGGTAAACTTGTGAGGTAACGAACAGGCAGCAAGGGAGTGTGAGCACAAATGCACACACTCGACAAAAACAAGTCCCAAAAGTCACATAAGCTTGCCTTAAGGGAGTTTCACATTCAAAACATGATTATTCAAGTGAGTCCAAGAGTCAAGAGTCAGGTCACGAGGTTTTCCAATCAGGAATCCAAGCACATGGAGTCCAGTAAGCAGATGGTTGTCTCCAATGAACGGTCTGGGCTTGTGGCTCCCTTTTTATAGAGGCACACCCGGGTGGAGCTTATTTAGGAGGGCGGGGCTACTTTCTCGCACGTAGCCTCGCCAACCTCTGCTGTTCCTCTCTCCTTTCCGCTCTCCTTTCTCGAACACTGGGAGGGGGCGGCAGCTCTGAGTCTTCATCCTCACTAATCAGCGGTGCCTGTGCCTGCTGCTCACTGACCAGCCTCGCCTCCTCTGACTGCTCAGGCGGCCGTTTACCTAGAGCTGTCTGCTCCCCCTCCATCTCTACTTCAGAGGCTGGCCGCACGTCCTCACTGTTTGACCCTGACTCCGAGCCCGAATCCCCCATGGACTCCGAGCCCGAGCCCCCCATGACAACAGTAAAGGTAAATATTTTGTTGGGAAAAATCTAGTGTTCCTTTGGGATAAATGTAGTAGATTCAAGGATGCCTGTGCAGGTGATAATGTTGTGGCTGGAAACGACTGAAGGCTGCAATCAAATGTTTGGAAGTATCTTGTTATATATTACCAAACCTGATTAGAGGTAGCATGCTCACTTTTTGCTCTCTTCCATGTTTTTTTGTTGTTGTTTATTCGTTCAGTCGCTTCTGACTCTTCGTGACTTCATGGACCAGCCCACGCCAGAGCTTCCTGTCAGCCGTCGCCATCCCCAGCTCCCCCACGGTCGAGTCCATCACCTCCAGAATATCATCCATCCATCTTGCCCTTGGTCGGCCCCTCTTCCTTTTGCCTTCCACTTTCCCTAGCATCAGCTTCTTCTCCAGGGTATCCTGTCTTCTCATTATGTGGCCAAAGTACTTCAGTTTTGCCTTTAATATCATTCCCTCAAGTGAGCAGTCTGGCCATGTACCTTATTAATTTTATTGAATTTTATTAATTTTTTACATTGATGAACTCCTCATAACTCTTGAGAAACAATTTTGGGTTCTTGATTATATGGTATTTTACTGAATTATTACATTTATATCCCATCTCTCCTTAAACGTAGAGATGGCATGCTAGGTTCTTCACAATATCATAGACTTGGAAGGGGACTGTTCCACCCTTGCTCAGTGCAGAAATGCAGATTAAAGCATCCCAGATAGTTGCCTAGCCTATGCTTGAACACATCCAGGAGAGGATACAAACACATACACAAACACACACACATACACATACACACACACACAAACACCGCTCCTCTCTGGCAATTATTCCACTATCAGACTCTTCTTACCATTTTTTCTAACATTCAATCAGAAGCCATTGAATTATGTGCCATCAAGTCGGTGTCAACTCTTAGTGACCACATAGTTTTTCTCCATGACCATCTGCACCTAACTTTTGAATATGTTCATATAAACAAAATTCTAAATAAATATGACTAATTTATGTTAGTGGGAAAATTAAGCCCTTTCTTCTAGTACTGAATCCCCAATCAAGTTCAGGTCTTTCTCCTCCCTGACTGCTTTTAACTTTTTAAAAAAGTAATAAAAACCTGGTCACAGATTTTCTCCTTACCTTTTTGCTTCCCTGGGAATGTTGTGTTTCATCAGTCCATCAGTATTTCAGCCAGTACATAGACTAAACTCCTGACCACAGTCAAATATATTTAAAACTGTAGTCAGGTTCAAATTTCTCTGTTCAGGAAACAGTGGGACATATTTTCAGATAATGTCCTGACTTCGAGTGAAGGAACACGCTGAGACTTGGTGTAAAGGCTCTAGTGTTTTATTGTTCTACTCTGCTAGACAGAATCCAGCTAAACTAAAATGAACTAGTAATGCTCAGAAAAAAGGCCCAAGAAACTAGGGCAGGGCCTTCTTTAGCCTCTTGGGAGGAAAGCAAAGCGATTCAGTACTACACATGTGTTTCTCCCCCTGGAGGGAGCCCCCTCCTTCTTCACCAGTTATCTCCCTGATAGATAACCCTGCATAGAATTGCTTACTCTTTCTCTCCCTCTCTCTCTCTCTCTTAAAAGTATTCTTAGTTTATATTATGTTTAGAATATTATTCTAAACCAGCTTAATCACATTCTCCCAAGTTTAGGCATTCCTTATATTTTTTCTCATTGGCCATGCTCGCTGTGGCTGATACAAACTGAAGTCCAAAACATCTGGATGGCAGAATGTCATCTATTGCTACATACAATTTTTGGGTGGGTGTGGCAGTGCTGTTACATATGAATGCAGCTTCATGAAAAAATACAAATCATGAGTATTGGCAAAAATGCAATTTAAAAATGGGATTTTTTTCCATTCATGACTTTACATCTTGACTGCAATGCTCAAAACAAACAAAAACAGGCATAGGCGTGGGGTTGGATGGATATACATGATTTTTTTTTCAAATTCTTACTGGTGACATAATTTTTACTTATGAAATCCCCATATTTTAATGGTGTCAGAAACTTGGCACATTGTTGTTCTTAATCATACACCAAGGTATCATTAAATTGTTATTCTTATTGATTGTAACAAGATGTTCAGTCACCCAAAATGAAAATCATTCTTGGATAGTCTTCCATTAAGAACCCTTGGAAGGAAAAGTGCTATCAGAGAGGAGCTTCGGAAGGAATGATGAATCACAAGGCTGCCATCAGCGCTTCTGGGTTTTCCCGCGGCGACACACCAATGGCGGCGCGCGAAAATCCAAAAGTGCTGTAGCCACGGCAGTGCGCAAAAAGTGAAAGCGGCAGCAGCACTTCCAGGTTTTTGCGCGCTGCCGCAACGGCGGCACTTCCGGGTTTTCCCGCGGCGACACACCAACGTGTGTGTGTGTCACCGCGGGAAAACTTTGGAAAGCCCTGCACTAAATCCTCACGTATTGCCTTGCTAACCTCTTTTCTGTCCATCGTTAGCCCATGCTAACCTCTTTTCTGTCTACTTTATAGCAGAACAAAAATAGAACATAAAAGAATCTGGATTAGGACAAATTTGCTGATACATTTTTGGAATGTAATTGAAATCGTAACAAAGAGAGTTGCGAGCTACTCTATCTAACTGGAATTGTTTAAAAATCTTAGTGCACTTGATGAAGATGGTAAGAAGCACTTCTTCATCAAGTTCATTGAGATCCTTATAGTCTGTTTAAAGGTAAAGGTTTCCCCTGCACAGTCATGTCCGACTCTAGGGGCTGGTGCTCATCTCTATTTCTTAGCCGAAGAGCCAGTGCAGTCCAAAGACACTTCCGTGGTCATGTGGCCGGCATGATGTGCGTGGAACGCTGTTACCCACCCAGCGAAGTGGTACCTATTAATCTACTTGCATTTGCATGCTTTCAAATTGCTAGGTTGGCAAGAGCTGGGGCGAGTGCGGGAGCTCACTCCGTCACGCAGGGCTAGGGATTTGAACCTCCGAACTTGCGATCTTTCGATCAACAAGCCTGGTGTCTTACCCGCTGAGCCATCGCGCCCCCTTTAGTCTGTTTACAAGTCTATAATTGGCAGGATCATCTGTTGCCTTTTTGAAAAATAGGGACAACAATGATAAGCAATTGTTTCTATCCCTCATTTTGCTCATATTCCAGATAATTGGGATGTTGTTATTGTTGATGAACAGGGAAGTTTAACAAAGATCTACTATAGAGCACTGCTTGATTTTGCAGCACTATTCTCAGTTGTTGGCTGTATTTGTGGACTTTAAGGTGGCCTTTGACTCAATCTCAAGAGAACTTTTATGGGAAAAGCTTAAGAAGTCTACTATCAATAAACGAGGCTGTTGATATACTGTACAAACTTTATAGCAACACAGGACTTAGAATAAGATGTTGGTGTCAGGGAGACACAGGAGAGCGGAGGGGGGAGCTTGCCCGGGAAGCGAGCACGTAGCTCGGAAAGCCTGGCCTTCTTTCCCAAACGCCTCCGGAAAGCTCCGCCCTAGGTTGGACTCATATCTCTGGAACTCTTCGGGCACTATCAGTTTAGCAGGATTCTGTATGTAGGTACCAATAAACACTAGAGACTGGATTCCCAGCCTCGGTGTGTTATTTCTGCACCTACACAGGACAGTTGGCTGGGTCAGCTCTCTAATCCAATTACAGTACAACAGTTAAGGGGCTACAATAAGGTTATATCTGGTCTCTTTTTTGTTTAAAATCTGTGTAAATTCCCATATTAAACATAAGCAGAAGTTAGATTTACATGTCTGAAACTGGTGGATAAATCCTACATTTTCTGCTTTATACTGACGATGCTGTTAGCTGGCTATTGACTTAGATGGTCATAAGAGAGCACTCAATACTGTAAAGAGAAACAATTAGTAATTCAGTATAAAAAAAAAACCCCAAAGTTAATGATCTTTTTCAACAGTAACCAAGATCCACAAGTAGCATATAGGCAACCAGGACTTAGAGTAAATGAAATGTTTTAGGAGTCGTTTTTCAAGCTACTAAGAAAGAAAACTGTCCATGTTAATTATGCTTCCTCTGTGACTCAAAAAAGTACTGTAGCAATTTTAAGAATTCATCAGCTGCAGGAAGGGAATTTTATTCCAGCTGCCATCAAATCATTTGTTGTGAAATCAGTCACACATTTACTATATGAAGCACAATTTGGCTCTTATTCCAACTTTGGGTCCTTTGAAAAAGCACAATCATATTTTTTTTGTTTTTAATTCCAAAAATTGGTGGAAATGCAACAATCAAGACATTTTTCCATATTGGTGACAATGTTATAAAGCTCAAAAATTCTGGAAGACTATTGAAACAAATGAGATTAAACAAATCTTAAAGGTTGAATTCTCTTTTCTGTTAACTGTATTTTGCAAGATATCACTAAACTTTATACCCCTCCAACTATACAGAGTTGGCTTTTACGTAATAACAGCTGCCAGGATACTTAACACTTCTTAATAGAAATCACACACAAACTCCTCTTTAGAAGAATGGCAGACTAAGTTATAGGAATACATATCAATGTCAAAAATAAGTTTGTATTTCAAAAAAAAGGTCTGATGCGGAATTTAATTTAACTTGGAAATCATGTAGCATTGATTTAATGTTATTTTGAAAATTCTTATTCAGCTTTCTAGTTATTTTTAATTTATTCCTTTTTTCTACATGGTTGTCTATTAAATATATATTAAAAGAAAAAAAAAGAAAAAGTACAATCAGATATTTTAAAAATATTTCTCTTTCTGACTGCTAAATACGTCTCTAATGAGGCTTTAAAACTAGGGGTTAGATTACCAAGAATTGAAGTCAGTGTTTGGTTAGTCACTTTATTTGCCTGGATAAGGATGAACTTAGATCCAACTGCCTCTTGCCCAAGTATGTATTCTTTTAGGATTAGAAAATGCTAACATTCTTATCAAACAGCAAATTTGGGACATGGAGTCTCAAAATGATTTAAGTCAAATCTCAAAGATGTATTAATCTCTCAGAGAATCTCAGAAAAGTTTCAAGCAGTTCACTTGTGCTCACTTAATTTTCTCAAGTATTGATGACCATTTTCTAGAGCCTGCATGAATGTGCTCCCCTTGGCATTTCTAGAGGTTATACCCCTATGAATCAGGCAAGATTGAGTCAATTGTTCATGTTCTTCAACGTGAATTTAGTCCGACTCTTGGCTAAGGCTAATTGAGCCTTTATTCAAAAATTTTCCACCCCAATGAACTTCATATTCAGTATTTAGTAACAAACCAAACTTTAAAGTTACATACTTAGTTGCCAAATTTTATATTTTAGCTGCTGAGATTTGCTGCATTCTTGTTGCTCATACAGGATCACTTTGAATTAATGCGAATTTTAGGGTAACATTTTTGAAGACTAAGCATATTGATTCCTTTATCATTTTTATTGTTCTATTTATTTCTTAACTTGTGATTTATTACTGTATTTTATTTGGTAGATTCTACAGGCAAAAGCAAGTAGAGATTTTCTTAGACTGCTATGCTCCACACAGGGAAGTCTCAAAATGAGGAAAGGCACTCACCTCTCCCTAAACGGTTTAGCTGCCATGTGCTCTTCAGGAGAAGACCTGGAGAAGGTCAGAGACTGGCAGCTTGATATCCTCCAGAAGTTTTGAACTACAACTCCCATCAGTGAAACCATCATGGCAAATGGCAAGGTTTTGTGGCAGCTTTAGTCAGGCCTGCAACTAGGGTCTGTGTCACCCAGGGCAAATGTGGATTCCGTGCCCCCCCCCCCATGGGTTGTTGGGGGTCATGGAAAGGTGACCCTTTCCGTATCTTGAAAGGAAGGGGATGAAATCAATGAAGGAGGGCGGCTGGGGGAAACGGGTGGGGGGAGGTAAGAGGAGAGCAGGGTGCGCGGAGCTGGAAATGGGGACCTGGGGAAATAAAAATCTGCAAGTTTTGGAAAGGGGGGTGGGTATTCAGCTTTACTTATGTACACCCTCATCTTCTGGGATGGGAAGAGAAAGGGCCGGGCCTCCCTGTGCACCAGCGGGGCTTAATTTGGAGCAAACATGTCCAGATCACTGCCTTTGCCTGCTGCCAGCGTGGGAGGTGCCGGGCGAAAAGGCAGGGCAGGGCAAAAGCACGCTTGGCCAGTGCTCTCTGACAGCTGGTTGGAGGGAGCAGGGAGGGGCAGGGAGGGACAGGCCCTGGGGGGAGAGCCACGTCGGAAGCTTCCACTGCTGCTTCCCTTTCCCCGCCACTTGTTTTGGCCACGTCCGAGCCAGCCGCCCATGGAGCGCTGAGCTGGGCTTGGAGAGTGCCAGCGGGCGGGTTTCCCACTTCCCCCCGCCCCATGGATGAGGCGAGACCCCTGTCCCCCAAGGCCAATGCGTTCAACATCGCCTCTCTGATTGCAGCCGCCGAACCCACCAGTGAGGGGGAGGGGGAGGAAGAACTTGCGCTGGACTGTCAAATACTATTTTGTCATTTTGGCACCCCCACCAGCGCGGCACCCGGGACACATGCCCCGCTTGCTCCCCCCCCAGTTGCGGCCCTGGCTTTAGTTCAAAACAGTGGGAAAACCCTTGTTGTACCTGTTATTAGTACCTGATATTCCATTTACAAAATTCTGTTTCTATTATCAGAACATCATTGATCCAATGGTAGCTTTTTTGTTTAACCGTTCCTTCATTATTTATGTCTCCAAATTTATTTATTTATTTTTATTTATTGAGAAATCTTATTCTGCTTCTGCTTTCAGAGCTGACTTTGCACTGACAAATAGCACTTTTGTTCTATGCCAATGTTACAGACCATGTTTTTTAAGTAGCAAATGAAACCCTTTTGGTGGTGAAGTTCTCTTGTTACCGCTGTTTTGTTTCCTCTTGTTTTTGAGGTAGGCTTGCCAGGAAACTAATGATTCTACTTGCTTGCTTTTTCCTTGGCAAGGGGATTATGAAAAAGATTATTTTCTTACAATTTTTACATAGGGAAGAAACAGAAAGATCATCCTGTTGGTGTTAGGTCAGGTAATCATTATCTAGAATGTTGACAAAGCTTACACAGTTAGGTTTGTCGCTCATTGAAACATAAAATAATGAATTTAATGTGTCTGGGTACAATCCCAAATCTAACACTACAAATAGAACTTTGATATTGTATGATATCACCTCAAACACTGTGCTCTCAGTAGAGTAACACTGAGCAGTGAGTTATCAGTTATAATGCAACCAAGAAAGAAGAATTGCATGATTAGCATGCTATCCTACATGTCACTGAAGCATTATTTTATTTTTCAATGGGATCATTACATGTGATTAATCTATAGACCATCTATTCCATAACAATTTGCCGTTAACTCAAGAAATTAATACAGCAAGTTGCCTTACATCAAACTATCATACTATTGATCCATCTTTCTCAGTAGTATCTATACTGATTGGCTGCAACTCTCTAATGCTTCAGGGTTCTATTTGGTGCTGGTGAAATCTGGGGATTTAGGCATGTTGAGCATGTGCTCTCCCACTGAACTGTGTCCACTCCTGTAATAAGAGTTCAGATGGGACTTCCTTTTAAGGCCTGGTTTCTTCATACTATATCCAGTAAGTAGGCTGTTTCCATCAGTAGGTTATTCATTTTTATTTTATTTATTCTTTCAATTTCTATTACCGCTCCATCTCCCCCAAAGGGGACTCTGGGTGGTTTACAACAGTTAAAATAGATAAAAACAGTGCAAATACAAAAACATCATATATCATATTAATCCCTGCCAGATGGAAACCTAGGTCATTTATATGCCAGTCTCCTCTCTCTGGAATTATCAGGGTGCTGTTAAAATTGCCCTTAATTTGATCACTCAAATCCTCTTTCTAAAATCAGATTATAAGATCTATGATTGAAGGAGAGCCAGTTTGGTGTAGTGGTTAAAGGCACTGGACTAGAAATCAGGAGACCATGAGGTCTAGTCCTGCCTGAGGCACAAGGCATCTGGGGGATTGTGGGCCAGTCACTGTCAGTTCTAGGAAGAAGGCAATGGCAAACTACTTCTGAAAAATGTTGCCAAGAAAACTTCATGGACTTGTCCACGTAGTCACCAGGATCCAAGACTGACTCACTGGCACCCCCCACCCAAGAAGGTAAAGAGTTGAAACAGTAAACGTCAATGTGTCACACTAGAATTTTAATATATTTTGCATAGGATGGGTCCCAGTGCCTTTGAGCTTAGTAAACTTGTCATGTGGCCATCAAGTCTAATAAAAAAAATCCATTCTACACTATTCTTCCCTCCTAGTTGCAATCTTTATACTGAATATTTCCTAGTGTGGAAAGATTAGAGGGTGAGTAAAGGGGAAAAAATCCTTACAGCTTTCAATTTCTAAAGATGGACAAAAATATCTGTTGTCATCTTTGGAACAGTGAGTACAACATCTCTGCTGCCATATGTCAAATAATGATATCATTTTCAGGCATTTCAGGAAATCCATGTTTTCCTTCTCTCACCATCATTTTCTCATTAGAAACTGAGGAAGTGTCCATATTTGAGTGTCAAATTCTTCTCTTTTTTTCCCAGACACTAGTTACACTCATTCACTTCTTAGACCACAGATGTGCAGTTTCCACTATTTTTCACTCTTTTTTCCAAAACATTCCCTGTTTTTACCGGCCCTGGGGGAAACTGTGGCTTTTTTTTCTTTCTGAGAACTAATTCCCTATTGGAAGACAAAACATAGGTTCCATAATTAATAAAAATATGAGATATTGTGATGAAAAGTTAGAAGAATAACTCATTTCTGTTTTTTTGGTATGGCATAATGATGTTTGTTTATGATTCATTATTTTTCTCCTAGAACATAGGTTAGGCACTCTTCCAGTTTCTATAACAATCATAACTCTCATAATAATACTCTTTGTAACACGGGTATTTCCTATCCCTCAGTTGAAGGGGTAGAGCTAGTTTGAGACTGAGTTGTGGTTTTTTAAAGTATATTTTGGGAAGCAATTATTTTAGCGGATGCACTTCTGCAGAGAGCACTAAGTTTCAGCCATTATTCTTACTTTCTAAGAATGTCTTTGGCCCCACTGATGTATTTGGAAATAAGTATGAGGCCAGAGTCGGCACTTCAAATTGAGGTATTCCACTTTCCCATTTTTTAAATTATCTCTCTGTCTACCTATCTTAGATAGAGTTTGGAGAAGCTCAGTATGATGGAGTATTGGCACACATAATGTCTACTGTAGCTTGACTGTTTTGTTGAGCCATTACTCTACTAAAGTATGGGATACATGTGGGAAATAACATTAGAGAGATAAAAGAGAAGATACTTCTAAACAAATAAATCATAATGTGAGTTAGTGTGACCCCCTTGGTCAAGAAATATGTGAAGACCACAGCTGGACTCCTTTAACACGCTGAACTTCAAAATACCTAACCCAATTTTAATGTATTACCTAGTTGTGTGACACAGCCTTTGTGTAAGACATGGCCTAGACTGTAATGACATTACCTATATACTGTATACTGTGTGTTCGTACACACATTTTCTTTTCACACAAAGAAAAGTGATATAAAATGAGCTTTTTGATCATCAAAAATAATTGAAACATGACAAGGTGAAGATTTAGGCTAGAAATGTAATAAATAAGAAAAATTAAAAATATAAATCTCTTATGAAGAAGAAGAAGAGGAACAGCAGCAGCTACTATCTGGTAGCATGTATGTAAATCCTCCTCCTCCAATATGAGAGTCAGCACCATGGATTAATAAGTGGCCTGAAGGGAATGCTATCCTTTCTACTACTACAGTTCTTTAAATAAAAATAATGAAAGTACAAGTCAATATTACTTGTAGTTAGCTAAAACTTGTATTCTGTACTGTATCGGTGGGAAGAATCAAAGTGTTATAATGGGCAGTGGCCAAGGCCGTTGACTTGCTTAGGCCAAAGGGGACCCACCTAATTATCAGATTAAGAGGGGAGGCAACCTTATTATAAGATTAATTCAAGATAATAAAACTAATAAGGTCACTATAAGCAAAAGAGTTATTTCAGTTTGGGGGTTTTCCTACATACTCCTATTTTCTGGACCATTAACTTCAGTGGACAAAGGTAACAGAGAAATGATGACACTGATAGAATGTGCATGGGAAGAAAGAATCAGGAAGGGGACTCAAACTTTATATCTGATTTCTCAGAATTTAAAAAATGCTGTGGAAGAACTCTGCTGTATATCTGGAAAGCGTAGAGAGTTATTTCTGTGACAATGTTGCTCATTTTGCTATACAAGTGAGTTCTTCCTTTTTCCTTAGGTTGGGTTTTTATTATGGCAAATATACACTTTTTTCATAACTAGATTCAGTATGCTTATGGACTGCAAGCTGTATGTGACCTTATAGCAACAGATGTCAAAATCTCAGTCCATGATTTACTACAGCAGGATGTTAGGTTAAATGTCAGCAAATCAAAAATATACTAAAATAGCAGCAATTAGGAAGGGAAAAGATCTATTATTATCCTCTAATCTGCACAAGAAATAAAGTTTATCCTCCCTTCTGTTATTAATTTTGAAGCATGAAGAGATTCTTTAAAAGTATAGATACTACTGAGTAACGATAAATTCTTTTCTTTCTTTTTTTTTAAAAAAAAGATGTTATACAGACCTCTAGTGGTCAAACCCTGTATTTGTGGGGAAATAAATTTTGAACCAAATGAAAACCATTTCATTCGGAGTAATATAATTACCTTTATTTTCTACTGAAATCATCCTCAGAAAAAAGGAAAATAGAAGAATCTAGTTGAAAATAGCTCTGTCTAGCCATGCTTTCAGCAGATATTTTCACACAAAGCAATCAAAATTGCATTTATCTGAAGGTGTCACAAGCATTATTTTTTTTCATACTTGCACAAAGGTTTTTAAATAGTCTTCTTTGTCCCTCCAGCAGCACCCCACACACAACAGTCAGAGGCCCTTTTCAAAGGCACCCCATGATGGCTGGAGGCAAAAATGAAACAATCTGCCTCCCCTGAGAGCTTCAAACAGTTACTTACATTTAAGCTATTTTGCTTCCCAGACAGGTTAAATGTTCGTTTAAAAAAATACCTTAAAATTCTGCTTTCTTAACTCAGTTCTTCTGTTCTCTTTTATGCTAATAGCATGGGAGGAAGAAAAGAATATATGATATTGCTTACATACAATGCTGCTGTTCAGCAGTTAGCAATTTGGTAAAAGGCCATTTTTAAAAAGTACATTACAAGAACAAGGTTAGAACCTTGGCATGGGGGGGGGGGTGTCATCCTTTGCCCCAAACAGGAATCCCAACACAGAATATTTTCCCTCGCTCAAATGCACCTGCTATTTGCCCCGAGGAAAAAGTTTCCATAGAAGCCAAATTAAACTTCCCACACCTCCCAGTGTAAAGGTACACGTGGGAGTCAATATGAATCAGAACAGCTGTGGTGGCAAAGGAAGGTAAATCCCCATCGCAAACATTTCTCACCATTTAGGTCCCAATTCTTTGTAGATCTCCCCAGTCGGGAGGGATGCCATTATGCCAGCCCTTCAAGGTAGACTAGACTAGGAAACCAAAGTGATAAATGCTACTCCTTTTATTATAAGGTTACAGTAACAGAATCCTGCAACTCTGAATGCCCCCCACCTTTATCTTCAAGAGAACTAGGGAGGGTCAATGCTGAGACACTTTCTCCATCCCCATTCCTGCTTTGGACTCAGATTTCTCTTATCAGACTGTTGTCTTGTTTGCGGATCTTCCTCCTGTTCTTCAAGGTTATTCTTACTGCCCATTACACGTTAGGGCTGAGCAGTGCTTCAGATCTGATTCCAAGCTGGTGCTTCAGACCACATAGAATGTAGCACTTCTCTGCACCTCTTTAAAGCAGGCCTGTGTTTTCCCAAGATGAAGTGACAGGGCAGACGTGTCATCCCAAGAAAAGATTTAGCTGCTTTAAAGAGTTGCAGATGGGTACTACATTCATGCTTAGAAACACTATTTAGAATCAAATTCAGAAGTGCTGCAAATCCCTGGAGCCCATGCCATTTTCTTTTATAAATACTTTCACACAGTTGCATGAATGGCATCATATCTAGTTTGGTCCTCAGTTAGAGAAAAGATTAAATGGACAGAAAGAGCGAGAGAGGCAGTGAGATAATGTATCGTTTTTAACCTTGATTATTGTAACCCGCCCAGAGTCCCTTGTATGGGAGATGGGCGGGAAATAAATTGAATAAATAAATTGAATAAATAAATATTTTTTTTCACATTAATGCGTTCTCAGTCATGACAAGGTCCCCCACCCCAGTCTAGTTGTGCTCAAAGTTGGGCTTAAAATACAGAATTTTCTCTTCACTTCTCTTGCTGAGTCCAGCTGGACTTCATTCATACCCACCAATGATGTCAATGGTGTTTAATCTGTCCTGCAGCTTCCTGGTGGGCTTTTATGTCTCTCTGCCATTTCATCTATGTACAGTGCCTCATATACTGTAAGGAAGAGAGGAAGAGCAGCTTAGTTGGTGGGTGAGAAGAAAATGAAGGTATGAAGAATTTCATGTGGGTAAAAGAAGCAGCAGTTAGCATTTCTGAACGTGAAAGTGAAATGAGGTAATTCTTCTCCAAGCCAAAAATTGGGTCTTCATGTTCACTTCTTATCCAAATTACACCTAATCCTCCTCATGGGGTGCTTTGTCTTACAGAGATGAAGCAATGAAGTGAACATGTTCCAAATCAGTCAGCACATCAGTTCAATAAGGATGATATTTATCTATCTATCTATCTATCTATCTATCTATCTATCATATTTATACCCCGCCTATCCCCTCCCTATCGGAGGACTCTAGGCGGCTTACAGTATTACAAATTCATATCTAATTATACCATTATACAACATTATAATATACAATTTATCATCGTGCGTGCTCAGGAAGGGGGTTGGGGAACTGACTCTTCTTCCATAGGTATTGGACTACATGTCCCAGCATACCTCGCTTCTGAGTTGATGATGTCCTGGATGTTCGCCAGTCGGGTTCCGTCGTCCTCTGTCTTCCTCCGTCCTCCATCTCCATTTTCGGGATTTCCGGGATCTTCTTTCCATTCCAAGGGCGACCCCCGAATTACAGGATGTCGACAAATTGACCCACTTTAACGTGGTACCCATTTATCTACTCGCTTTCGCTTTCGAATTGCTGGGTTGACATGAGCAGAAGCTACTCTTAGAGTGAACTTACCTTTAGAAACAGAGCACTACTTTGTGGATATCAACAAAAAAACCTCTTTGGAGATTTGTAGAACCCTAATGAAGGACTCTCAAGACTCAAATTTCTGAAATAAAAAGCATACATTTTGTAATTAATTATCATGCACATCACAATCTTGTTCCAAACTACTGGGCACTAGTGTTTATTGCAGAAATTAGGATAAACCTAGGCTCAAAATGATAGGGAAAATAGCAAAATGTATTAAGTCTGTTGACTGTGATGGGAAGAAATCAAATGAATAAATAATTGTGAATGTAAAGATTTTGATTCTGGTGTAATACTGCTACAGGCAGAGAAAGACAACTGTAGTAAGGAAATTAGAATCTTCCCTCCCCCACTCCCTCTTTTAAACTAAAACAGTTAAGTGGAGCACTATGAGAAATGGATGAAAGATAGTGAATTATTGGCTAAGACTTTAAAGACTTTAAAGTATGTCTATCATAAATTATATTGTTCCAAACTAATGCTGAGCCAAATTAACTTCAGAGTCATTCTTTACTCTGAAAGTAATGATTGGACATAACTTCACCCAAATCTAAACTTTGATCTCATATGTGAGGTGACAGAGGAACAGGGGAAGCTATTCACTTTCTTACTCTTTTGTTAGTTGTTAGGCATTCCCCACTTTCCCCACCTTTTTTCTACAAACAATGCTGACCAATCAGGGATTACACACTGCACGTAATAATGTCGCAATATTCTCTAGCTAGCTAGAATTGAATTTAATTTCTGCTGAAATCTAAAATGAAGCCAGTAGAGTGAATCCAGTTTTCTCTCCTGGTCACAGGGATAAACCCAAGCAGCTATTAATTAATTGCAGAACTGAACAGCTTCATAAACTTTATATGATGGTCCAAAAAATTGCTGGAGGGAAAGTGGTGATTGACCTTTTTATCAAACTATACTCAAGTTTTATTTTGCTTAAAATCATATTCCCAGATATTTTCCACTCTCCTTAAGGAAGCTGTAAAAGAAGAATACAAGACATATGTGAGAATTATTTTCTGCCAAAAAGAATCATTTTGGCCATATAAAAAAATTAAGGCTATATTTTCATTCCATTTGCACAAGAGCAAATATCTAGAGATTAGGCAATGAAATAGTCCTTCACATAAGATGTTCAGGTGACCTTTTTACCGAGCATATCCACTTACTGTCAAGAAGGCCCTTGTTGGAAGGCAAATGCTGAAAAATTATTTTTCCTTGAAATCTGGCTTGCAGTCCTTGCTTACGTGATTGCTGTTAATGAAGTTGTCACAGGAAGCTGCAGCCACCAGTATCTCATCTTGTTTTTCATTTCAGCAAAGTGCTGTTTACCTTGTAGAGAGGCCCAGCATCCTTCTCCGTTATCTCAGGCAGTTTAATTAGAAGGTATGATCATCCAACATAGGAAATGAGCATAGTGCTAAATAATAGTTGGTGGAACAGTATGAAGCAACAGCACATTCTCATCAGTGACTTATTATAATCATTGTAATTAAAAAAGAAAATAAAAGGTCAACCAGGACAGTCATATACAACAGGGATTAGCAGCTCTCCATATAATTTGATGAAAGACTGAGCCTTCAGTGATCATCACAACATTTGCTGCTGCTTGAATGTGGGCCTGTGACAAAGACTACTTTGACCTCTCAGTGTTAGTGAGGTCAGCCCATACTAACAGTGTTGCCAAGTTTCCAGTTGGCATTTATGGAAAAATCTGCAGCAATAACACATGCAAGTTGCAATAGTACAGAAACAGCAATTTGTCTGCTATAATTGTGACGTTTGTCACAATATTTATCCAGCTAAAAAAGTAGACATTTCATGGGAATTGTATTACACCTGAACATGATATGGGAAGCTTCCTGATATTGGCTGAGCTCTCAAGTCATACATATGGTTTCTTTGGTTTTGGCTAAGTAGGGTGTGTAAACCCAGCCATTGTGGTTTGAAAACTATGATTTGTTGCTCAGTGTATTATGTGATATTCAGACCACAATGGCTTGTTCAATAAACTATGTTTTAGTGTTACTTAGGATGGTATGAATTCAAACTGATTCAGACCATTGGTTTGTCAAACTCTGTTGTCCTTGGATTCCAGACAGGGGTTCTTCCTACCCTCCCTGGTGATGCCTAAGCTTGAAACAGGGATCTTTCTCTATGGAAGTCTATGTCTTACATCAGTGTTTCTCAACCTTAGCAACTTTAAGATGTATGGACTTCAACTCCCAGAATTCCCCAGCCAGCATGTCGAGAAACACTGTCTTCTACCATTAAGCTATGGATCAGCAATCTCTAGGGGAGGACCAAGGTCATGTGTAACACTCATGATCTTCCTGCACTGAGTTGGAAGCATTGCAAAGAATTTCTCCATGCATTCACTTCAATGCAAATGGAAGACTCCTCAGTCAAAAATGCTAATTTGTCAAACATTCATACATCACTGTTTGAATATACAGGGGTGGATAATGACGAGCATCATCCTACCAGAATTTACAGAACTAGTGATTTCTAGTATTGTTAATTCCAATATAAACTTTTGTTCTTTTCAATTGCTAGTGCACTGTCGTATCATTTCATAGGTCTAATGTATTCTCTGCCTATTTGATGTAAACATTACATAACGCTAATTCACTGGAACTTTTGGAAGGAAGGAAGGAAGGAAGGAAGGAAGGAAGGAAGGAAGGAAGGAAGGAAGGAAGGATTGAATAATTCCTGTCTCACTTTTTTTTATTAAATATGTTTGTTACAGGCAATCAGCAAAATGGCAGCATAATATGATCTCTGATCAAAAAAGGCACAAATACACTAAGTGTCCTTTCTTAATTGCGTTAGGTTAATTAAATATTCAGCTTTGCAAGGTTCTTTACATTGATTCCCTGATAATAATTAATTACATTGTGATGTATCAAACACAGTTTTTTTTAAGTGTTATATATTGTTAAAAGAAAAGGGTCAAGGCCAAATTGTATTATTTGCCTTTTTTCTATAGCTAGTAAAAATCAAAAGAAGGTAACAAATTTTCACAATGCATTTTCTGATGAAAATAGAACCTCTACTGATTGCTTTACTTGAGCCAGGTTTAATCCCAATTGTATTTTGATTAGCTAAAATCAATGCTGCTAAATAATCTGCCACTGCAAATGACATTCTAAATACAGCCAAGAATCATTTACAATAATATGAAATTCTCCACTTTTAAACATATTTCATACATTATTTAGGGATTTGTTACATTTTCTCCTGATCAGGGATAGGTAAATTAAACGTATCTTAAGTAGATATTGCTATTTTTAAATGGGGGGAGCATTGTAATTTTTATTATTTTTAGTAAGGAAAAGGGATAACTTAATGCAAGGCAAAAGTATTTTCAGAGCTGTCATGTACCATCCTATCTCTGCTAGCTGCCATGTTGGCTTTCCAGTTTTGCAACAATATACAGTATATTGTTTAGTTCCTTAGCTTTCTACTTGCTATTCAATTTTCTTTACTAGTGCCATTGCTGTGAATTTCTGAGCAACAAATTTCTTTGGTGATAGCTCTGGAAGTGTTAGCAGCTCCCTTTGGTATAAAAATCCAACTTGGATTTTAGCAACTTATATTTAAGCTGCTTAAGAACTGGCCTGTTTTATCTGAAAGATATGTAAAATGTCAACTAAGTAACTGCCAAGGTCAGACAGATAAGGTTATGAATATATCTCACTGTTACCTTATCAAGAGAAAGTTACACAGGTGTTACTTTTTAGGTCTCCGTGTTGTGAAATAAATATTCTTAAACAATAAACAGTAGCAATCATTATAAATAACTGGAGGCAACATGATGTCCTCCACGTGTTGTGAGCCACAACTGGCTATCATACGAGTTCTGTCCTACAACTGTTGGGAGTTGTAGTCAAAAATATTTTGAAGATATCAGGTTGAGTTGAAGGCTCAGGCATTTAAAGCTCACTCAGAAAAGCATGCATAATTATGTAAAATGAAAAAAAAAGAGTTCCCATTGTCTCTATTTAAGTACAAGCATGTACATGTTTTCAAGCCATTTCCAAAATCTTTAGCATTAATTTTCAATTATTTTGAGAATCTGTTTGTGTATGAATCAATTGTGCATGTCAATTTTCCTCCACCAGCAAACTTCCATATCTGCTGGTTGAGAATTCTTTGAGCTGTAGCCCAGGATAGCAGAGAGCAATATGGGAAAGGCTACCTTATGACATGCCACATTCAAAGGTTTGCATTTTATGAAATGCATTTTATTTAATATTTCTTCTGTTTCATACATAATAAGTGATTACTTATTTTCTGATTACTAGAACTTGTCTGACAAACAAGCAAAGTTCACTTAAAAAGAAATCAGTGTCTGCCATAAAATCCATGAACAATCTTTACTGCAAATATTTTAGTTACTCTAAAATAGTTACTCTTCACTCTAATGTGAAGGTGTTTTTATCTCAGCTGACCACAAAAACCACAAAAGGTGGCATCCTTTTCACCACTACCCATTACATCATCTCAATATGCTTGAACTTCAGAAATCTGCCCCAGTACCAGCCTTCCACTTGCTAATAATTCTCAATGCACTCTAAATTTCACAATTTCGCTAAACCCACAACAACCATCAAATTCTGGCCGTGAAAGCCTTCGACTATACATCACTACAGTGTCTTTACTATCTGCAGATATCAAAGCTTTACAGCATGGCATTGTGAATCTGAAGCTCACAGACAGCGCCAGAACTAAGTATTGTTCATTTTAAGGTAGCCAATAGCTGAGAGTAGAGAACACTTTCTCTTTAAAATCAGAGAATTGTTCAAAGCTTCCAGTGCTTTGTGAATTAAGAAACCATTTCTCCCCTTTCCTTCATAAAAAGATAAGGAAATAAGTTTCTAGTATCCACTCACAATGTCCCTTTTTTGCCAGCCAGTGGATCAGCTGACAGTTGGGACCAGGTGGCTGGCTTCCCTCTGTTAATGGCAGTGTAAAACTGCCAATATTGATTTTTCCCAGAGATCCAGCTCAGGATTTTTGGTTAAAATTAATCACATCATTAATTACTGGGTGGCACACATAATATGGTACATGCAAAAAATGTGCCAAGTGGCTGTGTTCACACAACATATTTAATCTTGTCTCTGACTTACCCATTTTTGGATTCATGTACTATATTGGATTCACCAGTCAATCTGGGTTTGCAAAAGTGGCTAAGCCTTAAAAACCCTAACACAGTTTAACACTGATCACATTATACAAACACAGTCACTAGGTCTTTAACTGACTTGGATAAGCACGTTGTGTGAACACAAGCAGGGAAGAAAAATATCCATTGGCCCTTCCAAATTTATATTCATTTAGTACACCTTTTGTGTAGGCCTAGACACCTTCAAATTCACAGAAAAAGGTTACCCACACAGAACCCAGGATCTTTTATTAAGTAGTTAATTAAGTAGTTTAAGAGCCTCATGTGGCGCAGAGTGGTAGGTGGCAGTATTGCAACCGAAACTGTCCCCACGACCTGAGTTCGATCCCAGCAGAAGCTGGTTCTCAGGTAGCCGGCTCAGGTCGACTCAGCCTTCCAGCCTTCCGAGGTCGGTAAAATGAGTACCCAGCTTGCTGGGGGAAAGGTAATTATGACTGGGGAAGGCAATGGCAAACCACCCCGCTCTGTAGTCTGCCAGGAAAACATCGCGAAAGCGGCATCTCCCCAGGGGTCACATGACTCGATGCTTGCACAGGGGAACCTTTCCCTTTCCTAAATAGTTTTGGCCTGATAGATGAACACTTACTATAAGCTTTTTTTTAATTGCTACTCTTTTGCCACTGACAGCAGACCAGAAATACAGAATTGTTTCAAATATTTTTTAAAAAATGTTTATAATCAGCATTAAAACATTGGTTTTGATTTATTTAACCAGGTTGATTTTAGCATATGCAGTGTGAATTTAAGGATAAAGCCAACGCTGCTTAATCATACCTAAATCAATGGCAAGGAATCTACATCAATTCAGATAAACAAGTTCCTAAATGTTCTCTTTTGCTTTCCTTAATGTCTCCTAAACCCGTGTGATCTCAGACAACATCTTTAGAGAGCCATTAAAACACACATTTAATTGTGTTGTTTGTCTTAGTATTCCAAGAGCAGCCAGAGAAACTTACTCAGATACTTACCAAATCTATCCGTAATGTAACAGATACAGAACTCTAAGGTATTTGGAATCTAGCAGTTGCACTATATTTAGTTTTTGCATTGATAAGATAACACTGGGGAAAGAGCAACATTTCATTTATTTACAGTGCTGTAATATCCAGGTTACAAGGTCACCTTTTGTCCTAGTGAAGTCTAAAAAAAACCTGGTTATACTTAAATTCAAGAAATATTTAAACTATTACTTAGGTCACAGAGTCCAATCTAAGACTTAGACCTGACTTCTGGTGGGGACAATGGCGGCTTGAGCTGGTTTTTCCACTGTCTGCGGACTGATCTGTCAGAGAGGCTTTTTTTCTTGGGCTCAGGCAGGCTTCCTTGGAGCCCAGAAGCATTCTCCGGATTAAGGAGAACCCCAGGAATCACCCCATGTGTTCTCCAGACGGCTGATCATAGCCAGAAGACTGCAAAATGGTGTTTCGCGATTGACTGGTAAGCAATCAGCTGGGAGGCAGGGCCATCATCATCTTCCCAAGCCACTCTGAAGCCACAGCAGACCTGAAAGCTGCCTACCCCATTTCTACAGCACTAAGGGTTTTTTTGTTTGAATTTTACCAAAGAGAGGCTTTCTACAACAAAGAAATGCGGAATCTCTTGATGACTCTCGTTATTTTTGAAAATTATTAACTTGGTAATTTGGCATTTTGTATATAATTTGTTAAATTGAGATTTAAAGAATTTTAGTTTTTTATTGTTTTTTTAATTAAAGCGATTTTTGAGGAATATAAAACTTTATCTTCGTTGAATCTGCAGATTGGAGTTCTGATCTATTTGCTTTCACTTTCCCATGGAAATGCTGTTTGTTATTACTTTTTATTTTCCTGATTGGCCACACCAGAGATAAAGCACTGGAGAGAGTGTTCAGTTACAGCGTTAATGACTTTACCTTCCTGAGGCACTAGAGGGCGCCATAATCTATCTTACTGTTAATAAATATGGAGGAAATTAATTTGATAATTAAAGATCTTTACAATGCTATTATTCAAGTCCTGGAGCATTTCTCAGAATTTGTGAAGTCCAAATTGTCACAAGAATTGAGAGAAACTGATAAGGCTGAAAACTACCTTAGGAGTAAAGTGGTTTCTTCAAAGAAAAAGATGAGAATTGGTGACTTACGGTTAAATAGTCAAAGGAAAGTTGAGTTGTCAAAAGTTGAAGATAGGAAGATTTTGTTGCCACCACACCATGATCAAAAAAGAGAATTACATTCTAAAGGGTGAAAGATTTTGGTCGAATATTTGGGCTTTTTAAAGCAGGTTGTAGAATTTGAAATTGACAAGAAGAAAGCTCTGTACATAATACTGAGACATGTAAATGCCTTGGTTTACTTTGAAGTGGGATGATTGTATAAATGTGTTTATCAGGACGGTTTCTTAAAGGTTTGGATAAATGGTTATGCTGTTTTGAAAATTCCTACATCTTTGGTAAATGCTTAGGTTATTGTTTAGATGTCATTATCAGTGTATCAATAGGTGGAACTAAGTGGTAGAGTCAGGAGGACAAAGTTGGTAACAGAGGAAGGACTGAGATTGGGGAAGCACGCCCTCTGTTGGTAAGTACGGCCTTTGGCCCGGGAAGTAGTTTTCATTTATTCAACAAGTAGTTAGAGCAGGAGGCTGGATGTGGAAGTTGTTAGCTAATAAAGACATTCAGTATAAATGAACCTCCGATTTATTATTATTAGAAGAGACCTTGAAACATGGTGTCAGAAGTTCACAACTGAACCCACTTTGGAGGATCAGCACAGCAGCAAACAAAGAAACAACTTCAGGAAGCATGGAGAGTGGCTTGAAGCCCCCTGCGCCACTGGATTTCAATGCTCCCAACCTTGCTCAGGCATGGCAGCATTGGAAAGAAGAGCATTGGGGCCAATTACCAAGGATCCAATGCATATACTGTGGAAAATGCCATGAAAAGAAAAAAGAACGATGCCCAGCATATGGACAGAAATGCAAGGGTTGTGGCAAATATAATCATTTCCAAAGCCAGTGCAAAGGGGCGAAGAGACCGCATAGACTGGCGGTGAGAACAATACAGGATGATGGGGTTGAGTCAGAGGGCGTGCTTCCCCAAGAAATCAGCCCGGCCCCAGAAGTGTTTCAGCACAGACTAACCCAAGAGTTGGAGAACATCCCGGGTTTGAAAATAATTGCAGATGATATCCTGATTGTGGGAGAGGGAGATACGGAAACGGAAGCTGCAAGGGATCATGATGAAAAGTTATGCTGTTTCTTGGAGTGCTGTAGGGACAGAAATATCAAATTAAACCCAGAGAAGACTGGGTTTAAACCTTGGTTAAGACTGGAAGAAATACCCTGCATAGGCCACCTGTTGACGGCGGAAGGGTTGAAAGTAGATCCAGAGAAGGTTAAGGCCATCCGAGAGATGCCAAGGCCTGAGGATGTAAAAGGAGTTCAAAGATTTTTAGGGATGGTAAACTACCTGGCAAAGTTTTGGAAAGGGTTAGCTAAAGACTGTGAGTTACTCAGGCAGCTGACACCCAAGGAAACAGCATGGGAATGGTCAGAGAGTCATCAGCAGGCATTCGATAAAATAAAGGACAAAATAACTAAGACACCTGTGCTAAAATACTACAGCCCAGGTGAGCCGTTGGTTTTACAGTGTGACGCCTCAGAAAAAGGGTTAGGAGAAGCCCTACTACAGAACCAACAACCAATTGCTTTTGCCAGTAACCTATGGCTGCGAGAGCTGGACCATAAGGAAGGCTGAGCGAAGGAAGATAGATGCTTTTGAACTGTGGTGCTGGAGGAAAATTCTGAGAGTGCCTTGGACTGCAAGAAGATCAAACCAGTCCATACTCCAGGAAATAAAGCCAGACTGCTCACTTGAGGGAATGATATTAAAGGCAAAACTGAAGTACTTTGGCCACATAATGAGAAAACAGGATACTCTGGAGGATACTCTGGAGAAGTTGCTGATGCTAGGGAAAGTGGAAGGCAAAAGGAAGAGGGGTCGACCAAGGGCAAGATGGATGGATGATATTCTGGAGGTGACGGACTCGACCGTGGGGGAGCTGGGGATGGCGACGGCCGACAGGAAGCTCTGGCGTGGGCTGGTCCATGAAGTCACGAATCAGAAGCGACTGAACGAATAAACAAAAATACAAATGGAACTGAGGGACCAAGTGATGCGTCGTCACACCCAGGAGAAACAGTGACCACCACGACAAATGAATTCAGAACTCAGGCAGGTTGTCTAGTACGAAGACCAAAACACCTACAAAACTATGTTTAGCGGTGGGGGTGAGAAGGAGAAGGTTTGTCTGTTTGTTTGTTAGGTTTTTTTTAAAAAAAGAGGAAAGATGTATCAATAGGTGGAACTAAGTGGTAGAGTCAGGAGGACAAAGTTGGTAACAGAGGAAGGACTGAGATTGAGGAAGCACGCCCTCTGCTGGGAAAATACAGCCTTTGGCCCGGGAAGTAGTTTCATTTTTTACTATTCAACAAGTAGTTAGAGCAGGAGGCTGGATGTGGAAGTTGTTAGCTAATAAAGACATTCAGTATAAATGAACCTCTGACTCATTATTATTAGAAGAGACCTTGAAACAATCAGGATGTTTTTTTAAGGGTTTAGATAAATGTTTATTCTGTTTGGATAATTCTTATATTTTTGGTTAATGTTAGTTTAGTTGGCAGATAGGAGCAAATTATAGTGAAGAAGGAAAGTGTTTGTTACTATATTAGGTTCCAAATTATGTTTGAAGGGTTTTATATGCTTTTCTTTAATTGGGAGGGTAATCTTGTTTTAGAAGGGAATGTAATAATGAGAATCTAAATGCTTTATAGAAATAATGTTTACTATAATATGAATTGGAGTAAGAGATTGATATTAATTTATGTATATCTTTGTTATAGAAAGTCGGAAGTCATTTTGTAGTAGTTCGTTTTGTGTTTTTTCACACCTTTTTAGTTCTGTTTCTTTTTCTTTGTAGGCGTCTTTGTTTCAATCTTTCAATCTTTTCAGTTTTTATGTATATTTTGAAAATGCTTTAATAAAGTTTTCTAAAAAAATAATAATAATAAGGCTTAGGCTTCAGACCATGTATGCTATTTAGTCTGATACGCCAACTTAATAAACCTCATACCTCGTACCAGGTGGATGAATGGGAGGAAACCATAACGTATGTCAGGGGTATCACAGGCACACCCAGACAGCTCGTTTAATATGGTCCTTGCCCCAGTGACAGTTTATAGGCCAAAAGAGACCAAACTGCTAGATAAAGTATCTGAGCCATCATAGAGACCTGATGTGATATAGTATTTTAAACATCTAACAAAATGAGCGTTAAGATGCTGTCAAATGAGTGCTCTTAATACACTGAAACAGAAAGCAATAACCTTTTCATTTTTCCTTCTCAGGTGCTGTTGGCATCAGTTTCCCACACAGCCTCCGGCAGAACTGATCACAATGATCCTAAACATCTCTGCAGAAGAGACGGATAAGAAAAACCCCATTGACTGTCCCTCTTTGGGAAGAAACAACTATGTTTTTGTCATGGTTCCGACTGTTTACACCATCATCTTCATCATTGGTATATTTGGAAACAGCTTGGTTGTGATTATCATTTATTTCTACGTGAAGCTGAAAACTGTAGCCAGTGTATTTCTGCTTAATCTAGCCCTGGCAGATCTGTGTTTCCTAGTAACTCTGCCATTATGGGCAGCTACAACAGCCATGAAATATCATTGGCCTTTCGGCAACTGCTTGTGTAAGATCACTTCAGCTGCAGCAACGTTCAATCTTTATGCCAGTGTGTTTCTCCTGACGTGCCTCAGCATAGATCGTTACTTAACAATAGTGCATCCGATGAAGGCCCGCCTTCGACGCACAATGCTCGTTGCCCGGGTAACTTGTATCATCATCTGGCTGTTGGCAGCCCTTGCCAGCTTGCCTGTTGTGATTCACCGTCGCGCATATGTCCTTGAAAATGAAAATATCACAGTATGTGCTTTTTGGTATAGCACACGCAGGAATTCAACCAGCAAAATAACCATCAAAATTGGATTAGGCATATCCAAAAATATTCTGGGGTTCTTCATCCCCTTTGTGATCATTTTAATAAGCTACATATTAATCTGGAAAACTCTGAAAAGGGCTTACCAGTTTCAGAAGAATAACAGCAGAGGTGATGACATTTTTAAGTTGATTGTTGCAATAGTTATTTCTTTCTTTTTTTCTTGGATTCCTCATCAAATATTTACTTTTATAGATGTGCTGATTCAGCTTGATGTGATTAAAAACTGTGATGTTGAGGATATTGTGGATACAGCTATGCCCTTCACAATCTGCTTAGCTTACTTTAACAACTGCCTGAATCCTGTCTTTTATGGCTTTTGGGGAAAAAACTTTAGAAAATACTTCCTTCAGCTACTCAAATACATCCCTCCAAATGTCAGGCATTCCAGTCTGTCGACGAAGATGACCTCCCTTTCATATCGACCTTCAGAAGACTTAATCCTCACCATCAGAAAAAAAGAATCCCTGGTTGCTGAATGATAGTATGGCAGCACATTTTTGGCTGTTGGTTGGTCAGAGCGACATTGCTCATCTTTTTCAGTGTTGAACCATCTGAGATATTTCATCCTTGTGAAAATTGAGCACCACCTTCATTTCATGTTATGAAGAGGAACATCTTAACCAAAGAATGCAGGCATCCTGCCTTCTGATGTCAGAGCTTGGTGGGAAATAATATGTGGTAGAACATCTAATCCAACTGCATGTAGAAAAGTCTCAGAAATTACCTTGTGTTGCCTAATACATAGCTGTTATATAGAAGGCTTATTTCCAGAGTCCTGAAAGGAAAGCAAACGTCATGGTGTGTTTCAAGAATGTGAAAGAACTCCCTGTTAACTATAATCAAACTCTACCTGTACTACATTTAATTACATACACCCATCTTCTCCAGAACCTGAAAACTGCCAGAACTGAACTAATGTATATCAGTAATACTATGAGGTTTTGAAATAAGAGTAAAAGTGTAATATAATATAGAATGAATCCATATTTAGATGAACTGTTTTTCCATGTTCAAGTAACATTTGCTACATATACAGCTAAATGTACCACATTCGAAATATAGCACTGTTTCTAAATGCAACTTAAAAAAGCTTCATTCCAGAGATATTTCCCTCTCTATGAGCTCTTGGCAAATATGTCTGTGGAAAGTTTCTGTTTACTTTCACACAATTGTAACTGCCTTTCAGAAGTACATAGCTACTATTGTTTATTTAATGCAGTTCCTTTCAAAATGGGAAATGGGCCTTATGGTACAGAAAAGTGTTGATAATACAGCCTTTCCTAAACTGGTGTCTTCTAGATGTACTGGATTACAACTCCAGTGATTGCTGTACTGTCAGCTTAGTGTAATATATCTGGAGGACACTATGTGGAGGAGGTTAATTTGTACAAGGAAGAGTGAGCACATTTTCAATCATTTGTCTGAGTCTCCCAAAGCAGTGATCCAATTCAGTGGCAGCCAATCACTTGCCCACTTGGAATTTTACCTCATAAAGTGTCCTTTTGTATCTGTGCGATTGGTACAAGAATCATATTGATGTATGTAAATCTCCTCTGTGAAAATGATTCGTGCCAAAAAAAAAGTAGTAATAATAAAAGCCAGTTTTCATTAGAAGCACCATTTAACTCCTTTACATTCATTTATTCTGCTATCCATGTAAATATCCTTCTACAAAAAGTTAAAAAAATATTTTGTTTTAAATCAATATACAGTCATTCTTTGTCAAGTGTGAGGATTCCATTAAAAAAAAAATATGTAGGGTTATATAATTCCCAAATGGTAAATTTAAGGCCCTGTGGAAAAAATAGGGTTAGAACTAAGTCATGATTCAACCTACTAAAATCCCTCAATTTTTTTACTCCATAATAAAATAAAACAATAACATCAAAGGAAAGAAATAAAAGGAAACAATATGAAAGAAAAAATGAAAGCTGACTGAGAAGGAATGACAGCAGAAAATGTTGTTTCTGTCCTTTTATCTCTCATGAGAAGAAAATGTCAGCCAGCGCATACCCATCCACCCCCATTACTGATCTTACACAACCTTGTGGATTCAATTCAATTCAATTTCATTCAATTTATATAGCTGCCCATCTCACTTACGTGACTGGGTGGCTTACAAGTTAAAACAACAAAAACCAAATTTATATAAATAAAATTAAAAACAATTTCAACAATGAATCACAAACATAAAAGCACGGAAGAGTGCTAATCAAAGCTCGCATACAATGCAGCCATCTTGCAGACTCCCCACATCCACAGGAACCCTAGGCCTGAAAGCACAGCCATGTCTTCAGGGACTTCCTAAAAGCCAACAAGGTTGGAGCCAATCTGACCTCGGGGATGATGTTCCAGAGGGCAGGCACCACAGCAGAAAAGGCTCTCTTCCTGGGTCTTGTCAGATGAAACTCCTTTGTAGACAGGACCTGCAATACGCCCCTTCTGCCGTATCTGATGGGACGGGTAGACATAACCGGGGAGAGGCAGTCTCTCAAATAACCCAAGCCCCATGCCATGTAGGGCTTTACAGGCCATAACCAGCACCTTGAATTGAACCCAGAAGCAAACTGGCAACCAATGCAGCTGTACACCAGCCGTAGCTTCCAGATACTTAGATTGGCGGGGGGGGGGGGGTATAACACAGCAAATTGATATACAGAAAATTTCTCACAGATGCCCAAATTTGCATGTGGTAAATGTACATTTGGGAATTCTGGGAGTTGAAGTCCACACATCTTAAAAGTTGCCAAGTTTGAGAACCACTGCAGTAGAGCCAACCAAATATGGTGAGATGCCAAAAAGGCACCCCACCATCCCTATGAGCATAGGCACAAATACACAAGACACACTGTATTAATGCTCTGTAATATATGAACAAGACAGTGCCATTAAAGTATACCAAAAAATGAACCAAAAGGATACTCAGAGTCTGTCGGAAACAAGCTTACACAGCAATAATTAAGAATGCACAATGTCTCTGTATTCTTTCGGCAGCTGTTATCAATCCCCAGAGCTTTTAATCACTAGATCTGTGTGTATATACTTTGCATACTTTTAAATCTGTAGAACAGACTTATTGTGTGCAAAAAAATCATACATATACATACACACACACGCACACACACACACACACACACACACACACACTAATTAAAAGTACCCTTGATATCATAGTGAGGATTTATATCCAGTATTTCAACTCGGTATCCGATAATGGTCAAATAACTGCAAGCAAAGAAGACAGATTAATAACCATACCAGAACCTAGGATCGGTGCTTCTAAGGCTGTGTAAAACTGGTTATCTTAGTCTCCAGGTGGCCAATCCTGCATTGCCAAACAGAGGAAGGAAATGCATTACTTGTTTAACATTACTGTAATAGTATATGACAACTTTCCTTTAAGAAAAATATATATTCTGATACCATCTGCTTTGAAGATAGTAGAAGGATCCTGCATCTCCATTAACATCTCTGTGGGTGCACTGGCTACCAAAGCATTAATTAAATGTAAGACCTTTAATTAAAACATTACTTTAAGGCCTTTAATTAAAACATTGTGTTCCTCCACCTGCTACTGTACCAACTCTGTTGGTGATGTTGACTGGGGCTATTAGGAGTCATAGCTTAGCAACATCTTTTAAGAAAAAGATATATTACACTACCATAAATCATTAAGGTATAAGTAGCAGAGGAGAATTGTGGTTGGTCCAAAGCATTATCTTGCATAAAGATTCTCCAAGTATGGAGGACTCAAACTACATAGGGAACAAGGTGGAATATGATGTCCACATACTCTGCTGGGAAGTCTGAAGGAGATCAGGATCCAGGTATGCATCAATGCAAGTACAACTATTTGCAAGAGCTGAGACAAAATTTTATTAAAATCTTAGATCATATGGCAAGATGTACTCAAATTCAAACATGAGTACAGCTGTCCTTTATAGTTCCAGTTGAGCATCTGCATTTTTTCTTAAAGGAGCAATAAAAATTATGCATTTACTTTGTCATCTTCATTTCAGAGTGTCATCTTGAAAATAGATCAGATTGCTCACTTGTTAAACAAAAAACATATACATTTAACTAACACAGGAATTTTTTTTTCAATTATTGCCACATCTATTAAAAACACTTTTTTTTCTGCTGGCAGAATTCTTTTTAAATGTTGGCTTGCTGAACTTGTAAATGAAACTATATTTATTTCTATTTATAAATAACAGAGCTTTATTTTACTCATTTCCTCCCATCATGAATATAATGCTCTTTCTTGGAAATATGGTATAAAATGTAAACATCCACAGAATGAATTAACTTGCAGAAAGGTAGCAATCGGTGGTACACAAAACATGCCGAAAGAAATGTCTTTTTGATTAAGTTTTGTTAGTGATTCCACAATAGTATGTGCTTGGAAGGACTGATATTAGAAGTCTGTTGAAAGTGTCTATGAATTTCCTGTGGATTTAAATTTCTTTTAATAGTCTCATCATTGCATACATACCAAATATTCATTGTATCTGAAGTTCAGTTCATGTCTGATACATCTAACATCGAAACCAAACAAAAAGGTAATGTATACAGTTTCTTTGTTGGCTCAGTATGTTGTAGCTAATGTTCAAATGCATAGTAGAAAAACCATCTATATAATATAGATTCTATATCTTATGAAAGCTGTGAAAAACAAAGTTCATATATAATAGTATTTCAAAATATCATAATTGTTCTCACATTTGTGTTGTTATGGATCATGTCACCAGTTAATCCCAGAGCCGGCCAATGCTATTTCTTAAAAAGAAGCAAATGTGATCATTTCTTTCAGCAACCTAATTAAAAGGACTCATGATAAAGCAGAGATCCATGTACGTTGGAATGCTTACATGACAGTCTTCCATTTGCTGGCACACTCACTTTAGTGGAAGTGGCTATTTGGTTTAAAAAGACTGTCCTTGGAGTTGTTATCACTATTTTAGAGACTAAGTGCCTTGGGGCTAGGTTTCTGAAAAACCAGTTTCTCCCATGTGAACTCAAACCTTCTGCTAAACAAGCCCTCTCTCCAAGTGTCAAATGAAGAGAAGAACTACCCCAGTATACTAGCATCCAAGATACAGGAAGACCTTCAAGGAAGGCATATTCAGAACTACATTTGCTTTCTCCAGTGCCAGGAGAAGTCCTCTCTCTAGACCCCAGCTTCTTAAATGACTCATGTGGTCTTGGCTGTTTGGGTTTTCTTTTAAAAAATTTAAATTGCTGTATACTTGTTTCTTACTGTGTTCATTTGGTTCTGAATTTTTAATGTTACTTGTTTAACCATTATCTCTCTGTAATAGGGAGGCATTCAAACAACATCCATAAATAAAACAGTTGCTGAAATCAATCAACAGTTGCAGAATATAAAGTTATTTGAATTTTAAAATGTATACAGAGAGAGATTAGTACAAAATGGAAGCTGGTGCAAAGGTTTATTAATAAGTCCAATGGAAAATCTCAGGTTTTAAAAAAACAGTATTGAAATATGTTTTAGAAAAATTGAACTCTATATTGACTTCTATCTTTATTTTTTCCACTAAAGCAACAGATTTCACCTGACCATTTATAATATACTTTTCTTCATTGTTTGAAAGATAATGAACAATAATACCTGAATCTGAACTGTTACAGCATTGACCATACAGATTAAGGTATTTTGTTTTTATTAAGTATATATGATCACAATGTGTGCTAAATGTGAGGAGTATTCTGCAGTGCATTTGCTGCATATGCAGTTTGCAAATTCTAGCCAAGTGGAAACATCTATAGGGGCGCGGTGGCTCAGCGGGTTAAACCACTGAGCCGTTAGACTGCCGACCATAAGGTTGGCAGTTCGAAACCGCGTGACGAGGTGAGCTCTCGTCACTTGCCCTAGCTCTCTGCCAACCCAGCGATTCGAAAGCTATTTAGCAAGTAGATTAATGGGTACCACTCACGTGGGGCAATTTGCGGGCGTCCAGCGGAGGGTCGTCCTCGATTCCAAGAAAGACCTCGGAAGAGCGGCGATGTCGACGGAGGACGACGGAGGACGACGGATCCGGAGACACCAGCTTCCTGGATGTCAGCAGCCGGCGCGGAGCGAGGCATTCTGGGACTGGCAGTCCAATGCCTGCAGCGGAAGAGCCGGTTCCCTTCCTCTCTCCCTGTCGCGCGGGAATAAATTGTAATAATGATGTTGTATAATTGTATAATTGGATTGGAGATATATAATACTGTAAGCCGCCTAGAGTCCTCCAGTAGGGAGGGGATAGGCGGGGTATAAATAAGATAAATAAATAAAATAAATAAATCTAATCAACCTCAGTTGCTGTGAAGAATAGCTAAGCAGGGTAAGGGTTGGTAGGTTTTGTTGTTTATTCATTCAGTCGCTTCCGACTCTTCGTGACTTCATGGACCAGCCCACGCCAGAGCTTCCTGTCGGCCATCACCACCCCCAGCTCCCCCACGGTCAAGTCCGTCACCTCCAGAATATCATCCATCCATCTTGGTACTTGGATGAAAGACCACAAGGAAATTCTAGGGATGCAGGCTAGACTGGGAAGTAAAGCACCAACAACAACCTCAAAGAAAATTGTTGAATTATTTCTGTTTCATGCATGGATGTGCCCATGGGAGACACCAGGAACTGAATTCAGCGGAAAAATCTGTTGATATGAGGCTGCATCTGTGACATATTTGATGCTACTGTTTGTACTATCCATGTAAAAGACATTGTGCTCATAAAAACAGAAGACTTTAATTTTAAAGCCCTAAACAAGGAACAAAAATGGGAAGCCATACTTCATGCAAAGAAACTTAGAACACTCTGTCGTCCACATATATACACTGCTCAAAAAAATAAAGGGAACACTGAAACAACACAATGTAAGTCCAAGTCAATCACACTTCTGTGAAATCAAACTGTCCACTTAGGTAGCAACACTGATTGACAATCAATTTCACATGCTGTTGTGCACATGGAATAGACAACAGGCGGAAAGCATAGGCAGTTAGCAAGACATCCCCAATAAAGGAGTGGATCTGCAGGTGGTGACCACAGACCACTTCTCAGTTCCTATGCTTTCTGGCTGATGGTTTGGTCACTTTTGAATGCTGGCGGTGCTTCCACTCTAGTGGTAGCATGAGACGGAGTCTACAACCCACACAAGTGGTTCAGGTAGTGCAGCTCATCCAGGATGGCACATCAATGCGAGCTGTGGCAAGGTTTGCTGTGTCTGTCAGCGTAGTGTCCAGAGCATGGAGGCGCTACCAGGAGACAGGTCAGTACATCAGGAGACGTGGAGGAGGCCGTAGGAGGGCAACAACCCAGCAGCAGGACCGCTACCTCCACCTTTGTGCAAGGAGGGACAGGAGGAGCACTGCCAGAGCCCTGCAAAATGACCTCCAGTGGGCCACATATGTGCGTGTGGCTGCTCAAACGGTCAGAAACAGACTCCATGAGGGTGGTATGAGGGCCCGACGTCCACAGGTGGGGGTTGTGATTACAGCCCAACACCGTGCAGGACGTTTGGCATTTGCCAGAGAATACCAAGATTGGCAACTTCGCCACTGGCGCCCTGTGCTCTTCACAGATGAAAGCAGGTTCACACTGAGCACATGTGACAGACGTGACAGGGTCTGGAGACGCCGTGGAGAACGTTCTGCTGCCTGCAACATCCTCCAGCATGACCGGTTTGGCAGTGGGTCAGTAATGGTGTGGGGTGGCATCTCTTTAGGGGGCCGCACAGCCCTCCATGTGCTCGCCAGAGGTAGCCTGACTGCCATTAGGTACCGAGATGAGATCCTCAGACCCCTTGTGAGACCATATGCTGGTGCGGTTGGCCCTGGGTTCCTCCTAATGCAAGACAATGCTAGACCTCATGTGGCTGGAGTGTGCCAGCAGTTCCTGCAAGACGAAGGCATTGATGCTATGGACTGGCCCGCCCGTTCCCCAGACCTGAATCCAATTGAGCACATCTGGGACATCATGTCTCGCTCCATCCACCAACGCCACGTTGCACCACAGACTGTCCAGGAGTTGGGGGATGCTTTAGTCCAGGTGTGGGAGGAGATCCCTCAGGAGACCATCCGCCACCTCATCAGGAGCATGCCCAGGCGTTGTAGGGAGGTCATACAGGCACGTGGAGGCCACACACACTACTGAGCCTCATTTTGACTTGTTTTAAGGACATTACATCAACGTTGGATCAGCCTGTAGTGTTCTTTTCCACTTTAATTTTTGAGTGTAACTCCACATCCAGACCTCCAGGGGTTGCTTACATTTGATTTCCATTGCTTTTTGTGTGATTTTGTTGTCAGCACATTCAACTATGTAATGAACAAAGTAATTAATACGAATATTTCATTCATTCAGATCTAGGATGTCTTATTTCAGTGTTCCCTTTATTTTTTTGAGCAGCTTAGTTTATGCTTTTTCTAGTTTCACCTTTGAAAATTAAGTAATCTTATTTTGTTCTGGGAAAAGCCATGAGTGCAAAAGGCTCAAAGACTTCCATGAGGGAGAAAGGGCTGAATAAATAGCAGAGAATGTGTCCAGTGATTATAGTAGAATATGATTTTACTGATAGTACTTCTTTAAAATATTTCTATAGAACCTCTGGGAAAACCTCTGGAAAACCACTGATATTAGTTTTCATAGGACCTGAAGTACTTTTAAATTAATCAGGAGCCTTGATAGAAAACAGAGTCCAGTCCTACAGCATCTCAGTTCCGAAACAGACCATCCATTTAAATCATCAACTGAGAACTTTTCAGGTTATTCATTCTGAATCATGGGTGTTTGCAACTACTACTGCTTTTGAGAAAGTGATGAAAGCAGCACCACACTATCACATCGCTCCCCACCTTTTGGGCAATTACACAAAGTCACAATGTGTACAAAAGGGGCTAGGGTCATGTCACACCAGCACAACGCAGCTTTTGTCAGGTTGACCCATTTCACACACACACACCAGATGCCGCTTATGCCATTCTGCATATTTTTACTTAACCTAATAGCATGATTCATATTCTTCTAATCCAATTGAACGTTGGAAATAGATTATGGAAAGGAGCTTGAGATTCTGTCTGTGAGCTGACTAACTTTCTGAAAAGTGAACAAAATAAGACCAAATTTGGTGTAGGTGTCTGGCCAGCAAAAGAGCATATGCACTCAATCTTGTGCTTCCCAGTGTGCACATACACACAGAGGCAACACAAGGCGCTCCTCAACACAAGCAGAAACACACTCACATTATGTCTACTGCTGGTAAAAGGGATAGAAGAACATCCAGAACACATGCTCTGGGCACTTTCCCTGCCTTTTTATCTTTTCCAATCCCATTGAATGTTGGGAAGAGATTATGTAAAGAGCCTCATAAAATCATAGAGTTGGAACTTGTAGTCCAATTCCTTCCCCAGGCAAAGAGCTGTCTAACCTTTGTTTGAAAACCTCCAATGATGGAGCACCCATGACAGTAGGAGGCTGGCTGTTCCACTGCTTAATGGATCTCAGAGTCTGGAAATTCCCCTTTATTTTGAGTTTGGATCTATCTCTGTAGACTTTTCATTCATGGTTCTTGTCCTACCCTTGGGCTCAGAATTCTGTCTGTCTGACAAGTGTTGGAAGAGCAGAATGGGACCAAATCTGATGTGGGGAAGAAGCAAGCAAAAGAAAGATTGAGTTAAAATGGTTTCAATCCAGAAAAATTATCACAGTACAGACTTCCCTCACTTAATGCTAGGGTTCTGTCCTCAAAAACCTTGCATATAGTGAAACACTGAATCAGTGGAAGAAAGGGATTGGGGGATATGATGTCAAATTTAGTAACCCAATAAACGCATTGACAAATGTGTTCATAAATTTTTAGAGACAACATTACTCAAAAATGTTTTTTCCCCCTTGTCTCATCTTCTATGTACAGTGAAAGCATTTTCTCCATCTTTTCTGCAGTGGGATTCCTAATGTGCATAGTTATTATGGCAGACAAAGAGGTAGGATACATCATGGCACTACAAATTTTTATTAGCATTTTTGTTATGTTTCACACAGTAGATTCACCCAGGTTAGGGTGAATCTGTGACCTAGGGCTGAGGATCCTTTACTAGCTTTGGTGTGACATAATATGTCCAACTTGTTTCTAGTGTCAGATCCTTTTCATTTTGGATAAGGAGGTTGGACAAGATGCTGATGGCTATTTTGACCCCATAGTAACAATAGTAGCTATTACATATACAGAAATAAGTGGGAGACATGATGCACAAGAAGAAGAACTACACAGCACAATTGTAAAGGCATGAGTGAAGGGAGAAATGGGATTTGGGAGAAAAATGTTCAAACGGTTTTGATGAGAAGTCTTGACATGTTTCCAGACCTTTGGTGCAAATTGTTTATGCTGCCACAAATTGTGTAACAGCTTTCTTTTTCCATGAAACACATTCTTGGATGAAAATTATCAATTGCGTAATAGCAAATTTGCATAAAATGAAGGAAATTTGTATATCCCTATGGGAAAGGTGGTTGGGTAGTAGCTTAGAATGATTCCAACATCTGCTCCTTTCTAAGCCTCCCTTCCAATTCCTTCCCAATCACATGACCCAGAGTGGAGCTCTGGGAAGAATTCCAGAAGTCATTGTTAAAATTATAATTTTGCAATCAATCAAGTATTCAGGAATTACCATAAGATCTATTTTCATCCCTTATCCAATCTATTGAACCTTTTGTTCTGCCCATCCTAATATATTCTTTGTATTAATGTCTGTAATTGCCTATGACTTTGGACACCCAGTTGTTGTTTTTTCTTATAAATTAGGGCACAGCACAAGCAGTGTCAATGTAGCATAGCCTAGGATTCATTGTCTCTTAGATAATTTCCTTATATTTTCCATGGTAGACTATGCTTACTGGATCAAGAGTTGTGCAGGACTGCCATAATGCAAGCCACAAAGTCATTTCAGGGCTGGGCAGAATTCTAGGCCAGCATATAAAACTCGTGTTTTGTGGACTGGTCTCCATCACACAGTTCAATACATTGCTGCATATTGCAATAGAAATATTGTCTGGGGACATGAAAATTTAATCTTCTTTACTAGATCAGTTAGACACTTAGTGGTTGCATTCACACAAGATGCTGAGCTTGGTTAGTTTTAATCTTTGTTACTTTTTTGTGGCTTGCTATATTGTGTAATGGGGGGCGTGGTGGCTCAGTGGGTAAGACGCCAGGCTTGTCGATCGGAAGATTGCAAGTTCGGAGGTTCGAATCCCTAGCCCTGCGTGCGGAGTGAGCTCCCGCACTCGCCCCAGCTCTTGCCAACCTAGCAATTCGAAAGCATGCAAAAGCAAATAGATGAATAGGTACCACTTCGGTGGGTAGGTAACAGTGTTCCGCGTGCATCATGCCGGCCACGTGACCGTAGAAGCGTCTTCGGACAACGCTGGCTCTTCGGCTACAAACGGAGATGAGCACCGGCCTCTAGAGTCAGACACGACTGCACAAATGTGCGGGGGGAACCTTTACCTTTACTATATTGTGTAAACCGAAGAGACTGGCTAATTCAGTAAAGAAATTAAGCTGTGATGCACACCCAACCATGTGTGATGACAGTTGATCTCCTAAAGTGCTGCATTTGATTTGGCTTCCCAGTACGTACAGCAGCCACCATATGGGTTCAAGTTCATGCACTTCACTTCATGTGTCTACCATTTGACATAATCAGGCTTAAAAGATTCTATCTTTGGGTCTTTTGTTTTCTCCACCTGTTTTTTGTATTAGTTTCCAACTCCTGTATTTCAGAGCATCCTTTTAATGTAGAAAGAACCGAGCTTCCTCTTTAGGTCTACTTTTTTTTTCTAGTCATTATAAAAGAATAAATATATCCAGTTTATAGTAAATATTCCCAATATGGAAAAGACTGTGCATTTTCCTAAAAGATAATGTTATGTTACTTTTTACCTTTTTCTTAAATAGCAAATGGTATAAGGCAGCATTCTACCATCCAGTGCTCTTCGGATCTCTTGGACTACGACGTCTGTCATCACCATCCAAAATCATGATGCAGTGTAGTCCAACACATATAGAAAGCAACATTCCAAGGGTATAAGAGATTTCAACAAAATAATATCTTTTATTCTTATTGTTTATATCAGAAAGTATTGTAAAACTGGTTTTTAGAGTAATAGCATATAACTCTTTTCTTGTTGTTCAGATGATACATTTCCATGTTGAAGTTAACATATAAGCAGCCTTCCCCACTCCAAATCACTGAAGATACGATGCAGTTGTGTACATTATGAAGCCTTTGCCTATACATAAACACTTCCATATGAGCTACAGTTCTGATAGATCAGGGTTCCAGTTCATGTGGAATCCTTGTATGTCTGTGAAGCCTCTCCAGTTCAGACAATTGCCCCATACACACAGAGACCAGCTCTTCATTTATGCCATTGCAACTTGCAGAGGGGACGATCTACCATTAATATTTATCAAAGTAACAAAACTCATTATGGAAGTCCAGGCTGGCTATTGAAAGAGTGTATACATAGAACTTTTCAATGGTGCAGTGTAAGCATTATTTTTTTTAAGTTGTTCATTTATTGAGCACTTTTATTTTAAGCTAAGCAAGCCTTTTGCAAATAAAGTTGTATGACTTTGCCTGAAAATCAAGAATACTGTAATATTATGCATAACATTTACAACAAATTATCTTTGCTGAATCCAGTAGTGACCTAGATAATTATTGGCCAATTCAGAAGAAAGAATAGCACCACATGCCCAAGATAAAAGTTTTTTTATCTTTTCTTTTTAAAGTTGCACCCTCTCTTTTAATGAAACATTTTCATGTTTAAGTATACAGCTTCATTAAAGATACTACAGCAGTTAAGAATATGTAATTTGGCAGACATAATAGAATTAGATTAGAAAAGGTGGCAATTTATTCTGGTTCCTTCTTTGGGACAAAGCTACATTAATTATTTCACTCATCATTTTTATGGTTCTAAACATGTATGTGTTACAAAAGCAGGAAAGATACAGAAAGGCCTTTGACTCAAGGCAAAGCACAAATACGAGGTTGAGGAATTCTTGGCAGATTTTCAGTTTCAGGTGTGATGTCTTGCCAAGGACCATATTAACATGATCTTGTTGAGGATCATATTTGTATCATGACTCGAACAAACCTAGAATCCATTTGGCCAAATCCATTAGGCCATCTAATGTCCTTCCAGTTGCTGAAAAAAAGATTCCCAACCTGGTGCTTTCCAGATGCAAGTCCCAGAATCCCCAGCCAGCATGCTTGCTAGATTGTTCAGTCCATCTGGAGGGCATCAGGTCACTGAAGACTCTCTTAGGGATGCATAGGGAAAGTGTATAAAAAAAGGGTTCTCCCCCCCCCCAGTGGAAAAATTATACTAGATTTAAAACTTTTTTATTGGCACTTGAGCATATTTTTCCCTGATTGAAGCAGAATTTGTGAAATAATTATATGTCCATGACAAAGGCTGTTAATGATTAGCCTTCAAGAACTGCTGTTGTTTTCTGACAGTTCAGAAGCTGTTTTTGTTTATTTCAGGAAAAGGAAGCATCAAATCTTTTATGGACTATCCAAACTGAACAGACAGAATAGCGGCTGCTAATTATCCATTTCCATCATTTCACTAAAGCTCTCACTGTAGAATAGAAGACTTCTGTAACAATTTAGAATTCTAATTAATTCTTGTCAGCAAGTAATGCTTCTTTGAAGTAATAACATTCACTTTACTGCTCAGCACTAATATTGTGTCATACAAAGGTGGCAAACGCATAACCCAAGTAAAGAGAAAAGGTTATATGGGACAGCAAAAATGGAAACATTATCAACTAAAGCAAAGAGATGTGTTGGCAAAGAAGAAAAATGTGAACGAAATAAAGGTCAGTATATCATAAATTCTGTTTCATGTTTGTTTTTGCTGTTTGAGATGTCCATGGCTCTCACAAATGATTTTGCAGAGTTATTATTACCTATAGAAATTAAATCTAAGTGAATATTTTATTTATACTCTTATTTAAGAAATTTCTGAGCCAAAGTGGTGAAGGTAGATATGCCGCAAGAATATGCTTAGCTTAATAAGTTATTTAGGACTATTTCCTCTACCCTTGGTCAAACTGGCTGGGGCTAACAGAGTCCAAAGCTTCTAGAACATCAGTTCTGGGCTAGAAAAATCCAGATCATCATTAAATGACAGCAATCTCTGTGCTGCCATCTAGTACTTGTCTCAAGTTCTGCAGCTTAAATCTGGTAGCCCTATAAGACACCAAGTAGCCTTACCCCTGGGCGACATATTCATATGTTACTAACAAGGCTGAGTAGGAAATGTTTGTTTTCTTTCTTACGAAAACATGTTTGTGGGGTCCACAAACAAGAGCAAGCAAAAAATATTTATCTAGCTTTGAAAACCTCCAGATAATTTCTGTCAGTGCTGCAATGACCACAACTTGCTAGTAGCTTATTGACAATGATGTGAAGTTTTGCCTAATTTGTTGCAGTGCAGAATCATGTATAGAAGATTTAAAAAGCTAAATGCCCATTTTATGGGTCAACAGAGTTTCACAAGCAGAAGGCTAGCTGCATTGCATGACTGTCATATCGCTGAAATAAGTGTCATGAGACTGTCCCCACAAGATGCAATACCTAAGGTGGTCATTAAAACCAATGGGAGATTTGTTATTCAAGATAATAGGACATAGATGGCAGCTGTAATTTGACAAATCCATTCCTGCCTACAATATCATCTTACTCTATGAACAACAACGACAAAAATAGCAAGATTTTAATACCAGCATTTTAAGCTCTTTGATAAAGGGTTGCCATCTCCCAGCCAATGAACAGCTGCAAGAAAAGAATGGTCACACCAGTTGCTACAGCCCCACGGAACTGATCTGGAGAAAATTATGGATTCTGAGCATTTCATTTTCTTTGTGCTATACTGATGGACAAATTTATATGATGATTACACTGACACAAATATGAGATGATGAGCTGAAGTACGTATTCAAACAAATATAGATAACTAGGACAGCATACATTTGTCAAGGATATATTATTTAAAGGCACATTATTATCATGGAAGGCGGAAATGTGCATGTGCTGTATACAAAGTTGAGAGTGTGAAGATCTCCCTCCCCATCAATTTATATTCATTGTTATTGCTTAAAAAATATATTTACATGTTTCATTCAAAATGGCAAGTAGGCAAATTTAAGTGTACATTTTATCATGATAAAACAGCAAATAAACAAGAGAAATAACAGTCATTTTAAATGTGAAACAGCAATAGAACTACAAATAAAAATAAAATCAACATTCAGCCACTATCCAAGGTTATGATAACCTGGTGATCCAATGTGGACCTTTCTCTCTTCCTTCTTGAATTTAAGTCAGCAGAGTTTCACTTCACAGAAAAAAAATATTTACCCTGCAAGGCTGCAATCCTATATAGTTTTATGAATAGAAATTCTTAAGATTTCACTGTAAATAGCATGAACTAGTAATCTTCAGAAATAATAAATAATAAATCTTCAAAAATAATCTTCAGAAAGTATGAGAATTTTAAAAATTATGTCATCGTAGTTTTAAACAGAAGTATGATGAGGCATCCCATTCTCATCTTTACACCTCCTGAAATTCTAGAATTTTCATAACATCTTAAAATTTTATTTTATCTTTTTTTCCCAAATGAAATACCCCCGTCTCCCTACCAGATCTCTACCCTGCTTTCCATCATAAATATATGGTAGCATTGCTCTATTAAACTAGCATTTTATATAATTATTTTGCTGTCTTTGGAACTTCCTAATGATCCAGTTTTTGATTACTCAGTAAAAAAAAAAGTGACCAACCTGCAGCTAAATGTATCTTCTTCTTTGCTATTTTTTTCTTCAACTCAAAAATTATCTTACATATTACAGGGACAACCTTCTTATAGTTTCAGTCCAAATAAATGGATGCAGGAGAAGTCCCATTGAATGAAGCAGGACTGGCTTCTGAGCCATTATCCTCAAAAATGGGACTCTTGCCCTTTAAGGCCAAATAGAAACTATCAGTCAAGAAAAAAAATATTCAGCAATAGAGGAAAACCAGATGCTCTCATTAAGAACACAGGATTCAAACACTTGCACGTTTGCCTGTCTCTGGTATCACATCTGTTGTATTTGTATTCATGTAAAAGCTCATTTTTATATTCAATAAGCCGAGCTCTGCTTAACACTTCACTAACACAGCTCCAATGAACCAGAATAAATTGCCAACTTACATCAGAGTCTGGTTAACTATATTCCTTCATCAATCTGGATTTATGCACCATCTTTTCATAAATGCAAGATCACATTTAACTTTCCTTTGCCAAGGCTTTCTTTAATTATATGATTTAAAGCTGGAGAAAGCAGACATAGTGAATCAGGTGCAGAAAGGCCACAGGTGAGTGGTAAACTCATGAGTTATATAGAGGAGTCCAGATTCAGTCATCTTCATCTCCAAGAAGGAAGATAAATGTCCCATTTAAAACCCTTTTAAAACTGGGGAGAACTAATATCAATCAGTACCTAAAATACTGAGCTGAGTGAACCAAGGATCTCACCCAGTTTAGGATTGCTTTCTGTACTTTCGAAGTACAGCACTGTAGCTTTTAAAATTATGGTTTTGCTATACTGGTCTGTTCTTGTGTTTGGCAGGAAAATGCCAAGTTTTCAGTTAGCATTTTCTAATTCCACTAGTATGATAGTACAACCAAATATCATGCATATTCATTAAAAAATATGAGCACCATGTGCCCAGTTTCACAACCAAATAAGACCCTGGATGCTGATTTAAAAATAAAAGCAAATATATACTTGTTCAGTTGTTTAGTCCCTTCCAACAATTTGTGACCTGATGGACATCATTTTGCCAAGATAATTTGTTAGTAGCTTCTCTGATTCCTTGTAAGTGTATGCTTGTGTCAGCAGTGATTATATTTAGCCACCTTGTCTTTTGCCAGCCTCTCTTCCCTTTGCATCATGTGTCCAAAATATATAGATTTTAGCTTCATTATTAGTGCTTCAGGCTAGCAGTCTGCTTTCCCTTCATTTAGTATTGAATGATTTGTAATTCTTGTACTCCAGTGTATTCTCAACATTTTTTCCAATACCACAATTCAAAGGCATCCATTTTTCATTGTTCCACCTTTCTGAAGATCCATATGTTACAATTGGGAAAACCACAACTTTGATAATATATACCTTCATTGTTAGCATAATATCTCTGTGCTTTAATATTTTGTCTAAACTTGTCAAAACAGACATCTTTATTTTGTGGCTAAAGTCACAATTTTGTGAATTTTTGAGCCTAGACAGATTAGGAAAACTGTTACTCTTCAAATTCATTTCTGCCTATTTGCATTGGATTGGTGTTCACTGCTGGCATATTTTTTTAAAAATTATTGAGCAGCATATCAGCTTTTGAATTTTCTTTTTTCACTTTCATCAATAAATTCCTTAACATTCCTCACTTCGAGCCATCAACGACGTATCATTTAACTTTGATAATACTAAATAATACTAAAATTAATGAAACTGCAATAATCTATACATTTACTTTTTAACAGTAATTAATAGCTGGTTCCCAACTTAAAAAGAAAAAAATAGACATAACTTCATATTAAATCAAATTACTTTAATTGCTTATGAAAAGCAAACAAAAAACATATATTGGATCAAATTATAATGTGTGTGTGAGAGGGAGAACTTGGGCGAGGGAGAAAAGAGAGAACTATTTTTAAAAAAATGCTTGCTACTTATGCAAAAATGTATAAAATATAAAGGAAGGAAACTGAAGATGTCAACATATATTGCATTCATTCATTCATTCATTCATTCATTCATTCATTCATTCATTTTTCAACTTCTATCACCGCACCATCTCCCCCAAAGGGGACTCTGTTATTATTTCAGTTAGTGCAAGGGTCGGAAATGGCGGCTCTCGAGCCAGATCTGGCTCTTTGGCCCCTCGGCTCTGGCTCTCTCTCTCTATCTGCCGCCCGACATTCGGAAAGCCGGTCTCCGGAAGCAGCGCGAACCCTGGGGAAGAAAGCCATTGCTGTCAGAGCCCAGAGCCAGCCAGCCTCTGTGTATGTGTGCGTATGAGTGCGAGGCGGCGCTGAGGGGAGCCCACCAGGGAGAAGGAGCGGTGGCGGCGGCGAGAGGTCGCGCTCGATCCGTAGCCGGGCGGCGAGGAAGAGGACGCGGATGCCTCCTCCTCCTCCGTCGGCGGGAGAGAAGGAGCGGCTGCCCGCCTGCCTCCGCCCGCCCTGAGGGGAATCACCCGGCGGCGGCAGCGGCTCCCCTGAAGCGTGCCGCTTGTCGTCGCCGCCCGCCTCGTTTCCCGCCCCCCATCATTTCCTTGGCCCGACGCGGGCGGAAGCGGCAGCCCCGCCTGCGCCGAGTGGCGGTAGCGCGGCCCAGCCGCCGCCCTTTCTCTCCGGCTCGGATCCCGAGAAGGCAGCGGGGGGGGGCCTCACGGAGGGAGGCAAGCAGGCGGGCAAGCAGGCAGGCGGCGGCGGCTCCCCTGAAGCACGCCGCTTGTCGTTGCCGCCCGCCTCGTTTCCCCCCCCCGGCCGCTCTTCGCCACAGATCCCGCCGGAGCTGATCTCCCTGGACCCTGGGCAGCTGGGCCGGGTGGACGCCATCTCCCTGCAGCAGCAGCAGCGGAAGGAGCGTGCAGAGAGGCTGGTACCTGCCCGAGCAGGTGGGCGCCGGTGGCGCTCCGCTGGCCACTCTGGGGGGGCGTGGCGAGACGCAGCTCTGCCAGGCTCCGGGCGTGCGGGCGCTGAGTCCCTGCCCCCCTCCCCCCAGGGCTACGACCCCGAGGCGAAGGAGGCCTCCCCCCAGCGGGGGCTGAAGGGCCGGGACTCGGCGGGCGGGCGGCTGAAGCGGAGGTGGAAGGTAGCAGCCGAGCAGCAGCGGGTGAGTCCCCTGGCGCTCCCCGTTCCTCCCCTGCCCCGGCTCTGCCCTGGCTCCTTCCCTCCCTCCGTGGCAGATCCTTGCCGGATTCCAAGAGCCCCCAGCCCCCCCCAACCCTGCTGAGCCACACATGGACGCCAAGGTTGTCACCAAATGTTAGCTTTTAATGCGACAGCACAAGAAAGTGATTAAATTTGACTCCGGGGTGGGTAATCATATTAACTGATGATTAATCCAAGTTGGTGGGGTCCTGGCTCCGGCGGGGGACCCTTGTCAGATGGTGCCTTGCTTTCCTGCTGGCCCTGGGCAGGCAGGACCCTCGTGCGGGTGAGCCGGGCCGCCAGGCCAGCCCCTTCCAGCTACCCTCCTGGCCAGGCTCAAGGCGCTCGGGGGGGGGCTCTGCTCTTCCTGGGCCCCATGCCTCAGCCAGCCAGGCTGCTGGTAGGTTGGGCCGTCCGGGGGGGCCCCATTCCCCGCCCTTCACGTCCAGCCCACCCCGGCAAATCCCCCCTCCCTCCACATTGGTGTGGCTCGCTTGGCCACGGCCGGGCCCCACGGGGATAGCCTGCCGCCTGAAGACGGCTGTTGGGTTCGGCGTGAGCCAGAGGCGGCCTGGGGTTGATCCGCTGGGAGGCCGCGTTCTGCGGGCGGATCTGACCCTGCCCGTTCCTGTTCGCGTCCTCCCGCCTCCCTGCTCACAGGCCCTGGTTCGGAACAGCTTGGCTGCCGAGGCAGAGGCGCAGCCGGCGCCCTCCGAAGCTGGAGCCCCCGCAGCCCGCAGATCGGCGCTGGATCGTTTCCGGAAATAGCAGGAGGAGAAGGCCGGCCGCCTTCTGCAGGCAAGGAGGACGGGAAGCCGGTGTGGGGGGGAAACTGCTACATGGGCCCTCCCACCCGCCCCAATAAGCCACGTGATTGGCTCCCGCCCGCAAACCCCGCCCCCTTCCATGCAATTGGCCCCCGCCCGCAAACCCCGCCCCCTTCCATGCGATTGGCCCACGCCCACAAACCCCGCCCCCTGGCTCTCGAGCATTTCAAAATGTGCACGAGCATGTCAAAATGGCTCCCGGCATAAAAAGTTTGCCGACCCCTGAGTTAGTGTATTGGTTTTTAAACTATAAAATATCTTTGTGTTAAATGCAAACTGGACTATTTCTTACTTCACTTGAGTACATGAAGTTCTGTGAAAAAGCCCTGGCAGGAAGGGTTCCCACAGTGGAAATCCAAACATTTTATTGTGAAAAGAAGCTTTTTCCCATATTATTGTTCTTCTCTGTAAAGATTTCCCTGTCTGGAATCCCAGGAAAAAGGAACTGTAGTAAGTAGGTCAGAGACCACTAATGTTTATTTCTTATTTCAGAAGAAAGATGGACTTTAGCTGCCAAAAGTCAGATATGATGGGGTGGGGGAGGGCAGAAGGGAAATATGTATTTAGCAAGATTAATCCCTCTAGATTTAAGCACAAATTGGAACATTTTAACTGCCAGTTAAATTATCTGTGCTATGCTTTTTTTTCTTTTTAAGGTCAAGAATGTGGCATTTGGAAAACAAGCTACTCAATATATGATTAGGCAGAAGAGAGGAAGTCATTCCCTGGAGATATGAAGAGAGGTTATGGCTCCATCGTGTCAACTGAATATTGCTTTGAGTTTATGGAAGCAAGAGGAAATATTTAATTACAAAGACATGGGTTACAATACCATTGAGGTGAACCATGAAATAAATAAATCCACAACCAATACAACAAATAACTTTGCAAGAATCATATCTGTTTCTGCATATTTTATTTATTTATTTACAGTATATTTCAAATTTTGTCACCGCCCATCTCGCATGAAGCGACTCTGGGCAGTTTACAATAAAGTTAAAAATAAATACAGATTAAAATACAGCTATATGTTGTATATGGCAGGGTTTATACAGATTTTCAATAGGTGTTCATCCACCTTCACACTGAATTTGGTTCTGCCTATGTAAAAGGGAATGTTATACAGCTGATACCCCAACAGAGTGCCTGATTGCCTGGATAGCATAGTTTAGACCAGAGCTTTCCAAACTGTGTGTCGCGACACAAAAGTGTGTCGCCACACACAGCGTGGTGTGTCGCAACACCACCCGGAAGCGGCGGCGCGCACGCGCACGGTGGCCGCCATGCACGCGCGCGCCGCCGCACACCCCCACGCCGCTGCACGCCCCACGCGCCGCCACTGTGCGCACGCGCCGCCGCACGGCCCCCCACGCCGTCACCGTGCGCGCGCCGCCACTGCCACTGGTGTGTCGCCAGCAGCAGCACTTTGGAAAGCCCTGGTTTAGACCATGGTGGAAGCTGAAGTCCCTTAGCATATAGAAGGCACCAGTTTGAGGAAACCTGGTACAGAATTAAACATCTGCATGCTATAAAGGCTGGGGTCATCTGCCCCCAAACCTATTCTCTGCATTTGTCCCTTAACTGTTTGTCATACTTAGTGTGATCTGCAATCAACCCTCTATAAGGTTTAAAGAGGGTGGATTGTGCATGACTCCAAACATGATATACCAATGGAGTTAATTAGTGGAATCACATATTATGGGTACTAATTGATTGAGTTAGGCTGCTGGTTGGCTAACGATCCAAGTTGACAATTGATGCTTCATTTGTGGGGAAAAATGATTCACAATTTTTATACATATCATCTTCATTCAGAAAAAAATTAATCTGGGATTGACTTTTCTTTACTTGAATAGGTTATAAAGTAGGGCCATAGCAGTATAGGATTCCAGAGAAACTGTATGATTCTTTCAGGAGCTCCAATACTGCTAGAGAGATTATTACTGTTATTGTTCCCAGGTCATTCAGCTTCCTCATGCAAGGCAGCATAGCTTCGTTGGAAGGGAAGAAAAAATGACTCTGAGGAACAAGATCTAAGGAAAAGAATAAATAACTTCAGCCCCTATTGTACCGAAGTAACAAATCTGTGACCCTCCAAATGTTCTTGCTCTGAGATTGTTCTATCATCTGATCAGAGGCCATACTAGCAAGGACTAATGAAAGCTGAACAACATCAGCCAAGCTATAGGCTCTCCTTTTCTGCATTTCATAATTTCTGTTCCTTTGCAGTTGCTACTCATCATCTATCACTTCAATTGGATATAATGTGTTTCAAAATCTAAACAAACTTGAACATAATTTTAAAAACTTCACTTTGGAGCAAAATAAGGGACCTGTAACATTTTGCCACAATACTTCGTTCCTGATGGTGACTTTCTATTCAGGATCCCAGGCTTTATATGAACTCTTTAAAAATTGCATGTACTTTTCATTTCAAGGTTAAAGGTAACCAAATGTTCACTGCTTTTATTTGAGTTCAAACTCTTATATATCTAGGGAAAATTCTTAATGATAATATGATAGAAGTATTTGTGATCAGCTATGGGCCTGTGAAACAGTAAGATGATCCTGTAGAGTTCACATCTCTTAACCATCACCTCAAATCATTTGGTCAGATTTGCTAGTAATTAATCTGCAGTTGTAGCCATACATCTCACTAAGCCATTGTAGAGCCCTGACACATCAAAACAATATCTCAGTTAATCCTGCATTCTGTATAGTGCAGTGGCCAATCAGTTGCATTCAAAAAGCTCACAAACATGGATTGGAGAGTGATATTCCTCCTGTCTCAACCGGCATTTAAGTTCTGCTGCTTGTTGATAATAAACAGGCATCAAGAGTAGTAGCCAAATCTTCCATGAATTTGTCCAATCTCATTTTTATCTCAATTGATAGTTATTACCATATCTGATGGAACCATATTCTATATTTTAACTATGTACTGTGAAAAGAAGTATTTCATTTTATCAATCATATTTTCCCCATTTAGCTTCAGTTACAACAAAATGAGAGTAGAGAGAAATAAACTTTCTCCCTATCCATATTTTCGATAGTATGCATGATTTTATTGCTCTATCATGTTTCCCCTTGCCTGCCTTAATTCCAAACTAAAAAAGCCCCAAATACCACTGACTGACCTCCACCATTTTTTTATACCTTTTCCAGCATAACATCCTTGCTGGGATGTGGGTACTAGAACTATATATAGTATTCCAAACACAGTCTCACCATAGATCCATATAAGGGCATGACTACATTGGCTACTTTATTTTCAATTCCCTAATGATTCTAAGCATGGAACTTGATTTTTTTTAGAGCAGCCACACACTGTATTGACATTTCATTGAGCTATCCACCATAATTTCAAAATCCCTTTCTCAGAGCCTAAAAATTAGCAGTTTCTTACCTTGGCTTAACCCCAAATCTGCATTGACTTGCTTGTCAGCTATGGTTCATCACCTAGGATAGCTATGAGACACTGTACTTTATCATTCTTCTGCTTGTCTATTTTTCGTACACATTTAAATACAGTGTTACTTGCTTGTTTTGTTTTATCTATCCAATAGCAACAGCTCTATGGGCTGGTTGCAGCCCTAGTACTAATGGGGAATGCAGGCACACAGGGAGAACAGAAGAACAGAAATTATCATAAGCCAGTCTGGAGAATAAACATTGGCATCCCACTCAGAATGCAGACTGTCCCAGTTCCCATCATATTATACAGACTGCATTCATTATTTCCATACTAGAGTCTGCTCTTAGAAGCCCTGAGGTATGAGTCCAGTCATATTCCTGTTTAAATTTATTTATTTATTTATTCGATTTTTCACCGCCGAACTCCCTCAAAGGGACTCTGCCTTCCCAACCTTATCAACAAGCAACTGTTCATAGCAATAGTAATGCAAACAGAGAGAAGGAAATAGTGGAGTCCTTGGTGCTCTCTGAGCCTTGTTGTTTTCTTGCAGACTTTTCATTGCCAGGCTAGGCAACATCTTCAGTGCGAAAAGGGAGTGGGACTTGCTCTCTGTTTATATACCCTGGCTTGTCCTGCCTGTGTTGGTGGGGGTGTTGTACTTTCCTTGGTAGTACCTTGATTTGGTTGTTGTTTGCCGCTTGGTTGATTAACTGAGTTAATAATTCCTTGATTAGGGTCTATTGTGTTGTTTGACTGCTCCTCTGTTGCTAATCTTGGTGTTAATCTTTGCCTATCTGGTTGTTGATTGCTGGCAAGGAGGTGTTCTGGTCTTCTGGCTTTTCTATTGTCTCTTATGAATGGTATGTAAATGTTGTTTACCTCTATGTGTCTGTTGAAGGAAATAGATGGTGGGAAAGACCAAAGTAGCACCATCAGGGGGCATCATAGAGGCCCCAATTTTATTTTTTCCTGTTAAACCAATTATAAAATTTTGACTCTCTGATCCACTTCCCTTAATCTTGGTCTCAAGATGATAACCAGGGCCATAGTTGGTTCCTGCTATCCATATCCCTCCAGCCCAACTATACATCCCATATGGGGTTGTCAGTACACCAAAAGGGGTGGAGATTGCTTCTCTCTTATTTCTTGAAACAATTTAATGAACATCTTTTACTCATTAAAGAACAGAATATTACATCGTCGGATTAACACTTATAAATAATATATCTGAAGGCTAATTTGCATTTGGGATGTAGATTCTGCAGGTTCTAAAGCAAAACATGTAGCTCTTTATTTCTTGGATTCTGTCTTTTTCTAGTTAGTTAGTTATGTTAATAATGTACTCTAGTTCTTAGTATTTATCTTGCATGGGGAGGGAGAATATAGAGCAAGAATTCTGTGTGTTTGCAGAATTCTGTTTGATTTTATACAGCATGTCTGTAAGGAAGTAAAAAAAAAAACAGGAGAGGTACAGCTGCTTGAACAAAACTCTGTCCATTTTATATGCATGTGACAACACACATTGAATGGGGTGGCCCTTTGATCACATAGTCATGCCCACCACCTTGACTTTATTGTCCTCCCTGCAGATGCCACTGGTTTTATGCAAGAGTTTGGGCCTATATTCATTTCCTTCATCAAAGACAGGAACACAATGTAGGAGGAACTTTCTCCACGCATGCCTTCTGTTGATGATGAGATCTGATTCATTTCAGTGAGACTTCAAGCCTTCTTACAGGCAATGCCAATTGCCTTTTTACTTGCCTTTAAAAAGGAATTCTCTGATCAACAGCCTGCAGTGCTGGCTGAACCACTGTTCCAGCTAGCTTGAAAACTGCCTCCAGCAAAAGGTCATCTATCACATGTTGAAACTATCTGGAGTTGAAGGTACTCCTCTTGCAGTCAATGTTATCATGCCGCCAGATCACAAACAACAGACATCGAAGAGGCCATTTGTAATTTACATCATCTGTGAAGGCCAGCTAGCACAGAAAACAAAACAAGATTGTAAATTAGAGTAAACTAGGTGGAGAAATTTCAACTCAGGACAAAAGGAGTCATCCTGTTCCTTTCCTCTTGAAGGAGATTTTAGAAACCTAGTTCTGAAAAACGTGAAAAGCTTATTGATATGAGTTCAGGAAAATTTATGAACACTGCAATCTTAAACCAATTTTTCTGGAGTAACTCCCACTGTAGTTCAGTGGAACATGCAATATAAACAAAATTTTACAGCAACAAGCAAAAGTGTAGTAGTTATCAAGAAATTTGGGTCAATATATTTCAGCTCGCTTTCAACTGATAAGTCTTGCATACAGTTCATAAGAAAGGTCAGTTTGATTGGGGGATAACCAGATAATATTTCACAGTAGCCAATTTCATAGCAATCAATTTTTCTGGTAAAGCAAGGCCAATATATTCCCTGTTGCCATATGCTGAAAGAAAGTGTAAATTCAATTAATCTCAGTCGTTTTCGAGATGGGCAGTGGAAAAATACGATAAATAAATAAATCACAAATCTCACAGTCCTGCAACATCCATAAATGTCTACAAGAGCTGCAATTAAAAATTACACTTAGTGACAGAACTAAAGAGGGGATTCAAACACCAGGTCAAGAGTCTCAAGGACATGATCAACTGTTCACTCCTACTCCTCAAACCTAACACAGTTATGTTGAATCCCTTACAATTCTGAAAGAATTCCTCCTTAATGCACAATGACATGACGCAATGCAGACATACAACTCAGAAAAGACTAACTTGTTTCAATGTGTCCTGAGAGTCAAAACCCTGAAAACCAGTCAAATCATGATTGAAAAAATAGGAACCATAAAGTGGCCAACCACATGTTAGCTTAGCATGTTATCCAAACTTGATAAATCTCAATTAATCTCCAAATTTTTGCAAATCTGGAATGGGATATGAATTTTCTTGTTGGCCACTGTAAGAAACAAAATGCTAGACTAAAATTGTCCTTGGCCTGATCCAGCAGGGCTGTTCTTATGTTTTATTCAGAGTAAACCTATTGAGTATATGGGACTTACTCTTGGATACTTGTGTCTACAATTACAGCCTTAGCCTCCTCCCTAAAATCAGCTCAGAGATCAGATTTTTAAAACAATTCCATAGATTAGGACAGAGTTAACAGGGCTGTAAATATAGTGTACTGTATACAGGTCCTTTATCTTCCCAAAAGACTCAAGATAATTATTAGTGACAGCGTAATAAACTGTGCCAGATGCTAGGTTAGTTTTAATAGTATTTTGCACAGCATTATTTGTTCATGAAAAAGCTTCTTTTCATTTGGAGCTAATTTCAGATTTCCCACCCACCCATATATCCTGGGGGAAATGCTTGACATTGCCCTTCCCTCCGATTGTAGTCCCTGGTGATTTCTTAGAATTGTTGTCCACGAATTCAGTGGTTGGTTCAGTTTCTTTAGGACTTCCAAAGAGACACAAGGGAAGCTGATTTCTTCCCTGGAAGCTCTGGAATGATTTTGCTACAGTTAAATTTTTGCAAGTATTAAACATAATATTTTTATCTTTGACTATTCCCAGGCTTCCCAGAGCCAATAAAAAAGCAATAGATACTACTTTTTCTCACTGGGTGAAGTCCATGCTAGTCACCACTTAATTTGTTAATTCTTAAACTCCAGCTGAACATGAACATGACATGAAGGTTAATATTTAAGTGCTACACCACCATACAGCATCACTAAAGGTGGGAGGTTGGATAAGCCAATAATATACTCCAATGAGATCCACAGGCTGCCTCTTGAAAAAAATTGTGCAATAGCAATTCCTGCTTAAAAACCCAGTGTTTTTGTTGCTTTATGGAAAATCAGTGAGATATTGATGATTTGGTAATTACCATGATGGTAAGAATTCAATTACAATATTGTGTGATCTGTGGAAAGCTCACATTGTCCCATTATTGGAATTTCACCTCCACCTGGAAGAGTCCAAAAGTCATTCAGTCTTGTGTTAGATGCATCTCTTTGGATGGGATTATCAGTTATATGTTCCTAGAGTTCTTTTGGTCTTCTCCAGTGCTGGCTAGGGATTGTTGGAATTGAAGTACATCTGGAGGGCACCTGGTTTGGGAAGATTGCTTTAGTGAGCTTAGGAAAATCCAAAGTTCATATTGATTAAATAGCTTCTAGAATAACCAGGACTTTGAGAAAATTTAGCAAAACCATATGTACCTTACACAGTCATGAGGAAGAGCTTCATTCTATCTTCAAAATCTTAAGACATAATAATTATTACAAAAAGTCAATGTTTGGGTTCCCACATTTATGAAACCACAATATGGTTTTTGTCTGGCTTTAGATTAAAACAGCAATGGCGAACCTTTTGGGCTCGCCATGTCAAAAATTTGGAAAATGCCTAACTTGACTCTGCTGGCATGTCACCTTCCCCTACCCTGAACAAAAGAGAAACAATTCTTTACATATTCATTTATTTTTTTAAAAATACAATCCAATTTTGGGTGGCCAAAAGGGCAGAGAAGGGGGGAGGTGGGTGGGGGGAGTTGCAGTGCCTTTTGTTCGTTCAGTTTCTTTCATAACTCAAACAGGGATAATAGCTGATGTCAGGTGTTGGTGAATGCTGGCGTGTCACCCAAAATGTGGTGTGTCATAGGTTTGCCATCACTGGCTTAAAAGGTTATATGAGCTTGGTTGCTGTGAGTTTAGGATTGAGTTTAGCAAATGGCGGTTTATTTAATAAACCATGGATAACTAAATCATAACTTAACACAATGTGTAAATCCATTCAATATGTTTACCAATGAAATCTGAAAACAACTTTTAATTTGAGTAACTAGTGACATGTTTCAAACAGTCCAAGGTGGTAAAGAGTGATAAAGATTTCAGACTCCACATACTTCATTTTCTTCACAACCTGTAGGTTTCTAGGATATGGAATGTAGCTACTAGGATCATGTAAGTTGCACAAAGCATCAAAGCCAATGTTCCTCAGAGATGGTAGACACCCATCCCATTTTATATTGTTACTAAAATATTTACAAAATGACCCAGTGATGGTCCCAGTTCTTGCTTATATGATTTATGTATAATTCTTTGAAGATAAAGTCTTGATTGCAACTCCATAATTCTGTAACTCCAACTCTCAGCAATTCACCAGTTAGATCATTAGTCATGGAAATATTCTAATGTCCTTATTTGGGCAGGCATTTTGGAAATAGGTCTTAATTTTATTGCAGAATGCTTTTTTAAAACATGATTTTAAATGTTTTGTTGACATTAGTTTGGAAGGGGGTGTATATATGTATATAGAGAGACTGAGCCCCTAGGATTGGGCAAGCTGCAAAAAAAAAAACACCCTAATTAATCATAAAATAAGTGAAGTACCTGAAGTGTGAGCAAAATGCATATATGGAATCTTAATATAGGAAGTATTAAAAGGAAGGAGTTCTTACAGCCTTGTCCAGTCAGAACAAAGCAGACACAATGGCACCAATTGCCATAAGGGTATTATTAGTGCAGAATGCTATATTGATACACAATGAGTCAGAGTGGAGAAAGTACCTCAGTGAAGTTACTAAAATAGGCCATCTTGGTCTCCCAACACTGAAGTTGGAGAGATTTAAAAAAGTGTCCTTTGAGCTGAATTAAAAGGATATGGTATTAATAATACAAAAGTAGAGAGAAGGTCTCCCCTCAGCAACATGCAGCCTCTTCAAAGAACTCTCAAAGGCCTCTGGAGTGTATTCAAGAGCAATGCTTTGCAAAGGAAAATAAGCTGCTGTTTCTTATCTTATCAGTGATTAGTTTTGACAATTCAGCCAACTGAAAACCTCTCCTTCACCAAATGCAAAACAGCAGGTTATGGCATGGGTCAAGGTTTTGTGCTTGTAATGAAGTGTTTTCCTACACCCTCTGAAAACTGAAAGGTACCTCTCCCTTCCTCTTTCTTTCTGAAATGGAATTAGAAACATGACACTCTGCTATCTGAAAATAATTCCTCTTGGGTAGTGTTTCTCAATCTTGGCAACTTTAAGATGTGTGGACTGGGGAATTCTGGGAGTTGAAGTCCACAAATCTTAAAGTTGCCAAGTTTGAGAAACACTGCTCTAGGGCAGAGCTTTCCAAACTGTGTGTTGGGACACGTTAGTGTGTCGGCTGCAGTGTCTGGGTGTGTCGTGGCTGCTGCTGCCTCCGAGCCCTGCCAGGATTCCGTGCAGGTCCTAGTGCCTGCCTTGTGCCTTGCTGCCTCCAAACCTGCTGTGATTCCACGCAGGTCATACTGCCTGCCTTGTGCCCTGCTGTAAGAGTGTGTCACGAAATGATGCCTTGCTGTAAGAGTGTGTCGCGAAATAATGCATGTCTAAAAAGTGTATCACCAACATGAAAAGTTTGGAAAGCTCTGCTCTAGGGGATATGTGATGGCAGTTGGCAAATAATCATGAGGGCAGGTAATTCTGTTCCACCTACTGTATGTTTTGGATGGTTGAATAATCCAACTCTACAGTACATCCTCCAGACTTTCAACAGAATTAGCACATGCCCCAAACCATAGAGAATGGAAGGAAGGAATAATAAAACAGTGACGATATGGAAGTGTAAATCTCCTGTGAGGGGTGTGAGTGACTACTTCAGAGCCATGTATCCTACTTGAGGGTAATAGTCCTCTCTCTAAAGGCATCCCCTATTTCGAGGGCTTTCGATCCAAATCCAATATTTCTAGGAAGAAAAGTTAATTCATCAACAGGTCATCATCATCACCATAAAGCATGAACTGTATTGAATTTCTACTTGAATGATAGGAAGTATTTCTAAATGTATATGTAAATTAGTATGTCCTCATTTTATAAGAATATAAGAAGAAACCTGTTGGAAATTTAACATTGTGGAAGAGTTAAAAACTTTCTGTCATGTTTTCCCAATCAAGTATGATTTTATATCCTTGGTTACGTCATCACTTATTCAGTTTTGCTCTGAACTGATTATACACCATCAAGTCAAAGTTGACTCTTAGTGACCACATAGATAGATTTTCTTCATGCTCTGAACTAAACAGCTACAAACACCATCATCTCTCTTCATAGGCAAGCTTTTCTAGCCCCTGTTTGGAATTGACATTTTCTGTGACCTTCTATAACTTTACAGCATGTTTTAGCAGCACAATGACCAGAACTATGCAGTTTTGTGACCTGTATTTCCTCCGTGTTTGTGTATGTGTGTGTGTGTGAGAGAGAGAGAGAGATTGAGAGAGATTGAGAGAGATTGAGAGAGAGAGAGAGAGAGAGAGAGAGAGAGAGAGAGAGAGAGAGAGAGAGAGAGAGAGAGAGAGATGCAGATGTGAGGTTTATAGAGGCCTCATTTGCCTCTTTGTTTGTTTTCTTTCTTTCTTAGTTGCAGCATTAGTGATGGCATATACTTCAGAATTCCTCATCAAAAGGGCACCATCCCACCATCCCACCATCCCACGTCTGGCATAAATATTCAAGTTCGTTACAATTTCAAACTAATATTTCATTTCAGCATTTTTACATCCATAAACATATACATGGATACATACCTATTGCACTGTTCCCTTTTGAGCCAAAGTGCAAAAAAGAAGTAACAAATAGTAAGCTAAAGAAATTAAAGGCATGAGATAAAAGATAAACACGTGTATCCAAATCTAGTTTTCACCAACAACCATTTATTATCCCTCTCTATATCTTTCTATCTTTAAAAACCATCCTTGCTTCTACCACTTCCTAACACTACCTCATACATTGTTTTGGGGCCTTCAAACTTCTTTCCACTTTCTTTTTGAAGATTTCATCAAATCCATCCAACCAAAACTTTCATGGTCTTCCCTTTCCTCTCAGCCTCTTCCTTCATATATTTGTTTTGTGATTCATTCTCTCTATATGACAAAACCATCTCAACATACTTCTTTTGTACTTACCATTTTTGCATTCAGTCCACATTCATTCATCACCCATTTATTCTTGACTCTATATCTTGTTTTACTATACACCATAGCTTTCCAAACTGTGTGTTGCCACACTTTAGTGTGTCACAACACACAGTTTAGTGTGTCGTGAAGCAGCGGCAGGGGCGTGCATGGTGGCGGCGCGGGGGCGGCGGTGTGCATGGTGGTGGCGGCAGCGACGACTGCAACGGCGCGCCATCAGCGCTTCCACGTTTTACCGAGGCTGCCGCCACTGACGCCATATACACTGATGCCGCCACGCGCCCCCCCCGCGTCGCCGCCATGCACGCCCCCGCTGCCGTGCACACCCCCACGCCACCGCTGCCACCGTTGGTGTGTCACCAATGGCGGCAGTTTGGAAACTACTGCTATACACACTTCTTAAGTAACTCATCCCCACTGTGTTCAACTTACCTTTATGTTTCTCCATACCTACCCAACTCTCATTTCCATTATGACAAACTAGACAGAAGCAAGCTTTTATACACAGCATCTTTCGACAAACATGAATTGCTTGCAACAAATTACTTACTATTCACTACTTTTCTATCACAAGTAGTAGAAAATTTCTTCATCCAATTTCCTATCTTTAATAAATATTCTACAAAAATATGCAAATTCATCTACTTGCTCTATTTTTTCTCCATTTAGTTGTATCTTGCAACCATTCACTCTATTTCCCTATCAGATTGAACTATTTTGATCTTTAATACATTAATTTTCAGATTCAAATTCCTTGTTTTCAAATGTAGCCTAAAATTCACTGCAAATCATTCCTCGGCCAACAACAGAGCATTGTCTGCATATAAAAGTACATACATTCAAATCCCCAAACGCACATCTCTAACATCACCATAAGCATTCCTTCTACATTTATCATCAATATACTAAACAACCAAAAGGAAATTACACATCTTACTCCCTGCTCAGTGTTGAACTATTTGCTGAGCAGTCCATTTATTCTCATACGTGCTTTATTTCCAGCATATACCATCTGAAGATGCCACATATTAACAATGTCCATGCCTAGCATCATATTTATATTGTTCAGAAACCATACTTCCATACCTCAAGTTAACTGAGGTTAGTTGCCATAGGTGTAACTAAAGCCCAGTTTTACCCCAATTATACCCAAGCTCTTCTATGCAAGCTAGGATCTCTAATCTTGAGATTCCACATCCCATCAACTAGGAGGGATATGCAGTATACTGACAAACACTCAGGAGGCTAGAAATATGACTATGCTTGTTATCCTTTGTTTTCATAGCAACACCACTATGTGCCAATATGACACATGATTGCTGATTCCACTATCTGTACACTGTGTTTATCTACTTTGCAACAGACTCTCTGTGAGGTCTCCGATCTTACAATCTAAAATCAGTAACTTTCAACACAAGCCATAAAGGATATGTGCAGTTCTGTATTAGATTGGCATCGTGCCACATCGAAGATACGAATGAGTTCCCTTGCCCCGGGTCCCTCCTTAAACCTCTCAGTTCTCATTTCACCCCACCCCTCCCTCTCAATTTCTCTTCTTTTAGTTCCGTTCTTTCCTGATTGCTTTCTTCCTGCTTTGTGCCCGCCAGCGTCGATAGCTTTTTTTCCCCGATTGCCTTCTGTGTCTCTCAATCTGAAGATGTTAATCGTTGTTTGCTTCTTCGTCAGCTTGTGTACTCCCTCCCCCTATCTCCCTTACATTCCTTTCTCTATTAATCCTGTGTAAGGTTGGAACATCCAGGTGCAATTGATCGTTGTTCCTGGATTTTCCATCCTTACATGCTGCCCCCGCAAAAATGATTACCTCCCCTCATTCCACTAACGTTGGTGCACCTGAAAGACAAAAGGGACAATTAGTGTATGAATGTGATAGTCTGTCCTCTTCTTCTTTACTTTGGTTTCTCTGGGTATTTCTTCTGGAATACCTTTACTAGTTGTGGTGCTCGAATGTGTTGGTGCTCCACCCATTCATTGTCTGCTCTTGGTAGGTGTTTCCATTGTACTAAGTACTGTAATCTTCCTCGGTGCTTTCTGGAGTCTAAAATGGCTTGGACCTCGAAGTGTTGTTCTCCTTCAATCATTGTGGGGGTGGGCAGAGGGGGTTCAGGGTGCCAGCGTTCAGAAGGTCGTACTGGTTTAAGTAGACTGCAGTGGAAAACTGGGTGGATTTTGTTCAAGTTCTTCGGGAGTTGAAGTTGTACTGTCACGTTGTTGATGATTTTTGAGATTGTGAATGGACTGACATACTTGGGGCTGAGTTTTTTTGAAGGTTGGGTGGATTTCAAATATTTCGTAGATAAATAGACTTTTCCTCCCACTTCCATGGGCCATTCCGGGGCCCTTTTGCAGTCCGTGTATTTTTTGTAGTAGGCTTTAGCTTCTTCTAACGCCTTTTCTATTACTGCCCAACTGTCCCTCATTTGTTTGATCCATTCGTCCAAGGAGAGGATTTTTGTTTGTTCTTGGGGTAGTTCAGGGATGGCCACAAAGTCTTGCCCGTGTGCTACTTGGAACGGAGTGAATCCTGTGCTCGAGTGTATTGCATTGTTGTATGCTACTTCTGCAAACGGGAGTAAGTCCGCCCAATCATCTTGTTGGTAGCTGACGTAGCACCTCAGGTATTGTTCCAGTATTTGGTTCCGCCGTTTACTTGCCCCGTCAGTCTCCGGGTGGTGGGTGGAGCTTAACCCTTGTTCTACTCCTATCAGTTTTAGGAATTGTTTCCAGAATTTTGACCCCTCGGTCGCTTATGATCCTTTCAGGGGCTCCGTGTAGGTGGTATATGTGTTGTACAAACATTTTGGCCAATTGGTTGGCCGTGGGTAATCCAGTGCATGGGATAAAATGAGCCTGTTTTGAGAATAAGTCTGTTACAACCCATATGACTGTCTTCTTCTTGCTTTCTGGTAGTTCTACTATGAAGTCCATGGCAATTTGTTTCCATGGTCGGGTAGGGCTCGCTACATTTTGCAGTAGTCCTCTGGGTTTGCCTCCTATGCGTTTTGCCATAGCACAAGTTGGACAACTTGCTACACACTCTTCTACGTCTTTCCGCAGGATTGGCCACCAAAATTGGCATCTCACCAGGTGTAGGGTTTTTACGAAGCCAAAGTGCCCCACCATCTTAGCATCGTGGCATCGTTGTAGAATTTTCTTTCTCAAGTTTTCTGGGATGTACATTTTCTCCCCTTTCCACCATAGTCCCTGTCTTTGTATTTAAAAGGTTTTATTTTCTTGTAGCCATCTGTCTTGCTGTGATGCGGCCTGTAGTTCGGTCAGTAAATTCTTTTCTATTTTTTCCGTTCCGGCGGTTTTCTGACTCCATGTGGTTACTGCCAACCTGAATTGGGTAGGTGAGATAACTGAGTCCACTACCTCTTCTCTCTGGCTGTTGTGCTGGGGCAGTTGGGATAGGGCATCGGCTAGGAAGCTTTTACCTCCGGGCAGGTACTTCAGCATGAAGTTAAATCTTCTGAAGAACTGCAGCCATCTTATCTGTTTGGGCTTCAGTTTCCTAGGGGATTTTAGGGCTTCTAAGTTCTTATGGTCGGTCCAGACTTCGAATGGGTGTGGGGCTCCTTCTAGTAAGTGTCGCCAGGTTACTAAAGCCCACCGTACTGCAAATGCCTCTTTCTCCCATACGTGCCAGCGTCTCTGTTTCCGAGAATTTGCGTGATAGGTAGGCGCACGGTCTCGTCTGCCCTTTTTCATCCTTTTCCAACAAAATGGCCCCTATGGCTACGTCTGAAGCATCCACCTGGACAATGAGGGGTTGTGTAGGGTCAGGGTGTTTCAGCACTGGGTCTGTTGTGAACAATGTTTTTAGGTGGTTGAATGCTTCTTGGCACTCAAGTGTCCATTTTAGCGCTGTTTTTTAGCTGTTCTGGGGTTTCCCTTTCCTTTGGTTTTTAGTAAGTCTGTGAGGGGTAGGGCCACTTGCACAAATTGGGGAATGAATAGCCGGTAGAAGTTTGCGAATCCAAGAAAGCTTTGCAGTTGTCTTCTAGTTTGGGGTGGTTCCCAGGCTAGTACGTCCTTGACTTTTGCCGGGTCTATTTCTACCCCTTTACTTCAGACTCTGTACCCTAGGTAATCTAGCTGGTCCTTGTGGAATTTGCACTTCGAGAGTTTGGCGTACAGCTGGTTTTCCAATAGTCTTTTCAACACTTCCCTTACTAGTGTTACATGTTCTTCTATTGTCTCAGAGTAGATTAGTATATCGTCCAAATATACTAACACTCCCTGGTAGAGGAAGTCGTGCAGTACAGTATCTCGTTGATCAGGTGCATGAAGACTCCTGGTGCCCCCTGTAGGCCAAACGGCATTACTAAATACTCAAAAGACCCTGGTTGGCAGTTAAAGGCGGTCTTCCACTCATCCCCTTCCCGTATTCCTACTCGGAAGTATGCCTCTCTGAGGTATAGTTTTGTGAAGATCTTTCCCTTCGAGAGGTGGGACAGCATGTCTGTCCTCAAGGGGAGGGGATATTTTTTGGAGGTGCAGACAGCATTCAAGCCCCTATAGTCGGTGCAAAGCCTCAGTGACCCATCTTTCTTTGTTCTGAATAGGACGGGTGCAGCCATAGATGAAGTGGCAGGGCAAATGAATCCCCGTTTTAGGTTTTTGTCTATAAATTCCCACAATGCCTCAGTTTCCTTAGGTGTCATGGGGTATAGCTTTGTCTTGGGTAGCTCCGCCCCCAGGATCAGCTCTATGGCGCAGTCCGACTTGCGGTGGGGTGGTAGTTGGTCTGATTCTGCTTTCCCAAATACCGCCTTTAAGTCATTGTATTGTCTGGGAATGTAGGGCTCTTCTTCTTCTGTCGCCCCCCCTTCTCCTCTAGGGATCCCGTTAATTCCACTTTTGTGTCTCCCCCCATTGAACATAGTCCGTTGTAGCTGCCATCTGGAAAAGTTATCTGGCACGATTTCCAGTCCACTTTTGGGTTTCCCTCTCATAGCCATGCTAGCCCTAGGATCATGGGATGGCTGCCAGTGGGGGCTACTAGAAATCTCAACACTTCCTTATGTGTTCCTATCTGCATAGTTATGGGTTCAGTGTAATGTTCTACGGGGGGGCTGCATTTCACACCCATCTAGTTGGGTGAATATGATTGGGTTCTGTAATTTCTCCACCTTTAGGTTTAGTTTAGCTACTACTACAGAGTGCAGTAGGTTGCAGGTGCACCCTGAGTCTAGTTTTTGTTGTTGTTCAGTCGTTTAGTCGTGTCCGACTCTTCGTGACCTCATGGACCATAGCACGCCAGGCCTTCCTGTCCTCCACTGTCTCTCGGAGTTTACTCAAATTCATGTTCATTACATCGGTGATGCTATCTAACCATCTCATCCTCTGCCGTCCCCTTCTCCTTTTGCCTTCAGTCTTTCCCAGCATCAGGGTCTTTTCCAGTGAGTCCTCTCTTCGCATTAGGTGGCCAAAGTATTTGAGTTTCAGCTTCAGCATCTGTCCTTCCAATGAGCAGTCAGGGTTGATTTCCTTTAGGATTGACTGGTTTGACCTCCTTGCAGTCCAAGGGACTCTCAAGAGTCTTCTCCAGCACCACAGCTCAAAAGCATCAATTCTTCGGCGCTCAGCCTTCCTTATGGCCCAACTCTCACAGCCATACATTCTAGTAGTCCCACCAATTTTGTGGTTTTCCCGCCCCACAGTGGTTTCAGGTGTGCACTTACCACCATTAGTGGACATCTGCTGCTCACCATGGGGTCTTTGCACCCATCCTTCCATGCCTGCTCTTTGGCGCTGTTTAGAGCAAGCTCCCTTCGTTTCCCAACAACGGGGATTCTTCTTCGGATGAGTCTTCCGAGTCTCCAAAAGTCTCTTGGCGTCTCTTTTTGATGGCTGCTGCTGCTGTTCCCTTAGTTTTTCGAGTTGGGGTCTTTGCTCTGCTCTCATTGGTTTTCATCTTCCCCTGTGAGGTGGATGGTGTGCAATTAGCTGCTCGGTGTCCTTCTTTCCCACATTTGAAGCATAGTCCCTTCTTTGCTCTCCATTCTTTCTCTTCATCCCAGTGTCGTTCGGTTGTCTTCTTTTCCGTTGGGTTCTTTGTTGTCGTTGGGCGCTTCCATGTGGTATGCGATCTTTGCTGGCGCTTCACTTGGATTCGCACTTCTTCTACTTCTCCTGCCAAGCAGATCCATTCCCTCAGTGATTTGGTGTTTCCCCTTGCCAGGGACCATTCCAAAATTTTGGGGTGCAGGCCGTCCCTGAAGTACTCGATCTTCAAGGATTCTGGCCAGTCAGTTAACCTTCCTGCCAGTGCTTTAAATTCTAGGGCGTACTCTGATAGAGACCTACCCCCTTGTCTTATATTCTGCAGACCCGTTTTGGCTTTCATGGCTGCTAGGGGGTCCTCAAATCTCTCCTTTAGGGCTTGCATAAATTCATGGAAATCTCGCAGTTCTGGGGCCGCTGCTTGATGCAATTCTTCTAGCATATCTTATTTTGGCATTCTCTGAATGGAAGGTTCCTTCGAACTCTTCAATGAACCCCCTTACATGCGTTAGAAAACATGCTAATTGTTTGGGGTCTCCATTGAATTTGACTGTTAAGCTCCTGTCTCCAAAAAGTTCCACCCTCCTCCATCCTCCGCTTGCCTCAATGGGGGTCTGGGCTCTTGTGTTCCATGGGGCTGGAGCATTTTCTCCCCAGGTGGCAGCCTCTGTTGTCTTCATGGCAGCTGTTGCATTGTGGCCTCTAGGGGGCACTCACCTATCTGTCACTGCTGCAGCACTTGCCTCACTTGGGGCTCTGGTGTTCCAAAGGGCTGGAGTGATTTTTTCCCAGGTGGCAGCCTCCCTTGTTCTCCTTTCAGCTATTTCACTGTGGCCTCTAGAGGGAACCCACCTCTCTGTTGCTGCTGCAGCGTCTGCTGCCGATCTAGCTTGGATTTTGAGTCTCCTGCTCCCGGATGACTCCTCCCTTCTGTGCATGCTGTTCGCTTCAGTGGGGCCTGGAGCTGTTGCGTTCCAGAGAGCCGGTGTGACTTCCTCCCAGGTAGGGGCAGCCTCCCTCATCCTCATCGCAGTGGTGGTGTTGTGGCCTCTAGAGGGCACCCACCTCTCTGTTGCTGCTGTGGCTCCCAGTGCCGTTCCGGCTTGGATTTCGAGTCTTCCATTTTCGGATGAGTACTCCCTTCTCCACATGCTGTTTGCTCCTGTGGGACCCGGGGCTATTGTAGTCCAGAGGGCCGGCGTGACTTCCCCCCAGGTAGCCTCTCCTCTTGCTGCAAAATACATATAAAATACATATTAAAAGTTAATACAAAGAAAGAAATAGAAATACAAAGTAAGAAAAAAGAAAAGAAAAAGTGAAGTCAAAAAATAACAAACAAAGAAAATATAGGAAATAGATGTCCTCCAATTTATCCTTGAACTTAAAGTACAACAATTAACTTTAAATGTTAGTCCTTCATACAATACACAGAAACTTTTCTTGGTCATATACCCTATGATTTCTATAATCCAATCTTCTGTTCTTCATATAGGTTTCGCCTTTCTTGATATCTTCCAACAATCCATCTCTGGTTTCTACTCCTTGGAATAGTAATCAAATGTTCATTGTTGCATCAATTAAATGTTTTCCATTTACTCTTTCCATTTTTACATCTATATTTATATCTTCAATAAAGTCCAATTAGTGTAACAAATAAAGGCCTTATCTACTTCTAATAAAATACAGTATATTCTGTTCATATTATGACTATATATTCCATTAATACATAATCTAACATATTACATAACATAATCCATAATATAGCAAGAATGCAAAACCTAACGTAACATATAACCTAATACATATTATAATAATCATACAACATATTCCTGTAATAACCTACATTCTAATTCCATCTCATCATCTCATTGTCTTCTCATAAATGTATCTCCAGAAAGAGTAATCTATAATATCAACTTATATTTATATTTATAATCTTGTATCTTACACTTAGAGTATCATATTTTTATGCATCCATACAGTTTCTCATATCTGCTCTCACTCTGTGTACAATCCAGATCCGCGTTTTCATTAACCTTGCATTCCAGATCAATATCAATAAATCTCCTGTTTAGGTTATGCCAATATCACAATATGCAACTTGTTTATTTCTATAACTCATGTGGGATGTCAAAATGTTTATTTTGCCATATCTATCAATTTGCATGTTAAAATCTTCCTGTCTCAGCTGCCACAATGTGTTTATGCCCAAACGTTTAATAGACCACTTCCTGTAAAATATCATAATCTTCTTCTGTACCAATACATTCAAAATCCTCTTTCCCTGTTTCTCTACTGGTTCGAAGGGTCTTCCCTCTGTTTCTAAATCTGTCCCTTGTATCTTCTGTTCCTGAGCCACCAAAACTATTAATATACATTCTATGGATTTCTTAATTTGCAAAAAATTTTTGCTGGTTTCTTCCTTAAAATCCTGAAGTGCTGCGAGAGATGCCATTCCACCTACACCCCCCCCCCCCCCGATTGTGTTCGTTGTTCAAACTGTAATCAGCTGCCGTAGCCAAAACAAAGAATTTTCTCAGGGAGCAGGGAACAGCTGTTCTATTATTTATCAATAATGTCTATTTCTTTAAGTGAGAAAAGCTTTTAAAATAAAAGATGAAAAATTCCACAGAGCAGTATTTCAAACAGTTTGTAAAAGGAAAGATGAAAATATATTCCAAATGAGAGATAGTCCATTCTAAAAAAAAGTAGAAAAATAAAAAGGAAAAGAGGCACACATTCTCTATACTTTATTCTTTATTCTTCTTTATTCTTCAGGCTGCAAGCTGCTTAACCCAAACAAACAATTTCTCAAAAGTCAGTTAGTTTGTCGAGTGAAAAATACCAACAAAGTCTCTTAAGTCCCAATTTCTCTGATACAAAAGAAAGGCAAAAAATACAAACTTGTTCACTATGTTGCCAAAATAAAATCTATCAAGCTTCCACCAAAATTAATTATAGCAAAGAAAACACAAAATTAGCCAACATTTTAAACAAAGTCCAAAGATAAATTTTAGATAATAAAAATGTATTAATCTAAAAAGGAAAACTAATGTAAAGTGATCTAAAAGCTGGCTGTCGCTCTTGTGTCTCCCGAGAGACTTACGTTCCCTGCAGAGCTAGGATCCTCCTTCGGCCATTCCACTGCATTCACCCCCGTTCCTCTCCGCGGTGGAAACAACAAAGAAAAACAGGAGTGGGCAATTCCAATGGCTCTGTGAGCAATCTTCTGGTTCCCCCTTCTCCAGGGGGAAACTTCAGTGGTCTGTAGTCCCCTGCAAACAAGATAGAAAGTTAGCCAGGTCTCAGAGCTCAGAGCTCTGAGAAACTCTGACTTGTCGAGCTGCCAGCCAGGCTTGGAGTCCCCGATATATTCCCATACATTTTTGAAAGTTTTTGTGGGGTCATATACCATCGGTACATCATCTTCTAAAAGTTTTCTTTTAAATTATAGCACAAGGTAAATTTTAATCCTTTAGTCCACATATCTTCCCATTGTTGAAGTTGTATATTGTGGCCAATATTTTTTGCCCATTGAATCATACAGTCTTTAACTTGTTCCTCCACCATTTCTCCTTTTAACAATAATTTATACATTTTAGCAATTAAGTGTTCATCAGTTTCACATATTTGTATTTCAAATTCTGATTTAGTTTGTTCAAATTCAATTTTTTTTTATCTAACTTAAATTTCTCTATAAGTTGCATATAGGAAAGCCATTGAAAAGTATATCCTTCTTGAGCAAGTTCTTCTTTTGCTTTTGTTACATAATGCCCTTGTTCTTTTTTTAAAAAGTCCTTATATGTCAACCACTTGTCCTTATTTCTTATTTCTGTTCTATAGAATGCTTCTTGCATAGAAATCCATAAAGGTCTCTTACAACATAAAGTTGATTTATATTTATTCCAAATTCTCAACAAAGATCTTCTAATATAATGATTTTTAAAGTCCACATTAACTGTAGCCTTATCATACCACAGATATCCATGCCATCCAAATCTTAATTCATATCCTTCCAAATTTAATAATTTTTCATTTTTCAAAACAATCCATTCCTTAAGCCATACCAAACCACAGGCTGCATGATATAATTTCAAATCCGGGAGTCCTAGACCTCCTCTTTCTTTTGAATCTTGCAATACCTTATATTTTATTCTTGGTTTTTTCCCTTGCCAAATAAATTTAGAAATATCTTTCTGCCACTGTTTAAATGGTTCCTCTGATGTCAATATAGGTAGTGTTTGAAAAAGGTATAGAATTCGTGGTAATATATTCATTTTAATCACTGATATTCTACCCAATAATGATAATTGTAACTTTCCCCATCGATCAAAATCTTTTTTAATGTCTGTCCAAAGTGGAGTATAGTTATTTTGAAATAGTTTAACATTCTTCGATGTTAAGTAAACTCCCAAATATTTTACTTTTTTCTCCATAGAGTATCCCGTCATTTCTCTGTTTCTCTTGTTGATGATAATTCATATTCTTAGTCAAAACTTTTGTTTTCTGTAAGTTAATTTTGAACCCTGCTAACGACCCAAAGTATTTCAGTTTCTGCATCAATAATTCAATTCCATCCAGTGGATTCTCTAAGGTAATGACTAGATCGTCAGCAAAGGCTCTTAATTTATAAACTTCCTTTTTAACTCTAATGCCGTGGATACCATTATCTTGTCTAATATCTCTAAGTAAAACTTCTAAAACCAATATAAACAGGAGTGGAGATAAAGGACATCCTTGTCTTCTACCTTTTTGTATTTCACATGGTTTACTAAATTCTCCGTTAACAATTATTTTTGCATGTTGAGGTGTATATATTGATTTAATCCACTTAATAAAATTTCCTCCAAAATTCATAGTCTCCAATACTTTAAACATAAAGGACCAGTTTAAGTTGTCAAACGCTTTTTCCGCATCTATGAATATCAAAGCAGCTTGTTTTTCATTATGTTGTTCTAAATACTCCAGGACATCCAAAACATTTCTAATATTGTCTCTAATTTGTCTTTTAGGTAAAAATCCTGCTTGATCTTGATGAATAAAATTTCCAAGAATATCTTTCAATCTTTCCGCCAATATTGTTGTAAATATCTTGTAGTCATTATTCAAAAGTGATATTGGTCTATAATTCTTTGTTGAATTCAAATTTAGCTGTTCCTTCGGAATCAATGTAATATGGGCCTCTTTCCATGTTCCTGGCATAATTCCTGTTTTCAAAATCGAATTCATAGTTTTCTGAAGGGGTATACATAGTTCATCTTTGAAATATTTATAATAGGCTGCCGATAAGCCATCCGGTCCTGGCGCTTTTCCACTATTAATTTTCTTAAAAGCCATTGTCATTTCTTCTTTTGTTATAGGTTTGTTAAGTATTGTTCTTTGTTCATCATTTAAAGCAGTTAATCTTTGCTTACTCATATATTCATCAATTTCAGCTAATTGAACATCCTGTTTTTTATACAATGCTGTGTAATAGGAATGAAAAGCTTCTTGTATATCCACTTTATTCACTAAATTTTTCCCTTCATGTTGTATATTAGAAATTATATTTTTTGTCTTTGTTTTCTTAATTTATAGGCTAACCATCTTCCTGGTTTATTTGCAAATTCAAAGTATTTCTGTTTCGTAAATCTCATTTGAGTCTCTATTTCCTGTACCAAGATCATCGATATTTGTTTTTGTAGAAATTTAATTTGAGTTGTCAATGTATAATCCATTGGTTTATCCTTCAGACATTTCTCTTTACTTTTAATTTCATCCAAAATCAATTGAATTTTTTCTCGCTTCCTTCTTCTCATTTGAGCATTGTATTGAATAAAATAACCCCTCATATAAGCTTTACTTGCATCCCAAACTATTTGAGTACTAGTGTCCTTGTTTAAGTTCAATGAAAGATATTCTCTTAGCCTTTTCTTACATGTATCAACAACATCTTCTTTCCGAAAAATTGACTCATTTAACCTCCATCGGAATATGTTCCTTTTCCCTTTAATAGTTAACAGTACGGGGTTATGATCTGATAGAGTTTTAGATAGTATTTCAACCTTATTAACATCCATCATTAAAGTTTTAGAAATCAAAAACATGTCTATTCTAGAAAACGATTTATATCTGAGTAATATGTATATTCTTTAGAGTTCCCGTTCATAATTCTCCAAATATCTTGTAAATCCAACATGTCTTTCAAATCAAAGAAAGTTTGGGGTAGTTTCCCCTGAGTGGGTTTCACATTTTTTTGCTAATGTCTATCTTCCATTGGGAGAATCACCCCATTCCAGTCACCCATAAAACACCAATTCTCATATGATAAGTCCAAAAGTTTATCCATCAAATTCTTGTAGAATAGTCCTTTATCAAAATTTGGAGCATAAAGTCCAACCATCAATGTTTTAGTCCCTTGTATATTTACTTCCACTGCAATATATCTTCCTTCATCATCAGTCAGTATTAACTTTGGATTAAATTTTTGTTGTATATACAAAACTACCCCCTTAGTTTTTTTTGATCCAGCTGAAATAAATTCTTCTCCTAATTGTTTTTCAATCAAATACTTAATGTCTTTTTTACAAATATGAGTCTCTTGTAGACAAATTATATCCAGTCTCAGTTTTTTCAAAAAATGAAAAATTTTCTTTCTTTTTTGGGGGGAATTCTCCCCATTGATATTCCATCTTAAGTATTTAAAGTCCATAGTGTTTGACTATTTAAAAATTCTTTCTTAGATCCACTCCAGAAGCTCCCATCTCCGATAAATCTTCACTCTTTTCCTTGTCTTTAGATGTCTCTCTCTTTTCTTCCAAAACTTTGGATGCATCACTCATATCTGTCTTATATTTTTCTAAGAATGCTTTTGCTTTCAAGATGGAAGTTATTTTAAATCTTTGCTCCTTAAAAGTGAAAGATACTCCCTCTACTCTTTCCCATCTAAATGGTATGTTATTTTGCTTTAATTTATCTATGAGGAAGGAGTATTCTTTTCTTTTTCTTAATATTCTTAGTGGGACTTCTTTTAAGACAATTATATCCTTCCCTGCTATATTCAATCTGGTATTATAATGTTTCTTCAGGATTTGCTCTTTTGTAACTTTCCTCACAAAATATATCAATGTATCTCTTGGCACTTTCTTCTCTCTAGCATAACGTGAATTAACTCTAAAGATTTTATCTATTTCAGAGTCCAGATCTTCTTCTACTATCTCTAAAAATTGGGCTAAAACACCGACTATATATTCTCTCGTATTCTCATTTGGTTTTTCTGGAACTCCTCTCAATCTCAAAATAAATTCTTTCTCTCTCATTTCTACTAGTGCAATAGCATCTAAATTATATTCCATATCTTTAGTAATAGATTCTGATTTAATCTCTAATTTATGGACCTGTCCTTGTGTCTCTTTAAGTTCCCCTGATAAAATATTTACTACCTCCTTAACATTCTGTATTTCTTTTCTGAATTCTTGTTTTAAATCTTCTTTCATAGCTTCCATTTTTTTATCTACTTGTTGGCCTAAATTACAACCACAGCGACCACCACCTGCCGCGAAGGCTCTGGCAGAAATGGATCCAAGTGCGGAACGCTCTTCTGGAGAGTGGAAAGTGCAGGAGAGTGGAAAGTGCAGGATCCCCACTCTTTCTTGGGGCTTTCCTTCTCTTTCGGGCCCTGCCTATTATTGCTGCCATATTGTGGGGGGAGGGGGGAGGATGCGTGAGGATGTCTCAGGCAACAGGGACCCGTCTTCCCTCTTCACCCTTGAGCCCCTCGGCCAGCCCTGACCCCGGGCCTGATCGATCCTTGATCGATGGCTGAACAGCTGGGCTTGGAGCGCCCGCTGGAAGGAGCGATGCCAAGTCCCCCACCACTCCATCCGGCCCCAGCAGCTCCGGGAAGGATGGTCAGATGAGCCCGCTGCAGGCAACCCCCTGCCTGCCCGCCCGCCCCTCAGCCACCTGCCCGCCCGGCATTTTACCTTCTCCGATGAAGCGCGCTGGAAGCCAGGCAGGCGCTGGTGAGGCGCTCCTCTCCTTCCGCCCCGTCCCCACCACCCATGCTGGGTCTCCCCGGAGTGCCGGGACCCTTCTCGTTGGGCCGGAGCCGCCGGCAGGCTACCTCGGCTCGGCCCGGCCCCAGCTCAGCTCTCCCGGGTCGTGGGCCGTGCATCAGACCGCCGCCATCTTCTGCTCGTAGGCGACGGAATGAAGCGGTGTGCCAGGCCAGGCCAAGGAGGCGGAGAACGGCCGGAGATGTGGATGGCACGGGCGGCGCAGGGGCCATGCGAGGCGGGCAGCGGAGCCGCCTCCCCGTCCCTTTCTTGGCTGCCAGGCCGCTGGCACTTAAAGCTAAGTCCCTGGCCGCCACGCTTCGCGGTTCCTGCACACACACACACCCCACGTGGCAGCCTAGTCGCGTTCCTGCACTTTTCCCCCCAGCCGGGCTGCTAACTTACCTGGCTTCTGCAGCGAGAGCTGAAGAGCTGGCTTCAGAGCAGGGACCTGTCGGCGCGGCAAGGGATGGGCGGGGCTCCACGTGGTGTATGGCCTCCTCTTCCGGGTTCCCCTGCAATACACCTGGGCCCTTGCCGCGACACAGAAATGTGTCGCGACACACAGTTTGGAAAGCTCTGTTCTAAGGTGATTTGAAAAATAGCCATACATCCTTGGATATAAAATGAACAACTTCAATGGCATCCCATGCCAGGAAGTGTTTCTGATCTAATCTTCGATGACAAGGTGTCTGTCATCGAAAATTACAATATCCCATATAGCGTGGCAACTTCATAGCTACCAGGGCTAATGATGTGTTATAGGTTTTTTTTCAAAAATGGTCTCCAGCTGCTTATAAAAGCACAAAGAATCCCCTAAAATTGCATTCAAACTCAGGAAAACCTGACAGTCTTACATTTCTGAGTCTCTTGTTGCTGCTCAACAGGGGACAATGACATCTACAATTTGTTTGATTACTCCTTTTCATCATTTATTTATTGTAAGTTCTGGGCTCTTGATCATTCTGCATTGTTGTCTCTTCACTGTGTTTGTGAGCCTGAAACAATTGCATTAAATGATATGGATTTTATTATTTTCACATTAAAAGTTTTCAAGTCTCTGCAATACCACGCTGGCAGTTTATTGTAGTTCATAGATTTTCCAGGTTTAGTTGGTCAGACTCCAAGTAAGAGACAGTTGACAAACTGCATGTCATGCTATAAAATTAGGTCTTTTTCATTGTAAATTAATATTTATTTGGGGAATAATTTTTTATTTAAATAATGACAAGCATCCATGAGGGCTGAATTGACAAACTCTAGACAATTGTAATATCTGCAGCACCCCACAAGTGAGCAGTCAGCTGTATGACCCCTACTCCCCCATTGTAATTCACTGATACTACCCATTTAGGAAGAAACACTGTTTCTTAATTCATCCGGAGCCATTAAGCACCTACTGTAGATAATCCTAACTGGTCTTCCCACCTTGCAGAGATTACCAGTGATATGAAATTCAAGGAGAACAGTAATCTGACCAAAACACAGATTTGGATTACCAGATAACTGCTTGGAGATGAAAAGTAGATCTAAAAAGTAGCTACCTGTATGAGTTGGGCTCAAGATAGTCTGAGACAAGCCCATGGTTGCCATGATATCCATAAACCCACAAGCCTTCCCAAGTTTCCCCAGACCATGACGGCTGAAGTCTTCCAGCACTAAAAGCCAGAGTTACTCTACCACTAACCCTGAGATAAGGTTCAGATGCTCAGGAAGGTACCTGCTGTGCACGAAGATATGCAGTAAACTGTCAGGTTCCCTAAGATGTATTTAACGCCCAACATCACAAACATGAAGATTTAACACATTGTGTGAATGTATCCATTGTGGTTTGTAGACTATAAATTATGGCTTACTGTATATGTGAACCCAATCTGTTGTGGTTTATTCAAGAAAACATGGTTAAGCAAACAATGGCTTAGTACCATATATGAACCCAGGATATGTGTTTTGCTTGAGAAAAGTTAATCAAAATAAATCCATTTATATTTTATATAAATTTCTATTTTCAAAAGGAAGGGGAATAATCTGCTTTAATAACCATGAAAACTGCATGACAACTAATAAAATGTAATCCATTGTGATCCATGCTTATTCTCTCATGTAAACCAGGGGTCCCCAACCCCCGGGCCACAGACCGGTACCAGTCCATGGCCTGTTAGGAACTGGGCAGCACAGCAGGAGGTGAGCGGTGGGCGAGCAAGCGAAGCTTCATCTGTATTTACAGCTGCTCCCCATCGCTCGCATTACCGCCTGAGCTCCACCTCCTGTCAGATCAGCGGCGGCATTAGATTCTCATAGGAGCGCGAACCCTACTGTAAACTGCACGTGTGAGGGATCTAGGTTGCACGCTCCTTATGAGAAGTCAGAATCTGTGCTTGAATCATCCCGAAACCATCCCTCCCCACCCCGGCCCGTGGAAAAATTGTCTTCCACGAAACTAGTCCCTGGTGCCAAAAAGGTTGGGGACCGCTGATAAACTGTGCAAACTTCTCTTTCACATCACTTTTCTCTCTCCCCACTCCCACTTTCAGCACTCAGTGCAGAAGAAATCCTGAGATCTTTAAATTTGTGTATATCCTAGATTAGTTCAAAAGTTCCCTGCTCATATTTTTAATTTTCAGTTAGAACAGCATGGTTTACTTTTTTTGGATTAAAATAACCCTCTAATCTCTTAGCGTGTGAGATTTTCTTGTCTATTTCCACATGTGAGCCTTATCTTAAGAAATAGTCTATCAAACAAAACAAGGGCACAAAAGTAATCAATCAATGGAAAAAATGACCTGGTTTTAACAGTTGGGTTTTGGAAAGATAAGAGGCACGATATTATAAAAGCAAGCAAAGATTCCACTGCCACCTTACCATTTCACAGGAGAACCAAGATGTGGCCTTTACTGCTTCTTTTAGGTGCCACCTCAGCTTTTGCTGAAGCAACCATTCAAAGATTTGATGGGTAAGTAAGAACCCAGAATATTATTTTAGAACACTTCAGAATATCACAATGACTTTTATGTTACAAGTAGTGTCTTTCTGCTATTTTCTCTAGGGAAAAGGTTTACCGCGTAACACCTCAAAATGAAGATGAAGTAAATGTTCTCATTTACTTAGCCAATAATATGCAGGTAAATTCCAATATGGAATATGGTGGGGAAAATCATACTGCTTAAAATCATATTCATTTTATAGCATGTCATACTAATAAATGATGAGGTGAGCCATTCATTGTTCTCAGAATATAGATGGCTGAACTGGAAAAAGCAGCACATACTGACATCTGGAACTTTAAGTAATGGAACATAGTGGCATTGCCAAATTTGTGGGGGCCTTGAACAAGATGTCCTTTGAGAGATTTACCAACCCAGCAGCTCTATAACCCCATATGGCCTCTTCCCTCTGGTTTACCAGCCATCAGAAAGGAACAAACAGGTTCAGTTTTAATTTTGGCAAACTATGTTGCCTTTACCCAGTACGTCTGCTAGCCTGTGGAAAAGGCTTTGGAAGGAAGAAAGGAAGGAATGTTGTTTCTTTTTTGTTTTGGGTTTTTTCCCTAGATTGTGGAAAACTCATTGTGGGAGGTTGTGCGGATCCAGAATTGGCCTTTATAGCCACTTACGGATCCACCATTAAAATTTTACCTTTGGAAGACAATCTTACTCGGCTACGAGTGATCGCCAATGAATGAATGATGAATGAATGGAAAACTGAGTGGAAACCAAGTAACTAACAGACCCCCTTTAATTCCCCCCACTTCTTTTTAAAGAGTTATAGCAGCTCAGCCCTTGCTGCTTGGCCTGGTAGCTTGAAACTACCAAAAATTTTCAGAGATACTTGTTTCTCCCAATCCTGATACAAGATTAGTCTCTCTATACTTTACAAAATAGTGAAGAAATTATTATTATGGTCACTGACCATAATCACAAAGGAGAGGCAAGTAGCTAATCCTTTCTCCTTTCATAAAAAATAGAAAAACACTTTATTTACAATACCTGTAATCACTCTGAGCCCTATGGGGCCGAAGAGCAATATCAGAATTGTAAAAGGAAGGTGGTGGTTCAACTGTTTGGAGCTTCTCAATATGTCCAACTAGATCAGTGTTTCTCAACCTTGGCAACTTTAAGATGCCTGGACTTCAACTCCCAGAATTCCCCAGCCAGCCATGCTGGCAAGTCCCCTGGGTATAGCTGGCTGGGGACTTCTGGGAGTTGAAGTCCAGACATCTTAAAGTTGCCAAGGTTGAGAAACACTGAACTAGATTATCAAAGAACTTGCTAAGCTTGTGATCTTATACTAATTTGGGTATAATTCCACTGTAACCAGTGACACATATTCTTGAATAACTATGCATAGGTCTGAGCTGTTGGAATAATCCAGGATCCTTTTCCTTTCAAGAGCTTCAAATGATAACTTGAATAAGGAGATATTGATAGTTACTATTGTAGGACTGGATTGTTTTTGAGGTTTCTGGAAAGGAACTCAGGCAGTCACTGTGAACCGTTTTGGAGCTATAACTATTTTCATGATAATAACAAAACGGGTTATCATATTCTTGTGAATCTTGAAATTTAAGAAATGCAACCAATCTTAATTTTTACAGAGGCAACCCTCTGAAAAAATATGCAATAATATTTAATAATAATAGCATGGAATTGTTGACTAAGTACGCTCATAAACAAACTGGGTGCATTGTTTGATAACCACCTGATGAGAGAAAGGGAGAGATTGGTAGAAATCGTAATGACCCAGTTGCTAAGTAGCTACTGTGGTCCTTATGCCACACAATTATGAGGACTCACCTGAGTCCTAGGAAAAAAGAATACTAGGCCAGCTACAAGTTACAGGTGTCCTATCTCTGGTCCAAGAAACAATTGGAACTGACATACTGGAGTAGGACCAGTTTGTTTCTGGTGCATAAATCTTTTATCAGAAAAATTGGTATAATTAGAGATCCAACTCAGCTGGGAAATAGTTTTGGAATTGTAGACAATAATTGGAATTATAGGCAATAATCTATAATTAATCTATGTACAGTTAAGCTCCAATAATTTCAAAGAGGCCACCTCAATTTTAACAAAACTAGGTCCAGCTCATATATCAGAATCTATTTTAAGCAAAATGAACATCATGGATTCCAATAGCCTTAAATAAATAGTTTGGGATTGGGTCTCTAAATTAAATAAAATTACTGAAATCAGTGTGTTGTAAAGATACTACATATCAATCTGCTTTATAAAATGAAGGATGTCGAATTGGATGTGTGGAATTATTACTGGGGCTTTTTTTTCTTTTTCTTTTTCTTTTTCCTATGACCAGTTCTTGGTTTCCTAGTATGAAGTGAGAAATCAGCAAACATTCATAGCACTTAATTAAAACTCAAGGGGAAAAAAAGAAAAGGAAGAGGAGGATTGTTTCACATACAGAAGCCTGAAAAAAAAAGTCAGGCTTTTTAATTAATAGCTGACAGGTGTTCACCCAGGGTCCAAAATGCTTCCTCCAACTCATTTGTGAAAGCATGCATAGCCCTACTAAATGGTGTCAAATAATATTTCTGCACTAACAATTCATAAAATTTTGCTTATCCATACAACACTGGCATATGCGTTTCTATTTCATACCTATACATTCAACCATTAAATAATAGTCTTTAACACCAAGGAACTGCAATCCCATGTACGCTTTCTTGGGAATAAAATGCCATTACATCATCTCTGAGTAAACATTTAGAATTAAGCTATTCTTCATTCTTTCCAGACCATACTGAAAAACTGTAATGAAATAGGTCTCATGTTCTACTGAATCTGACTCTCAAAGTCTTAAGCTTTCCGATGTTTTTTCTGTAAATTCTGGATAAACAAATTTCACCTTGTGTTACACTTGTGACTGAGCTGCACCAAAGGTCCATAATAAAAACCACCCATTTAAGGAATGGTATGATACAATCATGTGAGTGAAGTAACAGAGAAAGGATTAAATAAATAAAGTGAAGCCACAACAAAAGCAAGGATGGAGGTGCGGTTATTTTTAATTGTTAGGTCAGACAACTATATATGATCTAAGGAGATAATTCATATTTGTCATGGTATATTTAGATGATAGCTGTCCTTGTTTATGATTATAATCCCAGAAGTAATAATATTTGTTCACGGCTTAGATACCAGGCACCTTTTAGAAATGCTTTAGTCACAAGAAATCTCTACAGAACCATTCAGAGCATCCAAATGAAAGGAAGGTAGAAGTCTCTAATTTAAAAAGAATACATATGTCACAATGAGGCTCTACATTCATAGGGCTTTTGTTTGTTTGCTTCTCAGTGCTAAAACCACTTCTACGTTTTAGTTCTCATTGGAAGGCATTTTAAAGATTGTCATGTGTGTTCCAGTTGTTCTGAGACTTTAATGTACAGACATAATATTTGTCAACAAATGTAGAAATGGCCCTTCTAATGGCCAAAATAGTGATTTGTATTAATTCCAGATAGGATATTTATAGGACTGTATTTTCTCATGTGGACAGTCCTCCTCTATGTCCCAATATGTAAATTGGGTTGGATTCGGAAAAGGGAGAACTCCTTGTATATAGCCATAATTATGTTATAGCATTACCTACCTAGAATTTAAAGATTGTTCATACAGCACCATGAACATACATGGCACTTTACAGAGCAATGTATGGAAATAAATCAGATGCTAATCTGCAGAAATGTATAATCCCACTTGTATAGGGGGTATAACTACGTTATAGCATTACCTACCTAGGAAGAGTAGGTAGGAGAGAATTGGGGAGAGCTGATGAGTCTGAAGCACATTAAGGAGAGAGAGTGAAAGTCTAGAGTGTGATGCACTGGACTAGGACAAGAACAACCTAGAATCCAATCTATCCTCACCCATGGAAGCTTGCAGATGATTTTGTACCAGTCATCCCAGCTTAACTCTCAAGACTGTTGTTGTTGAGATATATCTGGAGGAAAGAGTGCTATGTTCAATAGACCTGTGCATACTTTGTAAATGATTTGGAAGAAATGCTCCAAATCTGAGAAATATCAATGCTCTAGACTAGATTAAGATGTCAGAAAAAAATCCAGAAAAAGGCTATGAGAAGCCATTTTCACACTGCTGCTAAGAAAACTACATAGACTGTCCATGATATCAACTTAGAGAGGACTTTTCTGTCTTTACTAAATTTTACTGGGGATTTTTGTCCAAATAATCTTACAATGCAACTTCTGCCTGTTTTGATTCTCACATTCAACTAAGAACCTTTCACTGCATTTTTTTTTAAAAAAAGGAAGTGGTAGCAACAGCAGACAAATAAAATTCATACGAGGCAAGCTAACACATTTGACTTTGGCCATCTTCATAACATAATGACCAAATAATTCCCAGAAAACTGATTCAACCCCATGTGTCAGCAACACGCAATCACTAATGACTCTGTCATAGGGGGAGCAGCCATCCTCTTCTTCTTTCCAGAAACTGCAGAAGTGTAAAAGTACACAGTGATCCAATTGGGGGTCAATGCCATGCAAATAGTGTTAGGAAATCCTTACCCTTACCCACCCCTGCCCTTTTCTATGCTGTGGCCATTCCTAGATACTGTATCAGAATTTCATCCACTCCCAGGATCGCTTGTGGATGTAATCTCTTGTGCCATTTCACAGAAATCAGCTGACCAGGAACTGACATCACACGAATGCAGGACTTACTTACTATTCAATGAAGTAGCCCAAATATTTTTTTTCAGGCTTTTTCACGAGCCAGAATAAAATTTGGGTTACTTAAATGAATAGGAGAGAAGTGTTGTGCTTGCAAAAACTTCTAAGCATGTTTTCAGCATTTGCAAAGTGTGTACATCCCTAATGTACAGTGGTTTGAGCTTCTAGAGGAAAGATGTGCTATATATTTAATAAATAAATTATAAACTATATTGTTGTATCTAATTATAACCATCATTTACCCCATTTAAAAAATTTAACCCCATAACCCCAAATGACACTATGATAAGGACATTGATGGAAATGATTGAGCCAGCCTGAAATCTCATGCATCCTTTTTTGCCATGGGCTTCCTGGCTTCTCTGTTCAGGTTGATTTCTGGAAACCAGATTCTGTTGCACAAGTGAAAGCAGAAATGACTGTTGATTTCCGAATTGAAGCAGACAAGTGTTCTGAAGTTGAGAGTGTTCTGCAGCATCATGGACTGAACTATGAGTATGGTTTTGTTTTTTTACAATGTTTACTACATATATATAAGTGGTTCAATAGTACACAAATCTCCATGTAGACTGTACCACGAATAAGACAAAATTATAGATTAGAGTTGGATGCATCTATCAGTTCTGGTTCTTCTCTAGTTCTTATTTTTTTTTCCCTGATCTTAAATTTGATTTTTCTTGTTTTCACATCAGTTTCAAATTGTTGGGATTTTTTTAACATTCTCATGAAAATTAATCTATTTTTACCACATAGGTATACTAACATACATTATAGTATGTAATATTGCCTCATGTATGATTTTTGTAAACAATTTTTCTAATATAACACATCTGCATGCTACTTTCATTAGTATATATATTTAGTGTGTAAGCCTCTTTAATCAATGTCTTTTGAATTTATGTTCTAAAAACTCTAAGGCATAGCAAAATTCAGAGAAATACTGTACACATTTCAAAGAATCCTTTAGTTTCAGTTTTAGTATTGACTCAGAAGTGTGTGAAAAGGGGCAAGTTGGCATTAACTGAATATAAAATATGTGTCTTGCTCATCTGTAGTCTTAATATAATATAAAGTCTTAACCGCCCAGGGCCCCTCCTGGTGGGGGAGATGGGCGGTGACATAAATGTGATGAATAAATAAATAATACAATGGTGTTTGATCAGAGATAAATTGTGATCAATCATAAATTTATTTATTTATTGTCCAAATTTTGCCACTGCCCATCTCCCCCAGAAAGGGGGACTCTGGGCGGTTTACAATAAAAACCATATTAAAACAATAGATATAAAAACATCTAAGATATAAATATACGATTTATCAAATATAAATATAAATTAGTATAAAATCCAAGTGGTCATAAAAATCTAAATCAGTGAGGAGAGTTCTAAGGCGCCAGCCACCAGCAAGAATAGCTACTCCCCTTCCCACCCCAAGTGAGACGGCAGAGCCAAATCTTCAGATTCTTCCGTAAGGCCAGGAGTGATGGGGCCTGTCTAACCTCTGGGGGCAGAATGTTCCAGAGGGTGGGGGCAACTGCAAAGAAGGCCCACTTTCTGGACCCCACCAAAGGAAGTTCTTTTGGAGACAGGGTCCGTAACATGCCCTCTCTGCATGACCAGGTGGGATGGGTAGACATCATGGGGATGAGATGGTCCCTCAGGTAACCTGGACCCATGCCATGTAGGGCTTCAAAGGTGATCCAACACCTTGAATTGGACCCAGAAGCAAACTGGCACCCAATGCAGCTTGCGCAACAGTGGTGTCACGTGTGCCGATCTTGGGGCACCAAGAACTGCCCACATAGCTGCTTCTGGACCAGCTGAAGCTTCCGGATACTCTACAAGGGTAGCCCCATGTAGAATGCATTGCAATGGTCTATAGAGAGATGACCAGGGCATGAGTGACTGTTCGAATGGCCTCTCAATCCAGGAACGGGCATAACTGGCACATAACACGAAGTTGCGCGGAGGCCCTTCTGGCCACGACTGCCACCTGCTCTTTGAGCAGGAGTCATAAGTCCAGAAGAACCCCCAGATTCTGCACTGGGTCTGTCTGGGGTAGTGTGACCCCATCCAGAACTAAAGATGACAATTTCCCGGATACAGAGGAGCCATTAATCCACAGCCACTCCATCTTACCAGGGTTCAGCCGAAGCCTGTTGTTCCTCATCCAGACCCCCACAGCCTCCAGGCACCAAGAGAGGGCAGTCACCACATCACTTACTTCACCCGGGACAGAGATGTATAACTGGGTATCATCAGCATACTGATGATACCTCATCCCATGGTGATGGATGATTTCACCCAGTTGTTTCATGTAGATGTTAAATAGGAGAGGAGAGAGAACCGAACCCTGCGGCACCCCACAAAGGAGGGGCCGAGGGTCAGATCTCTCACTCCCTATCACCACCGATTGGGACTGCCCACCCCCAACTCCCTGAGCCACCACAAAAGGATACCATGGTTGATGGTATCGAAAGCCACTGAGAGGTCAAGAAGAGCCAGGATGGATGCACTGACCCCATCCCACTCCTGCCAGAGATCATCCATAAGTGTGACCAATGCAGTTTCTGTCCCATATCCAGGCCTGAATCCTGACTGGAAGGGGTCCAGATAATCTGTTTCATCCAGAATCCTCTGGAGTTGCAACGTCACCACCTTCTCAACTACCTTCCCTAAAAAGGGGAGGTGGGAGACTGGACAAAAGTTGTCCAGCACAGTAGGGTCCAGCGATGGCTTCTTGAGGAGGGGATGCACCAGCACCTCCTTAAAGGCAGCCAGAAACACCCCCTCTCTCAAGGATGTATTAACCATCGACTGGACCCAACCACATGTCACCTCCTGGGCGGCCTTCACCAGCCAGGAGGGGCATGGATATAGATGACAGGTGGTGGTATTTACAGTCCGGAGGATCCCATCCACTTCCTCGGGTCCAACAGGATCGAACTGTTCCCAGATAACTAGGCAAGCATGTTCCCTCGGCATCTCCCCAGACCACGCCTCATGCTTGGAGTCCAGCTCGGAATGGATGTGAGCGATTTTATCCTGAAGATGCTCAGAAAACTCCTCTGCATGGCCCTGTAGGTGGGTCACCGGGCCCACCTTCCCCAAAAAGGATCGAGTGATCTTAAACAGGGCTGACAGGCGGCATTCTGTGGACTCAATAAGAGCAGAGATATATTGACATTTCACCACTCTTACCGCCCCAAGGTAGGCCTTAACAGCGGCTCTAGCTTGGGTTCGGTTGGATTTGGTCCTTGTCTTCCTCCAGCGGTGCTCTAGACATCTCTTAACCCTCTTCAAAATGCTCAGCTCCTCTGTGAACCACGGGGAGTGTCAGGTTGAATGGGCCAAGAGAGGTTGCACAGGCGCGATCCTCTCCATACTAGGAATATGTATGTCTACGCCTATTGCAAGTAGTGCCATGTACTGGAAGGATCCTGTGAACCCTTGGTTTGGTTACAACCTTGCAGAGACCTAAATCTCTGCACAATTAGGTCTTTTTAAACTGACAAGTCAATATGTCAGATTTAGCACAAAACAGTCAACCAGAAACAAGTGTGGTGGCTAGTTCCAGGATGCAATCAAAAAAGTGGGATTAGGAAAAAAAATAGATAGCAAGACTAGCACCTCAGAGAATATCAGATCCAAGGGTATGGAGAAACAGAGCAACAAAATAGAGTCCTCAAGTTTCACACAAAGCCATCTTAATTTAGCACTTAATTACATTATTTTTTTCAACATTGCAAATATATAGTGGACGGAAAATGGAAAGTAAACTGTGGAAGGTGGGATTCATCCATTAGTTATGCACTGTTGAGTTATCTTTTTGGTCTCAGTTGGTAATCTTATAGTACTGTAGTCCTTCACAACGTAGGATTGTCATGATGTCAAGGGAAGAGTTATTTCACCATGTGCTGAGATGCTACCTCCTCCAATGATGAATGTGCACTATTCAGCCTACACCACAGAGCTCTTTGAAGGATTGTCCCTGACAAACTTCAGAGAAGTGTCCTTGCCGTAGCAATTCAAGATAGCAGCCTTTGATATGCCTCTGCAATGCCCTGGCATCATGTCAGTGTAACTAGATCAATTGTTAATTACAGCATTATGAAGGCTGGGATGCATTGCAAACTGTGTCTCTCATACTCTCCAAATGTAAATTACAGTGAACAAAGATAAGATGTTGCACATTTCCCAGCCTTTCCCATTGATGTCCTCCAGATATACTGTATTGAGATTGCAACTCCCAACATATGTTAACAACCGTTAAGGTTAGGAGTTCCTAAATATATTGGTTCCTCTACATATCTGGAGAGTGCTTGGTTGGGAACATTTCTATCAAAACTGAATTGGACTTTCAAATCAAATCAATCCACTTCGTAAGTTGGAATTGGAAATTCAAATCAAACAACTTGGGCCAGACTTACATAGACCTAATGGTTAACATGGGGAGGAAGATCAGACCCTAATAATTCTGGAGAGCCCAATAGGAATAGAAATTGAAATAACCCATTTTGACCAATCTGTATTATTGCTTCATTGCAGAATTTTAATGGATAATCTTCAGGCTGCCCTTGATACCCAACTGAACTATCGTGCTCAGACCACTGGACACCAGTATGAAAAATATAACAAGTGGGAAACGGTAAAGAAGATTCACATGTGAAAATCCTGCTTCACCTTCCACTTGGCAGTTTTGCTTTGAAATATTACTCTGCTCCTCAAGTTCCTCTCTCAGGAATAGAGCACATGCAGTTTAGGAGTAGCACACATGTTTTTCTGCATCAATTCCAGGCTCAACTCTAGAATCTTTAGTTAAAACTTTCCTAGTTGAGAAAGGTCACTCTCCTCTCAGACCTGGGAAGCTCCAACCAGTTAATACAGAACAGGATTGGAAAAGCAAAAATGGACTTCTAGACATGACAATCCAGGACTCCAGATTCTCATGATGCACACTAGTTATTCACTCTTTTCCAAGTTACTGATACCATTTATACTAGGAGTGCACATTTCTTCTTCAGGTGAAGGGCTGCATTTGGCCTTTGAGTGAAGTATGGAGCAAGGACAAATCCTCTATTTATTTTATTTAATTAGCCTTTCTATTGAATTAAAATTATGTTTTGTTAATCTGATTGTCTCTAGTCATGTATTTAATAATTTCCTGTTTCTGTCTCATTAAAGTGTTAAATTTGCTGCTTCTGGAAGTTCTCAATGCTGTGAGGGACAACAGGCAATCCTTTGGCCTCAATTTGTGCACTTCTAACTTACACTATCCCACTTGTCCCCAAGCTACTTCTCCTGGTAAAGGGGAAGATGGTACAGGAAAATGTCTAGTTCTAATTGAAGAGAATATTTGTCGCTCAGGGTTGAACTGTGGAGTCCTTGGTGCTCTCTGAGCCTTGTTGTTTTCTTGCAGACGTTTCATTGCCAGGCTAGGCAATATCTTCAGTGCGAAAAGGGACTGGGACTCCATAAACAGAGAGCAAGTCCCACTCCCTTTTCGCACTGAAGATGTTGCCTAGCCTGGCAATGAAACGTCTGCAAGAAAACAACAAGGCTCAGAGAGCACCAAGGACTCCACATGTCTAGTTCTTTTTGTTCTTTTAGTTATGCACAGAACAAAGATAAGTATATAACTCAGCCTCCTTGGGTTGAGGAGGCTGACCACTACATTGAGACTACATTGGTCTGCATTCCTCAAGAAAAGAAAAAAATGTTTTCCACCTCTTATGTAGGCAACATTAATCTGCATGAACCATTATTCTAAGTCATTCCTTACATCATTTCTTTATGTCATTAAATGCACTGATTTATTTTTTACTTGACAGATAAATGCTTGGACAGCTAATATAGCCAATCAAAATCCAGGTCTTGTTTCCCGATCACAGATAGGAACAACCTTTGAGGGACGTCCAATGTACCTCCTGAAGGTATTCATTTTTTTACTCTAAAGCCAATCTATAAAATATCCTCTTGGCAAGTAGCAAACAGCAACATTTATTAAGCTCTCACAAACTCTGGATTTATATTTGTATTTTTTATTTTTAAAAAACTGCTTTAGGAAACCAACATAGATTTTATAAATTCCTTTATGAAAACATTTGTCATCCATTTTGATTGATAGTAAAGTCTTTCTAAATAGCACAGCCTGTAACAAAAGCTTTTGACAGTTTGCGCATAAAAATTCAACCATATTCCTATAAGCAAGGTAAATGGTAATTTACTTTTGTTTAATTGTGTACTCCATCTGTTATTTTTAAACGTATTTGCTGTAAAGTGATCGATAAACTTCAGTCCTCTCTCTCTCTCTCTCTCTCTCTCTCTCTCTCTCTCTCTCTCTCTCTCTTCTCTTTTTTCCCCCTTGACAATGGGATGCAAACAATTAATCAGTTTGCCCTCTTAACACAAAAACAAAACAAAATCTTGTTATTTCACCATGTTGGAAGGAAGGCACAAGTCTTCCCTCAGCCACCATGTAGTAATTTTGATCTGTGTTGGCAGTAGTACTCTAAATGTTAAGGCTCTATTCACCTGATTGCAGGAAGCATTCTGATTTCAACTGGTGTAACCCTCTTTGCATCTGGACCTGAGTTTCATCAGATTCTGATGTACACCTTATGTTAATCATCCAGAAACAGAAGTACAAAGAAAGTTTCCCCAGTAATAGGAGAACTTCCTGTAAATCCATCGTAAAAGATATGACTGAGAAGGCTTACAATTTGCATCCTTGTTAGGAAGAAAAAGCTACTATACTCAATTCCCAAGTGACTATTTCCTACCTATGATCCAATTTGTGGGATAATTTCAGTATATGGCAGTATTATACTAATTTCCTACAACTTCAGGCCAAGCTGAGCTTTTTGCACTATTACATGCCAAATTCAGGTCAGATTCCTCCTTTGTTCCACCAGCCCCACCATTGCTAGGCCACATTTCAGGAGACTCCAGTCAGTTCATGGCATGCAAGATGCATGCATGCTCCATTGCTCAATACAGATTAACTAGCTAAAAGTTGGTGATATAAATATTAGTCAAGCCATGCCAGCAACTCCCTTTGTTAGAAAACTGGCATGTTAATGGACCTGGACTTCAGACAAGGTCTCTTTATGGCAAGGGTGAGCAACTAGCAGTAAGCCACCATCCGATCTGGGGATCCCAAAGGAGCCAAGACTGCATCATTCAAAACTGAGCTCAAAATGGCTAATTTTGAAAGCAAGCACACTAAAGTCAGAGGAGAAAGGGGTATGCAAAGCCTTTTCCAGCTTTAAATATTTTCTTCTCAAAAATCTGAAAAATTGGCCCTGACTCCTCTCCAAAAGTCTTCCTGCAGCCAGTCAATCAGTCTAGAGCAGTGTTTCTCAACATACCGCAAGTTTAAGATATGTGGACTTCAACTCCCAGAATTCCTCAGAAAACACTGCTCTGGAGGATGACTTGCAGCCCTGAAAAAAAGTTGAGACTTACTTATTAGAGGAGTATTTGGAAAGGTGATTCACCATTTTCTCTCACCACCACGAAGGGGGACTTGAAGTCATTGTGTTAAAGTGCCGTTTGAAACAGGGGTGCACACTGAGCAGTAGAGAGTTCAGTTGTAACCTGCAGATTGAAACATTTCTTGGGGGTGCAGGTGTCTCTTTCTATGGATCATATGTGAGACAGTAAACCTACTGCTTGCGAAGACTGCTTATGCTTTGTCTCCAGTTTTGTTCTACTTGTATATTTGTGGATAAATGTTGTAGAACACTATAGGTCTCCAGTGACCCTCCCTGCAAAAGGAAGCCAAACTCTGGTCATATTGGCTGGACCTTCTCTCCATTCAGGGAAGTGAGGAGTTGATAAGATCAGCATGGGATACACTTTTCTTCTTACTGACATTTGCTTTAAAAGGTCATGAGAATAGGCCCTACATCATTATTAGAGAACCACAGGGTTCACTTGCAAGAGCTTTTCCTAAGGGTGCAATAAACCAAGCACTACAGCTGCATTTCCTCCTTTCATTTCTGTTTGGCTTCTACGCAGCTGTGACCCAGCTGCTCTGCACAACTGAATGAAAGATTCACAGTACCAGGACTTGCAGAATTTTGCCTTTGGTTTGCAGAGTTATTTCTTTGATCGCTCTCATTAAACCATATCAAAGCAACACCTAGCCCTGTTCAGCTGAATTGAACATGCAAACAGTGGTAAGCAGCCTCTTCCTGCTTCAAATAACATTGGAGGCAGCCCTGAAAAGTTACTTGTCTGTTGAGATGCAGCAGGATTGCCTTTATATACATGTAAACACCTCCATGTGAGCTGGAACCCTGCACCACCAGACTTCCAGATATATTGAGCAACAAACTCCCCCATCACTAAAATATGCCAGCTGAGGATGATGAAAATTGTAGTGCAACATCTGGAAGGTGTTAGGGAAAAGAAGGCTAGTATAAATAACAGTACACAAGAGGCTGCACATTCACATTAAAAAATCAGACTGGATCTTAAGCAAAATTATCACCTTTACCCAATTTATTGCAAAAAGATGTCCCCTCCCAAAATTCACTGCCCCATTAAAAGGCAATGAATTGTGGAGTATATTTCATTCCTTTTCAGAGCTAGAGTGAAATATTTCAAACATGTTTTGACAGCAAGAGATGAGTCCCAAAAGTGGTACCTGTGGCAAGGACAAATTTGCTTCCTGTTGAACTTTAGATAGTTGCAGCACATTCCCTTCTCCAGGGGCAAGGACCAGTTCATAGTCCACCCACAGAGATTAATGAAGCTGATCAAATTCCAGATAATTAATTGGATTCCAGTGACCTGTTTGAGTAATCTCCTGAGCACTTGGTACAGGGGCTTCCTCTAAACACCCCGTTCCCCATCTCAGAATCCCCTGGCATACTGAACTGTTGCAGCCAATGACGCATAAGGCAAAGCAGCTTGAGTGATGATGGGACAAGCCTAAAGATGGAATCATATGGTCATGGTTTAGGCGTCATTACAAACCCTATGCTCTTGTGAACATTGACCTTGGAGATGAGGCAAGCACCCTCCTTGTTACCACTTAGAGGGAGGCTTAAAGCATACTTATTTATCCAAGCCTTTGAATGTTCCTGTTTTAGTTTGTGTTTTATATCTTTTATTCTTTTAACACTGTTTTCATGGATATTTTTATTGCCTCTTTGTAAACTGCCCAGTGCTGTTAAAGGACAGGCAGCATATACATTTCTTAATAAACAAGTCTGTGCTTTCTTTTAAACTTTTCAAAGTTGTTTTAAAAACTGTCTTGAAAATAGCATAAGCAGAATTGCCCTTAGCATTTTCCAGCTCCTGGCTACTATTTCCCTTCATCCTCAGTATGTCCATGGAATTAAGCTGTGACGTAACTGGAGGTGGGGGATGAGAACTGTGCTATTGCCAATGCCCACACTTCAAAAATAAAGCTTTCCAGCATGGAAAACGCAAGAACCCCAAACCTTTTCAAATCAAATCAAATCTTTATTACAGTCATAGACCAGCATAAGGAGCGTGGGGTACAGTCTTTAAAAAATCATAAAGGGTATATAAAAATAAAAATCTAAAAAAATATGAAAAGATAGAAGATATAAAAGATACAGAATGAAAAACTAAAAGTATATATAAAAAGCAAGAATCTAAAAGAAGGGGTTAGGGGTAGGAGCATTAGATGGGTGTAGGGGAACATAAAAGGTTAGCATGTGGAAGACTGGATCTATCAAGTTACAAAGCATTGTAAAACATTTAATGAGCACCATGATATGGTGAACTAGGTGCTCATTAAATCTAGTTTATAGCACAGGTCATCATCCAACAAATTTTGAGTGCTGCTGCACAGAACCTGGCAACACTATATGTCGTAGGAGGGTTGGTATCTGAAAGCAACACACTGGTGTAAAATTGTCCTGTGCACCCTGGGTATTTATGCAGTAATGGTGATATGAGGCTAGTATGAATGTTTCTGTAGTACAGGCACTGGAGAAGCACATGCTCTGTTCTTACTGTGTGTCCAGAGTCACAGGGACATTGTCTCTCCGGGTAAGGAATCTTCCTGTATCAGTCTTCAAGGACAGCTGAGGGGAGGGCATGACATCGTGCCAGAGTAAAGGCCCTTCTGTGTTTAGGTACCTTGAATTTAGTTAGGTATGCCATAGAGGAGGCAGAGTACCTGTTGGGTTCACTAGCAATAAAGGTTGGGGTCCTGGCTAGACCCAATTGGCGCTCTGTGTCTGCTACACACTGTTCAATAAGTGCTTTGGCCTGATCATATCCCATGCTGTCTAGAAGACCTGGACAGAAGCCCAAGGATGAGATTTTAGTTGCCACTACCTGCTTCAAGCTGAACCTGTTTTTCATCTACGTATCTCACACCCCAAATTGCCCTTTATACTACATTCCAACAGACAATTACAGTGAATTCTTGTTATTATTGTTGTTGTTATTTTGCTCTTCTCCCAAGATTTGGAAGATAAAACATCGAAAATTAGAAAAAGAAAATATATAATAAGTATCATTATATAGTAATATAAGTATTATTATATAAATGCAGATGAAATCTTAAGGAGAAATATAAAATCTCTAAGCCACTTCCAAAATCTTGTCAAGAAAACTGCAAGGACTTGTCCAGGGAGTCGCAGGGAGTCAAGACTGACTCGAAGGCACCAAATATATATATTCATAGTCAATATTTCGACACTAGCCTAGCCAAAGATATGTTAAGAAACTTTATTAATTTAAACAAATACCTATCTAATACTTTATTAGTATAAGAAATGGTGACCAGATTTGAATAAAACAGTCCTTAATTATAGAGTTCTTCAAAGCTCTGTGCTCTTTATGTGCTTTTCTCAGCCAGTGAGCCAATGTTGCCCTTTTGTTTTCCATTGTTTTGTGATCTGATGTTTAATTTGCTAAAATTTAAAATTGTGATCCAGTCTGAGTACCTGAATAATGCTACAAACATGAGGCTTTTCTTTGTGAACTGACTTCTGAGTTTTGTAACATGTAAAAAAAAAACCCAACTTTGACAGAAACTGCATTACTAGAAAGATTAGCTGGAAAAAAACAGTGCCCTTGCGCTTTTAATGGTTGGGAATTTCACCAGATGGAGCTTGTCATACTTCTGCACAATAAACATCCCTCTTGTGAACTACATTTAAAGATAAGGGAGCCCTGTCTTCCTTTGCATCTGGATACTTTATACCTTACTATTTATGTAAGAGGCAGAGTTATATAAAAGCAATATAGTATAGGTAGCCAGACTCTAAAGATACACTACAATCAGCCAGGATAAAATATGGCCACTTTGAACATGTCGGTTTTGTAGAGATGAGAAAATATACTTATTTTCCAGCCAAAGAAAGAAAAGGGGGGGGGGGCGTAACCTCTCTCCAGATGAACTCAAGTGAGATTAGAACTACTATTAGAAGAGGTAACATTAAGCATTTGTGTCCAATAGAATTTACTTGTTCTTTCTTTCTTTCTTTCTTTCTTTCTTTCATTCATTCATTCATTCATTCATTCATTCATTCATTCATTCATTCATTTTTTCTTTCTTTTTCTTTTATAGGTGGGAAAGCCTGGTACAAATAAAAAAGCTATCTTTATAGATTGTGGCTTCCATGCCAGAGAATGGATCTCACCTGCTTTCTGCCAGTGGTTTGTCCGAGAGGTTGGTGAGATAATATCTATGGCAGAAATCATTGACCCAACTGAAAATGGAATTGGGAGGGATTGTAAAATTAAAGAAAAATTATTTACAATTCCTCAGCATATTCTTATTGTTATTCCAAAGTTCCTCTCTATCTTATAAAATAATATTCTATACTTTGATTTTTCATTTGATTCCCAGTGTGCGTTTTGGAGCAGTTTTTTTAATTGCCATGAAGAATGCATTGTAATGCATTGTAATAGCATGATGAGGTTGTGAGCGTGACATTGGGCTAAATCCCTGGAATTTTCTATTGCCAAAAAAAAATTGTGATTACCCCCTTTGCAAAGTTTATCCTAATCACTGTTGAGAGAAAATCTGTTGCAATTACAGAAAGAGATGTACACAGTCTAGTGGGGGCAGGGAAGTTCAAATAGAATAACAAATGGGGGATCTTGTAAAAATATATCATTAGATTATAATTAGAATATAATGAGCAGACTGTTCCATATGAAATGTATTTAATAATTAATGTACACTTCTAAGATAAGCTTAAAGAAGCTGCACATTCTCCAGAGTATGTTAAAACTGTTAAGTAGCAGCCTCTTCTGTTCTTGATTTCCATAGCTGGTTTTTAATGTCACTATTTAGTTTATATATATATATATTTATTTAATTTAATAAATATTTAGTTTATATAGTAAGGGGTGTGGTGGCTCAGCGGGTAAGACGCCAGGCTTGTCGATCGGAAGATCGCAAATTTGAATCCCTAGCCCCACGTGACGGAGTGAGCTCCCGCACTAGCCCCAACCGAACAATTCGAAAGCATGCAAATGCAAGTAGATTAATAGGTCCTACTTCGGTGGGTAGGTAACAGCGTTCCGCCCGCATCATGCCGGCCACATGACCGTGGAAGCGTCTTCGGACAACGCTGGCTCTTCAGCTAACAAAGGGAGATGAGCACCGGCGCCTAGAGTCGGACAAGACTGCACAAATGTGCGGGGGGAACCTTTACCTTTTTATTTAGTTTATTGGCTCCTTAGGCTTTTTAAGGATTTGGATAGTTTTTTAAATCTTAATGCTGCCCATGCATGCTAAAACAGTTGCCTTTTAATTCTGGTGACACTAAGCACAGTTGGATCTGGTTAGTACCTCAGTGAAAGATTCCTGGAATATATCAATGCTCTAGACTAGGCTAAGAAGTCAGAAAAAATCCAGAAAAGGCTATGAGTAGCCACTTTCACACTGTTGCTAAGAAAACTACATAGACTGTCCATGATATCAACTTAGAGAAGACTTTTCTGCCTTTACTAAATTTTACTGGGGATTTTTGTCCAAATAATCTTACAATGCAACTTCTGCCTGTTTTGATTCTCACATTCAACTAAGAACCTATCACTGCATTTTTAAAAAAAAAAAAGGAAGTGGTAGCAACAGCAAGCAAATAAAATTCATACGAGGCAAGCTAACACATTTGACTTTGGCCATCTTCACAACTTAATGACCAAGTAATTCCCTGAGCAACTGACTCACCCCCATGTGTCAGCAACACACAATCACTAATGACTCTGTCATAGGGGGAGCAGCCATCCTCTTCTTCTTTCCAGAAACTGCAGAAGTGTAAAAGTACACAGTGATCCAATTGCGGGTCAATGCCATGCAAATAGTGTTAGGAAATCCTTACCCTTACCCACCCCTGCCCTTTTCTATGCTGTGGCCATTCCTAGATACTGTATCAGAATCTCATCCACTCCCAGGATCGCTTGTGGATGTAATCTCTCATGCCATTTCACAGAAATCAGCTGACCAGGAGCAATTAGTTTGCTTCCTTCTCCCACTGACTGTTTTAACTCTTCGCATGACCTGCTAAACCTGCCCTCCTTTGACCCGGTAAAGTGCAGAATGTAAACAGGATCTAGAGTACTGACAGATTCGCAGTGGTGACAGGATACAAATTATTTTCATGCTCATTAAAATTTGCAGAAGCAGCTTGGAAAGTGAAAATCACGTCTTTGGCAATGCAATTGCTATTCAGATTCATGTCTTTAGAAATATTATTTCTTTATCTCTTCCAGTAATGCAGCAGAAAACAGAATTTTACCTTATTTACAATATTATAGTTATCAAACCTAATGTTTGTAACAGTCCATCTGGACTTTTTTACCTCACTGGATAAAGTCAGAGGCTCCACCATTATCATCTATGAAATACTTAAAATGTTTACTAATTGTCACATATATTTTGAATATTGGGAAAAACCATACAATGAATTTCTATCATACTCAAAGTTATCCTTATAATCAGTTCATCCTTTTATATCTCTATCTATTCAGAAGCTTAATCCATCAATTAATATTGCAGATAGATAGACATAGAATACTAAAAGGATCTTTTTATAGTCTTTCAGTGATATCCTAATTCCAAAAGAATATCAATTCTAGGGCTCTTTATCAATCTTTTCTAACACTTACATTCATTTAGCAATTGGCATGCTCAGTATTGCCAAACGTATTAATTGGCAAGCAGGTGAAATTTGTACTAGTGCTCTTAGCTAGTACTTACTAGCTGCTGCTCTTACCTCTTGACATATTTTTTTCTTCGTGTTCCTATTCCTATGCCCAAAACATGTAGTACTATTTGGTAATCATGCAGATGAAAACAAAGTAAGGTCAGTTATTTAGGTTTGCCCTAACCGGCTATCTCTTTGGTTTGTATGTAGGCTGTCCGGACCTATGGTAAAGAAACCCTTATGACTCAGCTTTTGAACAACTTAGACTTCTATGTCTTGCCTGTCTTGAATATTGATGGTTATGTCTATACTTGGACAAAGGTAAATAATACACAAAATGTATAATCAGCTCATAATTATTATATCAATTATCTTTCAAAAGGTACATTCACAAATCTGTTCCATTTCAGTCTCGCATGTGGAGAAAGACTCGTTCTGTAAATGCTGGCACTAGCTGTATTGGTACTGATCCCAACAGAAATTTTAATTCTCAGTGGTGCAGTAAGTATCCTGTTCTCTAAGAAGGAAAAAAATGTTTCAATTCTAAGTGGCTCGTGCTGAATTTTTAGAGTTTAGAAACATCAGCCCTAGTTGAGTTCCAAATCCTTAACACAGTCCCATGAAAATAAAGAATATTTGACCAATTGAATTCCCAAACATAAGTTCTCAGAGAAATGAGACTGAGAATATAAGATCAAATTCTGCTGTGGAAATATACTGAAAAATAAATATATATTTTAGAGAAATATTAAATATCTCTAAGAAGGAAGTGCTGTGTGGTTTGGAGCTCAGCCCTATTCAGTTTCTTTCATTTAAGTTACATGTTCTTTCTCTCTGTCAGCAAGAAGCAAAAAGTTTCTTCCTCTTTTCAGAGAGAACAACTTGTTAGATACCAAAAAATATACACATGTGCAGATGAAATAAAATTTGTGTCTGTGGGTATAATCCTATGTACTATTTACTTTGAATTCAGCATGGCTTCCTCTGTATTTCTGGAAAACAATGAGCAAAGTAATTTTTGTCAGTTACTTTTGCTGAACTATTACAGGTCTGAACAAATTTCTGTTCATGTCAAGCATTTTCAGACTGCAAGTAATGTGGCAAAGCAATATGGAATAGACTCAGTCATGCATATATTGAGACAACAAAAATAGTGGCCCATGGTAAAGTGTTGTTAAATAATTGTTGTTGTTCAGTCGTTCAGTCGTGTCCGACTCTTCGTGACCTCATGGACCATAGCACGCCAGGCCTTCCTGTCCTCCACTGTCTCTCGGAGTTTACTCAAATTCATGTTCATTACATCGGTGATGCTATCTAACCATCTCATCCTCTGCCGTCCCCTTCTCCTTTTGCCCTCAGTCTTTCCCAGCATCAGGGTCTTTTCCAGTGAGTCCTCTCTTCTCATTAGGTGGCCAAAGTATTTGAGCTTCAGCTTCAGCATCTGTCCTTCCAATGAGCAGTCAGGGTTGATTTCCTTTAGGATTGACTGGTTTGACCTCCTTGCAGTCCAAGGGACTCTCAAGAGTCTTCTCCAGCACCACAGCTCGAAAGCATCAATTCTTCGGCGCTCAGCCTTCCTTATGGTCCAACTCTCACAGCCATACATTGCTACTGGAAAAACCATAGCTTTAACTATACGGACCTTTGTCGGAAAGGTGATGCCTCTGCTTTTTAATATGCTGTCTAGGTTTGCCATAGCTTTCCTTCCAAGGAGCAAGCGTCTTTTAATTTCATGGCTGCAGTCACCGTCTGCGGTGATCTTGGAGCCCAAGAAAATAAAATCTGTCACTGCTTCCATTTCTTCCCCTTCTATTTGCCAGGAAGTGATGGGACCAGATGCCATGATCTGGGTTTTTTTAATGTTGAGTTTCAAGCCAGCTTTTGCACTCTCCTCTTTCACCCTCATCAAGAGGCTCTTTAGTTCCTCTTCACTTTCTGCCATTAGGGTGGTATCGTCTGCATATCTGAGGTTGTTGATATTTCTCCCAGCAATCTTAACTCCGGCTTGTGATTCATCCAGCCCGGCCTTTCTCATGATGTACTCTGCATATAAGTTAAATAAGCAGGGTGATAATATACAGCCTTGTCGTACTACTTTCCCAATTTTGAACCAGTCGGTTGTTCCATGTCCGGTTCTAACTGTTGCTTCTTGACCCACATACAGGTTTCTCAGGAGACAGGTAAGGTGGTCTGGTACTCCCATCTCTTTAAGAATTTGCCACAGTTTGTTGTGATCCACACAATCAAAGGCTTTAGCGTAGTCAATGAAGCAGAAGTAGATGTTTTTCTGGAACTCTCTTGCTTTTTCCATGATCCAGCGAATGTTGGCAATCTGATCTCTAGTTCCTCTGCCTCTTCGAAACCCAGCTTGCACTTCTGGTAGTTCTCGGTTCACATGCTGCTGAAGCCTAGCTTGTAGGATTTTGAGCATAACCTTGCTGGCATGTGAAATGAGCGCAATTGTACGGTAGTTTGAACATTCTTTGGCATTGCCTTTCTTTGGAATTGGAACGTAAACTGACCTTTTCCAATCCTGTGGCCACTGTTGAGTTTTCCAAATTTGTTGGCATATTGAGTGCAGCACTTTAACAGCATCATCTTTTAGGATTTTAAATAGCTCAGCTGGGATACTGTCTTCTCCGCTAGCTTTGTTGTTAGTAATGCTTCCTAAGGCCCACTTGACTTCACTCTCTAGGATGTCCGGCTCAAGGTCAGTGACCACACCATCGTATTGATCAGGGATATTAAGATCTTTCTTGTATAGTTCTTCTGTGTATTCTTGCCACCTCTTCTTAATCTCTTCTGCTTCTGTTAGGTCCCTGCCTTTTTTGTCCTTTATCATGCCCATCTTTGCACAAAACGTTCCCTTGATATCTCCGATTTTCTTGAAGAGATCTCTAGTCTTCCCCATTCTATTGTTTTCCTCGATTTCTTTGCATTGTTCATTTAAGAAGGCCTTCTTATCTCTCCTTGCTATTCTCTGGAATTCTGCATTCAGTTGTTTATATCTTTCCCTTTCTCCCTTGCCTTTTGCTTCCCTTCTTTCCTCAGCTATTTGTAAAGCCTCATCAGACAGCCACTTTGCTTTCTTGCATTTCTTTTTCTTTGGGATGGTTTTAGTTGCTGCCTCCTGTACAATGTTACGAACCTCCATCCATAGTTCTTCAGGCACTCTGTCTACCAGATCTAATCCTTTAAATCTATTCCTCACTTCCACTGTATATTCATAAGGGATATGATTTAGGTCATACCTGATTGGTCTAGTGGTTTTCTCTACATTCTTCAATTTAAGCCTAAATTTTGCAATAAGAAGCTCATGATCTGAGCCACAGTCAGCTCCAGGTCTTGTTTTTGCTGATTGTATAGAGCTTCTCCATCTTTGGCTGCAAAGTATATAATCAATCTGATTTCGGTATTGACCATCTGGTGATGTCCATGTGTAGAGTCGTCTCTTGTGTTGTTGGAAAAGAGTGTTTGCTATGACCAGCGTGTTCTCTTGACAAAACTCTATTAGCCTTTGCCCTGCTTCATTTTGTACTCCGAGGCCGAACTTGCCTGTTATTCCGGTTATTTTTTGACTTCCTACCTTAGCATTCCAGTCCCCTATGATGAAAAGGACATCTTTTTTTGGTGTTAGTTCTAGAAGGCGTTGTAGGTCTTCATAGAACCGGTCAACTTCAGCTTCTTCGGCATCAGTGGTTGGGGCATAGACTTGGATCACTGTGATGTTGAATGGTTTGCCTTGGATTCGAACTGAAAGCATTCTGTCGTTTTTGAGGTTGTACCCCAGTACTGCCTTTCCCACTCTTTTATTGACTATGAGAGCTACTCCATTTCTTCTAAGGGATTCTTGCCCACAGTAGTATATATAATGGTCTCCTGAATTAAATTCGCCCATTCCTGTCCATTTTAGTTCGCTGATTCCCAATATGTCAATGTTCAATCTTGTCATCTCATGTTTGACCACATCCAGCTTACCTTGATTCATAGTTCTTACATTCCAGGTTCCTATGCAATATTGTTCTTTACAGCATCGGACTTTCCTTCCACTTCCAGACACATCCACAACTGAGCGTCCTTTCGGCTTTGGCCCAGCCGTTTCACACTTTCTGGAGCTACTCGGAATTGCCCTCCGCTCTTCCCCAGTAGCATTTTGGACACCTTCCGACCTGAGGGGCTCATCTTCCGGCGTCATATCTTTTAGCCTTTTGATACTGTCCATGGGTTTTCTTGGCAAGGATACTGGAGTGGTTTGCCATTTCCTCCTCCAGTGGACCACGTTTTGTCAGAACTCTCCATCATGACCTGTTCTTCTTGACCTGACTTCATTGAGTTACGCAAGCCCCTTCGCCACGACAAGGCAGTGATCCATGAAGGGGTGTTAAATAATAAAGCTTTGCAAATCCCTCAAAAGAGGTGCTTCAAAATGCACAGGAGCAGATACTAAGTTCTGCTTTTGGAATTATTTAAGCAACTGCTTCACAAAGCCAAATGGCTGTGCGGTCACACTCATGTGGAGACAGCCGGAAGCAGCTTCCAGAGTGGCCTTGAACCTGCCAAAAGACATAGCTGCTTTAAAGGTTCAAAACGTAGTGCTGTATGCACTCCAATGAATTACAAAGCACCTTCTTCAAGGGACTGTCACAGCCTTATGAAATACTGCCCGGTAAAAATATATATTTCACAGTGCTGTATGGCATTGGTCTATCTAAGCCTTCATTAACTGGTACCCTCCAGAGTCGTCGTCATTTTCAGGCCTTGCAACTTATATAAATATTAAACAGGAAGGAAGCCAAAATACAACCTGAGGTTGGTGTTTCTATATGATCTTGACATCAAAAGGCACCACGCTGGTCAACTGAGCATGATCTACTCTGGCAGGTTCCAATTTCCAAGAACTTAGAAGAGGCCTTCCTCACACCTGACATTTGAAATTGTTTTAATTGGAGATTTTAGGGATTAAACCCAGAGCTATATATATATATACGTAAAGGTCTACTCTCATTGTTAAGCTATAAGGTATTAAGCTATAAGGCAGTAATGACAAGTAACATTACACAGCAATGAAACTGACAGAAGATAATTCTTTCTCCTGCTGTTGTATACTGTACATGGGAGATGGGAAGAAATCAATAAAGTACTTTGAACTACTGATGCCAATTCTTCTTTACAGTAGATGCCTATTCCTAAGAATTGCATGCCAAACAAACTAAGAAACATTGTGAATTATCATTCACAATAGGATGGCAGAAGAGTTCAGTTACACATACCCCCACAGTCAATGCGGGGGGATGCAGAACTGTGCAGGCTAGTTTTCTACTCAGTGTCCACATCTTCATCAGTGTATGCTGATTAGGAAAGTGTCAAGCTCTTCCATGCAAGAGGGGGATTCTGATTACACCAAAATAGCTCCTCACATTGATGAGTTAAATTAATATACATCAGTATGTCCATAGAATCCCTTTTTACATGCTCCAAACATGGATGGTGAGGTGTCTGGCTGTTGGGTGTCCCAGTGGAGGTAAGCCCATAATTCATATAGCCCCATTCACAATGCATGTATCCTATCACACAGGGATACCATTTTGTAATAACAATGGCCTCCATCCATTTTCCTACATCCATCTGGCCATCTCTGAAAAACTAACTGCACAGTTGGCAAACTGCACTACTTCAGAGTAATGCCAGTTTTTTCCACATTCAAAAAATGAAAATAGCTTTTGAAGAATGAGTTTGACTGGAGAAGTAGAAGAAAGAAAACACATTTGGTTGTGAGGAGGAAGACTTGTGGAGCTGCTATTTAGAATGGTGAAGTAGTGAACACGAAAGGGTGGTAAAATAAATATTATTTCCGAAGCTGCTTTTAAAAATAACCTGTGGCTCCATTACATGAGATTAAGACTTAGCATGATATATAGTGTAGTGACTAAAAAGATCAGGTCATTCCCAGTTTGAATCTTCCTTCTGCCTTGATGCCATGACATGTCCTTGTGCAGCCCACTATCTGTCACCCTTCCTCCATCTACTGCCATCTACTTCATACATCATGCTGAGCTGTAACATTCTTTAGTATGTTCTGTGCACCCAGCCATTATAGCATTGCAACAACCCATAGCTAAAACAACTATGACTTAGCATAATGTGTGAATCCAGTCACTGATAGACCTACAGACACATGAAAGGTTCTGAAAATTTGAAAATGCTATGCAAATGTTCTGTCCTGTTATTAGCCAGTTCAATGACACTTAGTCTTACTCAAAATCATGAGGAAGCCTGAAAGGTACACTTCTTCTGCCTTTCAGACCAACCTTCTATCATGTGTAATTTCTTTTCCTGCTGCATTCAGGCATTGGTGCTTCAAAAAGACCCTGTGATGACACCTATTGTGGTAGTAAACCCGAATCGGAAAAGGAGACCAAAGCTTTGGCTGATTTCATTCGTAGAAACCGCTCAACTATCAAGGCTTACTTGACCATTCACTCTTACTCCCAGATGCTGCTCTACCCATATTCTTATAATTATAATCTAACGCCAAACAATGTAGAACTGGTAAGTAGAACTCAGTGAGAGAAAAGTTGAAAGTTCTGAACCTTTCATCAAATAATTTATCTTGGGCTACAATTTGGGAGGATTCAGATTTGCAGTATATTTGTTTCCTGTCTCTTGCTGAATCAGCTTAGAACAAGTGTCTTCCCCCTTGAGTTTCTTGCATTTCAAATGCCAAGATTTTGTTTATGGGAAAAAAGGTATATATGGACTGAATTACAGTAGATTAGGAAAGAAATCCAGTACATTACAGTTAAGACTGGGGCCTTTCTACAGGATATAGAGCAGAGCTTTCCAAACTGTGTGTCGGGACACGTTAGTGTGTCGGCTGCAGTGTCTGGGTGTGTCACGGCTAGTGCTGCCTCCGAGCCCTGCCAGGATTCCGTGCAGGTCCTAGTGCCTGCCTTGTGCCTTGCTGCCTCCAAACCTGCTGTGATTCCGCGCAGGTCCTAGTGCCTGCCTTGTGCCCTGCTGTAAGAGTGTGTCGTGAAATGATGCATGTCTAAAAAGTGTGTCACCAACATGAAAAGTTTGGAAAGCTCTGATATAGAGGAACCGGATTGATGCATTAACTCTCAAATTTGCATGCCAACTATGATACAGCCCACAAGCCATGCTTCTCTGTTGCACTTCTTTTTATATCAGAAAAAGCCATTTTCCCCATTAAAACAATTCATTTGGAAGATCTTTTAAAGGCCAAAGATCACCAAATAATTTCCCTTCCTAGAAGACAGTCTTGTTAGCTGAAGTCCAGTGATTAATGCTTTCCCTCACCTTCCAACTTGTTCCACAATTCTGCAAAACCTCAGCTTAATTTTTATAACAATAAGTTTGCCATGACTCTATTTTTGCAGACAGGCAGTCTTCCTTCTTCCCACCTGACCTCCATTCATTTGAAAGATCAAATGTAAACATTAAACCAGGCTCCAAGGGATGTATAGTCTCTTTCTCACTCCCACCCAGACAGATTGCTTTGACTATAAAGGACTATTCTTAAATTTACAACAGACATACAGATGTATCATGAATGGATTGAGAAAGCATTAACTGCTACTTTCTTAGAGGAGGAGTGGTTGTCTAGGTATATATTTCTCAACATTTTTTCAAATAACTTTCTTTGCCCATGACTAGCTGTGTCTCCACACATTCTCACCTTGTTTAGATAACAAAGGGAATGTACCACAGAAGGAAGACAGGGAATAGTAATGAAGGTACAGGAAAATCAACCCAAAATGCTTCCAGTTTAATTAGCAACAGACAGGGTTAGAGACATTGATCCAGAAATGGCCTGAGCTTTTATGCTCAGATATAGGCAGATGTATTACTGACATACTAAAGAGTATGTTTCATTTCCCTTTTCTTCTGAACAAATAATATTTTCTTATGTGAAGTTCTTCTTTTATGTTACATTCATTTTTAACTTAACTTTAAAAGTTAGTACCAGTAGACAAAAATCACTTTACTATCATGGGACCCAAACTTAAATATTAATTCTGACAGCAAACTCTGTGAGGCTGACCTGTATAGACCATGACTAGGCTACTGACGAAGCAAACAGGGACCCAAGTCAGTAATGCAGAAACACACCAGGTTTCATATATGGGTTAAAAAAAGAGAGGAGGTGAGGTATCAAACAAAATCACAGTCCAAAGGTAGAATTCAGATTCAAGAACCAGATTTTAGCAAAACGGAGTTAGGCCAGGAACATATAAGGTTATTAGTTGGAAGTGAGACACTAGATTGAATCATGCAACACATTAAGCCATAATGTAGTTTGCTTTTGGCATAGTGGATTGAGTGTGTGTGTGTGTGTGTGTGTGTAGGTAGTATGTGTATACATATACATATACATATGTATATACATATACATATGTATATATATATGTGTTTGTGTGTGTGTATATATATATATATACATACACATACACATACATACATACACACATACATACATACACACACACATACATACATACATACACAGGATATGTATGTATATATAGGTGGTGGGTCAACCTGTGGGTCACAATCTCTAATAATTTGTACCATTCAGCACATATTTAAGTCAAATTCAGAACTAAATATTACATGGAAAATGAACAACAACAGAACAAAATGATAATTTAATTTACACTTCCTGCTTTCACTTCTGTTATCAGCCTTCTGATGTAAAGGACACAGGAATAGCAATGGACATGTATTCCTTGTCTAAGATAATTCCTAAACTCAGTGGCTTAGAACATTATACATTTGTTTATGTTTTTCTTTAATATTTATCTCTTTTTTTCTCAAAGCAACAATAATATTCACATAAGAAAATTACTTCAGTACTGTGGAATATTTAAAAAGTAGACCTTTCTGACACTAAAATACAATATGATAAATACATTATTACAAAAATCAAGAGGATTTTAATTTTCAGTTGCCAGAAAAACAAAAGTGGTCATGTACTGCTGCAGAATCCAGATAGATTTATAATCTTTCCCAAGTAAAATATCAGGATTTTGGGCAGAGACAGAGAGTAAGAACAGATTTATAGTTTTGCCTTGGAGGTCTGGGACAATTTTTATTTCATGCTAGATTATATACATTTTTCTCCTTAAACTACAATGTTTTAACAAGGACTGTTCCAAAGACCTGGATCCATTTTCCCCTCTTTCTGCCTTTCATTTGACAAAACATTTTTTAATTGCAAATATTCTTGCTTGGTCTAAATTAAAATAGAAATATAGGACAGGTTCCAAAAGTTATGTTGGGTGGACCCAAGGATTTGAGCACAACTTGTGGGAATTTTAACATTTTTTCACTATCTTTTTGAACAGCAAATTCCCTTGCCATTTTATAAACTTGAAATCTATTGAAAAGCCAAAATTTCCAAAACTATTTGCGGTGTGGACTGATACCTGATAAAACACAATTCCAAAGTCTCCCAGTGGTCAGTGGATTTGATTAGTTAGTTCTTAGAGGGGGCTGTCAACCAAACAAAGGCCACAGACTGCATTTCAGTTTAGAAATGTTTTAATGTTCTTTTTTACAATTTGTTGGATCATGTCAAAACATGACCCAATATATTCTTTTGTGAATAACCTTAGTCTGCTTATATTGTTAGTTACTAAGTGCAGGTTTTCTAAATTCACACTAAAAGTAGGCTGTAGCTGTGTGTCTGATGAAATTGATTTTAAAAAGAAAGATAAATATTAATTGTCTTTCTGGCCTCTATCCATAATAAATTGATAATCTAAAACTGTAGGTTATTTACACTTAAGAGAAACTCCTGAAGGAAATCATTTTTATCCTTTCAAATTTTATACAAAGAATAGCTTTCCAGAGTTTTGTTTTGTTTTGTTTTAAGGGGCTATATGTAAATTTATTTCCATTTTATTTATTTTTTATTTATTTCTGTATTTGTTTGTTATTTTGACTTAGATGCCATCCAACTCCAATCAACTCTGGGCAGCTGGCAGCATAAATAGTTGTTTGATCATTAAAGGCTAGCTAAACCTTTAAAATGTGATCAGCTACCTCAGGGCTTTCCAAAGTTTTTCCTGCGGCGACACACCAACCGGTGTTGGTGTGTCGCCGCGGGAAAACCCGGAAGTGCGGCAGCACGCAAAAACCCGGAAGCGCTGCTGCTGCTTTCGGGTTTTGCGCGCTGCAGTTGGTGTGTCGCCGCGGGAAAACCCGGAAGCGCTGATAATGATCAGCGCTTCCGGGTTGTGTAGCGACACACCAGACTGTGTGTGGCGACACACTTTTGTGTCGCGACACACAGTTTGGAAAGCTCTGAGCTAACTGAAATGCAATAACAGAAAACTGATATAGTTCATAATTATATTACAGTAGGATTTTGTCACTGGTTTCAACAGCATACAGATTCTCATAGAATTTGTATTGTTTTATTTTAGTGATCTCCCTTTAGTATGGAAAAGGGGAAATATGTATGGTGATTCTATTCCCATAGCGTACTTAACCAGATCAGTTAAGATTAGTGTGTTATGGTAACAAGGGGGCCAACTAACCAGTTAACTCACATCCAGTGGTGGGTTTTGACCCAGGTAGTATGATTTGTATGCTATCAGAACCAGTGGTAAAGAGGTTTAACTGGGTTAGTAGCTGGCTGGATCAAGCTTGTTGGAGAGACATGTATGTTTATTCAGAAGGAAGCCCTACTTGGTTTATTTAGACTTATTTGCAAAGAAGTGTGCAGAATAGTACAGTTCCACTGAATAAATTAAAATGTATTTCCAATTATATAAGCATTAGAGAGGAGACTGTGAGTTCAGCTTGTGTTCAAAATTCTTACTAAAACCTGACAAGAGCCATTTAGCTTATTTCTGAATTTTAAATGTTAAACTAACATTTATTTTATTAGATTTATATTACCGCCCATCTCCCCAACGGGGACCCTGGGCGGTGACTGTAAATGACTGTAACCTGTTTAAAAATGATAAAGTAAATTTATCAGAATGTTATCCTATTTCATTTCTGTTCTGACTTGAAATATGATAAAGAAAACTGGCAGATGTCTGATAAAATAAGTGGTCAAACCACAATCTTTGACATGTCTCGTTATGAACTTCCCCTTCTATACTAATATTTTAGAACTTGGTCTAATGCCTTTATATTTCTGAAGGATACCTTTTCAAAGGTTTATTGAATGAATGGAGATGGAGTGATGGGTAAATCAAGCCCCTATCTTCTCTCCCTATTTACACCTTCCATACGTTTACCTGAAGGCCTGAACAGAGCCCACATACTGTATATACAGTTTGGATTCACATCACTTGTCACGGATAGTTTTTCAGGGTTCCCAATGAATGAATAGAGATCAAGATCAGGAAAGAAGGAAAAACCCAATTCTTTAGCTGCTCTGAAAAGATCTGCAGTGCTGAGAATATGCCTTTTTGGTAGAGTAAGAATTAATTTCTGTATAACAAAGTTCTCCACATCTGCAATACCATGACCTCCTAAAATGATAAATGGATTTTTCCCCCCTCCTCCCATGAATAACTTGTTTAAAACAAAACTATAGCAGTGTCAGAATCAAAATCCCTGGGCTTAATTCAACATTTTTAAATAGTGGAATCCAGAAGCATAGGCATCCATTCTTAGCTATGTTGATGCCAAAATGATGAAATGTGTGATGTTGCACACAAGTATGTAAAAGGCAGAGTCAGTGTCACAACATGGCAATGCACATTTTGTTATTTTCCCCCTTTCGCCTCCCTGTGGATGCCTATGCCCAGAACTAGTTTTATTTCCCATAAACCATTTATTTGGTTCCATGGTATAATATAACCTGACTCAGTTTGCTCTTCCCAAGCCTATTGGTGATTCAGTTAAATATTTTCGTATTTTCTTAATTCTGTGAGGCAATTTGTAGTGGAGTATAAGTATGAAAATACAAAGTGAGCACAAAAAACACAAAATTTAGGGAAAATTAAATTGGGGACAGCACATTAAAAAAAATGAGGAAAAATGCAGATAAAACTTAGTACAAATTTTGGGTACAGTTTTTTTAGAAAGTTGATGCAGAAAGAGTGGAATGAACTTAACACTGGAAAAAGTAGAAACTGAGTAAAGCTGTCTTAACCAATTCTCCTGTCCCTTTCTGTGGTCCTTGTTTATTACAGACTAGAATAACTTGCATAATCTAAATTCCACCAAGCGCCAGCTGCTTTTAGAAAAGAAGTAACTAACGAGAATCCACGCTATTTGCAATATATCTTCAGATGCTCTCAACTGAACCATGAATCATGTGTGTGTCTGTGTGTGTGTGTGTATTGGCAAAGAGACTAGAATCCAAGCAAGTAGTTCTGTTTATTGGATAAACAAAGATATTAAGATTCCACACATGTATGCGTGCGCACACACATCCCCCTCTAGATTCACTCTAGAACTCTCACCAGTGGTAACTTCTCAGAAGAAGAATTTGATTAATAAAAAATACATTCCCCCCGTTTTTCACAATTCATTTTATTGCATCCCTCATACAAGCATGCATGCATGGATGCATATATAGATGCACATCACCCATAAATGATATTTTAATATTACATTCCTTCTGGAAAAGTACTAAATCAACCTCTATTGCACAATATTTGAATAATGTTCTTTTGTAAAAGTAAATTGCCTACCTTGTCTTTGTAACCAGACTTTCCTTCATCATTCTCCTAACATTTATATTGGGCTACTTAAAACCCCTGTCTATTTAATCACTTTTTTCTCAGAAATATTTCAAGCTTTATTCAGAATGTGCTCATACTTTGGCTTAGGTTCCAGTTTAGATCATCCTATCAGGTTCATCATCATCAGTTTCAGCAAATATGAATCAAAATACATTTAACTCTCCTTGTACTTGAACAGGAAAATGCTTAGAAATTCATAGAGGGATAAAAACTGGTTATAAATTAAAAACTGTAAAAATAAAATCCCTGAATACTCTGTAGAAATGCAGGCAATGATGAAATAATTTCCAAACCTAAGAAAATACCTAATTACTTTCTTCTAGATCCAAAAACATCTGCTCTATCTTTTCTCTCCTAATTAATGGATATTATGATGTGAAATTTTAAATACTTAATCTTCTTTAGGTGTGTTTGAGTGCACATCCATGTGTATTACATAATACCAGCTATGATTGTACAGTTATTATCTGAAAACAGTTTTCAAATATGATCATTCTACAATCCCCATCAAAAATGAGGATGTGTTTTGGGTGAGAGATTCTGGGGTCAGCCCCAAATGGGAAATGGACCCTAAGTGTTCACGCAAGAGCCAAATGAGAACCTTGGCAAATTAGAGTCCAAGTATTGAACCAATTAATATAACTTTTGGTAAAGAGAGACATAGTTAATCATCTCTGTATTGTTACCAAGGAAAGTGCATGGACATATTCATGTAGTCATGCTAACTTGAAAGAGATTTTACCTTGAAAGGTAGGTAGGTAGGTAGGTAGGTAGGTAGGTAGGTAGGTAAATAAATAAATAAATAACAGATATCACTGCTGGATCTAGAGAGTGCATTTTCCCCATAATCAAGATAAAATGCTTCAATTATTTAGTTCACCTGCCCAGTATTAGCAGAGAAGAGGCAGCTATTCTCCAGGATTTCAGGCAAGAGCCTCTCTCGCCCTACCCAGAGAAGCCAGGGATTGAACGTAGGACCTTCTGCTTGCATTCTTTCACAGTGCTCCTTTCCAAATCTTATCAGTTTGGGTCAAACACCCCCTGACAAATCTAAACTAGCTCTTTGGCCAAGTTCAACCCATAGTTTACTGAAGCAAAGCTGACCATTTGAGCAACAGTAATGAAGGTGTTTCATGAATTAACATTGAGAAGCTACTATATTGTAACTGTTTAAGATACAGTACATTAAATAAAAGGTTAAGAAGCAACTTATGAAAAATTATCCAGGAGTATAAGTGTCATAGCAAGCTCATATTTTTTTTAATAGGAATGGGGCCACACCGTATAGAACTTCCTCCCAAAATCATGTCCATGCTATAGCCCTCCCCTGAATGTCTTCATGTGCAGGACAAATGTATATAGGGACATCTGTATAAATAAGCATTATTTTAAGGAAATGCTTGAGGAGGTATGGAACTGTCACATATAGCATCATTCCCATCACTGTGCAGATGATGTAGTCCTTCCTTTGACATCTGCCTATGTAATGCAAACATCCATGGAGAAGAGACATTTGCATGTACATATAAAGGCTTCCATACAAGCAGGAACTCTACATTACCCTGATTTCTTGTTGCTTGAAACTTCCTTTAAGACCTGTATTTGCTAAATGTCTATCTCTAGAAATATCAATACTGCATATAGAGACATCACTGAAACCTTTGTGACATCAGGGAGGGCCTCTCAGCATAATCCCAGCCTGCTTGAATATTGCTTTAGAATAATTTAATAATGTCTGAATCATGCTTTGGAATGGCTGTTGTGGGTCTTCCGGGCTGTGTGGCCGTGTTCTGGAAGTTGTGGTTCCTAACATTTCGCCAGCATCTGTGGCCAGCATCTTCAGAGGGCAGGAGCACAGATAGAAGCAAAATCTCTGCTTCTATCTGTGCTCCTGCCCTCTGAAGATGCTGGCCACAGATGCTGGCGAAACGTTAGGAACCACAACTTCCAGAACACGGCCACACAGCCCGGAAGACCCACAACAGCCATTGAACTCCGGCCGGGAAAGCCTTCAACAATACATGCTTTGGAATGTTTGTTCAGTCATACACCTGTGCATGTAAATGCATGCTAGGTACCCAGACTAGATTGCTACTGCTATTATTACAGTGGAAAACAACTAATTACTATGATTGATATGCTGTTTGAGTCATAGCAGATATAGACAGACCTGTCATGACAACAAAATTTTCAGAGATAAACCTTCTGTCACAACCACTAACGCTTATGTGAGAATAAATTAGTCTGTGTTTGAAGTGCCACAAGCATCTTCGTTGTTTGACATTCTCTCTGAAGCTCTGGAATTAAGGGCTGAGTACAGTAATAAAAAATATGATAGCTAGTTCCCAAAATAAAAGCCTTCTTCCCATGTTGGCTTCCATTCTGAGCAAGACATCTGAATGTCTAACTCAATGTATCTTTTCTCTAAAGAATACTATTGCTAAAGCAGCCATTCGAGAACTAGCAACGTTGTATGGCACCCAATATACGTATGGGCCAGGAGCTTCAACAATTTGTAAGTATTACACTAACACTAACTATGGGAATGATATGCTTATTGTTCATAAAAAGCTGAAATTAGAACATTACAGAGAATGCATATAGACAGGGATCTCCTATGTTTCAGGCACCAGCTACCCAACAAATTTAAAAATGAGTCATTTGAAAACTCAAAGTTTTCTGCAATCTCATCCTTGAGTTCTTACCTGATTTTGCTTAAAGACAACTGAACTCTCATAAGATCTCACAAGATTCAGTGATCTCATGAGACTTCAGCCATGTTAATTTTAAAAAAATTAATAGATGACATCTATTGGATTTACAGACATCTTGATGCCAACAGTCACTGTATTGTCATTCCTGCTCTATACAATTACTTCCTAACTTTCTAAATCAGTCCCTTACTATTAAACAGAAAGAGTGGGAAGTAAAATATGGCATGATGCTGTATCTCTCATATTAATGTTACTATTTTGCCTGAGCATTTCGGTTCACCAATATCTCCCCAACTATACTGTACTGCTAAAGCATCATTTGTGGTTCAGGCCTGTTGAGTACTGTGTGAGTACAGTATATGTGATCTGTAGAGGTGTTACCAGAGAAAGACTTCCCCCATTTTTCATAATATGATGCACTGACTGATATATATGAAAGCAAGTAGGACTATACTGTTTTAGTTTATTAGTTTTGAAGGTCCATGGCTGATTAAAAAGCAAAGGAATCAAGCATAGTAAAATTATCTATTGAGTGTGGAAAATATCATCATTGGTGTGTCACATATACTGCATAATGATGTTGAAAGAAGTACAGTCTCCCCCAATCTCATGCTCTCCAGGTGAATAGTTGGCATCCAGCATAGCCATAGGCACTGGAAATTATGGGTACTGAAGACCAACCACAACTTGACGGATGCCAAGTCACTCATACCACATGTTAAACTTATGGAAATCAGTTCTATTTGCCTGTCCTCTACTTTTTAGCAAATGTATCCCATTCCTTCTTATTTACAGATCCTGCTGCTGGTGGCTCTGATGATTGGGCTTATGATGAGGGTATAAAATATTCCTTCACCTTTGAACTTCGTGACACAGGCCGATATGGTTTCGCTCTTCCTGAATCTCAAATAAAGCCAACCTGTGAAGAAACCCTGATTGCTGTTAAATATCTTGCTCACTATGTCCTTAATAATCTGTACTAAAAAAAGCTTTCCAGGCTGATTAAAGAAAACTTAATTCACAATTGCTTTTGTACACTTTCTGTCTTTTTTGTGCCACCATAATTTGTTCTGGGGCCTTCAAAAAATTGTAGCTGTGTGTCTGCCAGCCTCCCTAGTATGCTATTGTTTTTTAAAAAATCATTGTTGTGAGGATGCTATTGTTCACATGGGTAGATGAGTAGATGCACGCAGGGCCAGCTTTAGTCTAAGGCTGCTTTAGCTGGCAATATAACTTTAGTAAATGGAATTCTGTCCTGAGATGGCCTTTTTGCATCTTCCTTTTGGCACAATTCTCTGCAGCTACAGGGAAGAGCACACTCAAGAATGGAATGGAATGGAATGGAATGGAATGGAATGGAATGGAATGGAATGGAATGGAATGGAATGGAATGGAATGGGACAAAGCAGCCTTCCTCAGTCAGCACACCCATCATATGATAGAGTTAAATTCCTTGAATTTCATAGCTAGCTCAGGAAAGGCTAACCAAAAGGGTTGTTGAAGGAGGGAAAAATTAGACTTTGGAAATTCCTACTTGCACAAGAGCTAATCTAGATCACAACAGACTTGTGGGTTGGCCCTAGTCAGATTCTTATGCAACTGACACATGTTCTATGATCTAATCTAGATTTCCTGGATGGATGGTCATTCTTCCTCTTCCCAGGTTTATCTATTTCCGATGTTCTTGAGTTAAGAAACTCAACCAAAAGATAGTGTACATGAATAAAAAAGGCAAGATCTATGGAGAACTTTGAGACAAAACATTAAGCACTCAGCAAAGCTGATTTTCCAATAATTGTGGATATGCTAAAAGTAGTATGAGGAAAGTTTGGTGTTCCTCAGTTGAATAAACCAAACTTGTAAGGAAAGAATCAGAGTGTGAATGAAGGATGGAGAAAACAGACTAGAAAGAAAGAAATAGATAACCAGTCAAGAAGGAATATAAACCATATCTGCTGAAGTTCTTCAAATCTTCCTGTTTAGATGAATAGGGCAGATTTGTTTGAAGTATTATATAAGATTCAATAGCCCTTTTAAAAGCACAATGGGAGACTGGTAGTCCCTCCCACATATTTTTCTATATGTGAAAAAGGGAAAGCAAAATCACCATTTTTTTCTGCAGACATTCTTTGGATATTAATACTGTGTGTGTGTGTGTGTGTGTGTGTGTGTGTGTGTGTGTGTGTGTGTTTGTAGAGGGTATATAGTATGTACACCCCATTCTTGACCTCTTTTCACGTGGCCAGGAATCTGTTAATTATGCAAAGCACTGTGACAGAATTTCTCCAAAACTGTCCCATATGAGTCCACATACCAATTTATAAATGCCTACTTATGACCTGATTCAATACCTATTTAATGTTGTAGCTATATGCTTTAGTTCACAAGCAGCTGATGCTCTGATTTGCCATATTGCCATATATAAGCTCTGTTTTTCCAAATCCTGGCATCAGATTGGACCAAATTACATCCACAGCAATCCAGACAGGAGTCCTTGGTGCTCTCTGAGCCTTGTTGTTTTCTTGCAGGTGTTTCATTGCCAGGCTAGGCAACATCTTCAGTGCGAAAAGGGAGTGGGACTTGCTCTCTGTTTATATACCATGGCTTGTCCTGCTTGTGATGGTGGGGGTGTTGTTCACTCCTTTGTAGTTCCTTGACTGGGCTGTTGTTTGCTACTTGGTTGATTGACTGAGTTAATAGTTCCTTGATTAGGGTATATTGTGCTGTTTGATTGTTCCTCTCGTGCTAATCCTGGTGTTAATCTTTGCATATCTGGGTATTGATTGCTGGCAAGGAGGTGTTCTGGACTTTTGGCTTTTCTATTGTCTCTTATGAATGGTATGTAAATGTTGTTTACCTCTATGTGTCTGTTGATGGCTGCTTTGTCTGAGTGCCAAGCTTCCAGGATTCTCTAGCGCAGGGCTTTCCAAACTGTGTGTCACAACACAATACTGTGTCACCTGGGGGCCCCAAGTGTGTCGCGTGACAACCCGGAAGCGCCGGCAGTGGTGTTTTTGGGTTGCCGCGTGGCAGCAGCTGCCCCTTCGAAAGGGCAGGCTCCGGGGACCCCAAAAATGCCCTCGGTTCCAGCAGGGAGGCAAAAAGCCTTGCCACGCATGCACAGGGAGAATTTCCACCCTGGCCCCTATCAGCTGTGCTGGGAATCCCCGGCACAGCTGATGGGGGCCAGGGTGGAAATTGAGTGCCGGAAAGCCCAGCAACATGCATTTCGCCTCCCTGCCGGAACCGAGGGCATCTTCAGGGTCCCCAGAGCCTGCCCTTTCGAATGAATAGATGACATCTATTGGATTTACAGACATCTTGATGCCAACAGTCACTGTATTGTCATTCCTGCTCTATACAATTACTTCCTAACTTTCTAAATCAGTCCCTTACTATTAAACAGAAAGAGTGGGAAGTAAAATATGGCATGATGCTGTATCTCTCATATTAATGTTACTATTTTGCCTGAGCATTTCGGTTCACCAATATCTCCCCAATTATACTGTACTGCTAAAGCATCATTTGTGGTTCAGGCCTATTGAGTACTGTGTGAGTACAGTATATGTGATCTGTAGAGGTGTTACCAGAGAAAGACTTCCCCCATTTTTCATAATATGATGCACTGACTGATATATATGAAAGCAAGTAGGACTATAATGTTTTAGTTTATTAGTTTTGAAGGTCCATGGCTGATTAAAAAGCAAAGGAATCAAGCATAGTAAAATTATCTATTGAGTGTGGAAAATATCATCATTGGTGTGTCACATATACTGCATAATGATGTTGAAAGAAATACAGTCTCCCCCAATCTCATGCTCTCCAGGTGAATAGTTGGCATCCAGCATAGCCATAGGCACTGGAAATTATGGGTATTGAAGACCAACCACAACTTGACGGATGCCAAGTCACTCATACCACATGTTAAACTTATGGAAATCAGTTCTATTTGCCTGTCCTCTACTTTTTAGCAAATGTATCCCATTCCTTCTTATTTACAGATCCTGCTGCTGGTGGCTCTGATGATTGGGCTTATGATGAGGGTATAAAATATTCCTTCACCTTTGAACTTTGAACTGTTTATATACCATGGCTTGTCCTGCTTGTGATGGTGGGGGTGTTGTTCACTCCTTGGTAGTTCCTTGATTGGGCTGTTGTTTGCTACTTGGTTGATTGACTGAGTTAATAGTTCCTTGATTAGGGTATATTGTGCTGTTTGATTGTTCCTCTGGTGCTAATCCTGGTGTTAATCTTTGCATATCTGGGTATTGATTGCTGGCAAGGAGGTGTTCTGGTCTTTTTGCTTTTCTATTGTCCCTTATGAATGTAGAAATTATATATCGAACAGATGGAAAGCTTTTTAATCTTAGTAGGCTGAAAGCAAAAAATAAGGTAATTGCAACTTCTGTTATAGTACTTCAATATGCTGATGATAACGTAGTCTGTGCACACTCCGAGGAAGATCTTCAAACTATCCTAAACACCTTTGCAGAAGCATATGAAAAGCTCGGCCTCTCGATTAACATTAAAAAAACCAAAGTGCTTTACCAGCAAGTTTGAACCAATCCCTCTGCAGCGCCATCAATCCAGCTTAAAGGTGTGTCACTAGAAAATGTCGACCACTTTTCTTATCTCAGCAGCCATCTATCAACAAAAGCCGACATCGACGCTGAAATTCAGCATCGCCTGAGCTCTGCAAGTGTAGCTTTCTCCCGAATGAAGCGTAGAGTGTTTGAGGATCGGGACATTCGCAGGGAGACCAAAATGCTTGTTTACAAAGCCATTGTACTACCAACCCTTCTGTACGCCTGTGAAACATGGACCCTCTACAAACGCCACCTCCAACTTCTTGAAAGATTCCATCAACGCTGCCTCTGAAAAATTCTGCAAATTACTTGGGAAGATAGGCGGACTAATGTTAGCGTATTAGAAGAAGCGAAAACCACCAGCATTGAAACAATGATCATCCAACATCAACTTCGCTGGACCGGTCATGTTGTTCGAATGCCTGACCATCGTCTTCCAAAGCAGCTACTTTACTCCCAACTTAAGAATGGAAAATGGAATATTGGTGGACAGCAAAAGAGATTCAAAGATACTCTCAAAGCGAATTTTAAAAAATGTAATATCAGCATTGAGAACTGGGAAGCCCTAACTCATGAGCGTTTCAATTGGAGGTCATCCTTTATTAATGGCGCTATGGACTTTGAAGAAGCACGAGTACAGGGCGAAAAGGAGAAAAGAGCTAAAAGGAAGGCACGTCAGGCAAACCCTCATCATGACCGTCTCCCACCCGGAAACCTATGCCCTCATTGTGGGAGGTTGTGCAGATCCAGAATTGGCCTTTATAGCCACTTACGGATCCACCATTACAATTTTACCTTTGGAAGACAATCTTACTCGACTACGAGTGATCGCCAATGAGATGAATGGTATGTAAATGTTGTTTACCTCTATGTGTCTGTTGATGGCTGCTTTGTCTGAGTGCCAAGCTTCCAGGATTCTCTAGCGCAGGGCTTTCCAAACTGTGTGTCACAACACAATACTGTGTCGCCTGGGGGCCCCAAGTGTGTCGCGTGACAACCCGGAAGCGCCGGCAGTGGTGTTTTTGGGTTGCCGCATGGCAGCGGCTGCCCCTTCGAAAGGGCAGGCTCCGGGGACCCCAAAAATGCCCTCGGTTCCAGCAGGGAGGCAAAAAGCCTTGCCATGCACGCACAGGGAGAATTTCCACCCTGGCCCCTATCAGCTGGGCTGGGAATCCCTGGCACAGCTGATGGGGGCCAGGGTGGAAATTGAGTGCCGGAAAGCCCAGCAACATGCTTTTCGCCTCCCTGCTGGAACCGAGGGCATTTTCAGGGTCCCCGGAGCCTGCCCTTTCGAAGGGGCAGCGGCAGCAGCGGCACTGCCCCTTCGAAAGGGCAGGCTTTGGGGACCCCAAAAATGCCCTCGGTTCCAGCAGGGAGGCGAGAAGCCTCGCCGCACACGCACACTGCCGGGATTCCTGGCACAGCTGATCAGGGGCCGGGGTGGAAATTCTCCCCGTGGATCAGCTGAGCGCCATAAAGCTCGGGAACGTGCATACGCGTGCGGGGAGGCTTTTCGCCTCCCTGCCAGAACCGAGGGCATTTTCGGGGTTACCGAAGGGGCAGCCGTTGCCGCCAGAGCAGCCACCCGGAAGCACCGCCGCCAGCACTTCCGGTTTTTGCGCCGCACTGGCCACGGCACTTCCACGTTTTTGTGGGCCGGCCGTTGGTGTGTCGCCAACGGCAAAATTTGGAAAGCCCTGCTCTAGCGCTTTTGGATTTGGCTTGGTTTAAGATGCTCACCGTTTCCCAGTTGAAAGTGTGGTTGAGTCTGTCCATGTGTTGTGAGATTAAGGAGTTTTCATTGTGTCTTCTGACTGCTAGTTGGTATTCGTGGATGCGCTCTGCTAGTCTTCAGCCCGTCTGTCCTACATAGTGACTGCTACAGTCCTTACACTGTATGTTGTAGATGACTCGTTTTTTTCTTCTTGGGCTTCTGGGTCTTTTGGGTTGAAGGGTTTTGGTCAGAGAGCACCAAGGACTCCACAATTCAACCCTGAGCTACAAATATTCTCTTTGGTAATCCAGACAGGATTGGGACATTTCTGGATCAAAGTCCCATGATTAAATCAAATAGTCTCCATGCAGCCACAAGGGGTTGGCTTACCTTCAGTCTGAGGGAGCACATGCTAGGATAAAGTGGCCAGCAAATGGAGCAAGAATAAAAGTTAAAAACACCAAAACATTACAACAAAATTGTTCTGAGTCACACCTATCTAGGTTTGTATGTACTGAAGTATCCTACAAAGCTATTTATCTCTCACCATACAGCTTCATTTCCACATGACACTTAATGGTATTCTTCATCTGTTTGAGTTTTGGTTTTTCTTGTTACCTTTATTGCTCAGATTTTGTAATAATGAATTTAAGAGTAAAAGTGCATGAACTGGCAAATTCAAAACCCATAATATACTATCCAATGAAAGCTTCAGAGGAAGTCACCTGATTGCTTGTGGTGCTCATAGAAAGGCATATATAAGAAGTAGGGATCTAGCTTTACAACCAAAGCAGAATCATGAGGTTCATTCTTTCATTTTTAGGGCTCCTTTTAACACCTCAGGTCGTTGTTCTCACACGTCGTTTTGACAGGTAGACATTTCTCATCGTGGTAATTTCCTGAAAGCAAACTTATTGGTTTTACTAGCTTCACTATGTAGACATATAAGCAGCTATTAGATGCAATCTGCACAGCCCTGTAAGCCTCATGGAATGATTTACAACCATACAGCTCATCGCAATGAAGAGAGGAAGGAAGTGGGACAGAATGTAACTTAGTTTGATGGTATGGTTCTTGTTTTTTAATTATGCTTTACTTTTTTTGAAGTGAGAAAGTATTTCGAGTGAAACTTCAGAATGAAAACCAACTAAATGTGTTGAAGGACTTGGCCTCTACAATACAGGTGAGGGGTTTTTTTACCATATCTACCATCTCTTTTTTCATATAATTCTACACAGCTTTTGCAAATAATAAAATGTTTCAATTATGCAAATGTGCTCTCAATGCATAGTGAAAGCTGCAAATGAAGAGAAGCTGTTTCGGGTAGATTAGCTTATACAATCTCTTTACATATATTCAGATGTGCCAAGAAGTCTGTTTTAGCTTAAACAAATACCCAAATCTTTACATGTTGATTTTAAATGTAAAATCTTGCAGTGAAACTATACCTCAAAACATAAACTGCATGAAGCCCTTTGGCATTTTTGATTGTTCTGATCTTGGTGATGTTGATTGTGTGATGATCTCAACAACAATGTCCCAATAAACACCTCTCCATGCAGTTCAGTGAAACGCAGATAAAGCTTTATTAAGGATACATGTCAATTGAAGCACTCCTAAAGACTTGAATGCCAATTCCCGCCAAACTATTCCCTCTTAACTTCCCCCCCTTGCGTGCCAATTCACCAGCCGATGATCTCATGAGGCAAACGTTCCCATCTCCACTCTGCTGCAGGTGCGCGACCTTGACGGTTCCATCTCCAGCCTCCACCACCAGACATAACACTCAACTGCTATTCCCCCTCCCAACAACTCTACAAGCAACTATGCTAGGCCTAAGCCCAATGGCAGGATTCATAGACATGAACCCTGACAGATTGTCAGATATTAAGTAACATTACATGTCAACCATTAGTATACTGTAAAATATTTACATCAAATGTTGGAAGACTAATGAAGAAACGTTGTGAGGGGTAAATATTCAAATATGTGCTGATTATTTGACATTTTATTATTTCAGAAGATATGCTAAAATATAGAAAGTAGAAAACAGCACATGAAGGAATTCCCTTAATACAGTTTTATTGGTAGGTTCATACTGGTCATCCAATGGCCTCATATTAAAGCTATCTGTTTCTTACAGGTAGTTCTGGGTTAATGATGGTCATTGTTACTTTGAGGACCAGTCATAAGTACAGTGTTCAGTGTTGTCATAACTTTGAACAGTAGCTGAACGAGTGGTCATTAAATGAGACTACCTGTAGTCAGTTTTGCTCTCCTATACTCAGGTAGGCATAGAGATAATGAATTCATTTGTGAGGGAAAGAAATCAGGATGACCCTATTATTGGGTATAGTGAAGTGTCTACGTTGAGCAGCTAATGCTGTAGGTTGTGGCAGTAAAATTATGGAGCTCTGTATCTCCTGGTACTGGAAGATGGAAGATGCTGTATCATTAATGCTGAAGTTAGATTCAACTAATCTGGTTAGGGCCAGTTGGTAGAACACAGTATCCTATTCTGTCTCACATAACAAAATGTCTTCTACCTTGGAAGAGAAAGAAAGTTGTTTCTCTCTAACAGCTAGAAATATATTTACAACATGATTCCTCTTTTGTGTTCCCATTCTTAAAAATGAGTTTGCCACATTCTTTTTGCCCAGCTTGACTTTTGGCATCCTCATTCAGTTCATCATGTTCTCATTGGAAAAGAAGTGGATTTCCGAGTCAGCTCAGACCAGGCAAACTTTGTGCAAAAGATCCTGGAGCAAAGTCAAATGCAGTACAAGTATGTGGTTCACAATTCAGATTCATGAGATTGTACATTACATTTATGAGAATGATTACAAATAAATTATCAACAATTTAATTAAAAATGTAAATGCAATCCAAACAGAATTAAACAAAAGTCTTTAGGAGACAGACAGAAGGAGGGAGGGAGAGATGAAGAGTGAGAACATGCCAATAAATTGAAGACAGTTTAAACCAACTTAAATGAACCACTCTTTAATCCAGAGTACCCAACATATGAAGGGCCACACTTTCAAAATAGATGGGGCCAAGACCCATTTTTGAATAGGTTCCGAGGTCTTTGAGGGGAAGAAGAGATGCCTTAAGCCTCTTCAAAGCTTAAGGCATCCATTTTGCCCTTTAACCTTCCTCTCAAACTTTGAAAGTTACAAACAAATAAAAAAGGCTGAGATGTGAGGGAAACAGGATTAATGGTGGGCTATACTTTTTCACCCTTAGTTTAATCCAATTAAACAAAATTGTATATTGTGCTACATCTACACATATGATAGCATGTATATATACAGTATGTACAACCTAATTCCCTTTAAAGTCAATGCTTATTCCTGAGTAAAGGGTAATCAATTTAAGATTCTATGTCTCCATTCTTTCTGCTTGATTTTTAATTTATCTTTTCTCTATATAAACATAAAGGCTTGACATGCCTTCTTTTTTAAACAACCATATCCCTCTTCTCTTACTACTGCTCCTTGAATAATATATCAATTCAACTTCCTGACTGTCTCTTGTGATGTAGTATTGCAATAACTACAGATTTTAAAATCCAGAGACATTAGAAGCAGTGGGAGTTCTGCCACTGATTTCATCTAAATATCATTTCTATTTAATGAGGGCAATCTAGTGCAAACCAGAAAAATAGGAAGTTAGCAAACAGTAAATGATACTTAAGCAGGCATTCATTTTTCAGTTATTTCGCTGAACTGAACAGTACATTTATAATAGAAATAGCTAATTTATGTCATCATCATAGGCATGTGTCCTTTCTGGATATCACAGGATCAGATATTGATTTCTGCCTCTACCAAGCTACTCTACTTCCTGTCTTAACTAGAAGTAACATGATGTTGTTTTTCTGATGCACTTACTAATATGACTGCCCAGGACAAATCCATATTAAACAATTTCCCCACCATTCTCAGTTTAAAAACATATTTCAGAAAGGCTCACCATATTATTTTAGACCCAGTGTTTTCCTTTCATTTGTATATAGAAAAGAACCTGTTCACCAAGATTCACATATGGGCTAACCCTAACCATCTATGATGCATCTATTTATTTCAAGAATTTATAAATTGAAGCAGTGATGAGCTTTTGGGCTGAATGGCCATGGTCTAATTTTCTTTTGTTCTGATGTTTTGCCAGCAGCTGTAGCTGGCATCTTCAGAGGCAGAATGAGCTGCTTTGTGGTGTACCTCTCAGCAGTGCACAGGCAACTGAACTGGGCTGACTGGACTCTTATACTGTATATAAACCTGGCAAGCTGATCTCTGATTGGTCCATGTCTCGGGCATCCAAGAAAGTTGGTTCTTGATTCCCCACATGATTGGTCCATTTTGAAGAAATTCCAAGACTACTGATTGGTCTGTCTTCAGTCCAAAAGCTCATCACTGCTTCATTGATGCCAACCATGAAAGGCTACACCAGTAAATTTATAAATTGCACAGTCATACAAAAAATGGATTTCAAAAAGGGCTATCTAAACTGAGAAAAAATACAATGGACTAAATCTGAGAAAAAATAAACTATTAAGCTGGAAATATAAACATTTCACATGCAAACAAAAAGAGACCCAATGCTTCCCAAAAGGTGCTAAAAAGACTTCAGGCAAAAGCTCCTAGGGAAAGGCTACTTCCAAGTGCCTTGAAGCAACTGCCCAGGAGCTTGGGATTTGCCTCCAACAACACACAGGGGGTGAGAAACAGTACAGCCCTTGCCAGCCATTGGGCCCAATCCTGTCCTCAGGGCCATCTATCAAAATAATTTTAAAAAAAGTTTGGCAACCACAACTGTGCAATCAAAGCCTCATCCCTTTTTAAAAAGGGGGTGGGGCTTTCCTCATCCAATTGTGGATGCCATCTTTAATTTTTGGACACTCTAAACAGATTCCCTTGGCTGTCTCTACTCCTTCTATAAATTTACAGATTAATGTAAGCAAAACACATAGGGGTCTCAATCCGCTGTGATTATAATGTAAGATTTAAGAAAGAGAAAGGGAGAGAAGGAAGGAAGGAATACTTTTTAATGTATGTATGTCAGCCTGTAGGATAGACTTGGGCCAAAGAAATCCTGAAGAAAAAAAAAGAGTGTGGGGAGAGCAAAGCTACATATTTAATCTAATTATGCTTCCTGTCACAGAATTTTATTCCACAATCTACAAGAAGAAATTGAAAAACAGTTTGATGGAGGAGAACTTTTCCGTGAGAAGTACTACTATACACGATATAATAAATGGGAAAAGGTATTATGCACTGGAAGGTTTTTTTAAGCTACTTGGGTAATTTAAAGTAACAAAACATATTCTATCCCTTTAATATTGTCTTTATTTTATTATTATGTGGTCCACTTAGATCGCCGCATGGAGTGAACGAATGGCCAAGAAAAATCCCAAACTGATCTCCAGGATCGAGATTGGAAAGACTTATGAGGAACGGCCTATGTATGTCCTTAAGGTAAAAGTTTTAGTCTGATCCAAGTACTTAAATAATAAGTGTACATCTACAACTAATTCATAATGAGAAAGTATTGTTGTAGTATTGAACTGCATTAGCTGACACCAGGATAAACTGATCTACAATGGAAAGTATGATTTAACCTACCTCTAGTTCATTCAGTTTCATATGTTTTTCATTATAAACTCCATCAAATGTTTAAAAATTTAAGAAAATGTACATGTATTTTAGTACACAACTTTCTCAGTATATGATTTTACATGTGTAGTTCCCTAAAATAAACAATTTTAAACTGAGAATTTCATTAAAAGCTGGGAGAAGTAGGCAAATTAAAGGAACTGCAAATTAATCCTAGCATCAGAAACAAATCAATTACTATACAAAGTGAACATAATGTTATAAAAACTCATCTTCCCTGGAAACAGGTTGGGAAACAGAGTGGCCAAAAGAAAGCTATATTTATGGATTGTGGTGTTCATGCACGAGAGTGGATCTCACCAGCCTTCTGCCAATGGTTTGTAAAGGAGGTTAGTTAAATATGCTTAATCAACACCATCCATGAACTCACCAATTTATTCAGCCTTGACTAAATATTTAGGATAGGATAGGACAGGCACTGCAGCATCAGTTTTCATGTGAGCATATTCAGCAAGAAAGCAGCTCCACTAGAAGAGAATATATGTAGCTCAGGGTTGAACTGTGGAATCCTTGGTGCTCTCTGAGCTTGGTTGTTTGCTTGCAGACATTTCATTACCCAACTAGGTAACATCATCTGTGCGAGTAAGGGTGGGGTTTGCTTTCTGTTTATATGCAGCAGCTTGCCCTGCCAGTTTTGATGGGACTGTGGTTTTCTCCTTGGTAGTTCCTTGATTAGGGTATTGTTTTCTGCTTGATTGTTTGTCTGGTTATCTCTGCTTCTCTGGGTGTTGGCTGCTGGAGAGGATGTGTTCTGATCTTTTTGTTTCCTTCTTAACTTTTTAGAAAGCAACTTTTTAGAAAGCAACTTTTTAAGGGGAACTAAAAGGTACAAGTTATAAGAAATCTGTTGATTTAACCCTCATATTAAAAAGTATGCTTTCTACCCCTGCTTATGAGTTTCCTACAGGCATCTGGCTGGTGACAGGTTTGACACAGAATGTTGGGCTAGATAGATTCTTGGTCTCCCCAAGGCTTGTTTTAGATTCTTCCATACCAATCTCTCCAGGCCCCAAATAATCTTGGAAGTTTCCCATCTAAGGTGAAACAGGAAAGGGTATTCAAGAAAGAATGTTCTTTGCTTTCTTCCCAAAAGAAATTTGGCCAGGACTAATTTTGACATCATTTAGGTACCAGAGGAAAAAAAATTCATAATGTAAATACTGTAAAATAAAAACTACTATAGATAGATGGGGGGGCAGAATTAAAATATATGTTAAAAGGTAACTATTGTAATGTTACCAAACTTCTCAGCTTTTTGAGAATTTTTTTTACCGTGAATGTATTTTTCTGTTACAGGCTGTCAGGACTTATGGAATAGACAAGGACATGACAAAACTCTTAGACAACATGAACTTCTATGTTCTTCCAGTGTTCAACATTGATGGTTATGTCTGGACATGGACCAAAGTACTGTTCATATTTCTTTCCTTTCTAGAAAACACTATTTCTTTTGCTAAAATGAATTATGGTGACAGCAGAAAGTTTCAAAGGATGGTTGGTGACTGTAGGTGTGTCAGAATATAATCTTTATTTGTAAATATTATTTGTGTTCTAACACACACAAAAATTCAAATTTGTGTTCTGACACAAAAAAATTCAAATTAATCACAAATAGGTCTATCCTTCACTGGTGTTCTTTTCTATATCATGTATAGTATTAAAAGCATATCTGGTTCCTCAAATAATCCTTTCTTGAACTGAAAGATAGCAAAAAGCCATACGTTAGGGGTTCATTAGTCTTCATATCAGTTACTTCCAAGGGTTTTTAAAATGCAACATGCAAATTAAATCAAATGAGTATATTGTTATCTAATCTTTTGCAGATTATAGCTCCCTCATTCAGAACAGGGAGAAATCCATAACAAATTACACTGCATAATAAGCAGCGTATAGGAGCTTATTATTCTTCTCTTATATGAGTACATCTTTGAACTACTCAGATGTTATCCTACAAAGATGCCAGCACAGCAGGACAGTGGGATTATACTTATCCAGACCACTGACAAACATCTCCAGATTTGAAATGTAATAAATGTAATGTGTAAGCAATCCCAAGATCCCACATATATACATTTATTTTTATTCATAGATAAAAATTAAAGGTTTGCAAACCATATACTGTATGTCACTTGTATGTTGTAGCATTGGCAGATAATGCAAAAGAGAACATGCTTGGAAGCAGTGTATGGGGCCACAGTCCTTCTACCCCAGTTACATTAGTTGTAGATAGTTTGCAAATAAGTAGATAATACTTTCAGAATTAAGACGTACAAAAATAAGAAATAATAGACTTCAATCTTTTTTGCCTTACAGGATCGCATGTGGAGAAAGAATCGTTCCAATAACTCCAACAGTGATTGCATTGGCACTGACCTGAACAGGAATTTCAAAGCTTCTTGGGGCTGTAAGTAGAATGTATGATACATAAGAAGAGGGAGTGATGTGATTTCCTTGCATCCCACAAACAAATATCAACCCCAGAATAAGTTGAAGGAAGCAACAACATCTGCAGGGGGGTTAAGGGGAAACAAATGATGAAAGCAGCATCATGCTGATGCAACAGAAGCTCTAGCACTTTTATATGTGCATCATGATGTCACATGTACATACAAAAGGGGTGGAGCTTGGGTCACAATAACACAGTCATTTTGGGATACAGTAACTTTTTGGGATACACACAGATACATACAGATACATCTTGGGATACACAGTCATTTTGGGATAAAACTGGTGGATTCCGAGGTCACTTCTGGATGGAAGTTAATCAGTTTTCTCTAGAATATATTAACATATAGGATACATAGTAGAATCAGGGGCAATCTCTAAGTTAGACAACAATCGATGCCAATAATAATTTGTCCTGTTAGCCCTACATGATGAGAAATTTCAAAGTAGTTAATAATCAGGATGTGCCAATCCATCTTTTAAAAAGCTGTATCAGTTCAACAAAGAATCACAACTATGGAGTCCATGGTGCTCTCTGAGCCTTGTTGTTTTCTTGCAGACGTTTCATTGCCAGGCTAGGCAACATCTTCAGTGCGAAAAGGGAGTGGAACTTGCTCTCTGTTTATATACCCTGGCTTGTCCTGCCTGTGTTGGTGGGGGTGTTGTACTCTCCTTGGTAGTACCTTGATTGGGTTGTTGTTTGCTGTCAATTTGTTGTTTGTTGTTGTTGGTTGTTGTCAGCAAAAAACAACCCAATCAAGGCACTACCAAGGAGAGTACAATACCCCCACCAACACAGGCAGGACAAGCCAGGGTATATAAACAGAGAGCAAGTTCCACTCCCTTTTCGCACTGAAGATGTTGCCTAGCCTGGCAATGAAACATCTGCAAGAAAACAACAAGGCTCAGAGAGCACCAAGGACTCCACAGTTCAACCCTGAGCTACAAATATTCTCTTCGATTAGAATCACAACTATGCCTATGAGACTGGGGTTCTCAAACTATGTGGTTCCATAAATGACCAACATTTCAAGGCTCTCATTACCTTGATATCACAGACTCGATTATTAGTAATTGTTACACAAATTACTGTATGAAAACCCATCCCATGAACCAGAATTGGGAAGAAATACAAATAGCTTTGATATAAGCATCTCTTCTTAACATTTTTTCTTGCAGCAGACACAGAAGATGGATCACATGACCCTTGCGAGCCAATATACTGTGGTTCCTCAGCAGAATCTGAGCCAGAAACAAAGGCAGTCACAAGCTTTATTCGGGCACACCTTGCCTATATCAAAGGATATATAACTATCCATGCCTACTCTCAGATGCTGTTGTTTCCTTATGGCTATACGGAAAAAAAAGCACCTAACCATGTCAAACTGGTATGTAGAAAAAGGAATGTTTTCATCAGTCTACAACAAACATGGGCAGCCCTAGGACCATATGCAGTCTCCTGAACTCTTCTGGGAGCTAAAAAATAATTAGATGGGCTAGATCCGGCGTGTCCAACCTGCAGCCCACGGTTTTTTTTTTAAAAAAAGCATTTTAGTGCAAACACAGCATCTCTCTCTACTGAGTGTTAAAGCAGCCACCTCCTTCACTCAACTGCTTCAAAAACTCTCCTTGGTTCTCTCTCTGGGCATTATCTGAATTGCACAGCCCTACAAAGATATCAGCCCAAAGACAGCAAGTAGAGGTTCCCCAACCAGCCTACAAGCTTCTTCAGAAAGTCTGCCCCCCTCCCCAGACTCTAGCCCACAAACAAACTGTCTTAACTTATGTCTACTTTGGATCTCAGCTCTAGTCCCTATCATGTTTAAATACCCATAAAAGCAGATTGGTCCAGGCTATTGTGTTTTCGTTCCCAAAGGCTCATATGAAAGAACTTTAAAGAGAACATAAGGAGAGGGTTACATGATCTTTCATAGTCAGAAATGTTTTCCCCTTTCCAAGAGTACTGTATCAGCAATTATAGTAACTGTTTTGTTTACTAAGAATAACTTGACTCCTGCCAGCATCATCCATGAAAGAAATCTAAGGAGGGAGGTCAGTCAACAGAAATGTATAGAAGGGTGCCGTCTTGTGCCTTACTGATTATTTGATTGATAATGATGTGCCATCAAGTTGGTGTGGACTGTTAGCAACCATATAGATAGACTTTCTCCAGGATGATCTCATGCCTTATTGTTAAATACAGCGTTGGGTTTCATCACCCCTAGGTACTAGTTTTGATCTGTGGCCTCTGAGAAGAAAGATGTGAATCCATTTATATCCAGTATCAATACAACATCATTCTTTTAAGTATTTGCAAATAATCCTCAGTTATTCTAGTATTTAAAATTCTACATGCTTATATTCAACTGTCCCTAATTTATGCATTTGGATGCCAATTTTTCAAAGATAGGCTTTTTACATGCAACCTTCCCTAATACAGACTGATTTAGAATGCAGCTGGGAGGCTTCATCCTACTTCGTCTGGTGCAGCAATTGGTTTTGGAGCTGAGGGCCATGGCAATAGAAACTCGTGTTTTTATTACCTCCAGACTAGTTTACTGCAACTCCCCTTCTGGCCGGGGAATTCTGGGAGTTGAAGTCCATACATCTTAAAGTTGCCAAGTTTGAAAAACACTGCTCTAGCCCTATGGAGCAGCTTTCCACCTGACATTCAGTTGCCTCTCCCCGCCTTCAGGAAAATTATGAAAACTGCATTTTTTTTTCATTGCACCTTTGGGGTCCAAAGTTTCTGCTGCCCTTTTTAATTTAATTTTAAACCATGTTTTCCAAAATTTGCATCCAAAATGCATCAATTAGGGACAGTTGAATATAAGCATGTAGAAAGATATATTTAGAGTCTTAAATAATTTGTTTTTATTGTTTGTTGTTTTATTGGTTCATACTGTTGTAAGCCACCTAGAGTTTTTTGATTTGGCAAAAACTCTAGGTGGCTTAGGAATGAAACAGACTTTCCCCAAGAGACTTTTTTCTTTTCTCTTCTTTATACTGTTTCCCCAAATGCATGAATTTTAATGCAATTTTTGAGCCGAGTGCTATTTCAAGAGAGACATCGACGGGCTCTGTGAATTATTACAGCAGATTCCATCTTGGCAGATCATACCATTTTGTAGTTCCTTCTCCATCCTTCTCTGCCTGCCTGCTTGCTTGGGGAGAGAAAACATGTAGAGGAAAATCAAGAAGGAGGAGGAGCAGCAGCAGCTGCAGCAGCAGGGCCAAGAAGCCCTGAGATTGGCCAGGGGCCCATTCTGAAGCATGGGCCTTGGCAGGTGCTCAACAATGCCGGTCCTGACACCAGCCAGACCAAGAAAAAAGTCTTGTAAAAGCCACTGCTCCAGCTTCCCAACAAGTATATTCTATCACAAAGTACATGCTAGTTTTTAAAATAGTCTGTACTTTGGCATTCAGCTCACTTCTCACATTCAAAATGGGACGTTTTTCTTTGCAGAAACAATTTTGAAAGGTTCTCCTATCCAATACAAGCAGATGCCAACAAGGATCATTTTCCATTAGTGGTGTCTGGTGAGAGATTATGAAAGTATGGAAAGCTCAGACTAAGAAACAATTTCCTTTTATAGCCTGAAGCACTGTGTTGCTCAATGATTATCAAAAGTCCACATTCTAAATTAATAGACCAAAATAACATTCAGACTGGCCCACTGAATTCACATGTAGCAAAAAACAGAAGGTGCAGCTGAGAGGTGATCTGGGGGTGGCGGGGAATATTTGCCTATAAATAAAAATGCCCTCTTGGCCATAGCTCTTAAGAAGAGAAGCAATAGGATGCAAATAAACCAACAAGAACATGTAACAAAACTGTTTGTTCTCACTTGCTGGGATGAAGCATAGCCACCTCCTGAAAGCAGCAAGCACCAGTCATTAGTCAGTGACTAATATAACTAAGAAGAATAGAATAGAATAGAATAGAATAGAATAGAATAGAATAGAATAGAATAGAATAGAATAGAATAGAATAGAATAGAATAGAATGCACAATAATTGAGCCAGACTCATATCACACAAATAGCCTACATCTGTTTAAACTTCACAAATTAATGGATCACAAAATATATAGCTGATCTGCTCCATGGGTAAAGTTTTTAAAGATCTGTGGGGTCCTTGGTGCTGTCTGAGCTTGGTTGCTTGCAAGCAAACAACCAAGCTCAGACAGCACCAAGGACTCCACAGTTTAACCCTGAGCTACATATATTCTCTTCTATTGCTCTAATGATCCTATGTGCAAGCTTTCTCTTATAAGTTGCCTTCCAATGAGATTGATTTCTGGGATTCGCTATCCCAACATATCTGGAGGGTATAAAGCTGTAGAAGACTGCTACAGTAAGACTGCAAGTTGTTATAAATGCTAATTGTCTAAAATTGGATTTAGTTTCCCATCTCTTAAATTCATTTTTCTCCAAGGTAAAAAAGATGCAGTGTTATCTGTCAACATATACATAATAATATTAATATTCTCATAAACAATTTAGGTACATTTTTATACAGATTTTCATCATATCAGATTTCAAAGGATAAAACAATTACAAAAATGGCAGAGAAGATCTTCAAAACGGGGGGAAACTTAATTAATTTGGTAAAATGCGTTTAAATGTGTCGGTATATAAAAATGTTTTCTCTTGGCACCAAAAAAGTTGGCATCAAGCTAAGTTCTTTAGGGAGGGCCTTTCATAATGGGAATGTAACTGCTGAGAAAGCCCCATCTTTGTAGATTATCTTTGTATTTCCGACAGAATGAAACAGGCAGAAAAAAGCAAAGGCAGATTATTTTAAAGAACTGCCTTGGACAGATACAACAAAGAAAAGTGTATTACATACCTTTCATCTAAATAGACATAGAAGTCAGCACTCCTTCAAATGAAAGGTCCTAGGCCTTTTATTATCAAGGATTAAAAATGCATTTACATGCATGCTCCAATACACAAATGGAGAGCTATATTCAGAACCTGGCTTGCATGCAGACTATCGTTGCAGACTCAGCAGGAGATATGGGGCATATTAGCCATACATCTGTATGACAACGCATCTCTAGAGGCAGCACGAACCATTCAGCACATTCCCTGTCCAAATTATACAGCTTCACTTCCCAACAGAAGTGGGAATCCAAATTCATTGCCTGTGGCCTCCAGTCACATCAATGTTCCATTATGTGTAATTACCTCTGGACTAGGGCCCAAATCTAGGATTGTCCAAAAGCTTTAAAATCAACCAAAATTTAATTCACTTGTGACAATACATAGGGATCAGATAGCAGGTGTTCAGTAGGACCTCAGATGCTTGTCATACTGGGCTAGATGAACAAATAACCATTCCTGGCTGAAGGCAAGTTCCTATGTTAATATAAAGCATCTGAAAGTGATTGGGATATCATTGGATTTGTATATAGTTGAATTTGCCAAGAAAGAAAGGAGAATCTGGATTATTGATCTAATATTTCTTCTTTTCAAATACAGAATGAATTGGCTAAGGAAGCTGTGGATGCTTTGTATAGCCTCTATCATACAAACTATGTATACGGACCAATTGCAACCACAATTTGTAAGTATTAGCTTTAGCACAACTGTGCTTCGAAATTCTTTAGATGCTTTTTACACTGAAAAGTCTGCAAATCTTTTGAGGGAGATGGGCGGTGACCAAATTTGAAATATAAATAAATAAATAAATAATAAATCTGCTTTGACATGTTGGGATATTTTATTCTGTAACTTATAAATACGTAAGGGAGAATGCTACTAAGGCATTGTAGGATGACACAAACATCATTCGCCTTAGTCAGAGGAGGAGATCTATGGCTCAGACATCCCCAGGGTGACTGTGGAAAGTTCTGCCACCAGGTCTAAACTAAGCCTACACTCAACAAGTGGAGAGAGGCTGGAGTTATTTGGGAATCTATAGAATCTTAGACCTTTCCATTCCTCTAACCGAGGGCTTTCCAAATTTTTGCCGCGGCGACACACCAACCGCCGTTGGTGTGTCGCCGCGGGAAAACCCGGAAGTGCCACCGTTGCGGCAGTGCGCAAAAACCCGGAAGCGCTGCTGCCGCTTTTGTTTTTTGCACGCCGCCGTTGGTGTGTCGCCCGCGGGAAAACCCGGAAGTGCTGATGATGATCAGCGCTTCCGGGTTGTGTGGTGACACACCAGACTGTGTGTGGCGACACACTTTTGTGTCACGACACACAGTTTGGAAAGCTCTGCTCTAACCTGACCCCAACATTTCTTTGACAGATTTCAAAGTAAGAGGAAAGAGTTTATTTCTTTTTTTTTTTTTTTTTAAAAAAAAAACTCAAACTCCAAGAATACCTCACAGTCAGGGTCTTTTTAAGATTCTGAAAATTCTGGGGACAAGACGTTCATTTGAGCTTCCCCTGTACATATATGCTTCCTTCTCATATAAGCTTTCTTCTCACTTTACTTTAACCTACTGTGATTTTTCTTTCCTCGTTGTTTCTTTTGTTTCCTGAAGTTTGGTTGGTTGGGTGGGTGGGTGGGTGGTTGGTTGGTTGGTTGCTTTTGTTTTGGGTGACTTCAAGTCAGTGTTGACTCCTAGCAACTGCCTGGACTAGTCCCTGCAGTTTTCTTGGCAAGATTTTTTGGAAGTGATTTGCCATTGCCTTCTTCTGAGAATGACTTGCCCAAGGTCATCCAGTTGGCTTTGTCCCTAAGACGGGACTAGAACTCACAGTTTCCTGGTTTCTAGCCTGGTGCCTTAACCGCTACACCAAACTGGCTCTCTCCTGAAGATAGTGTTATTGAGTTAACTGTTGGGATTGTATTTTGGCTTAATGGTTGTTGTTTTTTTGCCTTGAATGAAGCATTTCAGTCCATCTGATGGTTTCAAATATTCAGATAGGGCATGGAAAAGGCTCCTCCGTGTATACAGCTTACAGCAATATCTCTTCCTCTAAAAATGTCTTTATCCCTACCTGACACTGTAGCTCCAGGAAACTAACAGGAGTTTGGATATAGTGGAGGTTCTGCTGTGGATTCCTCCACCCATCCAGTAAATAAAACTGTTCTCTCCAGGACTGATTGTCTGAGAAACCACCTCTTCTGCTACCTACCCAATCATTTAGATCAGCAAGGGAGGCCCTTTTGAAGTTATCCTGCTGCCTGCCATAACCTCTGCTATCTACTGTAATACATGGACATTTATACTATTTTTCTTTTGGTTTCTATGATTGTAGCAGATAACTTTTCAAAATCAGACTGTATACTTTTATATCAGCCTTTCAACTAACTGTTAAATTACCCTTTTCTCACTGCAACTGCTTATTTGAACTTCGAGCTGTCTGATGTAATCTTTACAAAGAAATACCACAACATATGACATTGTAGCACAATAAATTCCCATATCTGACCATATTTCCTTGAGACAAAAACGGGACATTGGGATGGCAAAATGGGATGGGGACTTATGTAATATTCCATATTCATGAAAAAGACAGGGGTCCCTGCCCCCCAGTCCGCGTGATTGGCTCCCGCCTGCAAATCCCACCCCCGGTCCACGCGATTGGCTCCTGCCTGAAAACCCCGCCCCCCAGTTTGCACGATTGGCTCCCGCCTGCAAGCCCCACCCCTGTCCGCACAATCGGCTCCCGCCTGCAAACCCCACCCTCCTTTGCCACGCGCCGATAGGCAGCTCTGGCTCATCCTCCTTCTGCACCATTCCCGCCGGGTTTAAAAAATGGGACAAAATTGAAATTTTTATCAAAATGATGGGACAGTTGAAAAATGCTTTAAAAAACCGGATTGTCCCGTTCAAAACGGGACGTATGGTCAGCCTACATATCTGGCACCAAATGTCATTCATGTGGAGCTGGAGGTTTATTATGCAATGTTTCCTCCACTGGAAGAAGAAACTCAGCAAGAAGATAGTAGGCTGGCCACGCCATCAGGTTTCCCATTGGCCAAACATTTGCAACATGCATTAAGACTAACCCAAGATATTTTCTTCTACCTAATTCTGTCTATCGGTAGATCTCAACTTTTTTCAGCAAGTTCTCTTTTATATTTGCATGTCTGGAGCTGGCAGGGCACTCCTTCAGTCACTCATTGCTCAGCATGAGCTAACCATTAGCTGAGCAAAGAGAATGCCAGTGCTCACTTCTTCTGCTTCAAATTCCCATTACTGGCTATTCTACCCCTAGAGTTTTCAGTGTTCCATGAATTAACAAACATCCTTTCACAACAAGAGAAGAAAATGTGTAGTTTCTAGCCCAAACAGTATGCACAGCTAAATATTTATTTCTCCATGTGCATTTGTGTACGTTTGTCTGGCCATTTGTAAAGCATAGAGCCAGTTTGGTCCAGAGGTTAAGGTGCTGGGCTAGAAACCAGGAGTCTGTGAGTTCTAGTTCTAGGAGGAGGAAAGAGTATTAGGTATGTTCACCACCTTGAGTTATTTATAAAAATAATAAAGGCGGGATAGAAAATAAAAAAATAAAAAAAAATAATTCTCCCACATAGTTTCAAGAGAGATCATTTTCTAAAACTATTAACAAATGTATGGAAAAATCTCAAAAGTTTTCTGTTCACTATAGCACCAGTTTTGCATTACAGGTTTTGTTTTGTTTTATCTATACATTGGTTCAAGTCTATCAGTTGGTCCAAAGTCAATATCCCCAATTCCATCCAATTTTGGTTTTGTTTTGTGGGGGTTGGGGGGAGTGTTCCTTCAAATGATTGTTGACTCCTAGAGACTGCCTGGATGAGTCCTTGCGGTTTTCTTGGCAAGGTTTTTCAGAAGTGGTTTGCCATTGCCTCCTTCATAGGGCTGAGAGAGAAAGTGACTGGCCCAAGTCACCCAGCTGGCTTTGTGCCTAAGGCGAGACTAGAACTCCCAGTCTCCCGGTTTCTAGCCTGATACCTTAACCACTACACCAAACTGGCTCTTAATGTTAATCACAATATTTTTTTAAACATTAAAAAAATATTTCTGTAAATTATCCTGGAAAAACTGTTTTGAGGGATGCCATACATTTTTTAGGTAGATAAACAGAATGCAATGCTGAGTAGGTGAAGCTCACACTCCAGGGCACTGGTTCCTTTTTTAATTCCACTTAAAACAAGAAATATTTCAGGGCTCTATGCTTTCACAGGGCTTCCCCAATGAGCCCTGGCTCTATTGAAAAGATGACCACCATCACCAATGTGCCCCATGACACTTCCTTGGGCAGTTACCAAACTTTAAAAAAATACCTATCATTAAAAATAAATCAATAGGAAATGGTCTTGCTGGAAAGCAAAGCACCAGGCATTTTGAGAAAAGGCAAGTCCCTCCTGGCTGTTCTCCATGTCATTCATTTTACAGCTGCACCCCCCAGGAAACCATGAGTCCTAGTCCTCCCTTAGGTAGGGTGACCATACGTCCCGTTTTGAACGGGACAGTCCCGTTATTTTAGCATTTTTCCACCGTCCCGTCGTTTTGATCATAATATCAATTTTGTCCCTTTTTTAAACCCGGCGGGAAGGAGGACAGGAAGACAGGAAGGAGGACTGGAGCCGGACTTGCCATTGGAGGCAGCCCGGAAGAGGCCCTATCAGCGCGGCAACTGGAAGCTCAGTTGCCACGTGCGATCCCAGCAGCAGAAGCAGCACCACAGTCCAGGTTCCTGCCTCCTTACCTGATCCTAAGATTGTCTGCCCAGCAGTGGTGAGGCCAGGGGAAGGTTGTGGAAAGAGGGTGCGTGCGTGTGTGTGTGTGCGCGTGCATGCGCAGATTACTTGCTCAGCGTAATCCCACGCACACACACACACGCACACCACACCCTCTTTCTCCAGCCTCCCTGCAACAGGTCCGGGTGCATTTGGTCATGGGGAGGCTGGAGAAAGAGCATATGGGGTGCGTGTGTGTGTGTAGGTGTGCGCATCTGATCGGGCTTGGCCGAGGGAGGAGAGTTGGCGGGCCGCTGAGCAGGAGAATCCGGCTGCGCTTGGTTGCTTCAGCCACACCACTCCGCCCCTTGCTGCCTGCTGAAGCTCCCCAGGGTGGCCGCTCCTGCTTCTCACATACACACACACACACACTCACAGGACAGACTGCCCTGGCAGGAGCCAGCCGTGCTGAGGGGCTTCAGCCACACCACTCCGCCCCTTGCTGCCCGCTGAAGCTCCCCAGGGTGGCCGCTCCTGCTTCTCACATACACACACACACACACACACACACACACAGGACAGACTGCCCTGGCAGGAGCTGACCATGCTGGGGGGCTTCAGTGGGTGGCGAGGGGCGGAGTGGTGTGGCTGAAGCCCCTCAGCGCGGCCGGCTCCTGCCGAGGGCAGTCTGTCCTGTGAGTGTGTGAGTGTGTGTGTGTGCATCTGATCGGGGTTGGCCGAGGGAGGAGAGTTGTTGCCGCTACACATAACAATAACTACATTTATGTATACATATTTACATTTGATTTATAATATTCATTATCTAATATATTTCATATAACATATCTTTATTTTAAATTTTCCCTGTTTCCCTCTTCCCTTCTTCTTCCTCTAACCCTTTCTAACTACTTTATTTATATATATCTATTTCTAACCTTATCACTATTTTCTTTTTCTTCTCTTATGTTATATTACTGATTTATTAAGTATTTATTTCAAATTCAATTTTTGACTTATACATCTTTACCATACAATACTTACGTACATTTCATTAAAATACCTCCAGTTTTCTTAACAAAAAATTGTGTAAATACTTGATTTACATTTTTCTTCTTTCTTCTATATATATTCAAAAAGAATATAATATTAAGTAGAGATTAATAAACTATAAAAATAAAAATACAAACATGGGGGGGCGGGGGGAAAAAAGAGATAGAAGAAGAAAAATGTGTGTATGTGCATCTGATCGGGCTTGGCCGAGGGAGGAGAGTTGTCGGGCCACCGAGCAGGAGAAGCAGGAGCCGGCCACCCTGGGGAGCTTCAGCGGGCAGCAAGGGGCGGAGTGGTGTGGTTGGAGCAGCCGAGCGCAGCCGGCTCCTCCTGCTTCTCCTGCTCTGTGGCGGTGGCAGCAGCAGTGACTCTCCTCCCTCCTTCGGCCAAGCCCGAGGGGGATGGGGCAGTGGTGGGCCTCCATCCCCTCCATCCCCGCCCCTTGTTCCCCGGCCGATGACGGTGCTGTGTGCACAGTGTGTGTACTCCGGCCTCCCCCAAACACACCAGCTCTGACGCACCATTTACTGCTAGAAGAAAAAAAAACCCTTTAAAAATAAAGAAAAATTAAAATCCAAGCCAATCACGCTGATGGGGGCAGGGTTTGCAGGCGGGAGCCAATTGTGTGGGGCGGGGGCAGGGTTTGCAGGTGGGAGCCAATTGCGTGGACTGGGGGGCGGGGTTTGGAGGCCGGCATGGTGGCATAAGACCCTGTCCCGTTTTGCCATCCCAAATGTCCTGTTTTTGTCTGAAGGAAATATGGTCAGCCTACCCTTAGGCATGGAAGCCAGCTGGGTGAGTTTGGGCCAGTCCCTCTCTCTCAGCCAAACCCATCTCACAGAGTGGTTGTTGTGAGGAAAATAGGAGGAGGGAGCAGTACGTACACTGCCTTGAGTTGTATAAAATAAAAGACAGGATATAAATACAAAGCCAGCTGGTGCCTTAACCACTACACTAAACTGGGTTTCATGACAGAATGAATCCCAATAAAAAGATCTAGAAAGCCCTATGAATAATAGTATCCTAGCCAACCCTGTGAATGCTGCATGGCAACAAACCCTGTGAGACTAGCATGCCAGTAGAATTGCATCTGAGGGCTTTTCTACAATAGCAAGGATCACAAAGGAATGTAAGCAGGATAAAGACTCACTCAAATTGAACTTGATTCCTAGTGCCTACATTGACACATCCATATAGTTTCCTTTTTAAAAATGTAGAAAAGGCATGTCCCTCTTGGCTATTCTCCATATCATTCATTTTACAGCTGCACCCACCAGGAAACCATGCCATAGTCTTCTGGGATTTTTTTTAAACTAGTCTATATAGCCCTCTGATTTCTGATGGTCATCTAAATACTAGCCAGAACTGACCCCACTTAGCTTTGAACCTGGAGTAACTGAAGTGCTAATTAGAAGCTGAGAGGTAGGAGACATGGCAAGCAGTCTCTCCAGTGGAAAAACAGACACGTCACACAGTACAAGATAAACCCATGGATTATGGGTTTCATCACTTTCATAAGCAAGTAAGAAAACATTCAAATAGGTTTTCCAAGGGTGACAAAGACCTGGAGCTTTCAGAAATGTGTCTCCCATCAATGCTTGTTCATAGACAGCCCCATGGAAATGCCAATGCATAGGCTGCTCAAGAGATGGCCAGAAATCACTATCTGGTTGGTTGGTTGGTTGGTTTACTCATTTATTTATTTATATTTATTTATTTATTTATTTATTTATTTATTTATTTATTTATAATTCGACTTGTATTTACCGCTCCATCTCCCCGCAAGGGAACTCTGGGCGGTTTACAAAAAATCGACAGTTAAAATTCAACAATTAAAACAGCGTATATAAATATTCTCCAATACAATAAATTTAAATACAAAATCCAAGATTTGATGGGTCGATGTTTAAAAGGGCTCTATGGCACCAGCCATCCCCAAGAGGAGCTGTTCCCCCCCCCCTCCCACGCAAGGCAGCAGAACCAGGTCTTTAAGTTCTTTCTGAAGGCCAGGAGCGATGGGGCCTGCCTCACCTCTGGGGGTAGCATATTCCAAAGGGTGGGCGCCACTATCGAGAAGGCCCGCTTTCTAGACCCCGTCAGGTGAAACTCCCGTACCGACGGGATCCGCAGCATGCCCTCTCTAAATGACCGAGTGGGACGGTTCGACGTTATGGGGATGAGACGGTCCCTCAGGTAACCTGGTCCCATGCCATGTAGGGCTTTAAAGGTGATAACCAACACCTTGAATTGGACCCGGAAGCACACAGGTACCCAGTGCAGCCGTCGCAGCAGAGGTGTCACATGTGCTGATCTTGGCGCACCAATAACTGCGCGAGCAGCCGTATTTTGGACCAGTTGAAGCTTCCGGATACTCTTCAAGGGTAGCCCCATGTAGAGCACATTGCAATAGTCTATAAGGGAGATGACCAGGGCATGAGTGACTGTACAGAGGGCATCCTGATCCAGGAAAGGGTGTAACTGGCACACAACACGAAGATGTGCAAAAGCCCTTCTGGCCACGGCTGCCACCTGCTCTTCGAGCAGGAGCCGTGAGTCCAGAAGAACCCCCAGATTCCGCACTTGGTCTGAATGGGGTAGTGCAACCCCATCCAGAACTAAGGATGATAACTTCCTGGATCTACAGGAGCCATCAATCCACAGCCACTCCGTCTTACCAGGGTTCAGTCGAAGCCTGTTGTTCCCCATCCAGACCCCCACAGCCTCCAGGCACTGAGAAAGGGTAGCCACTGCTACCACTGCTACACTAATATTTACTTATTTAATTCAATTTAAGTACCACCCGATTCCAAACCAACTCTGGGAAAGGTGACCTCCAGGGAGGAATAAGACTGTCCTGGTATGAGGATAAATTCCTAGAGTTATAAATTTTGCAAGAACCTGTAGCCAAGTATCAGAAGAGCCATAATCCTACAAGACACAGGCTTACTATTTTGTTCATATGAAAATGTATAACTATTTCAATTAATCAAACAGTAGAAATATCAGATTAGACTTCACAGGCCAAAAGTGTTAAATCAGATGAAGATGTTGTCTGAAAGGTGTAGGTAGTGATTAGGTATACCTTTCGGGTTTTTTACTCCATTATAAGTACAAGAGATCTAGCAAGGAGTATGTATGACTTTTGCTTCAGAATACAAGCAGCTAATTTAAGCATGATTTTGGAAAGTATGAATAAAGACCCAGATAGGTGGGTCCCCTAATGTGCCTATGCTACTCCTCATTTTGTTTCATTTGAACCAATGGAGGTAACTCTGGTGAAAATCTACTTCTCAGCCCAATCTCACATAGCCAGTCTTCCCATTTCACCATTCCCTTTGTGTCCCAGTTGTTTTTAACGTTGTCTGTTTTTCAGACCCTTGTTCTGGATCTTCCATAGACTGGACTTACAATGAAGGCATAAAGTATTCATTCGGCTTTGAGCTTCGTGACCGTGGCCGATACAATTTCCTCCTGCCTGAAAGTCAGATAAAACCTACCTGTAAGGAAACCATGCTGGCAATCAAAGTAATTGCCAACCGCATTGTCAGTGCTGCTCAGTGAAGACTTCCTCACACTTCCTTACAAAAGAAATTATCTCTTCCTTGGCTGCCATTTTCTCTTTGGGCTCTGAAATACCTGTAATTATAGATTATCTTTTCTGGTTTTTCTATTCCACTGATACTTTGTTGTCTTTTCCTTTTCATGGTTTTCAATAATAATTAAACTTTGAAAATGCAGTTTTAAATATTATAGGGATAAATCTCCTGATAGATTCATTTCATTCAAGCATATGGTATTTGCTGAGCAACTCTTGAACTCACTTCTTGGTGAATTCCTGGATTTGCCCCTTAATGAAGATATGTCTGATAACTCTGATGATGATTCTTCCATTGCTCTGTTTGAATATTTGTGGCTTATTTCATGTGGCTTAAATATACATATAGAAATATCATAAACAAAGAAATGGAACTGATCGTATAGATCAGAGCTTTCCAAACTGTGTGTCGCGATACAAAAGTGTGTCACCACACACAGTCTGGTGTGTCGCCACACAACCCGGAAGCGCTGATCATCATCAGCGCTTCTGGGTTTTCCCACGGCGACACACCAACGGCGGCGCGCAAAAACCGAAAGCGGCAGCAACGCTTCCAGGTTTTTTCGCGCTGCCGCAACGGCAGCACTTCCGGGTTTTCCCGCAGCAACACACCAACGGCGGTTGGTGTGTCGCCGCGGGAGAACTTTGGAAAGCCCTGGTATAGATCTTTCTCACCCCATCCACCAGTCACTTAGCAAAGTGACTTCCCTGCAAGTAGAGTGTCAATCAGATGAAGATCAAATGTAGCACACTCCCATCATAGTTCAATGGAAGGTTGTGAAGAAAGGAGGACTCAATTCCCAACAACTTGATATGTGTGGGTGTGGCCTTATGATCCTGCACTAAAATATCTAAAATTAGCTTCTATATATCTGTCCCAAAATCACCTTTGCTGCTGAGTTCTTTCTGGGAACAAGTCTTGCCACTACCAATCAGAAGGCATTGTAAGGCTATTCCACCTTTTTCTCCTGAACCATTTGTTTTGTGCTAAGAAAAAAGATGGGAAAACATGTGAGAGTTACAAAGGGAAGACAATGATGTTTGGACTCTCCCCCTCAATACAATTCTGGGAATGAGGCAAGATAATTGCACAATAAAAGGATTGTCTCAAAGCATCTAATATTGCAATTTAGTAATTCAGTATTAATGGGTTCACTGCATTCTCATGTTCAGTTCATCACTTAATGTGCCACCATTCATCCACTTTGCAAGAGCTAATCTACATTTCATACACAATCCAGCAAAACAGCTACCTAAATTAGATCCAATTTGTTGTTAAAGGGAGGGATAAAATTCATTTTGGCTCCGATAAACGAACCTATAGTCCTATTTTAACCGAAGTAGCAAAAGTAAATTTGAATGAAAGCATATTTTATTCTCTATCTGCCTGATTGCGGTTATTCCTTCCTTTTACAAAATGTTTGCTCTTGATATTACTTGCTTAGCAGTAGTTTTCTTAATAAATCCTGTGCATCAAGCCAAAGACTTTTTCTGAAAAGTATATTCCTGAATCAAAGTGCTATTATACCTTGTTCTGCTGCATGGACAATTCAACCATGACTGAAATGTAACATTAGCATCCTTCATATTCATCAGGGCAATATTTTTATATGGCCAACTATGTCACCAAACATTGTGCAAGTTTAGTAACTCTTCATCAGACAACAGCAGACATTTTATATTTTTTAAAAACCATCAGGTGAAATTGACCAGAGTTCTCCTATTTTCCCTTTCTAGCCCAAATGACAGAAGGTAAAGTTGAGGTGGGTGTTTGTTTGTTTGTTTGATTACCACTGAATTGGTAGATATACAGTATGGGAGGTGTCAATTATGAGGGGGAGTCAACAGAGGGAGGCTCATATAAAATGTCTATCATTGCACATCCAGACAGAGCACCTGTCTTTTAGCTGAAGAATAGATTGAAATCTGGGAAGCAAATTTTTAAGACGTCTTCATTTACAGACAGTTTCAGCATGGGAGACAAGCAATTTATGGCTGTCTTATATGCATAGTGAGATGGTTGCCTCAGAGACAAATGTGGAGTGGCACAAAGCAGTAGCAAGATGCTGAAAAGCATCTACCTTCCAAATTATCTGCTAAACACCTTACTAAGGATAGTAGAAGGTGTTTTCCCATTTTCAGTATTGAAATAAGCTTCAACTGCCAGCCATGCAGGATCTAATCGGAGGCCACTCTTTTACTTTGCCCCTTTCAGCAAAATATCATGGTCCGGCCACATAATTGAATGCACTGAGGTGGTAATTTTGTAATATTCTGCAAAGTATCTGACCACATTGCTTCTGATCAATTATGCAACTATGGTAGAATATCTGTCAGAATGAGAGAGATTGCAGGCTTATCAAATGGATACCTATTCTGCTAGAGTCAGCCATCTACTGGGAGGATGAGTGAAGGAGCTTCCTACAGAATGTTGGGAAAGCATTCTCCAGTTACTATGACACACAGATATACAAGCACTAATTTAAAGGAAAATGGCCTTTAGACATTCTTCCTGTACAGGTGTACCACGGTCCGAATCATTCTGAAGGGGTAGAGTTAATTTCTTACTCAAATTTCATACCTTTTGATTGGGATGGGATAACTGAGTGCATAGTATTCTAAGACAGTACTCTTCCTCTCATTCTGACCTTGCCTTCTTGAGAAATCATTTCTACTGAGTAGTCTCTGAAGATATTTAGGATAAACGGGAAAAGAACTGGAGGGTACCTGCTCAAATTTATACAAAGGGTCCAACTGCATATAATATTTACAGTAACTGAAACGGTTAAAACGTCTGAAGGAAAGCAGCAGTGTCTGGGAAGAGAAAAAATCAGGACAGATAGTTATTTAAATGATTCCAACTGTATCAACACTGTCCTCATAGGGTATTTTCAGCCATCATCTTTATCTCATGCAACTGTGGTCAGTGTTAATCACCTCGCCTATTTTAGCTAAAAGATGGGTGTCTTTAGAGAAGGATCAGTGTTTGTTCGATTTTTAATTAGTTGGATTAGTCATTTCTTGAAAAAGGTAATCTAAGATGAGGTGGCTAAGTGTTTTTAGACAAAAGCTGATTACCAGCACTTGCTTTATTCAGGCCTGTTTTAATACAGAAACAGCCTTAGCTGCTCAGAGGGATAACCTATACTGGGATGCCATTTCTCACCAAAGGCTCAGTTGGTATCCATGCCAACTTTTATCAGCTTATACATCTGCAGCTGCTCCAACACAGGGATTGCCTGATCACAGTTAACTGAGAAGTAGAGAAGTACATGGAGAAGGTACTGAAGATACCACTAAATCAAAGTACTTGATTTAGTACTTTCAGACTTGCCTGGTTTCCCAGAACACTTATGAATAGTATTAAAATAATTTAATTGGCTTCTGGTCCATCCCCAAGCACATGGGAGAGTACAGGTGATCCTTTTTAAAGCAGTATGTAAATTAAAATCCAAGAACAGGAAGAAATACCTGCTGCCGTGTCACCTTGTCTTCAGGTCCCCTGGCCATCTGAAGTAAAGCAAACTGTAAAGACGGTGGAGAGCATTCCATTTATGGAATTTCTGGTACCATCCCTGTTACTTTTCAACACTAGACAATCATGTTTTTTAGGTGCCCACCCAGGCCTTTTAATGGAGGTTAATGAATTTATTATTCTGTTTGGAAATGTAGTTTACATTTATTTGTATTTTTCTTTTCTCTTGGTTTGGAAAACCATCCTGGAAACGCTGCTAAATGGAATATGGAAATAAAAAGAAAAATTGTTTAAAAATGGAAAATAAGAATCTTTAAATGGTTAAGGTGCTGGGCTAGAAACCAGGAGACTGTGAGTTCTAGTCCCGCCTTAGGCATGAAAGCCGGCTGGGTGACTTTGGGCCAGTCACTCTCTCTCAGCCCAACTCACCTCACAGGGTTGCTCTTGTGGGGAAAATAAGAGGAGGAAGGAATATTAGGTATGTTCGCCGCCTTGAGTTATTTATAAAAATAATAACGGTGGGATAAAAATAAAATAAATAAATAAATAAATTTTACATGACGGTTAGCAGGAGTACTTAAAAGCTATTGAAGACTCTTACTGGCATAAGTGGGGATTTCTTCCTAAAGCAAAGAACAGTTTGAAAGGGACTGATTTCATCATAACCCTACCAGTAGAACAAAAGACCCAGCCTCACCCCATTTCTTGAGATCCCAGTGACAGTCAGACATACTGTGACTGCTATTTATATTCATATAAATGTGTATTAACTGCAAGGGACACTTAACATTATATCTGGTTTAATACTCATAGAAGATACATTTCTTCCTTGGCTATGCACTTGGAATTGCCTTAGAAGACACTGGCTTCTCTGCATCCTTCAACACAAGCCGAAAAGCACATCAACTTTTTTAAAACGTGTGCCCCGTGGATATTTTGCCGTACAGTACCTCTCCCAGCATCCCTGATTACTGATCTTATTGGCTAAGGCAGAGTCGTTGGTTTGAATAAATAAATAAATAGAATAAAGGCTACTGGGAATTGTCATCCAAAACATCTGAACTTCTCTTTTATTTGTTTGTTTGTTTAAAAGTTCACCCACTTCTCGTCATTAAAAACAACCCCAAAGCAAAAAAAACCAATTAAAACTGTTTTCAATGCATTGAAAACCATTAAAACAAAAGCAATTCAGTAAAAGCCTGTAAAAGTAGCTGCTTAAAGTTATAAACGGTTTAAAAACTATGAAAGAGAACAGGACTATGCTGAATCAGGTCAAAAGGCACAGCAGGTACTTAGTCAAAAGAGAACTCTTTCTGCATCCAATTCCTATACGCTGAGTAACAAGTCATAACTAAAGGCATCCTGAAGCTGAGAACCCTTCACTGTGAGTTAAGGTTATCAGAAACTGCCCAGCGCATATTTTTGAACTGTGGATAAGGGCTGATAACAACCAGTTAAAAATAAAATATATCTTTAAAAAATTCTAACTCAGTCTGCTTGTATATGATAACAAATACTTGATTACACAGTGATGATCCTAAACATATATAAAATAGAAATAGCACCATGAGGTCATGTTCCATTCCATGGCTAGTTTACCCAGGAGAATTAAATTCTTCCTGGCCTGTATTCTGAGTAACTGCAGCCCAGAGGCAAGAAACCTAGATGGGAGAAGGGAATTAAGGTGAAGGAAAGTTATCCTAAAAAGCAAGGAACAGGCAGGGAATTAGAAGTTTAGCAGTTTAAACTCTAACTTCATTTAGCTACGCTCTCAAGAGAACAAATTAAAACTCGATTTTCTTGAATTCACTTCTCTCTCTCTCTCTCTCTCTCATTATACAGTCCATTGTTTATCTTATAAAAGTCAGCATAGTTGGCATTGACCCATGGCATCTAGTGAGCTATACTATATTTGGCTGGCCTTTGAACTAGATGGATGTGTTCCAGGTATCTCCATTAACTTAAAGGTTATCTATGATTTCAGCATATTTTAACCTGAAACATATGGGTTTTTCTGGCCCTTATCTCAGGTGCAATGTGGTCCAGAAGTATGATGAAGTGGCCTGTTTTACCCTGAACAAGGAACCTTCTAATGGCCTGCACCTCCTAATTTCCCAAGTTTCCATTAAATCCAAATAGAAGATCTCTTTTTTCTTTTTTTTAATTTATTTATTGCTTTTTTTTATAACAATACATTATAAAAAGAAAAAAAGACAATACCAGACATAACATAATGTAACATAACATAACCTAACATTGCATAACATAGCATTCTATATCTTTACATAATTAACCTTAACCTAATTTAATCTAACCTAACCAAAAAAAAAAAATTGTCAAATATACTTCCTCCTGTTTGACAAATCTAACCAAAGCTAACTAACCTCTACACTTTCTAATTTGATAGTTATTAATAGCCCTCTTCCTTCTTACTTCTTCTCATCTACTTTCCTTTCTTCCTCCTTCTTCTCTACCCTTCTTTTAACTCCACTTCCTCACTCCCTCTGCTCTACCTTCCTCTATCCCTTCTCCCCTTACCACTTCCAAAAAAAAACCACACACACACACAAATACTAAAAGGACTTCTTACTTCCCGTCTAATCTTTCCATCACATATTTGTATACCAATTTGTTTCTATTATCTTAATTACATTATTAATATTAATTTCCTAAATGAATACTTTGCGATTTTTGAATAAATTTTAAAAAAGGACTCCAAACTATATTAAATTCTTCCATGTTTCTATCATTAATTTGATCAGTCAATTTAGCCATTTGCATCAAGTCCATAATTTTTATAATCCATTCCTCAGTCGTCGGTATATATTCTTCTTTCCAGTATTTGGCGAAGGTGATTCTAGCAGCAGTTATTATGTAGAATAATAGTTTTCCATATTTCTTATGCAGTTCTGGTTTCATGAAGCCCAATAGGTATAGTTCTGGTTCTTTGATGATATCCTCTTGTATAATTTCACGGATAGTTTTATGAATTTTGTCCCAATAGTTCTTTGTTTTCCGACATGTCCACCATAAATGAAAGAAAGTACCAATAGAAGATCTCTTACTCTTTTTCAGCCCAACCTACCTCACAAGAGTTGTTGTGAGGAAAATCAGGTGGAAAGAGTGCTGTGTATGATATCTTGAGCAACTGTACAAAGGCAAGATGTAAATCTAACAAATTAAATTTGGTTGGGGGGGGGAGTTCAAATCAGGGATGGGACAGCCATAGGGTTTGCAGAAAGATGGAGAGATGTGAAAGTACAACAGTGCTTACTGTTGCTTTATAATAACAAAGTCAGGGCAAAAATATAATCAAATGAATGCCTAAATATACTCAAAAGCACTTGTGAATGAGACCAAAAGTCTTCCCCAAACTGTGATGTCCTCTACATGTATTGGGTCTACCTAGATAAGAATTCTCAGAGTTGCAATCTCAATATACACAAGTACAAATGCATTTTGTGTTCATGGGGATGTTTTCTCATTGATCATATGCATCATTGTGAGAGCCATTTTCCCAACTTTTTAAAGGTGCTAATAAGTATTACAAAAGATTCCAATACCCATGGTAAAATTGCTTGAAATCTAAATGTAGACATAACAACAGAACCTCACACCATCCAATGAATGCCTCTGTGGATATTATCTGATCACCAAACAGAAGAATAAAAATGCCAGAGATGAATGGCAGCAAAGAGAAAGGACCATGATGTCCCTGTTGGCTCTGGGCTTGATGACCATTACTTGTGTTTTCACTTCTGCTCTGCATTTTGACAGGTACAGCCTTTTCACATCATTAAGGGGTTTTTGTGGGTTTTTTGTTTGCTTGCTTCCATGCCTTGATATGCTACTAATTCCTTGACTTTCTGTTCTAAAGTGCAAAGGTGTTTCGTGTGAAACCTCAAAATGAAAAGCAAGCAAGCTTCATGAAATCCTTGGCAAGCCTCATACAGGTGAGAAAATTTTGCAGCTCAGATGCTTTGTGCCCCTTTATCTTAAGGAATTTTGTAAAAAGTATACTTATCCAAAATATGTGAATGTTTTCTACTTACCAAAGCATTATATATACATGTGTGTGTGTGTGTGTGTGTTTGTGTGCGTGTGTACAGAAACCTATATACATACATATAGTACAGATTCTTTGCGTAATAGCAGAGAATGAATTGTTTTGGATGCTTCCATTTTTATATATATATATATATATATATATATATATATATATCTCCAGCAAAGGAGATCGTTACCTTGTCGTGGTGCTGGAGCTTGAGCACCTCAATGAAACCATGAGCTAAACCGTGAAGGGACACCCAAGACGGGAAGGTCGTGGCAGAGAGGTCAGACTAAATACGATCCCTGGGGAAGGTAATGGCAACCCACCCCAGTATTCTTGCCATGAAAACTAAATGGATCAGTACAACCAAAGATATGTCGGTATACCATCGGAAGATGGGACTCCCAGGTCGGAAGATGGTCAAAATGCTACTGGGGAGGAACAGAGGATACGTTCAACTAGCCCCAGATGTGATGACGCAGCTAGCTCAAAGCCGAAAGGACGGCTAGCGGCCGACGGTGCTGGTGGTGAACGACGAATCCGATGTTCTAAAGATCAACACACCATAGGAACCTGGAATGTAAGATCTATGAGCCAGGGCAAATTGGATGTGGTTATTGGTGAGATGTCAAGATTAAATATAGACATTTTAGGTGTCAGTGAACTGAAATGGACTGGGATGGGCCACTTCACATCAGATGACCACCAGATCTACTACTGTGGACAAGAGGACCACAGAAGAAATGGAGTAGCCTTCATAATTAATAATAAAGTGGCTAAAGCAGTGCTTGGATACAATCCAAAAAACGATAGAATGATCTCAATTCGAATTCAGGGTAAGCCATTTAACATCACAGTGATCCAAATATACGCCCCAACCACAGATGCTGAAGAAGCAGAAGTAGATCAGTTCTATGAGGATCTGCAGCACCTACTAGATAATACAGCAAAAAGAGATGTTATTTTCATTACAGGAGACTGGAATGCTAAGGTGGGTAGTCAGACGACACCTGGAATTACAGGCAAGCATGGTCTGGGAGAACAAAATGAAGCAGGACATAGGCTGATAGAATTTTGCCAAGACAACTCACTGTGCATAACAAACACTCTCTTCCAACAACCTAAAAGACGACTTTATACATGGACTTCACCAGATGGTCGACACCGAAATCAGATTGACTACATCCTTTGCAGCCAAAGGTGGCGGACATCTATACAGTCGGTAAAAACAAGACCTGGAGCTGACTGTAGTTCAGATCACGAACTTCTTATTGCAAAATTTAGAATCAGACTAAAGAGAATAGGGAAGACCCACAGATCAGTTAGATATGAGCTCACTAATATTCCTAAGGAATATGCAGTGGAGGTGAAGAATAGATTTAAGGGACTAGATTTAGTAGATAGGGTCCCAGAAGAACTATGGACAGAAGTTCGCAACATTGTTCAGGAGGCGGCAACAAAAAACGTCGCAAAGAAAAAGAAAACCAAGAAGGCAAGATGGCTGTCTGCTGAAACACTGGAAGTAGCCCAAGAAAGAAGGAAAGCAAAAGGCAACAGTGATAGGGGGAGATATGCCCAATTAAATGCAAAATTCCAGAGGTTAGCCAGAAGAGATAAGGAATTATTTTTAAACAAGCAATGTGCGGAAGTGGAAGAAGACAATAGAATAGGAAGGACAAGAGACCTCTTCCAGAAAATTAGAAACATCGGAGGAAAATTCCAGGCAAAAATGGGTATGATCAAAAACAAAGATGGTAAGGACCTAACAGAAGCAGAAGAGATCAAGAAAAGGTGGCAAGAATATACGGAAGATCTGTATAGGAAGGATAATAATATTGGAGATAGCTTTGACGGTGTGGTCAGTGAGTTAGAGCCAGACATCCTGAAGAGTGAGGTTGAATGGGCCTTAAGAAGCATTGCTAATGACAAGGTAGCAGGAGACGATGGTATCCCAGCTGAACTGTTTAAAATCTTGCAAGATGATGCTGTCAAGGTGATGCATGCCATATGCCAGCAAATTTGGAAAACACAAGAATGGCCATCAGATTGGAAAAAATCAACTTATATCCCCATACCAAAAAAGGGAAGCACTAAAGAATGTTCAAACTATCGAACAGTGGCACTTATTTCACATGCCAGTAAGGTAATGCTCAAGATCTTGCAAGGTAGACTCCAGCAATTCATGGAGCGAGAATTGCCAGATGTACAAGCTGGGTTTAGAAAAGGCAGAGGAACTAGAGACCAAATTGCCAATATCCGCTGGATAATGGAGAAAGCCAGGGAATTTCAGAAAAACATCTATTTCTGTTTTATTGACTATTCTAAAGCCTTTGACTGTGTGGATCATAACAAATTGTGGCAAGTTCTTGGTGGTATGGGGATACCAAGTCATCTTGTCTGCCTCCTGAGGAATCTGTATAACGACCAAGTAGCAACGGTAAGAACAGAGCATGGAACAACGGACTGGTTTAAGATTGGGAAAGGAGTACGGCAGGGTTGTATACTCTCACCCTACCTATTCAACCTGTACGCAGAACACATCATGCGACATGCTGGGCTTGATGAATCCAAGGCTGGAGTTAAAATTGCTGGAAGAAACATTAACAATCTCAGATATGCAGATGATACCACTTTGATGGCTGAAAGCGAGGAGGAGTTGAGGAGCCTTATGACGAAGGTGAAAGAAGAAAGTGCAAAAGCTGGGTTGCAGTTAAACCTCAAAAAAACCAAGATTATGGCAACGAGCTTGATTGATGACTGGCAAATAGAGGGAGAAAAAGTGGAGGCAGTGACAAACTTTGTATTTCTAGGCGCAAAGATTACTGCAGACGCTGACTGCAGCCAGGAAATCAGAAGATGTCTACTTCTTGGGAGGAGAGCAATGGCAAATCTTGATAAAATAGTTAAGAGCAGAGACATCACACTGACAACAAAGGTCCGCATAGTTAAAGCAATGGTATTCCCTGTAGTAACCTATGGCTGTGAGAGCTGGACCATAAGGAAGGCTGAGCGAAGGAAGATAGATGCTTTTGAACTGTGGTGTTGGAGGAAAATTCTGAGAGTGCCTTGGACTGCAAGAAGATCAAACCAGTCCATACTCCAGGAAATCAAGCCAGACTGCTCACTTGAGGGAATGATATTAAAGGCAAAACTGAAGTACTTTGGCCACATAATGAGAAGACAGGATACCCTGGAGAAGAAGCTGATGCTAGGAAAAGTGGAAGGCAAAAGGAAGAGGGGCCGACCAAGGGCAAGATGGATGGATGATATTCTGGAGGTGACAGACTCAACCATTGGGGAGCTGGGGATGGTGACGGCCGACAGAAAGCTCTGGCGTGGACTGGTCCATGAAGTCACGAAGAGTCGGAAACGACTGAACGAATAAACAACAAATATATATATATATATATATATATATATATATATATATATATTTTCAAAGGTTTGTTAAAATGCCAGTATATATCCACAATAGAAATTTAATTAAAGCAGGAATAGCTCCCTTATACACAATATATCACAGAGCAAGGCAGATTTAGACATCTGGAATATGGTTTTTAGGACTCAAAGAGAAACTAACAACAATTACTAACGTTTAACACAAAGTTTAAATATCTAAACTGTGGTTAGTGGTTGGGGATACAAATGGAAGGGGGGATATATCAATAAAAAGTAATTTACTTTTTCTTTTTCACTATTTTTTTTATTCAAATGTAGCAGAGGTTTTTTGTATCATCTTGCTTTTTAACTTTCTTTGTATTTCAATGTTTGCTTTTTTCTACTTTCTTTATATTTATAAACATATGGATAAAGGAAAAAGAAAAAAGAATGCCTGGTAAACCCAGTTAAAAAACCTGTCTTTTATTCCAAAGCCTTTGTGATACTTTGCAATATCCTTCTTATTAATCTTGCACAGCTTTTCTTTTCTGGAACAAAGATTTTATTCATCATACATTTCAAACATCTAGATGATGCAACAGAAAAATTCTGGCCCAGAAATGTAAAATCTCAATAAGATAATTTCTAGAATCAGAGAAACAGGGGAAGACTATATAGCACAGTGGATCTTACCGTTATCCACTAAATGTTAGATCTCACTTTAGTTAAGGGTGGTAAAACACATATTTTCAAAACGAGCATCAATAAACATACTTGAGAAGTCTAGGTAAAGGTAAAGGTACCCCCCGCACATTTGTGCAGTCGTGTCCGACTCTAGGGGCCGGTGCTCATCTCCGTTTGTTAGCCAAAGAGCCAGCGTTGTCCGAAGACGCTTCCACGGTCATGTGGCCGCATGACACGCGCGGAACGCTGTTACCTACCCACCGAAGTGGTACCTATTCATCTACTTGCATTTGCATGCTTTCGAATTGCTAGGTTGGCAAGAGCTGGAGCTAGTGCGGGAGCTCACTCCGCATGCAGGGCTAGGGATTCGAACCTCTGAACTTGCAATCTTCCGATCAACAAGCCTGGCGTCTTACCCACTGAGCCACCACGCCCCCTTAAGTCTACCTGAAAGTTATTGTGAAAGAATGAAGATACAAACGTTAACAATCGCCCATATGAATAGCCTCACAATTTCCTGTGGGTTTTTTTTTCTCTCCCTTATGCCGTGCTTAAGAGAATTAAATTCATGCCAGGGTGGCATTCAAAGCCAATTTGAAAGATTCACATTGTCTTTAATAAAGTCTCTTTCAAGTTTAGTTTGAGTCCTGGTGATTTCATGGACATGCAGTTTTCTTGTCAGCAGTACCAATGTGGTTTCACATTGCCTTCTGCTGGGATGTTTTTATTTATTTATAAAACTTAAAGGTAAAGGTTCCCCCCGCACATTTGTGCAGTCGTGTCCGACTCTAGGGGCCGGTGCTCATCTCCGTTTGTTAGCCGAAGAGCCAGCGTTGTCCGAAGACGCTTCCACGGTCATGTGGCCGCATGACACGTGTGGAACGCTGTTACCTACCCACCAAAGTGGTACCTATTAATCTACTTGCATTTGCATGCTTTCAAATTGCTAGGTTGGCAAGAGCTGGAGCTAGTGCGGGAGCTCACTCCGCATGCAGGGCTAGGGATTCGAACCTCTGAACTTGCGATCTTCTGATCGACAAGCCTGGCGTCTTACCCGCTGAACCACCACGCCCCTTTTATAAAACTTACATGGCTGCTAATTTTTTACCTCATAATCCTAGGCAGCTCATTGGCCAGTCCAGGTTACAGGCCTGATATTCTTTTGAGGTCTCCCATCCAATTACTAAACAGGCCTGACCCTGCTTAAGTTCCAAACCAGGCAATATTAGCCACACAAGCCATCTGCTGAGACGGTGTTTTCATTCACATACCCAAACTTTTCTCAGCCTAATATGGCTTTTATTAACCACAAGGGGGAAACAGTCAAAACTTATAAAATGATCTTGTGTATGTCATAAGAAAATAGGTGTTTGTTTGGCTTTAGACCTTTTCCGTGTTCTTTTCATAGCTCAGTAAACCCTGATTTTACTTCTGGCCAAAGAATGCTTTATAAGTAGAATATAAACATGACTAAATAGCCTTGACATTTTCATGGGCTTTCTTTCATCTTGTCTTATTGCTTGTGTACAATGTAGATTTTTTTTTCAAGGTCTTTAACGTGCAATGTCAAATGAAAACTAAATAAGAGCAACCAAAAGGTCCAATTCTATCATCCCAGTCCAATTGCATTATATAAAGATTATCTCTTATCTTTTCATTACCAAGGGCTGAATCTGTGGCAGAACTTGGCCATAGAATGTATTTTCAAAACAAGGTTTCCTTCCAAGAAATACACAAAAACATAAGGCTGCTTGGAAAGTTCTCTTCTTGGTTATTTAACCATTAATTGTAATTAGGAATTTGAGCTGATTTACAGAGGGACTGGAGAAGCTGTAATCTCTAACGCCCCCCAGAAGCCTTCAACACCGCTGGTTTTTAGCTTTCCATCATGGTAAAACTGCAGTAGAACAAAATAAAACTACAGAAAATGCCAGTCCATAAGCATGACATGACATGACCCAACCACTTGGCATCTCCATGCCAACCACTAGCCGTTGGCCTTCCACGAAATCTGCCATGGATCCAATGGGATCCTCTGGCATTTTAGTCCAGACTCCCAGATTCTGCCGAAACTACTGTTCAGTGGGCTGATTGCACAGCAGATAATAAAAGATTCAAACAGCAAGTTTTAAAAGACATTTCCTTGGTAAATGCAACTTTGTCAGGCATAACAGGGTTCATAAAAAACATGCACACAAGCATAGAAGAAGCAGGGTGGGTTTTTGTTGTTGTTGTTCCCTCTGCATTTCTGGTATAATACTGCCATCTAGTGGCCTTACTAGTTTATGGGACTTTCACCATAAATGTTGCATATTCCAGCTGTTGCTACTGCCTCTCACCAGCCCCATGCTAAGTAATTAATGTTTATTTCTCCTTGCACTGTCCCCCAACTTCACAGCTGGTAGAATGAACCTTTGATAAGGTGGGAAAAGAGAATGCTAGGATGGAAATGAGTTTTTTTAAACTCTGCCTACTTTTAGCTCTGGTCCCGCCTATTTTTGGCTTTGATATGTTTAACACTGGAAAATGGACCCAAATAGGTTTCATCTGACTTTACTATGAAAAGGTATCCCAAACCTGGCATAGTAGTAGGAACTATGATTACAAGTCATAGTTTGATTTTTGATTGTTTAATGAAAACATTACTTACATTAAGGAGAGTTTGTCTTAGATGCAAAACCAAAACAGGATTATATTAAAATGAGAAATGAAAACATCACAGTGCTAGGGATGTTTGAGCATTTTATTGGATCTGCATTTTTAAGTGATGCAGTCTGATTCCCAATTCAGGGAGTAATGGATCAGAATGCAGTTCTCTGGTTTTCAATTTCTAAAAATGTGGCTTTCAGAATTTAAAAATAGTAATAAATGTATATTATACAGTGAACTACATTTTTTAAATATATTAGCATATCATTGAATTTTAATGCTGTTTTAACAGACAGATGCCCAAACAGGATACAATGAATTTATATAAAATTGATTAGTATGTGGTTGCTAGGAGTCAAAAACAACTTGATGGCACATAATCAATCAATCAATCAAAATTGATTAGAAATAGATTTTACCTTTCTATCTTCACAAAGCATTCAGCTATGACTTGTCATTGCATATGAACTTGTTTATGTCTTCACACCTCTCCATATCAGAGTGTTGCTTATTTAACAAATGAATTATTTCCCCAAATTCAGCCTAAGCTTATACCAATCAACAATTATTATTATTTCGTATGGCATTTGTCTTGCTGGGAAATCCCTTGTGAGGTCCAGCAGCCGGATGTGTAGGCTATTTAGCCGTGACAAGTCATGTTGCCCGGGGTGCACCACGGGGGGCTAGTCTACATTGCACCCGCTGTTACCTTCCCACCAAAGTGGTACCTATTTATCTATGAATCAACAATTAATAGTTCGGAGTATTTTCACAAATCCAAATTTAGTTCTACTCTCAGAAATAGATCTGAAGGGGAATAAACTTCCCAAGAAGTAAAACAGCAGCACTTCTATTGGAGAGAACTTTCATTTCCACATTGACCTCAGTAACAAGTCGTTTTGCGTTTCTTTCTGTGCAGATAGATTTTTGGTACCCTGATTCGGCACAGCATATAGTCAGACAGATGGAAGTGGATTTCCATGTCAGTGCTGAACAAAGTAATACCACTGAGAATCTCTTGAAGCAGAATGGCATACATTATGAGTAGGTTAAACCTATCTATTTCTCAGGTCTGTGACCACACACCTTTGAAATTGTGTAGAGCTTGCACATGGGACATGTATATCAAAGATATCTTTATGTATCAGTGTGTTTCAATTAATTAATTCTCCTTTATTACAAAATGGTGTTCTTGTCTGGGAATGCTAAAATGCTCTTCTTCATTATAGAAGACTCATTCAAGTCTCCTGGATTGTGCAAAAAATTCCTGCGCAAATAGAGTGGAGCATGGCTGCAGTGCCAATGTCAAAATTCCCTGTGAAGTCAGTGTGACATTTATCTAAAATGAAGACTGGCTTTTTTTTAAAAAAATTAATCTTTTAGATAAATTGGCCTGCTCTAACAAATATGAATGACTGAAATACCACTGAAAGCAACAGCTTTGGAACAGCTTTGTCCCATCTAAGCCTATTGCCGATTTGGGAATCAAAGTTAATTTTAGTTGGATGGGCCCCATGATTTTGAAACTGAAAGTTATTTTTAAAAATCTGCAAACCGTATACATTAAATAAATAATGTACGTTTAAATGAATATACAATGGTTCAATGTAAAATAAATCAAAGTTTGTAGGTGACATTTTTGTTAGAAGGAGTGGATTTGTCTGAATGCACGGGATTTCTTGCTGTTTTTCATTGTTTTGTTTATTGTTTTTACTTGATGTAAGCCACCCAAGGTCATTTTGGAGTCATGTGGCCTCTAAATCTCAGAAATAAAATGAGCTCAGGGAGAGTATGATTTTCTTGTTATTTTTATCATGTAGAATATTATTTCAAAATCTACAAGACAACATTGAAAAGCAACTTGATGGTGACAAGAATCTTTCCCACGGACACAGCTATGTAAAATATAATGAATGGGGCAAGGTACAGGACCTATGTGATACTCTAAAAAGGAAGTATTCTTCAGCAGAAAGAATCCCCATTTATCAGAGAGACACTGGACCATTTTGACTTGTTGGTAATTGTATTTGAGTTTGCTGCTTGGATGTACGTGCATCCTCTGAAGCATGAAGGGTGCAGTTGGTGGCTAAAACCAGGCCTAGTTTAGACTATCACCTAATTGGAAAGGATTCCATTCAAAATACATGCAAACATTTTTCACACTGGATGGGACATGTATGTATTTAGTACTTTACACATCTCATAGTGGTAACCATGCAAGGACAAAGCTACAGCCACAACTGCATGCACTGAGGAATTAGCCCTGTAAGATTATTATCCCATAGTCCACTTCTTCAAAAGTGTTGCCGATGTTTTTATAGTTTCTATTCTTCTGCATTTAGCAGAACCTTAATCTAAAGCAGTGGTTTTTCAAATTTGGCAACTTTAAGATGTGTGGACTTCAACTCCCAGAATTCCCCAGCCAGTATTCTGGGAGTTGAAATCCACACATCTTAAAGTTGCCAAGTATGAAAAACACTGCTCTAAAGCAATAGATGACAACGTTTTTTTTATTTCTATGCTGAAAAATTATCACTTACATATTTCTAGAGATCACCCTGTTGTTAAAGATCAGGCCAGGCATATTTTCTGATCTTAGCAACTTAAATGGATGATTGGAAGCTAATGAAGATGACGTCCTTCAGCAGGTGCTAGATTAGTCTTCCTTATTTCAGTGCCCCTCAGCTGCATTAAAGCCACAATTCCCCAAATTCTAGCCAGTATATCGTTGGGAATGTGGAGAGTTGTAGTACCACAAACCTGGAAGACATTAGAATGGGGAGGGCTGTGGTAACAAGTATGGGATCAGTGGTTATTTAATGGCCTGATGTTGCATATCTTATCTACAGTCAGAAAATCATCTTACTGGACTTATAGGAAGAGAGCTGTGTTAGTCTATGGTAGCAAAAAAAAAAAAACCAGAAGTCTGGCAGCACATTGTCCAACTAAAAAAAATATTTAATAGCATAAAATATCATGAGCTGCAGGTCATTTCATCAGATGTTTTTCAAGCAACTCTTATTATCCTTTTACCCAGATTTCTGACTGGACTGCCAGAATTGCAAAAAGGAACTCAACGTTGGTTTCCCGTATCCAGATTGGAAACACTTTTGAAAATCGACCCATATTCCTTCTTCAGGTATGAAAACCTTTTCAGGAAAATAAGCAAAGAACAGCTGAGATTGTGGTGAAAAACTCACCCTCCCAAACTCAACACCCCCATCTGGAAAGGGTTCAAACAATTGTTTTATTAGTTCCAAAGCTAGCAGGTTACAGTGAGTCACTGGTCTGTTGCATTCAGATGAGCCAACGCAAGAGCCTCAAAGTTACATTGATCTTATATAGAATGTGGGTAGCAGAAGATCCCAAATGCAGAAAGAATTTCTTTCCAGCTAATAAGGTAACAAGATAACCAGAAAGGAGAAAGTGGGTATCCTTCATGGTGTGAAAACAGTACAGAAACATTCTTTGAAAGGCTACATAGAAGCTTTGATATAACTTACCCCAAAGCTTTAATTGTTACTAGAAGAGAGATAAGGAAATGCCTTGAATCTACTGCCTCCTCTAATGGCATTAGCTCTATAATCAATTAATCAGTAACAGGCACAAATTAACACAGTACCATAAAGAAAATTCCATTCTTGAAGGTGCTACAAGAGAGATACAGCAAAATACATATATGTAATAATATATTTGTATTAGTAAGCACAATTGATTCATTCTGAGTTCTTCTTCCAGTTCTCCACAAGATGAAGTTACAAATCATGCTAATCAACCACGCAATTTGTTCCATTTTAGCTTAGTATATTGCATTAGTCCAGCCACTGTGGTTAGCAAATCATGGTTGGTTTATGACAAGAGTATAGCTTTTTTCTGAATTGAGGAACAAACAAATACGCCATACTTCATTATATTTTACATAGCAGGTGGGGTCAGAAGGAATAGTGGGCATTGTCAAGACAAAAATTAAATTTGCTTTCATTTCATTTACAACACATATGATTGAAATAAATTAAATGTAGGTAATACAATTGTTTCCATGTATAGAAGAACATTCCCCTTCTGTCACATTGAAAATTACAATTTGGGGGACCTCTAAGTCTCACAACCAAGACTTTTGGAGCCACTGCTGCCCTGGGACTTCAGGTTATGCATCTTTGGCTTATTACGTTGTTTTGTACGATATAATAAGCATGATGTGGCAATCCAATGATATAGTCATCCTGCTCTTTAAATGAGAACAACAATGAAATAAAAGACTTGCATGTATGTTTCTTCATACAGGAATTGGAATTAGAGTCTTAGAAACTATTTTTTTCCCTCATTGGTAAAGCTATTTAAATGTGAAGGTTGCAGAATGGAGTGGATGCATGGGTAAGGAACAGTTTTGTATTGAAGTATACTTTCTTAAAATTTTTTTTTTTTACTTTGGAAAAATGTTTTCAAAGCAGATTGGAAAGAAAAGCGGAGAGGGGAAGGCCATCTTCATGGATTGTGGTATTCATGCACGAGAGTGGATTTCTCCTGCCTTTTGTCAGTGGTTTGTGAAAGAGGTTAATGAACAAGTATTTCTTTTTTCTTAAATTTGTTAGAGTACCCTTCCCTAACTGGTGCTCTCCAAATGTGTTGAACTAAACTTCTAATATCCCTAGCCAGCAAATACTCCTTCACGACTATCCTTGCATGCTACAGATCAGTTGGTAACTCCAAAAATCAAAGTCCTTGTATCCCACCAAATGAACAGGAATGTGAATCAGGTTTCTGTATTCTCAGAGAAGTCCATGGTGATTAATATGGAAAGTAGATTCTAAGAAGTATATAGTATGATGAAGAGTGCTGCAATTCTAGGTACACTTTATTTGTAAGACCCACTGAGCCTAACTTTTGAGTATATAGGATCACAGAGTAATTTACTTTTTTTTTTAAAGTGATTTTTTCTAAATTAATGATCAGGCCATCAGAACCTACGGAAAAGACAGCATCATGACATACTTATTGGATAATATGAATTTCTACATCATTCCTGTAGTCAATATAGATGGCTATATCTGGAGCTGGACTCAGGTACTGTCCATACTTTTTAACAGCACAATCTACATCTAGCACTTAAGCTACATTCCTATGATCCTTGAGGCAGCATTCCATGGTGTATACAATACCATCAACTTTAATTTTGGAAGGGAAATAAAGCATGCATCAGAAGTCCCCTCTCTCTGGCCTGCTGTTTCAAAGGTTGATAATCCATAATTTCACAAAGCATTGGGAGCAGGGGGAGGTTTGAAAATCTGTTAGATCTGAAGTCCTGCTGGACTTCTGACACATTTTGAATGCCCTAGATCAGTAGATCTCCAGTTTTGTGTCATATATCAGTCCTGGGCACCTGTGACCCCAGAGCTTCATAGGACCCTCATCCCCATTTTATAACTTTGGAGACCACTGACTATGAATGCAGAATTTTCTGTCATTCTGAAGTGAGGAGCACATCAAAATGAAACATCCTTTGATGATATTTCAATTCAGAATAGAATAGAATAGAATAGAATAGAATAGAATAGAATAGAATAGAATAGAAGATAGATAGATAGATAGATAGATAGATAGATAGATAGATAGATAGATAGATAGATGATAGACAGACAGATTAAAACATATTCTACTTTTAGCTAAAAGTAGAACAGACCACTGAAATGAGTTGGAAAAAGTTAGTTATAATTAATCCATCCCATTCCTTTTTGTAAACTACTCTGAGCCTATATCCAATCCAACTGAAGGTGTCACCTTACATTCTCTGATAACAATAAAAGTAGCTGTTAAAAGCAAAATTTAAAAAATGAGTAGAAGGCAGAAATCTCTGCTGCAAGGCACAGATAAGCATAACCTAAGATATATATAATAAATTACAATAGATCAAAAATTATCAGACATATCAATAATAATATTATCAATATACAGTATATTAATCATAATATCTTCATAAAACTGTGACATAACACCAAGCCACCAGATTCATCTCAATTCAATATATCTTTTCAATTATATTTATTTGTTGCAGATATTTCTAATTAACTTCTACACGAAATAAAAGAGACTGTGAAGAAAACAAATAACATGCAGCGGCACGGGCAGTTCTGGGTGCCCCTAGAATGGCACACGTGACACCTCTGCTCCGTGAGCTGCATTGGTTGCCAGTTTGCTTCCAGGTGCAATTCAAGGTCCTGGTTTTGACCTTTAAAGCCCTACATGGCATGGGGCCGGCTATCCGAGGGACTGCCTCTCCCCGATTACTTCTACCCATCCCACCAAGTTCAGCAGGAGAGGCATGTTGTGGGTCCCGTCATCTAAGGAGTTCCATCTGATGGGAGCCAAGAGTCGAGCCTTTTCTGCTATGGCTCTGGAACATCATCCCCCTGAAGTGAGGTTAGCTCCAACCCTTGTGGCCTTTCGGAAAGCCCTCAAAACGTGGTTCTTTTCATCAGGCCTGGGGATCCCCTGACAGCAGAGAGCCCACACATTGGTTGCACCACATATGACATCTTAATTAACCCTCTCACAATCTTGTTTTTACTTATGTTGATGATTTAATTAGTTGGTTTAGTTGGTTTTTATATTCAATTTTAATGGTTGGTTTTGTTGTACGCCACCCAAAATCACCTTGTGTGAGATGGGCAGCCATATAAACTTGATTTTACACACACACACACACACACACACACACACACACACACACTTCTTCAGGACTCTAAAAAGAATGCATGAAGGTTGGGGGTAGGGGGACTGTTGCTTGGGTCTTGGTCCCCTTAATGTCCCTGGCATTAGTGAGAAAAGTCTGCAAAGAATTTGCAGTGGAGCAAATCTAAATGCACTTGGATTTCACTGCATGTGGTTACAGTTACCAAGCCACAGAATGCTTCTATCAATATGAAATTAGTAGTGAAGGGCAGGGATGGATAATCATTCAGATCAATGACCCACTAAATGGAAATGTGGGAAGAAACAATTATTGGGAATATATTTTAATGGTTTAGTTTTACTGCCATGAATGAAACATATCAAGATATCTAACCATCTCAGATACCAACCTTGTAAGGATGGATCCTGCTAAGGCAAGAACCAGGGTGACTGTAAGGACACCAAGGACTGCATCAAGAAGCAATTAATTCAGAAGGGCAAATTTAAGGCATCCTTGGATGTACATCCTCTTGAACATACAAAAGCCCCTGACATTTTTCTAAATGAAATCAGTTGTTCTATATGCCTTATTTTGGGTTTGAAATACATTCTAATCTAGTCAAGCCATCTTTAAACCTTCTACCAGGTCAAGGTCAAAAAGTCAAAATAACCTGTGAAGTGTTGGAGATCAATCTTGTCAGGGCAGCTTGACAGAACCAAAGTTTGGATAGGGCTTTTTCCATTTGTGGGGTCTTCATTAGGGACATTTACCTAATGGATCAGAGGATGCCTCACTTCCCTCTGCCTGCAATCTTTTACAGAACACTTGAAGAAACCTTTTATCTGAACTACATAGCAAGGAGTTACAGCTAAGCAAGGGAATCAGGCCATCAAAGGAAAGCTCACTCAACTTACTGCCCTGTTTTTAATTATATTGTCTTTCTGCAGTGAGCACTATAGCCAAATTAATGTATTCCACTCATAATTAGTATAAACAAACAAAAAAGTACAGCAATGTCTATGGATCAGATTGAAGTCCCGAAATGGTTTTTGTCAAGCAGGATCGCTTCTGGAGAAAGAATCGTTCCAATACATCCCACAGTAACTGCATTGGTGTTGACATCAATAGGAACTTTGATGTTGCATGGGACAGTAAGTAGACTTTGTAACACTATGTGTACCTACAGATTATTAGTTTTCATATGACTAATCCAGAGGGTGTCTCAGTAAGATTGCTACTAGACTTTTGAAGTAAATAAAAAAGGGTTGGGTTGAAAATAGAATGTTTAATCAATTTAGGAACTAAGATTGAGGAAAAATCATGGTTCTCGCTATGCTTCATTTTCATTATCAGCCAAAATATAAGTAATGCTCCTTAAAATATTTTGTAGATGGTATCTTACCACAGTTGTACTTTCTCATATGATAAACAGACAATTTTATGTTGGAGATAAAAGGATAAAAGAGCAGGCCTTCATTTTTGTTACTCTTATAATGTAGTACACAGCTTTCCAAACTGTGTGTCGCGACACTTTAGTGTGTCGCAACACACAGTCTGGTGTGTCGCCACACAACCTGGAAGTGGCAGCGGGGGGGTGTACGGCGGCGGCGGCAGCAGCGAGCCATCAGTGCTTCCGCATTTTAGCGGAGGCTGCCGCAGCTGCCACTGCCGCCGCCGCCACCATGCATACCCCCACGCACGCCCCCGCACCGCCACCGTGCACACCCCCGCCCCCGTGAGCGCCACCGCGCCGCCACGACTGCCGCCGTTGGTGTGTCGCCAATGGCGGCACTTTAGAAAGCCCTAATGTAGTACATATATTTTGGATAGAAATCTTCACAGAAGTAGGACTGTTAACAAAAGCACAATATTAAGCAAATGCTACAAGTGAAACTTCTAACTATATTTAGTGTGGAGAACACATTGTAAACAGTAAAACATTAACTCTTTGTTCTTAATAGTGGTAAGACAAGTTATAAGACAGCACTGAAAGTATATAAAGGGCTAGCGTCATGGTAGAGTTTTGGACCTTGGTCTTTATGGAAAAGATAAGCTTATAAACCTAAATAATTAGAAAAAGATGACGGAGATAGTTTATTTTATGCAGGTAGGAATGGCTCTATCTCAGGTATAAGATATGCACCACCTAAAGAATTTAGAAGCTTTGGGGGAAATGAAATGTGTTATAAAATTTCATACCTTCTGTTTTACTATGTAACTGAAATGTCTATAACTCAGGGTTTCTCAACCTGGGCCACTTTAAGATGTGTGGACTGCAACTCCCAGAATTCCCCAGCCAGTATTCAGTCCACACATCTTAAAGTGGCCAAGGTTGAAAAACCCTGCTATAACTGTTCTGACCTCCATATCAAGCCCTAAGGCAGTGCTTCCCAAAGTGCTGCCGTTGGCGACACACCAACGGCGGCAGCGGCAGCGGCGCGGTGGCGCGCACGGGGGCACGCACGGCAGCGGCGCAGGAGCGCACGCAGGGGTAGGGGTGTGCACGGCGGCAGTAGCAGCGGCCTCCACTAAAATGCGGAAGCACTGATGGCGTGCCGCTGCCGCCATGCACACCCCTGCTGCCGCTTCCGGGTTGTGTGGCGACACACCAGACTGTGTTTTGCGAAACACTAAAGTGTCGCGACACACAGTTTTGAAAGCTGTGCCCTAAGGGATGGAAAAAGCCCTTTTAATATTTGTTACCATAGCACCATGCCTAGAAAGGTTGCACCAGTGTTGATACTCTTTTCTTAATTACTGTGAGAAATACATATCTCTGATCCTTTATTCTTCCATTTTACCTTATTTATCTAGAGTAAGAGAGATAGCTCATATACCACATGCACTCCCATGATTCCATTGTACACTCCCCAGACCCGTATTATGGTTTGTCACCAAAAATTAGTGATGTAATTTGCCACCAAAACTGTAGTGTCAGACTTCCAATTAAGAAGGGAGAAATCCTTTCTTTTCTTTTGTTTATTTTTGCATGCTTTTTTCTTGTGTTTGTATGCGTGTTTTTAATCTTTTCTGGCTGATGAAGATAGTGTTTTATTTTTATACTACACTAGCTATTTCTCTGGATTCTCTGGAAAATGGAGCCTGCATTTTCTAAAAAAGTTATTTCACCTCCACTGATACAGGGCATCAAATTTCAATTACTAGATTTCCTTGTGATGGCCATTAGTGGACTGCTAGGACCACTGAATGGAGCAGAGCTTAGTGCAGCGGAGCAATAAGCACACACAAAAAGGAGTTTTATCAAAATAGCATTAATGAGCACGCTAGAGAGACATAGGTTATTGATCTTAACACATTTAGCCCACCCAAGCATAAAGAATCACACACTTAGACAAAGCAGTCCCAAAAGTAAGTACAAAAGAGTTCTTACATTTATTTCAGAGGATCCCCACTGCAGTTGAAATATCTGGCCTTGTTGTGGTTGACAGATATAGCAGCTTCCCAATGGCTTCTCTGTATCCATTGATACAGAAGACTAAAAATCCACATTTAATAAAGCATTGTTTCATATTGAAGGATTCCTGTACATAATGTTTGGTCTATCTAGTGGTTAAGGCAACGGGCTAGAAACCAGGAGACTAAGCGTTCTAGTCCTGCCTTAAGCATGAAAGCTGGCTGGGTGACCTTGGGTCAGTCCCTCTCTCTCAGCCCAACTCACCTCACAGGGTTGCTGTTGTGGGGAAAATAGGAGGAGGAAGGAGTATTAGGTATGTCTGCCGCCTTGAGTTATTTATCAAAATAATAAAGGCGGGATAGAAAATAAATAAATAAATAAATAAATAAATAAATAAATAAATAAATGAGTAAGTAAGTAAGTAAATAAATAATGACTGAGCACTATACTCTAGAAATCCAGCTAGGCCTCAGGAACTGACTTTTTTTAAGTTAATTATTGCTATGAAGTATTTAGATGTGTATATATGTATGTGCACACACAGATAAGCCTCTATTTATTATATACAGAATAATGTATGGAAATTGTATCTATTGAGTTGCCATATGTTAAAATACTTTCAAGTATTCTAATAAAATAATTTTCAAGTGTTACATTTTTAGTATAATATTTAAACTATCCCTAGAGTGTAATTCTATGGACATTTACTAGGAGTATTCCCTACTTAATACTTTGAGACTTACTTTTGAATAAACTTGCAAAAAATTGCACAGTCAAACCATATGAGTTATTTGAACATATTTGAATAGTTCTGTTAATTATCTATTAATCAAATTAAGATACTAAGTCATATCCCCATCAGTGTAGGTAGGTAGAAAATGTTCTGATTCAAAGCAAACAAACAAACATTTATCACTATTCTCTTTGCTAGCCAGGATCAGCTTAAATGTGTAATAAACTGAATGAAAGTGTCCTTTCCACCAACAGCTGTTGATGCTTCCAAAAATCCCTGTGAAGAAATATATTGTGGATCTGCACCAGAATCTGAACCAGAAACTAAAGCAGTTGCATCATTCATCCGTAGCCGCCTTTCTTCAATTAAGGCCTATCTGTCCATACATTCCTACTCTCAGATGATATTGTTCCCTTTTGGTTATACCTATGAGAAGACATCTAATTATAATGAATTGGTATGAAGGCATTGCAATTGTCCCATTTGCTAACATTTCTAATTTGATTCTACCTGCTTTGTGCTCAAACAACACATCTCTACTGTGATGCCATGTGGTTGTAACAGTCTGTTGGTAGCTTCCGAGACATTTCTGATGTATGGCAGTGTAATCCTTTTCATAGCTTCTGTTGGTTTTGCTGTGGTGGATTGCCTCCAGAAAATCAAAGACCTAAAAATGTTAGAAGATGAAATTTTGGTGTCATTTGATGTCACTGCACTCTTTACATCCATAGACCCAGCACTAGCAATTGAATCCATGGCAGCAGTTCTACACAACACACCCAACCTAACCAGATACACTAAGATCAAAGTACCCAGAATCATAGACCTCATCAACCTCTGCCTCACTACCTACTTTTAGTTTTATGGACAAATATACCAACAAATCAAGGGAACACCTATGGGATCACCACTCTCAGGACTCATAGCACAGATTGTAATGCAATGTCTAGAAAGGATAGCACTCCCATGCATACAACCCAAAGTATGGGTCCGGTATGTAGATGACGCCTTCATCATAATAAAAAAGGAACAACTGGAGGAAACACATGAAACCATCAACAACATCTTCAAAGGAATAAAATTCACAAGGGAAGAAGAAAATAACAACACACTACCCTTCCTGGACATACTTCTTAATTTTTATATGTATGGTATTTTAAATGGTTATTTTAATGTTTTAATCTTTAATATTCATAATTTTGATGATTTGTAAACCGCCCAGAGTCCCTTGACGGAGTTGGGCGGTGAGAAATCGAATTAATAAATTAATAAATAAATACTCATCAGTAGAGGAAATGATGGCAAGCTGGAAACACAAGTCTACTGGAAATCAACCCACACTAACCAAGTGCTCCACTGCTAATGCAATAACCCAACCTCCCACAAGAGGAGCTGTGTAAGAACACTATTCACACGAGCACAAACACACTGCAGCAACCCACAACACCAGAAAAAGGAAACTGACCACCTATACAGCATCTTCCAGCAAAATGGATACCCACACTTTATCAAAAAGTGTCTGACCACTCAATCCACCACAGCACAACCAACAGAAGCTATGAAAAGGATAACACTGCCATACATCAGAAACATCTCAGAAACTACCAACAGACTGTCACAGCCACATGGCATCACCATAGCACATAAACCAACCAAAGCCCTTCAGAACATCTTAAGTAACCCAAAAGACCTAATAGTCCAAGAAGAAAAAACAGGACTCATCTACAACATACAGTGTAAGGACTGTAGAAGCCACTATGTAGGACAGACAGGCTGAAGACTAGTAGAGCGTATCCACGAACACCAGCTAGCAGTCAGAAGACAAGACGAAAACTCCTTAATCTCAGAACACATGGACAGACTCAACCACATGTTCAATTGGGAGACTGTAAGCATCCTAGACCAAGCCAAATCCAAGAATGTTAGGGAATTCCTGGAAGCTTGGCACTCTGACAAGTCAGCCATCAACAGGCACATTAGAGATAAACAACATTTACATACCATTCAAAAGAGACAATAGAAAAGCCAAAAGACCAGAACACTGCATCACCAGCAATCAACACCCAGATATGCAAAGATTAACACTAGGATTAACACCAGATGAACAAACAAACAGTACACTAGACCTTAATCAAGGAACTATTAACTCAATCAATCAACCAAGCAGTAAACAACAGCCCAATCAAGGAACTCCCAAGGAGAGAACAACACCCCCACCAACACAAGCAGAGCAAACCACTGTATATAAACTGAGAGCAAACACCACTCTCTTTTTGCACTGAGGATGTTGCCTAGTTTGGCAATGAAATGTCAGCAAGAAAACAACATTATTATTTTGCTGTAAACCACCCAGAGTCCCTCCGGTGGAGGGAGATGGGCGGTGATATAAATTTTATAAATAAATAAATAAACAAGGCTCTGAGAGCACCAAGGACTCCACAGTTCAACACTGAGCTACAAATATTCTCTTTGATTGGTGTCACATCTCTTTAGTAATCTAGAGATGGAATCCTATCACCATCTTTTTCACACATCTATCAAAGAGATGCACATCCAGAGATCCTAGGACTACATGTGGCTTTTCTTCCCCACCAAAAATTAACACCAAATTGTTAAATTTAATGTGATGAAAGAGGAGTATTTTTAAATGAATGGCAAGTAATTATATGAACATAATTTTAATTACATATCATTAAATAAAATCAAGGTTGGTTTTTGTCCTGCCCCGCACCTACTTCTTACTTTTTTTTGCTGAATTCATAAACAGTGGAGTTGAAAAGAATATGAGGTCAATAAGGTGAGAAACTCGATGAAACAGAATTGAGGTAAGCAAAAATCATCCAGGTATGATAGATTCTGTGGCTAAAAGAAGAATACAAGAAGCTTACTTTTAAAATATATGTATGTTGCTCCAACTGATGCTGGCTTATTCTTTGTTTGATACTAGAATGAACTTGCAAAAATTGCTGCCAAAGCTATAGCCAGCCTATATGGTAAAGTGTATAAGTATGGGACATCAGCATCTACTATCTGTACGTATTTTACACATTCTTATAGAGACATATTACATCACTTTATAAGTAGTGCTGGATAGTGTTAGGGCTTTCTTCTTATATGTGGAAGAGAAAACTGTAGCATAAGATGCAGCACTTGTGGAAAATACAGGTAGTCCTCGGTTAAAGACCATTTGTTCAGTAACTGTTCAAAGTTATAATTGGACAGGATCGCGCCTGTGCGGCCTCTCTTGTCCAGTCGAACCCGACACTCCCCCTGGTTTACAGAGGAGTTGAGTGTTTTGAAGAGGATTAAGAGACGCCTAGAGCGCCGCTGGAGGGAAATAAAGACTGAATCCGACCGAACACAATCTAGAGCCGCTATTAAGGCCTACCTTGTGGCGGTAAGAGCGGCGAAACGTCAATATTTCTCCGCTCTTATTGCATCCGCAGAATGCCGTCCGACGGCCCTGTTTAAGATTACCCGATCCCTTTTGGGGAAAGGGGAGTCGGAAATCCATCTGCAGGGCCATGCTGAGGAATTTTCGAAGCATCTGCAGGATAAAATCGCTCGGATTCGCTCCAAGTTGGATTCTGAGCGTGAGTCAGAGTCTGGAGAGATACCCAGGGAACGTACTTACTTTGTTATCTGGGAACAGTTTGATTCTGTTGGACCTGAGGAAGTGGACAGAGTTCTCCGGACTGTAAATGCCACCACCTGTCAATTAGATCCATGCCCCTCCTGGCTGGTGAAAGCAGCTCGGGAGGGGACTTGTAGTTGGGTCCAAGCGATGGTGAATGCATCCTTGGGAGAGGGGGTGTTCCCGGCGGCTTTTAAGGAGGCGCTGGTTCGCCCCCTTCTCAAGAAGCCATCGCTGGACACTACTATACTGGATAATTTTCGCACAGTCTCCCACCTTCCCTTTTTGGGAAAGGTGGTTGAGAAGGTGGTGGCGTTGCAGCTCCAGAGGATTCTGGATGAAACGGATTATCTGGACCCCTTTAAGTCAGGTTTCAGGCCAGGTTACGGGACTGAAACTGCATTGGTCGCGCTTATGGATGATCTCTGGCGGGAGCGAGATGGAGGTAGTGCATCCATTCTCGCTCTTCTTGACCTCTCAGCGGCATTCGATACCGTCGACCACGGTATCCTTCTGGAACGGCTTAGGGAGTTGGGGTGGGCAGCGTGGTTTTATGCTGGTTCACCTCCTTCCTCCGAGGCCGGGCCCAGTCGGTGTTGATTGGGAGCGAGAGATCCAGCCCACGGGCCCTTCTTTGTGGGGTCCCACAGGGCTCGGTACTCTCTCCGCTCCTTTTTAACATCTACATGAAACCGCTGGGAGAGATCATCCGACACCACAGGGTGAGGTATCATCAATATGCCGATGATACCCAGTTGTATATCTCCATCCTGGGTGAAGTAAGTGATGCAGTGACCGTCCTGTCCAAGTGCCTGGGGGCTGTAGTGGCCTGGATGGGGAAAAACAGGCTTCAGCTGAACCCTAGTAAGATGGAGTGGCTGTGGATTAATGGCTCCTTGTCTTCTGGGAAATTATCATCTTTAATTCTGGATGGGGTTGCACTACCCCAGACAGATCCGGTGCGTAACTTGGGAGTTCTCCTGGATTCACGACTCCTGCTTGAAGAGCAGGTGGCAGTCGTGGCCAGGAGAGCTTTTGCACAACTTCGAGTTGTGCGCCAGTTACGCCCCTTCCTGGAACAAGAGGCCCTTCGAACAGTCACTCATGCCCTGGTTATCTCTCACATAGACTACTGTAATGCGCTCTACATGGGGCTACCCTTGAAGAATATCCGGAAGCTACAGCTGATCCAGAATGCAGCTGCGCGGACTGTTTTGGGTGTCCCAAGGAGGACCCACGTAATACCTTTGCTGCGCGAGCTGCACTGGGTTCCAGTTTGCTTCCGGGTCCAATTCAAGGTGTTGGTTATCACCTTTAAAGCCCTACATGGCATGGGACCAGGATACCTAAGGGATCGCCTCATCCCCATCACTTCATCCCGTCCCACCCGGGCATGCAGAGAGGGCATGCTACGGACCCCATCGGTTAGGGAGTTCCACCTGACGGGGTCTTGGAAGCGTGCTTTCTCTGCTGTTGCCCCTGCCCTTTGGAACATTCTGCCCCCGGAGATCAGACGGTCCCCCTCACTCCTGGACTTCCGAAAAAGACTCAAAACCTGGTTTTGTCAATATGCTTGGGGTCAGAAGGAGATTGGAGATACCTGGAGATGGCTAGCACCTTAGATTTGCTCTGAGGAGCCCTTTTTATAAACTTAAGAATACTCTGCCTTTGGATTCCATCTTATTTATTATATTTTAAATTATTATTTATTATGTATGTTATTTTATTTATAAATATATATTAATGATTTTAAATCTGTTGTAAACCGCCCAGAGTCCCACTAGGGGGAGTTGGGCGGTGATAAATCCAATAAATAAATAAATAAATAAATGACAGTGCTGAATGAGGAAACTTACAGCCAGTGTTCTCCACAGTCATGTGATCACCATTTGCGACCTTCACTGCCAGCTTCCGACAAGCAAAGTCAATGCAGAAGCTGGCAGGATGTTGCAAGTGGCAGTCACATGACATTGGGCTTAATGACCATGAGCAATTCACTTAATGACCGCAACTGGAACTGCCAGAACTGCCGTTGTAAGTCGGCACGGTCACGTGATTTTTTGCTTTACAGCCGCATCCCTTAGTGATGGACTGCCCGGTTTCAATTACAATAGTTTAATGAGGACTAACTGTACTATCTACAGTACAGAATGTATTTTTGCAAGGCGCTGTTGAGAGTTCACATATCCCCATAAATCAAATGCAATCTATTTTATAACTTACATTATGTGTGAATCAAGCCACCAAAAGAGTGAGAAATGGGAAGAGGACCTGGAGGCTTAGATAAAAAACAACATGAATAAATCAAAGTAACAAAGGTAGCCTGAAAAGAGGTGATCTGTGACATTTTGTGAGGGCAGTGTATATGGTATGCAGCAGTGAAAGACAGATCAAGACCGTCAAAACAGATTTGGATGAAAATTGAGATAACCAGTGGAAGCATCAAATTCCAGGAGTTTAAATGGAGTACTGAGAAGGGGAGGATAGATCAAAGGGATTAATAATAGGTCAGTCCCACATCGTTGAGTTCAGGAATGCATTTATTTGTTTCTCTCCTTTTAGAGAAGAACTGAGCCATAGAATTCCTTTTCTTAGAAATGAATTATAGGTTCCTATAAAAAGGTAAAGGTTCCCCCCGCACATTTGTGCAGTCGTGTCCGACTCTAGGGGCCAGTGCTCATCTCCGTTTGTTAGCCGAAGAGCCAGCGTTGTCTGAAGACGCTTCCGCAGTCATGTGGCTGGAATGATGCACCCAGAACGCTGTTACCTACCCACCAAAGTGGTACCTATTTATCTACTTGCATTTGCATGCTTTCGAATTGCTAAGTTGGCAAGAGCTGGGGCGAGTGCAGGAGCTCACTCCGTCACGCGGGGCTAGGTATTCAAACCTCCGAACTTGCGATCTTCCGATCAACAAGCCTGGCGTCTTACCCGCTGAGCCACCACATCCCTATAGGTTCCTATAGCACTCTACATAAACTGTTTTTCCATCTACACCATTTTTTATTACTGTGGCTGGTAGCAGCTTTCCAGGTTGTCAGAGGGCTTTCATAACTTCTGATTGTTGTTGTTCAGTCGTTTAGTCATGTCCGACTCTTTGCAACCCCATGGACCATAGCATGCCAGGCCTTCCTATTCTCCACTGTCACCTGGAGTTTACTCAAATTCATGTTCATTAAATCAGTGATGCTATCTAACCATCTCATCCTCTGCCGTCCCCTTCTCCTTTTGCCTTCAGTCTTTCCCAGCATCATATAACTTCTGATACCTGATCCTATTTTTAAAATGGAAGTATCTGATCTTAAATGTGTGACTTTCCTCATGGACTCTGCAACTGAACAACAGTCTCCTCCTCTTACGGTTATTCAAACACCAGTATCTTACCTTCATTTTTATTATTCTATTTTTCTTTCCCTCTTTTTTTCCCTGCCATGCTTCCTGTCATTCCATTTGTTGTGCTTGCTTTACAGATCCTTCCTCCGGTTGTTCCGATGACTGGGCATTCAACCAGGGGATCAAATACTCCTTCACCTTTGAGCTTCGTGATAAGGGCAGATATGGATTTCTTCTCCCGGAATCTCAGATCAAGCCAACTTGTGAAGAGATCATGCTAGCAGTCAAGTTGATGGCCAGTTACATCCTCAACAAGGCTTCATAATTTGGACTAGCCCTTTTGGATGCATTACAGATGTTTGGAAAGTAATAAATCTTTCTCATTTATTACATGAGAAATATTTGTTTTGAATATGAAACCTCTTTGGGATCTGTGTTCCCAGGCCAAGGCAAAGCAAGGCATTTGAGCTTCTTGTCAAGCATAAACTATAATCTCACAAATAATGTTCCTGCAAACTTTATTCTAATTATGAGACAGCTTAGGGACATTCCAGGAAAGAGATCATGTCTTTATACTTATCTTCAACATCTTTACAAATTCTAAGTTAAGGGAAATATATGGTTTCAGTTATTGAAAGATGTACCAGCTAAGACAACTTGGGTTAAATTAGCTATGGTATATATTTCCTTTAGCATTAAATAGAAATTTAATGGGATTTTGTTTTGCTCTTGTGATTGTTTTGAGTGGAAATCAAATGGAACACCAAGTTCCTATTAGAAATCAAAATGAAGTGAGGTTACAATGCAACTCTTTGTAAGATGCACACAGCCAAATAATACTGTGGTGCCTTGTGCATCACTTCAATTGAGTGAGTATTTTAACAACTGTAAATCACAGCTGAAGAGTAAGAAACCAGGACCATTTTGCCCTGGATAAGTTGTACTGTATAACCCTTTCTTCTAACACTATGATAAGGCTGAAAATTGACCCTTCTACCCAAGCTTTTCTTATTGTTGCAAGAAGTTCCACTGGTATAAATCACAGTTTTTCTCATAATGCAAATAACATCTCCCAGAGGTGATTTTCATTGTCAACATGTCATGAGGGAAAAAGATTAAACTCATCTTCCCAAATTCCTGTTGCTTCAATAATGGTTCTTCTCATGAGAGCTATTTGCAAGTGTAAAAACAGTCACACAAAATTAACATTATTTAGAATTATTGCAGCTGTCTGCTACATTAAGCCATAATGTAGTTTGCCTCATTGTGACTTAGTGTGTGGGTGAATCCAGCCAATCTTTCCTTATTCAAGAAAACTTGTTAAGAAATTCATGACTTATTATGATGTGTGAATTTGGCCACTGAATTTGATACAGTTTGGCTCTCAAAGATGCAAGTGGCAGAGAGGGCAGAGGCTTTTTGCAGTCCCCAAACCTCTGAGCATGTGATGCTGTTTCGGAAGAATTCAGATATGCTGGGTACATGAGTTGTTATGTTTTGTATTATCCTGGAACCTTGGTTCCAAAAAAAGATACAGATACAGAAGCTTGAACTCTACCAAAAAATAGAAGAATATGGGGATGGCTGTAAAGTACAACTAGTTATCTGTATGTTTCCTCCACTGGTTAAATTATAAAAAAAGTCGTATACTCATAGAGTTGTACTTACTCACTGCAGGAACTAAATTAAAGCATCACAGACAGATGACTGTGTAGCGTCTGCTTGAATGCATTCAATGAAGTGAAACCCACCACCTCTTTGGTTAACTTGTTCCATTGCCAAGCTACTCTTACTGTTATCACTTTTTTTAACAACCGGTTGGAATCTAGCTTCCTGTGACTTAAATCCATTCTGTGTCCTCATCATGAAACAAGAGAGAATAGGTCTTAATCTTCTTTTATGTGACATCCTTTCAGATATTTGAAGAATGCTATCATATCCCTTCAGCTGTCTTTTCTCAAACCCAGCTCTTTTTATCTCTCTTTATACAATTTAGCTTTATGGTCTCTTGATTATCTTCCTTGCCATTATCTGAACCTGTCCCAATTTCTCTGAATTCATTTTAAAGTGAGGTATCCAGAATTGGATTGGGGGCATGGTGGCTCAGCGGGTAAGATGCCAGGCTTGTCGATCGCAAGTTTGGAGGTTCGAATCCCTAGCCCTGCGTGTGGAGTGAGCTCCAGCACTAGCTCCAGCTCTTGCCAACCTAGCAATTTGAAAGCATGCAAATGCAAGTAGATTAATAGGTACCACTTCAGTGGGATGGTAACAGCATTCCGCGTGCGTCATGCCGGCCCCATGACCGTGGAAGCGTCTTCGGACAACGCTGGCTCTTCGGCTAACAAACAGAGATGAGCACTGGCCCCTAGAGTCGGACACGACTGCACAAATGTGCGGGGGGAACCTTTACCTTTATCCAGAATTGGACACCATACTCGAGATGAGGTCTGACCTCAGCAAAATTAAGTAAAATTGTTACTTTCTGTGGTTTAGAAATTATGCTTTTGTTGATGTAACCTAAAAATGCAATGGTATATAAGGCCAAGCAAATGTTGTAGGTGATTCATATTCAACATGCAATTTCTCAAAGTCTTTAAAAGAACCGTAAGAAATCAACCAATTTAAAGTATTGATCCCTTGCTTAGCCCAAGCATTCCAATAAAAAATCTTCCCCACTATTTTCAAATTTAGGTTATTCCACAAAGTCAATTTCTCCTGTGATTCAGGATCAAAATGTTACTGCTTACCTATTAATGACCAAATGTGCCTGGCAGCTTTCAAGGCTGGAAATGAAGATGTCTATTTAGTATACCTAGACCAGAGCTTTCCAAACTGTGTGTCAGGACACGTTAGTGTGTCAGCTGAAGTGTCTAGGTGTGTCGTGGCTGCTGCTGCCTCTGAACCCTGCCAGGATTCCGCGCAGGTCCTAGTGCCTCCCTGGTGCCTTGCTGCCTCCAAACCTGCTGTGATTCCGCGCAGGTCCTAGTGCCTGCCTTGTACCCTGCTGTAAGAGTGTATCGCGAAATGATGCCCTGCTGTAAGAGTGTGTCACGAAATGATGCTCTGCTGTAAGAGTGTGTTGCAAAATGAGGCATGTCTAAAAAGTGTATCACCAACATGAAAAGTTTGGAAAGCTCTGACCTAGACCCTAAAACTTGCCATGTTTCAGAACTATTACACACTTACTCTCCAAATAGACCCCAGAAGGGGAACATTCATGAAAGTTGTCATGGACCTAATAAGTCTTCAAAGATGTTCTGTCACATCCCTGATCCATGCTTTTGCCAGACACACACTCCTCAAGCCAATGAAATTGGCCAGCATATATTTGTTTCAGTTTCTCAAAGTTGTGATTCACCAACTACCATGACTCTTCTCTTTGTCTTCTTATAAAGCACAGTTGCATCCTTTGTCTTTTGGGGATGCTGCGCATCTTTCTCGTTTTCCATTGTCTCTTTTTTCCCCCTGAATCCTCAGATTATTGTCAAATTTTGCAGGGTTGCAATTCATGATATGGTTTTGAGATAGGCACATGACATCTCTTCACTGAAATTTAAAGGCCATAAAATTCAAATCTTCCCCAATCTTCCACCTGCTGCGATCTCTTTCAGGAAGGACTTTTCCTTGGCTGAGGCCTTGACTAAAGGAAATCAATTAATTTTTTTTCTTGTTTCCTGCAATTTTCTGTATTAACCAGATGTTCTAACCAGATCAAGCACTTTATGGATCCTGACCAGCACTGACATTTTTAACTGGGCATTGACTGATTATTGCCATCTTGAAATGATCACACTTTCTTAGGTAGAGTTCCTTTGTCTTGTTTTGGGTTAGTCAGCATTGCCCTCTGCAGAGTCTTGTTCTAAGCGCACTGTGTTAATTTTAATTTTTATTAACAAGGGTGGGTAGGAGGATGGGGGCTGAGGGGGTTGAGGTGGTGAACTTGTTCTCTATGGAAGTCATTGTTTTTGTTTATTTTGTCGGTTTAATTTCTTTTTGTGCAAGTATTTTTGTTTTATGTTTTTAATTCTAGGTACAGCTTCTTTTGTTCCTGGTTGGATTATTTTCTTAATAATTCTTTGTAGCTATATATTATTTATCCATATCTCTATAATGCTACTATTTAATACTTTCGAGGGTGGCTTATTTTCTATGGTTTCTAGGTATAATTATACTGTATTTAAATTTTTCATATCCTGAATTTAAGGATATTGCGTTGGAATGTGAGAGGGATGTGAAATACCCTTAAACCTAGAAAGATCCTATTTAATACTTTAAATATCTGATGTTATGTTTTTGCAAGAATCTCATGTCAGAGAAGATGAAACATCTTTTTCATCTGAAATTGGATGATCGGGTATTTCACAATAGTGACAGTATTTTCAACTTAAGCATGTTTTAATAGCTCAATATAGACCAGATGCTTTGGCCATTTCAAAGGCACCCAAGATGCTGTGGTTGATGGAATCCATGACAGAAGTTAAACCCATAGCATCTCTTTAAATTATCAAACGTTGAATAATATTTTTAAAGTGGATACTACTGGGATATATCAAACATGGGCCAAAGAATTAGAAACTGCAATAATGCCTCATCAATGGCTTCATGTTCTTAAAGATGTTAAAATGGTATTGACTGATTTCAGATTAAAGCTGATTCATTAAAAAAATGTACTTAGAGTGCATTGGACTCCCCAAAGGACGTACTCAAGATTTTCTCTGTTGGAGATGCAAAAACTGTAAAGGTTTATTGACCCATATACTGTAATTTGGGTCCTGTGAATTCTTAACATTTTTCTGGGGCAGTATTTTAGTATATATTAGTAGATTTGTGGGGAAATTTTTAATTGTTAAAGATGTTAACGTGTGTTGAATTATACACCAAAGCTCTGGAATCTGGCTAACTATTTGGAATTATGGTTGTGCCATGTGGGAGTGGGGGTAGTTAAAAGGATAATATTGAGAAATTGGAACAGTGATATTACTTCAGATATTAAGGATTGGGTTTTGGAATTGTGTAACTCATCTGTCCTAGAAAAGACAATATTTTCTACTAATCAAAGGATGAAGTAATATCTTCTTCTGTGGCATAAATGTTATGATATTTTACAATAATATTATGTATCTGATTGTAATATATTTTTGTACGGTACTGACCAATTTTAAGTTTAATATATAAGATAGATTTTTTGTTTATTTGTTCCCTTTTTTCTCTTTCCTTTTTTTCTTTTTCTTGTTTTTTTATCATTTTTATTTTTATGGATTGTTTAGTTTAATTTTGTTATTGTTCTGTATCTTGGTACTTTGCTTTATATTCTGTGCTCTTTTAAAATAAAGACGAAATAAAATAAAAATAGAAACACAGCATCACTCCAGAGCATTTTGATAAACTTGAATGGTGGCTCACAAAATAATATATAGCTCTTGAAAGGCTCTTGGGCCCAGGCAGCTGCACTTGGATGCCAACAAAATACAGTAGGTTCATACGTGTAGCTTTTCTTTGAAGGTAAGTAACTCCACTCCACAGATCATCCTAGTTGCTTAATTTTGTATTTTTTCCAGCTTTACAGGATGAGGTGTGGTGACCATGTTTATACCAGTTTTCCAAATGTGGCCACATCATACATTTACATCATCTATAATTTCTTTGCTATCATGTGTAGTGTACCTTCAGAGATCAGCACATCCAGTAAGCAAAATTTCACCATCAGTTATGACTTGTGAAAAAATAATGTATTTATAATGGGACTATCAACTTATATAGTATTTTTAATTCTTCGTCCATAACCATTAATTCAATAACTAAATCAACAGTGACATCTTGTGGCAAAATGTTATATCTTGCTTTAAAAATGATATAATCTTAAAGTATGGGATAAGGTAGTCCTCGTTTAGTGACCATAATTGGGACCGGCAACTTGTCATTAAGTGAAGTGGTCGCTAAGTGAAACTGACTCTGTTTATGATCTTACTTCACCTTTCCTTTGCTTTACAGACCTGTGAAGGCCGTAAATGCGAGGATTGGTCGAAAAGTTACTTTTTCATTACCATCATAACTGCGAACAGTCACTAAACAAGGCAGTTGCTAAATGAGGACTACCTGTATTTACCAAAAAGGAAGATGAGCTTGAATTTAAGATTATCCCGCCCCCCCAAAAGGAAGATTGGATAGAGTATGTGTGTATGGAGAGAGAGAGAGAATATCTATATCTACATCTACAGTATATCATCAATATCTATCTGTGTGTACCTGCAAGCCCAGATGATAATCCAGGAGACTTTTTATCACAAATACATTTGTGTGTGAGACAGAACTTGTGTATCTGTGTGAATATATTTATTCCAAAATATTCACACTTCCAAGAAGGCAATGAGATGGATGGATGGGTGGGTTTGGAGAAGACTCCTGAGAATACCATGGATAGCCGGAGGGGAAAACAGTAGATCATAGAACAAATCAATCCAGAGTTCTCAAGGCACAAATGACCAGCCTCAAGTTATCCTGTTTTGGACCCATTATACAAACAAAGTCCTAGCTCTCTTGAGAAGTCTATAATGCTGGGAAAGCTGGAAGGAAAGAGAAAAGGATGACCAGCATCAAGATGGATGGACTCTATTACAGCGATGATGGGTGCACCCTTGGAAAACCTGGAGGACCAGGTTGAAGACAGGTCATCCTGGAGAAGGTGTATCTATGTGGTCAATATGAGTTGACACCAAATTGAAAGCAATTAATCAATCAATCAATCAATCAATATATAATTGATTAAAACGAACTGCCTTTAAAATAATACTCCATTTGTACAATTAGTTCAGGGCTTTCCAAACTTTTCCCATTGGTGACACACCAACAGCGGCACGCGAAAACCTGGAAGTGCTGCGGCGGCGGACAAAAACACGGAAGCACCGCTGCCGCAGGGCTTCTGGGTTTTTGCGCGCTGCGGTGGCAGCAGTGGTGCTTCCGGGCTTTCGCGCACTGCCACTGCCGTGGCGCTTTTGGGGGTTTGCGTGCTGCCAAAGCGGCGGTGCTTCCAGGTTTTTGCACGCCGCTGCCACCATGGCGCTTTCAGATTTTCATCTGCTGCAGTGGCGGCGGCAGTGGTGGTGTCCTGGTGTGTCGTGCGAAAACCCGGAAGTGCTGATGGGCCTCTGCCACGCATGCTGCCGCACGTAGCGGCAGCGCACCATCAGCACTTCTGGGTTTTCACGCGACACACCTGGGCCCCACAGGCGACACAATACTGTGTCGTGACACACTGTTTGGAAAGCTATGAATTAGTTGATCCCCCTTTTGCATTTACACATGCAAACCACAATCTCTCACACATACGTCTACATATGCTCACAATCAGGACAATTTGGCTAGATTTGGGAATAGATTTAATTGAGACTCCTCTGAAGCAGACTGAATCTGAACTCTTTCAAAGCTTCATTAATGATTTGGAATTTAGAGAGAAACTGAGAAACAAATATTACATTTACAAAAGCTGATAAATTGTTCCCTAAACTCCTCATATAAGGAATTATCAGGATAGGGACAGGGAATAAAGAACGGGGGGGGGGGGCAGGTGTAGTTTACTGATTGGCAGTTCTCACTGTGCTCAGCATTAACGTGGTTGCTTTATTTTGCATTGGTGTCTTGGATGAACTCATAATAGCTGTCTGTAAGTATCTGAAGGGCTGTTGTGTAGAAATTGAAGCAGACTTGTTCCAGAAGATAGTATGAAAAACAGTGGGATTAGATTGCAAGGAATTAGATTTGTCTTGGATATTTATTTATTTAATTTTTATCCCGCCTTTATTATTTTTATAAATAACTCAAGGTGGCGAACATACCTAATACTCCTTCCTCCTCCTATTTTCCCCACAACAACAACCCTGTGAGGTGAGTTGGGCTGAGAGAGAGTGACTGGCCCACGGTCACCCAGCCGGCTTTCATGCCTCAGGTGGGACTAGAACTCTCAGTCTCCTGGTTTGCCATTGGCTCCTTCCTAGGGCTGAGAGACAGTGACTGGTCACCCGGCTGGCTTTGTGCCTAAGGCAGGACTAGAACTCACAGACTCCTATCTGTGAATATCATGAAAGAGTTGTTCAATAATGGAACAAATTGCCTTGGGAAGTGCAAGGAAGGTGCACATCCTTTACTTGTGGTTAAACAGAGGCTAGATGAGGCTTCCCCTAGTTGGGGAAGCTGTAATGGTGGATTCATCCACCAAGCAGAGGAACCAGACGATCTCTAGGGTCCTTTCCAAGTTCTAACCCTTACATGATCTTATGAATTGTTTATTCCACAAACCATAGTTAAACAAGCTATAGCTTTTGCGGTGCATAAATCAGATCATAACAAATAACTTCAGTCACAGTTCTTTGGATGAAGGATGTTGAAATAATAATTCATATTATGTCAACCTTCCAGTGTCCAGTGCTTTGTCCTGGTTTTGTCTCTCAAGAGAAAGATATACAGAGGAGAGGAAGAAGCAGCAGCAGCAGTTTTGGTGGAGTTTGTGAATTTGGGAGAATTAGCATTAACTGCTTGCTGAAGAATTCTTTATGTTCAAGTCCTTCTGCCACTGCCTCTACCCCAATGTGGGCATTTACCTGCTGCACAATGATACTGAGGGAATCTGGTACTCACACACACAAGTCTCACCTTACGATATCAGATTTTCAGATTTTCATCAGGCATGTGGGAAGGAAGGAATGGGCTTTCCGTGGGCATCTGCACTCCCCAAGATGGTTTGCTATTCATTTGTTACCCACTTTAATCCAGTTGGCCTTTCTGCAGACCTGCTCACTGACATGTTAGCATAAAACATGGTTAGGGAAAAATAGGAGTTGGGGGTTTAAAAATTCTCTTCGAGGATCATATTAGTATCCTAAGTACAACAGTCTTTCTTTTTAAAAAAAAAAAGTTAGTTTTATTTTGAATTTTAATAGTTGAATTTTAAAAATGGTCTTTCATTTAATTCCATTTTTCAAACCCACTGAATCCTCATCCAAAGAATTCTATGCCTCCCCAAAAGGCCTAATAATCTCTCAACACCCCCACCCCAGAAAACTCAAACCAGATTAGACCTAGTCTTGCTTTATTAATTTACTTAATAATTCTACTATTTGTCATTTCTGATATTAAACCAGCAGAGGGCATTATTACCTCAAGTTGATGCTCTGGCTGTGAATGAATAATATACAGTATAAGAAAACAGGAAATACCCTCATAGCTTTTTATGAACATATCCAGATGGAGTAAGTTAGCTCTGGTATTCACAACTCATCACTTAGTCTAACTTGGGATATTTAACATACAGTAGCACCCTGGGCAGTGGCATACTTTCAGAATCATCTATTGCTGTCCACCAGGCTCCTTGACTTTTTAAAAAATAAAATAAAATAATAATTTGGAAGCATACTTCTAAAGCCCAGGGAGTTTCTTCAAAAATGAAAATGGTAGGTACTGTAGATGCACTCCACTGATTTGCTTTAGAGCAGGCGTGTCCAACCCGCGGCCCTGAACAGCTAGTAATGCGGCCCAAAATTATAATTGGCGTTATATATAATATTTCAACCTACCTACACATGTTCTATGAGAACAGGCGGTTATTGTTATTGTTATTGTTATTGTTATTGTTATTGTTATTGTTATTGTTATTGTTATTGTTATTGTTATTGTTATTGTTATTGTTATTGTTATTGTTAAGTAGACATGTAAGTTTTCTTATTCGATTATTAAACTTTGTTTTGTTTATTTGCCTACCTAACAATTTACAATGGGCTTTTTGTGTTATTTATTTAAAAAAATATTTATTCCTAAATAAATTTATTTCAGCATGGCTTCAACGTCATTTCAATAGAAAACAGAACCCAAAAAAGAAAAGAAAAATCGTGGATGAAGGAAGAGCATTCAACGAAAAATGGACAGATGAGTACTTTTTTGTCGAGACAAATACTAAGGCATTATGCTTAATTTGTAGGGGAAATGTGTCAGTTTCCAAAGACTACAATTTGAAAAGGCATTATACGGAAAAACATGCTGCCAAATTCAAAGTGTATCAAGGAATTTGTTGTAAAGACAAATTAGCGGAACTGAAAAAAAGTCTGTCATCTCAACAATTTTTTTTTTAAAAGTCACAACTCAAAAGGACTCTATTATAAAAGCTAGTTATTTGGTAGCAAATCTGATTGCAAACAAATCAAAACCATTTACTGATAGTCAGTTTGTTAAGCAATGCATGGAAAGCATGGCAGATATAATTTGTCCTGATAAAAAAAGTGATTTTTCTAAAATTAGTTTGTCTCACCAGACTATAGCTAAGCGAATTGAAGAAATAGGAAAATCTATTTCTAAAATCTAAAAGACAATTCCTCTTCACTCAGTGTGGCCCAGGGAAGCCAAAAGGTTGGACACCCATGCTTTAGAGTGTACCCACCTACCCAGAAAAAAAAATTGAAGGAAAGATAAATGGTGATGGTAGGGAATGTCCGTAATGGTATGTGAGAAAGACCCTGAGAGACGGGGCAAAGAGATGCTGCCTAGGGAATGGTCTGATAAAAGAGGGCATAGCCCAGAGCTGCATAATGGGCAGAGAAAGAGGCTCAGAAGGGACTTTCAGACTTGCAAGATTCTGTTAATGTAGCCTTACAATAAAGTAGAATTTGCTCATCTGGTCATGTTTCTTGTCTGGTCTACCCTGGAAGGCTGACAATATCCTGCAGGATAGAAGAGGTGACAGAAAGCCCTGTAGGGCTGGAACAGGAGAAAGCAAAGGAGGTGTTTTGCATGTGGGTGTATGCATATTTTATCTGTTTTTCAAAATCTGGAATATGTAATATACAGTTTGTTTTGCTATGTGTGCATTATACTCAATTTTTTGTGGACAGTTTGGGATTTAATGTACATGTAGTTTGCATGTTGCCTAATAGTTTGCCTGTCTCTTTTCCTGTCACTAATTAACTTTTCCATAAATGTGAGTCTTCAGAGTATTTTGTGTGCATTGTGGAGAAAAATATACAGTTTGGGTCTTGGATGCTTCATTACCACCAGCACCATTACTAGTTTATGGATCAACTTAGTACTTGTCTCAAGGACTCATCAGTCTGCCTTCTAGGTATGAGAGCAGAAAAATATAGGATCAAAACAGTGTTTTTGTCTTTCAGAACTCAGACCCTGTGTGTACCTTAAACTGGTTGTGGTTCTCAAATATTTTAATTTTTTTTTAATAGTGGCATTCTTCCTGGAAAATTGACGTCTTGTGATAGATCATACCCATTTTGTGAGTCCACCAAGAGTAGTCTCTCAAAATTCAAAACTGGCCTTTAGGCCAAAAAATACTATGCACCCCCTGGTCCAAATTACTGATTAAAATCTTCTGCACTGGGATTTCCCAAAATCTCAGTGAAAATATCTTTAATGTGCATCACATACATCACATACACATTTTAACACTCACAAACACACATGCTGATGTCCCTGCTTGGTCAACTAATACATCTTCATTAAAAGGTAAAGGTAAAGGTACCCCCCGCACATTTGTGCAGTCGTGTCCGACTCTAGGGGGCGGTGCTCATCTCTGTTTGTTAGCCAAAGAGCCAGCGTTGTCCGAAGACGCTTCCACGGTCATGTGGCCGCATGATGCGCACGGAACGCTGTTACCTACCCACTGAAGTGGTACCTATTAATCTACTTGCATTTGCATGCTTTCGAATTGCTAGGTTGGCAAGAGCTGGAGCTAGTGCAGGAGCTCACTCTGCACGCAGGGCTAGGGATTCGAACCTCCGAACTTGCAATCTTCCGATCAACAAGCCTGGCGTCTTACCCGCTGAGCCACCACGCCCCTTTTATTATCTTCATTATTTATTTATTCATCTTCATTAGCTGTCATCAAACAAATACTGCAATATTAGCATTTCTATCTGGTTAAGATTTCATATATGGCTTCAGTTCTCAACAGCTCTGTTTCATGCCAAAAGAACCTATGACATAAAACAATTTAGGAAAAGGTTTCAAACATTTCACTTTACAAAGACATTGGTCCAAAAATCACCTTGCTTTCAAGAAAACTTGGAATTTACAAATTTTATTAGCCAAGTTCCTTGAAATCCATATCATATCAATTCTTGGAAAAGATTTATGTCTCTCAGTAAAAGGTATAGTCTCTTGCCAAACCACTTTTATGTTGCCAGGAATCCACCAATGCCAAATTATCCATCAAGTCAAAAAAAGATTTTGGAAGTTTTCCTTGTTTAAGTTTAATTTCTTTCTCAGATGTCCTGTCAATCAATGGGGAAGTTACTCCATTCCAATCACCCAATAGGCACCAACTTTGATATGAAAAAGATGACAATTCATTCAAAAGATGTCTAAAAAATTTACTTTTGTCTTCATTTGGTACATATACTCCCACAATAATAGATTTAAGTCCGTAAAGTTCCACTTCAACTACTACATATCTACCATAAAGACAGTTTTCTGATGAAATACGCAAAGGGATATTGGTGGGTTTTTCTACACTTGTGTAGTTTTTATTCATAAACATCATTTTGCCATTTAATCTGGATTGATCATAATATTTGGATTTTTAAATCCAAGATATGCTCAGATATCTTATAGATAGATAAGATATCTTATAGATAGATAAGCCAACATAGCAATTTGAAAGCATGCAAATGCAAGTAGATTAATAGGTACCACTTCGGTGGGTAGGTAACAGCGTTCCGCGTGCATCATGCCGGCCACATGACCATGGAAGAGTCTTCGGACAACGCTGGCTCTTTGGCTAACAAACGGAGATGAGCACCGGCCCTTAGAGTTGGACACGACTGCACACATGTGCGGGGGGATCCTTTACCTTTACTATGCTCAGATAATATAAAGACGATAGAGATCTATATTTAAGATCTTCTCTTAGATAAGCTGGTTGTTCTGCCAAACAAAGTACCTTGTGTTGCTCTGCAGGCCACTCCAGCCCTCTGAATCTATCCTGAATGTCTTGTTCATGTTAATAGCTGTAACACTCCCTTCATACCCACTTAAATCCTAAAATCCCCTGGAGCCTAGCCAAGCCTGGCTGTAATCTGAAAAATAGAAAAATACAGGAATTTCCTGCTGGGACTATATATCTTGTGACTCCTCTATTAAAATATGTAACCATCAGACATCAATAGTCTGTTAGAGCAGCTGAAAATCACAGCTCTTTTTATTTTACCATTCTATCCATTGCTTACCGTTTACCTACCCTTTCATCATCTCATCATTCTCAGCAATGCAGGAACTTCACTGCATTTCTGCTGTACATGTGTCTACCACTGCTTGGCTGGGCCTTGCTATAAAGTAATAAACTTATTTTGAACTGTAAGAAAACATTGGATGGTGTGAGTTAAGCTCTCTGTTAAATAGGATTTAAATATATATTTCTTATGGAAACAGATCACTGGACCCAAGCAATTTATGGCCTTAAAATACAGTACTTGAACACTTCAGCTATATTTCCACAAAAATAAGTCCTTTTTCTTTGTCATGGGGACACAAGTGGCATGTACTTTCATGCCATCATAAATTTATTTTTAAAATGCTGTAAGACACATCCTTGTTTTTGTCAACAAGCTGACACAACTACCACTTATAAAACCTCATTATTGGTATTTGTTATGTAATAGCTCTTCGGCTAACAAACGGAGATGAGCACCAGCCCCTAGAGTCGGACACAACTGCACAAATGTGCGTGGGGAACCTTTACCTTTTTACTCCAATTATTCCTATAAGAAAATACATTCAATAACTGAGCATCCATTACTATATCTGAGCTCACCTTTATTATACAAACTGATCACCTGTGAGGGATAAATTTATGACCTAATCCATTTCTAGGGTAGGGTAGTGGTTCCTGATGGAGAAGCTGGTCATTCCCTTGTAACCTTGGGCAGGGCAATTGAAACCACCATCTCAAAATATTTCTGTTCGGGAACTCTGAGCAGAGCCAGCAAGCAGAGTAAAAAGTAAAGAGAGAGAGAGATGTTTGCAACTGTTCATCATCTTTTTATATTCTACTTTGGAACCAAAGGATTCTGAATGCTCTTGAATATCTGCCACTATCACCCAAATATAAGAGACATATTGTTACTTTCCATTGTAAGCAATATTCTTATTTGGGAGTACGAGTTGCAGACGTCTTCAAAGTCACTCATACTCAACTCCCAGCCAAAAGCACTGCCACTCTCACCTTGGAGTCTTTCTCATGTCACTTAAACACTTAAAAAAAGTTTAGGTCAGTTAAGACCTTTGTCCACCACTGAATTGGAGTGCTATCCACCCATTCTTGAGTCAACAGAAAATTATACCTCATGAGTTTTGCTGCCCGCACTTCCAGTCTCTACATTAACTCTGTTCTGAGTCATTGAAAAATAGGGTGGTCCAAATTATGCATGTGCAATGTATGGTGGGGAAAGTGGCTGTGTCCTTCAGCT